>LR990247.1:10675806-11993306 GCA_905147385.1 Limenitis camilla
TGTGATGGCTCTCAAGTGTCAACCTACACCATGCCAAGGTGGTAGACTATGTCCCAAATCATTGTGCTTTAAAGAAGAGAGCCATGCTCATTTGCGAATCATATTAAGTCAGGAGGATAATATTAATTAATTACTTTAAACTATACTAACCTCATATAACGTTTAGCAATCGCAATAAATGGATTAACTGTTTTAGATGCCATAAGTCCTTTTATTAGTAACAATCCTGACATCATAAGGAAAGTATCAACGGCCAAATCTAAGTTATATTTTTTTTAAGTTTTTATCTATATCCTAAAAATTAACTAATAATTTAGAATCAAGTGGTGGCGCTAGATCTGCATAACATCTCTGTTGATAATTTTGTAATTGCGAGTAGTTCCTTCAATTTTAAATTTTATTTCAAGAATGCCTAAATGTAGACAGTATACAACCACTATCTTCAAAGTGTAGTACTGCATATTAGCTCCCATGTTCCTAGGATATCGAAGTCCGAGATATTAATACTAGTATATTAAAGTGTATAGATGTTTAAGTACCTGATTTAATTTTAAAGTATTACCAAATCCTACGTGCATATATAGTACTACTACATGCGTAGATACAATTGTGACTGAGGATAAGTATCTCATGCCGTGCATCACTTTTATGTCATTTTCTGAAGATTTATTTAGTTTTTGAGTATTTTTGATTATGCAAAAGGCATTTAGGAGTTTACTTCCTGAAATAAGAACACAAGTTAATAGTAATAATAGTATAGACACTATAACATCTAATAACTTATACTTACCAATCGTATTTTTCTTTTCATTGCCAAAAAATGTACATAAAACAGCGATAGACCCAAATGATATCAGTAACATTCTGAAAAAATAAAATAATTTCAATAATTTGCTATAAAAGAATCTCTTCCATTAAATCCCATCCCCTATGACAAACTTCCCCTTTCTGTTTCTGTTAAAGTGGTATTTGGTTTTGATTAAAATGTAATTATATAATCAGTTTTGTCCAGAAAGGTTGTTGGTAAACATAAACACATCTAATATTACACTAACATGCGATTCGTTCAGTAAAAATACATACGCAACAAAATAATTTTTTTTGGAGTGTTCAATAGGAGCACCAGAATCTTGACAAGGATTGACAGTTATATTAACATCAGTTACTGCGTTACCAAGATGGCTGTCCTTGAATAAAACTTTAACGAATTGCGACACAGCTCTTATCTTGCATTCAACTGGTAGACATACTCCGAGTGATAATTTGTTAAATGTTACTTCTTGTGTAGATATAGACTGGAATAAATATGGGTAATTATAGAAAGGAAAATAACTTTTCATATCATTATAAATGACTAGCGGCCCATCCCGGCTTCGCACGGGTGGAATATTTTTTTAAAAACATTTTGGCTCTCCCGTATTTCAGGGCCCCCTCTCTCGCCGAATTACTCGCTGCGCTGCGTGGCGCTCACACCGCGCCCGCCCGTGTCGGGGATTATTTTTTGTTTATCTTGATATTTTTATTTCGTAATATCCTTTGACAGGAATGTCCGATTTCAATAATTCAAAAAGTAATCAACAGGTATTGAAACAGTCTTGAATATGAAATAATTTATTTGGGTTAGAATTAATAGAATAGATATTGATACGTTCTATAATATTGTAGAACATTTTTTTGTTCTATCATCAATACTTTTCGCAGCGCATGCGATGAAAGACATTTTATGGCTAATTTTTTTGCACCTTGCCTTGGTTTTAGTAATAATTTCTGAGGATCTCTAATTTTTTCCTGTAATAAATATAGCCTATGTTACTCAGGGATAATGTAGCTTTCTAATGGTGAAAGAATTTTTGAAATCGGTCCAGTAGTTTTTATGTTTATTCGTTACATACAAAAATACAAATCTTTCCTCTTTATAATATTATAGATATAGATTGTAGCTGATCAGTTATATTTATGAACCTTCAAAAAGGACGAGGTTCTCAATTCGATTGGTATGTTTTTTTAAATTTATGTACACCGATTACGCCGAGATTTATGAACCTATTTTCGTGATTCTTCTTTAGTTAGATGTGGAATAGTAATAGTAGTAGTTAAATAGATATACCTATTATTATTCTATCTGACTACATGTCTGTTACTACATTACTATACTATTGCTGGCACCGACTTTAAAAATAACAATGATTATATATTATTGTCTTAATAAAGAGAGAATAATAAATATATTTATTTCTTACTTTTTAGTGCATTTTTAGTTTGAAGTCGGTTTTTTTAAACGTAGTTTTTTTATAGATGTATTCATTAGGCTACTGTAACACATGCTCTGAAATAGCATGCTAAAAGGCGTGTTATATGTATGCTTTATGAGCATGCATATTAGATTTAAGTATGCTCCTGAATAAACATGCTTAAAGCAAACACATATGCCATTTGATAGCATGCTCTCTGCCAATTCAAACAAAACTATGGAAAATCAAACAGCCATCCGCGTGGATCTGAATAAAATTATACTTTTACTGAGCATGCAATGCATCCAAAAACTTCTCTCAGCTAGGAAGAGGAAAAAAAGGAAGCATGCTCATTAAGCAAACGCGTTCACACTTACATCAACTAGCATGCTTAAAGATAGCAGGACGTGCTATGATCCAGCATGCCACTAAATATCATGCTCAATAGTTGCATATACTGTACACACGCGCTAGTAGGTAGTATTTGCTCAATATTAGCATGCTTTCGTGCTAGTAATAAGCATGTGTAACAGTAGCCTTAGAGTTTACACCAAAGCACATTGCTGTTGTCTGTGATTTTGGATGCAATTGCGTTACGTAATACTTGAACGCTCCCTTAGGATAGTTTCGTCGGTGATATTTCCTAGACGAATAAACATTAAGAAGGCTTCACTATATCCAACTCCTCAGCTACTTATAGCAGACATTTCATGATGAGGCTCATAAGGATAGTTTCTTCAGTGGTATCTCCTAGACATGTCAACATTAAGCGCTGTATCCAACTCCTCAACGACATTCTGCAGATATTTCGTGTTTAAGAAAAGGAAACGTGAATGTGTATTACAGTTGAACTTTTTAATTATAGTTTAAGAAGTTTAAAATAACTATTAAATTAGAGTTTCAGCTAGGTGTTTAAATTTTTTTCGTCAATGGTTATTATGAAATAAAGTTAATTATTTTTTTTCATAAGATCTCTTCCAAGGTCGTGCGAGGAGGGCTGCCTTGGCACGCTACGCTATCGGATCGCTCTCTGGTTTTCAAGATGAGAAGAAAGGTCTGGTTTTCAAGAAGAGATAATTATTCAAGATGAGAAGAAGAAATTACACCATTAACCAAATCTAACAGTTTCATAGAACAAAATAAAAAAATACATACCTACAATAATGGTCATGTACGTAACATTCAGTCATGTACGTAACGTGTGTTACGATGTCATGAATGTTATTTGTACAATTTTTGGCGGCCATACCCACTTACAAAAATACAAATCTTTCCTCTTTATAATAGCAGTATAGATATGTGACAATGACGAATGAGAATATTTTAAATACGCTATCTTTTATTATTCAATATATATTTAATTGCATTAAAATTTGGGTTAATTTAACTAAACTAATATCAAACATAATGTGTATTTTTCTATCCATCTATTTTTGTTCTACGTTTGTCTATGTTCTCGAGTTTTAGCGAGACTATCAAAGATCAATTCATTTTTATATATAAGATTAACTATACTTACATTAATATAGTTCTTCACATGACTGCCTGGATGTATATAAGTATGTTCTAGATCTTCATCTGAGAGTTTGATATCAGCGAGGCAGTATTGAGTTCGATACTCAGGATTTGTATGAAGCTATGGAGTATTCATGCATTGATCGTAGTTACCGAACTGGTACTTTGAACCGTACAAGAGACCGACTGGACTTTGCATCGCATCCCAAACTAAAAGTGGATAATTTGTAAGGATATATCAGTGCGGTTTTTTGAGTTTTCATAAGTCATAAGTAATACTTACTCCAAGTAGCCCATAATGTTGAATTTTTAACATTATACATAATATTTAATATCTTCTCCAAGCATACACTGTCGTCTGGTTCCCATCGTTGGTGCATCATGTTGTCTATTAGAAGATCCATATGAGATATTTTCTGTTTGTTTATATCACGGCTCCTTCCGACTTCATCTGTATACACTTCTGTTGCTACTTCAGAAGTTATGTTTTTGCATAGAATTTCACCTGCAATTTTTTTTTTGCAAGAATTACATACAATAAGACAAATGAAGTCTTGATGGTCCTGATGAAATTTCAGCCGATATCTGGCAGTGACTGGGAGAAGCGAGATAACTCTGGTTGCTAGAGCTATTTAATAAACTAACTCGGTCGGTCAGCCTATTCCAAACTTGGCGACAAAGCTTCTTGATACCTTTTTATATAGGTAAAGAAGATATCAAGGATTATAATACTAGAGAGCCGTTAAACCTATGTCGCATACATTAAAAATTTGGAAAAGAATCCTTAATAACAGACTAAATAAAATCATTGAGAGGTATATCACACATGAACTTTATGGGCTGTCGTATGACCGTGCCTGATGTTAAGCAGTTACACGGTCTAGGATGGAACACACCTTCCTTGGTTGGTCAGTAGGCATCTCCCGCCTCGACAAAATAAAATATGAATATGTAGAGGAAGCTATAAAAACGTTTGCGCTGGTATGGACATGTCTTCAGACGACCCATTGACCACATGATACGAGTAGCCCTAGAAATATTGACGACGAAGCTTGGATGTGGAAGACACCTGGTTAACGACGGAGCAAAACCCGCTCAAAATCGCACAAAATGGAGAAAACGCATAAGTACATGCGTAGAATAGAGTTACCTTACGTCTTAGATGAAACATTCAATCAGTTTATTTAGGCGTTGGATTCATGATCGATATGTCGTGGGTTCAGATCCCACTCATGGAACTAATGACGTGACTCACTCCTCACAAGCTTTTTAGTTACTTGGAGGGGTTAAGAACACTAGTACTTAATATGAAAGTTTATTTTTAAATTAAATAACTCAACTCTTAATTAAATCATTTTTGAAACAAATAAAACCGACTACATACAATTATTACACCAACAAAAAACAAACCTAATAATAGAAAAAGGATAAAAATATTTTGTCCACTATGAATCATTATTATATATATTAACTTTTTTAAATACACAATCAAGGAAGAAAACGATTTTCACAATTAAACTTCTCGATACGAATGATGGTTTAATTTTTTAATTTATACTTTATCTATAAACTTTTTATACCTCATTCAAACTGCTTAACCTTAAATTACGGACGTGGTGTCTCACAGACTCCGCTAAAATGTCGGTACGGAATCGTAAGGTTCGGTTCATTATTCAATTCTAATCGGCTCTTCTCTTCTGACATATATAAATACTGAAATTTTAAAATTTTTCTTGTAATAAATATAGCCTATGTTACTCAGGGATAATATAGCTTTCTAATGGTGAAAGAATTTTTGAAATCGGTCCAGTAGTTTTTATGTTTATTCGTTACATACAAAAATATAAAAATACAAATCTTTCTTCTTTATAATATTAGTATAGATATAGATTTTATTACTAAATTTGAAACTACCGAGCAGATCATTTGTGGTAGACGTCGTCAAGTATACAAAACTAGTAAACCGACATTTTAGCGGAGTCTGTGAGACTCCACGTCCATAGTTTAAGGTTAACTAGTTGGAATAAGGTATAAAAATTTACAGATAAAGTATGAATTCATCATTACCCATACCTAAAGGTTAAAAAGATTAATTGCGTAAAATGTAATATAAAAACAACTTGCGTAATATAGTACCTTGACTGTAAAAAATTATTAGATGTAAAACCAAGTTGTATTAGTAACCCTTTTCACAACCTAAACCGCATCAATATCATGTATTTTATTAATATTATAAACGTAAAAGTTTATAATATAGGCGATTATATAATAGAGGCGATCGTGTTGTGATCACTTAAAGGAGCACCTTAAGCCTACACCTTGGTCACAAGTCCAAGGCACTGCTTGGGCTCCTGTCAGAATAGTGAGAGGTCCTAACGTTTAGTTATCTCCTGACCGTATTCCACCTATAGCTTTCATGATAGGCCATCCATTGTGCACACGATGCTTATTGAAAGATTGTGTCCTTTAGTTAAATAAATGACATATACATAAAGATATCGAGAATAATACAAATAAAGAAACAAGACAATATTAGTGAAGTAGTTATTAGTGATTCGTAAGTGATTCTTTTGTGGACTCTTTAGTTTGAGGTCAAAGTCGTGCAACTAGAAAATATATAACCACTATCACTTATAGATAAAATGTAAGATTTTGATGTCGGAGCCAGCCAGGTGAACAGACGATGAGTGTGATAGAATAGTAATAGGTTTATTTATGTATTTATTTTTTTATGTAAAGTTCCAATTACAGCAAATATATTTTAACATTTAACAATTTAAATAAAAGTCGGGAAAACCCATTCGGTTTATGTGACTTTGACTTTAATTATAGATTATAATATATAGTTGGTTGTGTTAATTAGTTTTTTTACTTGATAAGTATTTTTAATACTGGATAAGTATTTATCCTGTATGTCCAATGGCAGTTCATTAATAATTTTAAGTAATATATAATTAACAATGCTCATTTCATAGTTGTTAATATACCTAGGTAAATTGTAAGTTTGTGTATCCTTTAAATATTTATGTTATTATATACATTAATTAAGAGGTTCACTATTATTATATGTATCGCCCCTGTACATGTATTATTATAATTCTATAGATGGTTACCCACAAACCATCTATGATGAATACTCTTTATGACCTCTAATTATATCGGTATCATATGTAGAACTTAAATGTGAGATGCCGTGCCGACGATCTCACGCTGCCTTCCTATATATGCGGCGCGGGCGGTCTGACTATCGGCGGTTGCATACATTCCCATACTAACTGATACACGAACTTTTGAACTACACGAACTTCCCACATTATATTTATTATTGAAAATTATATTTTATTTCTAATGTATTAAATTACGTTTTTAATATAAAATTAATTACTTATTATGTTTATGTGTAAATATTATGTTATAATATTTTTTCATTTCTATTTTATTACCACTTTAATTATTATTATTATTTTAAATGTTGAATTTACTTTATGTAAAATTTATAACCGTCACAAATTACAGATTTAACACTTATTTTTACAACTGAAGAAACCACTCTTATCCCTTATAAGGGAAATCTGGCTTACGGGTATTATTAAAACACAAAGGAAACCTAAAATTATGGTAAGTATTATGTAAGCATTAAAAGAAGGCGGGGGAATCCTTGCTTTGCTTTTTTTGATGACATGGGGGATGAGGGAATCTGCATGGTGATTACCTCAGCGACAAAAAAGTAAACCCGCACATATATAACGTAATCGAAATTTCCTACTGAGAACGATAAGGTACAAAAATACATGCATTAATGTTTACGTAAGCACATAAGGAGGTGCTAGAGATTGAAAAATCTGCTTACGTAGTACTTGAGCGGCTCCTTATATCTAAATGAGGAGAATTACATTCTAATCTATAAGATAATGTACTTTTGCTGACGAGAATGAGAAGAAGATACAGAACACATTGTATTAATTAGCGATTTTACTTTTTTTGTTGTGTATGTGTAATTATCATCGGTAATAGATATGGAGTTAAAAAAACTTTAAAATGTAAAGGTTTTAGTAAGTTTTCTGATGTCCAAATAAATCTAAAAATATTTAACACGATCCTTTTAACATAGTTGAGATAAGATAATTTAGCTGTTTTGATCAAATATTCTTGCTAATGACTGATAAAAAGGAGAGGATACAGAACCACACTCCATCGATTATATATATGCAGTAAGAAGAACTTTGAATAGTAAAGCTGTTACTTTGTTTTGTGGCGTGTAAATAAATCTAATAGTATTTAACACGATCCCTATAACATATTTGTCTGGGTCACGGAGTATACGACATCGGAATGTAATATACTGGCGGAATTTACCCTCAATGAGCTCGGCTTATCGCTCGTTCCCATGACGCGGTAGAATTGTCGGTTAGTTGCTATGGTTACAGTTACTGTGCTGTCGAAAGAATCATGGCAGAATTTGTACTAAAAAATATGAGAAATAGAAATAACTTTAGAACTGCTTTTTGAGGCCTAAATAATAGGTTTAAACATACAGAATATTTTTAAGACATGGGAATCAATAAAAGTGAAAATCTTAAAACTATTGACTATTTCTGAACGAAACAGATTGTTATAAATGTCATTTGTCATAATATGTGTTTTACTAAACTGTCAGAGCTTAATTTTACGATAATAAATGGATTAATACGATAATTTATATTGCTGTACGATAATTTTATTTTATTATTAATATTTGTCTTTATTTCGTAAAGCTTTTATGTCCTTATTATTTATTTTTTACAAAATCAAAGATATAAAACTCAAAGATGATAAATAAAACTTATCAATTAACAGTTTGAGTATTGACTTATTGATAGATGCAAGTGTCACTTTGACAGTTGACGTTTTTATTTTTTTTAAATACTTAATATGGCAAGAGAAAATGTCAGAAGTCGATTATTTTTACTTTAGAATATTTTATGTTTGCCATCTGATAAAAATATATTATTCATATTACCGGGATCCCTAGAGTATAATCTAAGCAATGGAAATAAATAATCGCTCTCAAAATTTTCCGTACAAATCAATGTATGAAACTTGCCATGATTGTTTCTATTCGTTTGAATATTTAACAGATGAGCGTGTATGTATATTGTGTAGCGAATGATCGCACACACTCTGGTGGAAATTTGGCCTTTGGCATGTATTTATTTGATATGGAAATATAAAACTTTTTTAGAAAATCTGTACCTAAACATATCACTTTTTTATACTACGCATATTAATCTAGGGATCTATATTTTTTTCTTGTAGTAAATATAGTATATGTTACTCAGGGTTAATGAAGCTTTCCAATGGTGAAAGAATTTTCGAAATCGGTCCAGTAGTTTTTATGTTTATTCGTTACATACAAAAATACAAATCTTTCCTCTTTCAAATATTAGTATAGATATAGATAATAAATACACAATAAATATATGTATAATACTCAATAATATATGAACTTTAAACATATTATTAACTATTGCAATGATAATAAATGGTTCTTCAAACGACCTTTAAAAATCGGAAGTGATTTGGACTGTCTGATTTCTTTTGGGAGTTCATTCCACAGCCTTGCTGATTTAACAAGTTGCTGTAGAATTCCGTGAGACATATCGGCAACTCAAGTTATAGTTAAATCTCTCGAATAAATCACTTTTCAGACGAATAAAACCATATCAAAATCGGACCGGAATTAAATGTCAATTCTTGCCTAGTTTTCTTTACAAAAAGTAATGATATCCCACCAAAAACATATATGTAAAAAAGGACAGCCAAGTTCAATACAAAAATTATGTTTGGTTGTGGGCTTCGCCGCACAAAGAATGGAGATTTGTGCCAAGTTCTATGCAAAATCCAAATATGTAATAATAGGAACAAAATAACATTATGAACAAGTATTAAACTCTATTTCTTTGCCTTATTGGATACCTATAATAACAATTGCTGTTATTTAAAAATAATGTGGGATCTTAAAGTAAGTCAGATTTGACTTGGCCAGTTTTTATCAGAATTAAAATATATATACATATATGTTGAATTTTGAATCATGGCAAGTTTCATACATTGATTTGTAGGGAAAATTTTGAGAGCGATTAATTATTTCCATTGCTTAGATTATACTCTAGGGATCCTGGTAATATGAATAATATATTTTTATCAGGCGGCAAACATAAATTATTCTAAAGTAAAAATAATCGACTTCTGACATTTTCTATTGCCATATTAAGTATTTAAAAAAAATAAAAACGTCAACTGTCAAAGTGACACTTGCATCTGTCAATAAGTCAATACTCAAACTGTTAATTGATAAGTTTTATTTATCATCTTGACTGTCAAGTTGATAGTTGAGGAACTCACGTGTTTTTGAGAGTGCTTTGTTATAAAAATCGTTTTTATTTGTAAATCTGTATTTTAGTTGAGATTTTGTGTCTGGTGAGTGTTTGCTTTGTGTTGTCCTTAGTTAGTTTATTTAGTTTTTAGGTAATTTAAGATGGGGGGTGAGTCCCCCGGGGATCCTCCGGATCCGCCGGATCATCCTCAGCGTGCTCCTATACCTATACCGATGTGCGTTAATGAAAATATAATCAAAGGCACGAAACGTCCATCAAATGCGGACTGTAGTAATGTAGTTAAGAAAACAATCACTGACTTAGAATTGCCTTCTGCTTCAATTGAAACCATATACACCCACCCGTCACTTATCGTGCTTGATAGGTCTTATGGTTCAGAGGACCGTGGACCGTTTATAGTTCACCTATCGAGAGTTGAGCCTGACCTAGCGGCAGGATTGACACTGCGTCCCATTAAAGTTGGTTCTATATTAATGAAATCCCGAATTGAGGGAATTACAAAGGATGGCATAAAGAGTGTTGGCAGGAACAGAGTTTCCATTGAATTCAAGACAGGAAACCAGGCTAACTCTTTCTTAATACATGAGTGCTTACAAACTAACAAACTTACAGCAAATATCCCCATGTATAATGTAACCCGTATGGGTCTAATACGTAGTGTACCAAAAGAATGGTCCATGACTCACCTAGTGCAGTCAATGGAACTTCCTGAAGGATGCGGCATAGTCCTTAAAGCAAGACGTCTGAACCGAAAACTGTTTAATGAGGGTGTAGCCTCATGGGTGCCTACACAGTCTGTTGTAGTAACTTTCTCTGGACAAATCCTCCCCAAATATGTTTATGTGTGTTATAACAGACTGACTGTAGAACGATACCTCCTCCCCACTATCCAGTGTCACAATTGCTGCAGATTTGGACACATTAAAACACAATGTCGCTCAAAACCCAGATGTTACAAATGTTCCAAGGAACATTCTGGTGAAAGCTGTGAAATTTCATCACAATCAATTTCATGTCTTTTATGCTCAGGCTCTCACCAGGCAATCGATAGAAAATGCCCCGAATTAGCTAGACAGCATAGCATTAAACTTTCGATGTCTGAACAGAATATTTCATATGTGGAAGCGTCATCACATATGCTGATATTGCTGCAGCCATGTTTGCTCCTGCAACAGAAACACAAACATTCAATGCCACACAACCACAACAACAGCAAACAACACACACCACTTCATACAAAAAAACATTTACACGTGCTCCTAGAGTAAAAGCTGTCCCCCAACAAGGCTACAATAAGAACACACACAATCACAATTCCCTTGTTGCTACTCCAACCACATCTATTCCTAATGGTTGTGCATTACAAGCACAAACCGAAAGTCATGATTTAACTCATGAACTAATCAATTTAATTATAAAACTATTTAACGGATTTTTACAGTCCAATAAAAATATACCGTCCAACGTTGCCAGTAAAATTATTGAAATCTCCAACCTCCTCCATCAAAATGAATCAGACACATCTACTACAGTGGAACTGTAGGAGCATTCGAAATAAAAAACACGAACTCCTCCATTTGATTAGTGAGCACAACGTCGTCGTTGCAGCCATCTCGGAGACTCGGCTTCGTCCAGGCTCTAATTTTAGAGTCTCGGGCTTCGATCGGAAATCTGCAGTAGACATATCAGTGTGCTCGGCCTCACTAGCTGCTCATTTGCTTTGGAGGACTCTTCCTAGGACCCATGATAGCGACCACTTTCCTATCACTATTACCATCGCGAACCATGTATATGCAAGTATCCCCCCTAAACCTCTTCTAAAATATAAACTCAAAAATGCTGACTGGACCGCTTTCTCTTCCTTTGTTGATGACAAAATTCAAAATTCTACTCTGGACACTGACAATAACATTTTGGCTACATATCCAACATTTGAAAACTTTCTCATAGAAGCAGCAGACACTCACTTTCCCACAAAACAATTAACTCAAAAACTATTGTCCCCTCCATGGTGGGACAGTGAGTGTACAAATGCCATAATGCTAAGAAATGAAACTGAAAACACTTATAATGAGAACATGACAGTACAAAATTTCTTAAACTACAAAAAAGTTTCAGCAAGAAATAGGAGACAATTTTCTAAAAAAAAACAACGGGACTGGATCGGTTTTTGTGAAAACTTGCCTCCTAGAACTTCATCTACTATTATATGGACCAATATTAAGAAATATCAAATCAAATCAAAATTATTTATTTCAATTAGACTTTTTTGAAAAGTACTTTTGAAACGTCAAAAATTTGTCGGTCAGTTAGTTTGTCTGAAGCTACCACCAGCTCGGAAAGCAGTTTTCTGTTGAGAAGAGCCGGCCAGAAACTCAACAGTCGCTCTTTTCAAAAAGCCATGTTTACATAGTCTGTTATACAAATCATTTAACTTGAGAGTCAACGTCACTTAGATTCCAAGCATTCTCATCATTTAAGTAATCCTGTACATTATAGTATGCTTTATATATTAATGACTTCTTATTTTACTGTGCTTCATTAAGTCCGGAAACTTTCCTGTATCGACACATTTATTAAAAATATCAGCTAGATGTGGGGCAATATTATTGATTATTGTATTTAATATTTTTACTGAGATGTCCCATAAATCACCAGTTTTTTTTATATTAAGTGTCCTGAAATTCTTAATAATATCAAATGAATAATATGTTTAAACTCAAAGTAATTAGCATAGCCTGGGAGTTTATTTTTAAGTAGAGAAATAGCATCTAAGGGCGATGATTTTAATGCAGATGTTACTTTGATAGGTATATCAGTAAAGTATTTTTCAAACGTGCTTGCCACTTCTTCTTCCGAATTAATTAATATATTATCAACATTTAATTTAATTGGTTCGTTTTCTATTTTAGATCTTCCAGTTATGCTATTAATAATATCCCAGGTAGCCTTTATTTTATCGTCTGAGTTAAGTATTTTGTTTCTAATATAAATTGCCTTTGCCTGGATGCAAACACTTTTAAAGATCTTAGAATAACATCTAACGCGTTCTAAAAATACTGGATCCCGATTATATTGCCTCATACCATATAATTCATATAATTTATCTCTACTTCTAAATATACCTATGGTAGCCCAGTCACTAAATTTCAGTTTTAAATTTTTACTAAAAGTTTTTATTTTAAATGTGTTATTAAATTCATTTAAAATCATAGTAAATAAATTATTATATAGCGTATCTGGGTCCTTATAAATCAAACACAAACTAGAAATTTTTTGTACTACCTTATCCTTATTAGAGAATTAGAGTACATGGTCAAAAATAGATTAGAATGGTTTGTGGAAAGTCATGAAATTTTATCAAAATCGCAGTTCGGATTTAGAAAGGGTAGAGGTACTCTGGACAGTCTATGCATTCTAACAACAGATATACGTTTAGCGTTTTCAGAGGGAAACTACCTTGTGGGAGTTTTCCTGGACATTTCGGCAGCTTATGACAGTGTCCTTCTTCCGCTACTCAGGCAGAAGATGCTCCAGCTGAGTATTCCCGAGAGGATAATACACTTCATAACAAACCTACTTATGGAAAGAACCATCAAAATCTGGTTAAATGGTAAATGCCACTCACCTAAAAATGTCTGGAGGGGACTCCCACAGGGTTCAGTTCTTAGCCCGCTCCTTTACAGCATTTACACACACAATTTGGATTTAGCTGTAAATTCTTTCTGTAAAACACTGCAATATGCTGATGACCTTGCTTTATATGTATCATGCACAACCATTAATGAAGCAACTTGGCGACTTAATAACTCATTATATTACTTAACCGATTTTTTAAATAAGCATGGCTTGTCACTTTCAGTTGCTAAAAGTAAAGCTGTTATTTTCAGCCGTCGCTATAAAATTCCGAATCTGGTACTGTCTTGTGACCACCAAACCATAGCAGTTGAATCAAGCGTTAAATTTTTAGGCGCTATACTTGATTCACGAATGACTGGAGCACCCCATTTAAATTATGTTGCTCAAAAATGTGAAAAAGGAGTTAATATTCTCTGGGCCCTCTCTGGTGTATGGTGGGGATCACACCCATACTGTCAAAAATTAATCTACAATGCTATCGTCAGAAGCCACATAGACTATGCATCATTTATTTTTGAGCCATGCAATAGAGTTGGTCTTGAGAAACTTAACTTAATACAAAACAAATGCTTGCGAATCATTTTAGGAGCAATGAAGTCATCACCTTCTGTTGCCTTGCAAGTAGAATGTCTAGATGCTCCCCTGGATCTACGCAGACAATATTTAGCAGATAGATATATAGGAAAAATCATTCAAATCGGTTCACACCCTTTTCTCCCTCTGCTAAAAACACTTTCAGATAAGATAAACACTGACTCCTACTGGACTAACAGGACAGCCCCAAGAATTATTAATAGCTTCCACAAACTTATCAACTTGCAACATCCTATCTATCAAAATTCAAAATTTCCCTTATATGAAGAAAATTTCGAGGCTCTTATTTTTAGGCCAAACATTATATTAGACCATGGAATTGCTAGAAATGAAGCTGAGGCAAACACTAAATTTCAAAATTTATTAGAAAGCTGGGAGGGTTGGATGTGTATGTACACAGATGCATCCAAACTGAACAGTGAAAGTGATGTGGGTTCAGCTGTATGGGTTCCTAAGTTCAGAGTCCTTTTAAGTTTTAGGTGTCCTCCTCTAGCTACAGTATTTACAGGCGAGGCTGTTGCAATTTTCGAGGCAATATCTTATATAGACTCTTACAACTTAAACAAAGTTCTAATATTTTCTGACTCAAATAGTTGTTTGGACGCAATATCTGGCAATTTCTTTAAAAAGAACAAAATTCTAAATTATCCAATAATATTAAAAATTAAAGAAAAATTATTTAGTTGTCATATGAAAGGTTTAGAAGTTACTCTGATCTGGATCCCTGGACACAGTGATATAGTTGGTAACGGTAGTTGGTAACAGGCTGATATGTGGGCTAGGTCTGCAGTTGGGTCAGGTTCAATAGAACGATATGTGAGCTATGCAGGTGACATTTTACCAGAAGCTAGTCGCAACCTTTTTAAGACCTGGAATGAGCGGTGGCGCTCTCAAGACACCCACAAGGCTAAACATTTCAGAGGTGTCCAACCAAGTATTCCACATAAGCCTTGGTTTTTTAAATTCAGAAAAGCCTGTAAACAAGTAACCTCAACAATTTGCCGCTTGCGATTAGGACATTCGTGCACCCCTGTCCACCGTGCTAAAATAAGGGTGAGAGACCATTCTCTGTGTGAGTGTGGTCTGGATGAGGGTACTCCAGATCACATTTTCTTTAACTGTCATAAGTTCCCCACATCCCTGTACGATACTCTTCCTACTAACATTCCTCGC
This sequence comes from Limenitis camilla, assembly GCA_905147385.1. Taxonomy (NCBI): domain Eukaryota; kingdom Metazoa; phylum Arthropoda; class Insecta; order Lepidoptera; family Nymphalidae; genus Limenitis; species Limenitis camilla. Next base: position 10,691,336 of record LR990247.1, read on the forward strand.
CCTACTAACTTTCAATTCCTTCTTACTTTCCCAGATCCCTGTGTTGTTAAAATTCTGTGTAAATATATTAAAATGTATAATATTAAGTTGTAGATAATGTAAAATATGTGTGCTTGCTTTTGTATTATAATATTTATTGTATGGTTACTTACATTATAATAAGCTGGTGATGGACTAACATTCAAGGTTTATTTTTTATGTGTTGTTGTAGGTATTATAACAAGGGAATCAAGCAATCTCTACTAATCTTCCTAGAAAATTATAATAGGCATAATGCCAACATACACAGTGACTTTTTCATCCTATTGACACCTGACAGTCACACTAAAGCGGTATAACAATCACCTACCGCACAACCTCTTCAGAAGCATATGAGGAGAGAAGCAATTGTAACTGGTCAAAAGCCTCAAATTTGAAGAACATTCTCACATTGACATTGGCAGAATTACTGCTATTCAAAGCGGTAGAAAAGCCATAGACAAGAGAAGAAGAAGAAGATTTATCATCTTTGAGTTTTATATCTTAGATTTTGTAAAAAATAAATAATAAGGACATAAAAGCTTTAAGAAATAAAGACAAATATTAATAATAAAATAAAATTATCGTTTTAATCCATTTATTATCGTAAAATTAAGCTCTGACAGTTTAGTAAAACACATATAATGACAAATGACATTTATAGCATCTGTTTCGTTTAGAAATAGTCAATAGTTTTAAGATTTACGCTTTTATTGATTCTCATGTCTTAAAAATATTCTGAATGTTAGAACCTATTATTTAGGCCTCAAAAAGCAGTTCTAAAGTTATTTAAATTTCTCATATTTTTTAGTACAAATTCTGCCATGATTCTTTATAAAATGAGTGATCTAATAAAAACTATTTTTAATTCGTTTGATTCTTAAATATTGGTAGTGATCACGCACGCACGATAAATGGACAGCGTGTCCCTCATTGTATTAATATTTTTCTTACCAAATGAAATTAAATGCTGAAACAATTCATAATTCTTCCATAGCTCATAAAACGTGGATATTGGGAATCATTTAGAATTATTTTAACACAAACGTTACACACTAAAGACAGAGCAGACAGTGGACATTACACAAGGACGCTACGACGACGCGGTGTTATAAGTTTAACATGTGTATCTGTACATATGTATGTGAACTCCTAACGCACAACATAATGGACCGATTTTGATGAAGTTTTATTTGTTTGAAAGGTAATTATCGAGATGGTACTTAGCTATGTAACAATCTGGTAACACACTAACATTATTAAAACTGAGTACAGATGAAGCGGTATTTCTCGATAGTTTAATTATTTAATAGTAGGTATTTTATTGATATTTTTCTTTAGAATTATCTTAATTTACGACATTGGTTCTTACAACTAGCTCGAGTGAGCAAAACATATATGTCGCCGCAAATGTTCTTCCGCTCGAAAATGATTTTCAACCTAATTATTAAAGCACTAGGGGCCCGTCCCGGCTTCGCACGGGTGGATATTTTTTTTTAACATTTTGGCTCCCGCATTCCGTCGCCCCCTCTATCGCCGCGTTGCTCGCTGCGCTGCGTGGCGCTCCACACCGCACCGGTCCGTCAGGGATTATTTTTTGTTTATATTAATATTTTTATTTTGTAATATCTTTTGGCTGGAATGTCCGATTTCAATCATTCAAAAAGTAATCAACAGGTATTGAAACAGTCGAGTACGAAATAATTTATTTGGATAAGAATTAATACAAAGTTAAGGAAAACATGGTCTGATTTTAATAGGCATTTTTATCAACTTTTAAAAAGTAAAAAAGTAGTTATAGTGACATAACTATAATAGTTGGACATATGGTCTCGAGGAGTTTTTTGTAGGTATTGATACGTTCTATAATATTGTAGAACATTTTTTTGTTCTACAAAAAGTATTAATGAATACTTTCCGCAGCGCATGCGATGAAACATTTTATGGCTAATTTTTTTGCACCTTGGGTTGGTTTTAGTGAGAATTTCTGGAGATCTCTAATTTTTTCTTGTAATAAAAGCCTATGTTACTCAGAGATAATGTAGCTTTCTAATAATGAAATAATATTCGAAATCGGTCCAGTAGTTTTTATGTTTATTCGTTACATACAAAAATACATATCTTTGTTCTTTATAATATTAGTATAGAGTATAGATAATGATCTGCTGATTAATATAATCATTATAAGTATCTTTATAATCTTATAAAAATGTTTTTAGATAGGTACTTTAAATTCGGTCACCAACATATGATTTATAAATTTCTTATTTTCAATCGTTGTGTTGTTTACTAAGAAGTTTTTGATCAAATTAATGTTTTTTTAATATGAATGTTTTCTTTATTTCTAATTTTAAACTTAAAGGCTAATTTAATTAATATATATATAGCTGCTTGTGCTGATTCACTGACTGAGTGATTGATCACCTCTCCTGTGAAGTTTAGTACGAAAAAAATTTTTTTCACTCATGGTTTCGTATAGAGGACAAAAATTTATTCAGAGGAAAAATATGGAGAAAGCTGATGATTGAGGGTTTCAGAGACGGGGGAAGAGCACAGCTAGGATATTTAAGATATTTGGGAGGTGCTCGAACAAATATCATTCGAAACCTCATCTAATTGGCAATGAGCTGAAAAAAAATCCAATATGGCGGATTTAAGATGGCGGCCATAAACTTTCGTCGGCGTCTATCTCAGAAAATATACAAGATGGAAGATTGGTTTATTGGGAAAAGATGATCAGGGCCTCAAGGTCTATTTGATGAATAGAGAAAAAAATTCAAGATGGCGGAATTTATTTTTACATACTAAATGTATAGGAAATATTCAAGAGATTACAAGTTGGAAACTATGCCAGACTTTGATACGGTTCATAGAAGAAATTTTATTCTGACAAGTGTTGATTAAGGATTTCGGAGACGGGGAAGGAGCACGGCCAGGGTATTAAAGATAGATGGGGGGTTCTCAAACAAATATCCTTCGAAACCTCTTCCGATTGGCAGGGAACTAAAAAACCAAAATGGCAGAATCAAGATGGCGGCAATGCAAATTTCGTCGGTGTCTATCTCAGAAAGTATACAAGATGGAAGAGTAATTTTCTGGAAAAAGATGATCAATGTATGAAGGTCTACTTGATGAACAGAAAAAAAATACAAGATGGCGGAGTTTAATTATTTTTCCATATAAAATATATATGGGGAATATTAAAGAGACTACAATATGAAACTATGCAAGACTTCGATATGGTTCATAGAAGAACATTCAGTCTGACAAATTCATGGAGGATTTCAGAGATGGGTATGGAGCACGGCCAGATTATTAAAATAGGTGGGCGCTACTCAAATAAAAAATACTAGAAATCTCATCCAATTGGCAGGGAGCTGTATAAATATTTCCAAATTGTCAGATTCCGTATGGCATTGTAGATAATGGTAGACAGTGGTAGAAAGTAGAAGAAAAATGGTAGTCAATGATTGGCAGTAGTCTACCATTTTTTTTAATAACTGGCTCGGCAAACAAGCGTACGGCTCCGGTACCTGATGGTAAGCGATTACCGTGCGTATAGACGACTGCAACATCAGAAGCATCGCAAGCGCGTTGCCAGCCTATCCCCAATTCCCCCAGGAGCTCTGGTCACCATACTCACCAACAGGAACACAACACTGCTTTAGTGTTATTTAGCTGTGATCTTCAGTAAGGTCGACCCCTACTACCCCAGTCGGGCTGCTCCTTATTTGAGCAGGAAATTTCCTGCTGTGCTCTACCTCAGTTTAAAAAAAAATCAATTAAATTTTACATTCATTAACTTCTACTGTGCTCTGAAGTGATTTTCATATCCTGGATGTTTTTTTTACATCTTATGGCTCTGGTAGATATTAAAGGTCTCTCTTTTACATTCCACTGTACTGTGCTCGATAGCATATTAATCTGATATTCGCTTTAGAACATGTAGGCAGTTAACAGTGGACAGTGAACGTAAAATAGTAGACCACTGTCTAATACTGCATCTCACTGACTATCATTTTCCACCGCCGCGCCGTCTACAACTCACTACCTTTTTCTAAGACTTTCTACCCCTGTCTACCATTTTCTATATAACCGCCATCCGGAATCCGACAATTTGTTATTCACTCCTTCACGCGATCCGCTTTAGCGGGCCGCGCAGGCACGCGCCATACTAGTCTATTAAATAATTTAAAACATTTTTGAGCATAAGTAGTTACTTAGTATATCGAAGTAGTAAATATTGACAAAAAACTAACTAACTTTTAATTATCATACCATCACAGCAAAATCATACCAATGCGACACGGATATACTGTACTTGTCTTTGAACTAGATGTGAATTTTAGTTATTTTCACTGGATAATAAGTAATTTTTAATTGTTTTTTAAACGTATATGTTACCGTAAAAGCCGGTAGATGGGTAAATCTTAGGTTTTACTAATAAATCTTAGGATTTACCAACGTGAGTTGGTAAATGTAAGAAATTATCGATAAGAAACGATTTTTTAGGGCTTTTACTTTTATAATTTAGTACATGCTAGGTTTTACCATTGACAGCTGGTAAATTTTGTTTTAAGGAATAAAACAATGTAAAATTCTTAATCATTTAGTTTAGTTATTCAAATCCTTGCCTATTTAAATGAGTTTCAAGTCCTCTGACCACTTAGACAATACACAAGACACTTAGATAGTTAAAAAACGTATGTGTGACGAAGGCTATTATAACATTAAAGATTTTTTGGAAGATGTCACGCCTTGGGAATGATGCGTTCGCTCCAGGCTTTCTCAATGTATAAATATATTTGTTATAAAAATTGTCATTAAAAAAAATCAAAGCTAAAGAATAAGTATCCATGTCTTACGTTTTACTGGAGAATCTTAGGATTTACCATATTTCGATCTTTTACAGTAACATATATATATGTTTTTATTTTCTTTTATGGTGTTATTATATTGGTAGATTATTATATAGTTAAGCACTTTCAAACGTTATATTTAGGTTTAAAAAAACCGTATTTAGTTTTGGCGAATGCAATATTCTGTCTAAAATACTCAGAAATTGTTATTTGATGTTAAAAATGGCGATTATTATTAATTTTACGATTATTATTAATTTGACGATGAAGTTGAACTATAAATAATTGTGATGTCATTGCGGAAGTAGGATCAATTTTGTTACTAAATATAAACTTAATTTAAATGCCTTTTCAAAATTTAGTTTTAGCTAACTCTAAAATAAAATACATAAGTCTAAAAGTTATTCTATGGAACTCCTTACCACAAAGCATAAGGCTATCAAAATCCCTCCCGATTTTCAAAAACTCAGTAAAACTATTTAAATGCACTCGGACGACAGATACTGATGACATGAAATTTATTATTATTTATTTATGTATTTTTATTTTCTTTTTATTATATTTACTTTTATTTCTAGATATTTATTAGTATATGATTATAAATATTTATTGTGTACGTTTATCTGGTTTATATATTAGGTTGCGATTATTTACATGTAGCTTATTGTTGCACCACCTTATTCCTCATTCAATAAAACATTACTTAACCCAAAGGTTGTTTGGAAGAAATGGCAAATAAGCCATAAGATCGCCTTTAGTTCTGCCACTTTTTAGTGTTTTTGTATAGTCTGTATTGTACTCTTATGCTTGTGGTGTGCAATAAAGTAATAAATCTATACTAATATTATAAAGAGGAATATTTTTGAATGTAACGAATATACATAAAAACTACTGGACCGATTTCAAAAACTCTTTCACCATTAGAAAGCTACAATATTCCTGAGTAACATAGACTATATTTATTACAAGAAAAAATTGGAGATCCCCAGAAATTCTCACTCAAACCAATCCAAGGTGTAAAAAAATAAAGCCATAAAATGTTTTTCATCGCATGCGCTGCGGAAAGTATTGATGATAGAACAAAAAAATGTTCTACAATATTATAGAACGTATCAATATCTACACAAAACTACGCGAGACCATATGTCACTATAACTACTTTTTTAGATTTTAAAAGTTGATAAAAAAGCCTATCAAAATCGGACCATGTTTTCCATAACTTTGTATTTATTCTTATCCAAATAAATTATTTCGTATTAAAGACTGTTTCAATATCTGTTAATTACTTTTTGAAATATTAAAATCGGACATTCCAGTCAAAAGATATTACGAAATATAAATATCAACATAAACAAAAAATACACCCCGACGGTCCAACGCGGTGTGGAGCGCCTCGCAGCGCAGCGAGCAACGCGGCGATAGAGGGGGCGACGGAATGCGGGAGCCAAAATGTTAAAAAAAAATTATCCACCCGTGCGAAGCTGGGACGGGCCCCTAGTAAATAAATAAAATCAGAAGCATGCAGCGCCAAACGTCGCCGTCGCTTCCGCTTGCATAGTTGTCGTAATGGCGGGGATAGGGGATAGTGAGACGCAAATACTTCTGATTGAGAAAGACCATCACTTTGTTCGTAAGTGTCGCACTAATTAATCTTTATATTTAAAGTTGTTCTCGCCATATATCAGTTATTTCTGGACTATTTTGACCTCAGTAAAATTAAGATTATTAAATAACTATTTTATATGCAGTGTTAGCAAATTTTAAAGGAAATTCTTTTCAAAGCAACAGCATTCATTTCACTTAATCTTGCCTCGTGTCATTTTAATATTTTCTGTAAAGTTAGGGCCATTCATTTATTACGTAAGACCAGTTTCGCTAGTTTTTGACCCCCTCCTCCCCTACTGTAAGCATAAATAAGAAGAGGCCGACCCCCTCCGCCCCCTGTTTAATATTTATTACGTAAGAATCTAAAGGAAAAAATGAATGTTGGCCTTTTTCAAGGTATAATTTCAACTTTGAGCATTTGTAATCTTACGTACGAACTGTCGAGACTCCCCCCACCCCATTGTAAAAAAAAATAAGACATGGTCGGCCTCCCTCCCCCCTAAATCGTCTTACGTTATTAATGAATGGCTCCGTTTCTTCGTTATATGTATACAAACACGATAAATAATAGTGGATTGTATTCGTATATCAGGACTAGCTGTGCCCGCGACTTCGTACGAGTGAAATAGCGATACTTCCATACAACTTTTCGTCCCCCCTTTCAATCCCTTAGCGAGTTACTTTCGTATTTATAATATTAAGTAAGGAATGAAAATATATTCTGACGTTCAGCTTAAAAGAAAAATAATTCTATAAAAAAGATGATATTTAAATGCCTTAAAAAAATACTTTGACCTTTCATTTGACATCCGTGTTGTACATTGGAAATGAATAAAAAAATTATTCCGCCTTCTTTAGAAGTCCGCCATATTGAATTTTGAATGACGTCACTTTATATTTCGAGTTATTATTTGCTAGCCCTATTATTTGGTGCTCATATTATAGGAGTATACTCAAAACAACTATTCCGCCGTCTTGGATGTCCACCATATTGAATTTAGTCATGAAACTAAACGTTAAATTCCGTCTTAAAATTTTTTTGTAAAATTTATATAGCCTATGCTACCCGCGCCCTTATTACGAATCTATTGACACCTCATTCATGAAAATTGGTTCAGTAGTTTAGGCGCAATGGTAGAACATACAAACATACATAAATACATTCATACATAGACTGACAAGATCACTTTGGCTTTGCCGTAGTCGAATAAAAAATTGACTACAAAGTCGACTATGTGCAATAGTTCCAAACTTAGATCATAAAATGCCAAAACAATATCAATGGACGTTACAAATTATGGCCATTGAAATGACCACAGCTTCCGTTTAGTCAATAGCAAAATTTTCAGACAATACTACTAATTTTATATATTGAAAATAATTTGTATTGGATATTTGAAAATCGTGACTGTTTGTGGTAAAGGAATTCTACCCGTGACGGTAACGGGTTATAAGACAATTCCCCTCTGCCACTGGGAGAGCATCTCATAAGAGGCAAGGTACCCCCCTTGCGACCATCAGCATAGAAATGTAAACTAGACCCCGTCCAATCCCATCCAAGCAATGCTGCCGTTCTGGTGGACTCTTGGTTTTCGACCAGGGTTCACCGAAACCGTAGTATTCTACTCTTAATACACCCTCCTCATTGCATCTTTGAGATGGTAACACATTGGAAACATAAGAGGCACAATTTTGTATTGTCAATGTCCATGGGTGACGGTGGCCACTTACCATCAGATGCACCATCTGCTCGTCGCGCTAACTTTTAAGAAAATCAAATTCATAAAATCCATCTGACCAATGGTGTCCCAATGATTGTTCTGCATATTGGCTGTTATTTGTATACCGTTAAGCCTGATTAACAACTAGATTTGTAACGGCCATCTTGTAACTTGTAAGTCATCTCTTGAGACAACTTCTTGACTGTACTACGCTACTAATCGAAGATATTTGGATTAAGCATTGAAAATAGATTCCAAATTTCATTTTTGGGTAAAATATTTAGTTTTTTCCAGTTAGCAACATTGTTTATAAATTAGTATTCGTGGGTAGTTTATAGGTACGTGCAGAAAATATATAGCTCTGGTGTAGTCGTGTAGTGTAGGTCAGTATGGTTAATGGTCACCCTTCTTGAGGTCCATATAAGTTAACTTTATTATCTAATATAATTAGTGTTCAGGTAGCAAAGGGCTAACACCCAAGTACCTTAGGTGCATGTCGCAAGTATTGTATAGTAATGGTATCATTCCCATCTCATTATCTGACATTCACACATTCACATTAACGTAAATATTATTAGTTAAATATGTTTGCTAAAGAAATTCTTAATATTAAATTATAATACATACATTTGAAGGCATCCGTCGTTTGTGTAATTACGGATATCCTGATTGGAGCTCGATTTCCTTTGAACATGTCGTGGCGCGACTCACTTCCGGGATTTAAGTGTTTTGCTTGAAGACAATTTCTAAAAGAATACAGTTTTTGTTGGGAACAAACATATAAAACATCATCCTCGTAGAATAAATTAAAATAGCCATATGATCCAAACAAGGGACTTATTACGTCTGTCTTAAAAAATATGTCGGAATTGGTATTTTTTTTAATGTTAGATTAAGGACAAACGAGCAGACGGTCCTCCTGATGGAAAGTGGCCACCGTTGCCCATAGACATCGACAAAACTAGAGGGTATCTCTTGTTTTGTCGATGCGTTGCCGCTAAGATAGAGTGAGTAGGGAGGAGGGAAGAGAAGCATGCTGCGGTTTCAATGGACCCCGAGCAAGAACTTGCTGTTCATTGGAACCGCAGCAGTAATGGGATGGGAGAGGGGAATTGTATTCTAACCCGTCCCCGGTAGATATTTTAATTTTTTATGCCGGTTAAGAGCCAATCGAAGAGACGGTGCACCTGCTGGTAAATGGTTACCGTGGCCCATGGACATCGTCAATACTAGAGTGTCTCTTCTTTTACTAATGCGTTGCTCCCTCAAAATATCAGTGGAGCCTGAATGAGAATCCAGAGATAACCAAAATCGTAGCATTAATAGGATGAGTAGATGCAACTGGAACGCATCGAAAATATTTGGCGGTTGGATTTGCACGGTAGTCGCAAGTCAGTCGAGGAACAGATCCCTTACCACCACCAGGGCGTTGATTACTTGCCTTTTACGAGATGCTTTCCCAGCGGCTGAGGGGAACTGTATTCTATCCCTCAGGTTGGGCTGGGTATCTTTGACCATACACAGCTTAGGAAATTTAAAAAGTAATCTCCACGCCGCGCCGCACCTCCGCCGAATTTTGTCGAAACCTACGCGTGCTTACGGTGACATATTATCACACTTTCTCTCTTTTTCTATCTTCCTTTATGTAGTAATTACAAAGAGGTTTAATAGTTGTCCAGCTGGATCATAACGGTCTTGTAGTAAAATAATCCTTTATTTTCATAACAAACGCAAGCATGGCAGGACACGAAGCCTGCACAACTAAGATAGTAGACGTTATACGAAAACAAATGAGCTGTAAAAGTGGCGCGTTCACCTCATTTGGTGTCTCTAATATGTTTTAGGGTTCTGTGCCTCCAAATATTTATTTATTTATTATTATGGTGGTCATTAAGCGTTTTATAAACTAACTAATCGACCCGTCCGGCTTCGCCCGGGTGCAATTTAACACGTGTATTTAGCCGTAACCGCTATGTCCCTGCATTTTGAATCTGTAATATCTTCAAAAATATTCGGTTAAATTTTATGCTGTAAAGGGCCATATTGATCTATATTAAATGCACAATGTATTTAAGGTACCTAATTGGATAAGGATTGATGCTGTATTAAAAATTAGTATTAAAATCGCTTCGTAAATAAACCATTATTTTTTTGTAAAAAGTAAAGGATAATAAATGGTTATTGTGGGTTATCCCTAAGAAGTAGACATATACCATCGCGGACTTTTTTGTAGACCTTTTTAAGGTGTACAATACTGTAGTACATTATTTTGATCTATCTCGAAGGGTTCAGCCAGCGTTTGAAATGTAAGCGCAAAAAAATTTGTTTATTTACGACATCACATTAGAAACCTCTACAGTTATCAGTGTTCCTCTACTATATTATCTATGTATTATACATATAAACCTTCCTCTTGAATCACTCTATCTATTTAAAAAAACCGCATCAAAATCCGTTGCGTAGTTTTAAAGATTTAAACATATATAGGGATATAGGGACAGAGAAAGCGACTTTGTTTTATACTATGTAGTGAATATACTTGCACATGTACACAACAAAAAGGCCAAATACTACTGTTTATGTATGTGTGTGGGCGTGTCATGTGTTTGCCTGTTTGTGTTTATTAGTAAAATTTAAACAAGTTGTTACGAATGGCGGATTATATTAAGGACTAGTCAACCTACGTGAATTCGTTCACGTAGATATGTTAAATTTAAATATAATTATGTGTACAAAATTTTCAGCTCCAAATTTTTGTACTACCATCCATGTCGATCCCAACGGAATGGAATGCTTTTTAACAGGATATATAAAAATAAAGAATTTTTATTTATCAAGGAAGTGATGAAAATATCATCTTAACGATTTGTATACAAGTTTTTTTTGCTTATAAAACGTCTCAAATAGTAGACGCGCGGGAACTGAAAAGTCGCAAAAAAACCAATCGCGTGTAAGTAAAACTCGCGCGTAAACCCAGCCTTGGACTTTAGACCAATATACCTAATTTATTATTTGCCAAACTGGTTCAATTACACTGAGGTTTAAAGCCAGTAGAAGAAGAATATAAGAACGTATACTCTCGCCACACTATCTTACTCATTATGATTCAAGCAAGCTTTAAAAACTCACATTCCCTATTCAATCAAGTCCCCGAAATCCTTAGTCAATATTTAATCGTGAATAGCTAAACTGAGCTTATAAATTGTATCGTGTTGCCAGCAAAAATCCGACTCACGCTTAACTTTAGCACGCATCTGTTACGGCGAGCGTGATATCAAACTAAAAGTTAAATCGGCGGAAAATATTAACCACAAAGTTAAGGCAATTCCTCACATTTAGAAATACTTTACATTTTTATAAAGCTTTTTGGTATTTCTTGAAAGAGGTAGCTCGACTGCTAATACCCTCTGTTCTGATAAGACAGATGTAGTTTGACAAGTAATCTAACCTATAGCCAACACTATACACACAGCGACAAAGACTAACTTGGCTCTTTTTATTCCTCTTAAAAGTTAGATCTTAAGTAAAAAGTCATAGTTAGCAACACCTTTTATTTTATTATAGGACTATATACAACCTCGAAACGGAGCTCGCCTGGTAAACATTATGGCTGTGTGGCGTGGTGTCAGAATTTTCCTCGGTTGCCGACTAAAGTGCATAATAATATTGTCTTTTACGTCTTACTGTGCAGTATAGCTCTCTTATAGATTGCATTCTCTCTCTCTCTCTTCGCTTCGGTTTCCTCAATGCTGAGGGTCGTGACCACCTCCTCGCAACAATAGTCTTTGGTGGATTACTCGACGCCATCTGTGCCTGTCTGCCGCCGAGTGTAGAGCATTGTGGACTATTGTGTCAAGGGTAGTGCGAATCTGGTCAGTCCAAAGTGTCGGGCTTCTGCCTCGAGGTCTTTTTCCATCTACTTTGCCAGTGACCATTAACTTCTCCAAGTTGCCGTCATCCTTCCTGGCAATGTGGCCAAAGTATAGATTGCATTACAAAAATGTAAACCTTGGTCACAAGCCCCAGGAACTTATTCGCGTCGAAACTACATTTAATCCACAAAATACATTAATAAGGATTTTCCTGTTTACTATCACGTTGAAATTTAAATGATCAATCCTATTACATCGCCTAAAATATACGAATAATTTGGTTTAGTACTAATTTGCACTTGCAAATTTAATTTATTGCATATTTTGGATTAATTTGGAATATGAAATAGATTTAACCCTTTTAGGTTAATGTTGTGTTATATTTGCTATTATTGTTTTAAGTTTTTTTTAATGATAGATAAGGGACAAACGAGCAGATGGTCCACTTGATGGAGAGTGGCCACCGTCGCCATGGACATCGACAAAACTAGAGAGGGTATCTATTGTTTTGCCGCCTTAAAGATAGAGTGAGGAGGAGGAGCGAAAAGAAGAATACTACGGTTTCAATAGACTCCAAGCAAGAACCTGGTGTTTATTGGAACCGCAGCAGTAATGGGATTGGAGAGGGAGGGGTAGATATAGGTAGATACATGCGACTCGGCCTAAACGCGTCAGAGACACTTGGCCGTCGGAATCGTATGCTGGTGGTCGCAAGCCAGTCGGGGAACAGATCCCCTACCACCAAAGGGGTGCTGGGTTATTCGTCTATTACGAGTCGCTCACCCAGCGGTACTCACGGGTTTATGTGTATTTGGCTGCGTTTGTTAGCATCATCGTTGATAAATTAGTGTTTGCAGGTATTTTAAGTATACCCCCGTGTAGACGTGTAACGTTTAGTGTGATGGACTAGTCTCAGTCTCTCTGGTATTGTCGCGCAGTGTACATGGAAGTTAGTGTTATAGTGTCGTGGTTAAGGTCACTCTTCTTAAGGTCCACGTAAGTTAGCTTTATTATCTACTAGAGTTGGCGAGTCATTCCATTTGTATTTTAGGTCATTGTGGATTTGGTGGAAATTTTTTTAACATTTTGGCTCTTCTGCATTTTGGTGCCCCTTCACTCGCCGCGTCACGCCGGGCCGTCGTCGTGTATTTTTTGTTTATATTAATATTTTTAATTTACTAATATCTTTTAAATGGAATATCCGATTTTAATAATTCAGCAAGGATTAAAACAGGTATTGAAACAGTTGAAACATACGAAACTATTTATTTAGATAAGAATTCATATAAAGGTATGGATAACATGGTTTGATTTTGATAGGCATTTCTATCAACTTTTAAAATGTAAAAAAGTAGTTATAGTGACATAACTACAATAGTTGGACATATGGTCTCGCGAAGTGTTTTGTAGATATTGATACGTTCTATAATATTGTAAAAAAGCAGTGGTTGAGACTTCAAGTCTTACTCGGGAGGTCTGAGTTATGTGTGTTTTAAGCAATTAAATATCACTTGCTTTAACGGTGAAGGAAAACATAGTGAGGAAATCTGCACTCCTGAGAGTTCCCTAAAAGTTCTCAAAGATGTGTGAAGTCTGCCAACCCGCACTGGACCAGCGTGGTGGACTATGGCGTAATACCCTCCTCACTCTGAGGAGGAGACCCGACTCAGCTGTGGGCCATTGACGTCGTGATGATGATGATGATAATATTGTAGAACATTTTTTTGTTCTATCACCAAAACTTTCCTCATCGCATGCGATAAAATATATTTTTGATTTTGATGCTGGCAACATTGATTTGAGCAGCATTTTTCACTTTCTGAGGATTAAAAAGTATCTGTTGTGCCAAAGAAAAGAGGAAGTCAAGGTCAAGGTCTTTGTCTAGAGTATAACCCTAGGGAGTAATATACTAGTAAACAAATCGGGGTTCTGTAGGTCTGCGTGTATACTATAACTTGTAAAAAATAATATGTACCAAGTAATTTTATGGCTATTTTTTTTAAATCGGCCTAGTAGTTTTAAGTTTATTCCTCTTTATAATATTAGTATAAATATAGACATAAAAAAAAACTAAAGGCTCGTCTGACTTTTAAAGAGTATATTCTTTTAGAAATTTTATTATTTGCCTAAAATATAGCCTGGGGTTACAGGAAAGCGTAAAATGGTATTCTGGATACGCAAAGAATGTGCCAAGAATTGTCGACTCGTTGAAAAATGTTGAACATTTTGCGGTCTCTTCGTTAAAAGTTAAAAGTTAAACTTTTGCTTTTCATGGATTTCCTACATTACAGGCCTCATTGTACATAAATTTATATGCATCTGTCTGATAGGTTTTGACCGCTCAACGGGACACGGACAATGAGATGGGAGTCTTTCAGATATCCACGGGTGAAAATACAAACAAAACAATTTCTCCTCGAGTTTTGTAACAGACAAATCATAGTGACGACGATAGTCTCACCAAAAAACAGAAACAAATAATAATTATAAATTCATTACCTTCCATTTGGTAGATGAAGTTATGAGGTATCCCTAGTTTTTTATAAAAAAAATACTATGCAATAGGGATCGGCCTGTCTAATTGCCGGCTACGCGGTTTGGGAAACGGGACAGTTTTTCGTCCCGGCGCACGGTGAACTACATAGCTATTTTAGATGCGAATAAATCAAGTCTTGTTACACTAATTAGCTAATTGATATCGGTGAACAGATAACCAATGATCTCTAAAATGTATCCTTTAAACCCCAATTACTATGAGTAATCCAGCCTGGAAGTCACTATATAAGGAAGTATTTGCATCGATATGCATTGCGTTTTATGCGTTCGGCAGAATTACTAAATTTGTAAGTTCTAAGTGTCTTAAGTGTGTGAAAGAAAATAGCAGGCATTTCTAAAGGTATGTACTATTTAATGTAATATTTTTTTTATCAGTATTTACTAATTTTTGTAATAAAAAATGAAATTAGAGTAAAAGTTTTCATATAAAAGTTTTAGACAATCTAACAATGTGTATACCTTTGCGATTAGATAATTCCTATGTCAATCGATAGCTTAAAGCCTCTTATTTCATAATCTGTGGTCGGTTCATTTCGCAAGACATTGCATCTACTCTTTTTTTTTGGTTTTCAGAGAGCAGGTATCTTTTGACTCGTTTGGCGTACTTTGAAGTTTGGAGTTCTTTAGCAAAATCGAACAGAGATGAAGCAATTTATCAGCAACTTTCTGATAAACTTGGTCTTGGAGAAGCTAATGATGTATAAGGAGAAACGTAAAATCAAAAATACGAATATTGAGAAGAAATGGAAGTCAGCCGGTTCTTGTAAAGATAGGTACGTATTTGGTAGTTTAGTTAGTTTGATAAACCTTGCTATACTTATTTCGGATATTTTTCAAAGCAAACTTTTTTTTACAGATCTTGAATGAGATACATGGTTGAAAAGCGGAGGCAATTATTTCAATATCATCGGCGACCACGAGTCAACTGTATTTCAAATACACGGAAAATTTCAAGAGTGGATAACTATAAGGATTTATTAACTATGCTTGTAATATCCTCTGACCCTCTAATAAATTAATTGCGTGAATCTCTACTTAAAATATCAGAAGAATTTCCACAGATATTACTCCTTGAACCCACTACTCCCAGTCACAGACAAATGCAACAACCTAGAACAGACATATTAGAGTAATTAGACGAAATATTAATGATTTTATTAGAAATAGTGACTTGCATGACATCAATACTAGGAACAAACACAAACTTGTTACTCCTACTACTCGATTGAGTAGAATTAGTAATTCTTTTGTTGGGCGATGTGTATGCTTTTACATCAGGATCCCAGAAAACGTTCAAAATTGTTCTATAGGAAAATTTAAAAAGTTAGTTAAAAAACGTTCGTGTGACAAAGGCTATTATAACATTAAAGATTTTTTGGAAGATGTCACGCCTTGGGAATGATGCGTTCGCTCCAGGCTTTCTCAATATATAAATATATTTGTTATAAAAATTGGCGTTTAAAAAAAATCAAAGTTAAAAAGTAAAATATCCGCTATGACCCTGCATTTTGAATCTGTAATATCTTCGTTTAAATTTCATGCTGTAAAGGGCCATATTGATCTATATTAAATGCACAATGTATTTAAGGTACCTAATTGGATAAGGGTTAATGCTGTATTGTTTAAAATAGCTTCGTAAATAAACCATTATTTTTTGTAAAAAGTAAAGGGTAATAAATGGTTATTGTGAGTTATCCCTAAGAGATAGACATATAGCATTGCGGACTTTTTTGTAGACCTTTTTAAGGTGTAGAATACTATAGTACATTATTTTGATCTATCTCGTAGGGTTCAGCCAGCGTTTGCAATGTGAGCGCAAAAAAATGTGTTTATTTACGACATCACATTAGAAACCTCTACAATTATCAGTGTTTCTCTACTATATTATGTATGTATTATACATATAAACCTTCCTCTTGAATCACTCTATCTATTTTAAAAAAACCGCATCAAAATCCGTTGCGTAGTTTTAAAGACTTAAGCATACATAGGGATATAAGAACAGAGAAAGCGACTTTGTTTTATACTATGTAGTGATTTTATTATTATTTTTTTACTGTTTAGTTTTTTTTTGGTAAATACCCTAATGACCAATTGCCTGAATTTTATTTTTAACTCCACCCTTTAGGAAGTAATTAATTAAATTAGTCTAATGATCGTAATAAACTTAGTTAATAGTTTATCATTTTTTAATATTTTTTTAGAAAATTAAAAAATCAATGATCAGTTGAATTTTGTTTTGTAATACCACCCTTTCTAATTATCGTGATGTACTTAGTTAACGAATACCATAATTGCATTGTCAGTACCTAAAATCACGAAAAATGCAACATTTATGCATAAAATAATAAAAAGAAATAATTCGGAACTTAGATGAAAAACATTTTTGTTATGGGTAGTCCACTGTGCGTTAGGGACCACTACTGAAACAGAATAAATGGACGTATGGTCAAAATATGCTCTACTTTTTTGTAACTCCCCTTCAGGTGACACTGCAGATTCTGATAAAAAAAAGAAGAATGATAATAAATCTTTAGAGTCAGTTATATCTGACACAACTTCTGCCCTTTGCAGGCCTTGGAAAACATTTCTTATAATACCTTAAATAAAAACTATTTTTAGTAATTAAATGATTTATTAAAAGCAAAATAAACATTATAATAACATGAGAATTATTCTATTACAAATGACAATTCTACTGCTGTTGTAAATTGTGCTTTTTTCGACATCATGGAGACTAATTTAAAAACAATCTATCACTGATCATTATGTCTTATAGGTAAAGACTTACATTAGCTATTATAAGTAACATAGGTACAGTAAGGTTTTACATAGTTTTTAATTGAAATAAATTCTGAACTTACAGCACTATAAAAAAGAATATTTAAGGTTTCATTTGAGTCCTTATCCAGCTCAAAAACTGGTACACATTAGCATAATGTGCGGGTATATTTTCACTCCCACATAGTTCCGGACCTCTACTTACGATACCGACAACTGAATAGATTCTGTTTCTTTCATACATCAGGGGGCCACCTGAGTCTCCATTGCAGGAATCCTTGCCGAACACACCGCCTGCGCATATGTACCTGCTTGGTTTTTTATCCGATCTGCTGTGGCACTAGGCAGGAAAAATAATGTATTTAAAGATAAAGAATATTAAAAACAACTTATATAGGAATGAAGGGATAGTCTAATTATATGAGGAGTAATCTTCGAGAGTGTTAAGGTTTTATTTGATCCCAGCGCCACCATAAAGTTATTTGATAATAATTTATATCTGTCCAACTAGATGGCGCTGGCGTAGAATTGTATAGCGTTAGGAATAGGAATTCATACCCGATACATATTGGTTTAGTTAAATTTTATCTGGGGTCGATTGGTCTAAGGTTTTGTCGTTGATTGTTGGTTGTGCAGTGATGGTCCAGTGGTTGAGACTTCAAGTCTTACTCGAGAGGTCTGAGGTTCGATCCCTCACACAGGCACACACCTCTTACTCTGAGTTATGTGTGTTTTAAGCAATTAAATATCACTTGCTTTAACGGTGAAGGAAAACATCGTGAGGAAACCTGCACTCCTGAGAGTTACCAAAAAGTTCTCAAAGGTGTGTGAAGTCTGCCAACCCGCACTGGGCCAGCGTGGTGGACTATGGCCTAATACCCTCCTCATTCTGAGGAGGAGACCCGGCTCAGCAGTGGGCCATTGAAGGGTCGTGATGATGATGTTGGTTGTTGTTGTCTGGTCGCGTTGTTGTGTCTTTAGGGCAAAAATTGATTTATTGGTCGTTGGGGTGTAAAAAGGGTCAGAATTGTACAGAGTCAGCTTATTTTATTGATCTAGTGATCAACCCCGGCTTCGCACGGGTGCAATTTATTACGAAACATTCTCAGATTTATCAAGAAACATTTAATTTGAAATATATTGTTGCTAAATATAAATATTAGGGTCCTTACGTTAATAAACAAAATTTATTATTATCAAGCAGGAATTTTCGGGGATAAAAAGTCGCCAATCCCGGTTAATCCCGGTTGTAAAGTATCTGAGTGTCAAGTTTTTCAGCCAAATTCAGCCAAAATCAAAATATGCAAACATGCAAACTTTCACATTTATGATATTAGGAAGATAAGCTACCTTTGCATATGGTACAGCAACGTGACGCTTAATTTTACTGAATCTCTTTGTCTTGTTAACGGCTCCCCAACCAGCTACATATAAAGTGAGATCTTTCTTGCGACGAGCTTCTTTTTCGATAGAGAATGTTGGTAGACAAATAGGCCGAATGAAATCTAGAAAATATAATAATAAAAAGTAAAAAATAAAATAATAATGAAACACATCATACACCTCATTATTTAGCGCTGTAATTTATATTATTTTGAGGTATTATATGTAGTGTTTAAGTTTATGTCAAAGCTTTTTGCACCAATTTTACCTGTGTCGCTCAATAGATCCCTACAGAATGGTTGCCTGTAAGAGATCACTATTAGTAATGAGGCCGCCCTTACGCATAAGTGTACATCATATATTTTAGGGGAATTCCACGCGAAGCGGACAGGTAAAAAACTCAATGTTTCCGATTTTAGTAATATTTGAGTATGTTCTACTTATACATGTTATTGATACGTGCAACAAATATTTATGTAATATAATTACTAGTTAAGGAGTTATGGGACTTTGAAATTTTCGACAACCGGTTGGCATGCAGGACTTCAAAGCCGATTATAGAATCACAAAATTATATATTAAAATAATTAAATCAATGGATTTGTTACTTCATTTACTGAGCTTTTTAATTGTATTTTTGGAAACGAAAAAAAATTTCTTTTTCTTAAAAAAAATGCAAATTCATTTTTTTTCACCATATCGATTTTTTTTATTTTTTTACATAATAGCTAAAATTATATAGAATATTCTTGCCAACTTTCATAATGGACTTAGAAGTGGATTAGAAGCTAGAATGAAAAGTTTAGTGAAAATATCAATCAAATAAAATCATTTGACGGAATGTTTAGTATATTTTTAATAACACTAATGCATTTATTGTACTTATTAAATACAAAAATACTTTATCTACACTTTTAATTACAAAAATGTGTTGACTTTCTCAAAACTTTAGTTTTTCTAAGTACAGGTAAATTAAACGTATTATAACATCGAGCCATGATATTCAAATGTTTTTAGTAGTAAAACAAAATCACTACAAGCTACTAAAATAACGCGGTAAAATTTTGAAATAATATGGCATCATCGCAATGACTTTTTTTAAACATTATGACCTATACACGTTTTGTAGGTATCGTCTTATCTCATTTAGACACATTCTTGAAACTTAATAAAAAATATATATTTACATATTAAAAGTGTAGATGTGACGTATTTTTGTATTTAATAAGTATTAAAAATGTATTAGTGTTGTTAAAATATACTAAACATTCCGTCAAGTGATTTTATTTGATTAACAGTGTTGGGTGCAGCAGCGCGCGGCGTTGCGGTGCAGAACGCCACCCTTGGGCAATATTTTCAGTCTAGCTCCTAATCCTCTTCTAAGTTCATTATAAAAGTTGGCAAGAATGTTCTATACAATATTAGCTATTTACATAAAAAAATAAAAAAAAATCGATATGGTCTAACTTTGTGAAAAACATGGAAAAAAAATTAATTCGCATTTTTTTTAAGAAAAAGAAATTTTTTTTCGTTTCCAAAAATACAATTAAAAAGCTCAGTAAATGAAGTCACAAATCCATTGGTTTAATTTTTTTAATATATAATTTTGTGACTCTATAATCGGCTTTGAATTACTGCATGCCAACCGGTTGACGAAAATTTCAAAGTCCCATACCTCCTTAACTAGTCATTATATTACAAAAATATTTGGTGCACGTATCAATAACATGTATAGGTAGAACATACTCAAATATTACTAAAATCGGGAACATTGAGTTTTTTTACCTGTCCGTTTCGCGTGGAATGCCCCTTTAGTTAGTTATTAGCTACTGTATTTCGTGTGCAATAAAGTATTTTTCATTCATTCACAGCGTCGACAAGTGATTTAATATGTCAATCAATTTCAAAAAAAACTAAATAGGGGTGTACCCTATTTAGTTTTCTTTAGAAATTTAAAATCTGCAATTTATATAGAAAGTTTAAAATGTTCTCACCAGTATAAGGCGCGTGCTTTGTCATTCTTATTAGTGCGATATCATCCTTTTGGTGTACTATAATTTTTTCAATCGGTATAACGGTGGTTCCTTCTGTACAATCCACACCACCACCATCTACCTCAATACAATCTGGTCCATCTGAAGATATGTCGTATTCACCTAGACGAATGTTAATACTGCGAAATACGAAATTAGTGTTAATTGTAGTGTGTCTGTAGTTTGTTACAACTATAGTCTTATTAGGCATTATAACCTGATTTGGACCTGCTAAAACTAAAAGGAATAGGAAGGAAACTTCCCAGAATGTGAAAGGGTCTGGCCATAGTCTACCACGCTGGCCTAGATTGGCAGACGTTTATCAGAAAAAGATCTTTGAGAACATTATGGAAAATTCTCAAGAATTTATGTTGCATTTTAATAGATGGTAAAGAATAATCCGTAAACATATGTTTATTTTAAACAAACAGAAAGTGTTAGAGCTTGTTTGACGTTAGTTCTAACGACAATATAAAAAGTGCTTACGGTATATAAGTTTCGTTATCGATACAGTGAGCTGCTGTCAATACATATTTACTACTAATTAGTGATCCTGCACAACGCAAAATTATAGGGCCTCTAGTCCATTTCTTATACTCTATGAGTACCATCCAGGGATATTGATCTATTGATGTTTCATTCCCGCCTGAAAACACAGGGATAGCTTGTAAAACAAATGCATCAAGGAAACTAAGCTTGACTATTCTTCCTGTTACCTTATCCGATAAAATCATAGAATCGTAGAATCATAGCCATATCTACAAAACTTTATAATATTTACCATATATCTTATTAACAATTGAGGCTTCAACTCCGCAACACTGAGTACTAGGATCAGGAGGCGCCACAAACTTTTGACAATCTTCGGAAGACAGTGTAAAATCAGTAGTGTAGCTAACTCGGGGTCCACAACACACATTCTTCCTAAATGGACCTTCACATCTGTAAATATAAAATTATGATGATTTAGATATTTTATTATAACAATATATTTAACTTTCAATATTATATCCCGAGGATACTCTGATTTTTTTGAAATATAAAGTAGTCTGTGTCAATCCATATAATAAAGTGTCTGTGTGTCAACTATTATTGAAATCCGTTCAGCTGTTTTTGCGTGACTGAGTAACAAACATCTAAGAGGATCTAGATATTTTGTATGAATGGTTTAACTATAGTCTATTAACAATAAATAAGTCCAAGACCTCTTATATTGTATTTAAAGCAAAAAATAAAATCATTCCACAACATAATCCACTGACTGTCGATAATATACCAATTGAGCAGAAAACCTGCGAAAAGTATCTTGGTCTAAGACTAGATAACTATCTAACATTTAATAACCAAATAGATATGATTAAAAATAAACTTTCGATTTTGATTGGATCACTAAAACATATTTCTAGATGCATACCTCATAAACATCGCTATACTATTTATAACTCGTTGGTAAAATCACAACTGTTATATTTAATCGAAATATGGGGAAACGCTGGTAAAACTAAATTACAAGAAATTCAACGAAAACAAAATAAAATAATAAAAATACTTTTTCGATACCCATATTTAACACCTTTAACTAAGATTTATAATGAAACAAATATTATGAATTTACGACAACTTTACATATATAATACTTGTATTTTAATAAGAAAAATCATTAACAAATCAATACATTCTAATTTGTCTTTTATGAAACTTGTTAATAATAACCGTAGAACCCGTCGACCAAGTTTATTAGTTCTACCTAAAATTAGAACAAATTATGCAAAAAAAGATATCACATGTGAAGGAGCACAATTTTATAATAAACCATCCCGGCTTCGCGCGGGTGGAATATTATTTTTAAAAATATATTGGCCCTCCCGCATTTCGGTGCCCCCTCTCTTGCCGCTTTACTCGCTGCGCTGCGTCGCTACACTGGCCCGTCGCCTCGTCGTGTATTTTTTGTTTATATTGATATTTTTAATTTCATAATATCTTTTGAATGGAAAGTCCGATTTTAATAATTCAAAAAGTAATTTACAGGTATTGAAATAGTCTTAAATACGAAATAATTTATTTGGATAAGGATTAATACAAAGTTATAGAAAACATGGTCTGATTTTGATAGGCATTTTTATCAACTTTTAAAATGTAAAAAAGTAGTTATAGTGACTACAATAGTTGGACATATGGTCTCGCGGACTTTTTTGTAGATATTGATACGTTCTATAATATTGTAGAACATTATTTTGTTCTATCATCAATACTTTTTGCAGCGCATGCGATGAAAGATATTTTATGGCAAATTTTTTGGCACCTTGGGTTGGTTTTCGTAAGATTTCCTAAGGATCTCTAATTTTTTCTTGTAATAAATATAGCCTATGTTACCCAGGGATAATGTAGCTTCCTAATGGTGAAAGAATTTTGAAATCGGTGCAGTAGTTTTATAAAAGATGTAAGCTCATTTAACGAATTTAAATCACAGCTCTCACAGTATATATTAAACAATAAGTTATCAATTTAATTCGTTATCTGGGTACCTACCTGATTGTATGTGGCGTCAATGTTTACTTTATATTTTTTATTATATTATGTTCTCATGTAAGTGACTGTCTTTTTGAGAATAAATTCTTTAAACTTAAATATACAAACATTTACATTTATACTAGCTGACCAAGCAAACGTTGTTTTACCATGTAAATTTTTTGGTGGGCCACCCTTATCACTTAGGGGGATGAAAAATAGATAGTAGCCGATTCTCAGACCTACTGAATATGTATATAAAATTTCATAGAAATCGGTCGAACCGTTTCGGAGGAGTATGGTAACTAACATTGTGACACGAGAATTTTATATATAAGATGTTGTACTCGCTGTCCTAACAGTAATGTTTTTCTGTCGATTGTGAGGTCTAGGTTGAATAATAAATTTGGTGATGCAAAATGGCCAGTATCGTTATGCCTAATTGACGTTAAAAATAATCCACCAAGTAATTAAATTCCTTACATACCAGAGAGTTATTTCGAACTGAGGCTAGAAAGTATTTCGGTACTTACATTTAAGTTAGGTGACTGGAGGAAAGAATTTTATTAAACCAGTAGAGTTAATAAGCTAAAAACAGATACCTAGATATTTCCACAAAACTCTTGTTTTGTTGATTGCCGTGTTTCCAAAGGTTTAAAAGTGCAGGACACCTATTTATGCTTCTGCAAGTACCCAACTTCGCATCGGGAGTAAAACATCGTCGATCTATATTTGATATATAAATATTATTAGGTTATTAATATATCTCAAGTAGCTCAGTGGTTCAGGCATTAGATTCACGATCTATAGGTCGTCATTGGACTACTAACGTGGCCCCCTCCTAACATAAGCATAATAGCTTAGTTGGAGAAGTTAAGAATACCAATAGTTTGCAATCCAAACTGCTAATATTGTATATAAAAAGGAAATATTTACTGTCTTTATAGTCACAGTTAAAAGGTAAAGAAGTGTTCTTACCTGCTTGAGCGCCAATAACTGTTGCAATTACAATTATTATGATTTTCATGATCTTTATTATTATTATAGACCTAATAAGTAATGTCCGATAGCCGCTCGTTAAACGAGCAGCCAAAACTAACTTAGTAATTTACATTAATCACAATATATAATAATGGATAAGGATAAAGTGTAAATTAATAATAAAGGGAAAATATCCAAAAGTAAATTATATGGTTTATTTCAGTATAAACTAGTCCACATGAGATTATACCCATAAAAGGACAATTTTTACATGTTATCATACGAAAATTACTCATTTATTATTAATATTAATTTTTTAATAATGAATAGTAAAACAACAACTTTAAAATCTATTTTGTGCTTGTGCGTTTTGCCGGTGCAAGCTATGAGTACAATGGGGGGTATTATCACAGCTTTGCCAACATTGATGATATTATATACATTAGATTTAAATGGCGATTTAATTAGTACTTTTTAAAATGTGTGCTAAATCTGTCAGTTACTGAAAATTGATTTTGTAGAGCAACTATGTATGGTAGGTGGTCATGTCCTTTAACTCCTTCTCCAGACAGCCTCCAGCTCACTAAGATAAATAGAAAATATCTCACATAAAAGTATCAGTGTTATTTTAAAAGAGGATAAGTGTTATTTCAACTTATAAAGAATCTATTGTAAGGGCGAGAGGAAACGATTTTAAAATAGACTTCACATGGACAAAACTAGGCAAAAAATAGGAGCGCGCGCAGATCTTGACTATGATTATATATGTGACTAGCGGCCCATCCCGGCTTCGCGCGGGTGGAATATTATTTTTAAAAATATATTGGCCTTCCCGCATTTCGGTGCCCCCTCTCTTGCCGCTTTACTCGCTGCGCTGCGTCGCTATACTGGCCCGTCGCGTCGTCGTGTATTTTTTGTTTATATTGATATTTTTAATTTCTTTTGAATGGAAAGTCCGATTTTAATAATTCAAAAAATAATTTACAGGTATTGAAATAGTCTTGAATACGAAATAATTTATTTGGATAAGGATTAATACAAAGTTATAGAAAACATGGTCTGATTTTGATAGGCATTTTTATCAACTTTTAAAATGTAAAAAAATAGTTATAGTGACGTAACTATAATAGTTGAACATATGATCTCGCGGACTTTTTTGTAGATATTGATACGTTCTATAATAATGTAGAACATTTTTTTGTTCTATCATCAATACTTTTCGCAGCGCATGCGATGAAAGATATTTTATGGCTAATTTTTTGGCACCTTGGGTTGGTTTTCGTAGGATTTCTAATTTTTTCTTGTAATAAATATAGCCTATGTTACTCAGGGATAATGTAGCTTTCTAATGGTGTCAGATGAGGTACCTCGGCCTGATTCTCGATGGCCGATGGACTTTTCGGGCTCACTTCAGTCACTTCAGTGACCTCGCCACCAGACTCGTCAACTCGGCGGCCGCACTGGGCAGACTGCTGCCCAACAAGGGGGGACCGAACTCCCCGTGTCGGCGTCTTTACGTCGGCATTGTGAGGAGCATGGCACTGTATGGGGCACCCGTATGGGCGGACGCAATCACTGCTAAGAACAGGGCCCTCCTGCGGAGGCCACAGAGGGTCATAGCGGTGAGAGCGATACGGAGTTACCGGACAGTGTCATGGACGGCGGCCACACTGCTTGCGGGCGACCCACCCTGGGAACTCCAGGCAAAGTTGCTCGCAGCAGTATATAGTTTCCGGGCGAGTCTTAGGGCGAGAAATGAGACGCCCCGAGGGGAGGAGGTCGAAAGGATCAGGGATCAAGCCCAGCGAGCCCTGATCCAGAGGAGGATCTGAGGTCCCCCATTGCGGGGTTGGTGACAGTGGAGGCAATACGCCCGCACCTCCATCGCTGGCTCGGCAGGCAGCACGGCGTCCTGACTTACCGGCTTGTGCAGATACTCACCGGGCACGGCTGTTTTGGACGGTATCTGCATAAGATAGCTCGGAGGGAGGTGATGCCGGTCTGTCATGAGTGTGGTGCAGCGGAGGATACGTCACACCACACCGTGGCTGAATGCCAAGCATGGGGTCCTCAGCGCCAAGCCCTATGGTCGACAATTGGCGGGGACCTCTCATTGTCGAGTGTGGTTGGGGCCATGCTCGAAGATGAAAGGAGCTGGTTGGCAGTGGCCTTCTTTTGCGAGTCGGTAATCTCGCTAAAGGAGGCCGCGGAAAGGGAACGCGAGGCTCATCCTCTGGCTGACCCGATCCGCAGACGTCAGCCGGGCGGTAGGAGGCGCAGATACGCGCATCTTCTTCCTCCCCCGGACCACAGCGGGGGCGTGTCTTCCGTACCCGGGACACGTCCAGGGCGGGCAGGCCTGCTTTAGAGTGGGCCGACCGTCAAGGCGTCGCGGTAGAATGCGAATAGCGACCCCGTGGCGCCTCATTCTTGACGGAGAGGGTATCGCAGTAGGTTTAGTGGGTAGGACGGCGCTTACCGCTGGCGAGTCCCACATAACCATTCGATCCCCCAAAGGATCGGGTGGTATGCGTAAATGCATTCCCCTGCGACAAAAAAAAAAAAAAAAAAAAAAAAAAAGCTTTCTAATGGTGAAAGAATTTTTGAAATCGGTCCAGTAGTTTTTATGTTTATTCGTTACATACAAAAATACAAATCTTTCCTCTTTATAATATTAGTATAGATATAGATATAGATTAAAGGAACACTTCCATGAAACAGACATGGTAGGTATACATGGGTACGACCTCGGTTCTACCTTGACCATTTTTATACCCATGCATTTCTGTGTTTCTATCTGAATTATTTTTTTGTTTCGTCCTTTTTAGACCACTTTTTTACGTAGTGGGGTTGTAGTTTTTTTTATTTCATAGTTTACCGTTTCCCGATCATATCTAGATCTTTATAATCTCATATTGTATCGTAATGTTGGTTTTTATTTGCTTAATCGAGTGAATAACTGCAACGCATTCAACAATAAGATATATATATATGTCGGTAACTAAAAATAGAAGGATATACAATCTTTCAATAAATTTAATATGTGCACAACGGATGGCCTATCATGAAAGCTACGGGCGCAATACGGTCAGGATATATCTAAACATTACAATCTCTGACTATTCTGGCAGGAACTCTTATGACAGGAACCCAAGCAGTGCCTTGGACTTGTGACTAAGGTGTAGGCTTAAGGAGCTCCTTCATGTAATCACAACACTCGTTTCCATTGCCTAGGTTATCTGCTTAAACCTAAGGTTAAACTCACATAAACCTAACCTAACACAAGGCTAACCTAACTTAAGGCTAACTTACACTTCCGACGTATACATATTTGTAATATACTTGCCAAGACCTTTCTGTTAATTCCAAACACGTGATAATTATCTCAGTTTAATTTTTTTCGAGGTTATATTCTGAGGTATAAATTACGTTATAAAAAATCATCAATATTATAGTCTATGTCACCCATGCCATTATTACGAATCTATTAACACCTCACTTATGAAAATTAATTCAGTAGTTTAGGCGTTAGAGAGGAACATACATACATAGATTGCCAAAATCATAACCCTTCCTTTTGGCTTCGCCGTAGTCGGGTAAAAAGACTGTGACACGAGATTTTTATGTATTTTCCTCCAAATCTTAGTTAGTTTATCTGTTAATTTTACTCATCAAAATGCGCAAACGGTGTTTCAGATTTACCATTGACGTAATATTAAATATTATACGTCCTAATATAATAATTATTATCCTCAAACATTAAAACGGTATTAATTCCTAAGCTATTAAAATTTTATGAATTTTGACCAAATAGTATTTTCTGTGGCATCATAGCGTCTAAGACAGAGGTTTTTATCTGGCTTTATTTTTTTTCATGGTAGATATAGTGCAAACGAGCTGATGGTCCACCTGATGGTAAGTGGCCACCATCGCCCATGGACATCGGCAAAACAAGAGTTCAGTTTTGTCGATGCGTTGCATCCTCCAAGATAGAGAGAGGAGAGAGAGTAAAGAGTCCACTAAATCCGCAGCATTAATGGGATGGGAGAGGGAAGGTCAGATTCACGTGCTGGTGGTCGTCGGGGAACAGATCCCCTACCACCAAGGAGGTGCTGACGAGCTGCTGCTTACGAGATGCTCTCCCAGCGGCAGAGGGGAATAGTATTCTAACCCGTCCCCTCACGGGTATTTGTTTCAAAAGTTAATGTAATGGTTCTAAGCTTAGTATTGTGAAAATCTAGTCAACAGTTTAAAGATTTTCAGCTCAATTCTAACTCGAGAGCTGCTTGACCTTGGCTTTTATACTTAAGAGTTTTGAATCCTAACATTTTTAATTTACTTTTGTCCGGTACTCGTTACAGAATTGACTATATTTCGACGGATAGGCCATAGCTATTATTAATGAATTTGTTACCGAAATTTCTTCCAATAATACGATTGTAACCAATTAGTCCATTATATAAATGTGGGTAACAAATCGTATCATAGACCGCAGGGGCCGTGGGGCAGGGTCACAATCAGAGATAAACCTTAATCCAATATCGGCTTCATTATACCGTACATATTGATAGGGCTTTTGTTTTCTGATGATAGGCACTTCTCTTAAGGTCACTTAAAGATCTAATTGGACTAGTCGATTTCTTTATGAGAAAAATTTCGAACTGTTTGAAACATTATATTTAACGTAATATTTTTTTCTAAGTGGTCACCGTCGCTTATGGACGACGTTAATGCCTTGAATCTATTTACATTTTTTTTATGCTATTGTGTGGAGTTGGAATGAAAAGAAGAATGCTGTGGTTTCTGTACACCACAAGTTAGAACGTATTGGATGGGAGAAGGACACAAGACACTTGGCGGTCGGATTCACATGCTGGTGGTTGTAAACCAGTTGAGGAAATAGCCCTTACCACCAAGGGTGCTCGCCTCTTAGGAGATGCTCTCCTAGCGGCAGAGGGGAATTGTGATCTAACCCGTCCCCTCACTGGTAATAGAAATGGAATATATCAATTGAAATGGTCTGTTTTAAATTGATGCTATAACGTTCAAGTTTTGTTCAATCATTCATACCATGTCCATTACCCCTTTAATTTTTATAAAAGGATAGATGTAGATGCTCTAATTCATAATATTTGAAACGTGTTTTCAGTCACCTCTATCAGAAATAAAGAAGAATCTACTAGAAGACTAGAGTTTTTTTTTCTTTATTTAAGAGCTTGGTCTTCTGTAGATGAAAACAGTTTGCCATAGCAATAAGTGACCTCTCATAATATAATATAAAAATTATGAAATAATCGAATCTCTCCTAATATCTCTCAAGACAATCCCACAAATATGAGAGAGCTCTCCTAGCGGCAGAGGGGAATTGTGATCTAACCCGTCCCCTCACTGGTAATAGAAATGGAATATATCAATTGAAATGGTCTGTTTTAAATTGATGCTATAACGTTCAAGTTTTGTTCAATCATTCATACCATGTCCATTACCCCTTTAATTTTTATAAAAGGATAGATGTAGATGCTCTAATTCATAATATTTGAAACGTGTTTTCAGTCACCTCTATCAGAAATAAAGAAGAATCTACTAGAAGACTAGAGTTTTTTTTTCTTTATTTAAGAGCTTGGTCTTCTGTAGATGAAAACAGTTTGCCATAGCAATAAGTGACCTCTCATAATATAATATAAAAATTATGAAATAATCGAATCTCTCCTAATATCTCTCAAGACAATCCCACAAATATGAGAGAGCTCTCCTAGCGGCAGAGGGGAATTGTGATCTAACCCGTCCCCTCACTGGTAATAGAAATGGAATATATCAATTGAAATGGTCTGTTTTAAATTGATGCTATAACGTTCAAGTTTTGTTCAATCATTCATACCATGTCCATTACCCCTTTAATTTTTATAAAAGGATAGATGTAGATGCTCTAATTCATAATATTTGAAACGTGTTTTCAGTCACCTCTATCAGAAATAAAGAAGAATCTACTAGAAGACTAGAGTTTTTTTTTCTTTATTTAAGAGCTTGGTCTTCTGTAGATGAAAACAGTTTGCCATAGCAATAAGTGACCTCTCATAATATAATATAAAAATTATGAAATAATCGAATCTCTCCTAATATCTCTCAAGACAATCCCACAAATATGAGAGAGCACAAATTCTGTTCCGTACGTGAGAAATTTAATAATGCTCCAGAGGCTATAGATATTTCTTGGCGTTAAAGATATAAAACTATAATATAGATTGTATGAAACTAGTTGACCCTCTTTAGCTTCACTCGGGTGTATTTTACCCCATGCCATCGGTTTTAATATTTTGCTGTAAATAACAAACTGACATAAAAATCATCCTCTATTTCGATCCCTTTAAGCCTTCTTTTCTTGATCAAAACTAACCCATGTCATTTCATAGGATTTAGTGTATCTCCGTATCAAATTTTATCAAAATCAGTCCAGCCATTGTTGAGTTATAAATGGTGTAACTAACCTGACATTGTTTAATTGATGATTTTATAAATTTAATCGGAACAATTAGTGAAGGAGCTGTATTAATATTGACAGATTTTTTAGACAGGCTAGAACGTAATAGACTATCTACACTAATATTATAAAGAGAAAAGATTTGTATTTTTTGTATGTAACGAATAAACTTAAAAACTAATGGACCGATTACAAAAATTCTATATTTATAACTAGGAAAAATTAGAGATGTTCAGAAATTCTTCCTAAAACCGACCCAAGGTGTAAAAAAATTAGCCGTAAAATGTCTTTCATCGCATGCGCTGCGGAAAGTATTGATGATAGAACAAAAAAATGTTCTACAATATTATAGAACGTATCAATATCTACAAAAAACTTCGCGGGACCATATGTCTAACTATTGTAGTTAGGCCACTAAAACTACTTTTTTATTACATTTTAAAAGTTGAAAGAAATGCCTGTCAAAATCAGACCATGTTATCCATACTTTGTATTAATTCTTATCTAAATAAATTATTTTGAATTCAAGACTGTTTCAGTAGCTCTTGATTTCATTTTGAATTATTACAATCGGATATTCCATTCAAAAGATATTACGAAATTAAAAATGTCAATATAAACAAAAAATACTTGCCGACCCGCCGGTGTGTTAAATGTCCACATGTGCGAAGCCGGGATGGACCGCTAGTTATGCGCACAATCATATTTATTTGATTTTAAAACATTTGGTAATAATGTGCTGACAAATAATATTAATACGATATTAGGATTTCTTTAGTCTGGCAGCATTCGCCGTTAAGAATAATAAATACGCTGTCTTTGTCAATAATGAGATTCATCTCTGGGTGTGGCTGCATGATTATATGTTACGTAACTCTGTTTGTAATTATTATATTAGGGTATTGTAATCAGGCTGTGTAAGTTTAGTGGTAATCATTTTGCTAATGTCTTTCAGGTTATTTTGTCTATATATTGATTATTATATATGGTGTTACAGTTTCTCTTCTCTTAACACTACATAGTATAAAACAAAGTCGATACCCGCTGTCTGTCTCTCTGCCCCTATGTATGCTTAGATTTTTAAAACTAAGCTACGGATTGTTATGCAGTTTTATTTAATAGATAGAATGATTTAAGAGGAAGGTTTATATGTATAATACATACATAATATAGAAGAGAAACACTGATAATTTTGGAGATTTCTAATGTGATGTCGTAAATAAACACAATTTTTTGCGCTTACACTGCAAACGCTGCCTGAACCCTACGAGATAGATCAAAATAATGTACTACAGTATTGTACACCTTAAAAAGGTCTACAAAAAAGTCCCCGATGGTATATGTCTATCTCTTAGGGATAACCCACAATAACCATTTTTTATCCTTTACTTTTTACGAGAAATAATGGCTTATTTACGAAGTGATTTTAAACAATACAGCATTAGTCTTAAATACATCGTGCATTTAATATAGATCAATATGGCCCTTTTGCAGCATGTAATTTAAATGAATATTTTCGAAGATATTACAGATTCAAAATGCAGGGACATAGCGGTTACGGCTAAATACACGTGTTAAATTGCACCCGAGCGAAGCCGAGAAGGGTCGACTAGTTTACTATAATATACTGAATATGGCATAGGTACATACATACATACATAAAATCTTTATTGCACACAGATCACACAGAAAAGTATTAACAAAAAATATAGACCATACAAGAAGCATGCAAAGGAGGTCTTATTGCTAAAAGCAATCTCTTCCAGACAATCCTTGGAAGTAGTAGTTGTTAACTGAGCAACAGGATAGTGCTATGATAATACTACTACATGAAGGTACTTACTAATATTACATAAAAAATTATATTAGTTATAATACATAAATATTTACACATACATTATTATATTTTAGTAAAATTATTGCTGTCGAGAAAAAAAATAATTGTTTAAAACTATTTTTATTTTCTCTACATAATCTATAATATATGTCGGAGAATAGTAAAAGGTTATCGATTAAATCGAATCATCATCGCTGTCTATGGCGTTGGAGTAGGGTAGTAGCCACTTCCGTTGTGACCCTTTATATGCCCATCGACAGTCTGACTGAAGTCTTAGTCGTGCGCGGTCTCTCAAGAAGTGAAGTAGTGTCTAAATAGTGATAGTGTTGTGCAGTGTTGTGTTAGTGCTAGGAGTGCTGTCCGATCAAGGTCACGTGAGTACCTTACAATGTAATTACCTCGTCTTGTGTTAGGTTAGGTTTATGTGCGATTAACCTTAGGTTTAAACAGAGAGCGTGAGCAGTGGAGGTGAGTGTCGTAATTACTTAAAGGAATTCCTTAAGCCTACTACTTGGTCACAAGTCCAAGGCACTGCTTAGGTTTCTCTCGTAATTGTTAGAGATGATATTTGATCATTTATCGGTTCAATAGGAGTATCTACTTTGCGTTTACCCAATATTCCACTCATTACCATCACCCCCTTTTAGTGTTCCCCAATATTCCCCATCTTCCTCCTTCCATCTCCTTTTCACACCATTTAAAATCCCCGACATATATTAAATGCAGAACGTAGAAAATACGTAAAAGGCTGGCAACTGAAATGTTGATACATTAAGTAAACCCGAAATCACTAAGAACAAAGTTTACGAAGCATAATAAAATGTAGGCACAAATCACGAGACGAACTTCCGATTTGTTTGATTTCGTACTGAAGGCTCGTACTTTAATTACTTTAATTTCATCAAGTGGTAGCAAAAGATTAATAAGACAAAACACAAACATCGAGTTATACAAGCCCAATTGAATTTCTAAATTAATAGGCACAAAGGGCAAATTTTCATTCGAGTATTCTTAAAATAAATTGATCTCGAGCGTTTCGGGATCAAATACGAAGTCGCAGATCTCAAAGGGTTTGGAAATTTGTAAAGGTTCTTACTTTAAGAGTTTGTTAAGCTCGTTTTTCTATAAAAACTACTAGTATGTTAGCAACATCATTTATAAATTAGTGTTTTCGGGTAGTTCCTTTTATATTATTTTAAGTATACCCACGTGTATACAAAATATAACCTTTAGTGCGATAGATTATAGTCAGTGTCTCTGGTGTTGTCGCGCAGTGTACTTGGAAGTTAGTATTATAGTGTCGTGGTTAAGGTCACCCTTCTTGAGATCCACGTAAGTTAACTTTATTATCTACAGTAGTTAGTGTTCGGGCAGCGAGCTTTCTGTCTAAATTGTGTGTATATGAGTGTTGCTGTACAGTAATGGGTATCATTCCTCTCTCTTTTCATGACAAACACATTAAACAAACTCTTTATCGTTTTTGAATTTACACGGACTGTGGGATCTATTTTATTTCTTAATTCTTCTTTCATTTTTTTTTCTGTGGTGGTCTTGGTTTTTAGATTTTCAAAGAAGCATCTTCCAATATTTCTGTATCTTGTCCAGCTTTGGCAAGTAACCCGTAATAACTTGTAACTTGGAATTTTGAGGATAAAGGATTATGGATTATCATACAAAAATTTCGACGAGATCATCAGATTTATAAAGTGAAAAAAAACCTTCATTACCAATGAGAAGGTTGATGACGTTGATTATCACAATCGCAAAATTTGCATGAAAACTTGGACTTACAGGTTTTTAAGATGTTGGTACAATGGACAATGACATTTTGGCTGAAGTTTCTTGAAAAGATTTCTAGAGTTATAAATTAGTTATATATATATATATATATGTCGGAGCATAGTAAAAGATTATCGATTTAATCGAATCGTTATCGTTGTCTATGGCATTGGAGTGGGGTAGTAGTCACTTCCGTTGTTTTGACAGTCTCTACCCTCGACCCTTTATATGCGATCGACAGTCTAACTGAAGTCTTAGTCGTGCGCGGTCTCTCAAGAAGTGAACATCATCTAAGTAGTGCTAGTGATAGTGTAGTGTGGAAGTGCTGTCCAACTAAGGTCACGTAAGTCCTTACAATGTAATTACCACGTGGTTAAGTAAGCACAATGTTAGGTTAGGTTAGCCTTGTGTTAGATTCGGTTTATGTGCGTTTAACCTTGAGTTTAAACAGAGAACCTAGCAGTGGAGGCGAGTGTCGTGATCACTTAATGGAATTCCTTAAGCCTACACCTTGGTCACAAGTCCAAGGTACTGCTTAGGTTTCTCTCGTAATTTTTAGAGATCATATTTGATCATTTATCGGTTCAATAGGAGTATCTACGTTGCGTTTACCCAATATTCCATTCAATATCTTCACCCCCTTTTAGTGTTCCCCAATATTCCCCATCTCGTTCCTTCCATCTCCTTTCACATCGTTTTACAATCCCCGACATATATATATATGTCTATGTCGGAGAATAATGAAAGACTATCGAATAATCGAATCGTCATCGGTGTCTATGGCGTTGGAGTAGGGTAGTGGTCACTTCCGTTGTTTTGACAGTCTTGACCCTCGACCCTTTATATGCCATCGACAGTCTGACTGAAGTCTTAGTCGTGCGCAGTCTCTCAAGAAGTGAAGTAGTCTCTGAATAGTAATAGTGTTGTGCAGTGTTGTGTTAGTGCTAAAAGTGCTGTTCGATCAAGGTCACGTGAGTACCTCACAATGTAATTGCCTCGTCTTGTGTTAGGTTAGGTTTATGTGTGTTTAACCTTGGGTTTAAACAGAGAGCCTAGCAGTGGAGGCGAGTGTCGTGATCACTTAAAGGAGCTCCTTAAGCCTACTACTTGGTCACAAGTCCAAGGCACTGCTTAGGTTTCTCTCGTAATTGTTAGAGATCATATTTGATCATTTATCGGTTCAATAGGAGTATCTACGTTGCGTTTACCCAATATTCCATTCAATACTATCACTCCCTATTAGTGTTCTCCAATATTCCCCACCTTCCTCCTTCCATTTCTTTTCACATCATTTAAAATCATTACATCAATATATATTTATATAGAAAGAATTTGGTAACTTACAAATTTAAATTATAAAATATCTGTATGTCCTATACAGTAACAGTATCAAAATGATTAGGTTTTTTGCGATAAACTAAAGATATCGGAAATATTTTATCTACCTTAGCTAAGTTTAGTTTTAAATAATTTGCTCCTTATTCACTGATTGCCTGTGATTTATCGTCTTTATCATTATCACTCGTATCACTTTGATACATTACCTCTTCGTCATCATCATTATCGTTATTTCCATTCCTTTCACTTTAGTACGTTAGCTCTTCGTCATCATCACTGTGGTTATAATCTCTCCTATATTTTTTGATACATTTGCTCTTCGTCACTATCCTTGTCGTTATTACCACTCCTACCACTTTCATACATTTGCTCTTCGTCATCATCATTGTCGTTATTACTACTCC
This sequence comes from Limenitis camilla, assembly GCA_905147385.1. Taxonomy (NCBI): domain Eukaryota; kingdom Metazoa; phylum Arthropoda; class Insecta; order Lepidoptera; family Nymphalidae; genus Limenitis; species Limenitis camilla. The sequence continues at coordinate 10,727,489 of LR990247.1, forward strand.
TATCAATTTGATATATCAGCTCTTCGTCATCATAATTGTCGTTATTACTATACCTATCACTTTCATACATGGATCACTCTGTCTATATGAGAAAACCGCATGAAAATCCGTTCAATAATTTTTGGGTGTATCATGAACAGACAGACAGTCACGTTTTATAATATGTAGTAACGAAAACGGCGATAGTAACTATTTTACAAGTAGGTAAAGTATAAATCCTTAGATGGATCGCCGTCAACCGTTCAGTGAACTTATCTTGAAGGTTTTGTGAAGCGTGTATTTGCGGTTCGATTGACTAGTGTTGTCTGCATTTGTGAGAAATATATATTTTAATATCTATAAAATAGCGATTTATCCTCGATTCCCTCGTGATTTTATTTATTATTTAAGATTAACAAGACTAAGCTTGACGAGTTAGAATGCATTTTTAGTTTAATGTTCAGATAACGGTGTGACGTGAGAGATTTTGTTTAAGCATGAATTTGAACCTTAACCGTTCATAAATGAGATTTTAAAAACGCATCCCCTATACACATTGTCAAGTATTCTTGTTAGAACTACTTAAGATTTTTAGACGACAACATTGCTTCGATACATTTATATTGGAGGTAGTAGGAAAATTTTAGAATTGAATTATTCTTCGGTCGCATGTTAATTTAAATATACCTATATCGATAATTGTAAATTTTATCGATAACTGCAGTACTGGACAGTTGGTGCATAACTATCCGTCGGGGCATGTGATCGTTGTTTCTAGTAGGAAATTAGATTCATTTTTAAAAGACTTTAACTTTTTATAAATGTTTTATAAAGTACTTAAAATATTATCTTTTATATGACTTCTATCACTTTGATAAATTAGCTCTTCGTCATCATCATCATCATCATCAATGTTGTTATTATCACTTTCAATAATTTGATGCATTAGCTCTTTATCATCACCATCATCATTGTGCTTACTATCACTTTCAATACTTTAATACATTAGCTCTTTATCATCAGCATCATCATTGTGCTTATTATCACTCTGAATACTTTGATACATTAGCTCTTTATCATCATCATCATCATTGAGCTTATTATAACTTTTAATACTTTGATACATTCGGCATTATCATTGTCGTTATTACCACTCCTATCACTTTGATATATTAGGTCTTCTTTATCAACATTATTAGTTTTACTACTTACAATTTTAATCGAAAACCCTTACCTACATAATTAAAATAAAAATTTTATATTGATATTCGTGACGTCTAACTTTTTCACACTAACAATTTTTTTTTGATAGTTTAACTAATATTAGTATCTAAAAAGATTTATCTGAACGAAGCGAGGTCGGGTCAGAAGTAATTTTATATTTTCCTTCATTCAAATATAAGAATCTTCAGCGGACTGGTCGAGCTCTTTTACAAAGCTCTCTCAACCAAGAAAAGATCAAGAAAATTTGACGTGTTTGAATATTGCTATAATAGTGTCCATTTTATATTTTCATACTTATTCTATACTTATTCTATCGAATATTTCAAAAAGGATATTAAGATTTAGAATTTTTATTTTGTGACCATCTCACATGTATCCCACTATGTATTGTTTTGTTATATCTCAACAGATACACACATCGGTGCCCACAACCTCGCTGCGCTGCTTAGGGCTACACCGGCGCGGCGGCATTTTCTATTAGATTGACATTTTTAAACTCGTAATATCTTTTGAATGTAATATCCAATTGCAATAATTCAAAAAGTAATGAACAGGTATTAAAACTGTCTTCAATACGAAATAATTTATTTAGATAAGAATTAATACAAAGGTATGGATAACATGGACTGATTTTGATAGAAATGTATTAACTTTTAAAATGTAAAAAGTAGTTATAGTGACATAACTACAATAGGTGGACATATGGTCTTGTGAAGGTTTTTGTAGATATTGATACGTTCTATAATATTTTAGAACAATTTATTGTTCTATCATCAATACTTTCTGCAGCGCATTAGTTTTGCTGCTAATGTTGACAAATTATTAATGGAATGAAAAGTTTAAAAGACTACTAGGTTTGCATGATACTGATAGTATTTAAATTACTCGTCATACAGTTGTGGACCGAGGGTAGCTAACATTAATTTGCTAACATTAAAAACTTATAACTGTGTATTAAATTTTGAAATGGATTAATATCCTTGTTTACTTTGGTATCCTTTGATGTGTCAATCTCTTTGACTATAATTGTAATTTCCGTCGAAATTTCTGTCAACTATTTCAATCATGGGCATTTGGTGACGGAATAGTTTAGTGGAATATCATTAAAACTATTATTCGCTAAGTTAAATAATAAACGGTTCCTGTATCACATTTAAATCACTAGAATATTGAAGGGGATAAAATAGTAAAAGAATTATTGTGTTCCTTCCTCTTAGGTTACGACTTGTTCTATTGGAAGCTATTGTGACTGATGTCGGTCATATGATAATAACAGAAACCGGCACACCAGTGTGTTTAATGTGTTACCGCCTCTTAGGTTACGACTTGTTCTATTGGAAGCTATTGTGACTGATGTCGGTCATATGATAGTAACAGATACCGGCACACCAGTGTGTTTAATGTGTTACCGCCTCTTAGGTTACGACTTGTTCTATTGGAAGCTATTGTGACTGATGTCGGTCATATGATAGTAACAGAAACCGGCAACCCGTGTGTTTAATGTGTTACCGCCTCTTAGGTTACGACTTGTTCTATTGGAAGCTATTGTGACTGATGTCGGTCATATGATAGTAACAGATACCGGCACACCAGTGTGTTTAATGTGTTACCGCCTCTTAGGTTACGACTTGTTCTATTGGAAGCTATTGTGACTGATGTCGGTCATATGATAGTAAAAGATACCGGCACACCAGTGTGTTTAATGTGTTACCGCCTCTTAGGTTACGACTTGTTCTATTGGAAGCTATTATGACTGATGTCGGTCATATGATAGTAACAGAAACCGGCACACCAGTGTGTTTAATGTGTTACCGCCTCTTAGGTTACGACTTGTTCTATTGGAAGCTATTGTGACTGATGTCGGTCATATGATAGTAACAGAAACCGGCACACCAGTGTGTTTAATGTGTTACCGCCTCTTAGGTTACGACTTGTTCTATTGGAAGCTATTGTGACTGATGTCGGTCATATGATAGTAACAGAAACCGGCACACCAGTGTGTTTAATGTGTTACCGCCTCTTAGGTTACGACTTGTTCTATTGGAAGCTATTGTGACTGATGTCGGTCATATGATAGTAACAGAAACCGGCACAACAGTGTGTTTAATGTGTTACCGCCTCTTAGGTTACGACTTGTTCTATTGGAAGCTATTGTGATTGATGTCGGCCATATGATAATAACAGAAACCGGCACACCAGTGTGTTTAATGTGTTACTACCTCTTAGGTTACGACAAGGTCTATTGGAAGCTATTGTGACTGATGTCGGTCATATGATAGTAACAGAAACTGCCACGCCAGTGTGTTTAATGTGTTACCGCCTCTTAGGTTACGACAAGTTATATTGGAAGCTATTGTGACTGATGTCGGTCATATGATAGTAACAAAAACTGCCACGCAAGTGTGTTTAATGTGTTACTACCTCTTAGGTTACGACAAGGTCTATTGGAAGCTATTGTGACTGCTGTCGGTCATATGATAGTAACAGAAACTGCCACGCCAGTGTGTTTAATGTGTTACCGCCTCTTAGGTTACGACAAGTTATATTGGAAGCTATTATGACTGATGTCGGTCATATGATAGTAACAGAAACTGCCACGCAAGTGTGTTTAATGTGTTACTACCTCTTAGGTTACGACAAGGTCTATTGGAAGCTATTGTGACTGATGTCGGTCATATGATAGTTACAGAAACTGCCACGCCAGTGTGTTTAATGTGTTACCGCCTCTTAGGTTACGACAAGGTCTATTGGAAGCTATTGTGACTGATGTCAGCCATATGATAATAACAGAAACCGGCACACCAGTGTGTTTAATGTGTTACTACCTCTTAGGTTACGACAAGGTCTATTGGAAGCTATTGTGATTGATGTCGGCCATATGATAATAACAGAAACCGGCACACCAGTGTGTTTAATGTGTTACTACCTCTTAGGTTACGACAAGGTCTATTGGAAGCTATTGTGACTGATGTCGGTCATATGATAGTAACAGAAACTGCCACGCCAGTGTGTTTAATGTGTTACCGCCTCTTAGGTTACGACAAGTTATATTGGAAGCTATTGTGACTGATGTCGGTCATATGATAGTAACAGAAACCGGCACACCAGTGTGTTTAATGTGTTACCGCCTCTTAGGTTACGACTTGTTCTATTGGAAGCTATTGTGACTGATGTCGGTCATATGATAGTAACAGATACCGGCACACCAGTGTGTTTAATGTGTTACCGCCTCTTAGGTTACGACTTGTTCTATTGGAAGCTATTGTGACTGATGTCGGTCATATGATAGTAACAGATACCGGCACACCAGTGTGTTTAATGTGTTACCGCCTCTTAGGTTACGACTTGTTCTATTGGAAGCTATTGTGACTGATGTCGGTCATATGATAGTAACAGAAACCGGCACACCAGTGTGTTTAATGTGTTACCGCCTCTTAGGTTACGACTTGTTCTATTGGAAGCTATTGTGACTGATGTCGGTCATATGATAGTAACAGAAACCGGCACACCAGTGTGTTTAATGTGTTACCGCCTCTTAGGTTACGACTTGTTCTATTGGAAGCTATTGTGACTGATGTCGGTCATATGATAGTAACAGAAACTGCCACGCAAGTGTGTTTAATGTGTTACTACCTCTTAGGTTACGACAAGGTCTATTGGAAGCTATTGTGACTGCTGTCGGTCATATGATAGTAACAGAAACTGCCACGCCAGTGTGTTTAATGTGTTACCGCCTCTTAGGTTACGACAAGTTATAATGGAAGCTATTGTGACTGATGTCGGCCATATGATAATAACAGAAACCGGCACACCAGTGAGTTTAATGTGTTACTACCTCTTAGGTTACGACAAGGTCTATTGGAAGCTATTGTGATTGATGTCGGCCATATGATAATAACAGAAACCGGCACACCAGTGTGTTTAATGTGTTACTACCTCTTAGGTTACGACAAGGTCTATTGGAAGCTATTGTGATTGATGTCGGCCATATGATAATAACAGAAACTGGCACACCAGTGTGTTTAATGTGTTACTACCTCTTAGGTTACGACAAGGTCTATTGGAAGCTATTGTGACTGATGTCGGTCATATGATAGTAACAGAAACTGCCACGCAAGTGTGTTTAATGTGTAACTACCTCTTAGGTTACGACAAGGTCTATTGGAAGCTATTGTGACTGATGTCGGTCATATGATAGTAACAGAAACTGCCACGCAAGTGTGTTTAATGTGTTACTACCTCTTAGGTTACGACAAGGTCTATTGGAAGCTATTGTGACTGCTGTCGGTCATATGATAGTAACAGAAACTGCCACGCCAGTGTGTTTAATGTGTTACCGCCTCTTAGGTTACGACAAGTTATATTGGAAGCTATTGTGACTGATGTCGGTCATATGATAGTAACAGAAACTGCCACGCAAGTGTGTTTAATGTGTAACTACCTCTTAGGTTACGACAAGGTCTATTGGAAGCTATTGTGACTGATGTCGGTCATATGATAGTAACAGAAACTGCCACGCAAGTGTGTTTAATGTGTAACTACCTCTTAGGTTACGACAAGGTCTATTGGAAGCTATTGTGACTGATGTCGGTCATATGATAGTAACAGAAACTGCCACGCAAGTGTGTTTAATGTGTAACTACCTCTTAGGTTACGACAAGGTCTATTGGAAGCTATTGTGACTGATGTCGGTCATATGATAGTAACAGAAACTGCCACGCAAGTGTGTTTAATGTGTAACTACCTCTTAGGTTACGACAAGGTCTATTGGAAGCTATTGTGACTGATGTCGGTCATATGATAGTAACAGAAACTGCCACGCAAGTGTGTTTAATGTGTAACTACCTCTTAGGTTACGACAAGGTCTATTGGAAGCTATTGTGACTGATGTCGGTCATATGATAGTAACAGAAACTGCCACGCAAGTGTGTTTAATGTGTAACTACCTCTTAGGTTACGACAAGGTCTATTGGAAGCTATTGTGACTGATGTCGGTCATATGATAGTAACAGAAACTGCCACGCCAGTGTGTTTAATGTGTTACCGCCTCTTAGGTTACGACATGTATTATTGGGACTAATCGCATATTCGAATCACACTTTCGTATTTATCCTGAAGGTATTCCAGGCCAAAACAATTCCGAAAACAACAAAAGATATCTATTCTCATCTGAAGTTATTAGAACAATAAAGAATGGAGAAGAATCGAGTTTATTTGAAATGAAATTAAAGACTTAGCCGCAGTACCAAATGAAGGAGACGGCAAAGGAGGAAATACAAGGATTTTACGTGACCAAAATTCAATACGATATCTAAGGGTCGACTCCGTGATATGTTTTATAATTACTTACTGTTAGAATTTTTTTACTTTTTAATTTGTTTTTGGTTAGGGATAGGCTATTGTCGCTAGGAGAATTGTTTCGTGATAACAATTTATACTTAACTAGTCGACCCGTCCCGGCTTTGCTCAGGTGCAATTTAACACGTCTATTTAACCGTTACCTTATTGGATGAGGATTAATGCTGTATTGTTTAAAATCGCTTCGTAAATAAGCCATTATTTCTCGTAAAAAGTAAAGGATAAAAAAATGGTTATTATGGGTTATTCCTATGAGATAGACATATACCATCGCAGACTTTTTGTAGACCTTTTAAGGTGTACAATACTGTAGTACATTATTTTGGTAAATATGAAAATTTGGGTGTTTGGATGTTTTTTACGTATTCACAAGCTGTACAGATGAAAATAAAATTTGGCACACAGATTTTAGTCTGACAGACAGAATTTAGTATTCAAATATGAAGGTGCGTTTGGACTAAATAACAATGAAATTCTGATACATGGTCATTATTGCGAAGGCAGAATATGAACCGAATAGCGAGATATTGGAGACGCTCAAGTTTATTTAATTGGTTCTCAGTTAAATTGGAGTAGGTTGCTAGGATATATGTTATAGAATGAGGGAGGAATGAACTATACAGCGACCAAGGTGTAACCCTTTCGGTGCCTGAACACTAACTACGTGGACCCTAAGAAGTGTGACCTTAGCCCCGACACTGTAATATTAACTTCCATGTACACTACGCGATGATTTCTTGAGGTCCACGTAAGTTCACTTTATTATCTATTGTGGTTAACGACGTTGAGCGTTGAAAGTGATTGTGTTTTTTTTTATGATAGATAAGGTACAAACGAGCAGAGGGTCCACCTGATGGAAAATGGCCACCGTCATCCATACACATCGATGAAACTAGAGGGTATTTTGTCGATGCGTTGCCGCCTCGAAGATAGAGTGTGGAGGAGGAGCGAAGAGAAGACTGCTGCGGTTTCAATGGACCCCGGACAAGAACCCGGTGTTCATTGGAATCGCAGCAGTAATGGGATGGAAGAGGGAGGGATAGATCTGGCTCACATGCGGCTCGGCCGGAACGCGTCAGAGACACTTGGCGGTCGGTTTCGCATGCTGGTGGTCGCAAGCCAGTCGGGGAACAGATCCCCTTCCACCAAGGGGGTGCTGGGTTACTCGGCTTTTACGAGATGCTCTCCCAGCGGCAGAGAGGAATTGTATTCTAACCCGTCCCCTCACGGGAAGCAAGGCACGGAAGTTTACGGTTATAAAAGACGTCTTTAAACCTACACCTTGGTTCCAAACCAGGCACTGTTCGGCTTCCCTTTAGATTACATTTTAACATTGTCGTTTTAGTGTTAATGGGCAGTAAAGCATAAAATAATATTAGATATACATATCCATATAAATAAATAATTGGTGTGTCTGTTTGTAATATTAAAATAACCGCTTTTTACTAAGTGCACACACATATACCAACAACAACATATTTTACAATTTTTGTCTGTCTGCTGAAATGGCTGGACCGATTTTCTCAGGACTTTCACTAGCAAATAGCTGATGTAACAAAAAATAACTTAGGTTATTTAACATCTCGCTACGACCCATAGGAGCGGAGCAACACGCGAATGAAGTCACGCAGATCGGCTAGTTTAAAGTAAATAAGCACGTATGCGAAATAAAAGAAATACAAAAGACAACCCTTACTAATCTAACTTAAGGTAACTTTGTACGGAGTTTACAAACTAGGTAACAACTCCTCGTTTTGGGTGCTTTTTATCCTTTATTGATCTTCTTTAAAATACTTTTTTCTCTTTATTGAATTTATCTTTTATCTTCAAGCACAATACAATAATAACCAATATTAAACACTTACTCCAACCTTAGTAATAGAGACTCAACATCGCGGAACCACACCACAGCACAGCCATAATGGTCACCCGGCGAGCCCCGTTTGACCACTGACTCAAGTTTATCGGAATAGAGTACAGTCTTGGAATAAAATAAGAAGTACTACCCGCCTAGATATACTCTTAGTTATCAATGGTGTTGCCAACTATGTATGTAATTATTATTATTATTTAAATTAAGTATGTTAAAAAAAAAATTAAAACATGGTGTCCTAAAAATAAGACGGTGGGAGGGAAGAAAAGGGTTTGTAACGAGGTTTAGAATTAAATCTAGAAAAAGTATTTTGATTTAATTATTGTCGGCTAGCTGCCGCGGTTTCACCCGCTATGTTTTGGACAATTCACACTATATCATTATAAATTATAGCCTATATGTTATTCTGATGTGTAAGCTATATTATTGTAAAGTTTCATAAAAATCTATTCAGTAGTTTTTGCGTGAAAGAGTAACAAACATCCATACATCCAGACATCCATACATTCTTACAAACTTACACGTTTATTAATATTAGTAGGATGTAGTTCTGCTAGTGATTAATAGTTTCCTAGATCCCTGCGGTAGTCTGACGAGTACTTACATACATATGTGCAATGATAGTATAGTTTCTCTTGCTCCAGCTTCAGGTGGTTTATAAAGGGTATAGCCGGGTTTCTGCCCTTGGACCCTTTTCTATTTGTACATAGGGGTTCATTTAGGTTATGAATAAAATTGTTACACTAGTTCAAAAAATTAAAAAAAAATTCCTCATTACGGAAAATGAATTTTGTTTCTTGCGTCAAAAATTTCTTTTTAAAGAATCAGAACTAAAATATTTTCTCTAGTCTTTTACTCCGCAGAATTGGGAGAAAAAGAATTAAATCGAAAAAAGAGTTTTTTTTGAAAAAGTAGAAAACTGTTTGAATATATACAGGGTAGATTTTTTAAGTCAGTAACCTTAACCGTTATTGTTACAGGAAAACGTTCCTAGGAGTTAGTTCCTAGTAGTTCCATAACTTTTTAAGATATTCTGAACTGCATTTACAGATTTTTGAGAACATGTACGGTCAGCGATAAAACTGCTAACATCCAAAAAAAAAAAAATTATGTCTATCGATCCTACTTCGTTTGGGGATCAAAAGACTCTATGGGACTATTTAAGGTTTGAGTACTAGAAATGTCAAAAATCGCATATCCATACATTTTGTACTGAAAAACGATAAATCAACTCGTAATATTGTTATTGCTAAACAATCCTATTTCTTACTGTGATTAAAAGATTCTTTAAGGTCAACTGAAATTTAAATATAAAAACTACGGTACGAAAATAGGTGATCTTAAAAAATAATGGATGGTTACCTAGGAACGTTTTCTTATAACTATAACGGTTAAAATACCTGCCCTTACTGACCCGTCTCAAAAATCCACTCTGTAAAATAAATAACAGAAAATTTATCAGTTTTTTTTTATTCATAACCTAAATGAACCCCTAAGTACGAATAGAAAACGGCCCAAGAGCAGATATCCAATAGAAACCCGGATATACCCTTTATAGAAAATGAGATAAGTAAAGAGAAAACTAAGGGAGCTCATCTATACTTACTGAATTATAGAGCTGAAGAGTTTGTTTGTTTTTAATCTCAGGAACTACTAGTTCGAATTGAAAAAATGTTTAAGTGTTAGATTGTACATTTATTGAAGGCTATAAACTATATAATATTATGCTACGACCCATAGGAGCGGAGCATCAATGAAAAATGTTACAAAAACGGGGAAAATTTATTCCTTTTGAGAGCTTCCGTAACTTGCGTTGCTTTTGCTCCACTCTCACTCATCTTCTGTCTCTCTCTCTCTTAAGTCTCGCGGTTTATCTAGTAGGATCTATTTTGATTGAACTATATCTAAATTATCATAATTAGTACGAATTGATTCATAGACATTTTTGGTAATTTCATTGTTTCTAAAGATAAGGACGTGATTTTAGCAAAGGGGCTCAAAAAAAAGATTTGATCTATTTTAAAATGTATGATATGCTTTTGGAGTTCACCCAAATTCTTAAATAATTCACTGAAACTACCTTATGAGAGTAAAAACAGCGAAGTCCGCTGAAAGCGAATGAATTGTGCAAATAACAGAGGAATTACAGTACTGGCTATACAAAGATAACGTAGGCGAATTTCTGAAGACATTGCTTAGGAAAACATTGTAGGAGGAGACAAGAATATTTACAATTTAAATAAAAAAAATGACCAGAGCCACTCATCCATCTAGGTCTGCCTAATAGCCGGGAAATCTGGGATTGTCCCGGAATTATATATAGGTCCTATTTTTTTCAGACCTTATTAAGCCTATAGTTGATAGGTCTATTAAAACAGTGAGAAAAAGTGACGCTTGGGAACTGAAATTTCGCATAAGAACAAATCGCGTAAGACGCGCTGCTCTCGCCCCGCGCTTACCCGCTAAAAAGTCCCTAATAGTAACTTCTGCAAATTCAAGGTCAAAACTATACTTACGTGCCGGTAGCTGTAATAATTATTTTTATATACTACACAAGGGACTAGCCAGTAATGCGGCTTTATATAGGGAATAGCTCTTTACACCTGGATACGTTTCTTCATTTAGGCGTCCATTTAAATTCGTGTTTTAATGGACGCCTAAATTAAAGAGCCTGTGGAGGTATACATGTCAGTATATATCGATGAATGATGATAACAGTTTGTCGATGATAAAGTTAAGTTCTTCCCTCAATTCAGTGTCACGAACATGATAAGATTCCATATCGCAACCCTGCCTCCATCTGTATTGGAATCATTCTGCTTTGTTTCTGTTATTTCTTAATTTAATGTTATGATAGAGACGGGTCTCATCTCAGTTAGCAGGTTAACCAAGTCAGTGGAACGTGACTACCAAGATCTTCCCCACCTAAGATTATTTATAATCTGTTTAGTATATAAGTAGTCGTTTAATATATTGTTTGAATAAGAAGTCATCATGTACATCAAAAGTAATATTTCTTTTATATTAAATTTACCGCATCCAAACTTCATTATTTAGTGTATAAAGGAAGAATTCCGACTTCCTTATCTGTCTCACCCAAAAAGTCTGGACTGTTTCAGAATAGCTCATTGATGGAATTGTATTATTAATCTTATTGTGTTGCCTTTCTTTAACCTTTAATATAATAACATACTAGCGACCCGCTCCGGCTTATCCCAAAATGTATTACGTCTGTTTGTTCGTGATAATATCAAAAACTACTTAACGGATTTTTATGTGGTATTTACCAACTGGTAGAGTGATTCATAAGGAATTTTTAAAAATATAATTTGTAAAGGTTTTTTATAAATTATTTGATATCTGCCGATAAGATGCTCGGAATTCAATGGACTGAACATCGAACCAATGAGTCCATCTTAACTAAACTCAATGGTCCAATGAGTCTCACCCGTGAGGGGACGGGTTAGAATACTATTCCACTCTACCGTGTAACCCAGCACCCCCTTGGTGGTAGGGGATCTGTTCACCGACGGGCTTGCGACCACTAGCATGCGAATCCGACCACCAAGTGTCATAGACGCGTTCCGGTTGAGCCGCATGTGGGCCAAACTTCTCCCCTCCCTCTCCCATCCCATTATTGCTGTGGGTCTAGTGGACTCTGGGCTCTTGCCTAGGGTCCGCTAAATCCGCATAATTTTTCTTCTTCATTCCCCTTCCCACTCTATTTCGGGGATGCAACGCATCGACAAAACGAGAGAGTGTTTCTTGTTTTTCCGGTGTCCATGGGCGATGGTTGCTACTTACCATCACGTGGACCATCTGCTCGTTTGCACCTTATCTATTATAAAAAAAAAGACTCAGCACCACATGCTTGCGCAGAAGTTTCGATTTCTTTGGCTACTTTGGAAGAAAGACGACAACCTCAAAAAGGTGCTGATAACCGGCAAGGTGGACGGGAAGAGACCTAAAGGTCACAGCCCAACTCGCTTTTCTGACAAGATCCGTTCACGCCGCAGAATATAGAGTAAAATGACGAAAGATATTCCAGAAGATAGTTTTTCGGAGAGGTCACGACCCTTAGCATTGAGAATAACCCTAGGAGGATATGACAATAATTATTTCGGCATTCAGCTGATGTCGTACCCACTGAAAACTGCTGTCTATTACGTTTTGAGACATTGAACGGATTACAAGACAATATATGATAAGTATATGATACGGGGAGGGTCGCTAGTATATAATATATATACAAATAATGTGAAACTAAATATGTTTTTGAAGAGCAGGATTATAGCTACATTCAGTATAACCGATTGATAGCGCATTGAAAAGTTTACTTCGTCCGGAGTGGTCTATTGTACGCTGGTAACTCATGTCTAGATCTAGATTTAGATCTAGATGTGGCGCTTTGTCAATGATATTACTAGTCAACGTGCCCCAGCTTCGCACAGGTTAAATTTTAATATAGAGCGTTCAAAAAACATATTTTATTTTCATCCCGCAATACCTATGAATAGATATTTCCGGGATAAAAAGTAATCTATTTGTTAATCCAGGTTATCTGTGTTCCAAATTTCATTGATATTCGTTCAGCAGTTTTGTGTTATTAAGTAATAAACATACAAACTTTGAAATATCTAAATATACAAACTTTCGCTTTTATAATATTAGTAAAATGGACGTCGGGCACACAAAAAGTGTCCGAAAAGTAGTCAAATACTGTACAACGATAAATCCTACTATCCTACTAGTCTTTCACGCAAAAACTACTGAATGGATTTTGATGAAACTTTACAATAATATAGCTTATATATCAGAATAACACATAGGCTATAAGTAATATAGCGGGTGATACCGTGGGGTGCAGCTAGAATATAATATGTATATTAGTTTGTTTTAACATTTATTTAAATTTTTTATGTGTGTGTGTAAAACTACTTTAATAAAGTGGAGAAATAACCTAAAATCTAGAATTTTTTTTTTTTCAATTATTCTATAGTTCGAAATGTTTGAGATCTTTTTTGCTTTGGATACTTAGACAGAGATAGAGATTAACATAAAAGCAGCACCTTACTGCTCCATAATTCTTACATCTATATTGAGAATAGTATACACGTCTCTCTCACTCATAAGATAAGCATCGTTAAACAAAACCGTCCTCTAGAGCATTTCAGTGACAAATGACACGCATTGACCCTAAATTGCTATTTTGGTGCCCGTTTACTGGAGATATTAAAATCTTCACATATATCTTACTAATATTATGTGACAGTCACATAAAACCGGCTGAATAAATTTCGATAAAATTTGGCAGACAGAGGAACTGAATCAACACAAAGGTTACTTTTTATCCTCGAAAAATGTATAGTTCCTGCGGGATAATAACAATATATTTATAAAATGCTTGAAAATGTTTATATTGCAACGATCTGCGCGACTTCATCCGAGTGATGCTCCGCTCCTATTGGTCTCAGCGTGATGTTATATAGCTTATAGACTTCCTCGATAAATGGGCTATCTAACACTGAAAGAATTTTTCAAATCAGACCAGTAGTTCCTGAGATTAGCGCGTTCAAGCAAACAAACAAACAAGCTCTTCAGCTATATATTAGAAGAATAAATATTCGTGTTAAATTGCACCCGTGCGAAGGCAGGGGATGTCGACTTGTCAAGAAAATATCATTTCCAGTATTATTTCTCCTCGTTCCTTGTAAAAGTCTGTAAGACCTATTCAATAAGGCTGACAAAGTGCTACTTAGACATAGCATTGTAGGAAATCTAGGCAGTCTCACTCGACGTATTGGAAATTGATTCTGCTATTTATTAAAGTATTGCTTTAAATCTTCTTATCTATATAAAAAGTAATCAACCGGTATGGATACAGTCTTGAATACGAAATTATTTATTTGGATAAGGATTCATGCAAAGGTATGGATAACATGGTCTGATTTTAGTTATAGTTATAGTTATAGTTTTCTATCAACTTTTAAAATGTAAAAAAGTAGTTATAGTCACATAACTACAATAGATGGACATATGGTCTCGCGAAGTTTTTGGTAGATACTGATATGTTAATTAATATTGTCGAACATTTTATTGTTCTATCATCAATATTTTCCGCAGTGCACGCGATTAAATAAATTTTATTGCTATTTTTTTACATCTTGGGTTAAATTATTTAAATTTTAGTAGGGAGATCCAATTTTTTCCAGGAATAAATATAGCCTATGTTACTCAGGGATAATGTAGCATTACAATGGTAAAAGAATTTTAGGTATCGGTCCAGTAGATTTTGAGTTTATTCGTTACAAACATACAAATCTTTCCGCTTTATAATTTTATATTAGTATTAGTATAGAAATATTATCCCAGGCGCCCTGAGCGAGTTATGTTTCTGGAGCCCCTTTATGGAAATAATGAGAACCAAAGAAAAGTCGTCCAAGAATTTCTCTGCATCCCTTCTGGAAAGGATATCACTGAATCTCTAGTGCCAAGGCCTGTCGGCTACATACAATTTTCTAACCTTACTCAAACAGTATTAAATTAAAGTGAAATATACGGGGTTGTACATATTAAGATGGTCGCAAAATGTCCTTAACCGCTTATCTGTGCGGTTAAAGGTCAAATAAAAAAAAAAAAAATCTATAATAAAATTATCAAATTAATGGTATTCAAGCGATATCCCCCAGAGAAATAAGTAGCGTTTGAAACATCTACATGCATAATGTAGCATCCTGTCCTGATTCTGCTCCCCCGAGCCAACATCCCGGTTTCCTTCTAATACAGATGTATTGCTTAAGAATAATAAAGTTATCATAAGTTGTACGGTCAGCATAATATATATTTATTCATTAAAAATAATATTTTTCATCTACTTCAATCAAAAAATTCTGAAAGGCTGAGTGACGTCGCAACGTGTAATGCTGTCGTTGTATGGTCATAGTTACGTTATCTTCAATACGCTCATTGGTATACGAAAATGTTATTAACAATGACGTTTTATACTCTGTGACGTCACGTGACACACTGCCTATATTAGGTCCGATCTCTATCGCTACTCGAACACAAATAACGTTCATTCTCATTAGTCGGTGGTTAGTCAAAAAAAAAGTTATTGCTAAAGAAATATTCAACTAACTTCCACCACTATCGTGTCAATAAAGCAACACTTATAATGTCTGATTACCATAAAAGTGTGGAAGCTGGAGTTATCATCATCACCTGTAGGGGGACCTAGGCAATAGTCCAACACGTTCGCCCTCTGCGGGATAACAGACTATACACCCCTTGGAAAACATGGATCTAACAGGAGTGCAGGTTTCCTTACGATGTTTTCCTTCACTGTGAAAGCAAGTGATATTAAATCAACGTTGTAACCACTGGGCTATCACTGGTTTGAAGCTGGAGTACTTTGGCCATATTATGAGGAAAAAAACAAATACGATATCCTACAGCTCATAATACAAGGCAAGATAGCTGGCAGAAGACCATCCGGCCGACGAAGGACATCCAGGTTTAAAATCCTATGCCAATGGTTCGAGAATCCTTGTTCCAATAGAAGGCACCAAAAAAAAAGAAGACCACTGACACTTTCTCCACTTATGGCCCAAATTAAAAACCACAGATTTTGGATTCCAATTGCAATAACATTAAAGTGAATAATTTTTTTATCTCAGAGCAAGAAGAGCAAGATATTGTATTAATTTAATTGATGGTATTTAAAAAATAATAATAGACCAAGCACAAACCGCAAGTTTGTCATAAATACATAAATCATACCCCAATGCAGTCTGACTGTACTCATTCAGTTTTATCGTCTCCGCGTCTTGAATTCATGGCATACCAATCTGTATATAAAATAGAGGATCCTCAAGTTGGGATCTCTTAAATAAGGAATAATATTATTGGACGTCTCCAGATATATAATAATTTGAATATAAGTTCCGTTATACTATGAATTAGTCACAATAGCTTTCAATAAAACTTGACGTAACCTAAGAGGGGGTAACACAATAAACAGAATGGTGTGACAGTTTCTTTAATTGTGACATGTCCGACATTGGTCACAACAGCTTTCAATATAACTTGTCGCAACCTAAGAGGGGGTAACACAATAAACACTCCGGTGTTACAGTTTCTTTTATTGTGACATATCCAACATTAGTCACAATAGCTTCCAATAAAACTTGTCGCAACTTAAGATGGGATAACACAATAAACACTCCGGTGTAACAGTTTCTTTTATTGTGACATGTCCGATATAAGTCACAATAGCTTCCAATAAAACTTGTCGCAACTTAAGATGGGATAACACAGTAAAAAATCCGGTGTAACAGTTTCTTTTATTGTGACATGTCCGACATTGGTCACAATAGCTTCCAATAAAACTTGTCGCAATCTAAGAAGAGGTAACACAATAAACACTCCGGTGTTACAGTTTCTTTTATTGTGACATATCCAACATTAGTCACAATAGCTTCCAATAAAACTTGTCGCAACTTAAGATGGGATAACACAATAAACACTCCGGTGTAACAGTTTCTTTTATTGTGACATGTCCGATATAAGTCACAATAGCTTCCAATAAAACTTGTCGCAACTTAAGATGGGATAACACAGTAAAAAATCCGGTGTAACAGTTTCTTTTATTGTGACATGTCCGACATTGGTCACAATAGCTTCCAATAAAACTTGTCGCAATCTAAGAAGAGGTAACACAATAAACAGAATGGTGTGACAGTTTCTTTAATTGTGACATGTCCGACATTGGTCACAACAGCTTTCAATATAACTTGTCGCAACCTAAGAGGGGGTAACACAATAAACACTCCGGTGTTACAGTTTCTTTTATTGTGACATATCCAACATTAGTCACAATAGCTTCCAATAAAACTTGTCGCAACTTAAGATGGGATAACACAATAAACACTCCGGTGTAACAGTTTCTTTTATTGTGACATGTCCGATATAAGTCACAATAGCTTCCAATAAAACTTGTCGCAACTTAAGATGGGATAACACAGTAAAAAATCCGGTGTAACAGTTTCTTTTATTGTGACATGTCCGACATTGGTCACAATAGCTTCCAATAAAACTTGTCGCAATCTAAGAAGAGGTAACACAATAAACAGAATGGTGTGACAGTTTCTTTAATTGTGACATGTCCGACATTGGTCACAACAGCTTTCAATATAACTTGTCGCAACCTAAGATGGGGTGACACAATAAACACTCCGGCGTGACAGATTCTTTTATTGTGACATGTCCGACATTGGTCACAATAGCTTCCAATAAAACTTGTCGCAATCTAAGAAGAGGTAACACAATAAACAGAATGGTGTGACAGTTTCTTTAATTGTGACATGTCCGACATTGGTCACAACAGCTTTCAATATAACTTGTCGCAACCTAAGATGGGGTGACACAATAAACACTCCGGCGTGACAGATTCTTTTATTGTGACATGTCCGACATTGGTCACAATGGCTTCCAATAAAACTTGTCGCAACCTGAGAGGGGGTAACACAATAAACACACCGTCCGACAGTTTCATAAGAGGGGGTAACATTTTCTGTTATTTCTCGCGCATAGCTGATGCAAAATTTTGTCTGTCTATATCTAGTAAGTAGACCAGCTCAAGTAACTTGTCTAAGAAACTTATATGTAACATTGGTTAACAAAGTGCTAGAGCGTGTTTAATTAAATACAGTTGCTCTCAAACTTTAGAATTACTTGAATGCATGTTTGTTGCTATGCTTGGTGTGTAACGACTGTTAATATTTCATAACTTTGTCCATGTGAATGAATTAACTCACTCGTTCATTTACTACATAGGTACTTGTGTGGTATCGTAGCGCCTAATATAATGCACCGATTCTGATGTAGTTTTATTTGTTTGAAACGTAATTTAATCGAGATGGTTCTTAGCTATGTATTGTGAAGATCTGCTCACCCGTTTGAAGACTATCAGCTCATTGCTCACTTGAGAGCTGTCTCACAATATTAATATATTGACAATTACAACAATCTTTTTGTTATGCAGTGGAAAATGCATTTATGCATCCCCTCTTGGAATAAAGGGGTATGTGGGGCTCACAGCAATCAAGTGTCATACTATCCACTGCATTCCACCGCGACGTTCTGACGGATTCACCTCCCGAAATTCGGTGTTTACTCTTGGGAGGCTAGGATTAACCGAAGCAGGTTCGCAGCGGGATCTCTCTCTCTTTCTCGTTCTGTAGACTCCTTCTGGTTGATTACCGCTTCGCAGTAAGTGGCAACGGCCCTCCACTCCATTGTCCATAACAGCATCGCCCTAATCAGGTCCGCCAGCGACGACACGTCACCTACCATACACTGTAGCCGGAAGCGTTGCAGCTCCCATGCTGGGCACTGCACAAGTGTGTGTTCCGCAGTACCCGACCCGCGCCACACTGATGACGGACCTCCTCCACGTCCCTTTGAGCAACCCGGTGAAGAATCCTGAAATCCTGAAGTTCAGGCTCCCGTCCGACTGCCTCCACCGTCAGTATTCCCGCCACCGGGTTGCTCAAATCCTCCTCCCATCTATCAATGAGGATCTCCCGTACAATTACAAAACACACTTGAAACGTTATTTTCTATATTTGTATAAAAGACTACTTTGGCCAAGCGATGACAATACAGCATATGACACTAGAGCTTCTGCTTATATGCTAAATGTACCCTTACACAGGACTGCGTCTTTCCATGGAAGTTTTAAGTATGCCTCGACCAAGTGCTGGAATAATCTCCCGCCTCCTCTTCGACAATTGCAAAATATAAATAATTTTAGAATTCAACTAAAAAAACATCTGATGAGTCAACAAAAATTTTTACCCAGATAATGTAATCATATATTTATAAGTGGGCTGGTCTAAATTAGCAATAGTAATAGTAGTATTCTGTATTTTATGTCATACATTATTTTATGTTATAAATTATTTATGTCTTAATTTAACTTACAATTGTTTTTTTATTTTATTTTTTATTTTTACATATAATTATTTTTTTTTTCTTTTTTTTTCTTAATCAATTTACTTATTATTTTATCCATTATATTTATTATTAACCCATTTTACAACATATTTTACATGGTCATTAAGCTGAGGCTGCCGTGCCGTTAGTATGTCTCAAAATAAAGGGGGTCACAGAAAATCAGTAAAGGGGGTAACCTTGTGGTTATTTAATTTAATTTATTTTATATAGTTTTGTATATTTTTAGTTTTAAATACCTATTTAATTCACTAATAGTAAGTATCAAATATTGTGGTGTTCTGTAAATAAAGGCTTTTTCTTTCTTTCTTTCTTTCTTCTCTATAATTTGTTTGAAACTTGCATATATTATCTACATAGATAAGATTGAATGTAATCTGTATGCGCATAACTTCAGAATGGCTGCACCAAATCGTTGTGTTAGTTATTGTCAGGACAAAGTTCGAGTAAGTGAGATGGTGGTGTCGCATTATAGAATAGACATTCAACTGTTGTGTGAGTGAATAAATTGAATGCGAAGTGAGAGTAGGCTAGTTTATAATATTCGTAATACATTAAAGTTTCATACATTCTCTCATAAATACTAAACTACAAATTTTTAAGTAGAAAACTAACAGCTAAATTAATACGTATTATGTAAATATGTTATAACTTTTTCCAGCTATACCCGAAGTTTCAAATTTACATACATACATCATCATACAAATGAAGCTGAGCGAAACTTTGGGTATGCACGTCTTGACATTATAAATTCACTTATATGGAGGGTAAGTGACATGGAGTATGAAGTTCTTGGGGATTGTGATTCAGATCTAGGTTTAAAAATTATGAGTAATGTATATTCTAATTAAAAAGCTGAATAGTTTGTTAGGTTGAACGAGGATGACAAATGAAGAAGGAAAAAAAGCTTTTGGAAGATTTTATTTTCAACCGACTTCAAAAAAAAAAAGAGGTTATCAATTCGGTTGGATTTTTTTTTTATGTTTGCTACCTCAGAACTCCGTCATTTATGAACCGAATTGAAAATTTCTTTTTGTATTTGGTAGTATATGCTTACAGATTGGTCCCATTTTTTTCAAAATCTAGTTCTGATGATGAGATCTTTGAGGAATTGAGAGAACTCCTCAAAAGCTATAGGCACACATATAGTAATTTTGATATTTTTATACTTTTCTACATTTATGGTTTTGAGTGATGTTTACCTAGTGTGCGGATTATTATGCGTGAAGTGTATAATGCTTGAGGGGTTAAGTAAAGTTTTCATGTGGTTTTTTTGTAGCTACAGCTCTTTTAGAAGCAAAAAATGAAGATTAAAATTTTTTTTTTTTTAAAAAGATTACTAGCAGTATGGATCACATACTAGTATTCCCTTTACCCCTCCAACTACGCTAAAACTTGTGCTAGGAGTGGGCCACGACAGTAGTCCAATGTCCGGGTTTGAACCCACGACTTGTTGATCGTGAATCCAACGCCCGAACCACTGAGCTACTGACGCTTCAAAGCTACTCTATATGTAGAAAAAAGTTAATCCAAATTCTGATCACGTCCTGGTAAAGGGAATTTGTTTCTTAAATTCTGTTAGGTCAAAATAGAGGATTATTGTCCCTTAGTTCAGGCCTCTGATGTCCTACGTGACGTCATTTTGTACGTGAATACTAAGTTTGTACTTTTTGGGATTCTAAGCTTAGACTAAACTTAAGTTATTAGTCTGTCTAGCCAAACTATTAAGGGCTGTAACTTAAAATCTTCTAGGTAATGTTCGTTGAAGAGTAAGAAACTTTGTAGATTATTTTATATTACTTATACATTGTAACTTAGATTACAACGTAAGATACTTTTTATCCCCAAAAAATTCATAATTTGGCTGAACGGATTTTAACAAAATTTTGGTATATGGTTAGATACTTTATAACTTAGATCATAAGCTTCTTTTTTTTTCAGATAAATTCTAAACATATATTTTTAATTTTAAAGTTAGAAGATAATATTGAAAATATGCTTACTATCCTAAGCTCCTGATTATTTAAATCTAAGTACTTATAAATGATTGAAAAGTAACTGATATATATTATGTCGGAGAATAGTAAAAGGTATCGAATCATCATCGCTGTCTATCGCGTTGGAGTAGGGTAGTGGTTTCTTCCGTTGTTTTGACAGTCTTCACCCTCGACCCTTTATATACCATCGACAGTCTGACTGAAGTCTTAGTCGTGCGCGGTCTCTCAAGAAGTGAAGTAGTGTCTAAATAGTGATAGTGTTGTGCAGTGTTGTGTTAGTGCTAGGAGTGCTGTCCGATCAAGGTCACGTGAGTACCTTACAATGTAACTACCTCCTCATGTGTAAGGTTAGGTTTATGTGCGTTTAACCTTGGGTTTAAATAGAGAGCCTAGCAGTGAAGGCGAGTGTTGTAATTACTTAAAGGAGCTCCTTAAGCCTACACCTTGGTCACAAGTCCAAGGCACTGCTTAGTTTTCTCTCGTAATTGTTAGAGATCATTTATCGGTTCAGTAGCAGTATCTGCGTTACGTTTACCCAATATTCCATTCAATACCATCACCCCTTTTAATGTTCCCCAATATACCCCATCTTCCTCCTTTCATCTCCTTTTTATCGTTTAAAATCCTCGACATATGTATAGACCTAAACTCTGTTTTTATAATCTAGATTGATAGTTGGATTAACCACCACTTTTTATCATCTTCTTTTTGGTCTATTATGAAACTGTGTGTCACTTTACTACCTTCTTACCATGATAAATGTGAGTCAGAACGGTTTTCAATTAAATTCGGCACACATACTTTATAGCCTGGATTAATAAATACGCAGATTTTTATCCCGGAATATTCATAGTTCCTGTAGAATACAAAAATATTTTTTTGTTAAATGTAAGTACCTACACGTGATAAATTGCAATCGTGCGATGCCGGGGCGGGTCGCCTAATAAGAAATATATCACTACATAGTATAAAACAAAGTCGCTTTCCGCGGTCCGTCTATCCCTATGTATCCTTATATCTTTAAAACTAAGCAACGGCTTTTGATGCGGTTTTTTTAATAAATAGAGTGATTCAAGAGAAAGGTTTATATGTATAATACATACATAATATAGTAGAGAAACACTGATAATTGTAGAGGTTTCTAATGTGATGTAAATAAACACATTTCTTGGTGCTTACATTGCAAACGTTGGCTGAACCCTACGAGATAAATCAAAATAATGTACTACAGTATTGTACACCTTAAAAAGATCTACAAAAAAAGTCTGCGATGGTATATGTCTATCTCTTAGGGATAACCCACAATAACCATTATAATCCTTTACTTTTTACGAGAAATAATGGCTTATTACGAAGCGATTTGAAGCAATACAGCATTAACCCTTATCTAATTAGGTACCTCAGATACATTGTCCATTTAATATAGATCAATATGGCCCTTTACAGCATGGAATTTAAATGAATATTTTGGAAGATATTACAGATTTAAAATGTAGGGACATAGCGGTTACGGCTAAATACTCGTGTTAAATTGCACCCGGACGAAGCCGGGGCGGGTCGACTAGTTAAATATAATAGACAGAATTCATTATGGCGGCCCATTGGTCCCTGTAGCCAGTGAGCAAACTGCCTTCATACTTCAAGATAAAGTATTTTTTCAGACCATTGGTTTGGAAGTATTATTTTACACTAGATTTGTCGCATGTTAACATTTACAAACATAGTTGCCATATCTCTGAAACTGTCGTACAAACTACCTGAATAAAATAATGAAAACGAACTTCGCGTTCTGTGACAGCGCGTCAATGGCCGAATAAATGAAAATTATCGCTTTAGTAATAATTAGTTTTTTTAGTATATTTTAGGACTTATTTACTAAAGACACTTACTATACATTAAGTCAACGATTTCTTTCGCGAGTAGACGATTCCTATGGTAATGTGTCTAAGGATTTTATTAATTAAAAAAAAAAAAAATTTTTTTTAAGGAAATTCCCGAATCATAAGGTCTCTTAAAAATTTTTTTTTTTATAGAAAATTTTGAAGTGAAACTTCTTTAGAATCGTTGTGATTTCAAACCGGATGCAACGGAAAAAACGACAGGTAAGAGACACAAATACAAAAAATGTGTAGGAAAGAATGAGACAGAAATATACAAAACGACAGGTAAGAGACACAAATACAAAAATGTGTAGGAAAGAATGAGACAGAAATATACATACTATTTTATATTATTATATATATATTCATCTCATTCTTTTGTCGATTTACTGAAGTTTCACTTCTATCGTGTGTGAATCGCACACACACCTTTTTTTTTCTTAAAATTTAAACTGAAAATCTTTTGTACAGAAATTCCTTATTAGTCAACCCTTCCTTGTGAAGCATATTGTCATTGTTAACTCACTCCCTCACTCCCTCACTCACTCACTTGCCACCCTCTCATTGAACAACGATTAGGGACTAGGCATCGTAGCTCCCAGGTTAGACTTTAGTAGACATTTTCAACAATTATCATCATATTTAAACCAATTTACATGCAACTTTAACAAAATATATACCAAAACCTCCCTTATGAATCATACTATCTATTTGTGAAAACCGCATGAAAATCCATTCAGTAGTTTTTAATTTATCAAGGATAGAAGTGACGTAGGTATGACTATTCAGAATTTCCAAGGCTCTCTTATAAATGTCTTCTTTAAAAATTTAAAAAAAAATAGAAGAAGCGAGCAATGCCTGGGGCTTGAGACCCAGGTATAGCTTGGCTTCATGCCCATTGCACACAACAATAGATAATAAAGTTATCTTAATATAAAACCTCTAGAAGGGTGACCTTAACCACGACACTATAACACTGCGACACAACACCAGAGAGACTGACTCTAATCTATCGCACTATCGGTTATATATTGTCTACACGACGAATACTAATTTATAAACGGTGTTGCTATACTTCTTTTTGTAAAGGATTTAATAATACGATATAGTAAACAGCAGGAAATAAGAATAGACTTTTAAAATATCCTCGGGAAGGATAAATTGCGTGCTTGGTCCTGACAGAGCAGTCATTTCGCGGAGTTTTATGTTCCTCGCTTTATCACCAGTTTAACTGTTCCTACTATTGGAACTCGAATATTAAAAAAAATACAGCTACTACAATTTCTAGAACAAACTATTTTGACTGAGCAGCGGAAGTTATATTCAAACGCATTTGTTACGTAAGTGCAACAGTTGTGGAATTATTAAACCTCACCGCCTCCCACAAGCAGGGACGTAATCACTATGCAGACCCCCCATCCCCCATGTCATTATCATCAGACACAGAAGTACAGCATTAATTGCAATGCAATAATCATTATTTCTCAGTAATGAAGACTCAGCATTACGACATCCCACCACTGCATAATGGTCAACAGGCGAGCTCCGTTTGACAACTAGCTCAAGTCAATCGGAATAAAAGTTATATATAGTGTTAATTATGATGTTGGCAACACTTATAATTTGAGTAGGATCCTGTTTCTTGATCTTGATGTTGGTACGACTGATATGTGTAGCATCCTGCTACTTGATCTTGATGTTGGTACGACTGATATGAGTAGCATCCTGTTACTTGATCTTGTAGTCGGTACGACTGATATGAGTAGCATCCTGCTACTTGATCTTGATGTTGGTACGACTGATATGAGTAGCATCCTGTTTCTTGATTTTGATGTTGGTACGACTGATATGTGTCGCATCCTGTTACTTGATCTTGTAGTCGGTACGACTGATATGAGTAGCATCCTGCTACTTGATCTTGATGTTGGTACGACTGATATGAGTAGCATCCTGTTACTTGATCTTGTAGTCGGTACGACTGATATGTGTAGCATGCTGCTACTTGATCTTGATGTTGGTACGACTGATATGAGTAGCATCCTGTTACTTGATCTTGTAGTCGGTACGACTGATATGTGTAGCATCCTGCTACTTGATCTTGATGTTGGTACGACTGATATGAGTAGCATCCTGTTTCTTGATCTTGATGTTGGTACGACTGATATGAGTAGCATCCTGTTTCTTGATCTTGTAGTCGGTACGACTGATATGAGTAGCATCCTGCTACTTGATCTTGATGTTGGTACGACTGATATGAGTAGCATCCTGTTTCTTGATTTTGATGTTGGTACGACTGATATGTGTCGCATCCTGTTACTTGATCTTGTAGTCGGTACGACTGATATGAGTAGCATCCTGCTACTTGATCTTGATGTTGGTACGACTGATATGAGTAGCATCCTGTTACTTGATCTTGTAGTCGGTACGACTGATATGTGTAGCATCCTGCTACTTGATCTTGATGTTGGTACGACTGATATGAGTAGCATCCTGTTTCTTGATCTTGATGTTGGTACGACTGATATGAGTAGCATCCTGTTTCTTGATCTTGATGTTGGTACGACTGATATGTGTAGCATCCTGTTACTTGATCTTGTAGTCGGTACGACTGATATGAGTATCATCCTGTTACTTGATCTTGTAGTTGGTACGACTGATATGAGTAGCATCCTGTTACTTGATGTTGGTATGACTGATAAACACAAATCAAGGAAGTGGTTATTGAAAAATAAATACGCCATCACGACAGAATAATCATGGATTACATCGCGAGTATTCTAGGAGTAACGCTGAAGCTCTGAGTCTAAAGTAACACCCAATAGGATATACTTGTCATGCTGTCATACTGTTAGTCTGCGTATAGACTACAACTTTCTCTCTCTTCCTTATTAATTAACAATAGTCTTGGAATAAAATAAAAGGTAATATCCGAGAATATAAAGTTATCAACGGTGTTGCTAATACAAGCAAGTCAAAGAATATTTGTAAATGTTTTTTTTAATTTAATTTCTCTTTCTAGAATAAATGGTAGGTTTTCCAAAAGTTGACAAAATAAATCTGTAAAGTATTTTATATGATTTAATATAACAACTAATATAAACTTAGATTCTAAGCTATTTCGCGAGATTGTGAACTCTCGAAAGATTGTAAACCGTAACAAGCTGCTTACAATTTTACTCTACTTTCGAATGTTTCAACTATTCAATATGTCCACTGCAATAATTTTGTAACTCTATGGGAAATTCATCCTGCTTCACAATTTGACGGTTTCACTTAGTGTTAATTATGATGTTGGCAACACTTATAATTTGAGTAGCATCTTGTTACTTGACGTTGGTACGATTGATATGAATAGCATTCTGTTACTTGACGTTGGTACGACTGATATGAGTAGCATCCTATTACTTGATGTTGGTACGATTGATATGAGTAGCATCCTGTTACTTGACATTGGTACGATTGGTATGAGTAGCATCCTGTTACTTGACATTGGTACGATTGATATGGGTAGCATTGATATGGGTAGCATTCTGTTACTTGACGTTGGTACGATTGATATTAGTAGCATTCTGTTATTTGATGTTGATACGACTGATATGAGTAGCATCCCGTTACTTGACGTTGGTTCGACTGGTATGAGTAGCATCCTGCTACTTGACGTTGGTACGACTGATATGAGTAGCATCCTGTTACTTGATGTTGGTACGATTGATATGAGTAGCATCCTCTTACTTGACGTTGGTACGACTGATATGAGTAGCATTCTGCTACTTGACGTTGGTACAACTGATATGAGTAGCATCCTGTTACTTGATGTTGGTAGGATTAATATGAGTAGCATTTTTACGTTCTTGAATGTTGGCCACCTGATAAAGACAATCCTAACAAGTGGGATTGTAAAATGCCGTCACGACTGAGTCGTGGTCTGAAGTCTAAAGTATAACCCCCAGAAGGATATTCTAGTCAAGCCGTCATACTGTTAGCCTGCTATTAATGAACAATAGATTATAATCAGCCGAAAATTAAAGAATTAAATTTTAAGCACTATGTTACGGTTCACAATCTATCGACAGTTTACAATATCGCGTAATAGATTATAATTAACGTTGTTTACAATTTTACAAATTAAAATGAATTTTAAATTGTCAGTCTCGCTAAAACTCGAGAAGTTTGAAATATTTGTAAAAGTCCAAAGAATGTTTAAAAAGTTAGAAATGCTAATACATCTTTGCGAAGCGAGGACGGGTCAGTTAGTTGATGTATAAAACCCTTTATTTCAGTCTATTGTCTATACGAAAGCAACGATTTACATCAATCAATCTTTCATAATGTATGAATAGATAGAATAATAGAATAGTAAAAGACTATCGAATAATCGAATCGTCATCGGTATCTATGGCGTTGGAGTAGGGTAGTAGTCACTTCCGTTGTTTTGACAGTCTCGACCTTCGACTCTTTATATGCCATCGAAAGTCTGACTGAAGTTTTAGTCGTGCGCGGTCTCTCAAGGAGCGAAGTAGTCTCTGAATAGTGTCAACGTTAGTGCTAGGAGTGCTGTCCAAGCAAGGTCACATGAGTACCTTACAATCTAGTTGTGTTAGGTTAGGTTTATGTGAGTAACCTTGGGTTTAATCAGAGAGCCTGGGCAGTGGAGGCGAGTGTCGTGATCGCTTAAAGGACGTCCTCGGTCCTTGGTCACAAGTCCAAGGCACTGCTTATGTTTCTCTCGTAATTGTTAGAGATCATATTTGATTATTTATCGGTTCAGTAGAAGTAGCTACGTTCCATTTCCTTCACACCATTTAAAATCCTCGACATGTATAATACATGCTGTTATAGTGGAGAACCCGAAGTCTGGGCGGGTTAATTCTACACTCAATTTAACAAGAATACCCACATTTTGTTGAAGTAACATAAAATGATTAATAATACCGAAGTGAAGGAGTGACGGTGAGAAATGATAGAAAGGAATTTAGGATCACATTAAGAGTGCCATAGTAAAAAAATAAAGTAGATATTTGGCATTAAATGCAAACGCTAAACACAAATAACAAAAACTGCTGCTCATAATAAGATACGGTTATTGACAGTTGCAATGCTGCAGGTCTAACTTAAAATAATTTAAGCCCAACGAAGCTAGCTTTAGTATCTTGATGTGAAAACAAATCGATAATTTACATCTTTTTTACATTATCTGATGATAGTTATACTAAATACAAACAATTTTAGAGATACTAGATATCTTTAATTTCTCTCCCAATAAATTATAAGAATTTCATAGAGTAAATAGTGTCTATATATATATATATATATATGTGGCGAAAGTATTCTAACTCCCTTCATCTCCTTCTTGTATAATAAATAATCTTGGTAATAAGCATGCCAGGGATCCCGTATTGTATCTCCTAAAGGGATAATAATGGAGCCAAATTTCTACATGACCTATGTTTTAAAGCCAATGTCAGAAGTGGGATGTAACTGTGGAAGAACAACAACATACTTAACAAATATATTGATTTAAAAGTGAACTTATTCATGTCGTATTATCTTTAATCCAATTTAAATATTTAGCAACATCTGTAAATAATGCGTATGCATTAGGATCGCAGACAGATTTGTCAGCTCTTTTCAAACTGGCAGACACTATTCCTTTGACGTAATAAGCACCGGGTACATTAGTAGTTGCAGTGTTTTCCATATCTGGTACAAAAACTACGAAACCTCCTCCACTGTCACCATTACATGCTGATGTACCTAAAGGGAAAGATGATATTAAAATAGGATAAATGTTTGACAGTATTAAAATGTAAATCATCTATCATCTATCTATCTATCTATCTATCTATCTATCTATCTATCTATACATATAATAAATCTGTAGACTTGCTGTGTCTGTACATTGCATGTTTATTAAAAAGAATTAGCAGAGGTGTTAACAGATAACCTATAGATACCATTTCAAAAGTTTTAAAAAAAATTGTCTGTTTGTCGTTTTTTTGTGCGCGATAAACGCAGAAACTGCTGACTCCACTCGATTTACGTTTATATATAACTGTAGTCCTAACTTCGGAGTAACATTTAGTCTTTGTTGCATCGCAATCGGTTCACTCAATCAAAAGATATATTCACTTATAAATTTTATTAATGTAGTTGAACCTGTCACACGTCCTGTAGATGGCGCCACGTGATTAATAATTGACTCATAATATAATCACTATTATATATTTGGATTTTACGATACTATTATGTCATACTTTACATTAATAAAACATGTGTTAGCGAAAACTTGCTAGAGACATATTTTAATTGTTGGCAAGCGGTGTTTATTACGCACACCTGAGGACGCAGCTGCAAATTGCACGTGGTGTTACTTCCGGACACCTGTGTACGCAGCTGCGGATACCACCTGCGCTCGCAGCTGCACAGAACACCTGCGTAACTTCCGGACGTGTGAAAATGATTTGAAGACTTTCCCACGATAGAAGATCCTATAAAAGACGTTGCGTGCAGTGCTTTAGGGTTCATTCGATTCTCGGTCGGCAATGGTAAAAGATCTCCTCCCTCAGTGTTAAAGAGTTATTCGGTCGCGTATATCTGTATCTTTCGATTATGATTAGTACAATTGCAGTAATTAGAGTTCTGAATGTTATATCTGTATCTTTCGATTATGTTTAGAACAATTGAAGTAATTAGAGTTCTTAATGTTATAGTGTCAAATTATCTTTTGTTGTTTAAGTTTAAGTTATCGAATTGTTATTACTAATTAAATAATTTTAGGTATACTTGTGCTTTATCTTTTATTTTGTATTAAAAACTGTCCTCACTTCTTATGGTTTATAATATCAGAAGTGGGATTCCTATTCCAGGTGCTTAGTGCTGTTTGTGCCATCTGTTTTAAGATTAACTAAACCATTGTTAGTGTTTATATTTAACCTAATTACTGCAAATGTTGAGGTTAGTGGTTTTGTACATATCGGCGAGTGTATTACGTGTCATTCGATTTCTGAGATATGCCCAGACGTTTAAAAAGTGTTGAAAAACCGGTTCGCGCCAGTCGCGTTGTAATCATTCGTGCACGTTAAGAAGTAGATCGCGTGATCATAGCCAGCCATGGTTCTAGAGGGAGAGATCATCCGCATTCTGTCATCGCGTAGATACGGTGAAGGTTCTCATCGCCGTGAGCGTACCTCTTTGAGATATCGTAATGTGCCTCGTAGCCCGCGTAAAGCTCATAGACATTGTTATACCTCATGTGGCAGCCGTGATTCTCCGCATGATCAGGCTTTAGGTCAAATATTAGCTCGCTTAAACTCTATTGAGAGCGTTTTGCCGACATTGACAACGTGTTGAATATCAGCGCCTGTTCCGGAACATAACTTACAGGGGCAGGAAACTTTCAGTAGGCAGAAGTCGCCAACGCTTGACGGGAATAATGACGTGACGTATAAGTTAGTTGGCGCATTGTCTAGTTCAGTTCAGGCTAGATCGCTTAATTTTTATATTTCTCTCTTCGATTATAACCTCTATGATTTTGACGTTTGGTGTTCAGAGGTAGACTGCGTCCTTGATTTAAATAAATGGAATGATCGCGAGTGTCTATGGCGCATAGGAAGTTACTTGCGCGGTGACACGAAGTCATGGTTTAACTAGTGGATGACGAATAATCGTTCGTGAAACAACTTCGAGTTAGAATTTCGTTCATTGTACCCATGTAGTGTAGATGTTGCTACGATTTTATTTGTGGTTATGTGTAACAATTCAAATAAATTCTTCACTTATGCCGAATATGCCCGCAGGTTTCTTTTGCATCTAAACATTAAAAAGGGCATGTTTGATGAGCTGAAAGTTGTAATTATTGCGCGAGGTGTTACAGATGTTTGAATAAAGGCTACGGTAATCAATACGAAACGACAATAAAAAGTTTTAGTTGATTTTTGTTGTCGCGAATGTAGTAAAATATTCGCGAATTATAAATATGGGGGAGTGGTAGTAAGGGCAGTAAAGTATGTAAAAGATTTTTTTCCAATATTTGTTTACTTATTATTCGCATCTTTGGCGGAGCAGTCGGTCGCTATGGGTCTCTGGAAGATATTAGTGTGTAGAAGCAGTGAAGAAGTGTTTAGAGTCAATCAGAAATAACTTCTATGTTATTTTGCTCCATGCGAGTTAGCTTAATTATTAAACCAGTTTAGTCAGTCAGTTAGTTCGATTCAGTATAAGTTAGTGAGTGTGCTATCTGAGAGCAGTATCAGTGCCCGTTGGAGCGGTTGTGTTTCAGTGTCAGTTTGTAAGCGAGGTATCTGAAAGCAGTATTAGATACACGCCGTAGTATATTACTCAGTAACAGAACATTGTGGTGTAAAAATTCGTTAGTTTACAATTTAGTAATTCGCTCGGGCACCGAGTAGATCAGAAGGTGCTAGGCGACAATTGTTTTAAACCTAATAATTCTTGAATATTCACTTTACAACTTCGTTAGTCGTTTCTGCTTGATAAAATGTCTGAATGCGGACACGTTCAAAGTCGCAGTAATTGTAATCGTAAAGTGCTCATGTTGTATTTTATACTCGTAACGTAAAAGTGCTCGTGTTGTAATACTTGTAACGTAAAAGTGCTCGTGGTGTAATACTCGTAACGTAAAGTGCTCGATGCGTTGACGACGGATGGTTTCTTCATCAATTTAAAGAAGTGTACGATTCTGGCCTCCAGAATATTATAGTACTTGGACCGTATAATTATTGAATGTCAGGTTAGGCCGAGCTATGAGAAAGTTCGAGCCCAAATTTACTCAGCTGAACCCAATAACATTAAACAAGTGTGGCAAGCGTTTTGTGTATGAACTGTGTTATGAAGATTCTGTCGTTTTTCTTTCTTTTTCTGTTGATACAGATGCAGATGACAAAAAGAATAAGTCAAAGTCAGCACCTGATGTTTGACCAGATTCCCGAGGCGAGCCAGCTCATAGAACAATATTGGGCCACAGCTACGTCCTTCTGGAATGCAGAACACGGGGAAGCTCGATTCTGGCATGGCACAAGATTCTACGTCCACTTCATCGCAATAAGTTGGAACTACTGGCTGATTTTTATGGCAAGAAAAATCAGGCAGCTGCCGAGCACATGGCGCTCTGGCGTGGCGAGTGGACTCCTGACACATGCTCCGCTTCCTTCGTGGCAGTTAAGACACCAGGAGACTTCTGATTGGTCCGAACCACAGCTTTATGGCTTCCGCAGGTCTGAGCCCCTGGCTTATGACTTCTTTCTGGCCTGAGCCTCTGGTTTATGGCTTCCGTAGGTCTGAGCCCCTGGCTTATGACTTCTGTCTGGCCTGAGCCTCTGGTTTATGGCTTCCGTAAGTCTGAGCCCCTGGCTTATGACTTCTGTCTGGTCTGATCCTCTGGCGTATGGCTTCTGTTTTGGTCCGAATCTATGATTCATGGCTTCTGTTTTGGTTAAGTAAATTGATTTCACATCCATCTTCATGTATTTATGTAGATGGTGTGGGGTTACTGTGTATTTGCCTTGACTAGTATACTACCCAATGGAAGTCCGGAATTTCATTGCTTGAAGTGTTATTCAAATTCATTTATTTTTTTTAATGTTTTAAATGCACTATTCTTGCTTTGTAAAGTTTTTCTTTTAATCTGACGCATTCAAATTTATATTTCAATCACCTAAAAACTTTCTTTTTCTCATATGTTTTGTTGGGTGCCTGATGGTGGGAGTGCACGCTCACTATCACTTACTTAACAACAATACTTCAAAAGCTTAGTATTCTTTGGCCTCAGACATATAAGTTAACGCAATAATTTAAATTTACGTTATGTGTTACTTTACAGATGAAGATGTCCAGTTCAGTGATGAGGTCCAGTCTGGTGGCGATGGATTTGGTGATAGCGCAAGACAAGAAGCGGTCGAGGACGTCTCGCTGTCAGGAACGGCCGTGTTAGCGAAAACTTGCTAGAGACATATTTTAATTGTTGGCAAGCGGTGTTTATTACGAACACCTGAGGACGCAGCTGCAAATTGCACGTGGTGTTACTTCCGGACACCTGTGTACGCAGCTGCGGATACCACCTGCGCTCGCAGCTGCACAGAACACCTGCGTAACTTCCGGACGTGTGAAAATGATTTGAAGACTTTCCCACGATAGAAGATCCTATAAAAGACGTTGCGTGCAGTGCTTTAGGGTTCATTCGATTCTCGGTCGGCAATGGTAAAAGATCTCCTCCCTCAGTGTTAAAGAGTTATTCGGTCGCGTATATCTGTATCTTTCGATTATGATTAGTACAATTGCAGTAATTAGAGTTCTGAATGTTATATCTGTATCTTTCGATTATGTTTAGAACAATTGAAGTAATTAGAGTTCTTAATGTTATAGTGTCAAATTATCTTTTGTTGTTTAAGTTTAAGTTATCGAATTGTTATTACTAATTAAATAATTTTAGGTATACTTGTGCTTTATCTTTTATTTTGTATTAAAAACTGTCCTCACTTCTTATGGTTTATAATACATGTTTTTTTAATTTTTAAATAACATATTTTTAAAGATTTGCTACATGTTGTTTATTTTATTAATTTTCTTTTTCTTCTGTCATATAGATGGCGTTGTCGGTGTAAACTGTAGTTATTTTGTATTATTTTATAGTTATAGGTTACACAGTACAGCCAGACCGACGCACACTAACTACAGCGCCATTGCTGCTGATGCGGTCGAAATTTTTAACCTATTGAGAAATATCCTAATAGCGGTACAGTCGAGACTCTCAGCTTTTATACCTGATTTGCAGATCATCCCGTAATGGGATATACTTTTTAACCCCCGACGCTACAACGACGCGACGGGGTGTAATACGTTAAACGTGAATATCCGTATGTCTGTCAGTGGCAGGATAGAGAGAATAAGATTAGATTAATTGCGATTTTTTTGTATGAAAACCAATTTGCTGTATGAGCTAAAACGTGTGAAGATCGGATCAGCCGTTTGAAGAGTCTTCTCTAACTCATTTCCAACTAGTCTGTTTGGTTTCAAATTTATTGTAAAGTATTTATAAGACTTTGCAGCATTGATGATGTTGCAGCATTAAGTAGTCTGCGCTATATCCAACTCCTCAGCCACTTACGTTAAACGTGAGTGTGTATTACGGTAGAATGATTCTATCATACTTTAAGAAGTATAAATAACAATTTCAGTGAGGTTTTTTAAAGTTTTTAGTAATAGTTATTATGAAATTAAATTGATTATTATTTTTTAATAAGATCTCTTCCAAGGCGGAGCGAGACGGGTTGCACCCCCCACTTCCGGCACGCTACGTCACCCGATCTCTCTCCGTTTTTATTTGTTAGCTTATGCTTTTGATATAATCATCAACAAGGCACAGGGACGAGTTCAGCGCGTTGCAGGAGTAGACCTGACCTAACTGTTCCTCGCACGTCAATGTAACTTGATGTAGCTCTATCCCGCTCTATCCCGTGGGTAACCCACACAATGTCTACACATTCATATCTGAGGGTTCTACTACTAATATTGTATACCGGTAAGCTTTAGAATAATCTGTAACGAGATTAGATGCAAGTGGTGTAATAATTTTCATCTAGGAATTATTAATTTGGTAATTAAGAATTATTTTTTTTCATAACTAATGTATGTAAATATTTAGTAAATAATTGGCTACTGATAACATCGACCTGCCTATGGGTACCGAGGGTTCACGCTTTGTATTTGCTTATTTCAATATACCAGATCATGTGGTGAGGAGTATACGTAGATAAGTAAGACGCAGTCGGAGTTGCGGGCACAGCTAGTAATAAATATATAAACTGTCACATAATAGACAGTATACATTTAAAAGAGATTGTAGACGGTTGAATAACAAATTCTTGATAGTATCCAAATAATAACTTATTTTTAAATTATAATGATAGCGTGCTCTTTGACACTAATATAATATAAATTATACAGAGAAGGCACATGTAGATAAACTAATGATTACCTTTGATGGACTTTTTCTTTAAATATTATCTTAGCTCAAACAACTTCTTAAGGAATCTGTAAAAAGATTCCTCCGGGAGTTGTTGGAGCGACTGCCTTTGAAGAAGACAGTCAAAAAGTCCATCCGGGGTGTTCCTATCCTCCGAAAAAGTGAAGGAAAGGTAACACAGTATTGATGGAATCCTCAAATAAAATGACGATATCAAACAAAACGTTAGATATATATATTTGATAATAAAAATAAACGAATTTATTAGTATACTTACCATTTTGATATCCCGCACAAAATTTCCTCTTATTCCGAAGATGGTTTGTATAAAAAATTTCATTAGCGTAGATGCATGTTAATTCAGGAATGATTGGCATCGAGCTGGCGTGAAGAGTTGATGTTAAGGAGTCTGAGCTATCAAATCCCCATCCAACAACCTGTAATACAAAATTTGATAGATTATTTATTATTATAATCAAGCCGAAAATAATAATAGATGCTGACTATATTTGCAAAAGACCAAACTGGTTGTTAGAGGTCACCATTGTTTCTGGATTTTTGCAAATATTAAGATCTTCATTCATTTTATGAGTAATAGCTAACTGGAAACTCCTTTTGGAATCGGAAGATCCTGATTATACACAGCATAGTCCGATGGGCTTAAGGCATTTTCAGGTTAAGTCCCATCATATTCTACTACGTTATGCTTACCTAGATGCAATGGAGTATTTTATTATACCTCAATTGGTAAAATATTTATTCTAGTAAAGGGTCACATATAATTTTACCTGAACTTTTATTCAATAGTACGCCATTATATTTTAGCGAGACAGTCGTTATTATAAATTCAACTAACGATTCTCATTAAACGAAATAGGATTATTTTCGATATCAATTAACATCAACTACATTGAAAGCCGTATTTTCTGTACATAAAATAAACATTATGCTTTAAATTATTCTGCTTGTATTAATAAAGAAATCCTTTATGGACATCATAATAAAAAGGCACATACCGTTCCTGCAATTTCGTAAGATGACAGTTTGTCATAGATATCGTCATACCAGAGGCAGGCTGGCTGAACATAATTGTTAAATACAGCCTGTGTCCTCAATTTAAGTAGAGAAATGTCATTATTTAAATAAGTTGTCGAAAATTCATCATGAACGATTACTTGGAAAACCTGAAAATAATTTAGTAGAAAAATTATAAAAAAAGATAAAAATATCATAACCATCAATGACACACTCTGTACACACATTCTGTATTCAGAATGAGGAACTAAAAGGATAATTTTATGAACCTGCAGATGAGAAAAAGAACTGGAAAGTACAATGAAAAGATTTTGACATGAACTAACTCTAATGAAAAGTAAAACTAATAGATCCTTCACATTCATATAGATCTAAATTGATAATGACGTTATTCAAGATATGAAATAATTTAAAATGAATGAAGCAAACCTGTCTTTCTTGGACTGATATATCGCTGCCATATAAATTATATTTTCCTAAATATACCCCTAGGATATCTGGTATTACTGGTACTCCTTCTATAGTAGTGCAGTGCGCAGCTTAAAATTAGATTAGTTAGTTAGAGAAATCAACTTTTTAAAAAAATCTCTATTAAAGAAGCTTTTATTCTTGAGTATAATTATTATTATTATTATAGCTGACTAATGTGATCTTGATACATCTATAGATTATGTAAATTAAATATCACTTGCTTTAACGTTGAAGGAAAACAACATGAGGAAACCTGCACTCCTGGAAGTTCCCTAAAGTTCTCAAAAGTGTGTGAAGTTTGCCAACCTATACTGGGCAAGCATGATGACTAGGGCTTAATACCCTCTTCATTCTTAGGAACAGACCTGCCTCAGCAGTGGGCCATTAACTGGTTGTGATAATGATGATAACAATAACTGCGTAATTACTAGTTCTCTAATAATTGTACGCAGCAATGGATTTTGAAGATAATGATGGTATATCAATATAATACGCAGATGATATAACCAATAATATTAGCTTGCACTTAAAAGCTATAAAAATAAATACAGCATATGTAGTACCTGTTAAAACAAAATACTTTGAGATTAGTGTGCCACCACACACATAAGTTAAGCCACCTTTCTGCTGACGATATAACGCAGCATGCCATGGCCAATCTCCAGGTTTTGCACTAACTCCTCCTACAATCAATTCTGTATGGAAAACTTTACGTTTCCCACAATATTTATCTGGCACATTTTGTCTTTTAAGTACTCCAACCGGAAAATCTTCAAAATAAGACTGAAATTGTAAAGAAAAATTGTTAGCGGATCTACTGATTTTTGTATCAGACTGTCACTTTAATAAGGTGTTTCTTATTATATACGTCTGTACTTCTTTTTCTTCTTAATCATAATTCCTATCCTTCTATCCACTTTAAAAGACAAATTGTAGTATTAAAAAAATCCTAAAACTTACTAAATTATGGTTTCTACAGTATTCTTCCTCTCCAATTTTCAGACTTGTCAAATATGGCGGTGCATAAGGTGGAGAATGTCCTTTTACTCTAAATGTGAATTCATCGGTATTCTTAAGCAATAAGATGTTAAAAATATTGTACACGTTGTCTTGTGATCTTGAAAACCTTGCTTCATTATCCTAAAAAAATATGTATATACAAGAAATATATCAGAATAATATAATAGGCCATAAGGTCAAATTTGCTTGATTACTTGAGTTCCACAAGCAAATGAAATCGACCAATAAATGGTCTTGCAGCGCTGATATTAGGTTAATTCACTGACCTTTTATCAAGCTTGATTCATTAGTTATTATATGAAGTAAAAATATTTTATTTCAGATATTAAAATCAAAAATAAATGCTATATCTTCCTTAAATTAAAACTACCTAAAGGTATGCCTAATTCTTGAGTAACGTCAGGTGCTCGCTCTAAAGTCAGGACGCATTTCTATGATTACTATACTACCTTCCGCTTCTAAATAGCAAAATGCCATCCGTATATTCTCCATCTAGAAAAACGTGGGACTCCAAAGAGTGCCTCAAAATTCAAAATTAGGTATGTTAGGTAGGTCTTAGACTATTTTTATACCCCTAGGTGATACGCCCTATCCAGAAAATTAATTATAACAAATCAAAGTTTTCCGCTATCAGCTAGTTATGTATAATTACGATAACTATAATAAGGAATCAAATGATGAGTCATATAAATAGTGAGGAGGAAAAAACAGTATATTTAATATAAAATTCGGCACTTACCAATAAAATAACAGCTTCTGAATCGAAAACTAATCGTATATCTGTGGCTACTGCTAATGTTTTCTTTATAGTTACTTTATAACCTAAATCCAGATTTCTGAACTTTGAAATAATTTCTCCCGTTCCACATGGAAATGCTTTAAACTCTATATTGGTTCTTTGGAACTTTATTGTATTCACTCTTAGAATTATTGTCAATATTATTATTATATGTATCTTCATTATCACTTTTATCTATATTTACACTATCATTTTGTTGATATTTTTAATTTTAAGTTGTTTAAAGAATAACATGTTCACAAGATGACGATGAGACGGCGAATGTTTTGCTGTCTTTATCAACGCCTCATACATGTTGTAGTTAATAATACTAACCGGATTATATTATTTATTTATTAGACAATTTGCACTCGCTTCGCTGAGGGAAAATAGATTAAGAAAACTGTTGATCCCATTGATAATAAACTTCAACTGTCAAAATAGTTGCAATCGTTTTATAGTATAGCTACCGGCATCTAATTATGGTTTGACCTTGAATTCCCAGAAGTCACTATTAGGGCTTTCTTAGTGGAGAACGGAGGGGGAGGGGATCAGCGCATTACACGCGATTGGTTCACAAAGCGCAACTTCCCCCACTATTTTTTAAATCACATATAAATTATTGTTAATAGATTTTTATTCTTATTTTTCATTTGAGTAGCTGTATGTTTTTATGTCTGTTCTGATTTTTTTTTTTATTTGATATTTTTTTAGGACAAAAATCAGTATCAGTTGCGTTTAAAATCATATCTAAACTGAATTAAGTGTATTATGTATCAAAATTTTAGTATCTCTTAGTCTTATCACATTATTAGGAAACATTTCCCTCTACGTCATCTACTGATGTAATTCTTAATATCATGCTGCTATAATAGGCAGTCTACTGTCATTTAGAACAAACCATTAAAAACCAATATAAATATATCAACAGTGTTGTTAACGGACGATTACAATTTAAATTCGAGGTAAGGTTCTCTGTTACGAAATTCATTCTGGATCAGGATTGGTTAAAAAAATTAAATTATGATGAAATAGAACAATTGTTTGCAATTATAAAATGAACTTATTTAATTATATTAAAACAATATTTCCAAAAATTAAAATAAAAATGTTTTGTATTAAAAGGTAAGTTTGAACAAGCCAATTATAACATACTAGCGGCCCATCCCGGCTTCGCGCGGGTGGAATATTATTTTTAAAAATATATTGGCCCTCCCGCATTTCGGTGCCCACTCTCTTGCCGCGTTACTCGCTGCGCTGCGTCGCTATACTAGCCCGTCGCGTCCTCGTGTATTTTTTGTTTATATTGATATTTTTAATTTCGTAATATCTTTTGAATAGAAAGTCCGATTTTAATAATTCAAAAAGTAATTTACAGGTATTGAAATAGTCTTGAATACGAAATAATTTATTTGGATAAGGATTAATACAAAGTTATAGAAAACATGGTCTGATTTTGATAGGCATTTTTATCAACTTTTAAAATGTAAAAAAGTAGTTATAGTGACGTAACTATAATAGTTGGACATATGGTCTCGCGGACTTTTTTGTAGATATTGATACGTTCTATAATATTGTAGAACATTTTTTTGTTCTATCATCAATACTTTTTGCAGCGCATGCGATGAAAGATATTTTATGGCAAATTTTTTGGCACCTTGGGTTGGTTTTCGTGAGATTTTCTAAGGATCTCTAATTTTTTCTTGTAATAAATATAGCCTATGTTACTCAGGGATAATGTAGCTTCCTAATGGTGAAAGAATTTTTGAAATCGGTCCAGTAGTTTTTATGTTTATTCGTTACATACAAAAATACAAAAATACAAATCTTACTTCTTT
Source organism: Limenitis camilla (assembly GCA_905147385.1). Taxonomy (NCBI): domain Eukaryota; kingdom Metazoa; phylum Arthropoda; class Insecta; order Lepidoptera; family Nymphalidae; genus Limenitis; species Limenitis camilla. The sequence continues at coordinate 10,767,935 of LR990247.1, forward strand.
ATAATATTAGTATAGATATAGATTTACTGAAAAATTTTATATTCACTATAATAAAATAGTACAAAAAGAGCAAATATTTACAAGAAAAAATCAATCATATATATTCATATTCAAATTGCCATAATACGAGCCATAATAAAAATAGTCATAAGAGAATTATTAATAAATAATTATTTAGTGTATAAATTAAGTTATCAACGTATACATTATTAAAAATTACCTAATCCACACTTTAGCTATGTTTTGATGCAGTGCCGATTTAGTGTTTTTTTTAAATTATATTTAACCAATTTAGGAAGAGTACTTGTCAACAAAGAACAAAATACACTACAAAAACAAAACCTAATAAATAATAATTTTTTTTAATTAATAAAGTTCCTATCATAAGTGGTCGAACTTAGGCTTCTTTGTTTTTGTTCCATTCATTTAAAAGATTTTTATGTTCTACCCACATTGTAAGTTTATGTTAGGTAATTAGTTAAAACAAACAATGTTATAAATTTTAGCATAAGTTATATTGTGTATCTTTTAGAAGCAATAAAGATTATTATTATTATTCTTGTATCAGATGTAATTAGGCGTTCAAACAAATTGCTACCCAGATAAAGTTCGAAACGATCAATTTCACTTAACTACCAGTAACATAATGTGCGTAAACAAGTATTACTTGTTCCGTCCGCCGGTTCTGATGAGGAAAATATTATTTTATATTCTATAATCATATAATAAGAGTTATTTTACATTATTTATTAATAAAATACAACTTATATCTAAATTAATCTTTAAGCGCTATAAGAATTAAATACACAAACGGCGTCATATCAAAAAATATACAGACTAAATGTTTACAAGCTTTTAACTTGCAATGTTTGTGTATGTATGTTCGTGTTAAGTTTTAAAGTAGCAAGCTACATTCCAAATCCAATATGGAGGGCGACCCAACATGGATTACATATTTTTGCCATTAGTATTAAATTCATTCAGGAATTACTTCATCTGACTTTACCACTGACAGTCTACATCTCCTGAGGATGCTCCGGTGTCGGAGCGAAACGTACGTTGAGTACTGTGTTGTGAATTTTTGCGGTGTTCTATGGTCCAGGCTACCAGCATTTACAGTTGGCACCTCAGGCCCAAGTTCATGAGTTGTCCGCGGATTATAGCAAAGTAATCGTTTTGATTTCTTGTGTCATTAGTATCAAATAAAAGGATTTCGTGATAGAAGAAGACGAAAAATAAAATGACTTAACTCTATAACTGAAAAATATGGCCGATACCCACAAGGACGGACAAGTTATTTCTTGGCATATGTATTTAGGAACTGGAACAGTCTAATAGTAAATGGTAGGAATGTCAAATTTAGGCTAATGTGTTTGTAATCGTAGGAAAAGCTTGAATTGAAATTTCTAAAAAGTCTAGGAAGAAGTTTCATATATTCCGGTAGACTTTAACTGAGGTAGGGCACAGCAGGAAACTTCCTGCTCAAATATGGAGCAGCCCGACTGGGGTAGTACCTCGACCTTACAGAAGATCACAGCTAAATAACACTACTCTAAAGCAGTGTTGTGTTCCTGTTGGTGAGTAAGGTGACCAGAGCTCCTGGGGGGAATTGGGGATAGGGTCGGCAACGCGCTTGCGATGCTTCTGGTGTTGCAGACGTCTATAGGCTACGGTAATCGCTTACCATCAGGTGAGCCGTACGCTTGTTTGCCGACCTAGTTACATAAAAAAAAAAAGACTTTATTATTAGTGTGTCGTATTGTGTTACAGAGTGAGCGAGAAGGAACATATCGCATATAGACGCAACAGTGTAGCACTGAACACAATGAGCACAGAATAGCAATACTACTCGATGCCCACAATATGCTCTAATTGTATCTATAACTACTTATTTAGCAATCTAAATTAATCCATGTTGTCCATAATCCAATTAATATAAGCAGATACATCAGTAAACAAGGTATACTGAGTAGGATCACACAGCGATGTATCAGGTTTTGATGCACTGAGAGACACTATGCCTCTGACGTAATAAGCACCAGCTATCAAGGGATGAACTCCAGAATTGTTTAAGTATGGAATGTACACGTAAAAACCACCTCCACTGTCTCCGTTGCATGGTGAAGTTCCTGAAATTTACCAAAATGAAGCTGGAACTGACTATAGTGTTGACCGCATTTAATCTTCATAAATGAAGTTGAAACTCAATTCAAAATTCATCTATTCATAAAATTACGTTAAAATCTATACTAAAAGGATCACGTATGTATTACAGCAGAGCGGGGGGTCCTTGCTTTGCTTATTAGGAGGGAGAAAATGCATATATCAATTGTGATAATTGCAAAAATATCTGCTTAAGTAACACTTGAACGGCCCCAAATTATACTTTCGAAAAGTTTGCGGGATTTACATTACTTTTTATTAATAATTTTGCTATAGTTCCAGGAAGCCAGCAAATTTTTTAATAACATCTTTTGGTATTTTCATAAGCATACGCTTCAAAATAAGGTAAAAAGCACACATATTATGTATTAAAAAAATAAAGATTTTTTTTTCATTCGAAATGACCAAATATCTCTTTTGTAGCATTGTTAACTTTCTAGATAAAAATATTGCAAATCGATTAATTCTTTAATAATATATCACACTACTTAAAAAAATTTCTTCTCGATTTCTGGGACTGGATTCTTTTTCTATTGAGAAAACAATTCAATTATATGGATAGATCTATTATAGTAATGGTAATAGAATGGATCTAGATATACAATAAAACTCAATTTCTGAATACCAAGAGGAATTTAAAAATCGCAAAAATCCAGACAGAAAATGTTTAAAGCGCTACGCCAGAGTTGTTCATCAAAAGTCAGAGCTTTTGTGTTGACTTTTGAACATTGATTGACTAGAATACAAACAACTTTTAAAAAATTTTTAACTCTCCAAATATTTATAGATAACTTAGAATATGTTTTTTATTGGAAATGTCAGCTTCAGCGTCTAACTTTAATGTAATAGCAGTCTATATATGTCGGAAAATAGTAAACGATTTTATCGAATAATCGGATCGTCATCGCCATCTATGGGGCTTGGAGTAAAATAATAATAACTACCCTCGTTTTGACAGTCTCGACTCTTTATATTCCCTCGACAGTCGGACGTGGATATTATCTGGGTAGTGCTGGTAAAGGTGTTAAATGCAGTGTTGTGTTAGTTAGGTTCATATTAATCTATCCTTAGGCTTACACAGTAGTACCCTTAGTTTGCTGCGACATATATAATGGTCACCATAAAATAATTATAAACTTACCATTATGATGACCGGCACAGAATCTTTTCCCATTTAGGAACGAAGCATAAAATAGTGGATTACTTCTAACACAATATATATCTGATATCATAGGTATAGTTGCTTCTCTAAGAGTTGTTGATAAAGAATCTGTTTGATCGAATCCCCATCCTGCAACCTAAAAATTATGAACTTTTTGATACATCAAATACATACATGTATGGCATAGAACAACTAATCCTAATTTCCTAACTAGTATTATAATTTCAAAAGTTACACTTCAAAAACTAAACAAATGAGGCTTAAATCACTGATCCCATTTTGTTGAAATATAATACAGAGACAAAGTAGAACTTGAGAAAGTTTATAGGCTATATATTATTGCAAAAAGAAGAGAATATAGTAGAAGTTAGTAATATATAGCAATTAAACTGTGAAATCAAACCTAAATAAACGAGGTAAATTGCACCCGTGCGAAGCCTAGACGGGTCGACTAGTTTTTCATAATTATCAAAAATGAGTTACATATTAATTTTTTAACATATACATCATGACTTTAATACTCTAAAATACTAACTGTGCCAATAATATCTTCATCTTTAGGTAGTTTATCTGCTGCTTTGTCAAACCATATACACGCCGGTTGAACAAAATTAGTAAACTCAACTGCCGTTTTGATTTTTAGTAGAGCTATATCATTGTCTAGAGTTTTATGTCCAAATTCCTCGTGAACTATCACGTCGAATACCTGATATGAGCAATGAGAACTAAATGAATATGATATTATAAGACATTTATACATCACACAAAATATTGAATAAACTTAAATAATTATTTGACTTTAGTAACATATTTTACCCTCTGAACCATGGTGAGCTTCTATTACATACAACTATGGTCACAACTCACACGTTGTTCAAAAGATGAAGGTCTCATAACACTGCAACTAAACACAGTTTTATAATACCTCTCGTTCCTGTGGTTCTGCATCACCCCCAATTAAACGATACTTTCCAAGACTAACTCCAATTGATTCTGGTAATACAGCTAAACCATTGCTTGTCACACAATGAGCAGCTATAAACATGTTAAAGAAAAATTAGAAGAATGATACTCCGATACTGAAATTATTGAAAGTGATGATTATAAATTATAGATTATTTTAACGAAAATCAGGGTTAATAAAATTGATGATAAAAATTATGTCTTACCCGTTAGAATATGGAACTTAGAAATAAGAGTTCCTCCACAAATATATTTTAAAGTTCCACGAGATATTCTATAAAGCGCAACATGCCAAGGCCAATCTCCAGCCTTTGAAGCCACTCCATTAACAATAAGTTGGCTGTGTGAAACTTTTCGTCTACCGCAGAACATATCTGGTACTTTAGGTCTGGGTTCTGCACCAGCAGGATAATTCTCGAAGTAACCCTGGACAAAATAAACTTTCTAGTTTTACTACAACAAAATTACACTTAATTATATCGTGTGCAACTATACTTACAAAATTTGGTTTCTTGCAGTGTTCCATACCTTTAATTTTTAAACTAACTATGTATGGAGGGAACACATAGATTTGTCCTTTTACACTGAATTCTAAATTATCTGTGTCGTTAACTGGTATCAATTTAAAAACATTATCTTTTAATAGTGCGAGTCTTGCAACATTGTGATCCTGGAGATTAAAAAAAAATTTTGGTACCACCTACAATTTTAATTTTCACAAAAAAATTTTTTTTTTATTGCAGTTAAGGAGCAAACGAGCAGACGACCCTCCTAATGGTAAGTAGCCACCGCCGCCCATGGATGTCACACATACAAGAGAGTAACCCTTGTTTTGCCGATGTGTTGCCACCTCGAAGACAGGATGAGAAAGGGGAATGAAGAGAAGCTACGGTTTCAGTGGACCCTGAACGAGAACCTAGAGGTCAATAGAACCGCAGCTTTAGTGTGATGGGAGGGGGAGGGGTAACGCAAGCTGGTCGTTGCAGTCGGGGAACAGATCCCCAATGGGTGATGGGTTACTCGCCTCTTTTGAGATGGTCTCCCAGCGGCAGAGGGGAATTGTATTCTAACCCGTCCCCTTACGGGTAAAGTTCGGTAAGTGTCCGTGATACTGGTGATATTGGAATAAATATCTCCATTCCTCTTTTTCTACTACAATCTCCCAGGCCAACAATTAATAATTCTATATTAAATAACTTACTCTTGATAAATACTGGTTGTGTTTCTTTATCAGCGATCAAACTTACCACAATAATACTTGCGTCTGAATCAAACTTTAATCTAACTGCAGTATTAGCTTCCAAATCTTTCCGAATGTTAACTTGGTATCCATCATTGAATCCAGGCGCAAATGATGAATCGATATAATCAACACCAATACAAGGTTTATCACTAAATGTGGGAAAAGTTGCTATGCTGCCTTCCCCATTTGAAGAAGTTTCAATTGTGCAACTGAATAACAAAACTAAAAATTTTGTTATCATTATCTTCACCATTTTCAGTATCCAAATTCACAATTAATGCACAAACAGTCTTTAATATTTTTCCAATCAAATACTTTTTGTATCTAAACTGTTATAGTGGTGATGTCCTACTGGGTCACTAAATTGTTTGTGTCGTGGAACTGCTAACTTATAAGGTCATGCTGCTGTACAATATGTAAATCAATAATATCTAGATTTTTTAGGTAAATTAATATTTTTGCAAAAGCACATAAATAAAAAAAAACTTATTGTAATTGTAGTACCAAAATTACCATTATATAGTATTTTAGTGCTGATATGATAATGAAACTAGGAAGAATTGGAACTAGAGTAGGAGTAGTACCTTCCTTCCTTTTCGGGGACGAACCCTTTAGTGACCTTTAGTTCACCCTTTAGATCTGTAACTAAAAGATTTGTCTTCAGGAGTTCTATTGAAAGCACTGGTAGTGGATGGTACTTGATACTTTTAGTTTCTTTATAAATATTCAACAAAATTTTGAATTGAATCAGGCGTTACTTTCTTCAGGACGTCCTGAAGATGCTTCGGTTACGGACCGAAACGTACGTCGATTGTCGATCGCAATCTACTTGTGTGGTGTGTCTTGGTTCCGTTTCGCGCGTCTCACATTTATGTGGGCAGGGTGCTCTTCTGGATTGTACCATACGAGTCTGGTAGTTCAGATTGCCGCGGTTTATAGCAAGGTAACAATTTGATTCCTTTCAACAAAATTGTTTTGAATTTTTTGAACCTTTGACCATTGTAGACGTTTTGCAAAATAACGAAATTAAATAATACTATATATCTACGAGGCATTGAAGATGAAACCAGTCTTATCAAATCTGTTTTGTATTTATTATTAATAATATAAATTTGCATATTGTTTTATCTAAATACAAAACCATCAGAGTTGTTGATATTAGGTCTTCAATTGAAGTGATTAATAATAGAAAGTTTAACAATCTTACCACTATAATAGAAGCTTCTGAATCAAATTTCAGTTTAATTCCAATGTTTGCTTTCAAATTTCGTTTAATATTAACTGTGTATCCATCAGTAAATCCGGATGAGAACGATGAAACTATATAATCTATACCGACACATGGATTACTATGAAACACTGGATTACCAAATATACTCTGTCCTTGTGATGCACTGGCCATTGATATTATTAAACTTAAAACCATTGTAAATATTATCATTTTGTTTTTATTATATTGATATTGAAGTGACTGATATTGATCACGTCTGATGTAGCGATGATGCATACCATATTACTGAATAAGGTCAAGACTAAATAATAATATTATTATACTTCACTTTTGCTTATCCAATATTTATTATATCTCCGTGAAGTATGTGCTAGTTGAGAGAAGGAGGAGGAGGGAGGGAATATCCATACCACGTGGTAAGAATGTATTCGTATCGCTGAAGGCAAAAAATCCTGCGTACTTTCAGATGTCTAAAATATTTTTAATTATATATACACGTTTTAATTTTCTAAGTATTTGTCATTTTAAATCCATAATATAAGAGGTTTTCTGCAAAGAAACATATGAATTATTTAACCAATTGTACTATAAGTCACTATTACTGAGGTAAGTCAGGGCTGGGAATTAGTAGCAATAAAAGAAGTGTCAGGTACATTAATATTTATTATAAAATATACAAAATATATCATAGTAAGTCTTATATATGCGTCGATACAGTCGACACTGAGACATTGGAAATGCCAGGTTTTACTACTATACTCACTTCTTGTTCCTTCCTTTGCTTTCTAGGGCCGAACAGGATCTTCTGTATTTGACATGCTGGTGCTTCTACAAAGAGATGTAGGGGTAACGACCACATGTACGTCGTACAGACGATACCAGCAAAAAGCATAATCTAGAAAAGAAATAAATCATTGAAAGTAGATATTGAGAAGTAAGTTTATTCGTAGTGACCTCGCTCTTCATTTATCCGTGTTTATTTATATCTGTGTAGTAAAGTATTTATTTTGTACATTACAGAAAAAAGGATTGACGAATGAAACTTATACGGTACATAAAGGGGCTTTGGTGTCCACATTTCGTCTAACGCCACCACTGCTAACGAAAGGTAAAAAATCTTACATTTCGTTCAATATTGAAAATTAAATATACTAGCATTTTAAGAAGATAGGTATCCAAGCGAGGCCTCGACTATAATTATTACATTAGGTTCAAAGGAAAAATTCTCTTTAAATTCTAGATACAAGCTAACTTTGTTATTGGATACGTCAAAGGTCTCTAAACTTCATGGGCGTGGGGAACTAACTTTGAAATACCTCTTGAGAATGTAAATGATACAAATAACAACAAATATATATTTATACTTGATCTTGCTTCGCTAGGATATTGAATTCCAACCAAGTGAATTACTAAAAACGACCAAGTAAACGTCATTTTGTATTACATTTCATTAGCAGCTATTTTTTATGATAGAAAAGGAACAGACGAGCAGACGATCCATCTCATAGAAAGTGCCCACTGTCATCCATGGACATCGGCAAAATAGAGAGTATCTCGTTTTGCTGATGAAGAGAAGAATGCTACGGTTTTAATGGACCCTGAGCAAGAAACCAGTGTATGCTGAGCCGCATTAATGGGATGAAAGAGGGAAGGGGTAGATCTGCCCCACATGCAGCTCGACCATTTACTACACATTTTTTCATACTTAGTAAACTTTATATTTCATATCATTTTAATGGACCAACATTAATTCACAGCAATAAAATATGTTAATACTTACAGCGGTATAATCTGTAGCATAGAACGATCTCCTCATCTGTCCACCGTAAGTTCTGAGTACAGTCGCGTGCAGCAACATAGCGCAGTAGGACATCCTACCCAGAGGCTGTAGAGGACCCCATTCTACTGAACCCACGTAGATCCCTATAAAAAAGAAAAACTATATATAGAAGTTAAAAGTTTTTGGCGCACATCTCGGAAATTGCTAAACAAATTTTAAAGGGGTTTTACGAATAGATAGAACTTGATTTTGGAGCAGAATTTCACGTCTACAACGAAGCTACTATCCTACTACAATTTGGATGATATTTCACAAACAGATTGAAAGTTTTTTAGATAGACTCACGAATTTTTATTTCTATTATTATAAATTGTTATGTTTGGATATTTGTTACTCGATCACACAAAAACGGCTGAACGGATTTTAATGAAATTCAACACACAGATACTTTATAACCTGGATTAACATATAGGCTACTTGTTATCCCGGAAAGTTCATATTTTCTGCGGGATATATTAAAATATGTTTATTGAACGCCTGAATATTTTATATAGCAATATATTAAAAAATATGTTTTTGTTAAGTCTAAATACACGTGGTAAATCACAACCAGGAGAAGCCGTGGCGGGTTGACTAGTTTAACAAATAGACACATAAATAATCATTTTCGTACAAGATGCCTATCACTGTTGGAATACCATTTCAGACAAGATCAGCATACCCTCCACGTTCCTAGCATAGCTACGCCATATTGTTATTTGGTGTCAAATTCTATATTACAATTGTTTCCTAAATGATGAGTAATTTTAGACTTGTATTGTAGAAAAGCGATTAGCCTTTAGGAGTTGATAGGCTGGGTCAGACATGGACTGATTTTGATAGGCATTTCTATCAACTTTTAAAATGTAAAAACTTTTTTATAGTTTTTTATAGTTATAGTGACATAACTACAATAGTTGTTCATGTATTAGGTTGTATTTATTTGTATGTAGTTTATGGCTGCACCACCCTATACTCATCTCGTAATTTTCCTAACCTAAAGGTAGTCTGGAAGAGATGGCTAAAAAGCCATAAGACCGCCTTTTGTTTACCATTGTTTTAATATTAAATTTACGTTATTGTGTCCCTGTATGTGGTGTACAATAAAGTGTTAAATAATAGTTGGACATATGGTCTCGAGAAGTGTTTTGTAGATATTGATACGTTCTATAATATTGTAGAACATTTTGTGTTCTATCATCAATACTTTCTGCAGCGCATGCGATGCAATACACTTTATGGCCAATATTTTTACACCTTGGGATAGTTTTAGTTAGAATTTCTGAAGATCTCTAATTTTTTCTAGCAATAAATATAGTCTATGTTACTCAGGGATAATATAGCTTTCTAATGGTGAAAGAATTTTTGAAATCGGTTCAGTAGTTTTTAAGTTTATTCGTTACATACAAAAATATAAATCTTTCTTCTTTATAACATTAGTATAGATATAGATATACCTATTTGCCTCTCAGTAATCAGTATATCATGTCAACAATTAACCTATTTTTGATTTTCAATTATCGTTATTAACAGTTGAGAGTCGTTTACTTTATTATTAAGGGCAATTTTTAACATTCAATTATTAATCTATAATCCTAATTGAAGAGTCGAAAAATTAAAAAAATGCAAATCATATCTTTAATTAGCGTAATCGACAATTAACATAATAAAATATTATACATACTGTTACATCTATAGAAGTAGCCAATAATGAAGACGCAAATAGCCAAAGCGAAGAAGTTTTGGTTCAAACTATTAAAGATGGCGGATTCAAAGGCTGATGCTTCTCTGTGATGGAGGTCCCAGCCCATCAGGACAGTTCCAGCTGCTACTGGTATCGATATCACGAAGAGTAACTTCATCAGCTGGAATATGTCGATCATTAATAAGCGAGATACACAAAAAGAAATAAAGTGGCCAATTTCAACATTTGGGTGGCCATTTTTTTCGTTTTTAATTGAAATATTTTAAAGTATTTTTGGAACATCTTTAAAAGAGATTAAATTAATGCATGTATATTTCACACATGGCAAATGTCTTAAAGTTTACCCTTTTTTTACACCACAGTGATCGAATAAAAATTCTAAAAATTATGCTTCTAGGAAGAAACCTATATTATTGACTAAAAGTGGCCACTTTCTTTTCTGACCGTTTTTCTAAGTAATGTTATGCTAAGTTCTTAATAATGCGACGCGAATGTGGGAAAAATTATATTGATTTTTTTTAGTCAAGAAAGTCTTTCAAGGTTATATTGATATATTCATTTGTATTAAATAATATAAGTATATGTATAATTTTAACAACATCCTTACTTCCGATTTTTTTCTACAAGTGTAATCAAGAAAAATCAGAAGCCACAATCAAAAATTTTAATTATTTATGCGGACTTCAGACACTTCTTATACTAATATTTGTAGGTCAGTATTTGCAGTCGTTTGTCTTATATCTGAAATAACCGGAACTTACCCAAGATTCACCTAAATTCCATTTCCTGGCCTGGGCTTTGTGATAGAACCAGGCGGTCAGCACTCCAAGATGATAACCGGCCCAGTTCCCTTGCGCGGAAACGTAGGCGTGGTAGAATGTGTCATTGTATCCGAATATATCCCGGATAGATCTACATATATATAGAAATGTAAGTATAGAATGTTTGTACATGGAAGATATTTGAGAAAACTTAATGTGATTTTTAGTTTTTATCTATTTGTATGTTTGTGCGCGTATCAAGCGAAAACTGACTAACTGAAAATATAGACTTCGTTTAATTAAAATCGGACATCAAGAAATATAGTAATTTTATTTTAAAAATAAAAAAAAATGCTGCACTATCACCAAGTAACAAAATTTATGTAGGGTGATGACAGCTATATAGTGGCCATTTTTTTATAGGAGTCGCAAAATGCGCCATTTGTAAACTTTTAGTGATAGAGAATTTTATACTGGATTTAAACTTATACTTAGACCAATAAATTCCATTTCATTAATCTCAGCGAAGTGAGTTTCACTATGTCACTTAACTGCAGGTTTAATTTCATCTGGAAAGTTACACTATAGCCGTGTGACATTGGCTGAGTATGGTGACCATAAATATTATAATTAAAATGGCCATTTGTTTGTAGGATTTAAAAATTTATTTTTAATAATACTTTTAAATATCGCTCTTTAAGGCTTTATACCTTCTGAGTGATCACAAATAAAAGAAAATGACCTTTATGTAGTAGGAAACTTTTGTTTTGATTTTTAATATTTTGTCTAATAAAAAACTACATTACTTTGAGTAACCGAATATTTACGGTGACCATAAATGACATAATAAAATAAATGCGTAGTTTTGGAACATATTTAAAAAATAATTTGTTGAGCTGAGTGACAAAGCAGACGGGTTAGGTAAAATGACCATGATTATGAAATTTAGAAAAATATGGCCATTCAATTACAATATACAATAAGAGTATCTAACGACCAATTTTGACAATTTTTTATGTGCTTATAGGATTATCTGGGAGATATTTAACCAGTTAATTTTATTAGATGGCAGCATATAAGAGATTTTTAAATCGTCTGGTGGCCAAAATAATATAGTAGAAAAATACTTACTCAGGGAATATACTGACTCGTATGGGAAGTAGATCCATGAAGTAGCTTTGCAGGAACGGAATGAGGAGGCTGATAACCATCACTCCAGACAGCACTGGAACTCCAGATCTTGGCCACTTCCAGATTACGAGGAGGACTATCATCGTGATGAAGAATAATTGTGTATCTGTTCCTAGGTACCTAGAGACATAAAAGTTAATATTTTAGTTTAACCTTTTAACATATTTTGCTGTTTATATAACGAACTATCATCATTTTAAACTCTTTAAAGCTTATATTGAGAAATAAAAGGTAGCCTTCGTCTTTTATCAAGCTTTAAAGTATTTCTGTACCAAATTTTATCAAAATCTGTCTAGCAGTTGTTGAGTTATAAATTGATTTTGTATCATATATGTAGAAGATTGTTGCAGAAAAGTATAACATATGATCAATTATCTTACAGACTACAACATTTTAGGTCTCTGTATTATTATTATATTTTATAAAATAAATAAAAAGTGCGATACGGTATTTCTAGTTTGTTATTGATATATATTTTTCTTTTTCCATCCTAATTACTGTGTCATGCAAAGTCTTTATATTTTATTGCAATACTGATAATATATTACAATATTTTAGTAAGTATTGAATTTCTTTTACTCATCACATAAAAACGGCTGGCAGGCAGTGATGGCCCAGTGGTTGAGACTTCAAGTCTTACTCGGGAGGTCCGAGGTTCGATCCTGGGCACACACCTCTGACTCATGTGTGCTTTAAGCAATTAAATATCACTTGCTTTAACGGTGAAGGAAAACATCGTGAGGAAACCTGCATTCCTGAGAGTTCCCAAAAAGTTCACAAAGGTGTGTGAAGTCTGCCAACCCGCACTGAGCCAGCGTGGTGGACTATGGCCTAATAGCCTCCTCTTTCTGAGGAAGAGACCCGGCTCAGCAGTGGGCCATTGAAGGGTCGTGATGATAAAAACGGCTGAAAGGATTTCGCTGACATTTGGAATACAGATACTTTATAATCTACATACTTATCACATAGGCTACACTTATACCGGATACGTCTATAGTTTCTACGAGATAATAGTAAAATGTTATTACTAGTAAATACATAAATGTTTTTATGAAAAACTAAGTTACAAATAATTTACTTAGAAAATAAATATACAAATAGACGTAATTGTATACTTAAAGTATCATTTAAGATATTAGCACACTCTTACTAGATGTAATAAGTAGAAATTATGGAGTAAATTGCTGAGTTGACCAAGATAGGGTAATAACGTTCATTGCCCTATAATGTGGAAGCCATTTTAGCATACTTAAATATCACACACAAAGTATTTATGCATTTATATATGACTAATTCTCAAAGACACAACGTCCACACAGCTCGTCATGCACTTCATCCCCACCGAGATAGATGGCGTGCGAGCACAATCATTTTTTTACTAAATTACTTAAGAATTTCCTTCCTCAGGCTCTACTTTATCTCTGTATCATATTCCATCAAAATAGGTTCAATGATTTAAGCCTGATTGTGTAACCGACAAACAGACGCCATCTATTCGTCAATAGATGGCGTATATAGTATATTAAATAGCAGTATCGTTTGTATTCTTAAGTTTTACCTACTTTTCATAAGAGTTACTTTCGAAATTATAATATATATGCCGGGGTATAGTTGGGGTAGGATAACAGTGAAGGCCGTGCCGGGCTATAATTAGAGTAGGATAATGATAAAGAAAATTAATTATCAATTCCGTCGCGATTTTTATATTCAAAGATTTTTGACAGCCTCAAACGAGTAAACGATTATCGATTAATCGCGACGCCAGCGCCATATTTCCTATTTCTTGATTTACTTTGGATAATAATAAAGAAAATTAATCATCACTTTCGTCACGTCATTTTATTATTCAACGATTTTTATCAGTCTCAAACGAGTAAAAGAGTATCGATTAATCGGGACGCCAGCGCCCTATTTCCGTTTTGTTGATTTACTTCTCCCCACTAGTGGAGGGACATTGCTACCATTGTCTAGTCCCTTTATATTCCCCGACTGACGCAGTACACTTTAATCTCACGACAAGTCTCTTTGAGTGAACATCACCTGGAGTTGAAGTGTAACAAATGGTGTGTCGCATCACGGATATTGGACATACGTCCGGTAAGGATCATGTGAGGTCTTACGTCATATTTATTATGAGTCCCTACATTGTATTTAGATGTGTTAACACAACCTTAGGTTAGGTTAGCCTTAGGTTAGGTTTATGTTAGGTTAGGTTAGCCTTATGTTAACCTAACCTCAGACTAACAGTGAGACCAGGCAGTGGAGGTGAGTGTTATGATCATTTAAAGGAGCTCCTTAAGCCAACACCTCGGTCACAAGTCCAAGGCACTGCCTGGGTTCTTGTTCAAAAACTACGGAATCGTGATATTCGGTTGATTAATTCATTCAAATACGGCCTTCTCCATATGTTTCGATCACTTCCTTAATTTCATTCGGCTCTCTCTGTTCTGACATATATGTTAGAAACTTAAACAAGGATACAAAATCATTTATAAGCATCGTATGTGCACAATGGAAGGCCTATCATGAAAGCTATACGGGCGCAATATGGTCAGAATATAACTAAACATTAGGTACTATTCAGACAGGAACCTTAGCAGTGCCTTGGACTTGTGACCAAGGTGTAAAGTTTAGGTTAAAATGAGGCTAACCTAACACAAGGCCAACCTAAATCTAACTTACACTTCTGACGTATATCAGTTAGGATTATCGTAGAAAAGGGATTAGATCTCCTTCTACGTCCTTTTACACTGTTGGTCTATTGCTGTTGCCTCTTTTTCCAATGACGCAACAACAACAAATCTAATAGTGAAATTATTATATCTATATTTTTTTATAAAATAATATTTAAAACTTCATTGCGCTAGTTTACAATTGGCGGACTTAATGCCTGAGGCATTCTCTACCAGTCAACCCAAGGCTGTAAGAAAACAGTGATAAGCGAAGGAAGTCTTAACACATAATTAAAATATATATATATGTCGCAGTCATCTGGATGAATCTGCTATTTGATTGAATGACTAGCGCGTTCATTGAATGACGACATTCAATTGAGTGACTAGGAAGAACGTTGATTGAACAAGTGTCACTCAACGTCCAACTATCTAGCGGATTGTAACATACCCCTTTGAACAGAGCGGATGTAAAATCAGTCAGGTGATTGAAATTTAGTTCATATTTGTCCCATTGCGGCCCATCCCATTATATATAAATACTATAATAGTTTGTTTAAGAGTAAAAGATATTAAATTATGTTTTCAACATTTTGACGTCAATAACTTTTATATTAATTAACAGTTTGTCGGGAATTAAATAGATTATGGTTACGCAACTATCAGGTCTTCTTTATTTTATAAAACCTGAAAATTTCATATATGTCCTAAATAGATACCCAACTATGAAGTTTGGATCGCAGTTGCTTTGAAAGTTAGCCATGGCTTTTTAAACAACACTTTAAATTATTTAAAGTATAAAGCTCAGTTTTTATATATTTTATTTGGAATAATATTAGAAACCACGTCGTCTATTGTCAGATATATAGTAGATACAGTTGCAACCCCCCATCAGACATAATCATAACTATATTTACGTTATAGTATAAATAGTTACTTGAGGAACTAACAAAAGATGTTTTGTCAGTAATCATCATTTGGGGATCGTTTATACCTCGTTTATTAAATACATAAACGGAGAAAATTTCAAACTCACTGGAGGAAAGAGATTACTGGAGGAAAAAAGAAGGGTGAGGAAGCAGGTAGTGAATAGGAAGGAGGGGTACAATATGTCCTAACTCTTATACAAAGATAAAGAATTGTAGTCCAAGGTTTATTTAACTTTATCTCATAGTAAGATTTGTTTTGCGTAACTCATAACTTTTTATGTTTGTTTATATGACGACATTTACCGTTACCATGGTTACGTGTTTTAGCGTAAATGCGTATGACAAGCAATTATTAGTTAAATAAGTCATTGACTTGTATTTATGAATACGAGGGGATTTATAATATTTATTTTATTTTTATCCCGCAGGAACTATGATGGATTCCGGGATATAAAGTAGTCTATGTATTAATTCAGGTTATAAAATATCTGTGTGCTAAATTTCATTGAAATCTGTTCAGCCGTTTTTGTGTGATTTAGTAACATACATTTATACTTAATTTTTTGTATCTTATATTATTTTAAATAGACACTAAGGCTGTGTTTGCACCAGAGATGTGTGAGGGTGTGCTGCGAGGAATGTGTTTGTTAATAACCAATAGAATCGCATCACTTCTCTAGTGGAACTATTGGAAACGCAGTCTTAGAGTGAGACAGAAAAAGCTTCTATTAATTACAGGCAAATACTCCTAAATTTTATAAGAACATTACCCATTAAACGACTTCAATTAAAAACCAACAGTATTGCCATGTAATAAGGTTTAAAATTAAATAAATAAATACAATAAATAGTCTTAAATTCAATTTTAAAAAGTCCAGTAAATGTACTCATTAGTGCTTAGTACTAATGAACTCTAATTTTGTTTTTGTTTTGTTGAAATGAAATTAACCGCTTCGATAAATACGACTGAAGTTTTAAAATCAGTTAGCGGTATGTATGTTTGTCTGTGGCAGCGTAGCGCCTAAAATAATGGACCGATTCTGATGAAGTTATATTTGTTTGAAAGGCAATTTAATCGAGATGGTTCTTAGCTATGTATTGCGAAGATCTGATCACCTGTTTGGAGACTATCAGCTCATTGCTCACTTGAGAGCTGCCTCTCAATATTAATATATTGACTACTAGCTGCGCCCCGCGGTTTCACCCGCTATATTTTGGATAATTCACTCTATATCATTATAAATTATAGCCTATGTGTTATTCTGATGTGTAAGCTATATTATTGTAAAATTTCATCAAAATCCATTCAGTAGTTTTTGCGTGAAAGAGTAACATCCATACATCCATACATCCGTACATCCGTACATCCGTACATCCGTACATCCGTACATCCGTACATCCGTACATCCGTACATCCGTACATCCGTACATCCGTACATCCGTACATCCGTACATCCGTACATCCGTACATCCGTACATCCGTACATCCGTACATCCGTACATCCGTACATCCGTACATCCGTACATCCGTACATCCGTACATCCGTACATCCGTACATCCGTACATCCGTACATCCGTACATCCGTACATCCGTACATCCGTACATCCGTACATCCGTACATCCGTACATCCGTACATCCGTACATCCGTACATCCGTACATCCGTACATCCGTACATCCGTACATCCGTACATCCGTACATCCATACATCCATACATTCTTACAAACTTTCGCGTTTATAATATATATTATTATAAACATCTTGTAACCATGGCAGATCAGAAGCAGTGATGACCCAGTGGTTGAGACTTCAAGTCTTACTCGGGAGGTCCGAGGTTAGATCCCCCACACAGGCACACACCTCTGACTCTGAGTTATGTGTGTTTTAAGCAATTAAATATCACTTGCTTTAACGGTGAAGGAAAACATCGTGAGGAAACCTGCACTCCTGAGAGTTCCCTAAAAGTTCTCAAAAGTGTGCGAAGTCTGGCAACCTGCACTGGGCCAGCGTGGTGGACTATGGCCTAATACCTTCCTCATTCTGTGGAGGAGACCCGGCTCAGCAGTGGGCCATTGAAGGGTCGTGATGAACCATCGCAACGCACTGACATTGCTTACACTTAGTGCACATGAAGCGGTTCTCGATACCTTTCTCTCGATATCAAGTATTGATTAAAATGGTGTATCATTTTATGAATATAAGTTAAGTCTGTATTGTCTAATGTTTTTATATTTTGTTTGCCACAATACAAAAAAATCGACTAATACAAGTTATTATCGATTTTTCTAAATCGATGTCGTGTGTGTATCGATTATTAGTGACTTTTAACACTATATGAACATAGTAATAGCTTAAAAGTAATCGAAAACATAACAGATCGATGATTATTTTTTTAATTAATCATTTTAAAATGTACCTAAATTTTACGTCACATAAAATATAAAATAGCTGAAGTAGATTTTTTGAAAATTTACTGAATTTATTAAAAGTATTTTTTTAAAATGGTAGTTGTCACTTGAAAGCAAAAAACTTCTTTGAAGTAATCAAAATTTGTTATATGTCGTCAACATTGCTTGTGAGTGACAGAAATTTCTCAGAAGTGATAAAAATGTCTTATTAGTGATCAGAATTACTTCATAGTGATAAGTTTCTTAAAAGTTATCAACCTTACTCACCAAGCCTGCGGTAAACACAAATGTTCAAAAGGAAATAGATTAGGCATCAGTATAACGAGCTGCCACCAGTTAGCTCTGCACGTGTCCTTCTCACGCTTGACCACAGCATCCCACATAGGTCCAGAACCAAGATGGGGGACCCAGGTCATGGCTAACCCCATCACCACTAGCACTGCTGGCATTAACCTGGGAAAATGATAAGAATTTAGGCCATAGGAACAATATAGTAGGTATATAGTATAAAAAAATGATAGTTTCGTCAACATTTGTTTAGTCATTATTGCTTTAAAGATTAACTTATTCTCTCAAATTTGCATCCATGACCTCTTTTAATTAAAAATCCTATTTTATGTTTGTTCGTGATAAACTCGAAAACTATGAAACCGAATTTAATGGAATTTATATGGCGTATGTAATTTGTTTGTTTGCTTGAACGCGCTAATCTCAGGAACTACTGGTCCGATTTAAAAAATTCTTCCAGTGTCAGATAGACCATTTATCGAGGAAGACTATAGGCTATATAACATCACGCTAAGACCAATAGGAGCGGAGCATCACGCGGGCAATGTCACGTAGGTCGACTAGTAATTAATAAAAACGTCTTAAAATCATTTTTTCAATTTTTTAATGATAAGAATTTCTTAAAAATGGTAAAAAATACCTTAATAGTGATTGGAAAAAAACCAAATTAAAGGTCTATTTCTAGTTTGCACGCATATAGATGGCGCTTACCTGAACCATCTATTGACGATGGCCATCGGAACAGTCTTCAGACTGAACTGATGAGTCTCGGCATACAGTATCATCTTGTACGCCATCAGGAATCCTCCCATCACGAAGAATATCTGGACTATCACGCGAGCATTGAATAGAAGTGATTTGAAGAAGTCGTCGTATGACTGGAAATAAAAAAAACAAATCCTGTTATTTTGATCAAAGTCATTTCGTTCGTTATAAGTTTCTGCAATCTTTCGCTAGAGGATGGTAGGCGTTACTTGAAGGCGGGTCAATCTTAAACTTACTTAGAATGTGGATTCTATTTTCTATCCATAATCCTTTTTCTCCCATCCCATTAATTCTGCGAATCTAGTGGACTCTGGACTCCTGCTCAGGGTCCGCTGTATACCTACTATGATTATTTATATGATTAAAGGAACATCTCCATGAAACAGACATGGTGGGTGCGACTACGGTTCTACCTTGACCATTTTTATACTGTGTTTCTATCTGAATTATTTTCTTGTTTCGTCCTTTTCAGACCACTTTTCAACGTAGTCGGGTTATAGATTTTTAAACTTTATTTTTTTATTTAATAGTTGCCCGTTTCTCGATCGAGATAACCTTAATGATCTCATATTGTAACGTAATGTTAGTTTTTATTTGTTTAACGAGTGAATAACTGCAACGACAGGACCGCGCGGACTATACGACCGCATTTTAAACATATATGTTGACATAAACAATTACATATATATACATGTCGGGGATTTTAAAACGATGTGAAAGGAGATGGAAGGAAGAAGATGGGGAATATTGGGGAACACTAAAAGGGAGTGATGGTAATGAGTGGAATATTGGGTTAACGCGACGCAGATACTTCTACTGAACGGATAAATTATCAAATATGATCTCTACCAATTACGAGAGAAACCTAAGCAGTGCCTTGGACTTGTGACCAAGGTGTAGGCTTAAGGACGTCCTTTAAATGATCATAACACTCGCCTCCACTGCTTAGGCTCTCTATTTAAACCCAAGGTTAAACGCACATAAACCGAATCTAACACAAGGCTAACTTAACCTAAGGCTAACCTAACCTAACATTGTGTTTACTTAACCACGTGGCAATTACATTGTAAGGACTTACGTGACCTTAGTTGGACAGCACTTCCACACTACACTGCACTTGACACTATCACTTTCACTAGCACTACTTAGATGATGTTCACTTCTTGAGAGACCGCGCACGACTAAGACTTCAGTTAGACTGTCGATTGCATATAAAGGGTCGAGGGTAGAGACTGTCAAAACAACGGAAGTGACTACTACCCCACTCCAACGCCATAGACAACGATAACGATTCGATTAATCGATAATCTTTTACTATGCTCCGACATACATATTTGTAATGTACTCGCCAAGACCTTTCTTTTGATACCAGACACGTGATAATTAGCTCAGTTTAATGTTTTTCGAGGTTAGAATTTGAGGTATAACTTCCGTTATAAAAAAAATCATAAAATTTTTATAGCCTTTGTCACCCGCGCCATTATTATAAATCTATTGACACCTCATTCATGAAAATTGGTTCAGTAATTTAGGCGCTAGAGTGGAATATACAAACATACATAGACTGCCAAAATCATAATCCTACATTTTGGCGTCGCCGTAGTCGGGTTAAAAATTACGCAGTACTTTAATATACAAAAATGTGTATGTTACCGTATAATTGTAAACACCTTTGTGTTAGATTATAATCTATCTCACGATATTGTGAACTGTCGAAAGATTGTGAACCGAAAGATACTTCTTACAATTTAACGTATTAATTTTCAGTAGATTATAATCTATCGAAGTGAAACCGTGAAATTGTGAATCAGTATGAATTTACAACAGAGTTACTAAAGTATTACAATAACTTAAGGACTTCTGTGATGTCCCCGGTGCTAAGGGAAGGATAACCCCTTCGCCATTGCGTAACACAGTGGGAAAACACGCTCGACTCGTAGTAACTGAGGCAAAGCAAGCCAGGCGAAACTGAGAAGACGAGCGTATGTTTTCCCAGTGTTACAGCCGGACTAAATAATAAATATATACTTTATATCTCACATATACAATAAATATTTACTTTATATATCTAAGTAATTTTAAAAAAATACTTTTTAGTATTTGTAAATATGGTTGGAATCAGGGCATCCGTAGCCGTTTTCTCAAATTTTCTAATTCCCTAGGTCGTTGACCAGAGTTTAAACTGCAATAATATGTTGTATTTATGTCAAGGGCAAGTATAGATAATATAAGCTATTCGAATATTACTAAAATCACACATATCGGCAATTTTTCCTGTTCGTTTCACGTAGAATGTTCCAACATCAAAACACCGATCTCATATTGCTCATTAATGTAAATTGAAAAAGAGGCAAAAAATTAAATTACCCGAATTTTAATAAAAGATTGAGTTGTATTTAAAAAATTAAACTACGCTCTGCTACCAAGTCAGAGAAATGCGTTGAATGTTAAACCGTTACAATATGTCAGCGCTACCAATTATATGTATGTAGCAAGTGTTAACATAAACTTAGTTTATAGCAAATTGTGCCAAAGACAAACTTGCATCGCCTGCGGGTTTAGTTCAATACCAATATTTGTACAATACTAGCGATCCACCCCGATTTCGCATATTTCTCTACTATAATATGCATGTTTACATATAAACCTTTATCTTGAATCTGTCTGTTAGTGTGCATCGCATTACAATTTATTGCGTAGTTTAGAAGATCTACAGACAAACAACGTGAAACGTATTTATTTTTTATACTGTAAGTTTGAAGCTTCACTGCATAATAACACTCAAAGGACTACAATAATATACAACATAGATTATATAAAGAGGAAAGATTTGATTGTTTGTATGTTTGTTACGAATAGGCTCGAAAACTACTGAACCGATTTTGAAAATTCTTTCACCGATACAAAGCTACATCCTTTCCGGGTAACATAGGCTATGTGGTGTTGCCATAAATAATCTAATTAAAAAGATATGGCCATTTAAGTGTCATACGGTGGCCATTTTATAAATTGAAGAGTTTCTCAGAAACAAAAATCCGATTTAAAACATTTTTTCACTGATAGAAAACTACACTATTCGTGAGTGACAAAGGTGATTTAGTGTTGCCATATACACATTTTAATTAATAGATTATGGTCATTTTGTTGACATTTGTGTATAGTATTTCCGTCTCTCATCCTCTTATAATACAATCACTCTCTTTTTTCTCTCTTTAATTTCTATCTTTATCTGTTCAGAATAATCAGTCTCCTTTTCCTTTCTTTCGATTATCTCTCTCTCTCTCTCTCCCCTCTCTTTTTCTTTCTTTCGCTCTCTCTCCTTTATCTATACAATATTATTTTTGCTCTGTCCTCCCTCTTTTACTATCTGTTGCTTTTCTTTTTCTTTCTATTATTATTTTTTATAACTTTTTCTCACTCTCTCGCTTTATTCAAATAATGAAAAACTACACAATTACAGAGTGACAATTTAAGGACATCAATTATAATATTGCTTTAAATACCCGGAGCGAAGCGAGGGTAGGCCGCTAGTATCTAGTGTCTGTCTGCCCCTATGTATGCTCTCTTAGATCTTTAAATTTAAGCAACGGATTTTGATGCGGTTTTTTTAATAGATAGAGTGATTCAAGAAGAAGGTTTATATGTATCATACATAAATAATATAGTAGAGTAACACTGATTATTGTAGAGTTCCTGGTTCCTAAGTCCTACGAGGACTTAGGAACCAGGAATAAGCATATTTTTTTGCGCTTACATTGCAAACGCTGGCTGAACCCTACGAGATAGATCAAAATAATGTATTACAGTATTGTACATCTTAAAAAGGTCTACAAAAAAGTCCGCGATAGTATATGTCTATCTCTTAGGGATAACCCACAATAAACATTTTTTATCCTTTACTTTTTACGCGAAATAATGGCTTATTTACGAAGCGATTTTAAACAATACAGCATTAATCCTTATCTAATTAGGTACCTTAAGTACATTGTGTATTTTATGTAGATTGATATGGCCCTTTACAGCGTGTAATTTAAATGAATATTTTCGAAGATATTACAGATTTAAAATGCAGGGACATAGCGGTTACGCGGCGCGTGCCTATGAAAACATGTTTGTATTGACTAATGGCAAAAAAGCATTCTGTAGTATATTATTTTAATATCAGCATTGCACCCGAGCGAAGCGGGGGTGGGACGCTAGTAATTTAATAAAGCTTACAATACTGTATAAGATTAAATAGATAAAGACCTTTTTATATTGCGTGTATTAAACTATTTAGCAAATGTACTAATTCCAGTACATTACTACATACGAGCATGTTTATTGGGTCACGCGGAACTGTTGCAACAGTTGCGTTGCGTCCAGTTCAGTTTTCCAATCGTATATAGAGAAATACTAGTCGACCCGCCTTAGCTACGCCCGAGTGCAATGTACCACGTGTATTTAAGTTTAATTTTATATTTTAATTTTAAACATATTATATATGAGTAAATTTCAAAGACTCCAACAGCTACTTATCCCCTATTTCAACACTTTAGAGCATTTTTCTCGCGATAAAACGCAGTCTATGTCCTTTCCCATGCTCTAGTCGATCTCTGTACCAAATTTCATCAAAATCGGTTCAGTAGTTTAAACGTGAAAACGTAACGTATAAAAATATGGACGTAAGATCTTCATACGAGTATTACAAAATGTCATAGAAATATCAAAGTCTAAGCCCAGATGTTTCCAAATTTTATGGGAATTCTGTAGGGGTTACAATTACATTCTAGGAGTAGTATACATAAATATATTATTTATTTATTCGTTTTTTTTCTTTTTGATTCACAATTATACAGTAATAGCTGTGATTCCACCTGATATGAGCAACCAATAAAATCGCTTCACTTTATTGTCAAGTTTTTTTTGGAATAAAATAAGTTAATTAATGTAAGTCGAAGCGAGGGCAAGTCACTAGTACCTAACAACTAGTTCATAAATATTCGACAGAGCGGCAAATAGAGTAAGAGCTGTCAAGCGTACCATTAAACTTAGATTTATGTCTAGACATTTCTACACACTTTCGACTATAGTACTTTTATATAAAATAGTAGCCGACCCTTGCGACTTCTTTCACGTGATGCTCCGCTCCTATTGGTCTTAGCGTGATGATATATAGCCTATAGCCTTCCTCGATAAATGAGCTATTTAACAGTGAAAGATTTTTTCAGATCTGACCAATAGTTTCTGAGATTAGCGCGTTCAAGCATACAATCAAACAAACACTTCAGGGGTCTATTCGACCTCTAGAAGATCTAGAAGACGACAATATAAATGTAAGGGTTCAAGTGCTTTAAAAAGGGATCGGAATTGAAAAAAATAAACGGGGGTTCATTATAGTGTAATTAGAACTAGAAAGATTTATTAAAAGGAAGGGTTTTACGAATCCCAAAAAGTTTGGGAATTCTTTCGTTCGTTCTGGGATGAGTAACTCTTTCATTTTAAAAATTTGCCAAACAATAAAATAATGGACGTTATTTTGATTTCTTTTAGGAGCGTAAGGAAGCTCTCTGGGGGCGCCAGACCGAAAATAAAAGACGCAAATAATTGTAGAAAGGACGCGAGCTGTAGTCAATTGTGCAATCGTAAAGAAACGCTGCATGATTCAAGTAATCAAAAAAAAAAAAAAAGGTGTGTGTGCGATTCACACACGATAGAAGTGAAACTTCAGTAAATCTACAAAAGAATGAGATGAATATATATAATAATATAAAATAGTATGTATATTTCTGTCTCATTCTTTCCTACACATTTTTGTATTTGTGTCTCTTACCTGTCGTTTTTTCCGTTGCATCCGGTTTGAAATCACAACGATTCTAAAGAAGTTTCACTTCAAAATAATGAAGTATTTCTTCTTGCACTTTGAAGACTATCTCGTTGTTGATCTATGATTTCTTGTTTCTAATCTAGCCATTTCACGAGCTGCCTCTCTTTGCTCTTGTGATTGAGAAGCACGAAGTAGTGCCACACCAAAGCGGCGATTTTAACGTGCAATGTTCTGTAGTCTATTTGCATTACTACTCCGTTGAGATAATATATTATTTTTTGCGACGTAAATATTTATGTAATACTAGAATCCCGCCCCGGCTTCGCACGGATGCAATGCTGATATTAAATAATATAGTACAGAATGTCTTTATCGTTCACAACTTTTTTGTCATTAGACAATACAAACATGTTTTCATAGGCACGCGCCGCGCAACCGCTATGTCCCTGCGTTTTAAATCTGTAATATCTTCGAAAATATTCATTTAAATTTCTTGCTGTAAAGGGCCATATTGATCTATATTAAATGCACAATGTATTTAAGGTACCTAATTAGATAAGGATTAATGTTGCATTGTTTAAAATCGCTTCGTAAATAAGCCATTATTTCTCGTAAAAAGTAAAGGATAAAAAATGGTTATTGTGGGTTATCCCTAAGAGATAGACATATACCATCGCAGACTTTTCTGTATACCGTTTTATGGTGTACAATACTGTAGTACACTATTTTGTTCTATCTCGTAGGGTTCAGCCAGCGTTTGCAATGTAAGCGCAAAAAAATTGTTTATTTACGACATCACATTAGAAACCTCTACAATTATCAGTGTTTCTCTACTATATTATGTATGTATTATACATAAAAACCTTTCTCTTGAATCACCCTATCTATTAAAAAAATACGTTGCTTAGTTTTATAGATCTAAACATACATAGGGACAGACAGACAGATTGACATTTGTTTTTGTTAATTAAGTCATCTCGTTGTATACGAAGGCACGCATAAACATTTGACAACCAATATATATATCAATTCTTTTTCATTACAGACATTATTCTACGTTTTGAAAATCCAAAATACGCCATTATCCAAATATTGTGGATATATGTTGTCAATTCGAAACCTTTAATTAAATACCTTCTTTAATTTGAGGGCAGTGTTTACCGTATCGACGGGATGAACATTAAATGTTTGGCAGTTACGAAACCCTTGAACATTTTGTATGGGAAAATGTTTTTGCTTTTATTTTTCGTCGATTTTTCAATAGTTTAATTCTGCTATTTGAGACAGAGACAAATACAACAAAGTAAAATCCATGAAAATCGGTCCAGCCGTTTATATACTCGTACTTCCTACTAATATTATAAACGCGAAAGTTTGTGAGAATGTATGGATGTTTGTTACTCTTTTACGCAAAGACTACTGAGTAGATTTTGATGAAACTTTACTATAATATAGCTTACACATCAGAATAACATATAGGCTATAATTTATAATGATATAGTGTGAATTATCCGAAATACAGCTGGTGAAACCGCTGGGCGCAGCTAGTATAAATATAATATAATTATCCACCATAAAATTATAATTTTTTTTAATACAAAAAAAATCTATTAATAAAAATCTTGATGCCCAGCTATGGGGTTTCAAAATGTCTGAATTTACTGAACAAATAATGACTGAAAAAAAAGAAAACAATAACCCAAACATTTTCCTGGTTATAACAGGGAGGAGGAAAATGTAAATCTCAGCAATATATTCGACTGAGTACTACAAAAAATATTACCAGATAAATGCAGCTTATTTGGTAACATTTCTTAGTACAGATGATGAAATTTAGGTCAATACTAGTTACTCGCCCCGGCATTGCATTTATTTAGATTTAATAAAAAAACATTTAATTCTCATTATATTGCTGTATATTTTGTTCAGGCAATCAATAGCAATTTAATTAGTATCCCGCAGGAAATAAGAATTTTTCCGGGATAAAAAGTAGCCTATGTGTTAATCCAGGTTATAAAGTAACTGTGTGTCAAATTTTATTAAAATCCGTTCAGCCGTTTTGTATGAACGACCTCAAGATAACTCAACTACTACTAGTTTTTATAAAGTTTATATAATCATTTTCACCCCTCTTTTATGCCCTTAGGGGTTAGAATTTCCAAAAATCCTTTCTTAATGCTTGTCTACAGTGCAAAAGGAATATCTAGACTTTCAGGGTGCTGGCTAGTTATTTGATATTGAGGAGTTACTAAAACCACTTGTAAGTTTATCAAATTTAAGAAACAATGTAACTAGAAATATACGAAAAATTATTTTTTTAAATATTTTTCGCTTTAGTTATTTATTTATCCATACTTCATCACAACCCATTAATTGTCCACTGTTGAGCCGGGTTCCCCTCCTCAGAATGAGGAGGTGGTTAAGCAATAGTTCACCACACTGCACAGGTCCAGTGCGGGTTGGCAGACTTCACACACCTTTGAGAACTTTAGGGAACTCTCAGGAGTGCAGGTTTCCTCACGATGTTTTCCTTCACCGTTAAAGCAAGTGATGTTTAATTGCTTAAAACATACATAACTCAGAAAAGTCAAAGGTATGTGACCATAATCAAACTCGAACCCATTATTGTCCATATTTATTCCCATCTAAGTCAGAGCCTACTGGCAACATTATAAAAGAAGCCTCATAAAACATATTTCCCAGATGTGACGATAACTTTTGGAAAGTGATGATGAATGATGAGTCTACAACGCGATAGGACGATGTAGGACGAGATATCAATATTTGGAAAATAAAAGAGACTAAAAACATGGAATTCCTAGATGTTATGTCAACATCTTTTGATAGTATGAAATGAAACTAAAGCTATTTTAGCAAATATCCTAGCAACGATTGTTGACGACTAAATATTTTGTCAATTGACAAATTGTGAAATATTTAATCAACTCCATTTCAAAATATTTTAATGTTTCAAATTATTTTTTACTTTTTATTGCATTTTTCAGTTTGAAGTCGGTTAAATGTTTTTTTTTGGTTTTAAGTAAGTTGCTCAAATTTTAAATCCTTCTAACCTTAACCTTTATCAAGATTAATTTTGTACCCAAGACGTGTATATTTATAACATATTCGAGAGTTATTGAAATCGCAAACATGGACGTTTTTGTCGTCGTATCGTGTGAAAAGAATTTAAAGCTATATCGGCGGGAATCCTAGTAACGGCTGTTGATGATATGACATGTTGTTAAATGACAACTTGTAAAATAATTAATCAACTCATATATATATAAAAGGAGAAGCTGACTGACTGACTGACATATCAACGCAGGGCCTAATCTATAAAGGGTAGAAACTTGAAATTTTGCACAGGGGTTCCTTTTATAACGTAGGGGAGCATTAAGAAAGGATTTTTGAAAATTCACCCCCTAAGGGGGTAAAACGGGAGTGCAAAGTTAGTATAAAACTTTGCCGTTTTTCAAGTTATCGTAATGAAATTCAATATGAAGTTTTTTTATTGGAAGTCATGAAATAGGGGTGAAATATTTTTTCGAAAATAATCCCTTAAGGGGCTTAAAGGAGGGTACAATGTTAGTATGACTACATCATGAAATTATTAAATATGACTCGAGACGATCTCCTGTAGGCTAATTATCCTAATATCGCAAACGAAGTTGCGGGTAAAAGCTAGTTTTATTAATATATGTTCACCGACTTTAAAAACTTTAGTGTGTAAAACTGATTTCACTGACAACTAAATACGTAACTTTGTCCAGCGCCGCCACTGAGAAGGTTTATAGAGTGGATATAATTTAAAATGGTCTATCTATCTGTTATAAGATCTCCACGACACTTTTGTCTATTATTTATACAAGTTCTATCAATGTGAATACCTCAGCGTTCTACGACAGACGTCTGTCGAGAGCTGACGCCATTTTTTATTAGACCATAAAGTAACCGCGTTATTCATTGAATTTATCTATTAAATAAATAAATATTTACTGTATTACGTAATTGTATACTTTCTGTACATTTGTATACACTAACCTCCGCAATACTTATTATTGTTTTTTTTTTGGTAGATAAGGTGCAAACGAGCAGATGATCCACCTGATGGTAAGTAGCCATCGTCCTTACACATCCTTGAAGACAGAGTGGGGAACTCCCCCTGAGTTAAGATAAAACTGCTGTGCTTTCAGCGGACCTCGAGCAAGAGCGGGGAGAGGGAGGGGGTAAGAGTGTGGCCCACATGCGGCTTGACCGGAACTCGTCTATGACACCTGGCGATCGGATTCGTATGCTGGTGGTCACAAGCCAGTCGGGGAACAGATCCCCTACCACCAAGGGGTTACTCGCCTCTTAGAAGATGC
The DNA here is from genome assembly GCA_905147385.1 of Limenitis camilla. NCBI lineage: Eukaryota > Metazoa > Arthropoda > Insecta > Lepidoptera > Nymphalidae > Limenitis > Limenitis camilla. Next base: position 10,797,407 of record LR990247.1, read on the forward strand.
TCTCCCAGCGGCAGAGGGGAATAGTATTCTAACCCGTCCACTCACGAGTGTATGTGGTTTTTGCAGTAAACTTATACTTTTGCATAAAATATCTTGATGATTCAGTGTCGGAGTGAAACTTTCCATAGTACATATACATAAGCTTATTAGAATATTGGTACCTGTATGACCAACATTCGCTCTTGTTATTATTTTTTATGTTATAACTCTATTTTTCAACAACTTGAAGTAAATACCACAGGTAAGGCTGCTTTGCACCAGAGATGTGCGAGGAGGCTAGGACAATGAAGCGATTCTATTGGTCCTTACAAATCTCTCGCTACACATCCTTTCCCACCTGATATCGTTAGATATATCTTGTTTTTTAAGCAGCAATGGAGTAATTGTTCCCAATAAAGAACGGATTATTTGTAATGAAATTAATAACAAGGAGAAGCGAGGGCTGGTTGTTAGAGCATAATTAGCGAATTAGCACTTCAATATAAAATCATAGGATATTATCCGTGTTTAAGCCTGTGCTGGTTCATCAATTAAATTACGCATTTGACCACAGACTATAAATATAGAAATGGCGTATTTATATAAAAGATTCAGTGCCCACCGAAACTATAATTTAATACAGTCACTAAGTATCGATACCCACACGACATCGAGTTAGAAGAATCGGACTAGTACAGACTTAAGTAAAATATATGTCGGGGTATAGTTGGGGTAGGATAATAATAAAGAAAATTAATTGTCACTTCCGTCGCGATATTTATATTCAAAGATTTTTGACAGCCTCAAACAAGTAAACGATTATCGATTAATCGGAATGCCAGCGCCATACTACCTTTTTGTTGATTTACTTCAGATAATAATAAAGAAAATTAATCGTCACTTCCGTCGCGTCATTTTAATATTCAACGATATTTAACAGTCTCAAACAAGTAAAAGATTATCGAATAATCGGAATGCCAGCGCCCTATTTCCGTTTTGTTGATTTACTTCTCCCCACCAGTGGAGTACACTTTAGTCTCTCGACAATTCCTTTGAGTGAACATCACCTGGAGTTGAAGTGTAACAAATAGTGTGTCGCATCACGGATATTGGACATATCGGACTAAGGATCATGTGAGTTCTTACGTCTTATTTATTATGAGTCCCTAAAATTGTATTTAGATGTATTAACACAACCTTAGGTTAGGTTTATGTTAGGTTAGGTTAGCCTTATGTTAACCTAACCTCAGACAAACAGTGAGACCGAGCAGTGGAGGTGAGTGTCGTAATTACGTAAAGGGATCCCTTAAGCCTACACCTTGGTCACAAGTCCAAGGCACTGCCTGAGTTCCTGTCCAAAAACTACAGAATCGTAAGGTTCGATCACTTTATTCATTTAAATCGGCTCTCTCCTCTGACATATACAAAAAATTTACGTAGTTTAAAAAGCTTGATACTCGATACTTGATATCGAAAGAAAGGTAACGAGAAATACGGTTTCATGTGTGCTCAGTGTAAGCAATGTCAAGTGTGTTGCCATGGTTACAAGATTATTATAATTGTCAATATATTAATATTGTAAGGCAGCTCTCAAGTGAGCAATGAGCTGATAGTCTTCAAACGGCTGAACAGATCTTAACAATACATAGCTAAGGACCATCTCGATTAAATTACCTTTCAAACAAATAAAACTTCATCAGAATCGGTCAATTATCTTGGGCGCTACCATTTCTAATATTTACAAACCAATACCCATTAACATAACCTTCCATTACGGAAACGTTAATTTATGAGTGTTATAAATCAGATATTTAGCGTACTATAAATGTTGCACACCGTTGCTTTTACAGTTTCATTATTTTGTTCACTAAATATTATAATACTAATAACATCTTTTAGCTTTATGTATAATTTATTTATTGTCTTTTTTATTAGTGAAGACTGTATTAAAATAAGTTTATTGGTTTAAAAGAAATAAGCTGAGAAATAGAGACTGACAGTAACATTGTTTGATATATACTGCTATTATCAACAACACTTTAAACACAATAACTTCAAACTAATAATAAAACCTTTTTTATTTTTCGTTGTTTCTATTAATCATTATCATAAACTGTATCAAAATCCATTACGGCATTTAGGAGAAATAAGCAGAGAAATAGCCTGATAGAGAATATTTACTGTTATTTTGGATACTATTACTACTAATTGATATATAAAATCTTATTTGTTTTATTTTAATTCCTTTATTGAAAACCATATCGAGATCAATGACGTGGTTTTAAAGAAATAAGCAAAGTAACAGATAATGGAAAGTGACACTATCTATAGAAATCCACGCTGACTGCGAATAGTTTTCAGCTTATTTTGAATATTATTTTATCTATAAATTAATTCCCTTTACACTAGTGAAAGCCTTATCAAAACCAGTCACGTGATTTAGTAGAAGTAAGCGGAGAAATACAGATGGAGGCTCTACTAATTTAAAAAAACATTTTTATTACTTTTTCCATTGGTCAAAACCATATCAAATTCAGTCTTCGTAAAGTGAAATTTAGTAATAAATTTTGATATAGTTTTCGCTACCGGAAAAAGCCATAAACAAGTAAGGATGTGTATGTATTTTGTACACAAACCTAAAAATAACATATTTAAAGGATTTTTGTTTCTTTGTTCTAATTAATATTATAATTTTGAAAGTAAGACTTAAGTAACGTAGGAAATACTTAAGAATACAACTATACAAACAAAAGCACGATTTAATATACTACTTACGCCATCTATTGACAGATAGATGTGAAATCAAACCTTTTGAATTGATGGTTGAATAGTTACCTAACCTAAAAGTTATTTCTAAGTCTACAATATTTATTTTCGGAATATCTAAAAATAAATGTTATTCACAAATAAATATTTGATATCAATAGTAATAACAGAGTTTCCAGTATTGAAACAATTTAAATAATACTTACATTTTCAATAAAATCTGGATTTTCAGTGTAACCATAACCAATGAATATCATCGAGTGGAGACCGAGGATCATTACCATCGTGTAAAACCTTAAAAAAATATAGTTTTATTATATAAAATAAATTGTTCACTGATTTACTAAATTATTTATTTATATTTGCCACCCACAACTGTGAATATACTATTTCTGTTGAATATCTATTTTATATTGCGTAGTGTGAGTGAGACAGAAGAGTGAGTATACACAGTCACTCTTCTGTCTAACTCACACCGTGTCCTGACAATAACCAACACCACACTTTGGTGCAGACATTAAAAAGTTAAAAAAATATAATATATTGGCATTAAAATTTTGACACAGTCAAAGATAGTGCAATCAAGAAAACTTAATGACTTATTTAAAAGTAGTAGAACTTTTAAAAAGTCACTTTCTTGAGGAAGTTTCAAATTTGAGCAAAATATTATCAATCAATTAAATTGTAAATAATTTTTTTTTGGACGTTAACTGAAACTTGTAAATATATTAACTTGGCAAAAAGTTATAAATTTTATAGCAGCCTAGAAACCAAAGTAGAACCTGTAAAAATATTGACTTAAAAAGTTGAGGAGCATTGTAAAAATATTGACTTAAAGAGCTAAAAGTTAAAGAAATTGTAAAATAATTAGGACATTTTTGAAAAGTAATAAAACTTGTTCTGTGTTATATTAACTTTTGTGATGTAATAAATTATAGTTTTTGTGTTTTGTTAAGAGTTGTTTCTTGGTGACATTACCTCATAGCTTGGAAGCATTTGAAGATTCCTCCTTCAGCACTTCCACCATACTTTAAAGCTTTCCAATTCTTTTGTACACAGAAAGCCAGCATGATTCTGTTACCTGAAAACAAAATACTAAATAAATTTCTGTAATTTTACCTAGTAATTACAACGCTTCAATTAGCTGCCCGAACAGTAATTACAACTCACGTGGACCTCAAGAAGGGCGACCTTAACCACGACACTATAATACTAACTTCCATGAAAACTACGGAGCAACACCAGATAAACTGACTATAATCTATAGCACTAAAGGTTACTTATTTTCTACAAGTGGGTACTTGACATAATATAAAACTACCCGCGAATATTACGTAATAAACTAGGTCTCCCTTCGATAATCACATAACTCATTAATATTACTTTTAGTATATTTTAGTATATCACTAGATAATGGACGCATGCAATGTAATGCTTTTAAAACTTTGTTTTTTAAAATTTTTGACTTTTTGTGAAACTGCTGAGTAACACTGCATCTGGGTCGCAAGCCCCAAATGTTTTTTGACTTACTAATATTCATGTTTATCCGTGTTGTTGGTAATAGGTTTATCTTACGTTCGAGAAATTCGTTTCAATCCCCAGTCTACCCAGTCTACCGAATTCCTTAAAAAAAAATCAGTAGACTGGGTAGACTGGGGAGTCCAAATACTTCTTGAATCTATGTAAGTAATAAAATATAAAATACTTAGTTATTTGATTAGCAAACTAACTGTTAAATATCAAAGAATAAACATCAAAATGTATCATAAAACTAATAAAATATAGTCTTCAAAAAAGCTGAAGTGGTCTGGATTGAATTCACTGATTGGCAGTCAGATAGTTTTTAGACAGATTATAGATAGTTTATTACAGGTAATGATGATTAACCACTTTGATATTTTTATATTCCTGAGTAGTCTCAAAACTAAGGAAAAATTGTATATAGATTATAACATTGGTAATGATGATTAACCATTTTAGTATCTTGATATTCCTTAGTAGTCTCAAAACTAAGGAAAAATTGTATATATTTAGTTTATAACACTAGTAATGATGATTAACCATTTTGATATCTTGATATTCCTGAGTAGTCTCAAAACTAAGGAAAAATTGTATATATTTAGTTTATAACACTGGTAATGATAATTAACCACTTTGATATCTTGATATTCCTGAGTAGTCTCAAAACTAAGGAAAAATTGTATATATTTAGTTTATAACACTGGTAATGTTGATTATCCATTTTGATATCTTGATATTCCTGAGTAGTCTCGAAACTAAGAAAATTCGTAGATCGTTTATAACACTGGTAATGATGATTAACCACTTTGACATCTTGATATTCCTGATTATTATATAAACCGATAGTAAAGCAATCCGAACTGGTGGTAGCTTCAAACAAACTGACATTCTGACAAATTTTGATGTGTAAAAAGTACTTTGTAAGAAATAAACTATTTTGAGTTTGAGTTCTGAGTTGAAAGTGAAAATATAAAGAAACAAAATTAGTTAACTCTTGTGTAAAGTTCAAGAGCAAAAAGTGACAATTACTAGCAAGAAGACAAAAATACGAAATGCTAAGTACATACAAGTATGTAGTGCGAAAGACTTGAACTAACTGGCTTGTATGAGGAGTGTGCGACATGAGTTAGCAAATGTGTATAAAATGTGGCTTAAGGTGGTTTGGTCACTTAGTGATTATGTCACCCCCATAGCAAATATAATTCCAAAGAAAGAAAGGACTTAAATGTAACAAAGACCCAGTTTTAAAAAAAATTATATAAAAAATTACTTCCTCCAATGCCACTTTGCATGTTGGAAACATCTTTTTCAAATCTGAGAACTAGCACTTATGTAGGATTTGTTCAGAATGTATAATCAGAGACTCGCCGTCCATACGTCTTTGTGCTGCAGCGCACACGACGGCGCCAGGGCGTAAAAGGTGCCGCGAAGTATTCATCGGGCGCCAAAATATAATATGATTCGAATTAAATATTGTTGGTCTGAAAAGCGCTTCGGGTTAAGCGACTGCTCAACAATTCCATAATATACTTTAAGGACTCAATCTCCGTTTTTTATTTCCCTCACCTCTTACATCAGATATTTGTGCCTTAAAGTAATTCTTGATTAACTATTGGAGGGGACCTATCATATTATTGTAGGCGACCCAACACAGAATTCCTTTTTTTGCCTTCAACTCTATGGGCTCATAAGTATTTGGCACGACAGCGCAGAAAATGCTTGACGCAATTCTGTTTATAATATAACGCAAGTCTGAATCTCCAGGGCTCTTAGATTATGAGAATACTTACCGAATCTCATTATAATCCATACTACCAATCTTATATTTTCCATACTCTAAACTAAATAATTAATGTTGTATTTTCATGCCTATTATGTTACTAATGAGCTGAACTTCATGTTTACCGCAATATGGTGGAAAACTTTCCATTGTAAAGCTTTTAGTTAAACAGTAACTACATGAAGTTGTACAACTGCATGTAGAAAGTTATAAAAACCTATCTTGCAATATTAATATAATTTTACTAGGAAAAAAATGAGCTTCAGTATTGTAAAAATATTTTTTTAAAAAGTTGTAGGACTTTTTAAATTGAAATATAGACTATTATTAATAATAAAATTAATTGTTAAACTGAGTCAGCTTTTTTCCCTCCGGCTTTTGTACCAAAAGATGGCTTGGCTAAATATTTAACTGAAAGGAACAGAAGCAGAGAAGGAGAAGTCCAGTCTAGATTTACTTACCATCACCATCTTCCGGTGGCCACAGGAAGTAATACGCTGAACAGCCAAGATTGACAAACAGCAGAATGAGAAGCAGTACCCCAATGATATAGTCCAGTGTATCAGGTGGGATGTAGTCGTCCTGGGTCTTGCAGTATCTCACAGATAGGGAGTCCACCTAAAAAAATTAAGGGGTTTAAGCATCTAAAGTTAAGGAACTCTTCTTGGTATTTTACGGATTTCTGAGTATAATTTCATTATTGATTTGATGGCCATTCAGTACCTACTGAATGGCTGACGATCTCAATCTTTTGTCACACGTCTACTTTTTTTCTTTTCTCCTACAAATATTGGTGTTGGCCAAGCCATCCGAGTTTCAATATTTAGACGTATTTTAGTCATCCTATATAAGTTTTCTCCATTTATGCACATGAAGACAGTATATTATATGGTAAATGGATTTTACACTTGGTACTGTCTTCACTTCCCTTTCTTCCTCTACCTTTAAGGATAGTTGATGAAGATGGTGTTATCCACATAAATTCATTCCACATCTATGTAACTTATCTTTCTTTTCTTATGAATATGTTACTTGTGGTAATTGATTTCTGCATTAGAAACTCCTGTTGTAACATTTTTTTCTTCAAATTTAAAATCGTTTATATCAATAAGACTTTTTACAAAGTATTTTTGACATGTCAAAATTCAGTCAGTTAGTTTATCTGGAACTACCACGAGTTCGTAAAGCGGTTTTCTAACGATAAGAAATAGCAAGAAACTCAACAGTCGCTCGAATCAAAACGCCATTGTTTACATCAGTCTGTGTGTGTTCTGTTACAAAGGTATAATCATTAAGCTGAGTTTCAACGTCATTTTATTACAAGCTTTGTCTACGTTCTAGTAGTCCTGTACAGAGTAGTACGCTTTATTTATTTACCCTTTCCCTACCTTCAAGAATGTCGTTTCATTATCGACACAAAGAGCACTAGCTTTTTTTTGTAGTGGACTTATATTGAATTTACAATCTTTAATAATAAAGAAATTATTATTAAATTACCTGTAATCGATATCCTTCATATATAGTAGCGTTGAAGCACTGCCTCAAAGCATTTGCTGTAATGTGACTAGCATTAGCATGGGTGAGATTCAGACCACAGTGTTGAGAGCCACAGACACCTCTGTGTAATTTAGTATGCTTGTAGTTCCTGTAGGATAACGATGAAAAATTCTGGAATAAAACGTTCAAGTTAAACTCGCTCAACGATAAACTTTGGCATATGATTGGTTCAGCTTTTTTCGATTTTCTACTTTCCACTTAACGATAGCTTCTTCTAATGTAATAAAATAGTTTATTCCCCATTACATTTTTGATTTCTTAAATACTGGGTATTAGGCATGCAAGAAGAATAAAAAAAAAACAAATCACGCATCAGAAAAATTGGGATACTAAAAGTGGCAAAGTTTTGATTCCATAAAAATCGATTTCTTTATTTATCGATTTACCTATCTAAACCATAAAACGCACTTTAAAAAATGATCTATGTAGGTGTACTACTTTACTTACTTTAATATACTGATACAATAAAGAATCATCAGGGAGCAGTTCGAGGTCTACTATGCAGTAGACTGCGTCTGGTTTTTTCAAACAACGGTCGAAGTCGTCCAGCTCTGACAGCACTGGCATCGAGTGGTAGTCGAAAGTGTGTTCCAATACATCTAAACAAAAATACACATACATATATATAAAGATATTAACTTGAAAATCGATATTCGATTGTGTTCCCATGGTTACGATATTGTTATAATTGTCAATATATTAATATTGTGAGGCAGCTCTTGAGTGAGCAACGAGCTGATAGTCTCCAAACGGGTGACCAGATCTTCACAATACATAGCTAAGGATCATCTCGATTAAATTACCTTTCGAACAAATGAAACTTCATCAGAATCGGTCTATTAAACTTATAACACCGTGTCGTTGTTGTAATGCATCTCTCAATTGAGCAATGAGCTGATAGTCTTCAAATGGGTGAACAGATCTTCACAATAGATAGGATCAATAGAAGGATCATCTCGATTAAATTACCTTTCGAACAAATGAAACTTTATCAGAATCGGTCTATAATCTTGGGCGCTAAAATGTCACAGACAGACATACAGAAACACACGTTAAACTTATAACGCCGTATCGTTGTTGTAATGCATCTCTCAAGTTAGCAACGAGCTGATAGTCTCCAAACGGGTGACCAGATCTTCACAATACATAGTTAAGGACTATCTCGATATAATTACCTTTCGAACAAATGAAACTTCATCAGAATCGGTCTATAATCTTGGGCGCTGAGATGCCACAGACAGACGTTAAACTTATAACACCGTATCGTTGTCGGGGATTAATAATGTCATACAAAAAAATCGGCGGCGTCTAGATGACAGATTCTTCAACGTAATAAAAATGACCACTATGGCCTAACACCCTCCTCATTCTGAAGAGGAGACCCGGCTTAGCAGTGGGCCACTAATGTGTTGTGCTGATATAAATGGAAAAAAAATACTGTTTCAATGTAAAAATTATTTTATTGAACTATTTATCCATTTTGATCCCACAGCTTTGTGTTTCTGGTGCTAGCAACACCGTTTATAAAAAAAATAGGACGTCTTCAAACTTGCTCATGGTTCTAAAGCTCCAGGCACTGCTTGCCTTCTATATAAATTACAGTTATTGTCGTTTAAGTATTACTGCGCAGTATAGCCATACCCTTAATTAGGAAATAACTAGAAAGTTGATAAGTGTGACGCACACGCACATGTTTACCAAACTATGTGTTTCTTAACTATTTCCTTCGTATATTGTGCTACTGCATTTCCGTTATATAATTGGTTTTTTACCTATATTTATCAACTAGACTAACTCTTGCCGCGTTGCTCCCTGCACTGCTTGGCGCGCCACACCGGCCCGTCGGGGTTTATTTTTGGTTTATATTGACATTTTTAATTTCGTAATATCTTTTGATTGGAATGTCCGATTTCAATAATTCAAAAAGTAATCAACAGGTATTGAAATTGTCTTGTTTACGAAATAATATATTTGGATGAAAATTATTACAAAGGTGTGAAAAACATGGTCTGATTTTGATAGAAATGTATCAACATTTAAAATGTAAAAAAGTAGTTATAGTGACGTAACTACAATTGCTGGACATATGGTCTCGCGGAGTTTTTTGTAGATATTGATACGTTCTATAATATTGTAGAACATTTTTTTGTTCTATCATCAATACTTTCTGCAGCGCATGCGATGAAAGATATTTTATGGCCAATTTTTTTTGGACCTTGGTTTTATTAAGAATTTCTTTGTAATATTAGTATAGACTAGTCGACCCGCCCAGTCTTCGCTTTAGGTTTAAAATCGCATATAAATCGTTATATTCACATGTTTGGCGATAATGATTTACACATAAAAGATAAATATATGGTGTAGCGGGTTTCGACACGCTTACGCTTTGAATACTTTTATATACAATAAATATGTCCGTTTGTCGGTTTAATTAAAGTTAATATCATCTCGAAAGGGTTTATTAAAAAGACCGCTGAGAAACTGAAATAAAAATATTCTCAAAAAAGAAATAGCAGGAAATGTTCTAAATAAACGTTGTTTTAATTTAACAGAGGTTTTTTGACTGATTAGTCATTTAATTGACGTGTCGTCATCGGACGCGAACGCCTAATAACTAAATTCAGTCAGTTAGTTCTTCTGTATTTCTTAATAGTACACTGCACTATTGTATAAAAAAATAAAAAAAAAATTTTTTCATATTTTATTTTCTTTATAATATTTTTTTCATGAGAGACCTTTAAAAATTCATATCTCTAAAAATATTAACTTTATCGTGAAAACTCATAGGACCTTTTTTATTCGTATTTCAATAAGGAATAGAAAAAAAATTTGTCCGGTCAAAAAATAACAATTATTTTAACAATATCGGTTTAAACAATATAGCACGGGGTTGCCTCATGGCAAAATGCATTTATAACATCCGTAGGGCAATTTGAAGAGGATCGCATAAAAAAAAATGGTACTCATGCACCGAGAAAAAGTCAGTCAATGACTTGATTTGAAGCTACCTCCATCTTGGAAATTAGAATTAGTTCAGAAGAGCTCAGATAGAAATCGCATACACAGCAGCACATGCCGAACTGCACACTTATCCTTATATTTTGGACAATTCACAAAATATTTTTGTAAATTATAGTTTATGTGTTATTGTGATGTATAAGCTATATTATTGTAAAGTTTCATCAAAATCCATTCAGTAGTTTTTGCGTGAAAGAGTCACAAACATCCATACATACTCACAAACTTTCGCGTTTATAATGTTATGGTATAACAGTGGACCCAAGTACCCATAGTCGACTATAACAGCGTTCATGGGATGGGAGAAAGAATGGGTAATCTGGGCCACATGCGGCGCGACTGGAACGCGTCGAAGACACTTCATAATTCACAAATAAGTTAAAAGTTACTCAATTTAATAGACCTCATATTCTCCATTTATTATTTCTTGCACTTAAACTTAAGTACATTACAATATCACTGTATATATCTATAGTTTTGTAGAGTAATAAATTGTCTGTCCGTGCACAACTGGTTATTGCGAAATGGCTACTAGATACAATTATAACTCTTATAGAATTGTAATAAAGATAATAATACGTATTAGAGCAAGTTGAAAGTGTGCGTACCGAGAATGTTAGTTTAACTAAAAGGTTTGCGTAAAGTGTTTTAGATATAACTAGCGACCCGCCCCGGCTTCGTACGAGTGCAATGCTGATACTAAATATACTACAGAAGTCTTTATATTCATCGTTTCATAGGCACGCGCCGCGTAACCGCTATGTCCCTGCATTTTAAATCTGTATTACTTCGAAAATATTCATTTAAATTTCACGCTGTAAAGGGCCATATTGATCTATATTAAATGCACAATGTATTTAAGGTACCTTATTGGATAAGGATAAATGCTGTATAGTTTAAAATCGATTCGTAAATAAGCCATTATTTCTCGTAAAAAGTAAAGTATAAAAAATGGTTATTGTAGGTTATCCCTTAGAGGTAAACATATACCATCGCGGGCTTTTGTGTAGACCTTTTTAAGGTGCACAATACTGTAGTACATTATTTTGATCTATCTCGTAGGGTTTTGTAATGTAAGAGCAAAAAAATGTGTTTACTTACGACATTACATTAGAAACCTCTACAATTATCAGTGTTTCTCTACTATAATATGTATGTATTATACATACAAAACTTTCTCTTGAATCACTCTATCTGTTAAAATAAACCGCATCAAAATCCGTTGCTTAGTTTTAAAGATCTAAGCATACATAGGGACAGACAGAAAGCGGAATGCGACTTGTTTTTATACTATGTAGTGATTAGTAGTAGTAGAAATCCTTACAGAATCTAAATCAACGTATATTATTAAAAAAAAAGCGTCTATACATAGTATATTGATATTTTAATTCTAGGACCGGAATAAAGAGGAATACTGGTATTAATTGTGATGTTTGCAACACTAATTTGAGTAGTAGCCTATTAGTTATGATCTTGGCAACATTAATCTGAGTAACATTTGATTTTTAAAGTTCGCACAAACTGAATATCATTCAGGAGGGAAAAATCCAAAAACCGGTTTGTTATTAATTATTATAAGAAATAGTGGGGGGGGAGTCTTCTAGTGAGTGGTGGCGGGGTTACTATTTAGGTGTGTCACAGATAATCAAGTGACATTCTAGACTAGCCTACAGGTTTTCGTTTCGTAATATTCGTTTACTGCATCCGGAAATTACTTTAACTAAATTAAAAGATATAGGGATGTATATAATCAAGACATATAATATATGAAGTCTTCATATATTACACTACCTCCACTTAAAAGCTCAATATCTCAGGAAATATAAAACTAGCCGACCCGTGTGATTTCCTTCGCGTGTTGCTCCGTTCCTATGGGTCGTAGCGAGATGTTAAATAGCCTAAGTTACTCCTTGTTACATCAGCTATCTGCCAGTAAAAGTCTCGTCAAAATCGGTCCAGCCATTTAAGAGATTAGCCGGAACAAAGAGACAGACAAAAAATGTAAAAAAATGTTGTTGTTTGTATATGTTTGTACAAACAGACACTTCAAATTTTTTTTATATGTATAGACTACCCCGCCAGTTTGATTTACGATAACCCCACAATGGTTGTAGGACGGCCTCTTCGCTGGCGAGTCCCACATAACCTGACTAGCCTTGTTATTTTTTTTTATGTTTCTGAAAATCGTGTCTACTAAGAGTATTTATCTTTTGTAAGGTAGGTATATATTTTTTTTGTTTTACATTAATTTAGAAAGATCAGGAAAAGATATTGAGTATTCTTTCTCAATGTGATAACAGCGATGCTGAAGAAGAAAGAGTACTCGTAAATTCATCGGATCGCCATGATTCTGCTTCTGAAATTGAAGACAATTTAGAACAAGATGGCATGGCAGATGGTTTTATTGAGCCATTTTGCACGAGCGCTACAATATGCCAACTTTGAAGAAAAATATCAAAGATTACAAAAAAGATATCATAAAAATTGATAATTTTCCATCGAGTTCGACTCAAGAACAGACAAGTAAAAGAAAAATTTGCAGATTTTGTAAATACAAAAAACGCAGAATAACCAAATAGTCATGTCACTTGTGCAAACGAGCTATTTGTGGTGAACACACGGTTCCGATGTGTAATAACTGCGCGAACTGAAAGACGAGACTTTTATCTCATAGATATAATTTGTAAAGATAACTTTAAATAAGTCAATTAGGTTTTTTCAATAAATATAATAAATACATTAAATATTTGAGTTTTTATTTGTTAGTCTGTCATTCGAATGTTCTAAAAAAGAGTTACATCGAGTTAGAGTAATACAGGAAACTTACTGCTATGCTCTTATATACTTAAGCAGTAAAAAAATATAATTAATTAACTAAAAACTAACGCATCGTATTAACTAACTCATAACTATTACAAAAATAATAACTAATTATTATAAAATTAAATTACATTGTAAAAAGACGCAACTATATAAAAATATTGCAAGAAAAAAGCCGAGGAATTCCACTAGTATATTATAATGAAGTGCGAAACGGATATTATTTCAACTACAGTAATAAAAACTAATCAAATATTGATTAACTACGTCAACTATTTAACACTAACGCATTTATTATGTCTTCATCACTATATTAGAAATCGATACACAGTCCTTTTTGTTTGCAATAAGCTCCAAAACTACTGAACGGATTTTCATGCGGTTTTCACTAGTAGATAGTGTGATTTATGAGAAAGGGTTTGGTGTATAATTTTTGTGTAAAATTATTGATAAAATGTCAAAAAAGTCAAGTCGCGTAGAAGCAGAGTTGTAAACTCAAGGACATACGAAGCTACGAAATTACTCGTCAAACTACCATGGAGCTACGGGGAGTAGGTATATTGATCCGGTAGGATATTCTGGAAATAAACCAATAGAACACTTAAATCTACATTTAGTTTTAAGCCCAGGCCCTGAAATTTCAAACCTCTCGGCTACTATGTTTTTATAGATTCAGGGCAGTTTGACAAGTAATAATAAAAAACCTTAATGGAGCTGGAGAAACATAATGAGGACGAACAAAGAGAAGTGGACGAAACAACTTTTGATGATGATATTTTTGGACATTGAGTTTCCAGCTTATTAGTAATCGAAGATGAGATGTTTTTTGTAAGATATCTCTATAATTACTGATCCGATTTTGATAAATCCTTCACTTATATAAAGACTAATTATTCCTTAATAATTTAGATTATTTAAATGGCCATAAACTGTATAAGTATTAGAATTATGGCAACACAAACGTACCGAGAATCAATTACGAAACAAAGTGTTTTGATTAACTTATTTAACCTTTAAGTATTACTAGTCAAGTCCCTGGCATTGCTTGAATACAGTTTCTCGCTTGATTTTAATAACCAACAACATAATTCAGTAGCTCAGTGGTTCGGGCGTTGGATTCACGATCAACAAGTCGTGGGTTCAAATCCCGGATATTGGACTACTGGCGTGGCCCACTCCTGACACAAGCTATTTATTAGCTTACTAGGAGGGGTAAAGGGAATACTAGTAGTATGTGATCCATACTGCTAGTAATCTTTAAAAAAAAAAAAAGTGTATAACTAACTCCATAAGACTTAAGCGATCACACAGCTTAATAGCACTTCTTCCCCTATTTCAGCAACTTCAAGCCTTTTTTCGCGATAAAAAGTAGTCTGTGTCCTTTCCCATACTGTAGCCTAACTTTTTTTTATGATGAATAAGGAATAACCGAGCAGGCGGTCCACCCGATGGAGAGTGTCCACCGTCACCCATGGACATCGGCAAAACTAGAGATTATCTCTTAGTAGTAAGAGCCCAGAGTTCACTAGAGTCCTAGCGTTATGGGGACGGAGGAGGTAGGGGGTAGATCTGAAGAACGCGTCTATAACACTTGGCGATCGGATTCGCAGGCTGGTGATCGCAAGCCAGTTGGGGAACAGATCCCCTTTCACCATGGGATGCTGGATTACTCGCCTCTTAGATGCTTTCCCAGCAGCAGAGGGGAATAGTATTCTAACCCGCTCCTCACGAGTAAAACTAAAAGTCACACCACTCGACATGCACTTCATCCCCTATTTCAACCCCTTTGAAATAAAAAAGGTAAACTTTCCCGAACTCTAGTCTAACTTTGTACCAAAGGACAATGTTTAAATAAGAATCAATTTTATTAAAAATTAAACAATTGTATTATCCAACTTTATTGATGTTGAAACTGATAGTACGAGCAATGACACATAGAATTCCTTTTTCAGGTGCATACATGAGGGAGGAGGGGGGAGGGGTGTTATTACGGCTTGATTGGAGGAAATTGTAACTAGTACTTCTTAAAATGTGTGCGCAATCCTGAAGTGTCCGTCAGTTACTGAAAATTGATTTTTAAGTTTGAAAATAAATGAGATGATTTATGATGTCATATTATACTTAAATGGCCATATATCTTTAATTATAATATTTATAGCAACACCATATAGCCTATGTTACCCGGTAAGGATATAGCTTTCTATCGGTGAAAGAATTATCAAAATCGGTTTAGTAGTTTTAGAGCCTAGTCGCTTTCTATTATAGTATGAATATGGAAATATAAGGATATTTTTTTTATTTATTTTTTTTGATAATGTATTTTGAGAAATGATTTTTCTTTATTTATTAATTTAAACTTTTGAGAACAAATATTAAAATAGAAATTAACACATTAAAAATCAACTTTATATTTATTTCCCCCTTTTGAGGTGTTCAATATAAAAAATCGTTTCTATCTTACTAATATTACAAATATTTTCATGTTTGTGTTTATCTATTAATTAAAGTTTTAGAGAAGAAATATTGATGCACCTATTAAATACTTCATATCGCCATTTACATTTAGTTTTCCCCTTATTTTACCCCTTTAAAAAAAATTATAAATATACTTCTTAGATACATCGTGAATTATATGAACATGTATATATTTTTTTTTGTTTTTCTGACCATTAATTTAAACATTGGAGGAAAATATTTAAAAAGCAATTTAACACGCTAAAAATTAAATTTGAGTTTATTTTCCCCCTTATTTTAAATTAAAAATAATAATAATCTACATTATATATCGGTATATATATGTATAATATATTTATTGTATCTGTCTGTTACTTTTAAGCTTTAGTAAAGAAATATTTAGCAATATAAAACTTTTAATCTTCATTTAGAATTACCCTAATTTTACCTCATAAGGGGTATAATTTAAAAAATCCTTTCTTAGATATAATCTACGTCAAATAACGAGATATTATAAATATACTCATATTTTTATATCTGTCTGTAAATTGAAGCTTTAGAGAAGAAATATTAGCATACAAAAAAATTAATCTATATTTTCCCCCATACTTTAAGGAGCGTTTTAAGGGGTAAAACAAATCCAAAATTTGTTTTTAATATTTTAGTTTTTCTTAAATATTTAAATGAAATTGTAAAAAAAATCATGTCTGTCTGTCAATTACATTAAGACGCCAAATATTGATGTAGCAACTAAAGATTTTAATATACGATTTACCTTTAGAGAACAAATAATAAAGTTACAATATACTATTCAAAACTCCACTTTTAGTTTAGATTATCCCCCATTTTTTAAGGCGTTATTTTAAAAAAAAATTAAACTTTTATTACTCATAGTTTCATCTGTCTGTTAGTTGAAGCTTTAGGGTCAAATTTCTATTGTAATATTTTTTAAATATATTTCGTAATAATTCAATTTAAGTTTTTTCCCCAAATTTTACCGCTTGAAGAGGTAAAAAAATTCAAAATGTCGTTTTAATATATCATCTTAAGAAAAACACAGTACTTTATGTCATGTCTGTCTGTCTATAATTTAGTTTTAATCTTAATAATTATTAAAATTAATTACCTTTATCATCATTAGCAATATCTCCTAAAACACAAGTAAACAACAAAAACACAAGGCACAACATTTCAGCAGCACCGCCGAGCGTGCGCGCGCGCTTGTCGTGGACGTTTGTGCAATGCGGACTGTGCTTCGAGTCCTGGTGCTAACTGAGCCCGTTATGATGCAATTGGATAGCCTGGTGGGTTATCTAGATCCTTAAAAACTTAGGACTAATATTATAAATGTAAAAGTTTGTATATCTGTTACTCAATGACGCAACAACGGCTGAACGGATTTCAATGAAATTTGGTACACGGATACTTTATAGCTCCAAAAATAATCAAAAATGTTTCGCATTAAAAATTAAACTGTAGGTGATTTTCTTTGGAGTGGATCTTTATTTAGGCATTACTCTTACTTTTTTTATGGCAGTTAAGGTCAAACTAGCAGACGGCCACCTGATGGTAAGCGGCCACCATCGCCCATGGACATCGCACATACAAGAGATACTTTCTTGTTTTGCCGATGCGTTGCCGCCTTGAAGATAGAGTGAGGAAGAGGAATGTAGGGTAGAATGCTACGGTTTCAGAGGAACCTGAATGAGAATCTAGAGTTCACTAGAATCGCAGCATTAATGGGATGTGAGAGGGAGGGGTAGATCTGGCCCACATGCGATCGGATTCGCATGCTGGTGGTCGCAAGGCAGTCGGGGAATAGATCCCGTACCTCCAAGGGGGGTGGTGGGTTACTCGGCTCTTACGAGATGATCTCCCAGCGGCAGAGGGGAATAGTATTATAACCCGTCCGTGAGGGGACTACTATTTTTTTTACTAAAATTTGCTAAGTTTAAGGAAAACACAAAAGTTTTATATACTTGCAGTATTTATATCCTAATTTTGTCCCAACATCAGGGTCATTAATAGGTCGTTTACCCTACATATATTGCAATCTTCATATTTCTATATAGACATGCAAACAGACAATAAAAATTTTAAAACTGATTGTTTTTTCTGTGTAGATGTATTAACTTTATTCATTTAATATGGAGATGTTATTTGTGCAGTATCTCGTAGTTAGCGCCATATTGTTTATTAATAATATAAATATCTATTAAATTGAAGGTTACATACATGCAAATCAATGTAATTATAAAATACTAGTCGACCCGCCCTGGCTTCGCATGGGTGCAATTTACAATGATGCTGTATAACAATATTCAGACGTCCAATAAACTTTTTATATTATCCCGCAGGAACTATGAATTTTTCGGGGATAAATAATAGCCTATGTGGTAATTCAGAATATAAAGTATCTGTCTGCCAAATTTTATCGAAATCCGTTCAGCCGTTTTTGTGTTATTGAGTAACAAACATTGAAACATATAAACTTTCACAACAAATCTTTTTCATATTCAACGTTCGATTGCTAAAAAAATCCACTTAAAAGGGACTGGAAATTTTATCGCTTATATGGACCCCCTGTGTATATGTCGATATAGACAACTTTGGGCATTACTGATCTAATATTACCGTTTATGCTTTCATGGTGATGAAAGTTCTAAATGAAAAAATGACTTGACTTTCTGACTTGACTGACTTTCTTAACAATATTCCATTAAAACCGAAGGTTTTCAAACTTAAGTGATACGTAGAACACTTGCTGTGTTATCCAGAGGGTCTGCAATTCGTACTTGAACCCTGGTGATATATTTGGGAATCACCCTAGTTCAAATCATTAAATTATAAATTTTCGGCATTTAAGTTATCGACCCTATAACTTAAATGTCGAAATTTTATTATATTAAAACTATATATATAGTTTTTTTTATGCGGTAGAAAATGCATTTACGTATCCCCCCCCCCTCCTAGAATTTCCGCTCCTAGAATTCTACCCACTAAAAACCACCGGGACCATCGCAATCTGCAAGGGACGCCGCGGGATCGCTGACTTGCATTTCACCGCTACATAAGTTATAGACCCTCTGTAACTTTCCCTTGACTCTTAAGGGATATAGACGTCTTTGGGAATCGTAGGTTTAACACGGTAAACCAAACAATATACTGGTAGTTGGGTCACGGTCACACAGTTTGCGCGAAAAAGCAAAAGCGAGAAAATAAAGTAAAGCATTGACGCGTAACGTTGCGATGACTTGTTGCTTCATGCGATGTAAGAGCCATGGAAGTGGCATACGCTACACATCACTCACACTATCACTATCACTTCATTATCTATATGAGAGCTATACTGCATGGTAACACATAAAAAAACTACGTTTAAAAAAACCGACTTCAAACTAAAAATGCACTAAAAAGTAGGAAATAATTCCGTTATTTATTATTCTCTCTTTATTAGGACAATAATATATAATAATTGTTATTTTTGTAGTCTAGTAGTAGTTTATTTTTGAAGTGAAACTTCTTTAGAATCGTTGTGATTTCAAACCGGATACAACGGAAAAAACGACAGGTAAGAGACACAAATACAAAAATGTGTAGGAAAGAATGAGACAGAAATATACAAAACGACAGGTAAGAGACACAAATACAAAAATGTGTAGGAAAGAATGAGACAGAAATATACAAAACGACAGGTAAGAGACACAAATACAAAAATGTGTAGGAAAGAATGAGACAGAAATATACATACTATTTTATATTATTATATATATTCATCTCATTCTTTTGTCGATTTACTGAAGTTTCAGTTCTATCGTGTGTGAATCTTTTTTTTACTTTTTAGTGTCTGTAATAGGTTGTTCTGTAAATCAGGTAGACTATAACATTTCGTTGCTTTTTATTGTCATATATTGAATAGTAATTTTATGTTAAGTAGCTATGGGGAAGCCTACGAAAGGTGCCACGCGCCTTAAACTATATAGACCCCAAGAAACAGAAACGGAAAGAATGTTCATAAAATGAAAACTACAGGGCCACACTATTTTAAATTTTTATGATCACGTAAAACAGATTGTAAATCTCAGCGTAATTAATATACATACATAAAAAAAATATACCAATCGAATTGAGAACCTCCTCCTTTTTGAAGTCGGTTAAAAAGACTATTGTCTTATGCACTTTAGACTTTAGAGATCAAATACAAAATTTTTCACAATGTAGTCTTAGCGTCGCGACACCACACCATTGCACAGCCACCATAATCACCAGGTGAGATCAGTTTAACTAGCTCATGTCTTTCAGAACATATGTTCTATACGGTCTTTGAATAAAAAAAGGAACTACTCTATAAAGTTTTAAACGGTGTTGCTAACTCTAAATTATTCTGATACAGATTCTCAAATATATTTGACCGCTAGACCAGTATTAAAAGATCAAAAAATGAATGATGAATGAAAAAAATGCTAAAATAATATCCAGACTGAATTACCATTTTATATCTCCCCCAAATTCTTTTTTTTTATTTAAAAAATACACAGCTTATCCATTTAATATTAAACTAAATATCAGCAAGATTAAAATATTCTGTGGTGTATTAATAAATCAAAATGGCGGCAGTTGTATGTCATCCGTTGTGCGAGATGGACGTGGTTTTATAGGTGCGCGTTTAGTGTAAAGTGCTATGCCTAAAAGTTTTTTATATAAAGTTCGAGAAAAAGTAGAGGTCGACCCCTCGTTGCTCACACAGTTCATCATGTCTGTCAAACCTTACTTAGTCTTGGAATTTAAATTAAATTTTATATTTGAAAATTAAAAAATATATTATAATTAATTTTATGAATTGAGGGTATTAACTTTGAGGAGTTAACGTCAAAAAAATTAAAAAATACTTAACCCTGGGTCATAAACTCCAGGCGAATTATTTATTACTTGAAATAAAATAACTATCCGCCAATAAATACCAACAGTGTTGCCAGCCTTAGGCTGCGTTTCCACCAGAAAATCGCTTCATTTGACATACTCTGAACGAGGCTAGGTAAAGAGTCGCTACGCATCCTCGTTCACATATAGTGGAAACGCTGCCTTCGAGTTGCTTGATGTCCCTTCCATTACACTTGTTCTATGTCATAGTACAAGACCGGTTTCTGTTTAAGGTCTTCATTATGAAAGTATAGCGTTAGAGAACAAATATTGAATTTTCTAATACATATTATTGACTCTGCACAAGGTTACCTAATCTGCAAATATTATACAATGGGAGACAAAACACATCCCCTCACCCTCCCACCATACCTCTCTCCCTCTCTCTAAAGTGAAATTGAAAATTAAATCGTTGACTGTCTTTGTTTCTTTGCTCATTTCTCCTGAACTGTTTGATAGATTTTGATAAAGTTTTCATTAATCGATAGAAAAATAAATGAGGAAAGTTTTTATAATTACATTATTTATATTTTGCACAAAATGGCTGAAATATAATCAAAGTTGCGGCGCGTCACTAGTGATAGTATGATCATTGACCACTTCTATGTGTTTCTCTGATTATATCTCCTAAATTGCGAAACAGATTTTAATACTGTTTTCATTAATGGATAGAATATTAAATTAGGAAGTTTTTGTTATACGATTAGAAGATATTTTGTGAAAAATGGCGGAACTACGATAGAATTGCGAGATGTCATAATATAAAATATGATCATCGTCCGCTACTATGTGTTTCTTTGCTTATTTCTCCTAGCCTAAGAACCTAATTTTGATATAGTTTTCATAAATAAATAGGAAAATAAATGAGAAAGTTACTGTACATGTATTTTGTATAAAATATAAGATACAATCTACATTTATATGCAAAACCGGAGAATATAATACTATAAAACAAAGTTGATTTACTTCTTCCCGTTTCTAGCTTATTTCTCCTAAATTACGAAACACATTTTGATACAATTTTTATTAATGGATAGATCATTCATTGATGTTAAAATCTGTATAATATTATTTGTATGTATGTTAAATAAAATGGCTGCATTAAATACGAAGGTAAGAGATATTGCAAGTAATTCTATAAAACAAACTCGTTGACCATCTTTGTCTGCTTCTTCCCTTATTTCTTTTAAACAAGACAGTCAATTTTGATAAAGTTTTCTGTAATAGAAAGAGCAATAAACAGGAATAGTGTGGTATATAATATTTGTAAGAAAATAGGGAACATAAGTAGGAATTATAACAACAAATCTACATATATTTCTGCATATGTAGATACTTTTGCACTTCTCCCAAAATACTTGTCACATTTTGATTAAATTTACAATTATAGAAAGTAGAAATTACTTGTTTTCAATTATATAAAGACCGAGCGGCCTGCCCTCGCTTCGCTCCGGGTATTTAAAGCAATATTATAATTGATGTCTTTAAATTATCACTCTGTAATTGTGTAATTTTTCATTATTTGAAAAAAGATATAAAAAGAAAAATAATAGAAAGAAGAAGAAAAGAAAAGCAACAGATAATAAAAGAGGATTCTTCCTCGGACAGAATAAAAATAAATTTGAATAGATAAAGAAGAGAGAAAGAGATAATCGAAAGCAAGAAAGTGAAAAGAGACTGATCATTCTGAATATAGATAAAGATAAAAATTAAAGAGAGAAAAAAGAGAGAGGATGATAGCAAATAAGAGGAAGAGAGCCGTATATGGCAACACATATATCACTCACGAATAGTGCAGTTTTTTATCACTAAAATAATTTTTAAAATCGGGTCAGTAGTTCGTGAGAAACCCTTCAATTTACAAAATGACCACCTTACGGCACTTAAATGGCCATATCTTTTTAATTAAAATATTTATGGCAACACTACATAACCTATGTTACTAGGAAAGGATGTAGCTTTCTATCGGTGAAAGAATTTTCAAAATCGGTTCATTAGTTTTCGAGCCTATTCACAACAAACAAATATATAATAGTGCAGATAAAGGTTTTTGTATAAAGAAATTTCGTAGAAAATGGCTGCTCTCGATTAAAGTATCTCTCTACTATAGAACTATAGTTAACTATCAATAAATAAACAGATAAGTAAACACAATTTTATGTATATAAAAGAATGTTTAATGTCACTTAGATGCAATCTAAGGTCTCGGGTAATTTCGTGTCATTGTCTGTTTACTTTAATTTCGACATCACTTTGCGTAACTCCGCTCGAGGTTGTCATCTTAAATCTAGAAATTACTCTTATTTATATTAGACTCGTCTATACTAAAGTTTGTGAGGTTGTGGGGGGTAATCTCTGGCTCTACTGAACCGATTTTGAAAATTCTTTTACCAATAGAAAGCCACATTATTTGTGAGTGTCATAAGCTATATAATAACTCGAAAAATGAAAAGACTTTTCCGTAGTACTCAGTTTTACAAATTAAGTCGGACATAAAACGGTCGAACGAAAACGTTTCTTATGACCACCCAAATATTCTATTGGGTGGTCATTTTGTTTGGATCCGTTTTCATACACTATTTCAGATAAATAAGATTTAGCTTACACTTGTCAAAAAATGTTTTAAATTTATCAAACAAACCTCTGAATATATAGAAGAACTGAAGACATTGTCTGACAAAATTTTGTGGCCAAAAAAATTTTTTTTTTAAATTATAATCTTATCGATTTTCAGATAAGACATAAAAATCATTTTATTTTTATTTTTTTTAAATGTTTTTACTTGAAAACTAAAAAAAAATCAGTGTCTATTACATTTTATTCAATAATTATTTAATTAAAAAAAAATAATATCACAGCTTGAGGTTAGGAACTTAAATTTTGTCAGAATTATTTTTATCCCTAAAGCAGAAACAAAAACTCCGCAAGGGCTAAGGTTGCGAGAGAAACCAGAGATGTGCGAGGAAATGAAGTGATTCTATTGATTCTTAACAAACATCCCTGAAACGGAAACCCGTCTATTATCTTTACTTTATAAATAATGGTCTTGCTTATATATTGCGTAATGTACTTGTCGAAATAAACAAAAACAGCAGCTTATCCGCGGCCTCGCTGTTGCGAGAGTATCGCACTTTTTATTCTACGTCACTGGCAACACCCGTTATGGAAAATTCTTAATACGCATGTTACAGTCAGTAATTGTAGTTAACTAGCCGACCAGTCCTCTCTTCGTTGAGGTATATTCAATCATTCCTTTACTCGTTCAAATATTCAGCTTATCCTTTATTTTTTTTTTATTTTTTCTGTGTACAAGGCTTGTCCTAACAATAACTAACATAATACAAAAAAATTAGCAGTGATCATATAGAAAAACCGAACCACGCGACTTCGTCCGCGTGTTGCTCGGCTCCTGTGGGTCGCAGCAAGATGTTAAATAGCCTATGTTACTCCTTGTTACATCAGCTATCTACCAGTGAAAGTCTCGTCCAAATCGGTCTAGCCATTTCCGAGATTATCCGGAACAAACAGACAGACAGACAAAAATTGTAAAAAAAAAAAAAGCGGTTATTTTAATATCACAAACAGACACTACAATTTTATTTATTTGAATGGATGGCTAGATTTCTACAGAGAGACTGAAGCTTGATTACTGCTTGGGCTTTCTGACTCAGGTGCAAGTCTAAGAAAATATTTAGGCATTTTGACAGGCTGACTGACTCCTGAATATTTTGATTTCTTTTATACTTTACAGCTCCATATACCGTTAAAATTTACTTAATTTAGTTAGTTGTTATCTATACTAATATTATAAAGAGGAAAGATTTGTATTTTTGTATTTTTGGATTTTTGTATGTAACGAATAAACATAAAAACTACTAGACCGATTTCAAAAATTCTTTCACCATTAGAAAGCTACATTATCCCTGAGTAACATAGGCTATATTTATTACAAGAAAAAATTAGAGATCCCCAGAAATTCTCACTAAAACTAACACAAGGTGCAAAAAAATTAGCCATAAAATATCTTTCATCACATGCGCTGCTAAAAGTATTGATGATAGAACAAAAAAATGTTATACAATATTATATAACGTAACAATATCTACAAAAAACTCCGCGAGACCATATGTCCAACTATTGTAGTTAAGTCACTATAACTCCTTTTTTACATTTTAAAAGTTGATAAAAATGCCTATCAAAATCAGACCATGTTTTCCATAACTTTGTATTAATTCTTATCCAAATAAATTATTTCGTAATGAAGACTGTTTCAATACCTGTTAATTACTTTTTAAATTATTGAGATCGGACATTCCAGTCAAAAGATATTACGAAATAAAAATATCAAGATAAATAAAAAATAATCTCAGACGGGCCGCCGGCGCGGTGTGGGTGCCTCGCAGCGCAGCGAGTAACGCGGCGATAGAGGGAGCGACAGAATGCGGGAGCCAAAATGTTAAAAAAAATTATCCACCCGTGCGAAGCCGGGACGGGCCCCTAGTATAATATATAGTGAGATTGAGCAGTGTAGGCGAGTGTAATTTTACTAATATAATAATGTATTTTAAAAGAAAAACGGTTACAACGACAAATATTTTGATGCATAATTAAATTATTCTAATATTATAAATGTGAAAGTTTGCATGTTTATTACTCAATCACACAAAATCGGCTGAACGGATTTCAATGAAATTTAGCACACGGATACTATATAACCTAGATTAACACACAAGCTACTTTTTATCCCGGAAAAAATTAAAGTTCCTACGGGATAATAATAAAATGTTTATTGGACGCCTGAATATTTTTATACAGCAATGTTATTTGTTACTTGTATTGCATCCGAGCGAAGCCAGGGCGAGTCGACTAGTATATTCTTATAAATAAATTACATCTTTTACTGTAACATGAAGTACATATTAGATCTTTACCGTTTTAATTACAGACCATTTGTAATGTAATTTAATTGAAGTTAGATAACTATTTTATTATTTTGTTTGGATTTCATTACATTAGAAGCTTTTCATCATCATGGTGCTACAGCCGAGTAAACCACCTAGCTACGTCATCAAATAATACTATTGTCTTCCATCACTATATATCATAAAGGCACCAGTTATGGACACTTTATTTTTTTGTATTTCTGAAACTAACTTTTAACTAATTTAAATAAAAAAATGAAGGTATTACTGAAATCGAGAAAATAATACCAAACACTCACAAAGTGCTATACAATGGAGTCTCAGCATAATTACACCACATCATTGTAAAGCCATTATGGTTACCATTTGAGCTCCGTTTGACTAGCTCAAATCTATCGGAACAGAGGTTATATATTGTCTTGTTATAAATTGTTACGTGGGTATAATTGGAATAAAACAAAAGGAACTGCTTGTGAATACATATGAACAGCATAATATGAAACAGAATTAGGACATGCCCTTTGTCATGGACACCTAGCAAATAAACTAAGTTATTTACATACAGTAAATCAACACCATAGCAATTTACTCTAAAATGAGAATCATTTATTTACAATACACCAGACTGTGTGATAGTCAAGAGACATAAAAATTAATTTAAAAAATTTACGACATCCACATAAAAAGTTATTAGGAGGAGAGAGAAAAAGAAGAGGATTTATTCGCTCTTATCTGACCCATCATTCAAGTACCACCTCATCTATTTTAAGGCCAATCATCTTCAAAAGAAATTCTTAACAATTAAATTAAATACAATATGACGCCGCAAGGACATTTTAAAATGATTTAATTGTAAAAGCAGTGATGGCCCAGTGGTTGAGACTTCAAGTCTTACTCGGGAGGTCCGAGTTCGATCCCTCACACAGGCACACACCTCTGACTCTGAGTTATGTGTGTTTTTAGCAATTAAATATCACTTCGCTATCTTATCTATTTTTTACTATCGTTTTAACGGTAAAGGAAAAACATCGTGAGGAAACCTGCACTCCTGAGAGTGCCCTAAAAGTTCTCAAAGGTGTGTGAAGTCAGCCAACCCGCACTGGGCCAGCGAGATGGACTATGGCCTAATACCCTCCTAATTCTGAGGAGGAGACCCGGCTCAGCAGTGGGCCATTGACGGGTCGTGATGATGATGAATTAATTCAATAATAATTATAAGTGATAATTATTGTAAATAAATGTAAGGTAGTTGATTTATAATTCATTGTAAAAATAATCTCGCGCCTACAATTGTGTATCTTTGCATTCGTTACCCCCCTGTCCGTTTGCTTTATAAGGCCGAGCTTATACGAACAACAGCCAGTCTGCATTCGTGGCTCGAAGGAGTAACATCTCGCAGATTATAGCTACACAGTTATAGGGATAACAGACATGTAGCAATAAACTTTTGTTAAAGAAGATTGTCTTTAATTCAAATGGACAACCATCCTTCATCGCCATCGGTTCTGGAGCCGCGGGGCTGAATAGCGGGCCTGGCCCTAGAACTGAAGACCATGAACAGTCTCGTGCTCCCACAGATATCATACGGTCGAGCGCAGCCGTTTAACGTTATAGTGGCAAAGCTGACCGGACACGCATGTTGTACATAATCGAAGGTGTTAGATAAGCCACAGATATACCGAAAACACTCTTAATCCAAGTACTACCTTTTCAACTTTATGGTCAATCTTTAAAAATTTTTTTTAAATAACTAAATTAAATACGATATCATACGGTCAAGGCCAGTCCCTTTATTGCCATAGTGGCATAGCTGACCAGGGTCACATGTTGTACACAATGAAAAGTCTTATATAAGCCACAGATATACCGAAGACACTCTTAATCCAAGTACTACCTCTTCAACTTTATGGTCAATCTTTAAACATTTTTTTAAATAACTAAATTAAATACGATATCATACGGTCAAGGCCAGTCCCTTTATTGCCATAGTGGCATAGCTGACCAGGGTCACATGTTGTACACAATTGAAAGTCTTAGATAAATCACAGATATACCGAAGACACTCTTAATGCAAGTACTACCTCTTTAACTTTATGGTCAATCATATTAATAAATTTTTTTTAAATAACTAAATTAAATACGATATCATACGGTCCAGGACAGTCCCTTTATTGCCATAGTGGCATAGCTGACCAGGGTCACATGTTGTACACAATTGAAAGTCTTAGATAAGCCACAGATATACCGAGAACACTCTTAATGCAAGTACTACCTCTTCAACTTTATGGTCAATCATATTGAAACATTTTTTTAAAATAACTAAATAAATACGATATCATACGATTAAGGACAATCCCTTTATTGCCATAGTGGCATAGCTGACCAGGGTCACATGTTGTACACAAAGTCTTAGGTAAGTCAAAGATATACCGAAGACACTTCTAATCCAAGTACTACCTCTTCCACTTTATGGTCAATTATCTTCAAACGTTTTTTTTAATATTTCAATTAAATACAATATCACACTGTCGAGCACATGTCCTTTTATTTCTATAGTGGCATAGCTGACCAGGGTCACATGTTGTACACAATTGAAAGTCTTAGATAAGTCACAGATATACCGAAGACACTCCTAATCCAAGTACTACCTCTTCAACTTTATGGTCAATCATATTGAAACATTGTTGTTAAATAACTAAATTAAATACGATATCATACGGTCAAGGACAGTCCCTTTATTGCCATACTGACATAGGTAACCAGGGTCACATGTTGTACACAAAGTCTTAGGTAAGTCAAAGATATACCGAAGACACTTCTAATCTAAGTACTACCTCTTCCACTTTATGGTAAATTATCTTCAAACATTTTTTTAAATATTTAAATTAAATACAATATCACACTGCCGAGCATATGTCCTTTTATTGCCATAGTGGCATAGCTGACCAGGGTCACATGTTGTACACAAAGTCTTAGATAAGTCACAGATATACCGAGACACTCCTAATCCAAGTACTACCTCTTCCACTTCATGGGTAATCTTCAAAATTATTTTAAAAAATAAATTAAATATGATTTTAAGACTTCACTATCTCTCATCTGCACTGCTTCATTACAAAACGCGTGATAAAACTAAAACGTGTCCATTACTGGTACGTTTAGTATACAAAGTATATCAGAGAGTTACACTTGACTTCCGAAATAAGATAACCTTGTAAGTACAGATCTTAATGATATTTAATTATTGTAAAAATTAATTAAAGTTTACGAGTACATCTTTAATCTATTATAGTTGCAGTGATTTACAAATTTATTTGACTCATTTTTAATCTATACTTATACTATAAAGAGGTAAGGTTGTAGGGGGTAATCTCTGTATCTACTGAACCGATTTTGGAAATTCTTTTACCAATAGAAAGCCACATTACTTGTGAGTCTCATAGGCTGTATATTAACCCGAAAAATGAAAAGACTTTTCCGTGGTAGTCGGATTTGTAAAGTAAGTCGGAGAACAAACGGTCGAACGGAAACGTTTCTTACTAACGCTGCCTTAACGATGAGAACGAGATATATGAGAATGAGATTCACAGTTGCGGGTAGGAGTTAATGAATAAATGAGTGAGTGTGTGTAAGGGAATACTTTGAATACACCTCAGCGAAACGAGAGCGGGTAAGTAAGTAAGTGCTTTATATGGATCATACACTCCTTTTAATATCTCACCGACCCCAAATATCTTTTCTTTTTAGACTCTCTGTAATTGACCCCTGCTATTTTATAGGCAACTTTGGGAACCACTGACTTACTGTTACAACAGTCCTAAAGCACCACTATAATTATCTGTTACTAAATCGTCATTACCTTTACCACAACTAACTTTAGTTCACATAATTTTCACAATGATAAATAAAAGTTTTAGCACACTCACACGATGCTAACAACTCACTCAAATAGTCTCAAACGTTAGTGTTAGCAACACCGTTTAAAAATTAGTATTCGCGGGTAGTATATCTTCGTTTCTAATCATTGTTTCGTTCCGATAGTATTTTTTTTTTTAATAATAATAATAGATAAGGTGCAAACGAGCAGATGGTCCACCTGATGATAAGTAGCAACCATCGCCCATGGACATCGGTAAAACAAGAAACACTCTCTCGTTTTGTCGATGCGTTGCATCCCCAAAGATAGAGTGGGAAGGGGGAATGAAGAAGAAAAATGATGTGGATTCAGCGGACCCTGCGAACGCGTGTATGACACTTGGGGGTCGGATTGGTGGTCGCAAGCCAGTCGGGGAAAAGATCCCCTACCACCAAGAGGGTGCTGGGTAACTCGGCTCTTACGAGATTCTCTCCCAGCGGCAGAGGGGAATAGTATTCTATCCCGTCCCCTCACGGGTAAAGTATTGAGTTAGTCTGTCAAGTCATATCGCACAGTAGCAGTTAAAGTAGTGAGACTAATAGTGTAGTGTTATTTGGTGACGTGGTGCTAGGTCACTGTTATCGAGGAGCATGTGAGTAATGTACTTTATTATTTTAATATTCGGTAGCGAAGTCAAGCGATGAAATTGAGAGTTTACGGTTATAAAAGACTTCTTTAAACATGCTCCTAGATCTCACGCCCAGGTTCTGCTCGCCTTCCATCTAGATTACATGATAATATTATCGTTTATAAGTTAATATTCTCTATAGTATTAGAACCAGGTAACAAAATTACCTTCAACTTCAAGAAAAGTATTAAAAAGTTAGATGTAAATGAGAAAAGCAGTATTCTTTTGAACCGTGTTACCTGTTCACACAGAGTTTCTGTTGTCTTACCGTAGATTTTAGACAATATTAGCAGTATTTGGGGCTTGCGACGAATGTGTAGGTATCATTAATCAAAGTCTTCAATTATTATTGAAATTAACAATGTAATGAAGTCGCATCATCATAAAAAATATTTAGCACCAATTACACTATACTACATTTAGTTACTCGTCAAACTGCCTCTATGTATATCAGGAGTAAGGTTATAAGTAGTCAAGTTCATCTAACTAAACACTTTATTAAATTTATAATGTCAACCCTATGAAACCTCTAATTATTATTTATGGCAATAGATGACGTCTATCTACTGTAGATATTTAAAAAAAAACCACTACTTACTAATCAAAGGCTATGAACGTTTTTCAGTAAAAATGGTTCATATGAAACGGATGTGAGCTGAACCATGGCGCCCTTAGCCAAAATATCTGGAAGAACAGAGGTATCAGCTCAAATAGGAAAACAAGGCTCGTACGCACCCTCGTATATTCAATCTTTTGACGCATTTGAAATCTGGTGCTGGAGCCGCATGCTCCGAATACCGTGGACAGATTTGCGAACCAACGTGTCCACATTTAAGCAACTTAAGATAAAGACAAGGCTTTCCACCATCTGATTCAAGCGCATCCTTGAATACTTTATCCACATCGCAGGAAAAGACAGTGCAAACTTGTGAAAAACTAGTAGTCACTGGTAGAGGCGGAGGCAGCAGATCCCGTGGCCGTAGCCAGACACATTGGTCCGACCGGCGCTGAACTCACCACATCAGTTTGCGAAGCGCTGCATGACGCTGAGGAGTGGCAGAGATGGAAGAAGACCATGAGAGATAGACTGTTGGGAGGTAATTGTTACGACCTTCAGATATGAGGAATACTACTTGCGGAAGAGGAGGAGGATCGACGTTTTTGTTAAATTTAATCTTCGTGTGAACGTCTAACTTTTCAAACACATAATATAATCTTTAAGATAAAGATAACTTAGTTAAACTCAAGATTAACTAAGTTAAGAAAAAAGGATTCCGAATTTTGTAAGAAGTGTAATTTGAGGTTAATTAAAACTATTCTTAACCTGACTAGTTTGCCAGACAGCATGAAAGTATCTACTATTAGGAATATGTATGTCGGAGAATGGTAAAAGACTATCGAATAATCGAATCGTCATCGCTGTCTATGGCGTTGGAGTAGAGTAGTGGTCACTTCCGTTGTTTTGACAGTCTCGATCCTCGACCCTTTATATACCATCGACAGTCTGACTGAAGTCTTAGTCGTGCGCGGTCTCTCATGTTAGTATTAGGAGTGCTGTCCGATCAAGGTCACGTGAGTACCTTACAATGTAATTACCTCGTCTTGTGTTAGGTTAGGATTATGTGCGTTTAACCTTGGGTTTAAACAGAGAGCCTAGCAGTGGAGGCGAGTGTCGTGATCACTTAAAGGAGGAGTCTTTAAGCCTACACATTGGTCACAACTTCAAGACACTGCTTAGGCTTCTCTCGTAATTGTTAGAGATCATATTTGATAATTTATCGGTTCAGTAGCAGTATCTACGTTGCGTTTACCCAATAATCCATTCAATACCATCCCCCCTCTTAGTGTTTACCAATATTTCCCTCTCTCCCGTTACTTCTCATCATTTAAAATCCCCAACATATATATTTGTACACATTAATTGTTAAATAAAAATTATGTGTTAATTTTGGGAGTAAAATTTAGTTTTTGTTTCATCCTAATCGGTTCAATCAATCAAAAGATATAAAAATTTTAAAAATGCGAAGTCAGTCTTTCATATACGCTAACTTACTCACTCAGTGAGTTAGCGTATGAAAGAACGAATAAATAATTAAGGAAATGAGTAAAGGAGTGAATGAGTATGTCACGAAGCCTATACATATATATTTATTTTAAGAATGAATGAGTAAGGGAATGAATAAATGAGTGATTGTGTGACGAAACGTTCATAGATATATTTACGTCAGAAGTGGGATACTGACTCGGTTAGGTAATTTCTGCACAAAGAGCTGAGTCGTGGGTAGGAATTAGGTCAATCAGAGCTCGTACGTCTTTACCGAGAGAGGAATATTGTCTTTGTATCTGGATTGTGGATGCCCTGAAGATCTTCACCTGTACAACGAGACGCACTAATTGGAAGATTTGTAGGTGTTATTCTAGACATAGATCTTTACATAGACACAAAGTCGTTTCCTTTAACCGGTTTTTATTCACTCTATCCATTGGTTTTCACCAATAGATAGAGTGATTCAAGAGGAAGGTTTATATGCATACTAGTTTTTAATAAAAAAACATTTATCCCACTTGAACTATGATTTTTTTCGGAATAAAAAGTAGCTTATATGTTACTCCAGGTTATAAAGTATCTGTGTGGAAAATTTCATTGAAAACTGTGCAGCTGTTTTTACGTGATTGAGTAACAAACATCTAAACATATATTTCACATTTATAATATTAGTAGAGAAAACGTACGAGAGCGCACGAAATTTCGTATTATTAACCTGTGACTACTACTGTAATTTTTTATTACGTACTTCGCATGGTTTCTTTCTCTACTATACCATGCATGTATTATACATATAAACCTTCCTCTTGAATCACTCTATCTATTAAAAAAATCGTTTCAAAATCCGTTACGTAGTTTTAAAGATCTAAGCATACATAGGGACAGACAGACGGGAAGCGACTTTATTTTATACTGTGTAGTTAAGTTGCTATTTAGGGAAATTGTTGGCTCAGGAATTTAAGGGATTAATTTACCGATTGTTAAACGGAGCTTGTCTGGAGACCATTATGGCTGTGCAGTGGTGTGGTGTCGTGATGCTAGGTCTACATTAGTAAGGTGTAGAGTAAATGTTTATATTGGTTAGTCGGTTTCCGTTTTAAGTGCATGTTATTATTGCCAAAAATATTATGTTAATTACATATTTTTGCTATTACTGGGCCGAAACGACCTTCACATGAGCAGTTAAAGGGTCACACTAAATTGTGATTCACATTTGTATGATTTTTTTGGTCGGAGGTAACATGAGACAAGTATGGACAGTTATATATAGGACAAATCAGACAGAGTAAAATCAAAATTGAATAAATAAAGAAGAGAGAGAGAGATAATCTAAAGAAAGAAAGTAAAAAGAGACTGATTATTCTGAACATAGATAAAGATAAAAATTAAAGAGAGAAAAAAGAGAGAGGATGATAGCAAATAAGAGGAAGAGAGCCGTATATGGCAACACATATATCACTCACGAATAGTGCAGTTTTTTATCACTAAAATAATTTTTAAAATCGGGTCAGTAGTTCGTGAGAAACCCTTCAATTTACAAAATGACCACCTTACGGCACTTAAATGGCCATATCTTTTTAATTAAAATATTTATGGCAACACTACATAACCTATGTTACTAGGAAAGGATGTAGCTTTCTATCGGTGAAAGAATTTTCAAAATAGGTTCATTAGTTTTCGAGCCTATTCACAACAAACAAATATATAATAGTTCAGATAAAGGTTTTTGTATAAAGAAATTTCGTAGAAAATGGCTGCTCTCGATTAAAGTCTCTCTCTACTATAGAACTATAGTTAACTATCAATAAATAAACAGATAAGTAAACACAATTTTATGTATATAAAAGAATGTTTAATGTCACTTAGATGCAATCTAAGGTCTGTTTACTTTAATTTCGACATCACTTTGCGTAACTCAGCTCGAGGTTGTCATCTTAAATCTAGAAATTACTCTTATTTATATTAGACTCATCTATACTAAAGTTTGTGAGGTTGTGGGGGGTAATCTCTGGCTCTACTGAACCGATTTTGAAAATTCTTTTACCAATAGAAAGCCACATTATTTGTGAGTGTCATAAGCTATATAATAACTCGAAAAATGAAAAGACTTTTCCGTAGTACTCAGTTTTACAAATTAAGTCGGACATAAAACGGTCGAACGAAAACGTTTCTTATGAACGCTGCCTTAACGATGAGAGATATATGATTTATAGTTGCGGGTAGAGTATGAATGAATAAATGAGTCAGTCAACACAGTAATAACTACGAGTACTACTAGAAGTATTAAGAGATTTTATACAAACACCGATACTAAAACACCCACCCAAATATTCTATTGGGTGGTCATTTTGTTTGGATCCGTTTTCATACACTATTTCAGATAAATAAGATTTAGCTTACATTTGTCAAAAAATGTTTTAAATTTATCAAACAAACCTCTGAATATATAGAAGAACTGAAGACATTGTTTGACAAAATTTTGTTGGCAACATTTATAAAAAAAATTTTTTTTTTCAAATTATAATCTTATCGATTTTCAGATAAGACATAAAAATCATTTTATTTTTATTTTTTTTAAATGTTTTTACTTGAAAACTAAAAAAAAAATCAGCGTCTATTACATTTAATTAAATAATTATTTAATTTAAAAAAAAATAATATCACAGCTTGAGGTTAGGAACTTAAATTTTGTCAGAATTATTTTTATCCCTAAAGCAGAAACAAAAACTCCGCAAGGGCTAAGGTTGCGAGAGAAACCAGAGATGTGCGAGGATGTGTAGGTTAGGTAAATGAAGTGATTCTATTGATTCTTAACAAACACATCCCTGAAACAGAAACCCGTCTATTATCTTTACTTTATAAATAATGGTCTTGCTTATATATTGCGTAATGTACTTGTCGAAATAAACAAAAACAGCAGCTTATCCGCGGCCTCGCTGTTGCGAGAGTATCGCACTTTTTATTCTACGTCACTGGCAACACCCATTATGGAAAATTCTTAATACGCATGTTACGGTCAGTAATTGTAGTTAACTAGCCGACCAGTCCTCTCTTCGTTGAGGTATATTCAATCATTCCTTTACTCGTTCAAATATTCAGCTTATCCTTTATTTTTTTTTATTTTTTCTGTGTACAAGGCTTGTCCTAACAATAACTAACATAATACAAAAAAAATAGCAGTGATCATATAGAAAAAGCGAACCACGCGACTTCGTCCGCGTGTTGCTCGGCTCCTGTGGGTCGCAGCAAGATGTTAAATAGACTATGTTACTCCTTGTTACATCAGCTATCTACCAGTGAAAGTCTCGTCCAAATCGGTCTAGCCATTTCCGAGATTATCCGGAACAAACAGACGGACAAAAATTGTAAAAAAAAAAAGCGGTTATTTTAATATCACAAACAGACACTACAATTTTATTTATTTGAATGGATGGCTAGATTTATATAGACAGACTGAATTTTGATTACTGCTTGGGCTTTCTGACCCAGGTGCAAGTCTTAAATATTTAGGCATTTTGACAGGCTGACTGACTCCTGAATATTTTGATTTCTTTTATACTTTACAGCTCCATATACCGTTAAAATTTACTTAATTTAGTTAGTTGTTATCTATACTAATATTATAAAGAGGAAAGATTTGTATTTTTGTATTTTTGGATTTTTGTATGTAACGAATAAACATAAAAACTACTAGACCGATTTCAAAAATTCTTTCACCATTAGAAAGCTACATTATCCCTGAGTAACATAGGCTATATTTATTACAAGAAAAAATTAGAGATCCCCAGAAATTCTCACTAAAACTAACACAAGGTGCAAAAAAATTAGCCATAAAATATCTTTCATCACATGCGCTGCTAAAAGTATTGATGATAGAACAAAAAAATGTTTTACAATATTATAGAACGTAACAATATCTACAAAAAACTCCGCGAGACCATATGTCCAACTATTGTAGTTAAGTCACTATAACTCCTTTTTTACATTTTAAAAGTTGATAAAAATGCCTATCAAAATCAGACCATGTTTTCCATAACTTTGTATTAATTCTTATCCAAATAAATTATTTCGTAATGAAGACTGTTTCAATACCTGTTAATTACTTTTTAAATTATTGAGATCGGACATTCCAGTCAAAAGATATTACGAAATAAAAATATCAAGATAAATAAAAAATAATCTCAGACGGGCCGCCGGCGCGGTGTGGGTGCCTCGCAGCGCAGCGAGTAACGCGGCGATAGAGGGAGCGACAGAATGCGGGAGCCAAAATGTTAAAAAAAATTATCCACCCGTGCGAAGCCGGGACGGGCCCCTAGTATAATATATAGTGAGATTGAGCAGTGTAGGCGAGTGTAATTTTACTAATATAATAATGTATTTTAAAAGAAAAACGGTTACAAAGACAAATATTTTGATGCATAATTAAATTATTCTAATATTATAAATGTGAAAGTTTGCATGTTTATTACTCAATCACACAAAATCGGCTGAACGGATTTCAATGAAATTTAGCACACGGATACTATATAACCTAGATTAACACACAAGCTACTTTTTATCCCGGAAAAAATTAAAGTTCCTACGGGATAATAATAAAATGTTTATTGGACGCCTGAATATTTTTATACAGCAATGTTATTTGTTACTTGTATTGCATCCGAGCGAAGCCAGGGCGAGTCGACTAGTATATTCTCATAAATAAATTACATCTTTTACTGTAACATGAAGAACATATTAGATCTTTACCGTTTTAATTACAGACCATTTGTAATGTAATTTAAGTACAGTTAGATAACTATTTTATTATTTTGTTTAGATTTCTTTACATTAGAAGCTTTTCATCATCATGATGCTACAGCCGAGTAAACCACCTAGCTACGTCATCAAATAATAGTATTGTCTTCCATCACTATATATCATAAAAGCACCAGTGATGGACACATTATTTTTTTGTATTTCTGAAACTAACTTTTAACGAATTTAAATTAAAAAATGAAGGTATTACTGAAATCGAGAAAATAATACCAAACACTCACAAAGTGCTATACAATGGAGTCTCAGCATAATTACACCACATCATTGTAAAGCCATTATGGTTACCATTTGAGCTCCGTTTGACTAGCTCAAATCTATCGGAACAGAGGTTATATATTGTCTTGTTATAAATTGTTACGTGGGTATAATTGGAATAAAACAAAAGGAACTGCTTGTGAATACATATGAACAGCATAATATGAAACAGAATTAGGACATGCCCTTTGTCATGGACACCTAGCAAATAAACTAAGTTATTTACATACAGTAAATCAATACCATAGCAATTTACTCTAAAATGAGAATCATTTATTTAGAATACTCCAGACTGTGTGATAGTCAAGAGACAAAAAAATTAATTTAAAAAGTTTACGACATCCACATAAAAAGTTATTAGGAGGAGAGAGAAAAAGAAGAGGATTTATTCGCTCTTATCTGACCCATCATTCAAGTACCACCTCATCTATTTTAAGGCCATCTTCGAAAGAAATTCTTAACAATTAAATTAAATACAATATGACGCCGCAAGGACATTTTAAAATGATTTAATTGTAAAAGCAGTGATGGCCCAGTGGTTGAGACTTCAAGTCTTACTCGGGAGGTCCGAGTTCGATCCCTCACACAGGCACACACCTCTAACTCTGAGTTATGTGTGTTTTTAGCAATTAAATATCACTTGCTTTAACGGTAAAGGAAAACATCGTGAGAAAACCTGCACGAGTGAGAGTGCCCTAAAAGTTCTCAAAGGTGTGTGAAGTCAGCCAACCCGCACTGGGCCAGCGAGGTGGACTATGGCCTAATACCCTCCTCATTCTGTGGAGGAGACCCGGCTCAGCAGTGGGCCATTGACGGGTCGTGATGATGATGAATTAATTCAATAATAATTATAAGTGATAATTATTGTAAATAAATGTAAGGTAGTTGATTTATAATTCATTGTAAAAATAATCTCGCGCCTACAATTGTGTATCTTTGCATTCGTTACCCCCCTGTCCGTTTGCTTTATAAGGCCGAGCTTATACGAACAACAGCCAGTCTGCATTCGTGGCTCGAAGGAGTAACATCTCGCAGATTATAGCTACACAGTTATAGGGATAACAGACATGTAGCAATAAACTTTTGTTAAAGAAGATTGTCTTTAATTCAAATGGACAACCATCCTTCATCGCCATCGGTTCTGGAGCCGCGGGGCTGAATAGCGGGCCTGGCCCTAGAACTGAAGACCATGAACAGTCTCGTGCTCCCACAGATATCATACGGTCGAGCGCAGCCGTTTAACGTTATAGTGGCAAAGCTGACCGGACACGCATGTTGTACACAATCGAAGGTGTTAGATAAGCCACAGATATACCGAAAACACTCTTAATCCAAGTACTACCTTTTCAACTTTATGGTCAATCTTTAAAAATTTTTTTTTAATAACTAAATTAAATACGATATCATACGGTCAAGGCCAGTCCCTTTATTGCCATAGTGGCATAGCTGACCAGGGTCACATGTTGTACACAATGAAAAGTCTTATATAAGCCACAGATATACCGAAGACACTCTTAATCCAAGTACTACCTCTTCAACTTTATGGTCAATCTTTAAACATTTTTTTAAATAACTAAATTAAATACGATATCATACGGTCAAGGCCAGTCCCTTTATTGCCATAGTGGCATAGCTGACCAGGGTCACATGTTGTACACAATTGAAAGTCTTAGATAAATCACAGATATACCGAAGACACTCTTAATGCAAGTACTACCTCTTTAACTTTATGGTCAATCATATTAAAACATTTTTTTTAAATAACTAAATTAAATACGATATCATACGGTCCAGGACAGTCCCTTTATTGCCATAGTGGCATAGCTGACCAGGGTCACATGTTGTACACAATTGAAAGTCTTAGATAAGCCACAGATATACCGAGAACACTCTTAATGCAAGTACTACCTCTTCAACTTTATGGTCAATCATATTGAAACATTTTTTTAAAATAACTAAATAAATACGATATCATACGATTAAGGACAATCCCTTTATTGCCATAGTGGCATAGCTGACCAGGGTCACATGTTGTACACAAAGTCTTAGGTAAGTCAAAGATATACCGAAGACACTTCTAATCCAAGTACTACCTCTTCCACTTTATGGTCAATTATCTTCAAACGTTTTTTTTAATATTTCAATTAAATACAATATCACACTGTCGAGCACATGTCCTTTTATTTCTATAGTGGCATAGCTGACCAGGGTCACATGTTGTACACAATTGAAAGTCTTAGATAAGTCACAGATATACCGAAGACACTCCTAATCCAAGTACTACCTCTTCAACTTTATGGTCAATCATATTGAAACATTGTTGTTAAATAACTAAATTAAATACGATATCATACGGTCAAGGACAGTCCCTTTATTGCCATACTGACATAGGTAACCAGGGTCACATGTTGTACACAAAGTCTTAGGTAAGTCAAAGATATACCGAAGACACTTCTAATCTAAGTACTACCTCTTCCACTTTATGGTAAATTATCTTCAAACATTTTTTTAAATATTTAAATTAAATACAATATCACACTGCCGAGCATATGTCCTTTTATTGCCATAGTGGCATAGCTGACCAGGGTCACATGTTGTACACAAAGTCTTAGATAAGTCACAGATATATCGAAGACACTCCTAATCCAAGTACTACCTCTTCCACTTCATGGGTAATCTTCAAAATTATTTTAAAAAATAAATTAAATATGATTTTAAGACTTCACTATCTCTCATCTGCACTGCTTCATTACGAAACACTCAAGATTCGCGTGATAAAACTAAAACGTGTCCATTACTGGTACGTTTAGTATACAAAGTATATCAGAGAGTTACACTTGACTTCCGAAATAAGATAACCTTGTAAGTACAGATCTTAATGATATTTAATTATTGTAAAAATTAATTAAAGTTTACGAGTACATCTTTAATCTATTATAGTTGCAGTGATTCACAAATTTATTTGACTCATATTTAATCTATACTTATACTATAAAGAGGTAAGGTTTGTGAGTTTGTGAGGTTGTAGGGGGGTAATCTCTGGATCTACTGAACCGATTTTGGAAATTCTTTTACCAATAGAAAGCCACATTATTTGTTAGTCTCATAGGCTGTATATTAACCCGAAAAATGAAAAGACTTTTCCGTGGTAGTCGGATTTGCAAAGTAAGTCGGAGAACAAACGGTCGAACGGAAACGTTTCTTACTAACGCTGCCTTAACGATGAGAACGAGATTCACAGTTGCGGGTAGGAGTTAATGAATAAATGAGTGAGTGTGTGTAAGGGAATACTTTGAATACACCTCAGCAAAACGAGAGCGGGTAAGTAAGTAAGTGCATTACATGGATCATACACTCCTATAATAAATAACCGACCCCCAATTCTCTTTTCTTTTTAAAGACTCTCTGTAATTTACCCCTGCTATTTTATAGGCAACTTTGGGAACCACTGACTTACTGTTACAACAGTCCTAAAGCACCACTATAATTATCTGTTACTAAATCGTCATTACCTTTACCACAACTAACTTTAGTTCACATAATTTTCACAATGATAAATAAAAGTTTTAGCACACTCACACGATACTAACATCAAATAGTCTCAAACGTTAGTGTTAGCAACACCGTTTAAAAATTAGTATTCGCGGGTAGTATATCTTCGTTTCTAATCATTGTTTCGTTCCGATAGTATTTTTTTTTAATAATAATAATAGATAAGGTGCAAACGAGCAGATGGTCCACCTGATGATAAGTGGCAACCATCGCCCATGGACATCGGTAAAACAAGAAACACTCTCTCGTTTTGTCGATGCGTTGCATCCCCAAAGAGAGTGGGAAGGGGGAATGAAGAAGATTAATGATGTGGATTCAGCGGACCCTGCGAACGCGTGTATGACACTTGGGGGTCGGATTGGTGGTCGCAAGCCAGTCGGGGAACAGATCCCCTACCACCAAGAGGGTGCTGGGTTAGTGAGACTAATAGTGTAGTGTTATTTGGTGACGTGGTGCTAGGCCTCCGTTGTGGAGAAGCACGTGAGTAATGTACTTTATTATTTTAATATTCGGTAGCGAAGTCAAGCGATGAAATTGAGAGTTTACGGTTATAAAAGACTTCTTTAAACCTGCTCCTAGATCTCACGCCCAGGTTCTGCTCGCCTTCCATCTAGATTACATGATAATATTATCGTTTATAAGTTAATATTCTCTATAGTATTAGAACCAGGTAACAAAATTACCTTCAACTTCAAGAAAAGTATTAAAAAGTTAGATGTAAATGAGAAAAGCAGTATTCTTTTGAACCGTGTTACCTGTTCACACAGAGTTTCTGTTGTGTTACCGTAGATTTTAGACCATATTAGCAGTATTTGGGGCTTGCGACGAATGTGTAGGTATCATTAATCAAAGTCTTCAACTATTATTTAAATTAACAATGTAATGAATCATAAAAAATATCATCATAAAAAATATTTAGCACCAATTACACTATACTACATTTAGTTACTCGTCAAACTGCCTCTATGTATATCAGGAGTAAGGTTATAAGTAGTCAAGTTCATCTAACTAAACACTTTATTAAATTTTTTATGTCAACCCTATGAAACCACTAATTATTATTTATGGCAATAGATGACGTCTATCTACTGTAGATATTTAAAAAAAATGCTGCTCCGAATATCGTGGACAGATTTGCGAACCAACGTGTCCACATTTAAGCAACTAAAGATAAAGACGAGGCTCTCCACCATCTACCTCAAACGCATCCTTGAATACTTTGGCCAGATCGCACGAAAAGACAGTGGAAACTTGTGAAAAACTAGTAGTCACTGGTAGAGGCGGAGGCAGCAGATCCCGTGGCCGTAGCCAGACGCGTTGGTCTGACCAAATTCGCGCCGTGCTTAACACATCAGTTTACGAAGCGCTGCATGGCGCTGAGGACAAGCAGAGATGGAAGAAGACCATAAGAGATAGACTGTTGGGAGGTAATTGTTACGACCTTCAGATATGAGGAATACTACTTGCGGAGGAGGAGGAGGATGGACGTTTTTGTTAAATTTAATCTTCGTGTGAACGTTTAACTTTTCAAACACATAATATAATCTTTAAGATAAGGATAACTTAGTTAAACTCAAGATTAACTAAGTTAAGAAAAAAGGATTCCGAATTTTGTAAGAAGTGTAATTTGAGGTTAATTAAAACTATTCTTAACCTGACTAGTTTGCCAGACAGCATGAAAGTATCTACTATTAGGAATATATATGTCGGAGAATGGTAAAAGACTATCGAATAATCGAATCGTCATCGGTATCTGTGGCGTTGGAGTAGGGTAGTAGTCACTTCTGTTGTTTTGACAGTCTCGACCCTCGACCCTATATATGCCATCGACAGTCTGACTGAAGTCTTAGTCATGCGCGATCTCTCAAGAAGTGAAGTAGTCTCTGAATAGTGATAGTGTTGTGCAGTGTTGTGTTAGTGCTAGAAGTGCTGTCCGATCAAGGTCACGTGAGTACCTTACAATGTAACCTCGTCTTGTGTTAGGTTAGGATTATGTGCGTTTAACCTTGGCTTTAAACAGAGAGCCTAGCAGTGGAGGCGAGTGTCGTGATCACTTAAAGGAGGAGTCTTTAAGCCTACACATTGGTCACAACTTCAAGACACTGCTTAGGCTTCTCTCGTAATTGCTAGAGATCATATTTGATCATTTATCGGTTCAATAGGAGTATCTACGTTGCGTTTACCCAATAATCCATTCAATACCATCCCCCCTCTTAGTGTTTACCAATATTTCCCTCTCCCCCGTTCCTTCTCATAATTTAAAATCCCCAACATATATATTTGTACACATTAATTGTTAAATAAAAATTATGTGTTAATTTTGGGAGTAAAATTTAGTTTTTGTTTCGTCCTAATGGGTTCAATCAATCAAAATATATAAAAATTTTAAAAATGCGAAGTCAGTCTTTCATATACGCTAACTTACTCACTCAGTTAGCGTATGAAAGAACGAATAAATAATTAAGGAAATGAGTAAAGGAGTGAATGAGTATGTCACGAAGCCTATACATATATATTTATTTTAAGAATGAATGAGTAAGGGAATGAATAAATGAGTGATTGTGTGACGAACCGTTCATAGATATATTTACGTCAGAAGTGGGATACTGACTCGGTTAGGTAATGTCTGCACAAAGAGCTGAGTCGTGGGTAGGAATTAGGTCAATCAGAGCTTGTACGTCTTTACCTAGAGAGGAATATTGTCTTTGTATCTGGATTGTGGATGCCCTGAAGATCTTCACCTGTACAACGAGACGCACTAATTGGAAGATTTGTAGGTGTTATTCTAGACATAGATCTTTACATAGACACAAAGTCGTTTCCTTTAACCGGTTTTTATTCACTCTATCCATTGGTTTTCACCAATAGATAGAGTGATTCAAGAGGAAGGTTTATATGCATACTAGTTTTTAATAAAAAAACATTTATCCCACTTGAACTATGATTTTTTTCGGAATAAAAAGTAGCTTATATGTTACTCCAGGTTATAAAGTATCTGTGTGGAAAATTTCATTGAAAACTGTGCAGCTGTTTTTACGTGATTGAGTAACAAACATCTAAACATATATTTCACATTTATAATATTAGTAGAGAAAACGTACGAGAGCGCTCGAAATTTCGTATTATTAACCTGTGACTACTACTGTAATTTTTTATTACGTACTTCGCATGGTTTCTTTCTCTACTATACCATGCATGTATTATACATATAAACCTTCCTCTTGAATCACTCTATCTATTAAAAAAATCGTTTCAAAATCCGTTACGTAGTTTTAAAGATCTAAGCATACATAGGGACAGACAGACGGGAAGCGACTTTATTTTATACTGTGTAGTTAAGTTGCTATTTAGGGAAATTGTTGGCTCAGGAATTTAAGGGATTAATTTACCGATTGTTAAACGGAGCTTGTCTGGAGACCATTATGGCTGTGCAGTGGTGTGGTGTCGTGATGCTAGGTCTACATTAGTAAGGTGTAGAGTAAATGTTTATATTGGTTAGTCGGTTTCCGTTTTAAGTGCATGTTATTATTGCCAAAAATATTATGTTAATTACATATTTTTGCTATTACTGGGCCGAAACGACCTTCACATGAGCAGTTAAAGGGTCACACTAAATTGTGATTCACATTTGTATGATTTTTTTGGTCGGAGGTAACATGAGACAAGTATGGACAGTTATATATAGGACAAATCCTATCCTGTCCAATAATTGGTTTTCTTGAACCCGCAAGAGGTCACGTACGAAATTACTTGCTTCGTAATAACTGGTCGTTCAGACCTGGGTATTAACGTTTTCAGACATTTATTAATATTTTCTTATAGATTTTTTGTATAGACGCACTTATTAACTGAGTTTT
Organism: Limenitis camilla; assembly: GCA_905147385.1. Taxonomy (NCBI): domain Eukaryota; kingdom Metazoa; phylum Arthropoda; class Insecta; order Lepidoptera; family Nymphalidae; genus Limenitis; species Limenitis camilla. Next base: position 10,842,214 of record LR990247.1, read on the forward strand.
ATTTATAGACTAGCCGACCTGCGCGAATTCATTCGCTTGAGACTCCAATCCTATGGGTCGTAGCGTGATGTTATATACCCTATATTCTTTCTCGATAAATGGGATATCTAACACAGAAATAATTTTGCTAATCGAACCAGTAGTACCTGAGATTATCAAGTTTAATCAAATAAACAATCAAACTCTTCAGCTTAATCTATACTAAGACCAATAGGAGCGGATGATCACGGGCAGGAAGTCGCAAGGGTCGGCTAGTATTAGTATAAATATGACAATTTTTATTATTGTCTGTTTGTGTTTACGGTAGCTAGTTCTTATATAGACTAATAGATGGCGTTGGTAGTAGTGTTTCACTTCTGTGCCATTTATATGTATTCTTTCCCTTACGGATATTGAAGAATCCCTAAAAATTCTATAACGACTAATCCAATTTTGTAAATCAATTATCCGCAGAAAGCTACACAATTTCTAAATAAAATTAAAAAATCAAAACCCGCCAAGTGCGAGTCGGAGTCACGCACGAAGGTTTCCGTACCAATATTTGGCATTAAAATCATGTTTGATGTATGGGAGCCCCTCTTAAATATTTATTTTATTCTGTTTTTAGTATTTGTTGTTATAGGGACGACACAAATACATCATTTGTGAAAATTTCAAATGTCTATCACGGTTCATGAAATTCATGCTGGTGTCAGACAGGCGGACGGACAGCGGAGTCTTAGTAATAGGGTCCCGGATATTTTTAGCCTTTGGGTACGGTAAACTAAAAAGAAACGAAGACAGAAGTAAAATTTTAAGAGGATCAGAGGAGAGGAGGAGGAGTATCAAGGAAATAATGGTTTTTATTTTAAAATAATAATAACAGCAGATTTGAAGAGGTCTTCTACTAAATTCTCACCTGGATTTTTAATCTTCACTGTGCGAAGTGATCATACAAACTGACTGAAATATATCCCGACAGAAGATGTATATGGTCCACACGTGGGTTTACTTTAATTAAAATAAAAGTCATAAACGGTGTCACCTTTTAAGGTACCGAACCCTAAAAAATCATCACTTGAATATTTTATATATATTTAAAAATTAATTGGAGACGAAGCAATTCATTGATTCCTACTAATGTTAGACACACAAACAAGATCCCAGAGGCGTGGAACAGTCCCGTTTAATTGCTCTTCCGGGAAATCTATCCTGTTTTACTACATCCCATTTAAATCCGTTTTTTGTCTGGTACTATCGATCTCATCATCGAATCGAGTTTACAAAGCAGTTTAGGGTTTACATGGGTTAAGTTATATTAAACGTTTGGATTTTACTTACAATTATATCAATTTTTTTACTGTTTTTAAGAAAATGTTTATCAATATTTAAAGCTTCACTTCCTCACTCACTCAATCGCTAGCATTCTTTTCCAACCACTCGCTCACATACCTATTCCTTTATTCGTTCAGTCATTCATACTCAAATTATTTTACGACACTATTTTTTGTACAATTTCAGTATTTACTAATCAGTACTAATAAATATTTCCTTTCTTTCTTTCTTTCTGACTCTTTATCTATTTTTTACCCGACTACGGCGAAGCCAAAAGGAAGGGTTATGATTTTGGCAGTCTATGTATGTATGTATATTTGTATGTTTCACTCTAGCGCCTAAACTAATGAACCAATTTTCATGAATGATGTATCAATAGATTCGTAATAATAGCGCGGGTGACATAGGCTATAATTTTTGAAGTAAAACTTCTTTAGAATCGTTGTGATTTCAAACCGGATGCAACGGAAAAAACGACAGGTAAGAGACACAAATACAAAAATGTGTAGGAAAGAATGAGACAGAAATATACATACTATTTTATATTATTATATATATTCATCTCATTCTTTTATCGATTTACTGAAGTTTCACTTCTATCGTGTGTGAATCGCACACACACCTTTTTTTTATTTTTATTTTTTATGACGGAATTTATACCTCAGATTCTAACCTCGAAAAAACTGAGCTGATTACCACGTGTTTGGTATCAAAAGAAAGTACATTACAAATATGTATATATATGTTATTGTTTATGTCAACATATATGTTTAAAATGCGGTCGTATAGTTCGTGCGGTTCTGTCGTTGCTGTTATACACTCATTTAAGCAAATAAAAACCAACATTACGTTACAATATGAGATTATAAAGGTTATCTCGATCGAGAAACAGAAAACTATTAAAGTTTAAAAAATTATAACCCGACTACGTAAAAAAGTGGTCTAAAAAGGACGAAACAAGAAAATAATTCAGATATCTACTATGATTGTTTATATGATTAGAGGAACATCTCCATGGAACAGACATGGTAGGTATACATGGGTGCTTTGACCATTTTTATACCTATCCATTTCTCGGTTTCTGTCATAAGGAAAAAAAATTGCAAGTACAGTGTAATTACAGATAAAATATTACTCTTTTATCTCTTATTCTGTCTTTTATCTTTCTACCTTTTCTCTTCATTTCATTCTTTCATGTTTTCTTTTTGACTTAATATCTTTTTTAGTACTCATCATGGTATCATCGTATTATGAGTACTAAAAAAAGATAGAAAGTCAAAAAGAAAGTATGATACCATGTGTATATATTATTGATTCTTATTGATTTCTTTCTTTTTGTTTATTTTGACTCTTTTTCTTCCCATCTTCTTTAGGTCTATCTGGACAACGTATATCTAATGTAATCGGAAATAGTTAGAACATTATACTTTTAGATTTAGTTTCTTTCTGTTAGTATAAAAGTATATTATTGGATGATGTTATGATTTTTTTTTTTAATTTCTGTTGGTACTAAATATAGCTCAAGTATTACTTCTTTTCGGATGCATGATTAAACAGTGCCTTCTTTTATGAAGTGTAAAACTAATTTTTCACGTAACTTCAGTTAAACTTTGCCCACCAGCCACATCACACAATTTATATGGAAATTACCTCTCGCTTCTGACTTTACAAAAACTAATATTATTTTCAGCTTTTTGCTCATTTAAATATGCTTGTAATATCTCCTTAAAATGGTAAAGTGGGAAATTAAGGAGAGTTGTGAATAAAGTTTATCACTACATTTTACTATTATATACTAATACTTATTCCTAACTAAAAAAAAATGTAGGAAATACATAAGAATACAAACTACAAAAACGAAACTGCGATTCAAAATACAACTTACGCCATCTATTGACAAAATTACACGATCAGGTTTAAATCGCTGAATCGATTATGATGAAATGTGATACAGAGATAAAGTAGAGCTTGACGAAGGATTTAGGCTATGTTTTATCGCAAAAAAAAAAACTTAAGAATACAAAGTAAACAAATATGTATGTTCGTACGCCATCTATCGACGTGGGGGTGAAGTGCATGTCGAGCTGTGTGGCCGTTATGTGTTTGGGAGTTAGTCATATATAGATTAAAATGTAACATATAATGATATAGCGATTTAAATGTGAAATTAACTTACGTACGTACACACATATTTCATCAGCTAAGAGATCTTTTCCAAAAGTCAAAATTTGAATATTCTAATATTATATTTTAGAGCTTCACAAAGCTTGAAATCTTAAGGGAAATAGAGAACTTATATGCTCCGGAATAAATGTATTTACGCCAAACAATCCCTTGTGGGGTGGGAATAAGGGTTGCTCTATAAATCTTCAATCTATCTTTAATGCAATTGTACGTTTATTATGAGGTTGAAAACGAGAGTAGATTTGTTAATGCTGGCAACACTGATGATATAAAACCCACCACTAATTTAATCTTATACAAAAATTCTTTCAGTCTTAGATAGGCCATTTATCGAGGAAGGCTATAGGTTTTATATAATCACGCTACGACCCATAGGAGCGGAGATACACGCGGATGAAGTCGCACGGCTCGACTAGTAATTAATATTCTCTTACTACATATACATGACAGAATGACTATTATTTTTGTGAATATGTTACTTCTGAGTCACAAGTTCCAGACAATTCTCGACTTCGCTGTGAATTGTACAACAGTATAGTTAATATACACTTTAATATTTATAGTTATAGCTCTACTCCTATGGGTCGTAGAGTAAAAGATAATAGCTGAAAATATTCCACAATAAATATATTTTCCTTTTTTTAAATACTATAGTTAAAAAAAATACATGAAGTATCTCCTTTAGCAGTTGTAGGGGGGAGTCTCTGGATCTACTGAGCCGATTTTGAAAATTCTTTTACCAATAGATAGCCACATTATTTGTGAGTGCTATAGGTTATATATAAACCCGAAAAATTAAAACACTTTTCCGTGGTAGTCGAATTTGCTGCAGTAAGTCGGAGAACAAACAGTCGAACGGAAACGTTTCTTACGAACGCTGCCTTAACGATGACAGATATATAATTCATAGTTATCTGAGTGAGTGAACAGTTTGAATACCCCTCAGGGAAGCGACATTGTGCAGAAAACTTGGAACTGGAAGTTAGGTAACATTCCCTAGTGCCAGTTTTCCAGAAGTTTCGGACTACAGCCACTGTCCATCTTTGTTCAGATATCTTGAGACAGTTTGAGTCGCGAGTTAGTTTCTGTAGTTTCTAGTAATATAAACTAAATATTATAACTATTGCCCTCACTTCGCCTAGGTTTATTGTAATCGTTCACTCACGCACACACTCGCCACCCACACAATGGACATCAAATATTACAAATAAAAACACATTGTGACGTTGTATATTACCACCTAAACATTCCTCATAAATCACTGTATCTATTATTGAAATCCGTTCAGTAGTTTTATAATTAATCGCGAACAGACAGATAAATGTACGAGCTATATTTCACAGGCTAGTCTTGAGATTAAGTGTGAATTCACGCCTTCAGAAATCAGTTTAAACAATGATGTCATATACGAGTATATCCTCGATTCTATAAGAGTCAACCAATAAACCACTGTTTTCATTAAACCATCAGGCTAAGACGAATTTCCACAAGATTTTTATTAATATTGGTATATAATACTTTCAGAAGATAACTTATTCTACAGTCTTCACTACATAGTAACAGTCGCTTCCCGCTGTCTTTCTGTCTGTATGTCCATATGTATGCTTAGATTTTTAAAAGTAAGCAGCGGATTTTGATGTGATTTTTTTTAATAGATAGATTTTTTTTTTAAATTTAATAGATAGAGAACTTTTTGAATTATTCGCTTAAAAAAAGTTATCACTCTTATTCGTAAAGCTCAAAATAACTACTACATTAAAGTTGCTTCCAATAAGTCTAAGGCTACTTGGAAGGTTATACAAAAATCTGGAGATGACATCAAACAAATAAGAGCTAATGATAATATATTAACTCATCCATGTGATATTGCATTTGCTTTTAATTACTTTTTCATCGGCGAAACTGTTAGTGTAGCTTCAAGAGATAAAGCTAAATTTCAATTACAAAATCCCAAGGCACGAGAACGGAAAAAATGATCTAAAATGTTCACAAAATAAAAACTACTGAGCCCAACTCTTTTAAATTTTTATGGGACCAAATGGCAACAATTCCGCATCAAACTAAAGAGGAATCACGTAAATCGGATCATAAATCTCAGCGTAATTAATATACATACATAAAAAAATATACCAATCGAATTGAGAACCTCTTCCTTTTTGAATTCGGTTAAAAATAGATGTAATGTTTCTGGGTCCAACTACACCTGCTGATATCATTCGATTTATACAATCTTTTAGAAAAATTTTCCTCAAAAGATCATCTACAAGATTAGTCTGAGGTATTTTTTTTGTAAAATGTATAAAAAAAAGTTATAGAAAAAATTCTCACCTTTTTTTCTTCTAATTTAGGCCAAAAAGTTATATAAACATATTTGTAGGCAAAACAACTTGCTACAAATTATGTCTTTACAAATTTATTTAAGACGCATAGTTTCCGAGATATCGCGAAAAAGGTGTTTGCACCCCTTTTCCAAAATGGCGGCCGGGGGACAATGGTGGCGACCCCACAAACTTGAGGTTAAGCTTCTATTGACCTCCCACACATGTCCCAAAAATAAAATTGCGTCCTCTATAAAATGAAATATTCGGTCCTTAAATTGTAACATTTCAATGGACTATAAGATGAAAATGGTCATCATTGTCCGCGAAGCCTCAGATGGAGGTAAAAAGATATTGTTGTTTGCGTCCCCTAACATGAAGATCAAAAAAGGTGTTTTGCCACCAAAACTCATTTGGCAAAGCGGCAGCCGATCAGTCGATTTCTAATCCTTGTCGATTTTCTAGGATGAAATATCGATTTAAAATTTTTGATCCGAATTTTTGTTCTCGGATTGCCATCCCAAGAGGAATTAACACTATTGTACACTTCAACGCGACCCTGATGATATGATCCTACTTTTACTATTTTAATACACTAGCCGACTCGCACTCGCTTCGATGAGGTGTGTTTATCCATTCATACTCTACCCGCAACTATGAATCATATATCTCTCATAATTAAGGCAGCGTTCGTAAGAAACGTTTTCAACTTACTTTCCAAATCCGACTACCCCGAAAAAGTCTTTTCAATTTCGGGTTAATATATAGTCTATGACACTCAGATATAATGTGGCTTTCTATTGGTAAAAGAGTTTTCAAAATTGGTTCAGTAGATCCAGAGATTATACCCAGCAACCACACAAACTTTACCTCTTCATAATATTAGTATAGATGAAATAGAAATCAGTAATATTAGTGATTAGTCAGAAACAAAGTAAACCGCACCCAACCTAACTAAGCCTTTAAAATTGTTAACTACGTTAACTAACATCCGTAATAGTTCGTTAGAGGAATTATATTCATTATAAGAAGAAAAGCGACAGATGATAAAAGAGGGAGGACAGAGTAAAAATATAAATGAATAGGTAGAGGAGGGAGAGAGAGAGAGAGACAATCGAAAGAAAGAAAGTGAAAAGTTACTGATCATTCTGAACAGATAAAAATAAAAATTAAAGAGAGAAAAAAGAGAGGTAAAGAATTCGAAAATCGGATCAGTAGCAACAAAATGGCCATATTCTATTAATTAAAAAATGTATATGGCAACTCTAAATCACTTTTGTCAGTCACGAATAGTGTAGTTTTCTATCAGTGAAAACATTTTTTGAATCGGATTTGTAGTTCCTAAGAAACTCTTCAATTTACAAAATGGCCACCTTATGGCACTCAAATGGCCATATCTTTTTAATTAGAGTATTTATGGCAACACCACATAGCCTATGTTACCCGGAAAGGATGTAGCTTCCTATCGAAGAAAGAATTTTCAAAATCAGTTCAGTAATTTTCGAGCCTATTCGCAACAAACAAACATACAAACAATCAAATCTTTCCTCTTTATATAATAGTATAGAGTATAGATAATGTTTCTTCGTCTATATTATACATTACTTGTTTGGATGTTTGTTAAACAATCACGCAAAATCGGCTGATCGGATTTCAACGAAATTTGGCACACAGATACTTTATAACCTGGAGTAACACTCTACTACTTTTTATTCCGAACAAATTCAGAGTTCCTTATAATAATAAAAATTGTTTAAGGTCGTAAGGACCCCATAACCACCATTATAGGTGGTAATTTAATGTATTTGAATAGCAACACTGTAATGTTACAGATTAATAGAGAGTACAGTGTTAGATACAGTGTCAGTGTCAGTTGGTTGATTGTCGATGGTACGACTTTGACAGTTTGTGTCAGTCTGCTGCAAGTCAGTTCAGTTGATCACTTTTATCTCTGCTGGTGGAGGGGAGGCGCAAGACGTGCGTACTGACAGTATAGCCCAAGAAATTGAATCCATTTGAATCCGTGAGATAAATATAATAATATTATTTAACGAATATCTGTTCATAGAATATATTTAAGAAAACTTAATCTGAGGGACCTTTATAAAAAGAAATTTGGGTTTGTTTACGTAGTATAAAATGAAGTTGATTCCGCTGTCTGTTCGCTTAGATCTTTTAAACTACTCAACGGATTTTAATGTGGTTTTCACCAATAGATAGAGTGATTCAAGAGGAAGGTTTATATGTGTAATACAAGCATATTATTATAGTAGAGTAATATTATAAAAACAAAAGTAACTATGTCGTCTGTTACGCTTTCACGCTTAAACTACTGAACTGATTTTGATGAAATTTAGTATGGAAAGAACCTAGAGCTTGAGAAAGAACATAACTTATATTTTGTCGCGAAAAAAAAGGCTTAAAGGGTTAAAATAAGGGATGAAGCACATGTCAAGCTGTGAGAAATTACTTATATTATATAAATGTTTGTATGTGATTTACGCAAAAAATACTATACCTAATTGGATACGATGTTCACTTTTGTATAGCTCCAGGTCTAACTTAAAATATAAACTATATTTGAATTGGATATCAAAGTTATTGACATTTAAATATGTGTTAGCCCAACGAAGCTAGTTTTGTCTTCTGTGTAGTAATGACGTTCCCACAGAGGTTGGAGACATATAACATGTAGTATTTAAAAGTGTGCTCTAAGTTATAAGAGCTAGCGATTTCTATTATTTTAATACCCCCAGTAGCAGTTTGACTAGTAATTACCTGGATTGTATATTTAATGAACATACTGAAGTGTCATCTTTGTTGAGGGTATTGAAGTATTTACTAATTTCTGTTTGATATAGATTAATGTAAAGTTAGGAGGTAAAGCAGTGTAGGTGAGAGTTTGGAATTAGAAGAACAGCTCTTGGGTCTTAATTCAAAGGCCCTGCTTAGTTGTTTAATGCTCATTTAGGCTTTAGGCTGAGAATTATTAAACAACAAAATATTTACTCTAAATGTTTAATTTTTCAAAATTTTGTGAACAATTAAATTGACTTTACAATTTTTTAAAGTGAAACTTCTTTAGAATCGTTGTGATTTTAAACCGGATGCAACGGAAAAAACGACAGGTAAGAGACACAAATACAAAAATGTGTAGGAAAGAATGAGACAAAAATATACATACTTAGGTACTATTTTATATTATTATATATATTCATCTCATTCTTTTGTCGATTTACTGAAGTTTCACTTCTATCGTGTTTTAATCGTCGTAATCCAAAATATAATATTCTAATTTTTGAAGTTTGTAACTCATCACGTAATGAAAACTCGTTATGCGTATTTTGAGTCGTTCGGTTCCTTCAGACGTAATTTTTGATATTATTTAATGTTTTGATGCGATGTTGAGTTTGTTGATAGCTTTTCTCAACAGCTAATTACTTTCCGAGCTGGTGGTAGCTTCAGCCAAACTGACTGACTGACCTATATGCTTTCGCCTATAACTCGCACCATCACAAGTATGCGGGTAGAATGAGAGGCAGATAAGCTCACATCCTGCTACTGGAGTTCCGGTGATGCTTCAACTTGAAATGTTAGTTATATCACGATATTATCTTTTATTAAACACATCATTATATTATAACATACTAGTCAACCTGCCCCGGCGACGTATAGGTCCAACTTACCGTATACTTAGGTTTACAGGACAATAATCAGGTGCTTACATATTTTATTTTATCCCGCAGGAACTATTATTTTTTCTAGGATTAAAAGTAGTCTATGTGTTAATATAGATTATATAGTATCTGTATGCCAAATTTCATTGAAATCCGTTCAGCCGTTTTTGTGTAATTCAGTAACAAACATCCAAACATACATATATGGTTTTATAGACCGAATATCGATTAATTTTAATCTCCCTTATTAATAGCTAGGGTGGGTAATAATTACTATTAATTTATTTTAGGAGTACCGCCACTGATTTAACAACCTCTGTTCATTACTTAATCGGTAGTTTGACTAGTAATTTTATACACTAATTGTCTATCAAGTAGTGGAAGGCAAAATGTAATAATGTACAGAATTCTTAATTGATCACGTGATTCAGACATTTAAACTTGTTTTGATATCTAGGTTATGTAAGCATCCGATAGATGGCGCTGTATAATATATATTGAGAAGCCAGGGCTGCAGAACATGTAAGTCCCACACGGCTAGTCTAATTATAAAAGTAATTAAGTACTCAAACATTGTCAGATACAATGAAGCCATCAACCCTAAACCAACAATGCTGCTGGTCAGCTTGCTTGTGTTGATTTTGGGACAAAAATACCCCACAACGGTTTCGGACTTAATTTCAAATTTAATAATTTCTTACACATACGACTAAATTGTCGATGAGTATGAGAAATAATTTAAAAATGGTCTTAAAATTAAACTAGAATCTCCAGAGCAAAGAAACGAAACGAACAATCTAAAAAATGATTCTAAGTAGTGGCGCCATCTTGATAGGTATAAGTGTCATAAAATGAGAGAGATATGATACCCATTACAGTATAGCAATACATATACACATGTAATTGAAACTGTGGCGAGCAGAGCCTGGGGTTTGAGAAAAGAGTATCGAATAATCGAATCGTCATCGCAATCTATGGCGTTGGAGTAAGGTAGTGGTTACTTCCGTTGTTTTGACAGTTTCGACCCTCGACCCTTTATATGCCATCGACAGTGTGACTGAAGTCTTAGTCGTGCGCGGTCTCTCAAGAAGTGAAGTAGTGTCTGGATAGTGATAATGTTGTGCAGTGTTGTGTTAGTGCTAGGAGTGCTGTCCGATCAAGGTCACGTGACAATGTAATTGTGTTAGGTTAGCTTTATGTGCGTTTAACCTTGGGTTTAAACAGAGAGTCTAGCAGTGGAGGCGAGTGTCGTGATCACTTAAAGGAGCTCCTTAAGCCTACACCTTGGTCACAAGTCCAAGGCACTGCTTAGGATTCTCTCGTAATTGTTAGAGATCATATTTGATCATTTATCGGTTCAATAGGAGTATCTACGTTGCGTTTACCCAATATTCCATTCAATACCATCACCCCCTTTTTTTTTGTTCCCCAATATTTCCCTCTCCTGTTAAAATCCCCGACATATATTACTCTCACCTCCACCACTTTACCTAGCCAACTACAATAGATAATAAAGTTAACTTACGTGGACCTCAAGAAGGGTGACCTTAACAAACACCAGAGAGCCTGACTCAGGACTCTAATATTTCGCACTAAAGGTTATATATTGTCTACAGCTCGGTATACTTGACATAATATAAAATGATATACCCGCTAATACTACTATATACATTTTAAATAGGTTTTATATGGTCTTCACACATTTTTTATTTTTATTTATTTAAAAAATCACAACTACAAATATTCATATACCAAATAAATTTACTTTTTATATATTAGCCCATTTTTAATTATGTACATTTATCATTATTGTTTTATCATTTATTGTCATTATTATTTTAATCATATATATTTACGTATAAGCTAAGCTAATTACAATGTATATTTAGGCCTTCAGCTCACACCGCGCCTCGCGCAGCATACAAGGAAACCACTGAAAATCAGTTGGGGGATACAATCCCTCCCTCTACAATACTGAGTGGTTATCCGATTGACAGACGCCGATGTATATTTATTTTAGTACTTATAATATATTTATCTTTAGATATTAATCTTAGATATTAGATATTAAGGTCTGTTAATAAAGCATTTCTTTCTTTCTTTCTTTACTTTATAAACAGTGTTGCTAACATAAGCAAAACTTATAGGAATTTGAATAAATTATTATTAATATTAAAACAATTGAAATAAATTACTATGAACATAGTTCTTGTTATTGTTGTCTTTGCATTTAATTACGTTAACATAACGCCATCTATTTTATTATTTTGGTACTAATTATATGAGATATCCTGAACTATATTTCGTTAGTTCAAAACATGCCACTAAATAATATATCTCATTTTTTTTACACTAAACAAAAAGGAATGGAACGAAACTAATTGAATAATAAGTCAAATAAATTAACTATACAATGAATAATTAATATTAAATAATAAATAAAATAATGAAAGCCAACAGGAATTTAGAAATGTTTTTATATAACGCACTAATGAGGGTTTAGGCAGCGATTTCATAGAAGGCTTGACTTGTCCCGACATTCAACCAATTCATATAAAACCTTAACATATTTTAAACCTAAATCTCTCTCATAAATCACTCTGTATTTAGTAAAAACAGCCTAAAAATCCTTTCAGTAGTGTTACAGTTCACCGCAAACTGACAGACAGAGGCGCTGTGGGATTTCGTTTTATATATGTCATTTTCTTTTCATACTATTACTAGTCGACCCGCGCGACTTTGTTCACGTGTAGCTCCACACCTATTAGTCGTAGGGTGATGATATATAGCTTATAGCCTTCCTTAATAAATGGACTATCTAACACTGAAAGGATTTTTCAAATCAGACCAGTAGTTCCTGAGCAAACAAACAAACTATTCAGCCATATATATTAGTATAGATTATTATACTATTCATAGCCATCCTATGTCATGTGAAAAAAATGGTATCTTCAGATAAAACGGTTGTCGTCAGTGTGCGCATACTCTACATCCTTTTCATATTGTGAATTGTGAAGAGACTCTTCCATCTTCATACCTTACAAAGTAAATATGAAAAGGCAAATGTATTATGAAGCGTTTCATCGACAATATCTTAATCTATTGATCATTCATACTTAACTGTGACTGTTGAGGGTATTTCAATGTATTTGCTTTTATTGTAATATATAAGCGACAAGCATTTGAAGCGTCAGTGGCTCAATGGTTTGGGCGATTGATTCACGATCAATAAGTGGTGGGTTCAAATCCCGGACATTGGACTACTGGCGTGGCCCACTCCTGACACAAGCATTTCAGCTTACTAGGAGAGGTAAAGGGAATACTTGTAGTATTTGATCCATACTGCTAGTAATCTTTTAAAAAAAAAAAACAGGGAGACGTTGGCAATACAAGAGACACCCTCTCACATGTGTTCTCGCTCTAATAGTTGTAATAGTTGATTTAGGAGAGAGCTGCTGCTGTTCTTGAGCGAGAACTCAGAATCTACTAGAACCTCAGCATTAATGGGGTGGGAGAGGAAGGGGGTAAGTTTGGCTTACAAGCGGCAGGACTGAATTGTGTTAAAGACACTTGGCGGATGAATTTGCCTGCTAGTGGTCGCAAGCCATTCTAGGAACTGATCTCATACCACTAAGAAAATATATTTGATTTAAAAGTACCTTCATAATCGTATTATTTAAACATAAATTTTAGTACAGCGCCATCTGTTGGGTGCTTACAATTACACCGCCATCTATTACCAATTTTTAATTTATGATATTCAATATTTTTTTAAAGAATACCCTCATTTGCTCAACGATACATAATATTTATCTTGGGAGAACTAACGCAAAATGACAAGTGATTTCATTAGGCAAACACTGTCTAAAGTAGTGCAAATGCAGTAGCGAAGTACTGCCTGAACTTCATATTCATAGTATCATTTCTTACAATAACGTAGAGAGTAGACAAATTATTTTTATGATTGGTCGTACTAAATCCGTCCACTCGTTAAGGGGTCGTTACGACCGCACCTCAGTAATAATGGCGTTGATGTTGTGAATGCCAAAAAAGGGTTAGGTAAATATTTTTCAAATATAAAATAATAATTTTCATATATTTCGCTACATTTTTTTTAATAGAAGACATCACTCTCATGTCCCACGGTGGCTGTCCTGTCGGAGTGATACATCGTATAATATTAAACTAAAGAGTAATAATTCACCTTTTAGTAACGTTTTAGGACAAGCAAGAGTTGAATAAAATAACGTTTAATAGGTCAGCCTTAAAACAAGTAGAAGTAACAGCGTTACGGGAATATTCAGTAGAATGACTGTTTTGCACCCCATTACACATTGTGATCGTCCTCCACTCGATGCTATAGATCTGATGCTACTTACCGCTATAATATATAAGGCTGTACACTTATACATTGCAACCTATAGCCGGGTCTCCTCCTAGCCGGAGTAAAGCTGCGTTTTCACCAGAGATGAACGAGGATGTGTAGTGAGGGATGTTTTTGTTAAGAACCAATAGCATCACTTCATTTGACACACTCTGAGCAAGGCTAGGTAAATGAAGTGATTATATTGGTAATACCCGGATGTGAGCCAGATCTACCTCTCCTTCTCCTATCCCATTAATGCTGTGGTTCCAGTAAACACTGGGTTCTCGCGCAGAGTCTATTGGAACCGCAGCAGTCTTTTCTTCGCTCCCCCCTTCTCACTCTATATTAGAGGCGGTAACGCATTGGCAAAACTACTGGTCCTTGGCCACTTACCATCAGGTAGACCGTCAGCTCGTTTGTTCTTATCTATCATTAAAAAAAATATAATATTGCTTGCAATACTTTTGTTAATTATTATTTTAAGAACAATTGTTCAACAATACACAACCTCTGTCGCGATATGTCATAAAGTAAAATCTGTGTAAATTAGTGCTAGTAGTGAGGTTTAGTACTAGGTCTTCTTTATTGAGGATCCTGTGTGTCGTGGTCAGTGTTACAATTTTGTGAAAGAGTTTTTAGCATCAGCACCTATGTTACAATCCCTAGGTACTTACTAATAATAACCAAATAATTAATATATAGCCTAGCTACGACGCTCACCGTTACCTTACAAATTTTACCTCTTTATAATATTATTATAGATTTTTTTTTATTTTCTCATTATTTTCATGGTATATGTTATCTGTAGTCTTCCTGTGGAGACACATTAACACATATTTGTTGCTCTAACACATGGCACAGTCAACTCAAATGTGTATTAATAAATATTAAAATATTTTGTGTTATATAGTTTGAACTAGCGCTATACTTCCAGTGTAAAGCGAACTAAAAGGCAATGGAGTCAAAAATTAATTGCGGGGTCTTAAAAGAAAATAATAATGCTTTCATTTAACGTCGTTTGTGTCCAATTAAGGGTCTTTATACTTGTTTGTTATTTAACGATATAACATTAAATACGTTCATGTTATAACCTCATGAATATATAATAGCAGTGTGAAAATATCTGTCTCACACACACACACACATACTCACACGCGACTTCTTTTGTTTAATCTCAAGTATTTCAACTAGACAATATAAAATCTCTGTTCTGATAGATTTGAGCTATACGTCAATATGATCTCGCACAGTAAACATATTGTATGGGAGTTATGCACTTTATTTGTTTTAATATTAAGTGGTCGAGCAGCATAGCATATTTGTCGAGCTTCTCGTCCCCTAAGGGTTGGACGAGTATGCGTACTCGCATTCCTCCGCGTAAACAAAAAAAATTTGGCCTTGACCACGAAACTATAACACTAACTTCCATGTACACTGCGCGACAACACCAGAAAGAGTGACTCTAATCTATCGCACTAAAAGTGCACTACACGTGGCCATGCTTAAAATAATATAAAAGAAACTGCGAATACTAATTTATAAACGACTAGGGGTCCGTCCCGGCTTCGCACGGGTGGATAATTTTTTTTTAACATTTTGGCTCCCGCATTCTGTCGCTCCTCTATCGCCGCGTTACTCGCTGCGCTGCGAGGCACTGCACACCGCGCCGGCGGCCCGTCTGGGATTATTTTTTATTTATCTTGATATTTTTATTTCGTAATATCTTTTGACTGGAATGTCCGATTTCAAGAATTCAAAAAGTAATTAACAGGTATTGAAACAGTCTTCATTACGAAATATTTGGATAAGAATTAATAAAAAGTTATGGAAAACATGGTCTGATTTTGATAGGCATTTTTATCAATTTTTGAAATGTAAAAAAGTAGTTATAGTGACATAACTACAATAGTTGGACATATGGTCTCGCGGAGTTTTTTTTAGATATTGATACGTTCTATAATATTGTAGAACATTTTTTTGTTCTATCATCAATACTTTTCGCAGCGCATGCGATGAAAGATATTTTATGGGTAATTTTTTTGCACCTTGTGTTGGTTTTAGTGAGAATTTCTGGGGATCTCTAATTTTTTCTTGTAATAAATATAGCCTTTGTTACTCAGGGATAATGTAGCTTTGTAACAGTGAAAGAATTTTTGAAATCGGTCCTGTAGTTTTTATGTTTATTCGTTACATACAAAAATACAAATCTTTCCTCTATAATATTAGTATAGATATAGATATGAGCAGTGATGGCCCAGTGTTTGAGACTTCAATGTCTTTCTTTCTCAGGAGGTCCGAGTTCGATCCCCCACACAGGCACACATCTCTGATGATCTTTTCAACCTTGCAGGTTTGTAGACTAATGTCTTAATCTCATTTAATAGCTAAAGTTTGCTCATAAAACAGATTAGTTACGTGCATTCGGATCTGAGTCCTAAGATTTGTTTTAATATAACTTTAGTAATTAGGGCAAAAACTGACTCAAAGACAGACTTAACTCTTTTTTTATTATATTTTATAACAGTAAAATATGCCTTTAAGCATCCCCTCCGTGGGATGAAGGGGTATGTGGGGCTCTACTATCCAATAATAACCACCGGATCCAACGCCGTCATGAGGCAGGCACCACAGGATTTTTCAATAAACCAAATTTTACTTTATTGGCCATCTCATATAAACGCTCTCTGAGATAACCTTATAAAAAAATGCATTTTACTTAATTCAACTTAACAAAAACTCATTATAACAATTTAAACATTGATTTTGATTGACCACCTCTATCTAACCAAATTGACCATCTCTTCAGGATAGCCGTCTCCAACTATTTTTCATATATATTACTTGAAATTTCTTTTTCTCTCTTTTTTCCAAAGTAAAACTTGTCATAAGCCTAACTCAGTGTTAACAAAAGAAAATACTTTTATAAGACGTTGTATACTTTACTTTTGTATATTGTAAAAGTTTTTAGGCCACACAATAGATGGTATTCGGTTTAATGGGCAAACTTATCTCATTTCAGCAGATTACTGCTGTAATACGGTGATGGACAAACATACTTAATAAGCTGGTTACTTGTACTTATGTGAAGTTAGTTTTTGCCGTGCGTTTATAGAAAAAAATCATTTTGTAAGAGGCGAGTGACCCATCTCCCCTATTGGTAGCAGAGGACTGTTCCGCGACTGACTTGCAACCGGTCGGTTCGCATGTGGGCGAGATTTAACCCCACTCTTTCCCATTCCATTAATTCTGCAGATCCAATGTTCATCGGGTTCTTGCTCAGGGTCCGCTGAAACCGCAGCATTCTCTTCGCTTTCCCTCCTCACTCTATCTTCGAGGCGGCAAAGCATCGGCTAGACAAAAGATACTCTCTAGTTTTACTGATGACCGTGAGCGACGGTAGATACTTTCCAGTAGGTGGACCATCCACTCGTTTGTCACTTATCCATCATAAAAAAAGTCTTACCGTTTTGCATCATGATTAGATGAGCGTTTTTTTTCGAATAGTTTGAATGTAACTTGTTGTCAATACAAACTAAACGAAACTGCGGTTTAATATACTACTTACGCCATCTATTGACGGATAAACGATCTGTCTTGTCTGTTACACAATCACGTTTAAATCACTGAACCAACTTTGATGAAATTTTGCCTAAGATTTTATTAGTTTTTAAGTAAATTACCGATAAACGACCATCAGGAGTTGACGCATGTATAACAAAGTGTAGAATGCTTAACAAGTTTTAATGAATTTTGATACACACATAAGGCGATTCTTGTTCATATAGCAAAATAAATGAAAAACACATATTTTTCTAAAAATCTAGTTTTTACAACTTTTTTTAATCTTAATATGTTTAATTATGGAAAAAAATTGTTACAAAATAGTGACAAACAATCTCAACTTTATTAAGAGTATGAAAGCTATACTGCGCAGCAACACTCAAGCGACAATATTAACATGTGATCTTGGCAGGAGCCGAGCAGTGCCTGGGGCTTGACACCCAGGAGCTGGTTTAAAGACATATTCTAACGCGATAACACTTGACAGAGTAACTCAATCATATTAATGATTAATGAAATAACATAAAATGAACTAACTACCCGCGAATACTAATTAATGATCGGTGTTGCTAACACATAACATTTTATAATAATAAAGTGTTATAGACAAACATTCATACAATATTTATTAGTATAGAGAAATAATATGAAAGAAAAGCTATAAAAGTGTCGTGAAAGTTGTTTCATATGTTTGTATCGGTTCGAAAATATAATATGAATTCAGGATCACGAATTCGCGAATTCGTGTTTGATCTCCTATTTTTTTTTATTATTAAACTAGTCGTCTTGCTCCAGCTTTACCTGGTGCAATTAATTTTAATTTTCACCATCAACATAATTTATTTATATGACTACTTCCCAAAGTCATAAACAACTACACAGCTCGACATACATTTCAACTCCTTCAAGCCTTTTTTTCACAATAAAACACAGCTTATATCCTTTTCCAAACTCTAGTCCATCTCTGTATCAAATTTAATCAAAATCAGGTCAGTGGTTTAAGCGTAAAAGCGTAACAGACTGACAGCATATCGCAATTATAATACTAGTTAGGATTACTATATATTCTGCTACTATTTAGATTTAATAAACTTTATATAGAAACAAGAACTTGACATGGAAATTAATTAACTTTATATAGAAACATGAACTTTACATGGAAATTAATGAACTTTATATAGAAACATGAATTTTACATGGAAATTAATGAACTTTATATAGAAACATGAATTTTACATGGAAATTAATGAACTTTATATAGAAACATGAATTTTACATGGAAATTAATGAACTTTATATAGAAACATGAATTTTACATGGAAATTAATGAACTTTATACTATAGAAACAAGAACTTGACATGGAAATTAATGAACTTTATACAGAAACATGATCTTTACATGGAAATTAATGAACTTTATATGAAACCAGAACTTGACATGGAAATTAATAAACTTAATATATAAACAAGAACTTGACATGGAAATTAATGAACTTTATATAGAAACAAGAACTTGACATGGAAATTAATGAACTTTATATAGAAACAAGAACTTGACATGGAAATTAATGAACTTTATATGAAACCAGAACTTGACATGGAAATTAATGAACTTTATATAAAAACAAGAACTTGATATGGAAATTAATGAACTTTATATAGAAACATGATCTTTACGTGGAAATTAATGAACTTTATATGAAACCAGAACTTGACATGAAAATAAATAAACTTTAAAGAGAAACATTAACTTTACATGGAAATTAATGAACTTTATATAGAAACATGATCTTTACGTGGAAATTAATGAACTTTATATAGAAACATAAATTATACATAGATATTAATGAACTTTACATTGTAATTTTTGCCGTTTATAGTGTATTTAAGTAAATTAAATATAGAAGCATAAACTTTATATTAAAACTTGTGTATTTTATAAACTTGTATACATTTATTAATGCTCTCTCAAAACTCAAACTCAAAATAGTTTATTTCAATTAGACTTTTTACAAAGTAGTTTTGACTGGTCCGGAAACAGGAAAGTGGTCTTCTGATGAGAAGAACTGGCAAGAAACTCAACAATCGCTCTTTTCAAAACGCCATTGTTTACATAAATTTGTTTTCAAATTGTATTATGATTCAGCTGAGTATCAACGTCACTTGAATTCAAAGCTTTGTTGTCGTTCAAGTAATCATTTACAGAATAGTAGGCTTTATTTATTAAACACTTTTTAATATGAGTTTTAAACCGCTTAAGTGGCAAGTCTAATATAGTCTGTGGAATCTTATTATAGATGCGAACACCAAGCCCCATGAAGCTATTACTCACTTTGTGGAGACGAAAGTATGGCGTTACAAATTTATTTCTGTTTCTTGTATTTATACTGTGTCGTAATGCCATAAAACATAATACTGTGAAATATAAGATATAAGAAGTTTAGCATCAAAATGATAGCATCCATATGATTCTTACCAAAAACTTAGCACGTAAAAATAAGGGATGATATTCCAGAAATGTTACCCTTTGGTAGTTGCAAATAAAACAAAACTCCCAATAGTCGCAGACGGGATGCTTTCTAAAAGCCTTTTTATTCATACGATACGATATCGTAAATCATATTAGTATATCAACAGTAATTTAAGATTACTAGCAGTTTGGATTGCAAACTACTAGTATACTTAACCTGGGAATTGAACCTACGACCTATTGATCGTGAATCCAACGCCTGAACTGACCTACTGATGCTTATATTATTCATACAGTTTCCATTTTGTTTCATTTTGTTTCCATTTAGTTCTCACTGTTTTATTTCATTTATTAACAAAGCATTTGTATGTATTATATGTTTTAGATCGTCTCCTTTCGTGTTTCTTTATAGCACCGTGAGGGGATGGGTTAGAATACAATTCCCCTCTGCCGCTGGGAGAGCATCTCGTAAGAGCCGAGTAACCCAGCACCCCCTTGGTGGTAGGGTATCTGTTCCCCGACTGGATTACGACCACAAGCATGCGAATCCAACTGCCAAGTGTTTTTAACGCGTTCCATTCCCGCCGCATGTGGGCCGAAGATAATAATGCTGCGGTTCCGACGAACTCTGGATTCTTGCTCAGGGTTCACAGAAACCGCAGCATTATCTTCGCTCCCCCTCCTAACTCGCCTTTCAAGGCGGCAACGCATCGACAAAACAAGTGATACTCTCTAGTTTTGCCATGTCCATGGATGATGGTAGTGGCCACTTAACATCAGGTAGACCATCTACTCGTTTGCACCATAAAAAAAAATCTGTCATAAAAAAACACCATTCTATTTACATTTCATTTCATATTTCATATTTTGTATATTGTGTATTTGTTTCCTTAGTTCATCTGTTTCACATTTAGTTTCATTATATCTCAATTCATTTTACTTATTAACACTAAATGTTTCATATCGATTACGTCATGTTTTACTGCATTATATTATTTCCATTTGGATTAACTTCATATTTTCATTCACGCAATTTAATCGGAATTGTGTTTCATTTTCTTTCCGATTTTTGTTTCTATTTCATTTCCATTCCATTTTATCTTATTTTATGTATTATTATATTTCAATTTTGTTTTATTTCTCCATGTATTTGAAATACAAAATACCTATTTCCATTTTGTATTTAAATACTTTTGTTTTAAAAACATTTTGTATTTTATTTGAAATACCTTTTAAGACATTTTTTGTATTTTCAAAATGCAAAATACATTTTGACAACAATAAATGAATATGATAAACTATTCTATACTCACTATGGCAATACTAGTCCAGGAGGAATCGGCGCATGAGTACCGAAAACTATTCCACCTCAATTTTTTATGCGATCCTCTTCAAATTGTCCTACTGATGATATAAATGCATGTTGCCATGGGGCAACTCCGTGCCATATTGTTTAAACCGAAATTGTTTAAACAACTGCAAGGAATTGTTATTTTTCAACTGGACAATTTTTTTTTATATTCTTTATTGAAATACAAATAAAAAAAGGCCTTTTTACGTTAATATTTTTAGAGATATGAATTTTTAAAAGTTCGAAAAATTTAAAATTTGGGTACTTTTGACCCATGAAAAGTATATTAGAAAAAAAAAATATAAATAATATTTATTTATATTTTTTTAATTCTTTATACAATAGTTAACAATATTCTTAATAGAGATTTAATAAATTTCATTGTTTATACCTGTTTTTTAATTGTTAATTTCGCGCGCTCACAAGTATGTGTGACAAATTCTCTTAAACCCATAAAAGTATTTTATATGAATAAAGTATTTTGAAAATATGTATTTTGCATTTTGTATTTAAAATAAAAAAATACAAAAAGTATTTCCATTTAGTAATTGCATACTTTTTATAAACTATTTTGCACATCTCTGGTTAATTATTATAATAAACTATTAAGCTATTATATTATTATGCTGTTACGCAATTATGACATTATACTAGCCTCATAAGAAAACTACATATTTTATTTCAAGCTTCCCTAACAAGAACCTTCACACAAACACAACACACGACAACTATGGCTAATATTTTGAATCAATTTAAAAAGGGATATAAAGTTTTCCATTCACGTATTATTATATAACCCGCAACGTAAGGCCGTAGGGCAAACTACTTATTATTCAGGGTGATTTAGAACATCTGCAATGCGTGAAGGGCGTCAACATGCATGTTAATCAAGTAATTAGGGCGGTGACGCCGTAAAAATAATGGCGGCGATGGAAACTACGACCTTTAATGTAATGTCGACCGTTAGACATTTTTTATATAAAAATTCAATGCCTATGTTTTAGCTTCTCTAAAAATTTCATATTTATAAATAATTTTATTAATCACTACCAGACCTGCTCTCACTTCGCTGAGGTGTATTCAAACTGTTCAATCATATATCTGTCATCGTTAAGGCAGCGTTCGTAAGAAATGTTTACGTTCTTCGACTTACTTTGCAAATCCGACTACCATGAAAAAGTCTTTTTATTTTTATGGTTAATTTATACCCTATGACACTCACAAATAATGTAGCTTTCTATTAGTAAAAGAATTTTCAAAATCGGTTCAGTAGAGCTAGAGATTACCCCCCTAAAACCTCACAAACTCACAAACATATATTAAATATTAATTTGGCGACACAGCTCTATGAGGGAGTATTGGCAACATTGATGATATCTTAGATTTAAATGGAGTCTAGTTAAGAGAAAACTATAGTACTTTTTAAAGTGTCCATCAGTTTCTGAATATTGATTCTTAAGTTTAATAATAAATTAGTAATTATCGTCATGATCATATGTTATTCCGTTCGTAGGTCAACTTTGGTCAGTCACCTAAAAGATACAGTCTCTTCGATAAAAAATCTCCTTAAATATCTTTCTTGTTTAAAATAAAACACATTAAAAGCTTAAGTAAAATATCAAAGAAGTTATTCTCCCAATATTCCAAGTTACATAACTTAGATGGGATGTATGAGAGAGGAAATTAAGTTGTTTTCAGAAATTACTTAAGTTTTGCTGATACAATATGGGCTTCGAGATTCGTATCACTTACAATTATAACTTAAATGGCTTTGTTTGCTTAACAATTTTGAGTTTGTAGGTAAATCGAAGAGATGTGCTTTCGCTTCAATGAGATATGAGCCGACAGCCAACATTAGGTCTAAGCAAAAGTTTGTTCAAACAGAAAATATTTTTCATAGTTAGATTTACTAAAAGACCGAGACCAAGCGACGATCAAACCTACATTATTTTATAAAACCTGAAAGTTTCTCTATATATGTCCCTAAAAAAGATAAAAACGAACCTCAAATGTGGTGTTTGGATCACGGTTGCTTTTTTTAATTTTTAATGTCTGAAAAGGTGTTTTCCTCCACTGAAACTGTCTGATTATTGAGGAAACGTCTTTAGATGGATACTGAAGTAACATATATAAAGTTCAGCTTTTAAACTATAACGTAAGTATAGATATCATTGATTAATATTAATAACTTTAAGGGTGTCTAACATGGGGTTGTAACTGTACTAACAAAGCAACCGTGATCCAAATTTCATTGTTGGGGGTTGTTTTTATCTCTATTAGGGACACACGTAGAGAAATTTTCAGGTTTTATAAAATAATGAATGTCTTATGGTCGCCGGATTTTGGAAAATAAGAATTTTATGAGTAAATCAAATTATTTTTACATAATACCCCAAAGAGTCCAAACTTGTGTTATTGACTCTTTATATAAGCCAGATTAACCAAAATTTCCTGAAATTAAGGATAATTTCTAACATCATTCAATTTAGTGACAATATTCCATAACATTCCAACTCTAGTTTTCTACTTTGTTTTGTTTTTCTTTTGTTCTCTGGATCTAATGAATCGATTTGTGAGTATCACAGGATATATTAACTCGTAAAATTAAAAGAATTTGGTAGCCGGATTTGCAAATTAATTCGGAGAAAAAACGGTCAAAAAAGAACGTTTGTTACGAACGCTGCCTTGACTATGAGAGATATATGATTCATAGTTGAGGGTAGAGTATCAATGAATGAATGAATAAGTGAGTGAGTGAACAGTTTCAATACACGTCAGCAAAGCCAGGGCGGGTCGGCTAGTTCTCAATAAAGAACTTACTATAATAATTAGTGTTGTTATATATACCAAGCATGTTAAGGCCTTCCATATCATTAATACAGTAAATCTGGCTTACATAAAGCATCAAGACAGCAATAAACGATCCTGACCTTTCCTTACTGAGATTAATAGTTTTCTTGTCTTTGTGTTACGCCTATTTTGGTACGAATTGAACTTCCTGGATCTATTGTCTGTATCTCATCCTTTAGGGATGCTTTTGATATCTATATGATAAATCTTATTATGGTTTTAGACGTGTATCACATAAGAGAGGGGAGGGGGGGGGGCGTTAGGGAATGTTACGTAGGCACCATACAAACCATCCTAGTGCTGCTGAAGCTTTCTTCGTTTTATCGCTGTTTACGCAGTACACACCAGAAGCTCACTAATGCTCCGCTCCTATGGGTCGTAACGTGATATTATGTAGCCTATATCCTTCTTCAATAAATGAGTTATCCAACGCTAATATAATTTTTCAATTCGAACCAATAGTTACTGAAATTAGTGCGTTCAACCAAACAGACCCTTAAAAGTAATTACTATAAAATATTTTAAAACTATGTCGCGTCATATATATATGATTTCTCCGCTACCTATGCGTGCTTTCGGTTTCTAGGCGTAACGTCACATATTACTAATAAATTCATAGCTTTTGTATCATAATAGCCATTATTTATTATCCAGTAGTTGTATTTGTTCTATTTTAGAATTACTTAATATGATATTACGGAGCAAAGTAAGGGAATCGGTTAGGCTAACATAAACCTAACCTAACGTTGTGTTTAGATACATTACCACGTGGCAATTACATTGTAAGGTACAACAATCGAACAGCACTCCAAACCACTGCATTACACTTAACACTTTCACTAACACTATCCGTGAGAGACCACGCATGACTAAGACTACAGTCAGACTCTCGAAGACATATAAAAAGTCGAGACTGTCAAAATGAGTGACTACTACCCTACTCCAGCAAAATCGTATCCTATCAAGGGATTTCACACAGTAAACATTATCTAGTGCATAAAAAGCGTCAGTAGGTGAGTGATTCAGGCGTTGAATTCACGATCGATAAGTCGTGGGTTCAAATCCCAGTCTTTGGACTAGTGGCGTGGCCCACTCCTAACACAATAGTAAAAAAAAGTAGTCATACTTTTTTTTTGTTTAGTCTAGTTAAGTGTAGTTTTTACCCGTGAGGGGACGGGATAGAATACTATTCCCCTCTGCCGCTGGGAGAGCATCTCGTAAGAGCCGAGTAACCCAGCACCCTCTTGGTGGTAGGGGATCTGTTCCCTGACTGGCTTGCGACTACCAGCATGCGAATCCGACCGCCAAGTGACATAGACGCGTTCCGATCGAGCCGCATGTGGGCCAGACTTACCCCCTCCCCACTCCCATCCCATTAATGCTGCGGATCTAGTGGACTCTGGGATCTAACTCTGGGTCCGTTAAGACCGCAGCATTTTTTCTTCTTCACTCTCCCTCCCCACTCTATCTTCGAGGATGCAACGCATCGACAAAACGAGGATATCTCTTGTTTTGTCGATTTCCATAGGTGATGGTGGCCGCTTACTATCAGGTGGACCATCTGCTCGTTTAAACCTTATCCACCAAAAAAAAAAAAAAGTCTAGTTCTTTCTTTTCGAGAATCCTATCAAGCCCAAAACATTGCTCGGTTTCCAGACTGACAGTTACTATTATTATTTTGTCGTATCACATCCGATATGTCGTAAGGTATAAAGGGACCGATATATAAATATTTGTTCACCAAAAGGGTTCAGAAAGGAACAATCGTCAATCATTCCCTAAGCAAAATAACACTCGATGGGATTATGCGCACATGTTCAGCATATATCAGGGACTGGCAGACGTACACACATCATATACATATACACATATGGGTGTATTTTGCCTATTTTTATGACTGATCAAGACACACAATCTTACATAAAAATTTTGTTACCACGCTCATACCATACCAAGAACATCTAACTTGTAATCGCAACCCAAAGTCGCCCTTAGTCGACAATAGTGCCTAATGAAGGAGCTATACTGTCGATAACATATAATTTTTTTAACTGTTGAAGTTGAAATAGCATTGAGTTTGAGCACAGTGGTGAGAAGTACGATAAAAGCGGCCAAATATTTTATAATTCATATATTTTCCTGAAAATAAAAAATGAGTGTTTTGTGAATACTAAAAAAGTGCCAATATTTGGAAAAAAAAATTACGGTTATTGTATGGGAACCCCCTTTAAATATTTATTTTATTATGTTTTTAGTATTTGTTGCTATAGGGGTAACACAAATACATCATTTGTAAACATTTCAACTGTCTAGCCATCACAGTTCATGAAATAAAGCCTGGTGACAGAGAGACGGAGGGGCAGCTCAGTATTAGTAATAGGGTCCCGTTTTGGGTACATAAAGCTAAAAAAAACATTTTGACTTCATTTTACTCATTTTTTTAAAGCATTCTTAACATGACAAACATACAGGATAGAGTTTTAAACGATATATGAAAGAGAGGGGTAATCTATGAAAGGCAAAAATTTATCCATCTAGAATCTGCTGAAATGCTGAGAAGACTTATAAAAAGCCTGACATCTTATGCTTATTCTCACTGAAATACAGAATCATATTTTTAACGAATAAAATTATATGTAGATATAAATTTGTTGGCAACAATGTTGCCATCATGTTATCAACATTGGCTTATATTATTTTTGTAGACTTTATCCTGGTGGATTAGCGAGAGCTGCTAGGTTCCCTTGTTTGGATCAGGCCTGTCTTTAATTTTTTTTAAACAATCTAGCTGTTTTGCCTCGGCTTTGCACGGGTTCAATTTAAAACGTGCATTTTTTATATGTTGCAGTATAAAAATATTCAGGAGAGAATAAACATTTTATTATTATCCCTCAGGAACTATGATTTTCTGCAAGATTAAAAGCCTATGTATTAATCCAGGTTATCTGTGTGTCAAGTTTTATCGAAAACCGTTCTGGCATTTTTGTCCGATTGAGTAACAAGCATCCAAACATTTAAACTTTCACATTTACTTTATAAATAAGATAAGATTAGTAAGATTATATGTGGGGCAGTGAAATCAAGCAGTACAGGCGAGCGTCAATGCACTACTTTAGCAACTATCTGTTACATAATATTAAGTAATTGTTTATTTTGGCTATCTAAATGGTAGTCTTCCCCAGTGTGTTATATGGTATTGAACGTGTAGGCAATTCAATATTAGATTTCCAACGAATATTGTGCTCGCGATATATTCTACAAAATATTGTCTATTGTCTATATTAGGTTACACTACAAAATATGAAATTTAGAAATTCCCAATAATAATTTATTGTTAGAAATAGAAGATATTTATTAATATATATATAGCTGCTTGTGCTGATTCACTGACTGATTGATCACCTCTCCTGTAAAATTTTGTATGAAAAAATTTTTTTCACACATGGTTTCGTATAGAGGACGAAAATACATTGAGAGGAAAAATATGGAGAAAGCTGATGATTGAGGGTTTCGGAGACGGAGGAAGAGCACAGATAGGATATTTAAGATAGGTGGGAGGTGCTCGAGCAAATATCATTTGAAACCTCATCCAATTGGCAATGAGCTCGAAAAAAAATCCAAAATGGCGGAATTAAGATGGCGGCCATACAAATTTCGTCGACGTCTATCTCAGAAAGTATACAAGATGGAAGATTGGTTTATTGGAAAAAGATGATCAAAGCCTCAAGATCTATTTGATGAATAGAAAAAAAATTCATGATGGCGGAATTTATTTTTCCATATAAAATATATATATGGGGATTATTGAAGAGACTACAAGTTGGAAACTATGCAAGAGACTTTGATACGGTTCATACAAGAACTTTTATTCTGACAAGTGATAATTAAGGATTTCGGAGACGGGGAAGGAGCACGGCCAGGGTATTCAAGATAGGTTGGGAGTGCTCGAACAAAAATCACTCGAAACCTCATCCAATTTATATTGAAGAGAAACAAGTTGAGAACTATGCAAGACTGTGATACGGTTTATAGAAGAACTTTCATTCTGACAAATTGAACACGGCGCGTACTGTATCAGCGTTCCTCAACCCTGGTGGGATGAGTAGATATCTCAGGTCAGGGGCTGGTAGCTAAGCCGAAGGGGTCAATGAAACACGAATATCGCTACTGAGGCTGTTTATTGACGTTTCGTATCGTAGACGTTTTTGTGCGTATGTAATGGAGGTAGTACCCTGACCTGTCCTACTGAAAACCCGAACTCTGTTACAACCCTAACGTAGACAATAAAGAATCTGGCCAGCGCGATTCAGGATTTATATTTAACAGCGCCATCTAGATCCGATATATATAAACTTGGATTAAATACAAACGCCCTCTATATCCGATGCATATCAGCTTAACATAAAACCAATTACATATTACATTTAGTCTTTAACATAACTGCCCACCAAGAACGATAGTTCTTCACTATAGTCTATAACCACACAATATTAACAATTACTAAATCCAATGATTGAAACAAAATACAAGTTGGCAAAATAAACAGTTGGCAAAAATTATTGCAAAGAACATACTATAAACAATAATATCACATAGTACAACAACAACAATGTTATAAACTACATTTGGTATGGTTGGCAAAATAATGATAAAAAAAATAATAAAAATATTGGTAAAATCTCAACGACATAATAAAAATTAATTAGTGGTAGGCAAAATACAAATTTTTGATACCGGTCTCTTTATAAGAGAATTCTTACACTTAAGGGTCACCACCCGCGTGATTTTGTCCGCACCAGGGTGTTTTTCAACAATCCTGCCCATAAGCCACCTGGCCGGGGGTAAGCCGTCCTCTTTAACTAAAACTATCTGACCTTCCTCTGGTTCCGGTGTAGCTTGCGTCCATTTATATCTATGCATCATATGCAAAAGGTATTCTTGTGACCAGCGCTTCCAAAAGACTTGTAACATTCGCTGACACAATTGCCATCTCCTCAAGGAACTGATTGTAGCTCCTTCATATCTGCTGTCAGGAGGCAACAGTAAAGGTTCGCCTACTAGAAAGTGTCCTGGGGTTAATGGCATCATTTCACCATTCTCATGAATGCATGATATTGGTCTCGAATTGAGACAAGCTTCAATTTGAGCCAGTAATGTGGTCATCTCTTCAAACGTAAGAGTGGAATTGCCTATAATTTTGGATAAATGGGTTTTGGTTGACTTGATTCCGGCCTCCCATAACCCACCAAAATTCGGAGCATGTGCCGGAATGAAGTGCCACTGAGTTCCATTTGTTGCTAGCCAGTCTGATATTTCTGGTATAAATTGATTTTGCTCAGCAAACAACATCTTCAGGTCTCGTGCTGCACCCACAAAGTTAGTGCCATTATCGCTATATAAGTCGCTACAATGGCCACGTCTAGCTACGAACCGCTTGAAAGCTGCTAAAAATCCCTGTGAAGACAAGTCGCTCACTGCTTCCAAATGGATCGCCTTAGTTGACATACATACAAAGAGGCAAATGTACCCTTTGTACGACTTATTACCTCTGCCCTTTGAAACTCTAATATCTATTGGTCCGGCGTAGTCAACTCCGCTGACCAAAAAGGGCCTGGTGGGAGTAACTCTTTCGGCTGGTAGTTGTCCCATCAACGGGTTGTTGGTTTTTGCTTTGTAACGAACGCAGGTAACACACTTTCGAAAATGAAATTTTACTAAGTTCTTGACGCCAATTATCCAATAATTTGAACGTAAAAAGGATTGCATAAGCAGTGGTCCCCCGTGTAACGTCCGAAAGTGTGCATCAGCTACCAAAAGTTTGGCCAAATATGAGTCGTGGGGAATTATAATTGGATGCCTTTGCTGTTCATCAACATGTGCCCAACGAATTCTGCCGCCAACTCGAAGGATTCCTAATTCATCAACATAAGGAGTTAATGAGGTAAGTTTTGACCTTTTATTTATTTCCTTTCCCTTAACTAAGTCCTCTATTTCTTCACTAAAACTTGCTAATTGTGCCCCTTTAATTAATACATTTAATGCTTGAGTTATTTCCATTTTTAGGAGGTAAGTATGTTTCGGTTTGTCTTTCTTTCCTTTCAGAAACCGTCTGCAATAGGCCACGACGCGGAGAAGTTTTGTCAACGATGAGAACCTTGACCAAAAGTTATCATTATCAGGAGTCGAAGATACTAAGTAGACTGACGTTGCCTTCTCTTCCAGGTTAGTATTAATGTTTTTAGGATTCACGTACTTAATATCTATGTTCTTTAACCACTCGGGACCATTCAACCATAACTTATGCGTGGAAATACTTGATGGCTTGATTCCTCGTGAGGCGCAGTCTGCGGGATTTTCTTCAGATTTTACACTCGCCCACTGTGTCCGATCTAGATGTGACATGATTTCGGCCACTCTGTTTCCAATAAACGTCTTCCACTTGTTTGGATGACTGCTAAGCCATGCTAATACGACTTCTGAATCAGTCCAAGCATACAAGGAAGTTTTTGGTATTTGTAAGATCATAGAAACTTCAGTCAACAGTTTGGCTAGTAGTAGAGCGCCGCACAATTCCAACCTTGGTATAGAAATTTGCTTGATTGGGGCTACTCGAGTTTTCGCAGTAACTAAGCTCACATGCACATCTCGACTAGAGTCCACGACCCGTAAGTAAACTACAGTTCCATATGCGGCACTTGATGCATCACAGAACCCATGAAGCTCAACTTCTTGATCATCTTCCTTACACCTCATCCAACGTGGTATACTGAAGTTGGTAAGTTGCTCTAAGTCTTCTCTATACGTAATCCACTCGTCTAAAAGTTCCTCTGACACCTCCTCGTCCCATCCTATACCAGATAGCCATAGTTTTTGTATAAATATCTTCGCTCTTATTATGCTTGGAGCTATCCAACCTAGGGGATCATACAATCGCGATATATCTGATATAATCTTTCTCTTAGTCACAGGTGCTGTCATCGGTGGTAGCTGAACTGCGTACTCAAATTCATCATTTTTCCGGTTCCAGGTAAGTCCCAATATCTTGTTTGTAGTATTCTTTTCTATCAGCCTCTTTTCTTCTAACCTTTCACTTGACTCTTCTTCCTGTATTAGCATTGCTACTTTCTCATTGTTGCTGTACCATTTTTGTAGAGTAAATCCGCCTGCTTCGAGTAGACCTGTCATCTGCTTATAAATCTCTATCGCTTCGTTTTCATTTTGGCATCCCGACATTAAATCATCCATATAGAATTCCTTTCTAATCCTTTTAGCCGCTAATGGATATTCCCTTCGTCTACTGCCAACTGCATTAACACCTTGACCGCTAGATACGGTGCAGAAGAAGTGCCAAAGGTAACTCGTAGCAGTTTGTACTCCCGGATATCGTCACACGTATTTTCGCGCCATAAGATACGCTGGTAATCTGCACTTTTGTCATTCACGCGTATCTGCCGAGACATTTTAACGATATCTGCCGTAAAGCATATTTTGTAAATCCTCCAGTTCATAATGATATGACGAAGTTCCGGTTGTAAGGTAGGTCCGACCATTAAATCGTCATTAAGACTGACTCCATTCGATCCCTTGCAGAATGCGTCAAAAACAATACGAACCTTTGTAGTTTGTTTATCTTCACGCACCACTGCATGGTATGGTAGGTAAACCCCTTTATTATAGTCTTCTTTCTTGACTGGTTGCATGTGATTTAAGTCTAAATACTCCTTAAATACTTTTTTATACTCTGATTTGAGGTTTGGCTCCCGTTCCAGTCTTCGCTCGAGAGACAAGAATCTTTTCATCGCAATATCTCGAGATTGTCCTTTTCTGCAAGCTGGAGATTCGTTTTTAAAAGGTAGCGTTACGATGTACCGTCCGCATTCATCGCGTTTGGTGGTTGCTGCAAATATATCCTCACATCGTTGCTCGTCTTCAGAAATAATCCTTTTTCCAGAACGAGGTTCATCTTCTGTCTCCCAAAATGACTTGAGAAAGTCGTCTGCCCGGACGTGCATGGAAACCATTCTCCCGGAGGTGAGTGTCAAATTGCTTTGACCGGTAAGTATCCATCCGAACATGGTGTTTTGAGCTACCAATGATCCTGAAGGACATTTTAACAACCCTTCCTTCAGTAGATGGCCGTAGACATCTGACCCGAGTAAAAGGTCAATCCTGTTTGGAGTATTAAATTCAGGGTCAGCAAGCCTGATTTCTTGTAACATAGGCCATGGCTTAACTTGTACTTCTCGTGGTGGCAATAATCCTGTAAGCTTTTCGAGAATATAAACTTCTACCGTAATTGAGAAATTAGGATTGTGAGACGAATGTAATGTGATCTGCGTCTTAGATCTTGCTGTCAAATTTGGTTCACCACCTAATCCTGATAAGTTTTCCCTAACTGCTTGTTTCTTCAGCTTCAATAGTTGAACAATCGATTCGGTCACGAATGAGAGATGTGATGCTGGATCGATGAGTGCTCGCAACTGATGATCCTATATCAGACCTGGCGTCTACTAACGCTGTAGGAAGCAAAGAGTAGTGACTTACACCATGCGAGTTAAAAATAATCTGTGCTGGTAATTTTCTATCCTGAGTTTCAAAGGATACCTGAGCTACATGCGTTGATGAAGTATTCTCTGATGGTTTGCGTGATTGAAGAACACTGTTGGTATGCAACAAGGAATGATGTCGCCGTTTACAAATTTGGCATGAAGTTGTGGTACGGCAGTGCTTGACGGAGTGGTTATTTGCAAGACAGTTGAAGCACAACCTGTTTTGCTGGACAAAATTACGCTTGTTAGTGGCATCTAAATTGTGAAAATCGTTACAATTGCTTATTCTATGGTTACCTTTACAATATGAGCAAACAATCTGGTGGGTGTCATTGCTGATATGCAAAACCTGAGTCCTCACTTTGTGATTAGAACTATTTGAAGATCTAGAGGGTACATCTAAAAATTCTAAAGAATGGTAACGATTTTCTAAAAACTCTTTAAAATTTTTGAAACTGGGCAACTGGTTATTCTTACTAGTAAGCTCGCTTACTTTCGATTCCCAATGCTTACGAGTTTCGTTGTCCAATTTCTGGCTTACAATGTAGATAACAATGACATCCCATGACGAAGTATCGATTCCAATATTACTTAGACATTGCAACATACTGGTTCTGACTCTGTTGGAACGCTTTTCTGACTAAAGAATTGCTTTAAAATATTATTGGCTAGAAACTGTTTATTATTATATCGCTGTTCCAACAATTTCCAACACTCTTGGTAATTACCCTGATTCACCGGAATATGGAGTAAAAGTCTCTTAGCTTCCCCGGAAAGATGTCCCTTGAGGTAGTGGAGCTTCTGGACGTCATCGATGGTGTCATTGTTATGTACTAATGACACAAACAAATCACGGAAGCTGACCCATTCGGTGTACTCGCCGAAAAAGTCTGGTATTACTATCTTGGGCAACTTGACTGATGAATGGTGCACCTCTCTCGAACCCGTGTCTCTCTGGTTGCTAGACGTCGTAGACTGAACCTCCAATTTGTCCAACATCAGCCGTAGATCTGTTGTTAATTCCAGATAAAGCTCCTCTGTCTCAGTATATTTATCTTCCTTTAAATAGTCGCATTTTTCCGGATCTTCTTTTTTTACAATTTCGTAGTGGTTTCTGGTGAATTCTTTCCATTTATTTTCTATTATCTGAATTCTAGTCTGTAAGTGTGGTTTAGTTAGCCTCTCTTTCGGACTTTTCTTGAAGTTTATTCGTGCCTTTTGTAACTGTTGAATAATGTCCATTTGTATTTTTAAGAGTTCCATCTCGATTGCAAGAATTTTACAGATCTTCAAAACACACAAAATTCACCCGTGTCCGAAGTGTCTTAGTCCACAGAACTTACATATAACTTTATAAGTCCACTAAACTTGAGAACTTCGCAAGTCCAGTCTAATACAAGTGTCCATAAACCACCGGTAACGGAATACGGTTCCGCGTAATTTCACACTCGCACTGGCGTGGGGGGTCGACTTCAGTCCCACATACACACTCGCGCGCGGGGGGGGGGGGTTGACTTCAGTCCCACATACACACTCGCGCGGGGGTCGACTTCCGTCTCACTCGCGGGGGTCAACTTCAGCCACGCTATCCGGCTCGAAGGACCATGAACACGCGCGTACTGTATCAGCGTTCCTCAACCCTGGTGGGATGAGTAGATATCTCAGGTCAGGGGCTGGTAGCTAAGCCGAAGGGGTCAATGAAACACGAATATCGCTACTGAGGCTGTTTATTGACGTTTCGTATCGTAGACGTTTTTGTGCGTATGTAATAGAGGTAGTACCCTGACCTGTCCTACTGAAAACCCGAACTCTGTTACAACCCTAACGTAGACAATAAAGAATCTGGCCAGCGCGATTCAGGATTTATATTTAACAGCGCCATCTAGATCCGATATATATAAACTTGGATTAAATACAAACGCCCTCTATATCCGATGCATATCAGCTTAACATAAAACCAATTACATATTACATTTAGTCTTTAACACAAATGATTCATCGAGGGTTTCAGAGATGGGTATGGAGCACGGCCAGGTTATTAAAATAGGTGGGCGCTACGCAAATAAAAAATACTAGAAATCTCATCCAATTGGCAAGGAGCTGAATAAAAATTTCCAAATTGTCAGATTCCGTATGGTGGTTTTGTAGAAAATGGTAGACAGTGGTAGAAAGTAGTAGAAAATTGGTAATCAGTGAATGGCAATAGTCTACTATTTTACATTCATTAACTTCTACTGTGCGCTGAAGTGATTTTCATGTCCTGGATGTTTTTTTTACATCTATGGATATTAAAGAATGTCTCTCTCTTATATTCCACTGTATTGTGCTCGATAGCATATCAATCTGATATTCGCTTTAGAACATTTAGGCAGTAAACAGTGGACAGTTGACAGAGCTATATATAGTAGAGAAGTAAGTTACAGACAGTGCACAGTAGAAGTTAATGAACGTACAATAGTAGACCACTGTCTAACACTGCCTATCACTGACTACCATTTCTCCCCAGTCTATCAATTTCTACATAACCGCCATCCGGAATCCGACAATTTGTTATTCACTCCTTCACGCGGTCCGCTTTAGCGGGCCGCGCAGCCACGCGCCATACTAGTTTATTATATTTCTGCTGAACTATTTAAGAAGTTTCTTGAATTTTTGAATTTAAAATATATGGAGATAGAGAGTGATGATGATAATAAATATATATTCAGGCGACAACAATAAACATATTTTATTATTATCCCACATGAAGTCTAAATTTTTCCAGGATAAAAGTAACCTATGCTATAAAGTATCTGTGTGCAAAATTACATTTAAATCCGTTCAACAGTTTTTGCGTAATTGACAAACATCTTAACATAAAAACATTCACATTTATTATTAGTAGCAAGGTATACTAAGTCCCTATAGACTCTAAAATAGCTGCACAGATATTGATGAAATATCCAAACAATCGATAGATTAGCCCAGCGGGTGATCCAGATATGGTAGCGATTGCATCATCAGTTTTTCCTCAGCGAAGCGAGTACAGATCGTTATAGTATACAACATACGAATAGAGTTTAAGTTAACTTTGCTCAATGAAAATATAAACAACAATGGCGTCCTACACGATATGACGTCACAATGAACGTCACGTGACTGAATGTAAGTCAATGTTAATCTTATTGGAGTATAATATTATTACAAAAGCGAAGCGAGGGCTGGGCGTTTATTCAAAAATATTAAGTGACCCAACCTGAATACTTAATAACTTACCTGAAAAAGGTTCAATGAGGTCCATCAATAGCTGAATGACAAATTCTCCGCCATCTTGTATTATAATAGAATCTCATATTTTAGATGACATGGATAAAATGTATAATATTCCTACTTGTGTAGACTCCACTGACTTTAAATTACTGTCGAAAGGAGGCCCTAAAATAGCAACTTAGGGCCACTGCATATCATATGTTTTTTTTTTTAAAGATTACTAGGGGTATGGACCACATCCTACTAGTATTCCCTTTACCCCTCCTAGTAAGCTAAAATGATTTTTTATTAATGCAATAATTTTCATAGAGGTGACGGCCATTGGCTGTCACTGTATGTATGTAGATTAAATTTCGAATACACATTTATTGGATAACAATACTAAATTAATCATTAATTAACTGAAGTTATACTAAATCCAATATGGCGGACGGTCCAAGATGGCTGACTAGTTATTTTTTGTGCACTACTAGAATACGTGTGTCAAATGAAAATGAAAGAGTCTGAGAACAATACGAAAAGAAATGACTTTACTCTAAATCTAATATGGCCTTAAGCCCAAGATGGCGGTCCAGTTCAGTTTCTTTTAGTGTATACTTAAGAAATGGGTATCAAATGAAAACGAAAGGGTTTGCTCAGAACAATACGAAAAATAAAATGACTTCACTCTAAATCCAATATGGCGTGAAGCCCAAGATGGCGGTCCAGTTCAGTTTCTTTTAGTGTATACTTAAGAAATGGGTATCAAATGAAAACGAAAGGGTTTGCTCAGAACAATACGGAAAATAAAATGACTTCACTCTAAATCCAATATGGCGTGAAGCCCAAGATGGCGGTCCAGTTCAGTTTCTTTTAGTGTATACTTAAGAAATGGGTATCAAATGAAAACGAAAGGGTTTGCTCAGAACAATACGGAAAATAAAATGACTTCACTCTAAATCCAATATGGCGTGAAGCCCAAGATGGCGGTCCAGTTCAGTTTCTTTTAGTGTATACTTAAGAAATGGGTATCAAATGAAAACGAAAGGGTTTGCTCAGAACAATACGGAAAATAAAATGTCTTCACTCTAAATCCAATATGGCGTGAAGCCCAAGATGGCGGTCCAGTTCAGTTTCTTTTAGTGTATACTTAAGAAATGGGTATCAAATGAAAACGAAAGGGTTTGCTCAGAACAATACGGAAAATAAAATGACTTCACTCTAAATCTAATATGGCGTGAAGCCCAAGATGGCGGTCCAGTTCAGTTTCTTTTAGTGTATACTTAAGAAATGGGTATCAAATGAAAACGAAAGGGTTTGCTCAGAACAATACGAAAAATAAAATGACTTCACTCTAAATCCAATATGGCGTGAAGCCCAAGATGGCGGTCCAGTTCAGTTTCTTTTAGTGTATACTTAAGAAATGGGTATCAAATGAAAACGAAAGGGTTTGCTCAGAACAATACGAAAAATAAAATGACTTCACTCTAAATCCAATATGGCGTGAAGCCCAAGATGGCGGTCCAGTTCAGTTTCTTTTAGTGTATACTTAAGAAATGGGTATCAAATGAAAACGAAAGGGTTTGCTCAGAACAATACGGAAAATAAAATGACTTCACTCTAAATCCAATATGGCGTGAAGCCCAAGATGGCGGTCCAGTTCAGTTTCTTTTAGTGTATACTTAAGAAATGGGTATCAAATGAAAACGAAAGGGTTTGCTCAGAACAATACGAAAAATAAAATGACTTCACTCTAAATCCAATATGGCGTGAAGCCCAAGATGGCGGTCCAGTTCAGTTTCTTTTAGTGTATACTTAAGAAATGGGTATCAAATGAAAACGAAAGGGTTTGCTCAGAACAATACGGAAAATAAAATGACTTCACTCTAAATCCAATATGGCGTGAAGCCCAAGATGGCGGTCCAGTTCAGTTTCTTTTAGTGTATACTTAAGAAATGGGTATCAAATGAAAACGAAAGGGTTTGCTCAGAACAATACGAAAAATAAAATGACTTCACTCTAAATCCAATATGGCGTGAAGCCCAAGATGGCGGTCCAGTTCAGTTTCTTTTAGTGTATACTTAAGAAATGGGTATCAAATGAAAACGAAAGGGTTTGCTCAGAACAATACGGAAAATAAAATGACTTCACTCTAAATCCAATATGGCGTGAAGCCCAAGATGGCGGTCCAGTTCAGTTTCTTTTAGTGTATACTTAAGAAATGGGTATCAAATGAAAACGAAAGGGTTTGCTCAGAACAATACGAAAAATAAAATGACTTCACTCTAAATCCAATATGGCGTGAAGCCCAAGATGGTGGTCCAGTTCAGTTTCTTTTAGTGTATACTTAAGAAATGGGTATCAAATGAAAACGAAAGGGTTTGCTCAGAACAATACGAAAAATAAAATGACTTCACTCTAAATCCAATATGGCGTGAAGCCCAAGATGGCGGTCCAGTTCAGTTTCTTTTAGTGTATACTTAAGAAATGGGTATCAAATGAAAACGAAAGGGTTTGCTCAGAACAATACGAAAAATAAAATGACTTCACTCTAAATCCAATATGGCGTGAAGCCCAAGATGGCGGTCCAGTTCAGTTTCTTTTAGTGTATACTTAAGAAATGGGTATCAAATGAAAACGAAAGGGTTTGCTCAGAACAATACGGAAAATAAAATGACTTCACTCTAAATCCAATATGGCGTGAAGCCCAAGATGGCGGTCCAGTTCAGTTTCTTTTAGTGTATACTTAAGAAATGGGTATCAAATGAAAACGAAAGGGTTTGTTCAGAACAATACGAAAAATAAAATGAAATCACTCGAAATCCAATTTGACGAAAGGACCAAGATGGCGGATTGCTTATTTTTAGTTCACACCAATATGGAGAAAAAAATACAAAAAAATTAAACGACTTCACTATAAATCCTACATGGTGGAAAGTCTAAGATGGTGTGCTAGTTATTTTTGGTGCAAGCGCATGATATGGGTATCAAATTTAAGGGTTAGTTATTAAAAATAGGAAAAATAAAATCAAGATGGCGGACAAGTTATTTTATGGATGAGTGGATCTATTTAATTAAGCAAATATATTTTGTTATCATAAGTATAAAAGCTTATGTATATTTTTTTAATTCCAAAAGGATGTATACATATATCTGTAGGTTGTTTCGTAGCAATGTGTTCGCAAATGAGCCGTGACGCGGAGCTTTTGGGTCACGAGTAACGGCGACAAAGATTAATTGACGTGTAAAATAAGCTCAACTTTGCTAATCATTATAAACTTGAGATACGAGAGCGAGTACGAAATGCTTTTGTTTACTTATTGATTACGTAATTTAAAAGTTGTGAAGATACGTGGTAGCTTGTCGAGCCAAGTTAAATAGAAAAATGAAATTTTAGAGACATTTTTCACCCCTTAATAATTAATAATAATAAAAATTTTATTGACCAAAATAACATGTTATGCTTAATTTTCTAGATAACATAGCCAAAATTTTACCTTAAGTGCAGTTTCAGCATCTGTAACCGAACTAGATAAATCTGTGTTTCGGCTTACAGCGCCTAATCCTCTCGGTTATTTATACATATTTTTCGGCTAACTTAATATTAATTTATACTTTAAACATTAACAAGAATATATATATTTTTTTTGTTTAGTGTTTAGTGACCCTCTCCTTGCTCACTGAACATAATTGGATACATTTTATTGTGTGTGTGTGTGTGTGTGTGTTGTGTATGCGTGTGTAGATAATGAGTTGAGAGAGGTTGTGTAGGTAATAAGTGGTATGGGAAATGTATGTAGTATAATTTGATTTTAGTAAATATAGTAACCCACTAAGGATTTTAATATATTATTTTAAATTTAATATTTTGTTGTAAGTAGATTTTTATTTTATTTTTATTTCAGAATTTGAAGCAAATTTTCCGTGTCATCATAGGATAAACTCTGTAGATAACATTTTATCTAATTTTGACAATCAGTTTTATTTAGACAATATATATCAAAATCTATTGAATATATATCAATCTTAAATAAAACCTCTAAAATTAACCGGGATCACTTTCATAAATCAGTTTCTAGTACTTGTTCTCCGCCATCTTGTATTATAATAATATGGATTATATGGATAAA
Source organism: Limenitis camilla (assembly GCA_905147385.1). Lineage (NCBI taxonomy): Eukaryota > Metazoa > Arthropoda > Insecta > Lepidoptera > Nymphalidae > Limenitis > Limenitis camilla. Next base: position 10,882,212 of record LR990247.1, read on the forward strand.
AAGTTACTGGCGTTAGATAGAAATTTAGGATTTACTGACTTCAAAAATTAAAAGTTGTTCTTGATTATAAATCTTATATAAAAAGCTGAAGGTTTGTTTGTTTGCTTGAACACATTTCTCTCAGGAACTACTGGTCCGATATGAAAAATTCTTTCAGTGTTAGATAGCCCATTTATCGAGGAAGGCTAATGGGAAAAAGGGAAGGAACATCACGCAGACGAAGTCGCGTGGGTCGACTAGTTGGGTTTATATAAAAAAAAGGTTTTTTAAAACACAATACATACTTTTGGTATTAAACTTGTCTCCCATTTTTACATCCATGTTTTTGATGAATCGGAGAAAATGATGCGGGGGGGGGGGGATGAAAACATTAAGTGGGGTGTGATGTGAATGGACTATTGGGTAAACACAACGTAGATTCTGCTACCGATTCGATAAATAACGAAACGTTATGATCTCTTACAATTACAACAGGAACCTAAGCAGAGCCTTGGACTTGTGACCAAGGTGTAGGTTTAAGGAGCTCCTTACTACATATGTGAACACTCACCTCCACTGCCCAGGTTCTCTGTTTAACTGACTAACCTTAGGTAGTCTCAACTTAACCAAACTTACGCGCCGACATATATTAATTTTTTTTTTTGTAAAATTGGTAGGTACAGTGTTCTCCATTTTTTTATCTATATCTATACTATTATATAAAGAGGAAAGATTTGATTGTTTGTATGTTTGTTTGTTGCGAATAGGCTCTAAAAGTCCTGAACCGATTTTGAAAATTCTTTCACCGATAGACAGCTACATCCTTTCCGGGTAACATAGGCTATGTGGTGTTGCCATAAATACTCTAATTAAAAAGATATGGCCATTTAAGTGCCATATGGTGGCCATTTTGTAAATTGAAGAGTTTCTCAGGAACACAAATCCGATTTAAAACATTTTTTCACTGATAGAAAACTACACTATTGTTGAGTGACAAAAGTGATTTAGTGTTGCCATATACATGTTTTAATTAATAGAATATGGTCATTTTGTTGCCACTGATCTGATTTTAAAAATTCTTTCAGTGAGAGAAGTCTATAGTATTTCCATCTCTCTTCCTCTTATAATACTATCATTGTCTCTCATCCTCTCTCTTTTTTCTCTCTTTAATTCTTATTTTTATTTGTTCAGTATGATCAGTCTCTTTTCATTTTTTTTCTTTCGATTATCTCTCTCGCTCTTTCTCTCTCTCCTTTACCTATTCAATTTTATTTTTGCTCTGTCCTCCCTCTCTTAACATCTGCCGCTTTTCTTTTATTTTTGTTTCTATAATTTTTCTTTTTATACCTTTTCCTTTTTTTAAATAATGAAAAACTACACAATTATAGAGTGACAATTTAAGGACATTAATTACAATATTGTTTTAAATACCCGGAGCGAAGCGAGGGCAGGCCTCTAGTATATATATATATATATTTTAAGGATACTAGCATTATGGATCACATACTACTTGTATTCCTCAACCCCTCCAAATAAGCTAAAATGCTTTGTCAAATGACTGGCATTAGAACCCACAAGTTTTCGATCGTAAGTCCAACGCCTGAATCACTGACCTACTGACGCTTTTTTATTTAATTAAATAACTTACTATATCTATTTTGTAATGGTTTCTAAAATGGAAGCAATATATTCTCCAGGTGCTTAATCTCCTTCACGAAATCTTCAGTCGCAATATCCTTTAAGGGTACTTAGTATCTATTCCTGAAATCTAGAACTATAAATCTAGTCAATAGTTACTGAGATTATTTAGATTAGGACACGGTTGACCAGAAACTGTTCAACTGAATTATATAGAAACTAGTCCAACTGCCCTACCTTTGTCTGGCTTTTACCACGTGTATTTAGGTTTCATTTTACATTTTAATTATAACAGAATTTATTAAACTTAAACGGTCACACCGCTCGACATACATTTTATCCCCTATTTCAACCCCTTTAAGCCTTTTTTCGCAACAGATGCAGTCTAGTTCTTTCCCAATTTCTACTCTATTTCAGTACTATATTTCTTAAGGTTTATGAGTGAAAGCGTAACAGACATATTTGCTATATAAAATTACTAGTCGACCCGCATGACTTCGTTCGCGTGATGCTCCGCTCCTATTGGTTTTATCGTAATAATGTATAGCCTATAGCCTTCCTCCATAAATGGACTATCTAACACTGAAAGAATTTTTCAAATTGGACCAGTAGTTCCTGAGATTTGAGCGTTCAAACAAACAAACTCTTTAGTTTTATATATTAGTATATATATATAAGATTTAGGCGTTCAATAAACATGTTTTATATATAAAATGTAACTTAGATAGGAAGCCGAGTTTGTCTGGAGATTGAGACCCAAAAGCAGGTCTAAAAGTACCTTTCATTACTTATAAACTTTTACCTACACTACTAAACTATTAATATGATAATGTAAGGTATTTTGTGTTGTGAGAGATAGATATAAATTTTTAAGGTTTATTATTATTGTGTTGCTATTGTAAATAAATGATTGGGGAGGAGGCAGGGACGTGTGTGGCAACACACAGATTGGTGTCATGTCTTGTGAGAGGTAAAATGGCTAAAAAAGATTAGAATAAAATTCTTGAAGAAATTAAAGTCTATAATTTGTGTCCTGATATTTAGACGTTATAGTTATATATATAAGAAAGGGATTTAAGCGGATAGTTCTGTTTATTGTTGAACAAAGCTGATTCAAGTGTGAAGTTCTTACAATAATCTATATCTATACTAATATTATAAAGAGGAAAGATTTGTATTTTTGTATGTAACGAATAAACATAAAAACTACTGGACCGATTTCAAAAATTCTTTCACCATTAGAAAGCTACATTATCCTTGAGTAACATAGGCTATCTTTATTACAAGAAAAAATTAGAGATCCCCAGAAATTCTCACTAAAACCAACACAAGATGCAAAAAAATTAGCCATAAAATATCTTTCATCGCATGCGCTGCGAAAAGTATTGATGATAGAACAAAAAAATGTTATACAATATTATAGAATTATTTCGTATTGAAGACTATTTCATTAGCTGTTGATTACTTTTTGAATTATTGACATCGGACATTTCATTCAAAAGATATTACGAAATTTAAAATGTCAATATAAACAAAAAATACACGTCGACGGGCCGGTGTAGCTCCACATAACGCAGCGAGCAACGCGGCGAGAGAGGGGAAACCGAAATGCGGGAGAGCCAAAATGTTTTAAAAAAATGTTTTTCTAATATACATGAAAATTAGTAACAGAAGAGTATCTCCTTTTTTGTTTGAAAAAACGAATAAGAAGGCGAACAGAAGCTAAAAAAAATTCAAATAAGATAGCAGAGAAAAGAAGATGAATGTAAAAGAAAGCCTTAAATATAAAGTAGAAGTGAAGATAGAGGTTGGTTTTTAACAAATACACATCCTCGCTACACATCCTCGCACATCTCTAGTGGAAACGCAGCCTTACCCTCTATAGGAGTAGATAATAAGGAATCAATCTTTGAAATGTTATTGTAAAGTTATCTCAAGTTATTAAACGCTGGTGATGGTTTCAGACTTGTGTAGTTTTAGGTTACTATTATCTACAGAAATGTATATTGTAATAGTTTTCTTCATTATAACTTTACTGTTAATTAGTAACTAAAATATTAGTCTTTAGTTCACAAACGACTTGCTCTATTTTAGTTGTTAGAAATTTCTATATTTACTTCAAAGGTATCGTAGGTCTTGCTTTGGCTGTTTAATATAATTACAACTATTAATTTACCTGAGTGGAAATTCTAATTTAATACAGTCACCAAGTAATATTGATGATTGACCTGATTTAATACCCACACGACATCGATATTATATTATATAAGTCGATCTTTTGTACTTTAAAAAAGCTTGACACTCAATTCTATTCGATACTTGATATCGAAGGAAAGGTATCGAGAAATCCCGTTTCACTTGCACTCGGTGTAAGCAATGTCAGTGTGTTATAAGATTGTTATAATCCTACTTGATATTATAAACGCGAAGGTTTGTAAGAATGTATGATGTCTGGATGTATGGATGTTTGTTACTCTTTCACGCAAAAACTACTGAATGGATTTTGATGATACTTTACAATAATATAGCTAATTAATCAGAATAAAACATAGGCAGTGGCATTTCGGCAAAATGCCAGGGGCCCCAAGCCGAAGGGGGCCCGCGGTCAGAGAAGGCTGTGAGCACCGGTGGATCTTAATATTTATCTACTATTGCAAAAAAACTATACTTTGGAGTCCCATCTGATGAATTTACCAGGGGCCCCGAACGGTGTAGTTACGCCACTACACATAGGCTATAATCTATAATAATATAGTTTGAATTATCCAAAATATAGCGCGTGAAACCGCGAGACACAGCTAGTAGTCAATATATGAATATTGTGAGGCAGCTCTCAAGTGAGCAATGAGCTGGTAGTCTTCAAACTGTTGACCAGATCTTCACAATACGTAGCTAAGAACTATCTCCATTAAATTAGCTTTTAAACAAATAAAACTTCATTAAAATCGGTCCATTATCTTGGGCACTACGATGCCAAAGATAGACATAGAGATAGACATGTTAAACTTAACACCCAGTCGTTCTAGCGTATACTAGCGACGCGTTCTGCCTTTGCATGGGTAGTAGTGAATGTTAAACCGAACCGATTTTCATGCAGTTTTCACAATTATACAGAGTAATTCATAAGGAATATTTAGATGTATTCATTTTTAATGTTTGGTGTAATTTTATTGAAATATGATTATAAATGTCGAAAAAATTGATGGTAGCGAGTATGCGATGGAATGAGTGATTATTGTAATATACCTCAGCGAATTGAGGGCTAGTCTATAATAAGAATTTATTAATTAACTTGCCGGCGATGTAGAACCTTCCTCCCCAGACACATCCTCATTAGTAACGACTTCACAGAAAAATTAACTAGCTCAATTTACTTTTGCTTGAAACATTTAGTTCCCCGTCACGAACTAGTCTAACGACAGTCATTAGGCGCCACTGTCGCTCCTTCAGGACTACCCTCCTTCCCTACCTGCCGCTAATTTGTAATTACTCTCTTTGCTCTCCGCGTTATTTATTGTATGGATGTCTTAATTGAATGAAAACTTAAAACTAGTTAGAAACCCCTACTTTACTAATCATTATCTATGTGGGATTGGGAAATATTAGGTTTTGTTTATTAGCACATAAGAGAGAGAGAGAAAGAGAGATAGATAGAGTTAGAAAGATATATAATACAATTCTAAATGAGGTAAAGTTTTCTTTGTTTTATCGCCGTTTACATAACGCACACAACGGAAACTCATTAATGCTCTGCTCCTATGGGTCGTAGAGTGATGTCATATAGTCTTCCTCGATAAATGAGCTATCTAATACTAAAATTATTTTTCAATTAAAACTATAAGATTCTGAGATAAGCACGTTTAACCGAAGCCGAAGAAGTATGAAGAGTGGATGGCCTATCTTAAAATACGAGTGCAATACGTTCAAGAGACAGGAACCCAAGCAGTACCTTGGAATTGTGACTAAGGTGAAGGTTTAAAAGATCCTTTCATTCAATTGAAAAACTTGCCTTCACTGCCCAGGTTCGCTGTTTAAACCTAAGTTTAGGCGATAGGAGAAAGTTTGTATATGAGTTCGTCATTTACACCTTAACACAGTATTTTTTTTATAAAATATCGGGATAAAACATTACCCTTTGAAAGTTTCGGGACGTGTAGTTTTTTTAGTTACATGTTAGTTTATTTTGCCTTTACACTACAGTGCACTTTACACACTGTCGTGTTGTGTAAAGTGTGAGGGAGATTGATTGATGTCCAAAATGTTTTAGACTTCTAAAAAATAAACATTTTGCTATTCATAAAGTGCTATTCAAAACCGATTCACGCTTAACCAGTTTGTTTTGTTTCTTTTAATTATTTGTTCTGACATTATCATGTTACTTCATGGAGATTTGTGGCAGATTGTGTGGTGCACACGGGCGCCGCTGTCTTAGGCTGCGTTTCCACTAACGATGAACGAAGATGTGTGTAAGAACCAATGGAATTATTCATTTAGCTTCAGAGTGTATCAAATGAAGCGATTCCACACGGGTGCTACATGAGGTCTCCTGCACATAAGCTATATGGGTCTTTCCATGCCAGACAAATTTTTTACCTAAAGACCTTTTTCAGAATTTTTACCCCCCGAAAGACATTTTTCAGAATTTTTAAAAATTTTTCCCGACTCAAAAAAAGTTACGAATTTTTAAAAAAAATTCCGCTTATTTATTTAAAAATGCTAAAACTTTTTCAAAAATTAACCGTTAGGGAATTTTTTTTTATTTTATTTTTGTTTTCAAATTTAGTTTTAAAAAAAATATGAAAAAATTTTCAGTGAAATATTATGTTTTTTTCGAAAAAAATAATTTTCTCAAAGACCGACCGTATTTTTTGTTTTACTCTAAAAAAACTTAAACTAATTCTGCAATGTTCCCTGCCAATTTGAAGATGTGACGACAATTGCTTCTCATTTTTTTTTGGGGTAAAAAAAGAAAATTTTAAGCTAAATCGAAGGGGGTCAGGTAAAAAATTTGTCGATTTGGCATGGAATGACCCATATATATTTAAATATACGTAGCCTAATAATATTAATCTTTGTAAAAAAATCGTTTTTTCGTTTCTTTTCATTTCGTCTCGTTTCGTTTACAAATCACATGATTACTTATAAATTTTTATCTTGAACTCTAGATATAAGGATAACTAAAACACAGCAGTCAAAGGGTCAAAGCGAAGCAGAATGATATAGCTAGTTCAGATATAGCCGAACAAATGTCATGATTACTCTGAACAAATTATCTAACAAACTTTCCTCATTAACTTTACTTGAAGTCTAGATGTCGTGACATAAGTGGGCTGTGTTTGTCTATAAAGTTTGGATTGGCTTATATAGAAGTTGTTCAATATGTGTAATGCTATTATCTAGGTCAGAGGTTTCCAAATTTAATTGACCTGTAGATTACATGTCATCACCAAAACACTACGTAATTACATTAAACTATTTACATCTATGATAGGCCCCTAATTTTCAGCTTGACTATAAACTAGAGCATAAGTCACAAGCGCCGAATATTGCTCTAGTTTCTGTTTTGGATTCTGTTAGTACTAGCTGCGCCCCGCGGTTTCACCCGCTGTACTTTGGATAATTCACACTATATCTTTATAAATTATAGCCTATGTGTTACTCTGATGTATAAGCTATATTATTGTAAAGTTCCATCAAAATCCATTTAGTAGTCATTGCGTGAAAGAGCAACATCCATACATCCATACATCCATACATCCATACATCCATACATCCATACATCCATACATCCATACATCCATACATCCATACATCCATACATCCATACATCCATACATCCATACATCCATACATCCATACATCCATACATCCATACATCCATACATCCATACATCCATACATCCATACATCCATACATCCATACATCCATACATCCATACATCCATACATCCATACATCCATACATCCATACATCCATACATCCATACATCCATACATCCACACATCCACACATCCACACATCCACACATCCATACATCCATACATCCATACATCCATACATCCATACATCCATACATCCATACATCCATACATCCATACATCCATACATCCATACATCCATACATCCATACATCCATACATCCATACATCCATACATCCATACATCCATACATCCATACATCCATACATCCATACATCCATACATCCATACATCCATACATCCATACATCCATACATCCATACATCCATACATCCATACATCCATACATCCATACATCCATACATCCATACATCCATACATCCATACATCCATACATCCATACATCCATACATCCATACATCCATACATCCATACATCCATACATCCATACATCCATACATCCATACATCCATACATCCATACATCCATACATCCATACGTCCATACATCCATACATCCATACATCCATACATCCATACATCCATACATCCATACATCCATACATCCATACATCATGACATGAATTATTAAACACTTACTCCAAACTTTAGTAATGTAGAAATAGCATCACGACACCACACCCCTGCACAGCTATAATGGTCATCGGACGAGCTACGATTGACAAATGGTACAAGTCTATCTGAATTGTCTTCTTTTGGTATAAACTAAGAAGTACTATCCGCGAATATAAAGTTATCAACGGTGTTGCTAAAAGTATTGATAAAAAATATAAATTTTATATGTAGCAACACATTATCCTGATAAAAGCATAATTTTATTACGAATTGGGAAAACAAAAATATTTTGTATCTCCCTGAAGTGAAACAAACTTTTCAATTAAGCAGCTTACTCATTTTGTATTAAAGCTTATTAAAATATCGGAATATTCGGAAGTAAGCTTCATCAGTGACAGGAGGGTAGTTATATTTAGTGACATGCAAACAGACAGAGTTAGGTAATAAAACTAACTATTTAATAAAATACATGTTTTTATTTTTTACTATTATATCGCAGTCAGCCTTGGCTCGTCTACTGCTGGACACCTAAGCCCCCCCCACCCCCCACCCCGGAGATTTCCGGTAAGAAAATCTTGTGGGAGACATTCCTAAGCTTCCGTGTGCTTTTCTTGTCTGTGTTCTTATCTCGAGACCCATTCTGCCCCAACGGTCTTTGGTTCTATGAGCTGTGCCCACCCACTGCCATTTTAACTTGCTAATTTGCTGGGCTGTAAGCAGTGATGGCCCAGTAATGAGACTTCAAGTCTTACTCGGGAGGGAGGTCTAAGTACGATCCCCCACACAAGCACACACCTCTGACTCTGAGTTATGTATGTTTTTAGCAATTAAAATATCACTTGCTTTAACGGTGAAGGAAAACATCGTGAGGAAACCTGCACTCCGGAGAGTTCACTGGGCCAGCGTGGTGGACTATGGCCTAATACCCTCCTCATTCTGAGGAGGAGACCCGGCTCAGCAGTGGGCCATTGATGGGTCGTGATTAGGTATTTGTTGGGCTATGTCGGTATTGTTGTAACTTTCAATAAATACATTAATATTATCAATGTTTGTATGTTTGTTTTCAATATCACAAAAAGTAATGAAATAGTTTATACAGACACTTTATATGTTATATTAATTGCCTTGGGAAGAAGCATAACACCTGTGATAAAGAATTAGAATCATTTGTGTTAAAACTAGAATCGAGCCGTATGTGATCCAGACTTACCCCCTTCCCCGTCCCATTACTTTTCTAGTTCTAGTAAACTCTGAGTTCTCGTTTATGTTTGCTATAGCAGTGATAGCCTAGTGGTTAAGACTTTGACGTCTTACTCTGGAGGTCCCAGTTCGCCCCGCCCCCCTCTCCCCCCACACACACTGACGACTTGCAGCAGTTATGATTGTTTTAAGCAATTAAATATCACTTGCTTTAACGGTGAAGGAAAACATCGTGAGGAAACCTGCACGAGTGAGAGTTCCCTAAAGTTCTCTGTCGGTGTTTGAAGGCTGCCAACCCGTTCTGGGCCATCGTGGTGGACTATGGCCTAACATAGCTCAGCAGTTGGCCATTATCGGTTTGTAATGATACTTGCTATACAAGAACACGTGAATATCAGTGTTACTTCGACCAGACAAGCAGAGAGAAACTTAATATGAATGCGTGCAAATAATATCGATGTTAAATATTTTTTTATGATGCAAAGTACTTTCAACCATCCTCTATACATTTTAAAATACCTTCTATTTATATACTGTATATAATCTCTGTTCCGATAGGCTTGAGCCAGTTCTCAAATGGAGCTCGCCTGGTGACCATTATGACTGTTTGGAGTAAGTGTTTAACATTGGTTAGTCGGTGTTCCGTTGTAATTATTATTGTCTTGTGCGTGTTACTGTACGGTATATCTCCCATTAGATAACATTATTTATCCATGAAATACTGATTAGTGCTTGGGCTTGAAACCTAGTGTGGGTAATCTATTATTACAGTAACTAACTAGTAACAGTTACTTCCACTATCTTACTCTTACTAATATAATAAATGTGAAAGTTAATTAATCACGCAAAAACGGCTGAATAGAATTCAATGAAATTTGCCACACAGATACTTTATAACCTAAATTAACCATCGACTACTTTCTATCCCGGAAAAAATCAGAGTTCCTGTGGGATAATAATAAAAAAAATTAATTATTAATTAATCAGTAACAATTTATTTACAGTTTAAGTATTGTACGTCATAAATTGCAACCGAGCGAAGCCGGGGCGGGTTGAATAGTTCATCAAGTGGCATAGATCCATACTGACTAATTGAATTAATTAAACCAATGTAATCAACTATAATAGATTGCGTCCGTCTGTGTTAAATATTGGAGCTAGGTCAATATTAAGCCCATTACTGAACAAACGTGCTTAATAACTCTCAAATCCATTGACATATATGTCGGCGCGTAACCTTAGGTTAGGTTTAAACAGAGAGCCTGCGCAGTGGAGGCGAGTGTTCACATATGTGGCAAGGGATTCCTTCAACCAAGTCAATGCACAGCTTAAGTTCCTGTCGTAATTGTAAGAGATCTACACTGCGTGTACCCAATAGTCCATTCAAGATCATGTACTGTACAGTACCCGTGAGGGGACGGGTTAAAATACAATTCCTCTCTGCCGCTGGGAGAGCATCTCGTAAAAGCCGAGTAACCCAGCACCCCCTTGATCCGTAGAGGGTCTGTTCCCCGACTGGCTTGTGACTACCAGCATGCGAAACCGACCGCCAAGTGTCTCTGACGCGTTCCGGCCGAGCCGCATGTGGGCCAGATCTATCCCTCCCTCTCCCATCCCATTACTGCTACGGTTCCAATGAACACCGGGTTCTTGCCCATTGAAACTGCAGCAGTCTTCTCTTCGCTCCCCCTCCTCACTCTATCAACACATCGACTAAACAAGATACCCTCTAGTTTCGTCGATGTGTATGAGCGACGGTGGCCATTTTCCATGAGTCCCTCTGCTCGTTTGTCCCTTAACAATCATAAAAAAAACCCCTCTTAGTGTTTTCAATAACCCACTTTTTTCATAATAAAGTGGTAAAAATGTAATGGTAATGGTAAGTAGGCTTCTGTTTTCGCACTTCGACTCAAATTCGCTCCATTATTCGTCCAGGTATAACTGGATATACTAGCCAGCCCCTTCCAGAAGCGAAGAAGATTCCGGGTAAGTCTCGCAGGCTTTTTGGAGTGACCTCATGCCCTTGAGGATTTATGCCCGTTGTGTGGCGACGCTCACTCATTCCAGGACAACGTGGGTAGTCGTCTCTTCTGCCTATATTGTCTCTGAAAATAGGGCTAAACAACTGTAATACAAACTTAATAGTTGGGGATATATTAGGGACATACATAGAGAAAATTTCAGGTTTTACAATATCATGAAAGTCTGATCGTCACGCGCTCTTGATCAAAAATCATGAAGACAATTGTGAAATGACTTGAACGGAATTGGATTACCTTTTCATTTATGTGTTATCTTTTATTAGTAAAATAAAGCGGACACTCGCGAATAAAAATGACGTAACCGGTGTCTTGTTTAAAGTTTAACAGGAAGTTCTGGTTTTATAGTGTAGGGTGACTATGTTGAGAAATATAACAGGACATTTCAGATAAAACTTTCAAACAACTTATTTGCTTTTATAACAGAAGAAAGAATTCTACGTGTGTAGACACACGCAATAGAGATAATTAATACTACTGTAAACTACCACATATATTAAGACACACAAAAGCACATTAAAACTCGTACACTAACACACACACACATACACACTCATATTATTGAAAATGTTTACTCAAAAAAAGATACGGATTTAGATGAAATTTGTCACACAGATACTTTATTACTTGGATTTGTATATAGGCTACTTTTTAAACTGAAAAAATATTTCGATGAATGAACATGAGAAAGAGGTATTAATTAGTTAAAGGATGATTAAATAAGTTAGTATTAAACCCAAACTTCATGACATAATTCTAAAGTTTTCACGAGTAAAGATGCGGCTATTCAGTTTGGTTTGGTTATTTAGTTTGATTTGATGGTAAGTAGAAAGGGCTTTTAAACCAACATCTTAGTCACGACACTCAGACTTACACTCTCAAATGTAAGTTTACATATTTAGCTACCGACACGTAAGTATAGGTTTGACCTAGAATGCGCTGAAGTCAGTATTAGAGTCTCCTACCTCACGGATAGAACGGAGCACGCTCAGAATGTGCGTCTTTTTCCCACCATTTTATCTCAGACCTAAAGTTAGCTGCCGGTTTTAAAGGTATACGAAACAATTAAAACAATCATAGTCACTCTACTTGAAGCTACAAGGAATCCAAGTGAAACTCTTTTAAGACAATCTCTAAGAAATTTCGTCGACACAAATTCTTGACTACACTTTTTAATTATGTCCGCACAACTACGAAATGATACAGCTTTGCTTTATTAATTTAATATTTATTGTTAGAGCAATACAGTTGCTTTTCTATTGTATCGAAAAACTCAGTGTCGTTGTAGTTTAATATTTTATATTTAACAAAAAAATTAATGGCTTCTTCTTCAACCTTTATTAGTATTATAAAGATGAATAATAGATGAATAAAAGAACATAATATAATTAGGAAAATTATTAATTTACTCTTAAATATAAAGTTATAAATATAATGTAAATAAACACAAATAAACCAACTTCAAATCTTTTTATTAATCTACCACCAGTTCAGAATAATATTAATTTTAGGAGAAGAACTGGCAAGAAACTCCCCTTATGTTACTTTCAAAATTTAGATTTACCAACATTATATAACATCAATACTATTTAGCGAAGTTTATGGAAGGTATTAGTAACTTATCTTTATATGGTTGTACAGTAACCAAGAATATCCAACAGCATCACCAACAGCTACTCGTTACAGAGCAACAGCGTAACGACTATACAGAGTAGAAACTAGAGTATCCCAATCCAACCCGTATCTGCCCTTTTATAGCAATACTGTCACAAATTAAGCTAGGCAAATGGTGGCGCCATTAATACTAACTTAAATACTAAATTACATTATTTGTAATATTAGACAATATTAATATCACTTGACCGACTAAATATTCGTATAAATTATTTATTTAATTTATTAATTACAATTTTAGAAATAAGTAATAATTAAAATTTATTAATAAGAAATTAATTGTTAACTTTAATTGATGGTCAAACAATTAAAATGTTGCCAGTCTAAGAAAACTATTTACCACACACAATTCATTATATTGTTATTATTTATATTATAATGTCATTATTTTATAACAAACGCGTTAATCCCAGAAAAGATTTGAATCGAAAAAATTATTTTAGTGTTGGATAGTCCATATATCGAGTGTTACTTATGTCTTTTTTTGCTTGTAATAGGGGTTAAAGTATGAAATTGCCGTTTTATTGTAATAGGTACTTCTAATTGACATAGAACCTTCATGGTTTGAGATTTTTGAGTGAAACTTTGTTCCAATGGTACCTATGTAGTTCTTCTTTTTAAAAATGTACAACATTCGATTATCGACTTGTAATTGTTTTTTTTTTTCAGCTTAGACAAGAAAGATGGATACTTCGAAATTCTGCTCTTCATCAATTCAGGGGACTGCTAATGAACGCAGCGTGCGATTTTGGTTTAAACGCTTTCGTGGTGGAAGTAGTTTGATTTGAAGAACGAACCCCGTGGAAGATCGCCCACACAGGTGAATAATAATGAATTGAAAGAGATGGTGAAAGCCGATCCGAGCCAAACTACCCAGGAATAGCGGCATGGTTTAACGTTACCTTACCAATAACATTGACTCATTTGCGTCAAATCAATCAAATAAAAAAATATGAAAATGGGTGCCTCATGTGGTCAGGAAAGACACGTCCGATAGAACAAAGAGGAGGAGAAATATCACAAAGGCAGACCCCACCATCAGATGGAAATAATAAATGCCACGGAGAGAGAGAGAGGGTGCCTTATGATTAAACTGATCTGCAGAAAGAAACGCGTGTTGAAACCTGTGTTGCCTTGTTAAATAGATACAGAAATCAAGGAATATTGCATCGAATTGTGACATGTGATGAATAGTGGATTTTTTACGATAACCGTAAGCGAGAAATTCAATGGCCGACCCCAGGTCAAACCTCGCAATAGTATCCTTAAGCAAAGCTTACCAATAAAAAGGTAATGGTAACTGCTAGGTGGTCTCATCATGGTGTTATTCACTATAGCTTTCTCCGATCTGGTCAAGCAATAACGGCAGTCAACTTTGCCAAACTCCGAACAATGATAGCAAAACTAGCAATAGAACAGCTCCGACTCATGAATCGATCTTCACCATTATTGCTCCATGATAACGCGAGACCTCATACAGCGCGAGAAACCATTTTAACGCTACAGGAACTGCAATTAGAAACCATTTGTCACCCTCCGTATTCGCCAGACTTTGCTCCAACGGACTACCATTTTTTTCCTGATTTGGACAATTTTCTACGTGATAAAAAGTTTGCTTCTCAAAAGGCAGTACAAAATGCTTTCACACAGTTTGTCGAATCTATCGCAAAGGCATAAGGTCCTTACTTTGGTTATTTTTGATGACATTAAGGGTCTGGGAAATCTGCTGTGATTACGATAGCGAGAAAAAGTGAACACGCACATCAAGACGTGAATATTCTTGCTTAGAAAGAAGTGAGATACTTCTGCAATATTTACATAAGCACAGGGGGGAGGGGTTATGTTAGGTTAATGCTATACGTGATAATACTATGTTTACGTAATACTTGAACGGTCCTTTATTAAAAGTGTTGCTAACTCTACCTAAATAAATCGAAAGATATTCCTCAATAGGAATGAGCAAAAAAACATGTTGCGGCTGAAACAGGTCAGAATAAATCGTCCATCGCTTGTCCTCAATCCAGACAGACCACAGGAAAAACCTTAAAAACATTGGTATAAGAGCTATAAATTGAAAGGTATAATGAGAAGAGTTTGTTTGTTTCTTAAAAAGTTTTTCAGTGTTAGATAGCCCATTTATCGAGGAAGGCTATAGGCTATATATCATCATGCTAAGACCAATAGGAGCGAAGCTACACGTGAACAAATTTGCGCGGGTCGACTAGTGTGTATAATATATTAGCAACACTTGATAGATTTTGAATGGTTGGTAAATAAATAAATTTATTTTAAAAATCTCTTATAAAGGGAATTAAATCTCATTAAATCTCTTACAAAGAGCGGGTAAACCGGCTTCTGGGTCTCAATCCCCAGGTACTTTTTATTTTGGAAAGAAGCTCTACCAGTTTTGGAGGTATAGATAATATATAATACGTTTTTTATGCCGAATAAAGCACAATTTACTTGTGATCTACTTCTTATTTCGATTAGACAATATATAATTTTCGTTCTTATAGTATTAAGGTAGTCAATTAAGTGATATAGTGGTGTTTGGTGGTGTGGTGCCAGGCCTGCGTTATCCAGGATTATATTTTAATATTCAGTAGCGAAGTCGAGCGGTGAACGTGAGAGTTTACGGTTATGAAAGACGAGTTTAAACCTGCTCCTGGGTGTCAAGCCCCAGGCACTGCTCGGCTCCTGTCTAGATTACATGTATAGGTCCCATACTCATAATACCATAAAAGAAGTCGCAGGATACTAGTAGTTACAGTATCCGTTTAACAGAAATGAAAATATTATTCAATTAAAATGTTGTGTATACGATGTCCATCCAAAAGTTTTAATTGGTTACGTCAAACCCGATCCTCCTTCATCAGATCATGCACGTCGGATAAATATCCGTTTTACGATACTGTAATTTATATTATACTAGTGACTCGTCCCGGCTTCGCATGGTTGGACATTTAGCACACCGGCGCGTCGGCGTGTATTTTTTGTTTATATTGACATTTTTAATTTCCTAATATCTTTTGAATGGAATGTCCGATTTCAATAATTCAAAAAGTAATCAACAGGTACTGAAACAGTCTTGAATATTAAATGATTTATTTGGATAAGAATTAATACAAAGGTATGGATAACATGGTCTGATTTTGATAGGCGTTTATATCAACTTTTGAAATGTAAAAAGTAGTTATAGTGACATAACTACAATAGTTGGACATATGGTCTCGCGGAGTTTTTTTTAGATATTGATACGTTCTATAATATTGTAGAACATTTTCTTGTTCTATCATCAATAGTTTCCGCAGTGCAGTGCATGCGATAAAAGACATTTTATGGCTAATTTTTTTTACATCTTGGGTTGGTTTTAGTAAAAATTTCTGAGGATTTTTATTTTTTTCTAGTAATAAATATAGCCTATGTTACTCAGGGATAATGTAGCTTTCTAACAGTAAAAGAATTTTTGAAATCGGTTAAGTAGTTTCTAAGTTTATTCGTTACATACAAAAATACAAATCTTTCCTCTTTATAATATTAGTGTAGACTTGCGACCCACCTTGGCTTCGCACGGTTTTTCTACTACGAGTTAGCAATACTGTTGGTACCTTTTATTTTATTTTAAGACTGTATATAACCTCCTGTTGCTTATTATGGTTGTGCAGTGCTGGATCTCCATTACTAAGTTTTGGAGTAGGTGTTTAATATTGAAGCTTTGTCTTATATCAAATATAACAAATATGGTGAATGATTTGCAAAAAATAACAATGCGGAAAATGAGCTTGATATTAATATAAGGAAGAATAAATATTGACGCGATACTAATCGAAAAATATTTGAGGAGTCATATTCACATCCAAAAAAAATCTTTTTTTAATTTCATCTCTTCTGAGTACTTCAGTCGTTTCTGAAGAATTTAATATAGTCGAACATTTTGATAAGAATTCATAATACAAAAACATACAGACCTATAAACATGAGCTAACTTTGTGACTTAAATATAAAAGTTAGACATATACTGTCGCAGACTTTTTTGTAGGCATTATCAAGCGCTACAAGTTTTCTCAAAAATTCAATCATATATCTCTCATCGTTAAGGCAGCGTTCATAAGAAACGTTTCCGTTCGATCGTTTGTTCTCCGACTTACTCCAGCAAATATAACTACCACGGAAAAGTCTTCAAAATCAGTTTAGTACATCCAGAGATTACCAGCCTACAATCACTACTGCTGACTGGACATATATTAGTCAGAATTTCCTTTTCCCTACTCCTTGTTTCCCTTAGGTAAACCTAAAGGAAATTCTGTGGATTTATCGTGGTGCCTCCTCGAAGATAAAGTGAGGAAGGAGAATGAAGAGAAGAATGCTACGGTTTCAGTGTAACCTGAACGAGAACCCAGAGTTCATTAGAACCGCAGCATTAACGGGATGGGAGCGAGAATGGTAAGTCTGGCATACATGCGGCTCGACCGAAACGCGTTAATGACATTTGGCGGTTAGGTTCACATGCTGAGGTCGCAAGCCAGAAGGGAAACAGCGGCAATTGAGAATTGTATTCTAATTCGTCCCCTCACGGGCAATATCTATCTGGAACCATTTTACACATTAGGTAGATCATTTTATATTATTTCAAGTATACCGACGGGAAGACAATATATAACCTTCAGTGCGATAGATTAGTCTCAGTCTCTCTGGTGTTTTCGTGCAGTGAACATGGAAGTTAATATTATAGTGTCGTGATTAAGGTCACCCTTCTGAGGTCCACGTTAGTCTACTTTATTATCTATTGTCGTCAGCGAGGTCGAGTCTCTTTAAACCTGCTCCTGGGTCTCAAGCCCCAGGCACTGCTCGCCTCAGTCTACATTGCATGTGTACACGTATTGCTGTACAGTAATGGGTATCATATCGACGAATACCTAGAATTCCCCAGTTTGTTGTTTCCGTTGGTTTTATTTTAATTTTCCTTTCAAAGCCAACATCTGTCACTAACAATCAAAGTAAATTGCTTGTCAGTCATCTGTCTGTCATAACAGAAACTTTAAAAAGTTCTCCTGCAAAACACTCAAAAGTCCTAAACTCTCAACATTTATTTTTAGTGCGTTATAAAAGGGAGAAAAGACAAACTCTTAAATATTCCTAACCAATACAACTTTTGCACGAAACAAAAGAAGATCGAGATTCTTTGATAGCTGTCAAGGAAATGACGTATCCAACTTTTGATTGTAACCCTTAAGTTTGTGACGAAATCGTCCATTCTGTATAAACAAAGCTAAATCTTAAGACTTGAATAAATAAGAAAGTAAAAGTTACGTAAATACGTAAAAAATAGGAGTATAGTTATTTGTTCAACTAGAGAGGAAAGTTGGTTTTCCAAGCGAGTGCTAATTTTGAATCCCGAGTAAGCGAAGGATTCTAATAATTGAATCACGAGCGTTAGCGAGTGATTCTACATTAGAATCCTGAGCGTCGCGAGGGATTCCAAGGTACGAGATGGAAATAACTTTTCTCTCGCGTGACACATACAACTTTTCACCTTAGCAGCGAGAACATTATTAGAGATAAAAAGATACAATGTGAATAAAAATGAAACCACATATATTTGCAAACAATAAGTATCTACTAAAATTTAAAATTGCTTCGTTCGTTCACTTCAGGTGTTAAATTGATGTTTTCGTCACTAGACTCACTCATATTTTATGAATTTGTGATATGCAACACTAATTGTAAGTAGTTACCTACCGAAAAACAAAAGAAGAAGAAATAATATTGATTTTTGTTTCCCGCTATTTTTAAAGTTACGTTCTGAAACTGCACCCGTAGTATTCTGTTGTACCAATAAAGATTTTTAAAACTATAAATTATTTGTGCATAACTACTTCGTTTTCTAAAACATTTTCTTAATTTTTTTCTTTTTCCAGTGTATTCATTATATTTTATTATTTAATTAGATATTTAATTACAACTTTACCAAATAATTTTCATTTTAAAGGTTTATTAGTTTCTGAAATTTGATAAATCGAACTTCTAAGGTGAAAATACTTTTTTCTACTACCTGAAACAAAAAGTAGCATTACGTACTCTCGAATTCTTTGCACTGACTTGATTTTAATAAATTGAAAGAATTTTTTTCGTTCTCACTATTTTTCCTATGCTTGTCCCTCTCATTTCTCTTTATTTCTCTATTTTTTATCTCTCTTTGAGTTAGTAGAAAAAATATGGTTTGCAAAGACACAAAATAAATGGATTTTCTTACCCTTAGGATGAAAGCTTTCGACTAGCTTCGTCACTCTGGTACGTTATATATTATTTCATTTACAGACTCAGACGAGAATTCTACAGTTAAACAATGTATTTTGTTCAAAATTAAAACGCATACAATATTTGTATTTCTGTGAGTTAGCGGATGAATGAGTGAAATTAATAAATTACTGATCATACTTGAATGTCGATTCAAAAACTTGACCCAATTTTGAAGTTCCCATGGAAGTTGTGAGCAGATTATAGTAAAATATATATGCAGTTCTATATGTTGAAAGCATTAATAACATTGATACAAATAATTAAAATCATCCATTAAAATATAAAAGCATTACCAACAGTTAAATGAAAACCTTAACCTACAATAGTTTATGTTAGATGGTGAAGATCGATCTGCTGCTGGAAGAGAATAACGAGAAGACGCGAGCACCTCCTTGGTGATAGGGTCAAATATCTTTAGCACGTTCCGATTGCGCCGCTCGTGAGCCAGACTCCCCCCACTCTCTTCTATCATAATAATGCTGCACTCATCCTTCCCCTTAATTTTTTTTTATAGCTTAAGGAGGCAAACGAGCAGAAGGCCCACCTCCAGGCAGTGGTCGCCGTCGCCCATGGACATCTGCTATACGCGGAGAATTGCAAATGCGTTGCCAACCCTAATTTCTTAGGAATCTGTATAAAACCTCTGGTGACAGATTATTCCACAGACTTCACGTGCGTGGGAGGAATGATCTAGACGCACGTACATTGCTGATATGCCAAGGATCCAAGTGATGTGGATGGAATCTGTCCCAGCGGCGTAAAGTGCGATGGCGAAAAAGTGTCGGGGGCACTAACTCGAACAATTCCTGTGAACATTCCCCATTGTACACAGAAATCCAACGTCTCTCCGGAGACTTAGTTCATCTAAACCGTTTGTGAGTATGGGATCATCGACAATACGAACAGGTCGTCGTTGAATGGAGTCAAGAGGGAGCAACTGGTACTTAAGGGTGCCCGCCTAAAGATGACAACAGTACTCCATATGCGGACGAACTTGGGCTTTGTATAACAACAGCCGATGTCCCGGTGTGAAGTACCGTCTCGCCGTTTAGTACGCCCAGTTTCTTAGAAGCCAGTTTTCAGCGCAAATAGTCATGGACAACTATATTCACTTACCATTAGGTGGATCGTCAGTTCTTTTACCCTTATCTACCATAAAAAATATAACAAATATTTGTAAGATATCGAATATCATTAATTAAGAAGACGACACTATAAATAATATCTGTAACAGTAATTTGATAGAAGACAAAAATAAATCTAGCGATGGTAATCTGACTCTTACTCGTAATAAGAAATCCATTCGAAAACGTGACGAAATTGACGAAAATAAAATAATCCGAGATTAATATAATAAAGCCAATAGCAGGAAGCGTGAATGATTACCTCAATATCCGGTTACAGAAATAAACTGAGCAAATATTATTTATAAGGAAGATTTAGACTTCAAGGTTGAAAACGAAATTTTGGGTGTCAAGGTTAATAACCTAGTTTATTGGCCAGAAGCTACCTGTGCGTCTCAAAAGTAGTGGGGATAGTTCCGCATTGTGAGTGCTGCGTGTCTGTATAAGCAGTTCTGACCCAGGCACCATCTATTTTGACAAACAGGATGCGCGAAAGAGCAGACATGTCGTGTGAGAACCAATCATCTCGCTCCTCTCGCCCCGCGCCACCCGCTAAAAGGCGCTGACCTTGTGACTAAGGTATAGGTTAAGAAATTCCTTAACATGATCGAGACATTCACTATCCAGTACTAAGTAAGTATTAAAATAATTAAAGTAAATAACTCACGAGGTCTTCGATAAGGATATAAAAATGTTTACTATATGAAATCACTTGATAAACTGCCTTAAATACATAGGGATCGAGATTAAATACTGTAGACAGTTTGTAACAAACGTTGATATATTTGAAATAGCACAAGAGGAATTCATGCGAATGCAAAGTTATCAACAGTGTTGCTAACTTAATGACGAATCAAATAAACTATTATCCATACAAATAAATAAAATTGGAGTCTCTGTTTGTAATATTAAAATAACCGCTGTTTACTAAGTGCATATGGATGTATACACGCACACACCACATATATGTAATACCAAAACAACATTTTTTACAATTTTTTTCTGTCCATCTGTCGGTCTGTTTGTTCCAGCTAATCTCTGAAATGGCCATACCGATTTTGACGGGACGTTCACTGGCAGATAGCTGTTGAAACAAGGAGTAACTTAGGCTATTTAACATCTCGCTACGACCCATATGAGCGGAGCAACACGCGAACGAAGTCGTGCGGGTCGGCTAGTTGATAAATAAATTCACTACACTAAAGTAAGTGAAATTGACAATAATAAAATTTAAGAGAAAAATTACACGAAACGAAGACATATACTAAAAAGTGATGATGATGATTTAATGATGAATCAACTAAAACAGATGAATCAACTATAATTATATACGACTTTTTTCAGAAGAGTTTCACGGTGAGGCAGCTCTCAAGTGAGCAATGATCTGATAGTCTTCAAACGGTTCAAACAAAAAATCTTCATCAGAATCAGTCCATTATTTTGGGCGCTACCATGCCACATATAGACGTTAAACCTGTCGTTGTAGCGTTAAAAACTTAAACAATTTATTTAGATATTAATTTAAATATCTTATTTAACTCATCCATCGGATAAGATAAATGAGTCGCAAAATGTAATTAAAACTTTCGCTGACTCAATTCTTATCATATTTAGAATCATGTTATATATACTATAGTTTAAAATATTTTGTCCCCTTTTTACCATTTTAGGGTGGAAATGTAGAATTACAGAATATTTTGTATGTCAGCAACACCGTTTATAAATTAGTCTTTCCTTTTATTTCCAGTATATCCTCGCGATAGATTAGAGTCAATCTCTCTGGTGTTGTCGCGCAGTGCACATGATAGTCACTATTATAGGGTAGTGTCTTAGTTAAGGTCTCCCTTCTTGAAGTCGACGTAAGTAGAAATACAGTTATGTATTTCTACTGTAGTTAGTGTTCGGGCAACGGATATTTTATAATTGTATAAAAGTCTGTAGGTTTAGATCTTTTAAAGTACTAATTGAATTGAAATGCGGTGTAGGACTAATAGACAGAGGGATTCAAGAAAATGGTTAATCAAATTCTGCTAATGTTATCGTGAGGGTAGTTCTAACTGCGTCATAAACAGTAGATATTGATATTACAGTATACAGAGTTTTCATTGCAAGATTTGTCATTAGTGTAAGTTTAGGTGAGTCAGTTTTATTAAGTAACTGTTGTCAGCGGATGGTTTAAATAGTACGCACATACTGAAACTCTGTAATCAACACCTGGGTCGCAAGCTTTAGGCACAGTCAGGATAAAGCTGTTTATTAAAAAAGATCAACTGATTCTTAAAACTTTAACACTGTTTCATATTGTCCTTTTTCTTTTTTTCTAACTACGATATTATCTTCTTGCAAATCTAAAGAAAAATTAAACATCTGCCTTTTTTTGAATATTATTATGTCTGTCATTTTTGGATATTCCTTTACTTTGATAGCTTATAGTTCTTCTCACATTTTATCAGTAACAGCTTCTTTCATTTTTTTGCAGCTAAAAAATTTTTAGGAATTATTTTCTTGTTATATGTCCAACTTCTTCTTCCTTTTATCGATCAAAAGGACTCAATTCGTCTATTTTTTTACTTTTACCATCATAACTAAACATATTAGAGTAACTTAATATACGCGTTAAATTTAAATATACCTGTTGTCAAAATGATCTCACTCCAGGAGCATCAAGGTTGTTTGTCTTAATGCTAGGACTCCATTATGAAGGTTTTTATGTAAGCGTTTGATATTATCTGCTTGGGTTCCATGTAAAGTGTATTATTGTCTTTTACGTGTTACTGTGCCGTATAGCCTCCATATAGATAATACTAGATACTCGCTTATTCTTATAACATGAATATCTTAAACGATATAAATATTTTAAACGATAAAATATTATAATTGCGTCCTAATTACTGTAGATAATGAGAAAACTTTGGTAAAATGTGCAAGTAACTACTTTACTTAAATTATAGATGGCGGAGTTTTATGTTGCAAACAAATTTATAAAGATTGATGTTTATTAGTGCTTTTGATAAAAACCTAAATCTGCTACACCTACTATATGTACTTGATATTAGTCATATTGAGTCAATCATCATCATCAATAATGTTAACATAAGATAATGTCAATTATGTCGAAATGGAATTTAATGTGAAGCATAACCTCCTTTATACACAATTGAAACTCCTTATATGAGACTCCGACTCCTTTTTCTAATTCAAGATATAATTTTCTTTTATTAGCCTTTAACTTATCTTTCTTATTCGCAGTTAACCTTTTTCTAATTTACAATTGATTCTCTTTTTACTAGATTCTGAATTCTCTTTCATACTCACAGTTAACCTCATACTTATTCACAATTGAATCTTCTTTTATTAAACCTCTGACTCCTCTTTCTTACTCAAGATTGAATTTCCTTTTATTCCCCACTGTCTCCTCTTTTCATTGATAAATAATACAGCAACTATTACAATCAATACTATAACTATCACAACAAATCTCACGAAAAAGTAGAAGAAAGAAACAGTTACTTTTTATCAGGAAAAAATGCTTTTTCTCATGAGATTCGTGATGATTTTACTACAGCAATTCAATTAAAAATGAACAAAACATTCTAAAACTTTGAAGAAGATACATCCAAGTGAAACAAGGTCAGATAACTAGTTAAAATTAAATGTGACTCTAAAGCGTAGAGTCAATTTAACTTGCACAGTAACTGCTACATTCGAGTGATAAATTTCCTTTGACTAAGTTTATGACTCCAGCGAATGTGAGACTTGAAGTTTGACATCACTTTTATGGATTTTGGCATTTAGTCTTGAAAATATCCCACATTTAGACTCAAGATGTTTCTACTACTACTACTACTACTACTACTACTACTATAAATATTACTTTCATTTAAGATTTTGTATATCTTCAATATTTTTTGCCATATTGATATTTGTACACCTAAAGATTTAAATGGTCGTACAGCTCGACATGCATGTAGCCTTTGTCCTTTCCCATGTACAAGTCTATATCTGTACCAAATTTCATCAAAATCGGTTCAGTTATTTAAGCATGAAAGCATAAGAGATATTGAATTGAATTTTGAAGTTTTTTTTTTTTGAAAAATAACTTATTGTTCACCTACTCACGCGCACTCTCATTGCCTTCTCGTTTATTTATTTAAACCCTAACTCACTCTCTCACTAATTTCTCCACCACGTGTAACAGTGAATATGCTATTTTCTAATAATTGTATTATTTTTTATATCGCTATATTTTGACAAATTATTTTCATTTTAACAATTGTTACTTTATTATCAAGACAAAAAGGAAGAGTTAAGAAATTAATTTAGCGACTAAAATATATAAAGAGTAACCCGAAATATGAAAAGAATTTTTTCGTGGTATTCGGAATGGCTACAGTAAGTCGGAGAACAAATAAACAAACTTAACGATGTGAGAGATATACGAGTCATAGATGCTGGTAGAGTATGAATCAATAAATGAGTGAGTGAACAGTTTGTATACACTTCAGCGAAGAGAGAGCAGGTCGGCTACTGTTTCGTAACTAAATCTACCTTTTGCGTATAGAATAAGTGGCTTTAACCAAGACCGTTATTTTTATATCTCCCAAAACTTTGTTATCTGTATTTAATTCAACATTTTATGAATCTAATTTCAGTGAAATGATTGTTGGGAAACAAAACTTTTAATTACTTTTCACTCGCGATTCCTCTCGCTTAGAAGTTATTAAAAGGTACAGTTTTAATTAATTATTAATTTTAATGTTTACTACTTCATTTTGCAATTCAGTTGTTATTATTCTCGAAGCTAAGCTGGGTTTAATTTTCAACGAAAGTATAGCTAAGTGGGAAGCGTGGGGGGAAGCGAGGGGTACGCACTACCTATATAGCATGCTTACAATGCGCAGCTATCCCCACTACTTTTAATTAACAGACAGCTGCTTATTATAAATTGTTTAAAACTTTTTCGCATATGGGGAAAGGAGTCCCTCCTTTCCCTCCTACTTTTGGAAGACTTGGTATGGTCGCCTAACCTAACCTCTGCTCCGAGTGTATCCAATAGTTGTCAAAAGGATATCACCCGGTAACAATTGAGGCTGTACAAGTAGTGTGGTATCCGATCATGACTTATTATTGTTTACGTGTTACTGGATGGTAGACATGCGGCAGCGTATCAAAGCCAAGTGAAGCGGTGCAGCTGCCGTAGGTTTACACGAACCATTTCGAGCTACTTTTGATACCCGTATGTAAGAGCCTAATTTGAACCCTACATTTTTGGCATATTTACTAGAGTTCATATATATTATAACTGACTAAAATATTAAAGATATATATTAGCTTAAATTTCATCTCAATTGAAATAATTTCATTTTGTAAATTGTTTGTTAAAATTATAAAATTAATATTACCTCTTGAGTAACAAATATTGTAGTGGTACATGGAAACAAGAAATCGTTATGTGAATTAAGTAGAATGTTGTATATTGTTGAAACTTGAATTTTAACACTTTAACTTTAACACAGAACTTGTCAGACATATAGATATCAATTTTTTTGTCGGCGAAGATGATGCATGTGTTTTATACTGAACTTGGCCCTCATTTCACATTTATGTTTTTGTTGGGATAGAAATACACCGATCATTATTTGAAACTAGTACCACTGGTAGTAGTAAGTAGATTTTGGGTTATAAAGATTTTTATTAAGCTTGGAGATAATTTTGAACATTTCTTGGTGGAATTACTTTATATTTACTAGTAGTAGCCAGTAGTCAAACGGAGCTCGCCTGGTGACCATTATGGCTGTGCATTGGTGCGGTGTCGTTATGTTGGATTTCCATTACCAAGGTAAGTTCCGTTTTGAGTACATATTATTATTGTCTTTTGCGTATTATAAATAATATACTCCTTTAGTTCCAAAACTCTAATTATAGATAAAAAACAGGAGGGTTCAAGTGTCCCTATTTCCCCTTATATTTTAATTCTATTCTTTAAAAATAGATATATCATTGTTTCCTAAAAAATCTTTTCGCTCCAGCGCTTGTCAATACATAGATTATCCGAATTTAAGGTCTGACGTTAACAAGGGTTGGTGTTTTCTGCCCCATCGGCTGTATCAAATGAGATGGGGTTAATTGGAGCTCTCAATATCCTTTGACGGTTAGTTTATTTCGTTTTTCGGTATTTTTCTTTCTTTTTTGTTTGCTTACAAAAGGTTAAATAATTAAGAAGGGGAAGAGATGGTTTAGTCAACCACTAAACCATCTCTTCCCGTTAATTTTTTTAGATGGCGTAGACCATAAAATATATATTTTATTTGTTAAGTATATAGTTCGTTGACGTTTACGATAACCAGAAAACGTATATGTCGGGGTATAGTTGGAGTAGGATAATAGTGAAGGCCATGTTGGGCTGTAGCTGGGCTGGGATGATGATAAAGAAAGTTAATTATCACTTCCGTCGCGAGTTTTATATTCAACGATTTTTGTCAGCCTTAAACGAGTCTTTATATGCCATTGACAGTTTGACTAAAGTCTTAGTCGTACGCGGTCTCTCAAAGTAGTCTCTGGATGGTGTTAAAGTCAGTGTTTGTGTTAGTGCTGGAAGTGCTGCCTGATTAATGTCACGCGTCTTGTGCTAGGTTAGGTTAGCCTTATGTTAACCTAACCTCAGACAAACAGTGAGACCAGGCAGTGGAGGTGAGTGTTATGATCATTTAAAGGAGCTCCTTAAGCCTACACCTTGGTCACAAGTCCAAGGCACTGCCTGGTTTCCTGTTCAAAAACTACGGAATCGTGATATTCGATCACTTCATTCATTCAATTCGGCTCTCTGTTCTGACATATACAATTGACAAAATAAAAAAATTAAAAACTAAAACATAGTTGAGCATTTCAGATATGCTGTTGTGCACCTATCCAGGATTCTCAATTCACTCTGCAATCTAATTTGTAGCCATAGTTATTCACCGATTGCAATTATGAAGACAGTGGTTGTACCAAAACTCAATAATAGGACGAGCAATGTGTCTGATGGATCGACCTATAGACCAATATCCCTGGCGACGATCACAGCCAAAATGCTGGACAGCCTGCTTGATACACAGTTGAATAGATCAATAAGAATACACGACGCTCAGTTCTGTTTTAGACCTGAACTGTCAACAATGAGCGCTATCCTGTGTCTCAAGCAGACTGTGCGGTACTATACAGTTAGCAACACCGTTGATAAATCTATATTCGGGGGTAGTACTTTTATATTATTCTAAAACTGTATACAACCACTGTTTCTGTTAGATTTGAGCCAGTTGTCAAACGGAGCTCGCCTGGTGAAGATTATAGCTGTCTCTATGCGATATCGGTCCCCCTTCTATTCCGTTTTGTCCGCGTCATGTAAAATTAGTGTGTAAATTTATTAAGTCTAACAACATTAAGCTGTAAATAGTATACTAACTGTACATAATATTTATTAGAATGTAAGCCTTATTTTTTTATTGGTGTTAGTTACTAACTTATATTGTGTTGTTGTAGATCGATCTTAACATGGTGGAACCCTCTTATTGTAAAGGAACTTTCATAAATTAAAAACTCAGTCTTACCGGTCAAATTCCACAAGTGTGTTTTGTCCTTACTACGTGACATTGGCAAAGTACCCTGTGCATTTTAATTGTGCACAACTAGAAGCCATTAAACAAAGAAGAAGAAGATATCGGTCCCATGTAGATGACAATACTGATAGGAAAGCGCCGGTGTTTGCTTACTTCTGATTTTGCAAAAGCTTTCGACCTAGTGTCTTATAAAATCCTGTGGGAAAAGCTAAAATCCGAACCTAACTTAAACCCAAGCACAATCTCCGTTTTTGAGTATTGTTATCAAACAAATATGGTTAGGGATTTATGTTCAATATAACAATGTGCTGAGGACAGTGCTGGCTTCTATGCGATCATACGCAAACGTGTCGCCTCAATGATGTGCAGATTCATGAGAAGCTCCAACACTCCTAGTAGGTACATTTGCCACAAAATATGATGGCTTTAGACAAAATAGGTTAAAATACTAACATAGTATTAAGAAATGTTATACTAAACCAACTACTATATATATAATTTTCTTTATCTTATATATTTATTTTTAGTCATTAAAAATTTATATGGACTTTCGTCTGAAACTGTTCATCTAGAATAAGTTAAATATGTTTCTGAAAGAAGTGTTATTATTATCATTATTATATGTGATGACGTCACATATACGGCCGAATAAGATAATGCCTTTGTCTTATTTGTTAAAGCAAAGACATATCGCTATCGCTATCTGAATGTAAATCATAAGTCCTAGGCACTGATCAGCTTTTAGTCTATAAGTCATGGGTTTATATTTCTTACAAACCGACCTGCGCGAATTCGTTCGCGTGTTCCTCCGTTCCTATGGGTCGTAGCAAGATGTTAAATAGCTTAAGTTACTTCTTGTAACATCAGCTATTTGCCAGTGAAAGTCCCGTCAAAATCAGTCTAGCCATTTTAGAGATAAGCCGGAACAAACAGACAGACAGACAAAAATTGTAAAAAAAAAAAAAAAAAATTTTTGTTGGTATATGTACCATATGCACTTAGTAAAAACCAGTTATTTTAATATTACAAACAGATACTCCAATTTTATTTATTTGTATGGATTATCAAAGTATTGGCGTCGTGAGAACGATTCAATATTATTTATTTATTCCATAATTAACGTATTATTGGCTGTATAATTATTGCTTTAATTAAAATATAATTATATTCAATATATAATAATATATATTCGTGTACTTTATTATAGTTTTAACCACTTATGTAATACTAGTCCGTCCCATCCCGGCTTCACTCGGGTGCACTCGTTATGTCTTTGGGAATTAGTCATGTAATTTATATATGAATAATTCCCAAAGGCAACGCCCACACAGCTCGACATGCACTTCACCCCCATGTCGCTAGATGGCGTACGAGCACACGCATTTTTTATTTTTTCATCAAAATCAGTTCAGTGAATTAAGTCTGATTGTGTAACAGTCAGTCATATATTCGTCTATAGATGGCGCAAGTACTACATTAAATCGCAGTATCGTTTGTTCAGTTTGTATTATTAAGTATTACCTACGTTTCTTAAGTTACTTTCGAAATTATAATATATTTAGTTAGGACTTATTGTAATTTTTTAAACGGATATATGGATGAATTTGATATAGGAATGGATTGACGGACCAATAGACGAATATTTGATTCGTGTATTTGATAAAGCTATGTTTGACATAGCTTTATCAAATACACGGTAACACTCACGTATTATTCTGGCATTCGGCGATCTTTCATCGGTCATTAAACTAATTTCTGAATGAAAAACGAAGACAAGGCTCATACGCACCCTCGTATTTTCAATCTTTCTTTATGGAGCTGAGACATGGACCCTATTATCAGCTGACCGAAAGCTGATTGACGCGTTTGAAATGTGGTGCTGGAGACGCATGCTCCGAATACCGTGGACAGCTATGCGAACTAACGTGTCCATACTTAAACAACTAAGGATAAACACGAGGCTTTCCACCATCTGTCTCAAGCGTATCCTTGAATACTTCGGCCACATCGCCCGAAAAGACAGTGGAAACTTAGAGAAACTTGTAGTCACTGGTAAAGTCGGAGGCAGCAGATCCCGTGGCCGTAGCCGTCAGTTTACGAAGCGCTGCATGGCGCTGAGGACAGACAGAGATGGAAGAAGACCATAAGAGATAGACTGCTGGGAGGTGATGGTCACGACCTTCAGATATGAGTAATACGACTTGAGGAGGAGGAAACTTATTTATGAATAACAATTATACAGTTGACCACATTTTTACATTATGTACTCAGATTTTTAGGGTTTTCTTTTCGATTGAACAAAAACCTTTTATAATTTGTAATTTTCCCGTCCGCAAAAAATAAATACGTGCAATTTAATTAAATTGCTATTAAGCTAAGGGCGCTATAAAAATACAAATTTGGCCTTTATTTCAATAAGTTAGTTTGAAACCCTTTATTATACTAAAAGAAGCTTAATAAAAATACAAATAATACTATTTATTCAGCAGCAGAATAAATAGTATAACATAGAATCTTATAAAGTTTAAGTTTCTACCTTACCTTTTTAGACCACTTTTTTACGTAGTCGGGTTATAGTTTTTAAACTGAATTTTTTAATTTAATAGTTTTCCGTTTTTCGATCGAGATAAACTTTATAATCTAATATTGTAACGTAATGTTGGTTTTTATTTGCTTAATCGAGTGAATAACTGCAACGACAGGACAGCGCGGACTATACTACCGCATGTTAAACATATATATATACCTAAGGTCACGTAAGTCCTTACAATGTAATTGCCACGTGGTTAAGTAAACACAATGTTAGGTTAGGTTAGCCTTAGGTTAGGTTAGCCTTGTGTTAGGTTAGGTTATAGGTATGTGCGTTTAACCTTGGGTTTAAATAGAGAGCCTAGCAGTGGAGGCGAGTGTTGTAATTACTTAAAGGATATCCTTAAGCCTACACCTTGGTCACAAGTCCAAGGCACTGCTTAGGTTTCTCTCGTTATTGTTAGAGATCATATTTGATCACTTATCGGTTCAACAGGAGTATCTACGTTGCGTTTACCCAATATTCCATTCAATACCATCACCCGCTTTTAGTGTTCCCCAATATTCCCCATCTTCCTCCTTCCATTTCCTTTCACATCGTTTTAAAATCCCCGACATATACATATTTGTAATGTGCTCGCCAGGACCTTTCTTTTGTTACTAAACACGTGATAATTAGCTCAGTTTAATTTTTTTCGAGGTTAGAATCTGAGGTATAATTTTCGTTATTAAAAAAAATCATAAAATTTTTATAGCCTATGTCACCCGCGCCATTATTACGAATCTATTGATACCTCATTCATAAAAATTGGTTCAGTAGTTTAGGCGCTAGAGTGGAACATACAAACATACATACATAGACTGCCAAAATCATAACCCTTCCTTTTGGGTTCGCCGTAGTCGGGTAAAAATAAAATAAAAACAATAATTTAGTATTAAGCTGTATAATAGAATTATGTAAGCAATATAATTCAGCAATTAGCTGTTTCAAACTCTATTAGCTTAGTATTGTTTTATACAGATTATTGTTATTCATAATTATATTTGTTATTAATAATTTCTGTATAATAATCTTACGAAGATTGGTTATAAAGCGTAAAGAAGGGAAGTACAGAAATACAGAATTTATTAATTGTTAATAATTTGAAGGGTCCGTGCTCAATTATTTCTAAAGCTCTTACGCAAACCGATATTCATCTTTAAACTGTCAAATGTTCTAAATTTAAGGCATAATTATTTGATTTACAGAAACAAACGTAAACTTTACTTTTTTTTAGTTCTTAGTGGATCTGCAATCAGTCCTAGGACTATGAGCGGATTTTTTGGGAGTGAATTAGACTTGGCTGCAGACATCCGAACTTCGTCCTTCACCGTATTAATGTTCAAATGCTCATGGAGTTCTGAATTCTTGATAAACCATGGAGAATTAGCCATTTGTTTGAGAATAGAGTCTTCTGCCCTTTGTATAATATTTAGGTTGGAGACACATGCAGATCCCCAAAGTTGAATTGCATACGTCCAGATTGATCTGAGGACGGTTTTATAAGTGAGAAGTTTATTATCGAGTGGTAATTTCAAGTTTCGTCCAAGTAACCAGTACAGTCCACGATATCTTAGGTTCAGTTAATCTCTTTTTGTCTGGATGTGTTTTTTCCAAGTCAAACAAACGTAAACTGCCAGTTTTGCTTTTGCCTTAAAATCTCATGCGAATAAATAAATATATATATTTATATTATATGAACATATAGAGGGGAGGTCCAAAAGTTCGTGGAATGGAAGGGTTTGAAATAAAATGAAACAACAAAACTATTTTTCCTTTTCAATATAATCATCCTGAAGTTGAATACATTTATTAGATCTATGAATTAATTTTTCTAAACCGTCGTAAAAATATTTTTGATCTTTTGCCGCAAAATGAGCCAAAATTTTTTACTTCATTGTCGTCGGAAAATTTCCTTCCCCTTAGGTCTTTTTTTAAATTAGGGAACAAATAAAAATCACTTGGGGCCAGATCTGGACTGTAGGCCACCCTACTAGCGATTCGAAGCCATGTGTGTGCAGAGCAGCCATTGCAACTCTGCTCTTGTGAACCGGTGCGTTGTCTTGCAAAAGCAACACACCTTTGGTCAGTTTTCCTTGACGTTTTTCCTAGATGGACTCTTTTAATTTTTCTAGAATCGTTGCGTAGTATTCTCCTGTTATAGTCCTTCCCTTTTCTTTACAATCAATCAGTAGTATCCCTTCACAATCCCAAAAAACAGTTGCCATCAACTTTCCAGCCGACTCAGACACTTTGAACTTCTTTGGCGGTGGTGTCCCCTTTTTGTGCCATTGCATGGACTCTTGTTTGGACTCAGGCTCAATGCAGATATCTGTTTTTTCTTTAAACGGGTATCTTCCACTACAATTTTTTCCACTTTTTCGATGATGTTTGATGTGGAGGCCTCAACTGACCTTCCTGAGCGAGGGTCGTCTTCAATCGACTCCCGACCATGTTTAAAAAGACCATGCCACTTGTAAATCATTGATTTACTAGGGCACTGGTCCCCATAAACGGTTTCCATTTCATTCAAAATGGTTTGAGCGGTCTTTCCATGCTTGGTAAGGAATTTTATTACAGCACGGTGTTCAATTTTCTCCATAGTTTTAGTGTTCTTCCGGATTGACTTGTTTATCAGGCGAGTATTCGTAAACGAATGACGCAATTAGGCTGAAACTCAGCTTATATACTAATGATGAGTCCGCAATTAGTATGACACTAAGCAAGCATCCCTATCCCCACTCCATCCCCCCCATTTCACAAACTTTTGGACGTCCCCGTGTACATGTACCTACATACCATACCTACAATAATACATATACTCGCTTATATTTCTACCACTTTAAAATAAATTTGTTTTGTACAATTGAGGTGCTTAATCACAATCTAAATATATATCTAAATTAACGTACCCTATTATTATTTTATGTTATAACCAAATAGTGTTTAATATATGTACGATCCTCTACTTCTTTTATATATTTAATTTGTAAATTATTCGTCGGCTTACACTGACTCTGTATTTGTCGCATTTGTGAGGGCCGCTGAAAATCAGCAGAGGGCCATAGGGTCTCTCAAGAGTCTGAGTGGTTTTCTTTTGGCAATGTAAATCAGATCTTAGATTAAGTTCTAGATACTATTTTTTAATTTTTATATATATTTTTTTAAGTTGTTTATATTTGTTTTATGTTGTTTTTTGCCAATAAAGTTTGTTTCTTTCTTTCTAAATGCGTACTGTAATTTTGCTTATGTATTGTTACGTGGCTGAGGTCATAAGTACGTTATAAAAATAACGTGATCGTCAATATGATAGTCTATATACGAAGTTTTAAACATTTACTCAGTGAGGTTAAAATATAACATAAGCTTTGTGTGATAAAACCCTTATAGTTTCAACCAATTCATACAGTTTATGAATGAAATAATGTAAGGAAGATAATTCAGTTTAAAATGCTTTAAGTTTCGGATTTAACTTGGCTTTACTCCAAAACTGTTATAGCAAAAAGGTTGTAAGTTACATATTAATTTAGTAAAAATCCATCCTTATTACTGTGATATAAAGTTTATTTTCCAATAACAAATTTAACAGTAACGCTTCTTGTGACCAGTTCACACCGACCCATTTATATTTCAGGTGTGCACTACACTTTATTTTAACTACACTATATATTTATGTTGCTAAAATTTGGAGATAAAATAATTTGGGACTGTAAATAGGAAACTGTTAAATTTGTTAATTTATTGTTGGCAACACTCAACGAATTTTGGTAATATTTTCAAATCTAGCTTCAGTCCAATATATTAATTGATCAGAGACGTTTTGACCCGTGAGGAGAGGAAAGGTAAGAGCCGAGTAACCCAGCATGCCCTTGGTGGTAGGGGATCTGCTCCCAAACTGGCTTGCAACTACCAGCACGCGAATCCGACCGACAAGTTTCATAGACGCTTTGCGGTCAAGCCGCATGTGGGCCAGACTTACCACCTCCCTCTACCATCCCATTAATGCTGCGGATCTAGTGGACTCTGGGCTTTTGCTCAGGGTCAGCTGAAACCGCAGCATTGTTTTCTTCACTCTTCCTCCCCACTCTATCTTCGAGGACTGAGCGATAGTGGCCACTTACCATCAGGTGTACCATCTGCTCGTTTGTACCTTATCTACCATAAAAAAAATTTCATAGAGTTAACATTTTCTGCAGTGTAATCAGTGAGTCGATTAAGACATACGAGTAGTTCTGATTTTCTGAATGCCAAATTTTTCAAAAGCATAATTTTTAGTTACACTTAACATAACAAAAAGAATATATATTATTATGTTTGGCCACTTCACACCACGCCAAGATATTTTTTGGAACTTGGACAAACGAACCTTCCACATGCTACCTTGCGCAACTAACTTCTTTTCGAGTATAAGAAAAAATATTGTTTTGTACTCGTTACGAAATAAATAAATGTTAAAGACAAATTCACCTTATATAAATTTATTTATTTATTTATTACTTTGGAAAACAAACAGCATATGTCAACAAAGTTTTCACTAATGCTATGTACAAGAAGTGAACTTATTACAAATTTATATTAAATGTTAAAGATAGAAAACAAATAAAAGTTAAAACGTAAAACTTAAAAAACATAAAATAAATTATAACTATCCAGAACTAGACCTGAGTAAGGAAACAAACTTATTAAATCCACTATTGAACAAGTGTAGGTGGTTATACTTCATGTTGTAAAGACTACAGGCTCTAATAATAAAACAATTGCTGCAGTCATTTGTTCTACTAAGGGGGGGTTGCGAAAGTATGATGATATCGAGCGTTCAACCGAGGACAGTTAAATGAAATTTTACTTAACAGATAAGGAGGATCCAGGGTTATTGATACTTTTATAAAGGAATGTTTGATCCCTCTGCTCTCTTCGCGTTTGAGTGACAAAAGAGTGAGACTGTTGTGATTGAATATAAATTTTAAGTGCTTTAAAAATTCATTTTGTATTCTTTAGATTGCATTAATATATTTAGCATAGCATGGATTCCATACAGTTGATGCATATTCCAAGTGTGACAGAACATATGCATTGTACAGAACGATCATTGTATACGGATTCTTAAAGTCCACGCCTTGTCGATATATGAAACCCAACATCTGGTAATCTTTTAACGTAATTTTCTCAATATACTTATTGAACGTGAGTTTGTTATCAAGGTTATTGAAGAAAGAACTATTATATTTATTGAAATAATTTTGTGAATTATAAAGAAATAATAAAGGTTTATTAAAAATTCTATGTTTGTTGTTAATTCCATATTATCTAGC
Organism: Limenitis camilla; assembly: GCA_905147385.1. Classification (NCBI taxonomy): domain Eukaryota; kingdom Metazoa; phylum Arthropoda; class Insecta; order Lepidoptera; family Nymphalidae; genus Limenitis; species Limenitis camilla. The sequence continues at coordinate 10,918,140 of LR990247.1, forward strand.
TAATTAAGGAAAATAAATATAAAGCTGTATTGCCATAAATTATATTAAGACTACTTAACTCCTCTAGCTTTGGTTGAAATTAGAAATTAAGAAATTAAAGTTTCTAGTAACAATAAACAAGAACTTGATTTAGAAACAACATCTATAGAATTGTTTAAGATACGTAGTAGTAGTTAAGGTTAAAGTTAATTGTAATAATCAAGATGACAATAAAGAAGATTCTAATTATACTATGACAGTTACATTTTTACTTTATGAAACTATTCCTATAAATACCACTGAACTACAGCTTCAACAAAACGCCTACTGCTGAGCCGGGTATCCCCCACAGAATGAACAGGAGGGTTAGGCCATAGTCCACCTTGCTAGCCCAGAGCGGGTTGACAAACTACACTTTCCGATTCCGATTTCCAGGTCTGTTTTGATCCTGGACACACACCGTTTTAAACAATTAAATATTACTTGCTTTAACGGTGAAGGAAAACATCGTGAGGAAACCTGCACTCCTGAGGACTAAGCTTATAATGTGCTGAAGATGAAATCGCTCAGTGAAACTCAAAAAAATTGAGGACATTATCCGCACAAATTAAATTGTTCATAATTAACTAGTAATATTCTAACTACGAAGTTATAAGGGCTTTTAATATACAATTTACAGCGCTCTTTATGCCACAATTTTATTAAACCAGTAATAATGTTAGTAATTTCAGTGCTGCGTGAAATTACAAAAGTAACATCCGTTATTAAATTTGAAATACAAACAAAAATGAAGCTACATTATAATTACTACACTAATGACAAAGATAATTATAATATAAAAGTAACACCAACGCCTCTATAACAACTTGATTTTTGTGATTGGAAGAATCAACATGTTGAAAAAGATTTTAAGCAAATTCGAAAGCCCAGAATATCCATTACTCGGTCCCAATATTAAGATACTAAAATTTTGGGGTCTTCTACTACCAGATGGTGCAAAAAAGTATCTATACCTATTCTTGCATTTAAATGTAATACTTTTTATGTCAACTCAATTTGTTGAAATCTGGTATATAAAGCATGATATTAATTTAACTTTGACTAATCTAAAAATTAGTCTACTATCTACAGTGACTGTGGCTAAAGTAATGACATTTCTAATATGGCAGAAAGATTGGAAAAAAATTATAAATTATGTTAATGAAACTGATAAAATCCAAAGAAATGTTGCTGATACAGATGAAGAACATGATAAAAGAGATATTATAGATAAGTATACAAAATATAGTAGAAGCATTACTTATCGTTATAGTCTTTTGTTGTTAACTACTGTCATTTTTGTTGTAAGTCAGCCAATAATTAGATGTGCTGTGTCTAAAACTTATAGAGATAATATAAAAAATGGCTCAGAATATTATGACTTACCTGTAAGTAGTTGGATTCCATTTGATAAAAATGCCATAGTTGGTTACATTGTGATTTGTATATATATGGACTATGCAGCTTTTTATGGAGGTGCTTGGATAACCACTTTTGATACAACTGCCATAGTTATTATGGTTTTCTTCAGAGGAGAGCTGGAAATGTTGAAAGTTGATAGTGGAAAGATTTGTAAATCAGATAATAATAAAGAATTTAGGAGACGACTTAAAAATTGTCATAGACGTCATGTAAAGTTGACCAAGTAAGTATTAGTATTTTATTTTATTTTAATATAATCTTTGGAAGAATTATATCTTAATTATTATTTTAGCCAGGCAAGTCGATAAGACAGAATTGTGGGAAATTAGTATTAACAAAGAAATAACTAAAATCTCCGTGTCTATATTAGGTGAAGACTTTTTAGAAGTATTATATATTTGTACTAAGAATGAGATGGAAACTTTACCACTCGTTATAATTCTATAAATCCTAATGATACAAAATAATTATTTGGTAATTTTTAATTTTTGAAAGTTACTCTTGGTTTATCAAAATCTTCTTCAAAGATAGATGTAACATTTATTTCTAGTTGAAATTCTGTTAAACTTAATGACAATAATGAATTATGTTTCTAAAGTAATAGTATTTTAATTCCAGAATTGTAATTAAAATATTAAAATCTAGGCAGGCGTAAAACATTAAGGTAAATAGGTCACACTGTGTCAAAGTATTTTCATATGTAAAACGCTAGGAATTGTTAACCTCTTTTTGAAGTCGTTTAAAAACACCCGTAGGCAGATAGGGTCGGACAAGTCTTGCACGTTTCTCCTTTATAACTGACGTGGCAAAGATACTTGACTGACATTTTGTAAATTTTACATTTAGAAGTTTGAAGACGATGCAAAAGGAGGGATTTTGCAAAGTGTTTAGTCATCCCTATGAATATCAATTACAAAATTGGATGTCTACGTCTTATCCTTAAGAAAATAATGTTTCATCAAATGACAAGGGAAAGCTATTATTATCTAAGAAATAAGTCAAATTCAAAGTGGCATTTAATGAAAATCTTATTCTTTAAATTTCCTTACCAAAAATCTGAAGTAAAATATCCTTAAGAAAAACGCTATACCTACTAAACGATACTATTGTTATTTATTTGTGTAGTACATAGGTCACATATCCCCAAAATTTTATCCTAAATACCCGCAATAAAACTGGAATTCCACAGATATTTTATCAAAATCCGGATTAAGAAATTCGTCAAAAATGTCACCGCTGCTCTTCGAATATCCAAAATATTTACTTCGCAAACTACCTACATTCAAAGTGGAATTTAAAGAAATTCTTACTTTTCTATCATCTAGATTCCCTTCCCAAAAATCTGAAGATAAAAAAATTCATAACAAATTTATAACAATATTACAAAGGAAAGTAAAAAGCTAAACCGAACAAACAATACATAATAGAAACGTGCTCGCTTTGATCAGGGGTTTTATCCTGAACATTTTTAGCTTCCCAGTTAATTCCTTAAAAGCCTTCTGACAAATAAGGATTAATCAGGAATCCGTGCAAAATGACTTATTCTATGAGAGTACGAGGATTATTGGACATATATTTTGTTCACAACTTACAGGTACTCGTAATATAGGATATAGTTTTAGATTTGCTAAGTATATGGGAGCTATACTGCGTAGTTACACTCAAACTACAGCATCTACATGTAATCTAGCAGGAAGCTGAGCATTGCCTGAGGCATGAGACCCAAGACCAGGTTTAAAGACGTCTTTCATAAACTTTAACTCTCACCAAATATTAAAATAATAAAGTACATTACTCATGTGTTCCTCGATAATCGGACACCACCACACCACTAAACAGCACTACACTATAACACTAGCTTCCATGTTCACTGCGCGAAAACACCAGAGAGACTGAGACTAATCTATCGCACTAAAGTTTTCATACATTATATAATTTTTATTTAGTGTTTGTGGGTATTTCCTTTTATTTTATTTCAATTGCTACACCTGAAAAGGCATTTAACCTTTGCCTAAATTACATGTGTATACGTATTGCTGGACAGTTACAATCAGTAACAAAAATGATTATAAATAACCTCTAGCTAGTGAAGCTTTAATATAAAATACAATTATAACAAAATATCAAATTTTAACATTCAGGACATTAACTGCAATTCTGTTATAATTGCTATTTTAAATTAGTAATGTTAAATCGTTATAAATTAATTTCAATTTCAATCCATACATTCATACAAATAAATAAAATTGGAGTGTCTTTTTGTAATATTAAAATAACCTTTTTTTATACTTTATACTAAGTGCATATGGTACATATACCAGAATAGCTGAAGTAACAAGGAGTAACTAAGGCTATTTAACATCTCGCTACGACCCATAGGAGCGGAGCAACACGCGAACGAAGTCGCGCAGGTCCGGTAGTACTTCATAAATTACCGAATACACATTGCCAGACTAGCAGACCTATGCGACTTCGTTCACGTAATGCCACACTCCTATGAGTCTTAGCACGATATTTTCAATTCGAACAAATAATTCCTGAGATTAGCGAGTTTAACTACACAAACGAACTCTTCAGCTTTATAATATTAGTACAGACTTATTATCAGATTGAAAATTATTTTAACACGGCTTCACACGATTTTTCTATTATAATATGTATGTATTATACATATATTACATCCTGGCAAAGGAGTGTGGAGAGAAGCATCTTGAAAATTAAGAAAATCCAAAAGATCCGCCACAATGATATAAGACAAAAAACTAGAGCCATTGACGATCTTAGCTATTCACAAAAGCTCAAATGGCGATGGGCTGTACATGTGGTAAGACTTAACGATAATCGCTGGACTAAAAAGACAACAACATGGGCAGGTCCATTAAGACAGAGAAGAAGAGGAAGACCAAACGCACGCTGGGTAGACGACATCATAAAAGAAAAAGGTATTCAATGGCCGAGAGCGGCAGAGAATAGAGAATACTGGTCATCTCTGGAGGAGGCCTTTACCATTCATTGAGAGGGTTCTTGCCAACACAAAGAATAGATTCGATTAATTAAATCAATATATTTTAATATCAATTTTTTAAATCTAACATTTGTTTAATTATATCGCGTTGTTAACCATAATATTTTTACAGTTCTTTTTAAATGCATTAAAATTAGCAAAATAAGAACTGATCTGTGATTAATTTTGCATGCACATTGTTATTGAAATTGTACTTTGAATAAGCAAGAAATAAAAGGCTTGTGTGTTTAAGTGTAGTTTAAAATATCTAAGTGTACAGACAGCAGGAAGTAACTTTGTCTGTTACCATGTAAATAATGCAAATTTTAACTATATCCACACTATTATATAAAGAGGATAGATTTGATTTATCTTTATTTTTTTGTATGTTACGAATAGGGTCTAAAACTACTCAACCGGTTTAGATAATTCTTTCACTGATTGAAAGCTACAATATTTCCGTCTTCGTCTCCATTATCTCTTTCATTATCTGCCTCCTTACTTTCTCACTATTTTCTCTCTCACAACATATGTTTCTCTCTTTAAAATCGAGTGGCAATTTAAAGATATGAATTATAAATTTGCTTTAAACAACCGAAGCAAAGCGAGGACGAGCCGCTCGTCAATAAACAAAGTCCAGAATTAAGTCAAAATCATTTAATAAAAACTGTTACATATAACAGAGCCAACATCTAGTGACAATATTTTTTTAGTTGCAGTTTCTATCGACTTTGTAACGACATACTCTTTCAGTGTTATCTTTACTTTCATGAAATACTGCTTTTACTGTGGAATTTTTGAACTGTTTTTCTAAGTCTGTCTTTTAAAAATTGGATCTTTTTAAAATAATGTTTATCCTACAGCTCTTTTATCTTTATTTTTTTTTTACTTAAGTAGATGTCTATATATTCGTAAAGCTTTAATTACTAATGTGCTTAATCAATAAAATTATGACATTATTTAAAAAGGGAGGGATCATCAGAATGGGATTGATAATAATATAAATGATTCTGCCAGTATATCTGTAAACCGAGAAGAAGAATACGATCAAAATAATATCGTTAATAGCAACCAATTTTTAGACAAAAAAACATTCGCATATATTTGCAATGATATAAAAAGAATATGATTCTATACACTACCAGCTACTAATACAAAAATTTGTTTATAAAGCCCAAAAATATGATAATTATAAAACTTTGTTATTAGCCAAACAAAGAAACCATACACAAAATCATAATTGTAATTTATATTCATAGATACCATTCATACTTTTAGCGAAAATACTGATCATTAAATAATATTGTCAGCGATCTGGCTTCTTGGCTTATACACCAAACACTGACATACGCCGTCCTTGTGCATCTTCAGCTACAGTTCTAGTTCATATGTCTTTAAAAAAAGGATTTTTTTTGTTTTGATACCATATAGTGAATGCCAATTGATAGAAATCAGTCACAATAATACATAGACAGGAAAATACTTACATCAGTCTTAAAAGCAGTGATGGCCCAGTGGTTGAGACTTCAAGTCTTACTCGGGAGGTCCGAGGTTCGATCCTGGGCACACACCTCTGACTCAAACTCAAAATATTTTATTTCAATTAGACTTTTGTATAAAAGTACTTTTGATACGTCAAAAATTGGTCGGTCAGTCAGTTTGTCTGAAGCTACCACCAGCTCGGAAAGCAGTTTTCTTTTGAGAAGAGCCGGCCAGAAACTCAACAGTCGCTCGCATCAAAAAGCCATGTTTACATAAATTATTGATATACAAATCATTTAGCTTGAGAGTTAACGTCACTTAGATTCCAAGCATTCTCATCATTTAAGTAATCCTGTACATTGTAGTATGCTTTATATATTAATGACTTCTTGATACGAGTTTTAAATTATTGAAGTGGCAAGTCTAATATAGGCTGTGGAATCTTATTATAGATGCGAACACCAAGCCCCATGAAACTATTACTGACTTTGTGGAGACGATAGTAAGGCGTTACAAGTTTATTTCTGTTTCTAGTATTAACATTATGTTTGTCACTGTGTTTTGAATACGAATCTATATTCTGGTAAATGTACAAAATATTACAATATATGTATTGTGATGGGACTGTAAGGACGTCTATTTTTTTATAAACATCTTTAAGTGAATCTCGTGCTCTAAGATTATAAATGGCCCGAACAGCTCTCTTTTGAAGTACAAAAATGGATTCAATGTCCGCGGCCCTACCCCACAGCAAAATGCCATAAGACATAATACTGTGAAAGTAACTGAAGTAAACTAGCCTAGCAGTATTGATATCAGTCATTTGTCTGACTTTCCTCACAGCGTAGGCAGCTGAGCTGAGTCTGCTTGCTAGAGATAATAAATGGGGATTCCACTGGAGTTTTGAATCTAAAGTTATACCTAGAAATACCGTCGAGTCTGCCACTTCTAAAATTTGATTATTTAACAGTAGGTTAAATTTTTGTTTTTTAACATTAGGTAAAGCAAACTCAATGCATTTATTTAGTCTTTTTAGCATTAAGAACTAAGTTATTTACCGTAAACCATTGAAGAACCTGTGATAAAGCACTATTTACCTCGTCGTAATTATGTTTATTTCTATTTACTTTAAATATGAGAGATGTATCATCAGCAAAAAGTACAAAATCACAGAAATTCTTCACATAATATGGCAGATCATTAATATAAATCAAAAATAAGAACGGTCCTAAAATGGATCCCTGTGGAACGCCCATTTGTAGCAAAGATCCAGAAGATTTTACACCATTAACAGTAATCCTCTGGACTCTTTGATTTAGGTATAAGGCAATTAGATCCAGTGAAACACCAGCTATACCATAATGATTAAGTTTTTTTAAAAGAGTTTCATGTTGAACACAATCAAATGCCTTGGACAAATCACAAAACACACCAATCGCATTTTGTGATTTCTCCCATGCATCATAAATATGCTTAAGACGTGCAACTCCAGCGTCTGTTGTTGACCTACCCCTAGTAAAACCATACTGTTGATGAAATAGTTTATTTTTATTAAAATATTCTAAAAGTTGGTTTAAAATTATCTTTTCAAAAACTTTACTCAGTGATGGTAATATAGAGATTGGTCTATAGTTACCGGGATCGTTCCTGTTTCCATTTTTGAATAGAGGTATTATTTTACTGTGCTTCATTAAGTCCGGAAACTTTTCTGTATCTATACACTTATTAAAAATATCGGCTAGATGCGGGGCAGTATTATTAATTATTGCATTTAATATTTTTACTGAAATGTCCCATAAATCACCTTTTTTTTATATTAAGTGTTCTGAAATTCTTAATAATATCAAACGCTGTAACATGTTTAAACTCAAAGTAATTATCACAGCCTGGGAGATTAGTTTTTAGTAGAGAAATAGCATCTGTGGGTGATGATTTTAATACAGATGTTACTTTGATAGGTATATCTGTAAAGAATTTTTCAAACGTGCTTGCTACTTCTTCTGAATTAATTAATATATTATCAACATTTAATTTAATTGGTTCATTTTCTATTTTGGATCTTCCAGTTATGCTATTAATAATATCCCAGGTAGCTTTTATTTTGTTGTCAGAGTTAAGAATTTTGTTTCTAATGTAAATTGCCTTTGCCTGGATGCAAACACTTTTAAAAATCTTAGAATAACATCTAACGCGTTCTAAAAATACTGGATCCCGATTATATTGCCTCATACCATATAATTCATATAATTTATCTCTACTTCTAAATATACCTATGGTAGCCCAGTCACTAAATTTCAGTTTTAAATTTTTACTAAAAGTTTTTATTTTAAATGTGTTATTAAATTCATTTAAAATCATAGTAAATAAATAATTATATAGCGTATCTGAGTTATGTGTGTTTTACGCAATTAAATATCACTTGCTTTACCGGTGAAGGAAAACATCGTGAGGAAACCTGCACTCCTGAGAGTTCTCAATGGTGTGTGAAGTCTGCCAACCCGCACTGGGTCAGCGTGGAGGACTATGGCCTAATACCCTCCTCATTCTGAGGAGGAGACCCGGCTCAGCAGTGTTGCTAACACAAACGTTTTTCTAACATAAAAACTCTTGAAACCATGGTACAAAGGTTCATTAAAACACTTAGAATTTATCAAATGAAAAATAAATTATATTAAATTTGTATAATTGAAAGGATTCAATATTTATTTAATTTGAAACGATCGCTTAAGTAATTGTAAATATTTGAAGGGTTTTCGTAAAGAAACGGATTTAAAAGAATGAGGACTTTCTTCAATCACCATTATGAGAAGCTACGAAGATTAGATATTTGATATAAATGTAGTAGTGTTACCATAGCTCACCAATTACTAACAAGCATTTAGAATAATTATACAGAAAGAATAATTTATAAAGATCCAGTTACCCCCTTTTCTGTCGCGTAGGAATCAATAGAATTTTGGCCAAGGTAAGTCAAACTTACTCTTTCCCCTCATCCCGTTAATGCTGCGGTTTTAGTGTACTTTAGATTCTCGTTCAGGATCCACTGAAACCAGAACATTCTTCTCTTAATTTCTCTTCCTCACTCTATCTTCGAGATGGCAACTCATCGGCAAAACGAAAGTCAGTCTTTAGTATTGCCGATGTCCATGGGCAACGGTGACCACTTACTATCACCGTCCGTTAGCTCGTTCACTCCTTCACTTCAATAAAAAATAGGCGATATTTAGGATCTCAATATGATATAATCATATAAATAAGAATATTAAAATGACCCATCCATCAATTGGAGGCTTATTCAACCTAATTATTGAAACAAACAATAAACTATTTTACGTCGCCGAATAGCCGCCGCCCTGTACTATTATTTGCATTTAATTTGCAATCTATCCTTTCTCTCTACCCGTCGAGTTGTTCATATTACACACAATATGCAAAATTTCATCAAGATCAGTCAAGTAATTTAAGAGTTAATCAAGGACAAACATCCCATAGTAACGTTATCACAAATTTAATAACATTTATACGTTCAGCTCCACATTTTTTATTAGTAGTTCGTTATGAATCATGAAATCCTTCTATTTATTACATCCTTGATCCCAAACCCGACTCCCAAGGAAACAAAACATCTTGGAGCACATTTTTATGGTATCCTTTATATATTGTAATATAAGTGTATCGAGTAACTGCTTTGTTTATCGCACAATGTTCAAGATATTATAATAAGAAACGAATAACGAAAATCTTATTTTGCCTTTCTAGTGCTTCCGTTTCTTTTTCACAAAATTGCCTTTTTCAACATTTTATTTTGCAACTTGTCAATTCGCGCGACTTTTCCCTTGTCTCTCTGTTTCTATGGGTCTTAGCTAGATATTATATAGTTTATGCCCTTTCTTATTAATGCGATATCCGAAACCAAAAAAAATTGTGAACAAGAAGTATCTGAGATAAGCGCGTTTGACCAAAAAAACTCCGTTTTTTAGGGTTAGTTAAGTGAAGTAAAAGAGCATGGTTAGTTAAGTGACGTCTATTTAAATACAGTATGGAAGACTACTTATTTTTTAACAAGCCTATGGGGTATCAAATTAAAAGAATTTAAATTAAAATCACTAAAAATCCAATATGGCGGACTATTCTTAGTTGGTTACAAAAATAAAGCAGACAATTCATGTTGTAACAGAGTAAGATACTGTAATTTTAAACTTAGATACGAGTATGTGTTAATAATATAAGAGAAAAATTCTTGTTTAAAAACTTTATTTTGTATAATATTTATTAATTAAATATTAACTTTATTTCAGATATATTCGTCTTTTTGATTCTTGTCTATCACCAATAATGCTGCTCTATATGATCGTCTGTTCGGTAATGCTATGTTCTACTGTATATCAGCTTAATGTGAGTATCTATTGCAAGCTGAACAGTAATTGGGACTTATGACTTAGGTGCAGGTTGCTCAACCTGGCCCGATGTAAAGTTAGCTGACTAAAGTTGGCTGTCTAAGATAATCTGACATAATCATCATCACGACCCTTCAATGGCCCACTACTGAGCCGGGTCTCCTCCTCAGAATGAGGAGGGTATTAGGCCATAGTCCACCACGCTGGCCCAGTGCGGCTTGGCAGACTTCACACACCTTTGAGAACTTTTAGGGAACTCTCAGGAGTGCAGGTTTCCTCACGATGTTTTCCTTCACCGTTAAACCAAGTGATATATAATTGCTTAAAACACACATAACTCAGAGTCAGAGGTGTGTGCCTGTGTGGGGATCGAATTCGGACCTCCCGAGTAAGACTTGAAGTCTCAACCACTGGGCCATCACTGCTTTTTTTTTTTATCTGACATAATAAAGAAGTCTAAATAAAATAAGATAATATTAACTAGACACTAGTTCCAGTTATAGTAAATAACTATAAACTATAACTTTTAGTCAGTTGTTATTTTTTTTCTTTCATTCATTCAGTCACTCATTCAAATCCAATCATGTATTCATAGGTTATCTTTAACCAGTTCTAGAATAGAAGTAGTTGTCTTTCAACTCCTTGATATAAAATATAGTATCACTATGCTTCTAAAAGGAAAAAGATTTTGAAGCTCTTTGTAATATTAAAAAGTTAATTTAAACTTGCAGGTAGATACTAGCGTGATGCAAAGAGTAGTAACAGCAGAATATCTAATATTCGGAGTGGCACAACTTTTTATGTACTGCTGGCATAGCAATGATGTGTTCTATGTTGTAAGTATATGTTTAATTAAAGCTATAAATATTTAGTTTTATCTCGAGAGATAATATTAAAAAGAATAACGTCACTAATTAAATAAATTTAAAAACAATAACAACATCATTAATTCAACAATAATATGTTGAACTAATGATGAGCAAATTGGTACGACCAATTACAAATCATGGGAAACAGAAAGATTAAAAAAGGACTATCTATACAAAGTGAACACCAGTCAACCACCCCATGGGACCATGACTAAAAAACAGACGAAAAATAGGCGGAATACTAATTCAGAACTAAAACAAGAAGTACTTTAGCAAGACTTTTAAAACCAAGACTAAACTAATAAGATTAAGACCAAATCTAAGACAAAAATGAGGACAAGAAGAATTATAGCAAGACAAAGACTATTCGTACATTAGTAATAACAAAACTGAGACCTAACCAACAAGATTGAGACCAAAACTAAAACAAAGATTAGGACAAGAAGAATTATAGCAAGACAAAGACTATTCATACATTAGTAATAACAAAACTGAGACCTAACCAACAAGATTGAGACCAAAACTAAGACAAAGACTATGCGTACATTAGTAATAACCTAACCTAACCTAACCAACAAGATTGAGACCAAAACTAAGACAAAGATTAGGACAAGAAGAATTATAGCAAGACAAAGACTATTCGTACACTAATAATAACAAAACTGAGACCTAACTAACAAGATTGAGACCAAAACTAAGACAACGATAAGCACTGGAGGAATTATAAAGATAATGCCAACAAAACCCCAATCACATTTTTTTAATCACAAATTGATCTAGGCCAATAGACTAGAAAAACTGACCTTTTATTAATCCACAATGTAATAATAGTGAAAGCTACAAATGAAATAAATATTTTCAGAGTAAAAGTCTATTCCGTGGTCCTTATGAGAGCGTTTGGTGGACTCGAAGTGTACCTGAGCAAAGAAATATAAGTATTTTGGTGAATCAATTCAATAAGGATATATTTTTCAGCGCTGGTCCGTTTTATAGTATTACCATTGCTACATTTATAGCTGTAAGTATACTCGTATGTTATAAGTTTGACGTGTTATGTGTGTGTCTGTCTGTGGCATCGTAATTCCCAAACGGATGAACCGATTTCAATTTAGTTTTTTTTTGAAAGTGAATTAGTCGTGACTGTTTTTAGCTATGGTTGATGATAATCGGTTCAAGATGGCCGCAACCACATAATGGAGACTTGTGAAAAAATATGTTATATGGGTATCAAATTTTAAATCTAAGGTCACAAGAGGCCGCCATCACAAAATAACTAATTACATACTTTGTTTCATAGTATATTTTATCTGTTTTATGTTTTTACTTTCATATTATTTTGTGTTGGGGGTGTTTTTAAATCTTTCATTTAATATAAATTCATTCTCAGTTCCCAATATATATTGTTAAATAATGGGTTATACTCATATAGAGAAGACCGACAGCATGACGCCTTACTCTTGAAGGTTATACTATAAATCCAGAGTTCCAGAATTACTTCTTAAATACTCACGTTGTAATAATTAATTATTTTCAACCCCCTACTTCTACGATTGATTGTGCAACATTCAGAAAGTAAAAATGCTGCTTAAATAAATACTCAAATCAGTGTTGCTAACATAATATTTAACAGTATATAATATGATGTTGGTATAGTGTAACGACAGTTAATTAAAGATAAGAAATTGAAGTAGAATTAGATCAAGTAAGCAACGTACGGTAATACTAAATTATACTTATTATAAATATATTTAAATAAAGAAATCAGTCTAAAATTAATTTTTATCCTAAATCTTAATACATCGAGCATTTACTACCATGCTAATCCAACTAACTAAATCTCTTAAAGCTGCAACTAACTTTGACGATAACCACTAACAGTTTATGAATTAATATATTCATATTACAGATCCTGAAAGGAGCTTACAGTTACTACACGATTCTAAGCAAGTCCTAACAAGATTAGAATTTGGACAAATAAGGGCGAATTAATTAGTTTTTATATTACTTGTTTTTCTAAACTACAATATTATTAATATATGCACTAAATAAAAATTGTTGTAATTAATGCATTAAAATTATTATTGCTGAACCTCAGGGTGATAAAACTGTAAATACTAATGTTTTAGTGACACTTCCTCCCTTTACTCCCCCTCCTATTTTGCCAAACAAATAGGTTTTCAACCAAAATTGAAAGCAATAAATGCTGTACCTACATTAAAAAAGATTCCAAAATTCTACCTGTTGACAAAGAATGAGATCAACAGTTTGCTTTTGGACCTAAAGTAATGAAAACAGCGCCAAAACAACCAGTAAGCTCGAATATAATTCAACTAAAAGTTTCCACAACGTAGGTTCATCAACGCTATTAAACCCATAGCTGAATTTCCTACAGTTACCTTCTATTTCAGCAACTATCTAATAGTTGCGAGTTGCAACACTGTCTTGACATTTCCCTACTATAAGTTCTAAACAGCAGAGTTATATTTTCCAAATCAAACTTTATAAAAGCTAACACGGTTGCTTTACTACACAATTATACTCAAATGACTACAATGATACAAAATCCAGACATCCTTTTTATACTACAAAATACCCCCCTCATCTATCCCCACGATAATGACAAGTGAGGGTGTAGACCTGTACTGCCAAGGTAATATTAGGTAATCGAAACATTGATCAAATTATTCTAATTATATTTAATATCGATATTTTATAGTATTAATATTTTAATAAAATCTAACGTTTAGCTGTGAAAATTATATCCAAATCAATTTAATAACCAGATCATTATCTGCTAGTTATATTGCCTATAATCAGACGTTCGTCTGCTGCTAAAGTTTCAAATCAATAAATCTAATAACATTAATCAGAATTTTTCTTGCTTTTAAAACTACAAATCAATGATCAGAACTTTGTTTCTAAAATTGCTAGACAATGAATATATTTATTAATTAGATGCTTCTGCTTCTGATGACAAAGCATCATTGCGTGCATTTTATAAACCTTCTACTCAATTAATTTTATTATTAAGTTTCAATTGTAATACATTGTATTATTCCAATACCCGTAGATAACCGCAGCATTTTTTTTCTTCACTCCACCCCTCTCCCCACTCTTTCTTCGAAGATGCAACGCTTTGCTCATTTGCACCTTAACTATATCTATATCTAATATCTATATCTAATATCTATATCTATACTAATATTATAAAGAGGAAAGATTTGTATTTTTGTATTTTTGGATTTTTGGATTTTTGTATTTTTGTATGTAACGAATAAACATAAAAACTACTGGACCGATTTCAAAAATTCTTTCACCATTAGAAAGCTACATTATCCCTGAGTAACATAAGCTATATTTATTACAAGAAAAAATTAGAGATCCCCAGAAATTCTCACTAAAACCAACACAAGGTGCAAAAAAATTAGCCATAAAATATCTTTCATCGTATGCGCTGCGAAAAGTATTGATGATAGAACAAAAAAATGTTATACAATATTATAGAACGTATCAATATCTACAAAAAAAATTCCGCAAGACCATATGTCCAACTATTGTAGTTAAGTCACTATAACTACTTTTTTACATTTTAAAAGTTGATAAAAATGTCTATCAAAATCAGACCATGTTTTCCATAACTTTGTATTAATTCTTATCCAAATAAATTATTTCGTAATGAAGACTGTTTCAATACCTGTTAATTACTTTTTGAATTATTGAAATCGGACATTCCAGTCAAAAGATATTACGAAATAAAAATATCAAGATAAATAAAAAATAATCCCAGACGGGCCGCCGGCGCGGTGTGGGGTGCCTCGCAGCGCAGCGAGTAACGCGGCGATAGAGGGAGCGACAAAATGCGGGAGCCAAAATGTTAAAAAAAAATTATCCACCCGTGCGAAGCCGGGACGGGCCCCTAGTTATATATCGACGTAGGAACGCATATTTGCTGTAAGTAGACATATTGCAATTGTTCACCAGAGCCAAAAAACTTTATTAATTTCGGAAAAAAATTAATAGTATCTGACCTATCCATGATATTGCTACCATTTTTGGAACATAGGTTTATTTAACTGCCAGTCACCATTTGCAATGTAAACTTTTTATCCAAAGTTACTATAAGTACGTGTTTGGCTAGTTACAGCAAACAGTTTTTCAAATCACATACCTTTAAAACGCTGTAACTAAGGAAGAAAAATTTACGCGTACATGGAAATATTATCAATTTATTGGCTATATGCTGTATGAAGTAAATTTATTTATTTGGGTACTGCAATTCAAGATGTAAGATTAAATTTATAATTATGATTAGATCTAGAAATGCAGTGGGTCAGTTGGTAATGTAATGTTTGGTTGAAATAAAATGTCGTAAATAGTAAAAAAAAAATTATGGTCTATTAAATTGTTGAAACAAAATTTGAAACTCTAACTATACTGCTAGAAGTTCGTTTCAACAATACCATGAATTAAAAAAGTATTTTTCTCTTATATAGAGATAAAACATAAAAAAATAAAATATACAAAATAAAAACTAAGGCCCTAAAACTAGTTAGGAACGCAAGATGTAAATAAAAACATTGTATCCAATCAAAAAATATTTATTTAAAAGTAAAAAACAGAAACTTAGTGGCAATTTGCCCTATTTTAGAACGAAAGATGTAACAAAATACAATTATAATTGAAACTTAACATGAAGACATTGTGTCCAATCAAAAACATATTTAAGGAAAAGTAAATAAACCAATGATATTAAAATTTAAATAGCATAATCGCGAATCATTCACATTTTTTTTCAGTCATCTTCATCGGTTTCAGGTAAACAGTCATTTGTTTTACAGCTGTACTTAAAACCTAAATATTCTTTGGCGTACATATTTGGAATCACTTTTTTCTCCACTAATTTTTTTAAGTCATTATATTTTTGTTGGGATATTGGTAACTTAGTCGAATATAAATTGGATTTCGGCATTGCACTATTGAGGCTGCTCAATTGAACTTCAATTGTTTCAGTTTGTGGCAACATTGAGTTTTTCACATACATCACATTTGGTTTACACCTTTTAAATGTAACCACATGCATCTTTGAAATGTTAATTCTTTGGTTTTTCTTAAAAGTATTATTTGTTATTTCTTCAAATCCCATAAAATTTGTACCTTCAAGTGTGGTTACTTTGTAAGGAAAGGGGTTCTTCCTGGCTATTCCTACAATAGTAGGCCATTGAGATGGAGCCCATACTATTGTTTTCTTCACTGCTCGTTCTATCACAGAATGCATGCTATCTACAGGCATATATGTATGGCCAGGGATCAAGTAGTTCATCTGAATAACTTCAAGATTAACACACCTAGATAATGCAAAGCGAAACATAGATAAAACGGTCTTATTTTTGTTTTGTCCATAGCAGGAATCGGAATACAATAATAAGGTCTTAACTTTAGCTTGAGAATCAACTTTCATTACATAATTTAGTAAACATGTCGAAATCTCATTTGCTCCACGATGGGCATCTGTTTCATTCCATATATTACAGAGCCCTACCTGCGTGTTACTTTCATAAACTGTAAAATTATACACTGATATTTTTCGGCTATAATAAAGGGCCATGTTGTTACCGTGTGGAGTATTAAGGACTTTCTGCATGTCAAAGCTGGCACAAATAACACTTTTGTCTGCTTTGTTAAGATCCTGATGACATAAAAATCGTTTGTATGATTCTTCTTTCTCTTTTATGTGCTCGTTTAACTTGTTCATTTCCTTTTCAGTTTTCACCTCGAAGGTTTTGGTGGTCATTTATCCTTTTTTGGGATATGGAAGCCAATATTGAAAGAACTACGAAACCAGTTTGAAAAAACTTTAAAAGACATAGGTTTTACATTTTCATCCTTGCAGTGCTCTTTGTAAATGTTGTACAAGTTAGTAATATTTTTAAAATTTTCTGGCAGGTACAGTCGTGTGGAATCTTTGCGACAATAATGAGAAGGCAATAATGGCAGAGACATAACAAAAGACTTGGCTTTGGCGATGACTTCTGGTGATGTCTTATTATGACCACCGTTTTTACCTCTTTCGTCAAATTTGGAAAAATTATCTATTGAATTTTGCAGTGTATACAAAATAAATCTCTGCGTCACATCGAGAGTCGCGATCAAAAATTGTTGGCAGACTTTTCTCCTTCCTTCTCCTTCATTAATAAAATATTCATGTGTGATGCTCCGCCTAGATACTCCGCTATTTTGTGACGTGTGTTTCTTTACACTTTTTTTATGACAGCATTGAGCAATCCAATCTTTGCGCCTCTGCGTACACTTAAGATTCCAAAAATAGTTGAATAAATTTGTACGCCGTTCTTCAGTTATGTTTTCACAGTTATTTCTACATTTTTTGCCAGTACATGGGTTTGGTTTCATTTTTTTTTCCTCAATAGGTTTTCCTTTTCTAGTTAAATATTGTTTTCCTTTTTTCTTTTCTTCTTCATTTTCTTTTTTAATCAATGCTTTTGTTTTATTTTTTTCTATATTTATGTGCCTATGATTTGTCTTTGTTTTTCTTCTGTCTTTATGTTTGCCTTGCTTGTTCTTATTTCTTTTTGCAGTTTTAGTGTGTTGATCTCCATCTTCCATCTCGTCAGATGACTCTTCCACTTCACTCCAATCTGTTGAGTCATCTGATGGAAAGGCTTCATTTAACAATAAAGTATCCGCATCGTCCACATAATCAAGATAACATTTATCGAAATTTAGTTTTTTCTTGCATCTTTTAAGATTTATCCTTCTGGTGCCTCTGTCCTCTGTTGATGGTAAACTATTTCGAAACTGTATCTGCACCATGTTGCTGTCACTCGTTCTAGGGGACATTGATAGACTTGGAGATCCTATTGGCACTATATTGCTCTCAATTGCAAAACTGTTTTCAGAAATAAATTGCATCTGCACAGCGCCATTTGTAGCAGTACTTATGGCAGGAACCAGAGAATAGCTGGAAGATGATACCTGCACTACGTCGCCCTCAATCGATAAACTCGTTGAAGGCTCTAGAGATGGACACTGAAACTGTAGCACGTTACTTTGAGTAGCAACACTTGTATCAAGAACTGGAGATAGACATTTAAGTTGGGTTTGCACGTGGCTCTCTATTGCTGCACATGCTCTAAGACTGGAGGGTAGACTTTCAGGGTCCATCAATTTTACGTTGCTTTCGATCATAGCTCTCTTCTCAGTAGTTGGTGATTTACTTTGAGGGTGTTCCATATTGCTCTCAACACCACCGCCTAATTCTGAGATAAAATAGAGACATTGGGTTTTGATTTGCTTACCATCATTCTCAACTGGAAAGTAGGCTTTACAAGCTGTTAAATGTGGAATACTTTCATCCAAAACATCTCCATTCTCAATGGTTACAGTAAAATCTAATTTAGCATGTTTTGTAAAACATGTTTCGTGGGTGTTTTCGCAATCTTTATTAAAGTCTCTTGGGATTTCCGTCAAGCCCGAAGCTTGAAGCGGTGGTGGTAAAATTTGTCTTAGTATGTGGTCGGTTGCAGTCATGTATTTTTCTGGGTTTCGAAAAGTTGGAGTCAATTCTTTGCTATAAGTCATGTCCTCTTCCAAATTCCTTGTATGTAGTGGTGTCGTTTTGCAATTATTTTGCGAAAAATTAATAGATTCATCGGTCTGTGATTTTATGTATTTGTTGTTCAAGTTCGAAGGAATTAAATTGTCTTGTTGTCTTGTTTCTTGAATGCTCTTCAACAATGTCTTCTTGAATAGGTTTCAATTCGTCCATCCATTCCCTGCGTTTCGCCATCTAAAATAAGCAAAGCAGTTTATTAAAAATTAAAAAATATCTTGTTACCCTCGTTAGCCTAGTCGTTGTGATTGCTGATTATAGATCATGAGGTACCTAGAAAAAAAATGCTTAAACCTAATTATGGCAGATTACAAATATCTTTACTTGTATTAGATAGATTCGATTAAGATACAATACGTAAATACTTATCGACACTTAATAATATTCATACGGAAAATTTACTTACGTTTTCGTGATAAAATACTCAGGTTCAATCTAAATCACACCACTTATTACGGACACTCAGCACACACGACGTTTCAAATCAAATGCCAGGCTTATAATGAGACAATAACAGAATGTCGTACAAGGAATGAAGGGTGCGGGCGGAGCCGCTATCGAAGCAGTTACACCGACACAACTTCAAAGTTCTATCATTTTTTTATTGGCGTAACGGTAAAATGAAATGATAAATGGTTTATCAAAATGCATTATCTCAAATTTCTAAAAAATCACAGGTTTTTGAAATGCATTATGTGGTGTGAGCTATTAAAGCAAATACGTGATGATTTGTTGTAAATAACAAAAAATAAAACTGTAGGTTCCCTAAACTTGCTGTAAGTAAACGAATGTAAAAATCACACGCCGCAGAAATGCTGTAAGTAGCGTTAAGTTTTTAAATGGGAAGAAGTAAGTATTTGTAATTCAAAAAATGCAGTTTTTCTTTTGCTGTAAGTACAAAATGTCTAAAATGACGAGAATTTGGTCTACATACAGCATTTAATCTTGCTAAAAAAAAAATAAGTACGGGCGTTTTCAACGGCGTATGTAATTTTTTTTTCATCGTAGAGACACAGGACCCGGGTCATTCGATGCGGCTTTTTTTTCTGATTCTAATGGTAGTAAAAAGTCACTTTAGGTATTTTGTCTACTTACAGCAAATATGCTTTCCTACGTCGATATATAGATTATAATTTTTTCTGTCTACCCCGGGCTATACGTCGATAAGTGGATTTGTCAATTTTGACTTCTCATTGTGAACTGTGGAGCTGCTTCTAAAGATTACGAAGTACTTAATAATATTGTTTTAACTATCCTTAATAATTTATTTTTAAAATTAACCAAGATAATTTGGGATCCCTCATCATATAAAGACGGTCCTCTGTTATCTGGTCTGCAATTCGATGTAACTCCTGTTTAGCCAACCTAGTGAAAATGGGCATTGCTGCGACTGCACCTTTAGACTAGCTAGGATAGTGGTGATATTGTCTTATTGGTGTGAACGTTATTATATGTATAATGTATATGGCTGCGTTTATCATCATCAATGCGCTTAGTGAATAATCTAAAATCACGATATCCTTATTATCTTTACGTGGTTTAAGTAATAAAATACTATACTCGATATCGAGAACGAAACGATTAGTAGTAGAAGTCCTTCCATTTGATAGTTCTAATTAAAAGTTGGTAGATTTTACGCCAGTTCCAGCAACTTCTGTGTTCGTACATAGTGTTCATTTGCTACATTCTATCGTATTTATATTATTAATGCTATTTGGTACATGTTTATGAGTTGCCTTATATTGTAACAGGAATATTATTGCATATAACTTTTTAAGAATATCAATATTTTTTAAAACATTACGTAACTCAACAGAAAAACTGTATTTACTCGGATTTTGAATATGATTATAATAGTCGGGAGTTTTTAAGTCTCACCGATTTGATAGATTTTGACGAGTTTTCTTTTTATTTTTAACATTACCAACTTTCCTATCTTTATCGTACCAAACCCATATGGAGAAAATTGTACTTAAGAATCGTTTTATGACAATATCTCATGTAGTACTCATTTAAAAAAAAATGAGTTTTTAAATATCAACTTAGCAACATAGGTCTACGACCCCACCTGCAATTATAGTGGAAAGATAAGGAGAGTATTTGGTTTTATAAAAAAGATGACTTTTACGCAATAAGGTTAGTTTATTCTCGGATCTCGTGTGACTTTTTTTTTAATCATAGATAAGGGGGCAAACGAGCAGATGGTCCATTTGATGGAAAGTGGCCACTGTCGCTCAATGACATCGGCTAAACTAGAGGGTATCTCTTGATGCGCTGCAGCCAAGAAGATAGAGTGAGGAGGGGGAGCGAAGAGAAGAATGCTGCGGTTTCAATGGACCCCGAGCAAGAACCCGGTGTTCATTGGAACCGCAGCTGTAATGCGATGGGAGAGGGAGGAGTAGATCTGGTCCACATGCGGCCAGGCCCTTACCACCAATGGGGGTGCTGGGTTACTCGCCTCTTACGAGATGCTCTCCCAGCGGCAGAGGGGAATAGTATTCTAACCAGTCCCCTCACGGGTAAAAAGTGTTGTGTATTTAGAGACATTTTGTTGAATATATAAGTAATTGCTGTTTTACTGATGAAGGATATAATATTAGATTTTACTTACATAAATTAAAGTAGATTTCAAGGTCAACAAGTCTCAAAAAAATTCCACATCATTATGAAGTAAGAGTAGAGTCGGAAATATTCGATATATAAAATACTACCCTTAATGTTAGATAAGTTTCCACCTAATTAGAATTCCAGTAACTTAAGTGAAACATAAATACCATTATCGACCTTCCTAATGCTGCTTCTATATTCCATTCCGCGGGTTAAACCGACATCAAAACATTGAAAATTTATGCAAATACACTAAAAGTTTATAATATTGTTTCACTTTACTTTATACATATATCTAGATGTTATTACAGATGGTCTCTCTATTTTGTTTTCAACTCAACTCAAGTAATTGTTACCCAACGACGTCCGTCGTCCACTACAGCCACCTCGCATTCATATATGAGCCGGAGACTTCTGAAACCGTATTAGTCCTGATTCCTGATTTTAATTAAAATCTCTCAATTTTTATAAAGAAATAATTTTGTTTGATATATATTTGTATATATAGGCTTTTGGGTCTCAAGCCACAGGCACCACTCGGCTTCCATCTATATTGCATGTTAGTATTGTCGAATGAGTATTGCTGCGCAGTATAACTTAATTTTTATAAGACTAATTGTGAAATCCTAAAAAAAAGCATGAAGGAGCTATAAACGATTTCGTAATCTTAATGTGAGTTTTGGGAGCAATGTGGTTGGAAAATACAGCCACGTATAAGCTGTAATCATGCATCATAAAAATTCATATCATGAGGGTGATATGGGGGTGACGTTGCTTGAATTAAAATATTGTAATAAAAGTATGATGATGAGATTTTTGATTTTTTTATAGCGTTGGAAAATGATTTGGAGTGCTACAAGGGAGACATTGCATATATGCCCTTTCTATAACATTTACAGGCAATGGTATGTTAGTAAAAGATAGGTCTTTGAAGCTTGATATAATTGAGTGTAAGGTTGCTAAGTATTTGTTATTAGTGCAGTGATAATTCAATCTCAATAACACAATCTCTTGATCCTTAATCATCTATCTTAACTGTTACAGCGTCATTTATGTCTGCAGCTGCTAATAAAGTAGCAAAATATTATTAAGTAAGATCCTCGTGAAAATGTGAAAGATGTAGAAATATTTTATTAATTATGTTAAATACTTTAGGTATCATGTATTTTTCACATATAAAGCTATAAAATATAATAACCAATAAAAGGTTTCAGTTTGATATTTAATAAAGAACAGGTTAAAGTGAAACTAAAGTGGTTTTTGTGTAGGTTTTATTTTGATTATTCATTATATTATATTTTCACTTGTGGCCCGCCCCTGCTTCGCGCGGGTGCAATGGTGATACTAAATATACTACAGAATGTGTCTATACAACGGTCACAGCTTTCTTGTCATTAGACAATATAAACATATTTTCATAGACACGCGCCGCGCAACAGCTATGTCCCTGCATTTTAAATCCGTAATACCTACGAAAATAATCATTTAAATGTCATGCTGTAAAGGGCCATATTGATCTATATTAAATGCACAATGTATTTAAGGTACCTAATTGGATAAGGATTAATGCTGTATTTTTTAAAATCACTTTGTAAATATGACATTATTTCTCGTAAAAAGTAAAGGATAAAAAATGGTTATTGTGTGTTATCCCTAAGAGATAGACGTATACCATGAAGGATTTTTTTGTAGACCGTTTTAAGGTGTACAATACTGTAGTACATTATTTTGATCTATCTCGTAGGGTTCAGCCAGCGTTTGGAATGTAAGCGCAAAAAAATGTGTTTATTTACGACAGCTATACTCTAAGTGTTCCGCGGAACCCTAGGGTTCTGCGATACCTCTGTAGGGGTTCCTCAAGAATTTAGAAAAAAAATCAAAACACCTCACTCTGGCCGAACGTTTTGACTCCGCGGCCGCGCGTAGGTATATATATTTGTATAAACATGTGTTACAATAGCTGGTACAATATCTCGTAAGTTTGGTATCAACATGTATACTTGTATACTTGCGAGCGCGCAGTCCCTTTGATAAAAGCCGCCTCTGAATTGTTTACAACGCAATTTTTATATTTCTCTTTTTATTTTTGCTTTTTGTTTATCAAAGGCGCCGACTCGAGTATTTTCGAGAATATTCGAGATCGAGTCTAGGACTAAGTATAAAAGCGGCGATCGCGCTTCGCGCCTCGTCAGTCAGTTGACGATTAGCGTTCGGAGCGATAAGATCCTACCCACCTACTTACCAGCTCGCTAGCGAGAAACTAGTGTTCATTGTTCCACTGCCTGCTGTATTCTGCTGTCTCAGTTTTATACATTTCTTCATTGTACTAAACTTAGTCTCTTATACGCAGTAACGATTGTGCAATATTTAGACCCCACCATCCTGACGTGTAACATTATAAATAAAGAAGAATGACACTGAATGTTCAAAAGCAGTACGCATGGAGAATATAGCAATCACCGATCCAGACGATGATGCCACGACGTCAAGCTCGACGGTTTCAAAGACGAAAAAAAGGAAGTATGATGAATCATATATCATTTTCAGATTTGTTGATTCCAACGGCTCACCTCTCTGCATGCTATGTAGTAAACTGCTTCCTAATAGTTCCATGGCACCTGCCAAATTGCGCCGACATTTACAATCTGTACACCCCGAGACAAGAATAAAGAATTTTTTGTTCGTATAAAAGATCAGTTATTGGAAAGTCAAAAAAATATGATGCATGTTACAAAAACTATCAACGAAAAGGCCACGGAGGCATCATATTTAGTTAGCTATCGCATTGCACAAGCAGGTGAAGCGCACACTGTCGCTGAGAATTTAATAAAGCCATGTGTATTAGACATAACAAAATGTATGCTCGATGAAAAATCTGCAAAGCATCTTTCTACTGTGCCGCTATCAAACGATACTGTTTCACGGCGAATCCATGATCTGGCAAGCTACGTCAAACAAGAACTAGTTACACGTCTACAAAAAACACGATTCGCCTTGCAAATGGACGAGTCAACTGATGTCGCTGGTTTGGCTATCTTGCTGGTTATCGTGAGATATTCATATGAAAATTCTTTTGAAGAAGACATGCTTATGTGTTCACCGCTGCTCACAAACACTACCGGGGAAGAAATTTTTAATAAAATAAATATATTTTTTGAAGAAAATAATCTCAGTTGGAACAATTGCATTGACCTTTGTACAGATGGGGCCAAGGCGATGACAGGTAAAACAGCAGGAGCAGTGTCACGAATAAAAAATAAAGCGCCTAATTGTAGTTCCAGCCATTGTATTCTGCATAGACAAGCACTTGCGATGAAGCAAATGCCGTCAAATCTAAAATTAGTTATGGATGAAGCGGTAAAAATAATTAATTTTATCAAATCACGACCACTAAAATCCCGATTGTTCTCATTATTGTGTGAAGATTATGGCAGCAAACATAAAACACTGCTGCTCCATACAGAAGTGCGATGGCTGATTTGAACTTAGAGCCGAGTGACAAATGTTTCTTTCAGCAGATACTTCTTTTATTTTGAAGGACCGTTTGTATGATAAAACTTGGTTGTTCCGATTGTCTTTTATGGCGGATATCTTTCAAAAACTGAACGAATTGAATTTATCATTGCAAGGTAAACAGACAACAGTGTTTCAGGCCTATAACTGCCTTCAAAAGAATATTAGATTTTTGGATTATTTGCGTTGGTAAGAAAGAAATAGAAAGCTTTACGTCACTCAGTGAGTTTGTTAGCGATAACGACTCAGAAATGTTTCAAGATGATGTGTTTGAAGAATTGGTCCAATATCTCAGTTTGATGCGTGCATCTTTTGAAAAGTATTTTCCCGAAGAACAGAATACAAAAATGAAACTGAATTCATGGATTCATAATCCTTTTTTACCTAACTTGGAAAAGCCCGAAAGTATGTCAAACGAGATATATGAATCTCTTTTAGAAATGTCATCAGACACAAGTATGGAGTCACTGTTCAAAACGACGCCTCTCAACGATTTTTGGTGCAGAATCCGTGATGAATATCCAATGCTTGGCAAAATGGCTCTGAATATTCTTCTCCCGTTCCCAACAACATATTTGTGCGAAACAGGATTCTCAACCTACACCTCGTATGCAGCCACGAAAACAAAATATCGCAATAGACTGGACGCCGAACCTGATATGAGACTTCAATTGTCTTCTATCAAACCTGATATCAACCAATTGATGAAAAATAAAAAACAGTTTCATACCTCACCTCCCATTAGTTAGATTTTTTTTTTTTAATATCTTCGATTATTGTACTTGCCATGTGGTAAGTAATAATTATAATTAGTAATAATTAGTAACTGTTACATTGTACTTTTATTATGCTTATTAATAAAGAATACACTTTTAAAAACTATTGTTTTATTGTAGGGTTCCATCAAGTATTTTGCTTCCCAAAAGGGTTCCGTCACCAAAAAAGTTTGAGAACCGCTGATTTACGACATTACATTAGAAACCTCTAAAATTATCAGTGTTTCTCTACTATTATATGTATGTTATATGTATTATACATAGGGACAGACAGACAGCGGAAAGCGACCTTGTTTTATACTATGTAGTGATTTCTATTAGGTGTAACTAATTTCAATTAGTTAAAACTATTTGGTCTAAACAATGAATATTTATGATGTTGATATTAATCAAAATGTTCTATATTGAATATATTACTGACCTTAATTCCTGAACAAGCGCGATTTATTTGCATGTGTCGTATAAATTTAGGTTCTATAGTTATTTATACATTTGTGTTGTTATCCGCTTAAATTTGTATACCGGTATCGCTTGTTATTGTTACAGCTTTGCATTGATTATTAATGCTAGAAAATATTTTTTTCTCATATAACTCTTTTCATATTCTATATCATAAATGTTATTTATTAAACAATATCTCCGATTTTTATGTTATCCGACTACATTTAAACAGTATCATGTATCTTTATTCTTTAACTTCTCTTTTGCCCTTCTTAAGAGTTGATTAAGTTACTTTCTTCTCTTCTATTTAAATATTATTTTAGATAAGGTATCTCTTTTCTCTCTTCAAACTCAATGTATATGTTTAGCTGTAAAAATATTATTATTAATTAAATATAATTGTATTAAAATCTAAGCGAAGAGAGGGCGGAAATTGTATGAGTAACCTCCCAATTAGATAGTTCTAACGCAACAATGCTCAATTTCACATACCCGTTATGATACACATTGACAATTGGAAAGAAGAACTTCTCACACAGAGTTTCCTTTAATGATCTGAAATACAAGCAGAAAGTATTATGTATCAGATATTAGGACTAAAATGAGTTTTTCTACTATCTTGAACAAAAAGTACAACGACATAATCAATATATCTTAAAATACTAAGACTGAATGTTGTTTGCTTGAACGCGCTGATCTCAGGAACTACTGGTCTGACTTGAATTATTCTTTCAGTGTTAGATAGCCCATTTATTGAAGAAAGATATAGGCTATATATCATTACGCTAAGACCAATAGGAGCGAAGCATCACGCGGACGAAGTCGCACGGGTCGACTTTACTAGTCGACCATAACAAGGAAATTCATTTTTCCTCAATGAAGCTATCAAGTCAGATGAAATAAAAATAATTGATTTGAAAGTGCCAGCGGCGCAAATATACTGACCTTGGCGAAGGCTTCATATTTGTAGCGTTTGACGTAGAGGCGAAGGGTCCGTAAGGGGTCAGAAGCGCGCTGCTTTAATAAAGAGGTTTCGGCGGTTTAGTACGATGTTACCCGGGACCTGAGTTCCGGTTCTAGGAAAAAAATAGTCTTGCAATACAAAGAGGAAATGTACCCAGCATCTTCCCTTTTGATAACGATGAGCCCTTAGATTAGAATTTTACTTATAATTGTGTTTTTAGTTATTCTAACTTTAGGTTTAAAAAGTAAAACTGAGCAGTAAAGACGAGTATTGGAAATCTGTTAAAAGACGTCTTTACACCTACACATTGGTCACATGTCCAAACAACAAACAACCTATGCAGGTTCCTGTCGTAATTGTAAGAGATTATAATGATATTTTGTATATTATCATTGCTCTCTGCTCGTGTGTAGTTTATTCCGATAGCTAACGAGTTGAGCAACAAACTTGGTGAAGGCCTCCGACCAGTGAGTTATGTATTCAACTTTTTCACGTCGAGTTCTCTCTATATTGTAATACTACTCTACTGTTTTTCTCTGCTATGCTAGTATTTATATAACTACTAGAACTACTATTTCCCCAATTTATTTTAACAAAATTAAACTTAGGTTTAGGTTTAATTTAACACCTCATTTGCTATATCCAGCTCCTTGATATCACACTTCTAGTGCGAAGACTGCGAAGGACAAAACCTTTCGAGTTAGTGTAGTGACTATTAAAAAAAGACATTCCTTAGTAGTAGTGAAGTGATAAAAATCACAATAACAGTGTGACTATACCTTTAGAGACACTAAGAAAGTGTTAATGGACGCATTCTTAGGTATTATATTACATTAATTTAATAACTTTAGGTCAAAACAAACTATTTACTCATTAGTCATTTTAGTTAGGCTAGATTTTAATTATAGTATTATCGCTTCATATTAATTTGATGCTTTGTAATTAAAAAAAATGCTATATCACAATACAGAAACAACGTAATTTATAATATATATCTAACTTCCAAAGACATAAACATACATACAACTCGACATGCACTTTATCCCCACGTCGATAGATGGCGTACGAGCACATTTTTTTTCCTTTGAATTCTTATGTATTTTTTTGCGAAAAGAAAGCCAATGTCCTTCTATTCCGGTCTAATTAGACTAAAAAATAAGTGTAAAGCTACCTAAATTGAAACCACCAAGCTAAAAATCTGTTTAAAATATGATTAAAAATAAAATTTGAAAGTTCCCTATCTTTCCCCTGTATGATAAAAAATTTATTCAGTCAAAGGTCAAAAAAATGAGTTTCGCGGTTTTCACCAAAACGGTCAGTTTTATCATATAAATACGTTAGATAAAAACTGTAGATCATAAAATTATCTACAAAAAATGTGTCAATACTTTTTTTTCTACGAGCTACCGTTTTTGAGATATAACGATTATTATATATTATATTAATGTAAATTCTGTTAAATTTAAAACTATTGCAAAATAAATATGGATATTAGCAAAGATTGAAAAGATAAAAGCAATTTAAGTTTAAAAAAGTAGAGAAATTTAATCGTCCGAGTCGTACAGGGGACATACATGTCTCAAGGTTACAATGGCGTATAAATTAAGGGACTGGGTTTCTTTTCACCTGATATTCTTATAGTAATAACTTATGTATATTTTATATTATAAGTGTGTTACAATGACCGATAGAAAAATATTTTAACATATATTACAACTATAGAGATATATTTCCACTATAAATATACGTGGCATACTCATGCATATTATCATGATTACCACTTTTACAACTTTTTGAATCGTTATATCTCAAAAACGGTGGCTCGTAGAAAAAAAGTATTGATACATTTTTTGTAGATAATTTTATGATCTACAATTTTTATTTGAAGTATTTTTATGATAAAACTTACCGTTTTGGTGAAAACCGCGAAACTCATTTTTTTGACCTTTGACTGAATAAATTTTTTATCATACAGGGGAAAGATTGGATACTTTCATATTTTATTTTTAATAATATTTTAAACAATCTTACTGATTTTCAGCTTGGTGGGAATTTAAGTAGCTTCGAATATCTAAATTGACCGGAGTATTCCCGAAGATCTAATCTATCTATGTACCAAATTTCATTAAAATCGATTCTGTGATTTAAGCTTGATGTGCTGATTGCAGTTTCATTTGTTCAGTTTGTATTGTTAAGAATTTCCTTCCAATATGTTTTTTCTAATTCTTGACTTTTTTGCAAATTGATTAATAGTATTGCTTGCATACTTTTTGAAATATACTTTATAAAATAAATAGTCTAAATCATTTTATATGAGAAAGGAGAAGAAGTTACAAGCGAAGCAGCTTCAAAGGGAATAGAGAAAATTTCTCAAATAATGACAAGAAATGATTTGTTATAATATAGAGTTTGATTAACTATATTCATATAGCAATTATGCTAAGAACTCCTCAAATAACAGAGAAGAGCTAAACCTAAGTTGGATAATGTGTTCGAGACACTTAAACATCTTTATCACCTATTATGAAACAGTTTTCACTAATTTAGCAGAATTCACGCGAAACTAGAAACTAAATTGCAACTCAGGTTAAACACCGCAAATTTTGTTTAACTAAGTCGCTCCTTTTGAATGTAATTTTCAAAATAGTGAGTAAGGATGGATGGTACACAGATGATAGGACATTAATAAATCAAATTGACTTTTACCATATGAAAGCTTTGTAAATCCTTAAATATTTTTTGGGATATAATTCCTTTTCACCACTGGTAAAGTAAAATATAATGATACAATTTAAGCGGGTTATAGAAGGGTTTCTAATCGCATCACATCAAGGGATAGGAAATCCACAGGGAAAAGTATTAGTAAAGGAATTGTTAAATTGAAGTTTAAATGCAAGAGTATGAAGCTCAAATTCCCGATGGATGTTTCATCTGGAACTGTAATGGTAACAAATGATAATGTTATACTAGAAGATGTTGATGATTCTATAAAGGACCAAAACTTGTTATAACAATCAAGAGATAAAAAGAATATGATAAAAGCTCTTTTTCAAGATGGTAGTAGAATCGAATAAAAACGATGACGATAATATTGATAAATAAAAACATAATAACAGCACAGTTTTTATTGTCAAAATGAAACACCTTTGTAGAATAAGTATAGCTTATAGTACAAATAATAATTATCCTGGACCTTTTACCTGTAAAATAAAGAACTAAAATTCAATACGAACAAAAGCTACCGTTGATTAAAATGTACTTTTGCTAGAGGCTTTGTTAAAACTTATTAACGAATTGATATAACAAAGCAAATCCCAAACCAAACTATTAATTCAACTTCTAATTGGCAACCTTAGTTAAAAGATATAATTCTAGTAAATATGCCTTCATTAGCTACCCGTCCCGGTTTCGCACAGTTTGTCTACCATAATATGCATTTATTATACATTATAAACCTTCCTCTTGAATCCCTCTATCTGATGGTGTACACAGCATTACAATCTGTTGCGTAATTTAGAAGATCTAAGCGTACAGATAACGGAAGGCGACTTTGTGACTATACTATAGGAACTAGAAGTACTATTTTTCCTAATGTACTCTCATAAACGTCACTTACGTTAGTTAAAACTTCTTGTTCAAAAGTCTTCCTGCTTCCAAGATCACTAGACTTCCTGCTCGTGGAGAACTTTCCCCGATATTTAACCACCGACACTAAAGCTGGGGTTTAAGTTTAACGTGTGTATCTGTAAATTTGTATTGAACATCGTAGTGCCTAAGATAATGAAATTGTTTGAAAGCTAATTGAATCGAAATCGTTCTTATGTATGTATTGCGAAGATCTTGTCAGCCATTTGAAGACTATCAAATGACATTTTAGATTTACCGTTTAACTCGGTCTTGGCTTTATACCATTTTTATAATTTTTTTAATCCACATTTCCGCGTCACGCTGAATTTTAGAAAGTATTCCTTTGGAATTTTACATTTTTCATTTACATGTGTCGTAAAATGAAAAAGGGATGATACCCATTGCTGTACAGCAATATGTATACACATGCTATTTAGACTGAGGTGAGCAGTGCCTGGGGCTTAGTCCCAGGAGCTTTTTTATAATATATTAACTCTCACCTCCACCACTGGACTTCGCCAACTACAATCGTAGACCCCAAGAAGAGTGACCTTAATCACGATACTATAGCACTAACGTCCATGTTCACTGCACGAAAACACCAGAGTGACTGACTTTAATCTATCGCACTGAAGGTTATATATTGTCTTCACATCGGTATACACCTACCCACTAATACTACTTTATAAACAGTGTGTCTAATACCTACCATGTGTACTTACCTACAATAAAATGCTAGGGTATCTTACTCTCTATACACCCGTGTCTGTCAAGGATGGCGCACATTGCCTGGTCATATTTAAGTAATTTTAGTTAATTTCTTACCTGTGAGGGGACGGCTTAGAATACAATTCCCTCTGTTGCTGAGAGAGCATCTCGTAAGAGGCGAGTAACCTAGCAAACTCGGTGGTAGGGTAGGTTCCCTGACTGGCTTGCGACCACCATCATGCGAATCCGACCTCGAGTGTAAGTGCCGAGTTCTGGTTGCGCTTTAGTGGGCTAGACTTACAATCTAATCGTCTGTCAATACGCTCGAGGATTAAACGAAAGCTAAAATCCCTACTTCTGTGAACAAATATTTTTTTTTAGAAATTTCGTACTGAACTAATCTTTCAAGGTAGTTAATTATAACATATACTAGATAAGTATACTAGACTAGTTAATTATAACATATACTAGATAAGAATACTAGACTAGTTAATTATAATATATACTAGATAAGAATATTAGACTAGTTAATTATAACATATACTAGATAAGAATACTAGACTAGTTAATTATAACATATACTAGATAAGTATACTAGACTAGTTAATTATAATATATACTAGATAAGAATACTAGACTAGTTAATTATAACATGTACTAGATAAGTATACTAGACTAGTTAATTATAATATATACTAGATAAGAATACTAGACTAGTTAATTATAACATATACTAGATAAGTATATTAGACTAGTTAATTATAACATATACTAGATAAGTATACTAGACTAGTTAATTATAACATATACTAGATAAGTATACTAGACTAGTTAATTATAACATATACTAGATAAGTATACTAGACTAGTTAATTATAACATATACTAGATAAGTATACTAGACTAGTTAATTATAACATATACTAGATAAGTATACTAGACTAGTTAATTATAACATATACTAGATAAGTATACTAGACTAGTTAATTATAACATATACTAGATAAGAATACTAGACTAGTTAATTATAACATATACTAGATAAGTATACTAGACTAGTTAATTATAACATATACTAGATAAGAATACTAGACTAGTTAATTATAATATATACTAGATAAGAATATTAGACTAGTTAATTATAACATATACTAGATAAGAATACTAGACTAGTTAATTATAACATATACTAGATAAGTATACTAGACTAGTTAATTATAATATATACTAGATAAGAATACTAGACTAGTTAATTATAACATGTACTAGATAAGTATACTAGACTAGTTAATTATAATATATACTAGATAAGAATACTAGACTAGTTAATTATAACATATACTAGATAAGTATATTAGACTAGTTAATTATAACATATACTAGATAAGTATACTAGACTAGTTAATTATAACATATACTAGATAAGAATACTAGACTAGTTAATTATAACATATACTAGATAATTATACTAGACTAGTTAATTATAACATATACTAGATAAGAATACTAGACTAGTTAATTATAACATATACTAGATAAGTATACTAGACTAGTTAATTATAATATATACTAGATAAGAATACTAGACTAGTTTATTATAACATATACTAGATAAGTATACTAGACTAGTTAATTATAACATATACTAGATAAGAATACTAGACTAGTTAATTATAACATATACTAGATAAGAATACTAGACTAGTTAATTATAACATATATTAGACAACTTAATTATAACATACTAGTTGCCCGTCCCGGCTTCGCACGGGTGGATAATTTTTGAAAAAGATTTTGGCTCCTCCGTAATCCGTTGCCCCCTCTCTCGCCGCGTTGCTAGTTGCGCTGTGTGGGGTCACACCGGCCCGTTGGGGTGTATTTTTGTTTATAGCACACGTTTTTAATTTCGTAATATCTTTTGAATGGAATTGCCCTTTACAGCATGAAATTTATATGAATATTTTCGAAGATGTTATAGATTTAATATGCAGGGACATAGCGCGTACGGCTAAAAACGCGTGTTAAATTGCACCCGGGCGAGGCCGGGACGGCTCGACTAGTTTTCATATAATGCTATTAATATCTCAGTAAAGCGAGCTTAGATCTCGTATACTACGCATCAGATTACAGATGCGGTTTTTGCCAATAAACAATTTAGTAGGAAGGAGCGAAGTCGTGGCTTGTCGCAAGTTTTTCAATCACAGAGCAACAATAGGAATAGCGGCATTGATGTCGTTGCCACGCGGTACAACACAAAGCTCACTTAGCACTTAACTCTATTATATTGAAGAGTAATTGGTTAAATAGTTTTCCAATAAGATTAATATAAACATGTTTAGCTAACTCCATAATCAATTGAAAATTGTGTGAGAAAGAGTTTTTGTGGCATTTAAGAAATCTTTGGCACATTTTTTTCCGTTTCAATATAAGATATATTACTATTCTTTCTGCTTTAGACTACTGCGCAGTAACTTTCAAACGACAATATTAACATGTAATATAAATAGAAGACGAGCAAAACCTAGGGCTTGAGGCCCAGGAGCAAGTTTTAAGACGTCTTTTACTATGCAAGAACTCTCACTCCACCGCTTGACTTCGCTACCAAATATTCAAACAATGAAGAGCATTACTAACATAGCTTTAAACATACCTTTTGTTAGATTCCAAAATTTACTCTTGAAACTGTTGCAGCCGTAGCATATTTTTTTTACTCTTCCTCTTTCTTTTATCTTGTGTTGATAATTTTGATGGGTGATGGTGATCACATAGACCATACTGTTAGGATACACTTTTGATTTAATATATTTTATTTTATTTACATGAATTATTAGTAGGCCCCTACAATGCTACTAATTGACTTTCTTTCTCAAATGTAAAGAGGTCTGCAAGTGCAAAGGCTTCGATCTATATAAAAAACGCTAGAACCATAAATACATAATTATGGTGCTAGAGGATCTCCCTTAATAATTTTTTTTTTGTATTCTAAATGAACTGTATGGTATATTCAGAGAAAACACTTTAAAAAAATTGTAATAAATATTTTATTACACCGACAGCTTATATATTAAAATCTTTCTTGTTTCTGTTGGTTATATCATTAACTAGTAAAATATCTTATCTTATATACTTAGCTGCCATCTTTCTTTAATAAAATAGACTTCGTCTTAGTCCTAATCATGCAAACTGTTAGAGCCATACTTCTAACCTTGAATGCGCAGAAGACATTATTGAGGAGCACACGTGATTGTTTCTTACGCGAAGGTTCTATTCCCACGCGCCTACTATTTGTCAAAATAGTAGATGCCGTGGATTGAACCACTTATACAGGGACTACTGCCCAGGCCTACATAGGTAGGATAGGTGTCAGCCAGTATATTTATCTATGGTTTATTTGCAAACCAAAACGGATTTGATTTTTATTTCAACGATGATTTATATGAAATATTTCTCAATTCCACGTCCATTATCACCCCGCACAATGTAGACACGTTCGAAAGTGCAAATAAACTGCGATATTTTGGTAAAATGCAAATTTAATGGTTTTTGGTAGTATATTTTTGGTGAAGTTTTTTCAATTTAGTGTACTCTTGTGTTTGTTGAAAGTATTTGAGGCTATAAATATGGTTTTATGATGTTTAAACATGGAATTTATTTTATGTAATTGTAATAAAACATCTGTATATTTAATATTGTAAAATCTTCTGGAAAATAGTCTAGTTTCTAGTAAGAGGTTTTTTCTGTATAAAACAAAAACCTACCAGGGTATGACTAGACTCTACCACTTAGTAGAATCCCAATTGATCAGAACCAGAAACAGTCGCCCAAATTATTTATTACATTTATCATCAGCACCGTCTAGGGCGCTACAATCCTGGTTCAGAATATTTCTCCTCTCAATCTATCCTTGGGTTTTTCTCTTTCCAGTTTCTTACGCCCAAAATCTTCAGGTCTCGTTAAATTTCTTTGCTCGTCCAATTTGACATTCAAAAGTCGAGTGGGTATTTTGGTTTACCCATCATTTCGACATGTTGTGCCCATCTGAGGAGTCCGACTTTAATGGTCTTGATAGTATCGGGCTCATTATAGATCTGATAGAGTTCGTAGTTATACCGAGTTCGCCAACCCGAAGAGGGTTCCAGTACTACTAAAAGACAGTTAAGATCGTTTGAAGTGTACTTTAGGGGCAACGTTGTTAACTTAAAGAAGCTCCGGACCCTGTACCTGGATCGCAAGCCTCAGGTTTTGTACGAATTTATTATTGTACTGACATCTTACAGTTAAGAGGATTCATTATTGATCTACGAAATTACAAAAATTATAAATGCCATATATCATTTAAAGCCAACAATAAACTCTTTACCGTAACAGTAGCTGTAGTTGTGGCTATAGCCGCAGTTGTAGCTGTAGTTGTAGGTGGCGCTGTTGGACGACTTCCAGAGTTTTAATTAATTGTTCAACATGTACAAATGAGTCGCCAAATACGTGCTCCTATACCGCACTACATCTGAACGTAAATCACCGGCTTAAATATTAAGTTGGATAGATTTTCTGTATCATATCAGCCTAATATTATAAATTCGAAAGTAACTCTGTCTGTTATGTTTTAACGATTAAACCAGAAAACCGGTTTTTTATGAAATCCGGTGCAGAGATAGACTAAAGGCTTAAAGGTCTTGAAATAGGGGATGAACTGCTTGAGACACTTGCCATCGCTGTTTGACCTCTATGCCCAACATCAGAGTAAAGTAATTCCTATACTACAATGTTATTTCTATATTTAGTCAAATTTCAGTCTAATTTTCTATTTATTTAATATATCATTGAAATAGAGATGTCTAATATTGACGTCCTCAAATTTGTTGAATAGATAATTACTTCTCGTAACTTTTAACAGTCAAAAGACATCATTGCTAGAATTGGCTTCATTTACAATTAATGTTTGTCAGTTAATATTTCCAATGTTGGAAACATAACGATATAAATGTGAAGATTTGGGAAACAAATGACTTAAAAAAGCAATCAGTTTAAAATTGTGACAAATTTTATTATTAAGCAATATGAGAAAAGTTTTTAGATTTGAAATCCCCAAGTTTTTTCAATTTAACTTACAAATGATTG
This sequence comes from Limenitis camilla, assembly GCA_905147385.1. Lineage (NCBI taxonomy): Eukaryota > Metazoa > Arthropoda > Insecta > Lepidoptera > Nymphalidae > Limenitis > Limenitis camilla. The sequence continues at coordinate 10,954,713 of LR990247.1, forward strand.
ATGCTGCTTTGATTCTTACGATTGTGAGAAAACCATTTTATATTTAATAGCAGGTATTAGCAGCCTGGTGGTTAAGACTTTGAAGTTTTACTCAGGAGATCCGAATTAGATCCTCCACACAATCACACACCTCTGACTTTTTGAGGCATGTGTGTTTTAGATATTAAATATCACTTGCTATATCAGGGAGTGGAAACATCGTGAGGAAAGCTGCACTCCTGAGAGTTCCCTGAAGTTCTCTGTCAGTGTATGAAGTCTGCCAAAACGCACAGGATCTGACATTTACATGAATACGTGGGGCTTTTTATTTTATTCCAAGACTGTATAAAACCTCTGTTCCGGTAGATTTGAGCCAAGAGTTCCGGTAGAGTTGTCAAATGGAGCTCGCTCGAACTGTTATGGCTGTGCAGTAGTGTAGTGTCGTTATGCTGAATCTCCATTACTAAGGTTTGCAGTAAGTGTTTAATGTTGGTTAGTCGATGTTCCGTTTTAAGTGCATATTATTATTGAGATAGCACAAGTATATGTATCATCATATCAGAATACGGCGCATTTATGCTTATAATGATACTTTCGAAAAAAATTTAAAATCTTTTTCTTTAGTTTTCAAATTCATAATCTTTAGTCATTTTTTTACAGTTAGCAAATGGACTGTTGGAGCAACAATCCCTAACAATTAGGGACATACAAAGGGGCAAACCTCTGCTCTCCTTTCTAGCAGTTTGCTGGGTTTTCAAATAATTATTACATATACTAAACGATGTGCTAAGTGGAAGTATCTACACTAATATATAAAGCTGAAAAGTTTGTTTCTTAAATGCGCCTAATCTCAGGAACTACTGGTCCGATTTGAAAAATTCTTTCAGTGTTAGATAGGTCATATATCGAGGAAGGCTATCATCATCACGCTAAGACCAATAGGAGCGGATGGTCACGTGGACGACTTCACGCGAATCGACTATTTTATATTATTTAACTCTTTAAATGAGGATTTCCTGAGCCAATATGGTTGTGATCGAAAGTGTACAGTTTTGTAAAGGAGTTTCTCATCTCATCTGGATCACAAGGACCAGGTACTGCTTCTATCATATCTCCTATCGTAACTTAAGATAGTTTATCTCATGACCGCGCTAATTAGAGACTTTGTCAATCGACAACATTCTGACTGTCTTTCGTAACTTCTATTTCTGTCCAATGAATATTCCGCACTGTATACCATGAGTTAAAGAATTAGTCGATCGGCAACATCCTGACGGTCCTTCAAAATTTATAATAATAAATATTTGTTACAGTATATTCTCTGGTATTTAAGGAATCTCGTGAAAGATATAATAGAGTTCGATGGCCGACTTCCTAACAACCGATAGGAGGGTATTCAGGAAACTAATTTTCTTCTACGAATAGATCCCTATACTAATTGAAGGTAATGCGGAGGTAAAGAGGCAATATGGATGGCTACATACGATAAGGAAGCAAACGTTGTAATATTTTCAAAACAGAGACACGCGAACTAAACTGAGCAATTTTTTTCCTAAACACTCAGTTGTTTTGAGTGTTATATTAATAAATAAACAATTTTAATTCTTTTAAGGTAAAGATGTTTTTAAAAAGTGTGAATTTATAAAAAAATATTTTAAAATAGTATATTTCATACTAAATACAAAAAACACTTTTTCTTTCCAAACGGATGAAACTATTCGTTCGTTTATCATGTTAAAAACTTTCAATCAGAGGGTAAGAAAATCCGGTTTGAGTCGGTGCGAACGTTTTTATATATTAAATAATGAAATACAATTTAAATAGAAACATTACACACAATAACTAGATGAAATATACTACTTTTTATTCAATATTGAAATTTACATTCTTTTATTGAACGTCGGAACCTACCACCCTTTCAGAAGCGACCTAACCCAGACCTGAGAATAATGAGAAGAAACTCAGTGGGACTATTCCTTTTGGGTATTCAAAGTAGTAGAAAAAAGTTTATCATACCAACGTCTGTTTTGTACTAATAGTCAGTCAGTCACCTAGTCAGTTTACCCGTGAGGGGACGGGTTAGATAACTATTCCCCTCTGCCGCTGGGAGAGCATCTCGTAAGAGCCGAGTAACCCAGCACCCCCTTGGTGGTAGGGGATCTGTTCCCCGACTGGCTTGCGACCACCACCATGCGAATCCGATCGCCAAGTGTCATAGACGCGTTCCGGTTGAGCCGCATGTGGGCCAGACTTACCCCCTCCCTCTCCCATCCCATTAATGCCGTGGGTCTAGTGGACTCTGGGCTCTTGCCTAAGGTCCGCTGAATCCGCATCATTTTCATTCTTCATTTCCTCTTCTCACTCCATCTTCGGGGATGCAACGCATCGACAAAACGAGTGTTTCTTGTTTTTCCGATGTCCATGGGCGATGGTGGCCACTTACCATCAGGTGGACCATCTGCTCGTTTGCACCTCATCTTAATAGATGATATAATAATTTTAAAAAAAAAAAGTCAGACAAATGTATTCTAAGCGTCATCAGTACATGGTGGATATTCCCAGGATACGTAATAAGCGCTTCCAATCCACTGCTGGAGTCTGAGTTAGTAGTCTATTTATATTATTAAGCGACGATGCATAGCTAGAGATATGTTTGTTAAGAACCAATAGAATCGCTTCGTTTTACAATAGGTTAGACCGTTAGGTAAACATATCTTGCTACGCATCCTCACATATCTTTTGTAGAAACGCAGCCTTACGCAAAAGTTGTAATACTTTAGAAAATAACTACTATATAAAACGTTGTATTATGTTGTCTAAAAAGTGAAGTTCCAATAATTAATATTAAAAATGTATTGCTAACTATTGGTTCTATTTTGTGTGAAAGCGATACATGAAGTAAGTTTCGATATAGTTATTATGATGTTTAGTTGCCACGGGTATGAGAAGTCACGTGGACTGTGTGGTGAGCATCAATATTTCCTAGGCTTCTTGAAGCAAAGAAAAAAATATTTATGACTCGAGCATAACAAGGAATCATTCCTATATATGAAGCCTACGGTTAAAGTTAAAATAAATTGAACGGGGGCAGTAACCATAACTTGATAGGCTTTGCATTTGTGTGTAAAATTAGCTGCGAAATGTATATGTTACCATAAAATTGTAAGCACCGTTAGATTTTAATCTATCTTGCGAATTTGTGAACTGTCGAAAGATTATGAACCGTAAGATACTGCTGACAATTGTGAATCAGGATCATAGAGCTACAAAACTATTACAAAGGGCATAATGAAAATAGTAATAAATTAGAATAGGTAATAATATTATCTTAAGGACTTTTGTGACGAATCTGGTGCTATGGGAAGGGTAGCCTTCACCCTTACGTAACAAAGTGTAAAAAACATACGCGTTTTACACTTTACATTTATATAGGCTTAGGCGAGAGGTCTTTACAACTTTATGGTGACATATATATGTCGGGATATAGTTGGGGTAGGATAATAGTGAAGGTCGTGTTGGGCTATAATTAGGGTAGAATAATAATAAAGAGGATTTGTTGGCACTTCCGTCGCGTCATTTTAATATTAATCGATTTTAGATAGCGAATAAACGATTATCGAATAATCGGAATACGAGCGACATCTACGGCACTTTATTCTACGAATTTTGATAGCTTTAAACTAGTAATCGATTATCAATTAAGTAGAACGCCAGCGCCATATTTCCTATTTGTTGATTTACTTTGGGTAATAATAAAGAAAATTAATCATCACTTCCGTCGCGTCATTTTAATATTCAACGATTTTTAACAGTCTCAAACGAGTAAAAAATTATCGATTAATCGGGATGCCAGCGCCCTATTTCCATTTTGTTGATTTAATTCTCCCCACTAGTGGAGGGCCGTTGCTACCATTGTCTATTCCCTTTATATTCCCCGACTGACGCAGTACACTTTAGTCTCTCGACAAGTCTCTTTGAGTGAACATCACCTGAAGTTGAAGTGTAACAAATAGTGTGTCGCATCACGGATATTGAACATATCGGACTTAGGAACATGTGAGTTCTTACGTCTTATTTATTATGAGTCCCTACATTGTATTTAGATGTGTTAATACAACCTTAGGTTAGGTTTATGTTAGGTTAGGTTTATGTTAGGTTAGGTTAGCCTTATGTTAACCTAACCTCAGACAAACAGTGAGACCAGGCAGTGGAGGTGAGTGTTATGATCATTTAAAGGAGCTCCTTAAGCCTACACCTTGGTCACAAGTCCAAGGTACTGCCTGGGTTCCCGTTCAAAAACTACTGAATCGTAAGATTCGATCACTTCATTCATTCAAATACGGCCTTCTCCATTAGATTCGATCATTTCCTTCATTCAAATCGGCTCTCTCTGTTCTGACATTCGATAATTAATTAATCCTAATCGGCTTTCTCCTCTGACATATAACTTGTAAAATAGAAAATAATGTTTATTTTGTATCTTGTTTAATCGAATAAAATTGTTTTTTTTTTGGATAATTACTACCGCCTACTTACCTCATTTTATGCAAAATAAATGAGTAAATAAAATTTAGTGGCATTTGTAACCTCACGAAATTGTGACTTCGGTATTCGTCCCTCAATCTAATATCCTAATAATATTATTCTAATAACGATATGTAATAAAACAATGGTTCTATTGTGTATGAAAGCGATGCATGAAGTAAGTTTCGTTATAGTTAATAAGATGTTTATTTGCGTCGGGGCTGAGAGATCACGTGGACCGAGGCAAGCCGTAGGAGAGCATGAATGTTTCATGGGCTTCTTGAGACAAAGAAAATCATATCTTAAGCCTTGTTATATAAATAAGGTAAGATTTTAACTTTTGTTGAAGTAAGGTTAAATAAAAAAAAGGAAAATTATAGTATTTATACCTTCATATTAACTGTGACTATCCATCTATAATTTTTTTCACGTCATGTTGTCTTAATTATAATTTTTTTTTATGAATAACCTCACCAGCTTGATAATTTAAGGAGTTTCTGGGCCTTGGATGAGTGTTACTGTATCTTAAGGCTCATACCAGACACTTAATATTAGTAAATTAATAATATGGTAATATTTTCTTACCTTAAAACAGAAATAACATGAAATATTAAACCATCTATTAGTCATAGTTACAAATGAATACCACAATGCTTTAATAAAGCAATGTACACAAACCCAAGCTTCGATCGTCTTGAAATTAAATTTAAATGTTTAATTATTTGCTAAATTGTTCCTTTCTCCAATATTTGATATATCAACTAAGTTTGCTTATATTAATTCATTAAGGAAGCTGACTGACGACTACTTCTATCAAATTATTGACAACGTCACTTTACCACAACGTTCTGGTTATATTATATTTACATCAAATTCAAAAATTATTTATTTATGTAACTTTACCACATGATTCATGGTAGGGAAGACCCGGAAATACAATTATGAACAATACTACTTATACTACTTTAAATCGCATTATTATGCTGCTTTTGTAAGTGAGTTTGAAGAGAGGTAGGGCACAGTAGGAAACTTCCTGCTCAAATATGGAGCAGCCCGACTGGGGTAGTCCCTCTACCTTACAGAAGATCACAGCTAAATAACACTACTCTAAAGTGTTGTGTTCCTGTTGGTGAGTAAGGTGACCAGAGCTCCTGGGGGGAATTGGGGATAGGGTCGGCAACGCGCTTGCGATGCTTCTGGTGTTGCAGACGTCTATAAGCTCCGGTAATCGATTACCATCAGGTGAGCTTACGTACGCTTGTTTGCCGACCTAGTTAAAAAAAAGAGAATTTTACACTCAGACTAAAAATCTTTAATATGACTTTCAACCATACTAGATAACTAAGCAGTTAACTCAGCCCTCTTTAAGAAACTTATGGAACTAATTTTTAATTAGCTAGACAAAAATCTTACTATTATTATAAATACCGTTACTCAATTGCACAATAATGGCTAAACTTTATAAGCAGGACTAACACATAACTTTTTATTCTGGAAAAACTCATAATAAAGTCTATAAGATATAAATAAAAAATATTAATCAATTTTATTTTCTATATTGCAATCTATTAAAAATTTAATAATAATTAAATATAAGTGTTAAATTGCAATCGTGTAAAGATGGGGCAATTCGACTAATTATTCTATATCTATTATTGTACTAAATTAAAACATTACATATAAAGTATAGCCTTACGTTATCATCACATGAGTTACTAAATTATTCTGTCTCTATTATCGTACCGTATTATACATTAGGCAGAATATTCGTTATTTTCCAAACATAGTGACACACGCAGTATAAATACTAGAAATAAAAATAAACTTGTAACGCCGTACTATCGTCTCCACAAAGTCAGTAATAGCTTCATGGGGCTTGGTGTTCGCATCTATAATAAGATTCCACAGCCTATATTAGACTTGCCACTTCAGCAATTTAAAACTCAAATAAAAAAGTGTTTAGTAAATGTTGTTACTACTCTGTACAAGATTACTTGAATGATGACAAAGCTTGGATTCCAAATTGACGTTGATGCTCAGCTGAATCATTATAACTTTGTAAAACAGACTGATGTAAACAATGGCGTTTTGATGCGAGCAACTGTTGAGTTTGTTGCCAGTTCTTCTCATCAGGAAACTGCTTTCCGAACTGGTAGTAGCTTCAGACAAACTGACTGACCAATTTTTGACGTGTCACAAGTACTTTGTAAAAAGTCTACTTGAATAATAATAAAATATTTTAAATTTGAATTTGACAATGTATGCTAATATCATATAGATCGGTTTCAGTAGTTTCAGAGTTCATGGCAGACAAATGTAGTGAGCGTAAGTCACGTCACTTACGCAAAATATCGTTAACTCCAAAGCGAAGGGAATGATTTTAGTATATTAAGAAAATATATTATATTATGTAAATCTCTAACATACAGTACATTTGAATATAAATTTGAATATCGAGAAGCAAGTTTCTTTGTTTAATTACATTGAAATATTAGTTGTGAAGTAATGATTATTTGTAAACAGAAATAAGACTTCTATAAATAAACGTTAGGAACTTGTTACGGAATATAAATATTTACAATACAATTAGGTCAATTAAAGCAAAGTTAATTTAATCATATACCATTAGAAAATTTATTCGTTTGACAGATCATTTAGACCATTTGAATAATAATCGACAATATTTGGGCGGAAAGTTTATTTTATCGTAAAAAGAAGAATGACATCAGACAATAAAATCAGTATGACTTTCTTTTTAAAATTTAAAAGTCGTTAATACAAAACTTAAAAAAGCAGTGATAACCCAGTGGTTGAGACTTCAAGTCTTACTCGGAAGGTCCGAGTTTGATCCTGGGCACACACCTCTGACTCTGAGTTATGTGTGTTTTAAGCAATTAAATATCAGTTGCTTTAACGGTGAAGGAAAACATCGTGAGGAAACCTGCACTCCTGAGAGTTCCCTAAAAGTACTCAAAGGTGTGTGAAGTCTGCCAACCCGCACTGGGCCAGCTTGGAGGACTATGGCCTAATACCCTCCTCATTCTGAGAAGGAAACCCGGCTCAGCAGTAGCATGGATTTCTATAAGAAGGATACTTTGGACAGTGAATACTTTTGTATTTAAAAAAATTACATCCGATATGAAATATTTATTTAATTTATTTAATATTTTAAAAATATATGTCTTTTGGATTTATTTTATTTTATAATTAAGCAAACAAAACCGGGCTTCACCTCTAATAGACCTCTTTTAGCTATCGTGAACCCTCGTAACTTATTGACGACCCGTTGACGTCTATATGGGTGTACACGTTAGGAAAAAGTGATTTAAGCAAACGATATATGAATTAAGTTGATAAAACAATTTTTGATAGCATTGATTTATTGAATAAATTATACTTACATTTTTTTTACATTGACATTTCTAGTTATAGATCTATCAAATGATATAGTCAAGATAAAAAATTTCAATATTACATTAAATATTTTCGTTAGAAACTATCTACATCAGTATTCAGGGCGATAGCAGCCATCATTCCGACCTTCTGACGATATCTCGGAAAAGCGATCATAAACTCCCAACAAGATATCATTTTGAGTGGATCTACTAACTAAATTTACTTTTTACTCACACAGACTATGTAGAATGAACCGTAGTTGTATTAGGATAAGATATATATTAGTTAGAGAAGGTTTTAAGTTCAAAAATGCGTAATCTGAAATCGATAACATTATGTTTTGAGTAATGTTGATTATTCAATAAATCTTTGTCGTTGTATGCGAGCTTACCATCTTCCTAATATTATAAATGTGAAAGTTTGTGTGTTTGGATATTTGGATGTTTAGATGATTGTTACTCAATCACGCAAATCACGTATCTTAATTAACACATAAGCTCTTTTTCAACACCCCGGTAAATTTTCCTACGGGATAATAGTTAAATATTTATTGATCGCTACTTAATATATAAAGCTGAAGAGTTGGTTTGTTTGCTTGAACGCGCTAATCTCAAGAACTTCTGGACCGATTTAAAAAATTCTTTCAGTGTTAGATAGTTCATTTATCGAGAAAGGTTTTATCATTATGCTATGACCAATAGGAGGATGATCACGGACACGAAGTCACAAGGATCGGCTAGTATTTTTATATTACAGGTAAGATATACGTGTTAAATTTCACCCATGCGAAGTCGGGGCAAGTCAACTAGATGAAAGATGAAAATAATGTTAGGAATTTAATTGTATTACTGAAAATCTAAATTTTATAAAGCATTGTAAATGTCCCAGTAGGTAAAACATAAACAAACTGACTTTCATCTTTCAAAAGTTCTATAAAAATATGTATGGACGATTCTCTGTTTGAGTTTAAACTCTTTTTTTTACCTTTTGTCAAACTTTGGGAAACATAAACTATTTTCTAGACTATGCAAATAGGAAATGTAAATATTTGGAAGTATTTGAAAATCTTATTAGCTTTTATTTCCATTATTATAGCTGGGTTTCGAAAAACATGGTAAGTATGAATATATTAAACGATATAAGTAATAAGAATCTTATTACGCATATCGTTTTACATGTTGGAGAATTTTAAATATAAAAAAATCTTTTCTCTTACACAAAATAATAAAATATTGGTAATTCTAAAACTAAATCTATTTATCTTCTAAAAGCTAGACAAGAAAACAATCTTAGTGTGGAAGTGTTAAAATGCCTAACCCACAGATAAAATGCAATTGTGTAATGTGGGACTGGCTTATACAACTTACGTGACGCTATTAGACGATATTTCTACATGTGGGGACTTACTTGTAGTGGGGAGAAACTCTACTATAGCCAAATAAGCTAGCTACTAACATAGTAATATTAGCAAGCAGAGTTAAAAATTATGTAAATCAGACGCACCAGTAATAGACGCCCCAATAATAATGGTTGAAAAAATCTTGTACATTAAGTCAGTCATTACTTTGACATAAATATTAAATATTGCTCTGAAGTTATATTTTTCCAGTAATGCACTAATTTAAACTTGCATTTATTTTTTTAAGGACTGACAAGGGACAAACGAGCTGACGGTTCACCTGATGGAAAGTGGCCATCGTTACCCATGGAAATTGACAAGACTAGAGAGTATTTTTTGTTTTGTTGATGCGTTCCCGCCTCAAAGATAGAGTAAGGAGGGAGAATGAAGAGGAGAATGCTTCAGTTACAGCGGACCCTGAGCAGGAACCTAGATTTCTCTGGAATCGCAGCATTAATGGGATGGGAAAAAGAGAGGATAGATCAATTAAATTCAAAGACACTTGGCGGTCGGATTCCTATGCAGGTACGCTGGTGTTCGTAAGCCAGTCGGGGAACAGATCCCAGACCACCAAGGGGGTAAAGGGTTTCTCGCCTGTTTAGAGAACGCTCTCCCAGCGGTAGAGGAGAATAGTATTCTAACCCGTCCCCTCACGGGGAAAAAATGTAGTCTCGTTTTTTTTATTTATCCTCGATTTATCATGGGTTTTCTAATTAATTTCTGCGACTGGTTTCTTTTTTTTACTCATAAAACAGATAATAGTAAAAAAATACTTTCCGCTCTGGTGGTAATTTCAGACTTACAAACAGACTACATCTATATGACGAGTCAAAAGTACTAATTGAAATAAACTAGTCTGCATCAGAATTTTAATTTATTAGGTTTCTTTGACTATGTCCATTACTGGGGCGATTACTGCTTTATAATTATGCAGTTTTAAAAATTCGTTATTTTGATTCTTTGCCAATGATTTATGGTTAAGGGACTTAAAGTGTGCATAATTGAGGTGTTCACTATAGTAAATAATTGCTTTAAAACGCTCGACAAAGTTCAATAATTTAACTGACAATCCATCAACAAGTGAATTCGGTGCTCCATTACACAATGACATTAATCATCACGAGTGTTGCCAGTACTCTCACTCGTGTGGACATGGTTTACTATTTGTTAGTTTACCAATAGTTTCATTTAGTAGAAACTAGTGTTTGTCTGCTACTTCATTAACAGATTAACTCACTCTAACGTAATTTATTAATTTTAATCTATTGATCCCTTTTTGTATGTACAACTCCCTTCTTCCCACAGGATCTTTATGTTTTTCGGGATCAGTATTTTGTTTTAATCCAGGTTATAATTCTTCCTAACACAGCATTTGTAATGGCCGGTAACGATGCAAAAGTATTGGGGATGGTTGTGACTTGTGACTGTGTCTGTATATTATGATAAATAGCGGGCGCGTGGGAGCAGAACCGTCACGTAAGAAACATTTACGTGTGGCGTGCTCCTCTCGCCCCACGCTTCCTTCCAAAAATGGAAATCACGAAATCCTAGTAATATGTGAAATTCTGAAATTTGACACACATATACTTTGAAACTTTGCATTCAAAAATGTGAATTAGTTGAAAAGAGGGTGAATGATTGAGTGAATCGAATCACAAATTCGTCAGTGATTCGATACGTGAGTAATCTGGCGAATGGGTTATTGAATGACTGAAAGAGTACTAAGTTAGTATATATGAGTAAGAGACTGAGTGTTTAAGTGAATTAGATGCGTGAGTAAGCTGGTGAATGACAGAAAAAGTGACTCATTTAGTATCTCAGTATAAAAATGAAAGAGTAAGTTAGTGAGTGAATTAAATTTCGAATTCATGAGTGATTCGATGCGTGAGTAAGCTGGTGAATGACAGAAAAAGTGACTGTGAATTCTTGAGTGGTTCGATGCGTGAGTATGCTGGCGAATGGGTTATTGAATGACTGAAAGAGTACTAAGTTAGTATATATGAGTATGAGACTGAGTGTTTAAGTGAATTAGATGCGTGAGTAAGCTGGTGAATGACAGAAAAAGTGACTCATTCAGTATCTCAATATAAAAATGAAAGAGTAAGTGAGTGAGTGAATTAAATCTCGAATTCATGAGTGATTCGATGCGTAAGTAAGCTGATGAATGACATAAAAAGAGACTGTGAATTCGTGAGTGGTTCGATGCGTGAGTAAGCTGGCGAATGGGTTATTGAATGACTGAAAGAGTACTAAGTTAGTATATATGAGTAAGAGACTGAGTGTTTAAGTGAATTAGATGCGTGAGTAAGCTGGTGAATGACAGAAAAAGTGACTCATTTAGTATCTCAGTATAAAAATGAAAGAGTAAGTTAGTGAGTGAATTAAATCTCGAATTCATGAGTGATTCGATGCGTAAGTAAGCTGATGAATGACATAAAAAGAGACTGTGAATTCGTGAGTGGTTCGATGCGTGAGTAAGCTGGCGAATGGGTTATTGAATGACTGAAAGAGTACTAAGTTAGTATATATGAGTAAGAGACTGAGTGTTTAAGTGAATTAGATGCGTGAGTAAGCTGGTGAATGACAGAAAAAGTGACTGTGAATTCGTGAGTGGTTCGACGCGTGAGTGAGCTGGTGAATCGGTGAGTGAATCACGGAAAGAATGACTAAGTAAGCATTTAAGAATAAATATATTAATGAATCAACGAAACAAATAATTGATGGTTTTAAAAAGTGTCCATGGATGAAGTCGCGGGTAGATGTAAGTTTTCCATAAACGCTGTATAACAGACCAAACAAAATGCAAATTCCCAGCTCCACAGTTCCAAACTCAGCGTTATCTTTCTGTTTCGTGAAGAGATTTACGTGTTTAGTCGAAGCTTTTAGTTCGGGTAGTCTAATATTTTATATCTTTTTAGATCTTTTTGCGTGTGATCTTGATATCTTTATAAGCTGTTTCCTCTTAAATAGTGTATTAAACTATTCAATGACTTACACATGCTTCTATAGTTATATATGTGATATTTTTTATTGATACAGTCAGGAAGTTGCCACTCAACTATGTCAAATGGATAATGTAATAAATTTACACAATACTAACATTTTTTTAATTCATGAATAACATAAAAAATTGCGTTTTAAAAAGCTGATTTAAAATTACTTCTAAAACAGCGACTGACGTCACAACATGCAGAAAAATTATGCTTATTATAAAATGTAAATAACATTGGAGTTACAAGACGTGACGTCACACTGTGTTTTTAAAATAAATATAATAAACTGTAATGCCAGTGAATACTATCCTAAAACAACAATATAGTCAGGAAGTTACTGATCAAAATTTTATAACTAGACCTGCTGTCCTCCCTCTCCATTCACTCTCTCATCTCTTTCAATAGATGCAGCAGTATGACGAGTATTTTATAATATTTATATATTATTATTGTTTCTATTCTTTATAGTTAATGAAATACAGATCATTTTTATTCTATATTAGTAGAGCCATTCCCTCTACCTACTCACTCATCCATCCACTCACTCAATCATCATCTTACTCACCTACCAACTCACTCACTCAAACAAATACATACTTATCCATTAGATTTTTTTTATTTTTTTTGTGACCTCTTTTTTAAAAGGCATACTTTTTAAATATTTACGCTAAATGAATTATTGCCTTTGACACTTTGACAGTGAATATTATTCGTGAATTCAAAGGTTATTACCCGTGAGGGGATAGGTTAGAATACTATTCCCCTCTGCCGCTGGGAGAGCATCTCGTAAGAGCCGAGTAACCTAGCACCCCCTCGGTGGTGGGGGATCTGTTCCCCGACTGGCTTGCGACCACCAGCATGCAAATCCAACCGCCAAGTATCATAGACACGTTCTGGTAGAGCTGCATGTGGGCCATACTTACCCCTTCTCTCCCTCATACCATTAATGCTGTGGATCTGGTGGATTCTGGGCTCTTGCTCAGGGTCCGCTGAAACCGCATCATTTTTTTCTTCACTCCCCCTCCCACTCTCTCTTCGAGGATGCAACGCATCGACAAAACAAGAGATTCTCGTGTTTTGTCGATGTCCATGGGCGATGGTGGCTATATCATTTCCGGGTAACACTGGCTATGTGGTGTTGCCATAAATATTCTAATTAAAAAGATTTAAGTGCCGTAACCAGGTCATTTTGTAAATTTAAGGGTTCCTCAGGAACTATTAATCCGATTTTAAAAATTCTTTCACTGAGAGAAAACTACACTATCCCTGAGTGACAAAGGTGATTTAGTGTTGCCATATACATTTTTTAATTAATTGAATATGGCCGTTTAGTTGCTACTAACCCGATTTTTAAGTCTACATTATTTCCGGCTCTCTTCCTCTTGAATACTATCATTCTCTCTCATCCTCTTTCTTTTTTTCTCTTTAATTTTTATCTTTATCGAGCTGTTCACAATGATTAGTCTCTTTTCACTTTCTTTCTTTTGATTATCTCTCTCTCACCCCTTTATCTAATCAATTCTATTTTCTATAAATGATAAAAAACTGATAATGCAAAATGAAAAAAAAAACAAATACAGAATGACAAATTGAGAACATCAAGGGCAGGCCGCTCGTCTACCATAAAAAAGGTTAAAAATAAAAAAAACATTCTATGCAGGATACTCGGCTTAGCAGTGGGCTATCAATGGGTTATAATAGGTTGTCGAACAGAACTTACTTAAAGAAATGAAAGAAAATAACATCAAATTTGGTCCAGCAGTTGAAATTTTTGCTAAGGAACACATTTAGAGATACATTTTTATTTATATAGATTTCTTTTTGAAACTTTTTTCAATCTCAACTTTTATTGTGACTCGAAATTCTATCTTATAAATTCTTACCACATATTCTCGAACTCCTTTTAGTCTAAAACGTGCTATAAAAAAGTTAAGTTTCGCGCTCGACCTGCTATTACACGTCGTTTTGACTTTCAGTAGACATTGCTGGGAATTTAAAATTTCTTTATTGTATTTTGCGGGTAGTTTGAGTTTTATTCAAGTTGAATGTTGCTTCTTTTGTACTTATCTTTGTAGGTAGAATATCAAATAAAATTCTATTCTTTAAATTTGATTCCATTACAAGAACCAGAGAAGTGTCTAGGGTGTGTTACTCAAGTGCATGATCAAATCAAAGAAGTAAAAGCTACCTACACTACTACATACTACAGCTAGACGGAAGGCGTGTGCCAATGCCTGGGGCTCGCAACCCCGGTGCAAGATTAAAAGGCCTTTCTACTACCAGTAAACACTCTCTTCTCGCTCCGCTCGACTCCTGATATTTAACACTTCTTCAGAAATATAGCAATGACACTAATTAAATTTAAATGTTCAGCAAACTATCTTTAAATACAAAACACTGAATTCACACTTATTCTGAGAGCAACTCAACATAATTGCAAAAAAGTCGTCCTTTTTAAAATACAAAATTCACCCATCATCTGTGGGGTCGTAGGTCTGTGTCGCTTAGTTAATATTTAACCCCCCCCCCCCCCCCTTAAATAATTTAATTACGCTTACTCCATCAAATTATTCAAATTATCCCACTAATATTATAAACGCGAATGTTTGTAAGAATGTATGTTTGTTACTCTTTCACGCAAAAACTACTAAATGGATTTTGGTGAAACTTTACAATAAGATAGCTTACACATCAGAATAATACATAGGCTATAATTTATAATAATATTGTGTAAATTATCCAAAATATAGCGGGTGAAACTGCGGGGCGCAGATATAATCAAATATATCGATATGTTATAGTATTAATATTAAAACCTAACAGAAGGCATTCTTAAAATAAAGCAATAGGTTGAGCTCATATAATGGTCGCGACATACAATTTTCTTTTTGGGTCTTAGAACTATGAGTGAGATTTTCATTTTTGATAAAGTTTCTAAAAGTTATCTGATACATAATCTACAGTTTCTTCTGAATAGTATATCAGAGACTTTATCAGCAAGCAAAAAAAGTAGACCTAAGTATGATAAAAAATAGATGAAGATAATACTATAAAGAAATAGTGATAACCCATAGTAGAACAGTTTTAAAGATGGCGATGTTTCAGCTGTGTCAGTAGTTGTGAAAGATTCAGTATTTTCTAAGAAATATTGCTGACTAGTGACTCGTCTTTACTCCGCTTCTATATTAATAAAAGAATACCAATGAAAGAATATACTTGAAACTAAACATTAGTAAATAATTTTTCAGAAGCATCAGTAGCTCAGTGGTTCAGGCGTTGGATTCACGATCGATAGGTGGGTTTAGATTGCAGTCATTAGATTACTGACGTGGCTCACTTCTAACACAAGTATTTAGCCTACTTGGAAGGGTTAATAATACCTGTAATATGCCAACAAAACTGCAAGTTATCTTTAAAAAACTACAATATTAGGCCACTGCATTCTAATGAAATAGATGTAAAAAATTCTGGAACAATAAGTATATACTGTTGATGCAAATTATTTATAACACAAGACGATTTGCATTCTGATAGGTTACCCTTGTCAATCTTTAATAAATATTAAAATAAAATAAGCTATTACTTTTTATGGCGTAAATCAAATAAAGATGGGTGATAGAGAGTGAGTGGAAGCAGATCAGTATAGAAGTAATGACATTACATTAAGTCCTCGTTAGTTCATGACTGAACTAAAAAAACTACAAGTAAACTAAAGTTTAACTACAGAGAATTTAGACCTCATATGCCAATTATGGATCAGATGGAAGGTCAACGAGATGCCTGCCCTTCCTAAAAGCCTAACAAGAAAAGACCAGCGAATAAGGAATAAAGAAGTTAGAATATTGCAACTTCAAAGATTCTAACAACTGAATTGAGTATGAGTTGAAATGACAAAAAATGAGCGAAAAGACCTTAATAAGAAATCAAATAAGAGAAAGAGAAGAAATAAAATTTATAGTCTACTGAAATAACAACAAGTGAAGGAACATACCTGAATGTGTCCGATATGTGGAGCAGTTGGACTAAAGATCTACCAGTAACTAAGCTGGAATATTCACTTGCCAGCAATTGTATGTCCTAAAATAAACAAAACCCAAATCCAAGCTTATTGTAAGTCCGCGAACGAAACCTCATTAGTAAAAGTGGTTTTATATGTTTGTTTGTAAGAGAATTCAAAATCAACACTCAAAATGCAGCATAGTTATATATGTGATATTTTTTATTGATACAGTCAGGAAGTTGCCACTCAACTATGTCAAATGGATAATGTAATAAATTTACACAATACTAACATTTTTTTAATTCATGAATAACATAAAAAATTGCGTTTTAAAAAGCTGATTTAAAATTACTTCTAAAACAGCGACTGACGTCACAACATGCAGAAAAATTATGCTTATTATAAAATGTAAATAACATTGGAGTTACAAGACGTGACGTCACACTGTGTTTTTAAAATAAATATAATAAACTGTAATGCCAGTGAATACTATCCTAAAACAACAATATAGTCAGGAAGTTACTGATCAAAATTTTATAACTAGACCTGCTGTCCTCCCTCTCCATTCACTCTCTCATCTCTTTCAATAGATGCAGCAGTATGACGAGTATTTTATAATATTTATATATTATTATTGTTTCTATTCTTTATAGTTAATGAAATACAGATCATTTTTATTCTATATTAGTAGAGCCATTCCCTCTACCTACTCACTCATCCATCCACTCACTCAATCATCATCTTACTCACCTACCAACTCACTCACTCAAACAAATACATACTTATCCATTAGATTTTTTTTATTTTTTTTGTGACCTCTTTTTTAAAAGGCATACTTTTTAAATATTTACGCTAAATGAATTATTGCCTTTGACACTTTGACAGTGAATATTATTCGTGAATTCAAAGGTTATTACCCGTGAGGGGATAGGTTAGAATACTATTCCCCTCTGCCGCTGGGAGAGCATCTCGTAAGAGCCGAGTAACCTAGCACCCCCTCGGTGGTGGGGGATCTGTTCCCCGACTGGCTTGCGACCACCAGCATGCAAATCCAACCGCCAAGTATCATAGACACGTTCTGGTAGAGCTGCATGTGGGCCATACTTACCCCTTCTCTCCCTCATACCATTAATGCTGTGGATCTGGTGGATTCTGGGCTCTTGCTCAGGGTCCGCTGAAACCGCATCATTTTTTTCTTCACTCCCCCTCCCACTCTCTCTTCGAGGATGCAACGCATCGACAAAACAAGAGATTCTCGTGTTTTGTCGATGTCCATGGGCGATGGTGGCTATATCATTTCCGGGTAACACTGGCTATGTGGTGTTGCCATAAATATTCTAATTAAAAAGATTTAAGTGCCGTAACCAGGTCATTTTGTAAATTTAAGGGTTCCTCAGGAACTATTAATCCGATTTTAAAAATTCTTTCACTGAGAGAAAACTACACTATCCCTGAGTGACAAAGGTGATTTAGTGTTGCCATATACATTTTTTAATTAATTGAATATGGCCGTTTAGTTGCTACTAACCCGATTTTTAAGTCTACATTATTTCCGGCTCTCTTCCTCTTGAATACTATCATTCTCTCTCATCCTCTTTCTTTTTTTCTCTTTAATTTTTATCTTTATCGAGCTGTTCACAATGATTAGTCTCTTTTCACTTTCTTTCTTTTGATTATCTCTCTCTCACCCCTTTATCTAATCAATTCTATTTTCTATAAATGATAAAAAACTGATAATGCAAAATGAAAAAAAAAACAAATACAGAATGACAAATTGAGAACATCAAGGGCAGGCCGCTCGTCTACCATAAAAAAGGTTAAAAATAAAAAAAACATTCTATGCAGGATACTCGGCTTAGCAGTGGGCTATCAATGGGTTATAATAGGTTGTCGAACAGAACTTACTTAAAGAAATGAAAGAAAATAACATCAAATTTGGTCCAGCAGTTGAAATTTTTGCTAAGGAACACATTTAGAGATACATTTTTATTTATATAGATTTCTTTTTGAAACTTTTTTCAATCTCAACTTTTATTGTGACTCGAAATTCTATCTTATAAATTCTTACCACATATTCTCGAACTCCTTTTAGTCTAAAACGTGCTATAAAAAAGTTAAGTTTCGCGCTCGACCTGCTATTACACGTCGTTTTGACTTTCAGTAGACATTGCTGGGAATTTAAAATTTCTTTATTGTATTTTGCGGGTAGTTTGAGTTTTATTCAAGTTGAATGTTGCTTCTTTTGTACTTATCTTTGTAGGTAGAATATCAAATAAAATTCTATTCTTTAAATTTGATTCCATTACAAGAACCAGAGAAGTGTCTAGGGTGTGTTACTCAAGTGCATGATCAAATCAAAGAAGTAAAAGCTACCTACACTACTACATACTACAGCTAGACGGAAGGCGTGTGCCAATGCCTGGGGCTCGCAACCCCGGTGCAAGATTAAAAGGCCTTTCTACTACCAGTAAACACTCTCTTCTCGCTCCGCTCGACTCCTGATATTTAACACTTCTTCAGAAATATAGCAATGACACTAATTAAATTTAAATGTTCAGCAAACTATCTTTAAATACAAAACACTGAATTCACACTTATTCTGAGAGCAACTCAACATAATTGCAAAAAAGTCGTCCTTTTTAAAATACAAAATTCACCCATCATCTGTGGGGTCGTAGGTCTGTGTCGCTTAGTTAATATTTAACCCCCCCCCCCCCCCCCTTAAATAATTTAATTACGCTTACTCCATCAAATTATTCAAATTATCCCACTAATATTATAAACGCGAATGTTTGTAAGAATGTATGTTTGTTACTCTTTCACGCAAAAACTACTAAATGGATTTTGGTGAAACTTTACAATAAGATAGCTTACACATCAGAATAATACATAGGCTATAATTTATAATAATATTGTGTAAATTATCCAAAATATAGCGGGTGAAACTGCGGGGCGCAGATATAATCAAATATATCGATATGTTATAGTATTAATATTAAAACCTAACAGAAGGTATTCTTAAAATAAAGCAATAGGTTGAGCTCATATAATGGTCGCGACATACAATTTTCTTTTTGGGTCTTAGAACTATGAGTGAGATTTTCATTTTTGATAAAGTTTCTAAAAGTTATCTGATACATAATCTACAGTTTCTTCTGAATAGTATATCAGAGACTTTATCAGCAAGCAAAAAAAGTAGACCTAAGTATGATAAAAAATAGATGAAGATAATACTATAAAGAAATAGTGATAACCCATAGTAGAACAGTTTTAAAGATGGCGATGTTTCAGCTGTGTCAGTAGTTGTGAAAGATTCAGTATTTTCTAAGAAATATTGCTGACTAGTGACTCGTCTTTACTCCGCTTCTATATTAATAAAAGAATACCAATGAAAGAATATACTTGAAACTAAACATTAGTAAATAATTTTTCAGAAGCATCAGTAGCTCAGTGGTTCAGGCGTTGGATTCACGATCGATAGGTGGGTTTAGATTGCAGTCATTAGATTACTGACGTGGCTCACTTCTAACACAAGTATTTAGCCTACTTGGAAGGGTTAATAATACCTGTAATATGCCAACAAAACTGCAAGTTATCTTTAAAAAACTACAATATTAGGCCACTGCATTCTAATGAAATAGATGTAAAAAATTCTGGAACAATAAGTATATACTGTTGATGCAAATTATTTATAACACAAGACGATTTGCATTCTGATAGGTTACCCTTGTCAATCTTTAATAAATATTAAAATAAAATAAGCTATTACTTTTTATGGCGTAAATCAAATAAAGATGGGTGATAGAGAGTGAGTGGAAGCAGATCAGTATAGAAGTAATGACATTACATTAAGTCCTCGTTAGTTCATGACTGAACTAAAAAAACTACAAGTAAACTAAAGTTTAACTACAGAGAATTTAGACCTCATATGCCAATTATGGATCAGATGGAAGGTCAACGAGATGCCTGCCCTTCCTAAAAGCCTAACAAGAAAAGACCAGCGAATAAGGAATAAAGAAGTTAGAATATTGCAACTTCAAAGATTCTAACAACTGAATTGAGTATGAGTTGAAATGACAAAAAATGAGCGAAAAGACCTTAATAAGAAATCAAATAAGAGAAAGAGAAGAAATAAAATTTATAGTCTACTGAAATAACAACAAGTGAAGGAACATACCTGAATGTGTCCGATATGTGGAGCAGTTGGACTAAAGATCTACCAGTAACTAAGCTGGAATATTCACTTGCCAGCAATTGTATGTCCTAAAATAAACAAAACCCAAATCCAAGCTTATTGTAAGTCCGCGAACGAAACCTCATTAGTAAAAGTGGTTTTATATGTTTGTTTGTAAGAGAATTCAAAATCAACACTCAAAATGCAGCCAGCATGCACTGAAACTGGCGAATATGCAACGGTCTTGGATTTAAATCTGGATTTCGAGTTCCCGGACCACGGTGTACGTGATAAGAAATTTAAGCATTTATGCATAACACTGAATAAGAAATTTATTATCATACTATCCGATCTGGTTTTGCTTTGGTATTAAGCAAATTATTCCAAAAAACTAAAATGCCCACATGTACTGTTTATCCTTAGGATTTATAGTCTAATGTAAAGGAAAGCTATAGTTTCTTTTTGATAAAATATTTTATTTCAATTAGATTTTTGTATAAAAGTACTTTTGATACATCAAAATTGGTCGGTCAGTCAGTTTGTCTGAAGCTACCACCAGCTCGGAAAGCAGTTTTCTGTTGAGAAGAGCCGGTCAGAAACTCAACAGTCGCTCTTTTCAAAAAGCCATGTTTACATAAATTCTTATACAAATCATTTAGCTTGAGCTAGATTCCAAGCATTCTTATCATTTAAGTGATCCTGTACATTATAGTATGCTTTATTTATTAATGATTTCTTGATACGAGTTTTAAATTGTTGAAGTGGCAAGTCTAATATAGTCTTTGGAATCTTGTTATAGATGCGAACACCAAGCCCCATGAAACTATTGCTCACTTTGTGGAGACGATAGTAAGGCGTTACAAGTTTATTTCTGTTTCTAGTATTAACATTATGTTTGTTACTATGTTTTGAATACGAATCGATATTCTGGTAAATGAACAAAATATTACAATATATGTATTGTGATGGGACTGTAAGGACGTCCATTTTTTTTATAAACATCTTTAAGTGAATCTCGTGCTCTAAGAATAAAATGGCCCGAACAGCCCTACCCCACAAAAATGCCATAAGACCTAGTAAACAAGCCTAGCAGTATTGATATCATCATTCGTCTGACTTTTCTCACAGCGTAGGCAGCTGAGCTGAGTCTGCCCGCTAGAGATGATAAATGGGGGTTCCACTGGAGTTTTGAATCTAAAGTTATACCCAAAAATACCGTCGAGTCTGCCACATCCAAAATTTCGTTATTTAACAGTAGGTTAAAGTTTTGTTTTTTAACATTAGGTAAAGCAAACTCAACGCATTTAGTCTTTTTAGCATTAAGAACTAAGTTATTTACCGTAAACCATTGAAGAACCTGCGACAATGCACTGTTTACATCGTCATAATTATGTTTATTTCTGTTTACTTTAAATATAAGAGATGTATCATCAGCAAAAAGTACAATATCACACAAATTCTTTACATAGTATGGCAGATCATTAATATAAATCAAAATTAAGAACGGGCCTAAAATTGATCCCTGTGGAACGCCCATTTGTAGCAAAGATCCAGAAGATTTTACACCATTAATAGTAATCCTCTGGACTCTTTGATTTAGGTATGAGGCAATTAGATCCAGTGAAACACCAGCTGTACCATTATGATTAAGTTTTTTTAAAAGCATTTCATTTTGAACACAATCAAAGGCCTTGGACAAATTACAAAATATACCAATCGCATTTTGTGATTTCTCCCATGCGTCATAAATATACTTAAGAAGTGCAAGTCCAGTGTCTGTTGTTGATCTACCCCTAGTAAAACCATACTGTTGACTATGAAATAGTTTATTTTTACTAAAATATTCTAATACTATCTTTTCAAAAACTCGTATTATTTTACTGTGCTTCATTAAGTCCGGAAACATTCCTGTATCGACACACTTATTAAAAATATCAGCTTGATGCGGTATTGCCGATACGTTGACATCTCCAAGATAGAGTGAGGAGTGGGATTAAAGAGAAGAATGTAACGGTTTTAGCAGACCCTAAATATGATAACTAAGTCCACTGAAACCACAGTATTAATGGGATTGAGAGAGGGAGAGGGTAAATCTGGGTCACATGCGGCCCGATCGGAACGCGTCAAAGATACTTGGCATTCGGATTAGCATGCTAGGTTTCTTGCCTCTTACGAGATGCTCTCCCAATGGTAGAGGTATTCTTACCTGTCCAATCACGAAAAACTCACTTAAGCCATTTTCAAACAAACGAAATTTTGAAGGTTAAAATGAAAAGTAGAAATACATTAAATGATTAAAGATTTTTTTTCTTTTCCACTGTCTAGAACCCTTATCAAAAATTAAACAAACCGCTTGTTTGAAGTGACTTGTAATTTGGGCGAAATGTCCCCAAGGGCTGTTAGGATTGTAATTTGGTTTTTATTGCCTTAGTACGAGTAGAATAGTGTTACAATTTATATCTAGATAGTCATATTGACTAAAGTATTTTACTTACCTTATATCTTCTAGAATTAAACAAAACCTAGAAAAGCCAAAATCCTTACTAACATTATAAACACAAAAGTTTGTGAGTATGTATGGATGTTAGTTACTCTTACATGCAAAAACTACTTTAATAAAATTAGGTAAATAGATACTATATAACCTGTATAAACAAATAGGTTACTTTTTATCCCGGAAAAAGGAAAGTTGCTATTAAATGGCACCCGTGCAAAGCCAGGACGGGTTGTCTAGTAATAAAAATATGTCAGAATGCATCTAGACCAAGTTATTTGTGGCTCTCTTGCGAACATGGCGCGTGATCTGAAATATTATAAGTTATTTGCGCACGTACTTTGAATTGCTTCAAATGGATTTCTTTATGAGTAAACCAGTCTACTAAATTTTGTAATAAAACATTTAAATCGGTAACTAGTGTCTGTTATCCTAAACCACTGAAATGATTTGGTTGAAAAAGGTAGAGAGAGAGAGTCAAGTCGTGTGACCGTTTAAGTCTTTGGGAATTAATATTATGACGAGATGAGACAAAACGAAACGAAATGGCTTGAATAATTTTTTACAGTATTTTTTTTTTTTGTTTTTATTTAGTCAATTATTAAATACAAATTTAGTACCTAACCTTCCTTCGTTACCTCAGTGCAGCGAAGCGAGGTTCCTACTAAAGTAATACAAAATAAGGACAAACGTTAAACATTGCAAGACAATGTTGATTTAAATTAACATTCCTCACAGTAAATAAGAGACAGGACAAAAAACTAAGTAGCGTCAGCAAAAAAATAAAAATAGATAATTCATTAATTTATTTGTTTTTAAAAATTAAAACTCTTTTGAAAAATCTTTTTAATTATATTAAAATAAATGTTTTTTTTTTGCTGACGTTACAGAGTTCTGACCTAAATATTCCACGACAAACAGTCATTTATAAGCCCCTTGAAAGTTATAAGGGTATTGTCACATTGGGATTTAAAAAATTTAGGATTAAAGTTATTAAGACATAAGTTAAATGATTATTATACTTAATTCAGTATAGATAGAGAGAGAGAGGAGAAAAAAGAGAATGAATGTGTTCGGTGTGTTTTGTAAATATCACCTCTAACTTCTTTACTCTAAGATACAAAGAGTAAATATTGTGAGAGAGAATAAGAGTGTGTGTGAAAGAGAGGGAACGAGAAAATGAAAAATATAAATTATGAGATTGAGAGTTACAAAATCAATATAAGGATAGATGAAATAAAAAAAGGAATAGAGTGTGAAAGTCGGAGAGGGACTGAGATATAGATAACTGACTCACTCGCGCCACTTTGTTCGAGTAGAATTTTGTTCACTACATGCTAACTCATAACAAAAAATGATTTTTTAATCGATATAAATCTCACCTAGTGATATATACATATTACAGTGAATATTGTCAATCATAGTGAAAGTGTAGTGAAGTGTAACTGATGATAGGGTTTATTAAGGGACTCGTGACTTTGTTAGGGTTGGCAACGCATCCGCAATCCTCAGTGTATAGCAGATGTCCATGAGCGACGGTGGCCACTTAACATCAGGTGGGCCTTCTGCTCGTTTGCTCCCATATACTATAAAAAAAATACTTTATTTCTTAGTTTAGTTAGAGGATAGTTCGAGATGTATGAACTTGGGTTAAAAGCCAGGGACTGTTGTTTCTTGTCTTAAGTCCATGATTAGTTTTTGGAGTACAGATAATATTTCTTACATTATATATACCCCCTAATCCTCAACTGAATATGTATGATGTATCATAAAGAGGGATGTGCTCACAGAAGAAATGGTGAGGGTAGCTTAATAAACTCTACCGAGTTTGTTGTAAATATTGACTGGAGTGTAACCGTTTGTTTGTACCCTTTTCATTTCCTTAATACAAATAATATTTTTGCTTTATCTTCATTTAATATGACAAAAATTTGTGATAAAGTAAATATGAAAAAGGGAAAAGGATTTTGTCAAAAAGGTAAGATACGTCGTTCCATCATCAGATCCATGGCACCTTTGGGTTTATGCTCGAAAGTCACCAGTTGACAGAGGACTGTTATCTCAAATCAGTATCAGTTGACGGTCGCATATACTCATATTGATATTAGTTGATGGGCCATTTAGTATATTATTTAATTGTGCAAGGCTCAGAGTGACTAAAAAAGAAATTGTAGGCTAATCCACATTAGATGTAGCCAGGTGTGTCTTGCCAGATATAGCAAATCAGATTAAATTGACAGGCATGCCATCTCAAACTAGTATTAGTTGTAGTTCGTATCAAATCATATCAAATGTTAGTTCATTGGCCTCCCAGCGTTAGTTATGCGAGGCTCAGGGTAACTATAGGAGAAATTGGAGGCTAAATCACATCAATTAAATATCATTAGAGTAAATTGATGGGCATGTTATCTAAAATTAGTATCAGTTGATGGGTCTGTCATAAATCTATAGAAGAGATTGTATATCTTCGTCTCTAGGACAAAATCAAAAGACCACTATTTTAATAAAAAGTAATTTCGAGTATAATCCTATTTTAAATAGTAATTTTGTTTATGATTGTTATATAATGTCAATATTTTGTAATGATTTTCTAATCGAAAATTCAGCATAACTTATCGAAAATTTAGCAAAACTTATCCATACAATCCCAGAGGATTACAAAGTTATTCAAAATGAAACCAAAGTTTAATCCAACAACAGCAACTACGCCACGGAACAGATATCGTTTTAACTAATTGTTCTAACCACAAACTAATTGTGTGCTGCTAAATATGTTCACTGTGTATTGTACTTGTTGTAATTAACTGTTTGTATAATATTAACCTTATGTGAGCTATACTGTTACAAGTAAAAGCCATAACATGCACTATAGTTAGGAAGGAGAGCAGTAGCAGGGGCCTGATGCTACTGTATGCTGATGAGATAATGCCCAATGAGAAATTTAAACAGTGTTGCTAGCCAAATAAGTCAAAATTTCACTGTCATCAAGATTATATTAACTTAAATATCCCATTTCCTTTTTAAATATTACACTTGTTGTAATTAATTGTTTATATAATATTAACAATACATGAGATATACTGTTTTAGTATATCTCATGTATTGTACGTAAAATACCAAAACAATGGCAAGGGCCTGAAACACAAAATAGATTTACCAGGACTTTTAAATAGTATATACCTAATAAAAAGACATCAACAGCAAATGAAATCTACTGCTCAATAAATACTCTAATTCTGTTCTGAAGCTTGTTTTTTTAGGACATTGACTACAAGCAGAGATGGCGCTCAGCGTGCTGCTAATATATATGTTAACTGTATATTGTACTCGTCGTAATTAACTGTTTGAATAATATTAACCGCATGTGAGATACACTGTAACAGGCCACAATCACGTGCACTTTAATCATGAAGCAGTATAGTGATATCCTGATATCCATAGTCAGATTTACCAGGTCTTTAAAGTACTGTACTGTAATATATGAAGATATAAACAGTGTTGATGGTAAATAAATTATGGTATTATCATTGGAATCATGTTATAATCTAAATACTCTACACTCTTTTCTCAAACACGTAAAATGTCATAACGTAAACTATAGTTAAAAAACTGAGTTGTAGCAGGGGCCTGATACTCATCAGCATATTTACCAAATCATTTTAATTACTACTCAATCAAAAGATATCAAAAGTATTGCTAGCAAACAGACAATATTGGTATCATTACTAAAATAATATTATTCACCATACTTTATTTTGTGTTGATTTTATTTCCAGTGTATCAGCGATAAATAATGATCGATTGTTTAAAATGTTGTGCAGTATGGTTATAGCACATATACAATATAATATTAACTATATATGTGCCATAACACGCAAGATATAATAAAAACATGGACTTTAGATAGGAAGACGAGCAGTAGCCGAGGTTTAAATTTGGAGACCTGGTTTACAAAGCCTTTTCACTTCATAAAATTACATATCAAACTCCTGTAAATCTATCGAAATAGAACTTATACATTGTCAAGCGGTTGATGGTATTTTTAAAACAAACAATAAAAACTATAAGATAGTCAAACGTTGTCATCAGTGTTGCTAATATTTATGATGGAATTACCAATAAAATTTTCCTTAGTTATATATTCCAATTCTTCTCAAAACGTAGTATTATTCATATTTATTTCCATGTACACTTTTTGTAAGTAATAAATCTCTTGGCAAAAAAAGTTAGAAGTTTTTACATAGACTATAAAGTGTAGTAAAACTAAACAACCGAAGTGCTAAATATCACAATCCAATGTCTGTAATTGAGCCAATTTAAGAAGTATTAGAGAGAGGAAATTATTACACTCATTCCCCACGAGAACTAAAGTAGCTGTGGTTTTTACTATCATAAAATACCTTCCCTAGAGCATTGAAAAACTAAAATAAGTATTGCCAGCAAAAAGTTCCGAGCATTTTATTTTATTAAAAAATATAAAAACTTTTTTCCGCGATATAAATCGTGCGGCAATCAGTATGCCCAGGGGACTGATGTTTACCCTGGATATGAGTGCAGTGTGTGTTGTTTAAGACATAATATTATTATGGAGGCTTATCTATGTCGTATCTTTTTAAATATCTGCTATCCGTATCTCTTTTCTCTCTCTTAACAATACTACTTAATCTTTGTACAGAACTCTCCTAATACCCAAAATAAACCTTTCTATTCACTATAGCCACAATAATACATAAATTTACATATGGAACTAATATTGAGAAAAAAAAATACATTTACAATTTTTTTATCGTTGTTTTTTGGAAAAATTATAAGAAATATTTTTCGATAATCAATGGAATTATTACTCAGATTAATGATTATATTATCGATACTTGTTTAGTCATTTTAATATTTTATATAAAATCTATCATTTTAATAATTACACCAAAACTTTTTGCTGCGAAAAAAGACAAAACTAGCAAACGCTCACCTCTATACCGCTTGTTGAACTTGTATAATAATAAGTTTCCTACTGCTGATATATTTACACAAAGACAAACGTATTCAAAAATAAAATATCAAAATTATTACAAGAGCCACGAGTATATTTAGTATTTATCTGTATATGTATGTATGTATTTATTTATGTATAATAAACATAAATTATCTTTAAGAATAATTGCTTATTGTTTTTGTTTGCCCTGATATACTATTTTAATTTAAGTAAGTTATAATTGTTAAAGTAATTAGTGGATAACGATGTGAATTGTACATATACCAGTTTCTTTTTTGTATACTTTACCTACTTTAAACATTTGTACAATTTTTTGTTTTCCTAAATAAATAAAATAAAATTAATTTGCCCTATATACATATATCCGGAACTTGCTACTCAAGTATACATTTAAAAGTATAATAAACACTTATAACTTGCTTGCAGCTTCCCTGATGAAAACAGACTAGTGGTGAAGTGCGAACCATTTAGAACTATTTTGTGTGAAACGTGTAACGGGCATGCCCAAAGAAAATTAGAAAGAAGATAAGAAATCATCAAGAACTTGTGAGTACTGTGTGCCTTTATTACCTAACTGACAAGAATCATAACCCTTATTTAAAAGAAGCTGAAACCGGGCCTAGCCAGCTTTCACGTGGTTTTGTATGCCCCAATAAGCTTTTCGTTTGACGTGCGTTTCCTGTTTCCTCAATCACTTTTTCGACGTAGACATATTATATCCTTATGAAATATTTCCTAGACATAATATTCTACGAAATATTTTATTACTATAATAAACATCCATCCTCGCTTCGATACTTTTCCGTTATTAAATTCTGCTATTTAAAATGAAACAAATAATTATTTCTTCATTCAATATAACATCAAAAGACATGTCCTCCCTCCTTATAGTTAGCCTACGAGCGGAATAACATGTCATCATAACGAAAATTAGTCAACTACACTATTATATAAAGAGGAAAGATTTAATTAATTTGTATGGTTGTTTGTTGCGGATAGGCTCGAAAGCTATTGACCCGATTATGAAAATTCTTTCATCGTTAGAAAGCTACATCCTTTCCGGATAACACAGATTATGGGGTGTTACCATAAATATTATAATTTAAAAGATATGGCCATTTAAGTGCCATAACGTGGCCATTTTGTAAAGTGAATGTTTTCTCTGGAAGTACAGATCCGATTTTAAAAATTCTTTCACTGATAGATAACTACACTATTCCTGAGTGACATACGTGATGTAGTCTTGCCATATACATTTTTTAATTTATTTATAAATTAATATTAAATTTTCAGTAACTGACGGACACTTCAGGATTTTAAGAAGTTAAATTTCCTCTAAACCAGACTCTATTTAAATCTAATATATTCAATAGGAGGTATTATTACAGCCCTGGGAACATGGATGGATAGTTCATATTATTCTTAGAGAATCCTCTATTAGCCAGTAAACGATTTTAGCACAATCAGTTTAGCCATTTTGGAGAGTAGCCCGAATAAACATTAGCTTTAGGCAGACTAATATAACAAACAACTCTTACTGCTGATATGGTTATTTTTCTATTTATAGCAAATGTATTAATGTAATATGTTAGGTTATATGAATCACTAAAATTATCTATAAAGTGGTAAGAGTTTTATAAAAATTGGTGTAACCGTTTTGGTGACCAGCTTGCAAAAAGTTAAACTTTAGTCAGACTGACATTAATATCTACAATTTTTAGAATTTTGAATTCAATATATTTGTCGGGGATTTTAATGATGTGAAGGAAGGAGGGAAGGGAAAATATTAAAGTACACTACAAGGAGTGATGATATTGAATGGACTATTGGGTAAACGCGACGCAGATACTTCTACTGAACCGATAAATAATCAAATATGATCTCTAACAATTACGAGAGAAACCTAAGCAGTGCCTTGGACTTGTGACCAAGGCTTAAGGAACATCTTCAGGTAATCATAACACTCGCCTCCACTGCCCAGGCTCTCTGTTAAATCCTAAGGTTAATCTCACATAAACCTAACCTAACACAAGACGTGGAAACTAAATTATATGGTACTCACTTGACCTTAATCGGACAGCACTCCCAGCACTAACACTGCACTGCACAACACTAACACTATCCAGAGACTACTTCGCCCCTTGAGAGACCGCGCAAGACTAAGACTACAGTCAGACTATCGAAGGCACATAAAGAGTCGGGACTTTCAATATGACGGAAGTGACTACTACCCTACTCCAACGCCATAGATAGCTATGACAATTCAAATCTCTATAGTCTTTTCCTATTCTCCACCATATTTTAAAATGAATTTTCCGATATATTTATTTTTCGATATTTTTTAAGTTTTATCAAAATGGTGAAGCCCTTCTAGAAATAAGTTCAAATTAAAAAGCTTTCGTTAATGCGTTCACATTTATTTGCATATCAACAGTTATTAGGTTTTTTTGCTGAATATTGCTTTGTCAAAAATAGTTTAATATTTTTCTTCCATAAGTTATCTATTAGCCAGTGAAAGTATCATTAAAAAATGTTAAGCCATATTAGTACAAACTAACATAAGCTTTATTCAGACTGATGAACAGTATGAAGCTGTATTCAAATTTGTAATCTTTAGGGTTTAGATTGTTACCTAGCAAGATAAAAATATTTTTTGAAAAAAAAAATATTTTTCTTTTTACTGTTATCAATTAGTTCTTTTCAGGAAGTGAAAATTTTACTGAAATTCGTTTAGCCATTTTAGATTTTCCTCCAAACTATAAGCTGTAGTAGCTCATAAGACAAACATCTCTAACATTAGGCATGTCTAGGTTTTTTTTTCAAGTTTAATTCATAAAATGAATAAATTTCTTAAATAAAGTTAGGTTCTTTTAATAACAATAAAATTTTCTATTCAATATTAAAAGTTTTATCAAAATTGATGTGGCAGTTTTGATGTTAATCTTGCACAAAGATAAGCTTTAGTAAGACCGATAAAGAGTTCGGAAATGCATTAATATTTATTTCATTTTTATTTCTTAGTAAAAAAACCTTCCAGGAAAGTTAAATAAGGGATAAAACATCCCATAAATCACAGTCAATCTTTATTTTCCTATATCATATTTATACGGTATACCAAGTTTATTTGATGCCCCATCCAATATTATTTTATGAACATTTGATTTTTATATCTCTACAAAATTGCCTCTAACGTCCGCCATATTGAATTTAACGAGAATATTCTGTTTCATCCCACAAAATGTTATTAAAATATCAATCATTATTTTGTGCATGCAACAGATTAAAAACTGACATTTAAACGAATAGATAATTGAAATAGTTTGTACTAAAATATATATAAAGATATACACTAGCAAATACATTAGTAAAACTTTTATCATAAATTGTTACATGATTTAAAAAAATATGTTTCTCTATGTCTTGGAAAGTTAATCATATCTACCAATCTGGGGGTACAGCAGTGTATCCGCCAAGTTGAGCCAAGCAAATAAGTAAAACGCAGATGAAACAGTTCAAATTGTTGCTTCGAGAAACGATTTAATATCACTCTAGCCGAACCGCGCTACTTCGTTTGAGTGCTGCTACGCTCCTATGGGTCGTAGCAAGATGGTAAATAAGCTAAGATACTCCTTGTTATATCAGCTATTTGCTATTGAAAGTCTCGTCAAAATCGGTCCAGTCATTTCAAAGATTAGCCCGAACAAACAGACAGACAAAGCTTGTAATATTGTTGGTATATGTACCGTGTGCACTTAGTAAAAAGCGGTTATTTTAATATTACAAACAGACACACCAATTTTATTTATTTGTATGGATAAAGACGTCAGTCCTTTTACTATTTTATTATAATAACTAATGCGATTATTAGTCATTTTAAAGCTTTTTTTACAGGTAAGAGAGAGTTACAGACGTACTCACCGATCCGTCATCGCATGCACGTCCACTGGTTGAAGACCGCCGAATGCGGCTGAGACTATAGTCCAAGTGACAAAAGCAAAACGTGAGCCTAACCCTGTTATTAAGCATATACTATGTTTATCAAATCCCCACATTATCAACTATTTATATTTTTTATATTACGAAATATTTGTGATTTAAATAAATCATACCAAGTCTTATTGTAGTTCTTATTGTTAGAACTGTTTGTCTTATATTAATGCGATCAAGTTTGTTTTATAGGTTACCATAGTTACTAACTAAAATAACTGACTTGGTTTTACAATATATATCCCTACTTCATATATTACATCATCATCATCAAGACCCGTCAATGGCCCTCTGCTGAGCCGGGTCTCCTCTTCAGAATGGGAATGGAGAACTCTCAAGAGTGCAGGTTTCCTCACGATGTTATCCTACACCGTTAAAGCAAGTGATATTTAACTGCTTAAAACACACATAACTCAGAAAATTCAGAGGTGTGTGCGTGTGTGGGGGAACGAACTCGGACCTCCCGAGTAAGACATTGAAGTCTCTACCAATAGGCCATCACTGCTTATACATACATGACTTTATTGCGAGAGTTGCCTCCTTTTACAGTTTATGTTTTTATTCATATAAAAATCTAAACTGTGATTTTATAGTTTATAAGAGTTTACTCGTCGTTTATTTCTTGGCGAAGCGAAGTTTTGTAGTCAATATAAGTATAATAACTGTCAAACAGACATATCATGTCAAATATTAATCACACCAAACTACGTAAACTAATCTCACTACTGTCATAGAATGAGAGAGGAATGATACACATCACTGAACTGAATAATTGTTATTTGGCAATTATTGCTAAATATAGCTCCCATACTAAAAAATATAAAATCCCATAAAAAATACATTAGAAAGATAATATAACCATAAATCTGAAAGGTACTGTGTTCTCTGTAAGGTCTAAAATAAAATATATATTGAAGCTTCAAGTTATAATTAAACTCAATTCATCTTCACAAACCGACAAACCTATTTCAAAACGAAAAACCTTTCTCCAAATATAATAAACGATATTGTAACAAAAGATTTTTCATAATACCTTCAATTACGATTAAAATCAGCTCTACCCTCCAATCACCGGAAAAAGGTCCAACACAAAGATCCGAGAAATTAAGGAAAAAGTAAAGTTTTGAATTTATTGGCACATTTACTTGAAGTTTGTTGATATCTGATTGATCTTAACGGTTTCTGGGACAGAATCACGGCTCGCCAGTCGGCGGAACTTTTATAGCCTGAATACTGATTTTTCACTAAAATTGCCTTTTTTCCTTACATTTGCCTCTATATATTACCTTTTATCTATATCTATACTTATATGTTTGTTTGTTTGGTTGAACGCGCTAATCTCAGGAACTACTCCAATTTAAAAAATTCTTTCAGTGTTAGATAGACCATTTATCGAGGAAGACTATAAGCTATATATCATCACGCTACAACCAATAGGAGCGGAGCTACACGCGGACGAAGTCGCGCGGGTCGACTAGTTATCTATATTATGGGAGTTATACTGAAGAGTAATACTTAAAAGAGGGTCTTAGCATCACGACACATCAATTATAAAATGACAATGGTCACCAGCCTAACCCCGTTTGACAACTGTCATAGATCTATAGACAAATTGATAGTTTTAAGCATATTGACAAAATAATCTCGCCCAGTAACCATACATTTTAACAGACATTCATTTACTTAATCCAATTATTGCAATCGAGATGTAATTTAAGCTCAAGATAGGACTTGGCTAGGGGGTTTGGAATAGGCTAATAAGAGAAAATATGTCACACGACATCTTTGACTTTAGCGTTCCACAAAAGAGCCCGGTCTCTTTCCCAAGGGACCAATTTCAACCCATCAGGTCTCTTGCCATCATCACGACAGAATCCTAATGGCTCGATAAGAGCAGAAACGTCAAGGGTGGTAAGAGACCTTTTGATAGTATTGTTCAGGGAGCCGAGGGAAGGGAACTTTTTGGGTAAAAGAGGCCATGACTGTGTCTTCCACACCCAATTCCCTTAAATCCAATATGGCGGTCTTCCTTGTAGTATTAAAAGTATAGCAGCTATACTGCGCAGTAACTCATACGACTATATTAACATGTAATCTAGATAGAAGCCGGAAATGCCTGGGGCTTGAGACCCAGGAACAGGATTATAACCATAATCGCTTACTTTTACCGCTCGACCTTGCTTCCAAATATTAAAATAATAAAGTACATTACTCACGTGCTCTTCGATAACGGAGTCCTAGCACCACGCCACCAAACAACACTACACTATTAGTCTCACTACTTTATATACTGCGTGATATCACTTGACAAACTCAATCCTATCGGAACGAAAGTTATATGTTGTCTACTAGAAATAAAACAAAATGAACTACCTGCGTAATAGTATAAACTGGAAAAGCCTGATAATAGAAGAACAGAAGAATTTAGGCAAGTTTTTACCTCTTCTTGCGTCGTTACCCCAATGCTGGGGTTCGTGACCCATCATGAGTCGTTGCCTTCTTGACGATGTTCCGCCATCTATTCCTGCTTTCAGTAGCGAGAACAGCTTCTGCCATATTGATGTTGACTGTGGTACGTATCTGGTCTGTCTATCGCATTGGACATCTTCCTCTCAGTCTCTTCCCCTCCATTTTCAGTTGATTTTTGGAGATTCTCTCCAGGTTTCCGGGCTATGTGTCCAAAAATGTTGAAGAGTTTTTTTGTATTTTGTTACAATAAGTATTAAAAGCTTGTATTTAATTTTCCGGAAAATTTACGAATTATTTAAATAAAGATTAACAAAAGAAAATAATATTGCCACCACAAGAATTGTCTAATAAAAAAGGTTAAATTGTTTGAGAGCAAAGGGCATATTTCCATTGTGGAGTAGTCCTTGAGGCGAGGGAATTATTCGGCCTTTTATTGCGCCCTCACTATTTACGTGTCTGGAGGATTTTTTAATTTACTTTTTATTCTATTTTGATTTAAAAAAGTTATTTACAAGTATAATTTGAATAGAATAAACACTCTCTCCTTTCGAGAGAAATAAGTCTTTGAATGCAATGATTTGTTTTCTAATTTAAAAAGACCATTAAGGATATTAAAATCTTTTTAATAATTTCTAATTTAATATATTGTAAACTCTTTCTCCTTGCTCGACATGTTCCAGGAAAACAGAAGGAATCCGTAGATTCCCGAAATATGTCGAGCTAAAGTCGATAACATAATTTAAATGAAAAACCATTAATTAACAATACAAACATAATGGACACTTACGAAAGTTCAAGTTATGAAAATAAATATTTTATATTGATTATTTCATACTTAAACTAGTCGACCCGCGTGACTTTGTCCGCGTGTAGCTATTGGTCTTAGCGTGATGATATATAGCCTTTCTGGATAAATGGGCTATCTAACACTGAAAGAATTTTTCAAATCGGACCAGTAGTTCCTGAGATTAGCGCGTTAAAGCAAAAAAACTTTTGCTTTTCTTAAAACGTTTCGGGAAAGCAGATCGTCTGCGATCTTGTAGCGAGCACTCCGTGAAGAAGGAACCCGGAGTTTTTCCGAAACATGTCGAGTTAACGTCGATATCATCATTTAAATGAAAAACTATTAATAACACAAACATAATGAACGTTTTAGTAATCTATCTCTTTACCAAATCAAAATCAATCCAGCACTTCTTGAGTTATAAATGGTATAACTAATCTGACTTTGTTTTATATGTACAGATTATGTTGCGATCCGGAGACGTCCATCATCCATGACAGACATCAATATAAATGTATATGGTACCAGATATACTTACATATGAATAAGTAAAACCAGCAAAGCATAACTTGGGCCAAGTGCTGTAAATCTGAGTTCCGGCTGTATAGTGAAGATTGTGAATCGAAACACGTTCGTTATTTTGCAGTTTAAGCTTTAAATTCGTTTGATAAATGTTGCTTCGGGCCAAACACTGGGAAATGACGTATTTTACACTGACGTATTTTATTTTACAGATATTTCATATATTACTACTGATATACTATTGCTATTGCTGTTAGTGCCTAAAACTGTTCGATGTAAAAGAGATCCAACACTTTATTGACTTCACAACTGTTTTCGTAAAAAATACCAAATTCGAGGGGCTATTCACAGTGGGAGGTTAAGGGGTCGTTGTTTCGCTTATTTTTGATGATAATAGGGATGGACGTAATGACATCACCAAAAATCGTAAACACGTAGATGAAAATGAAAGTAAGGTCTTTAAGATTAGCTTAATAAAACTCACCAATGTTTACGTAAAGGCTAGGGCTGAAAGCCCTTTTAATTACTGTTCCTTTTACATGGGAGGGAGGGTGTCCTTAATGTCATATGTAAAAGACTTAGTTACATGTCACATGGCGACCCTATACGTTGTCTAGTAGTTTTTTGTTATTTTTTTCTACCCCCATAATTCTAAGAGTAACTAATAGGCTAAAGCATTTTTAACCAACATGTAGTTTAAAGTTCTTTATATTTTTATGTTACGTATATTTCAATATAATATTTCTTAATGTTTACATCTTTACAAAGATCTAATTCTCTCTCTCTTTCTCTATTTCTCTCTTGTGTACCTGCAATCCAAACTAAAATTATAATTTCGAAAATAACACTTAAGAATCGTAAGAGATACTCAAGAATAAATAAACGAAACTGCGATTTTTTATCCTACTCACGCCATCTATTGACGGATAGGTGACGTCTGTCTGTTACACAATCTTAACCCAAAACAAAGGCTTAAATCACTGAACCAGTTTTGATGAAGTATGATACAGAGATAAAGTAGAGCTTGAGGAGGAACATAGGCTATGTTTAATGGATGAAGTACATGTCGAGGTGTGTCGCCGTTGTGAATATGTGTTGATGGTTCGACTAGTTTATTTATAAAGGTTTCATTTCATACACTAATATAGTAATATTATATTTAAAGTTAAAAAGATGAAAGTTTTTGTATCTAACAACAAAGTGGTAACTCGATATGAAGTTCCCAAGACGGATCAAAACTTGGTCAGCTGAACTTCTCATACAGAATTCATCATAAATGATCTAGAAGGAAACTTGGATATAAAGTAAGTTAAGTGTGAGTTGGGGTTTAAAAAAAGCGATTACGTAGGTATTTACTAAAAGCTGGACCATGATACATACAAATTTAAGAATAGGGTGGCGTATATCGAAAACTAAGAGAGTCGGAAAGTTACCGATCAAGTTGATTATGATGAAGGAAGTTGTGATAGATCAAACAAATATTCAAGCAGTGATCAAGCATGGTGTTTGTACCTCCATGACCTTAGCTAGGAGATTTGACACCAACACAAGACAATGATCACTGATTTTTGATTTGTCAGGTTATTATTTAACGTGGTACTCTAGCATGTGTCGTGGCTAACACTTATAAATAGGTATAACCTACTATTTGAAAGGAATGTATATAACAGTAGCAGCTACACACTACTGACGTCAGTTAATAATCATCCTGTGCTAACACTGCACTTAGTAGTAGACTGTATTTTAAGGAATATACGATATCCAGTGAGGACATGCAAAAAATCCAAAGCTAACTCACCATGCACTCGTGATCTTCTTAGTCGGCACTGACAATTTTTATTATTCGGGTGTACAAATCCCACACACGTGGAAGCTGGCTGGGCCCGGTTTCAGCTTCTTTAAATTAAGGGTTATCTATTGTCAGTTAGAGGATAAAGACACAGTACTCACAAGTCTGATGATTTCTTATCTTCTTTCTAATCTTCTTTTGGGTATACCCACGCACCACAGCACATAATAACACCAAACAGTTCTAAATAGTTCGCACTTCACCACGAGTCTGTTTTCGTCAGGGAAGGTTCAATTAACTAGCGTTTAGGAGATATAGCACACACGGGACTTGGGATATTATTAATCAACAATCACAGAGGGTATATATCGCGCGCGTACGCCGCTCTCAATGCCTACATTACAACTGACACACAACCGCCCCTGCCAGCGTCCGGACCAACACTACCATCACCCACGCAAGTAACACTATTAAACATAAACCCCGCCCTAAACATCTATAAATGTTTATGAGGAAAATAAGGAACACTAGAAGTCAATAGGAAGGCGAACCAACTTAGAGTTCGCAACAAGGTTAGAGTTCGCTTAAGGGTATCCGTCGATGTTCTAACATCGACTACACGCACAATATGACCTTTACCGGGGTAAAGTTGGGAAATGCGACCACGTCGCCACTGTAAAGTGGGTAAATTATCATCTTTTATAGGGACTTATTCGCCTACCGTTGGACGACTCACAGGATCTGTACACTTTTGCCTAGTTTGTAAGGTATAAAGGTACTCTGATTGCCACCGCGTCCAAAAGTGTTGAGTTATGTGTTGCGCAACTTGAAAACGGGTCAAACGATCCAGTTCCACGTCTTTATATGGAAACTCAGGCAACGCATTAAGGTGTTCTCCTTTTGTAATTTAGGACCACTATGTAGGCACTCATTAAGTAATACACCACTAAGTAATACAAGACGCAGGACAACTACCATCAAACACAACACGGATTTTAGATTTGTCTCCTGGCTTAAACACACCATAGTGGGGAGTAAAGTAATGCTAAATTGGTAATAATGGGTAAAGGGTAAGGAAATAAACTCATAATATGATTTAATTCTAAATATTCACGCACAAAGGCTATATACTTTTCACGTAATTTAGGGTTGGTTGACAGGCGCTTCTCGAGACCAAGGAAGCGTCGTATCGCTGTAGGTTTAGAATCACCGAGGGTAGGTCGATTATTTAAAAAGGGAAGTCTTAGAATAAATCTACCATCTGTATGACGAGAGGTCGTATTTTTAAAAAATAATTCACACTCATTATCTAAAGGGTCAGGTATTAAGGGTTGAGGGATCTCTTTGACCTGCCAAAATCTCTCTACTAAACGGGATAAGGATACACCAGTCATAGGGGGTTCAAGATCACCATAATCTCCAGGGACAGGACCGCAAACAATATAACCAAAAATTGTAGGTATTGCACTAAGACTATCAATGTTTCACTTCTAGTAAAGAATGAGCCCAACAAATCAGCTCCAAGTAGGATATCTATAGGGCCAGGTTTATTATAGGTAGGGTCAGCAAGGGAAAAATCACTACAAGGGAAAATCACACGATCAGGAAACTCGAACTCAGGATGTGTACCGGCAATCACATCTATAACCATGGCAGATATCTCGGGATAGGAATTATAAATAGGTCTAAAAACACAAAGGGATATAACCGCGGGTCACAACTATTTGTATATTACCTATGCCACGAACAGGGGCACATGAAGGGGAGATAGGCAAATTAAGGTGATTTACAACAAAATTAGTAGTTATGAGGCAACTCTGCGCACCGGTATCACATAGGGTACGCGCTTCTATAAAATAACCACTAGCAGTTCTAGCATGAATTATAGCAGTAGGTAATAAAACAAGGGAGTTACGTGAAACATTAATAGAACGGGGTAGGGGGGTTAAACACTTCCCTAGCTATTGGGTAGGTCTATCTATAGGGGGGGACTCATCACGAGGTTTATAACTACGGTTGACACGTTTAGTCTGCGGCTGGGGGGAATAAACTTCTCTAGGGGGGGACGGGTATACCTCTGGGCGGAATGGGGGGAAGGGTTCATAGGAAAGTGCTGAGGGGAGTTTCTATTTGTAGGTTTACGCGCACGATATACATTTTCACGGGTGCCCCCGCCCATGTGGGGAGCGGGGGGAGGGGATCATTAAACTTCACATGATAATTATTATTATTACGTTGGGAAAGGGAAGGGTACACTGGGTTATGCAAGTTATTAAAACACAACATAGTATGATGGGACGAGCGACGATACGAGGCACACTTATAGTCACGGGTACACATAGTTATAGTATGTTTATCTAGACATCTATAACATAACTGTGACTGCTTAACAAAAAAGGATCTATATCTGGGATTCACACGAACAAAATCGGGGCACTCGCGTAGGTAATGGGACGAACTATTACACAAATAACATTTTTTACTATCTGTATTAAGGGAGGGTGAAGTCGCAAGGTAAGTACGTTTAGGTAAGTATGTTTAACTATAGGATTTTTTATTTTATTAATATTACTATCAACTAGGGTTGTATTACCAACATTGTTGTGATGACGACACTCATCTTCTAAAAAGGTAACAAGTTCTAAAAATCATCAACTCATCTTTTAAAATCAATCACCACCGTGATCATGGTCAAATCTCGATTTTAACTCAGGGGGAAGTTTACTTAAACTTACATGCACCAACATATAGGACCAGTGATATACAGGCAAGTCTAAACGCTCTAAACAACGATAAGCAGTCAACAAAGGATTTAGGAAAGCCGTACGTAAGCCAGTCAGTTTACTAGATATTTCGGGTAAGGTAAGTAACTGATTTATGTATGTATCAGCCAGTACACGAGTATTATGATAGCGACGCTTTAATAAATCGCGGGCCACCTCATAATTACCGTCCTCAATACGTAAATGCAATAAAAGAATAATTAGGTTGGTCCGCCAGGGCCCCTATCAGATACTGTAACTTAGCTGTAGAGGTTAAATGGCGCTGAGAGACTACAACACTGTCAAATCGATCGATTAAACTAATCCAAGAATCTGGGCTGCCATCAAACTGGGGAATAGGTAAATCAGGCAATTTACTACGTGGACCACTATCACACAAATCTCTAAAACCTTTGATAGGAGTACTAGTCAAACCTACCTATTCACGAGGGAGTAATAACTCACTCTGTTTTACTCTAATGTCATCTATTTTATCTCTAATAGATCTTAACTCTGTCTTTACATAGGTGATTTCTTGGGCGTCTATAGTAAGGTCTAAACCACCAAGGAGCTCGGAACACGCAGTATTAAATTTATCACAATAGGTATCTAAGTCTTTAAAACGGACAATTAAACGCGAAGGTGAACCGGTTTGTAATAAATTATATGTATCGTATACCCACAAATCGCAAATCTCCTCTATATAATGTCTATAGTCCATAGATTCTACAAAAAGAACATCTTTATTTTTAATTGTGTCGCTAGGATTCATTTTTTGTATTCAAATAAAGTTCTAAGAATTGAAACTAATCACAAACAACGCAAATGAGGTCAAAAGAAAGTTAGTTGCAAAGCCCGAACGTAAATCCCCCAATTGCAGCGAGAAGGAAAGCACTATATATAAGTAGCTATATAATATATACGTAGGTATGTTACTCATGAAACTACTTTAAATAGGGATTATTCTACTACGTATTAATTAAGTATAATAGGGCACGTGTATATATTTAATTTATTATAAAAATGTAATAAGGGATTCTTAAATGTATTTAGGAAATATTCATGTTAATTATCGTCCTATATCCATTTTGCCTTTTTTGTCCAAAATCTTAGAAAAAATAATAGACTCATTAACTACCTAGAACACTATAACTTACTTTCTAATTACCAATATGGTTTCCACAAGGGTAAGTCCATGGAAGATGCAGTCAATGATTTAACGCACTTTGTGTGCTCCATCTTGGACAAGGGTAATAAGGTCATCTCAATATTCTTAGACTTGGCTAAAGCCTTCGACACCCTCAAAAAATCAAACATTATCTCAAAATTTCAAAAACTTGGCGTGAGGGGATCTCAATTAAAACTCTTTGAGGATTACCTTACTGGAAGGTATCAGCGGGTTAGACTGGGTAATATCGTCAGTGATTATCTTCCCATAAATTACGGAGTTCCACAGGGGAGTATTTTAGGCCCAACTCTCTTTTTAATATATATTAACGATTTGCCTTCCCTGTCACTCCCCAAAGGAAAGATAGTCTCTTATGCTGACGACACTGCACTACTATTTAGCGCAGAAACTTGGAGTGAGGTATTTGATGCTGCCCAGAATGGTTTTAATATAGTTAATCAATGGCTGAAGACCAACTACCTCTCTTTAAATACTGAAAAAACTAAATATGTAGCGTATTCTATTCGAAATATAGCGAGACCCCCATCAAATTCTTTCATAACTTCTAATAACTGCAACAATTTATATCAGTGCTCATACAAAACAATTGAATGCGTTATTTCATTTAAATACCTTGGTGTTATCATTGACCAACATTTGATTTTCCAACAGCATACAAGTACTTTAGCAAGTAAAATTCGTAAACTCATATACATTTTTAAAAATTTAAGAAATATTGCGGAACCAATGTTAATGAAACGAATTTATCTTGCATTATTTTATGTCAGTCACTTATTACCTACTGTATATCAGCATGGGGTGGTGCTTCTAAAACAACAATAAAATCAGTTGAAATTGCCCAGCGAACTATACTAAAAATATTAACATTAAAGCCAATACGTTATCCCACTGCAGCATTGTATGAATTCTGTGAAGTGTTGACAGTTCGACAACTATTCTTGTTAAATATATTACTCAAACAGCACGATGAACTAAATTACGATCCATCTGTTTTGAATAAGCGAAGAAGTTGGTCAGTATGCGACAATGCATTTAAGTATAAGACTCGATGCATTCACAAATTTTATTGTTACTTGGGACCACTGATATATAATATAATTAATAAAAAGCTAAATAAAATATATATTCTTATGATAAATTTACGTGTAAAAGAAAAGCTATTGATTACCTAAAAGAAATATCATATGATGAAACAGAGAAACTTTATTGTATTGCAATGCTGTAATAATTATAGTTAGGTCAAATTTTAAACACATTTGCACATAATACACACACTTAAATACAAACACACACACACACACACACACACACGCGCGCGCGCACGCACGCATAAACACACACACATACACAATTTATATTCAGTTTAAATCTTTTCTTAAATTTAAGTTTTACTTCTGTAATTTTATTCTTATTTAATGTATACTATGCATTAAAGTCCACTACTGGAGAGTAGGGCGCTGTATGCTGTAATACAGGTAAACCTAGTACGGCAGCAGAGACTTACACAATATAATTATACCATAAGCAAAAATGTATACGTTACAATTGAATAGATTATCATTTAAGTTAAAATTAGTACCTAAGCAAAAATGTTTGTATATATTTTTTGGAGCTAATAAATTTATTTTATTTATTTTATTATTAATTAGGTCAATACAAAGTAAACTAGGGTAAATACATAAATAGCACGATATATCACGGAAGGTTAACACTATAACGATTAATAACGTCACTAAACACGCTTACTTAGGTTAGGAAGCTCAACACTTTTAGGGGCTATTTTTACACTTAGGGACTTTACACGACTAATTTTGATTTGAAATGATGCCAAAGGCCAAATATAAACTACGCTCTGCTACCAAGAAAGGATGGGGTGTACAAATCCCAAAAACGTGGAAGCTTGCTGGGCCCGGTTTCAGCTTCTTTAAATTAAGGGTTATCTATTGTCAGTTAGGAGATAAAGACACAGTAATCACAAGTCTGATGATTTCTTATCTTCTTTCTAATCTTCTTTTGGGTATACCCACGCACCACAGCACATAATAACACCAAACAGTTCTAAATAGTTCGCACTTCACCACGAGTCTGTTTTCGTCAGGGAAGGGTCAATTAACTAGCGTTTAGGAGATACGAGTATTACGACAGTCGTGTTAAACAAAAAAATGATAATAAATGAATTAATATTTAAAGTTAAAATCGTTTCTATATTATTTCTGTTCATATCGAACAGAAATAATATAGAAACGATTTTTTATTAAAGCTAATACGCAGGTTGAACTCATTTTTCTTACGCTCTCTTCTTAGATATAGAAAACAATCCACGTATCTGTCTTACTGGTAAGTAAAATATAATAAAAACAAAATATTTTTGTAATAATAAATAAATTATAGTAGTTACTTATGAGATGAAAGTGGCTTGTCTTCTTACAGTAGCCGTGTAATTCATACAGGAAGGCTAAAGGTAGCTGCGATACCGGCTGGTGTGGGACTGAGGGAATGTCGAATAGATCTCAGCATATTAGATGGAGCTTTAAATGAATATGATTTAAATCATATGGCATATAGCTATAAATATATTATGGCACAGACAGACATCGTTCTCGTCGTTGTAGCGTTGTGGGTTAAAAAAGGGGAACTAATATTTAAGAGTGTAATGGACATCCAATTACAATAATTACGGACTTTGACCAAAGATGGCGTCTAATTGCATGAAGCAGGATTTCATTTGTGAGCGTGACTTGAGTTAACAGATTAAATTCATTTACTTTTGAATATATTTCCAAGTTTGTTGTTCAGTTTGTCTTTACTTTGTTGGGTTCTTTAAAGTGAATGGTATTAATTAAAACTTTAACGATATCGTTTCAATCTGTTTGTGTATTTTTATTAGTATTTGCAGTCTAAAATAGAAAATATTTCGATCTTTTACAAATAACTTGTGTTAGAAATTTTTGAAAGATATAGTTGCGAGCCTCACTTAGTGATTTTTTAAAAATATCATCTTACAAATCGCATAGCTGGGTTTCCACGGGATATCTTCCCTTGGGGCATTTTAACTCATACTTA
This sequence comes from Limenitis camilla, assembly GCA_905147385.1. NCBI lineage: Eukaryota > Metazoa > Arthropoda > Insecta > Lepidoptera > Nymphalidae > Limenitis > Limenitis camilla. The sequence goes on from LR990247.1 coordinate 10,999,230, forward strand.
GGTATGTAGGTTATGAATGAAAGTCATGTTGACAAATTTTCTGTCATTTATATCAAACGATTTGTAGTTTAAAAAATAATTTAGTTTTGAATCTTTGAAAAAAAGCCGATGTTTAGCGGAAGAAATAAAATTTCAACCTTTTTTTTAAATACTTTTTTGAAGTGTCACTCATCCAATTTTGTCAGAAAAAATTCTTTTAGTCTCCTCGTCTAACTTTACTTGTATAAAATTTTACTGTTTGATAATTCACTGGGCAGCAGTATAAGAAAACCGAACTAGAAGAGAATTGCATAATGATCTTAATTATTTTATAGGTTTAGGAATTACCCATTATGATATAGACGAGAAGTAATCTAAGTATCTAGTAATATTTTAAATAGAAAACTCAAATTTGGAAGTAGAAAATGCAAAGATTCTAGAAAGTACAACAATTGTATCATTCTCAACAACTTACGTATTGAGGAAAGATATCTAGTATTACATAATTGAATCAAGTATCTTATATTTAGGTTCTAAAAGAAAGTAATTCCAAAGATAACATTGTGCGAGCCAAATTACATCCCATTATCACCTCTCAAGGACAACTAATAAGACCTCTTACTATGACCATAAGTTTTGATACTCTTGGGATCTTTTATTACCATAGTAAAGTTTTTCTACGTGATCGTTTATCCTTTACTTGGTCTGTAAGGAATTTATTTGATTGGCTTTAAAATCTTTGAGACACTTTAGTCTTAAATATTCTAAGCCTTCAAACTCTATTTTATTATATTATGTATTTAAGTCTATAGTTGCATAGCTGCCACAACCGTACATACGTCAACATAGGTCTCCTCTGATAATCAGCGTTGTGACGTCATGTCGCAACATAAGCTGAGAAGAGTATCCATTGGGGATGTCACAGATTTTTTATTGATATCTTTTATTATTAATATTTAGTATATATTTTAAAATGTTTTAATTTTATCAATTAGTTTATACTTAAGAAAACTTATGTAAAGGTTTGTGATTTTTTTCCAATAAACTTTTTTCTTTCTTTCTTTATTCTATTAGAATCTAGCCATTTTTTTAAAAATAAAGATCGACAATAGTAATCTTACCTTCTTGACCTTCTTTTCATACAGCGGAAAAACAGATTATCTTAATAATTTGTTAAGATGAATTGGAGAAGGAGAGTCATTATATGTTCTTAATGAAATCTAGTTTTAAGTATATTAAAAAAAATATCAAAATTTTAGGTTAGTTCAATTTCAATGGAAGCATTGCCGTTAGTTGGAGTTAATTGAGTCACTCAATTTGGACCATATATTTAGGTAGGACTTTAGAGTCCAGAAATGCTAAAAATACTGGACAAAATAACAAAAATAATGGACACAATAGTCAAAGCTTCATTAACCACGCAACGTCTAGTTGTATTAGGTTACACGTACTGAGGGTACTTGGACCCTGGATCATTATACATTAGTTAATTATGTCGTACAGTATCTTAATGTTAGCTCAAGCTTTGGGTATCTTTGTCTTGCAGTATTAAATTAGCTATTTGTGTATCTATCTATATTTATGTTTATGTTAATATTAAGTTGATTAGGAGCCTAATTAGTGTCAGGAGTTTGTAATAATTCTTTATTTTCCACATTGTACTCATCTTCACTGTTTAAGGTCTCTTCCCAACACCAACATAGTTGTAGTAAATTTAAATCACTTAGAGCTCCAGAATACGACTATAAATCTCTTTCATGTCTAGTTTAAAATCTAGGGTTGAAAGAGAATCTTGTTTTGGCTAACTTCGGTTGCTAGAAAACATTAAATAAATAAAAAAATAAGAGCTAAAAAGAATTAAAAACTTTAACTTATAAGCCTCCATTCTGGTATAAAAGAAACTATATAGCTTCTGCGCCTAAAAATATTTTTTCCAACCAAGGAATGTCCACAGCTCCACAAACTTTAGCATCAATTCCATACCCAGTAAATTGAAAGTCAAAGTAAACGATGGAACCATTCAAAAGGAAAACTGAACAGCTCTTTGACGTAAAGTTGATTTTCGAGGCGACTTCAAACTTCAGCGTTTGACGAATATTGAAAACACAGTTTCGTATTGACAAAGCAATATGGTCTTTTGGTAGCAACGTTTTAAATTGATACTAGTGACCTACACTCATTTCATTTCTAGATTACTTCTATTGATTAATTGTCAAATACATATTGATTATCAGCTTATTTAATAATCATTAATTTTCTACCAATTATCTTACTCAGATTCTACAAGATTATACGATATCGTTTTCCAGTTTTGATTATGATAATGAGACTTTTTACATTACCAAATGATTTTCTTTAATATCAGAATATACAGTTTTCGTCATAATCGTTGCACATGTATCTTCTCTTCCCTCCCCCTCCTGACTCTATCTTCGAGGTGGTAACGCATCGGCAAAACTAGAGAGTATCTCTTCTTGTCCATGGGCGGTGGTCACTTTCTATCAAGTGGACCGTTTGCTCGTTTGTCCCTTGCCTGTCATAAAAAAAACATGAAATTTACTTTGAACATACTATCATAAAAACCCATAATTTTAATCAGTTACCAGCACCTTTAAACTTATAGTTCTAGGAGTTATGAAGCTCCTTTACTATAAACATACTACCACCCCCACTGCTCGAACTTACTACCTAATATAAGCTACAGTAGCTCAGTGGATCAGGTGTTAAATTCACGATCAATATCAAGTCATGGGTTCAACTCCTAACACATGCCTTTAACTTTACTTGAAGGGGTTGAAAATAATAGTAACAGGCGATCCATACTGCTAGAAATCCTTTTTGTTTAAACTAAAAGGAACGTTTAACTTGGCTTCATAAACAGTAATACTACTTTTGAAAATAACCAATAGAAACTACCAGCCTAAAATAGAACTAATCAGTCCAAAAACAACTCTTATTTTTCTTTAATTTTAGAAAGACAGTGACACTGTAGAATCAGAAATCAAAACAGCGCTCGTCAAAAGAACTTTTTAGAGCAATCAGTGAATTCAATCAAGAAGGGCCTATAAAGGACGATATCGTTAATGGATTGGCGAATACTGAACATTGAAGTTGTTGTTTATATTGACAGAGAAGATTGCGAGGATACTTCGTTATCTTAATTAAGTTATAATTAAGATGATATGTAACTAAATATAAGTTTAGTCATTAAATTATTATTCACTCATTAGGAGAAACTGTCGCGCTGGTGAGTTTATTGTGTTACCCCCTCTTAGTTAAGGGAACAATCCTCTTAGTTGACGACAAGTTTTGTTAGAACCATTGTGACTAATTTCGATCATGTAACAATAACAGAAACTGTTCTTTGTGTGTTTATTGTGTTGTCCCCACTTAGGTTACCATAAATATTATTAGAAGCTTTATTACAGAAAGAATAGCTATATATTTTACCATTAAATGCTAAATATATATACTAAAAAAAGCAGTGACAGCCCAGTGGTTAAGACGTCACTCGGGAGGTCCGAGTTGGATCCCCCAAATAAGCACACCTCTGAATTTTCTGAGTTATGTGTGTTTTAAGAAATTAAATATCACTTACTTTAACGGTGAAGGAAAACATCGTGAGGAAACCTGCACTCCTGAGAGTTCCCTAAAAGTTCTCAAAGGTGTGTGAACTCTGCCAACCCTCATTGTTCTCAGGGTGGTGGACTATGGCCTAGACCCGGCTCAGCAGTGAGCCATTAATGGGTTGTGATGATGATGATGATGATATATACTAAATCAATAGAGCCATTTCCGAGAACAGTAGTATATATTTTATATGCAAGATTTGCTGGTTTAAAGTAAATAGATACATAATAATTATTATTAGTTTCACTAATAGTTTCTTGCTTTAGTTTAAAGAATAGCACTATTTGACAGTTTGACAAGAACCATAATTTGTTAATATATATTTAATATTTCAGTTTGAGTGAGTTTAAAACGTTCAACGCACGAAGTTTATATTTTCAACGACATAATATTTTCTAGAAAAGTTCAAAATAACCTAGAAAAAGCGTCAATGTTGTTTTAAAAAAGGTTTTAATAATCACGGAACGGTCTTTCAGCTTTCTTATTGTTGCTAACGTTTGCTCTGATGGGGTCTTGGCAAATTAATTTTGTTTTCTTCAACTTTTCTCTCTTTATGTACTAAAAAGTCTTATAATTTTAGTATTTTGTGTTTATTGGTTATTACTTCATTCTTATTCAGGCCATAAGCTGTCTCTATAGCAATAGTCTATATTACATTCAGACCAAGCTTCAACGTCATAATATATCAAATGAAAAAAGCTTGCTCTGATTGTAACATAATCTACTTTAAAAAAAAAATATGTGGCTTGAGTGTAACTTTAATTGCCATAATAATGTTACACAACCTTTGGCCTAAAGAAACATACAGAATAGGCTATTTTAATAGGGACACCTTATGGCCTTACGGTAACATAAGCTAGCATAACTTTTCAGAGACGTCTTAGCGCGTTAAGGTAATATTGGCTACCATCCTAGAAAAAAAATGTTGTATAAATTCAAACTCAAACGATATTGTTTCTTCGGTTACTTTTCTGCAAAGTACTTTTGACACGTCAAAATAAATCAGTCAGTCAGTTTGTCTGAAGCTAGCTGCAGCTCAAAATGCGTTTATTTTTTGAGAAGAACTGGAAAGAAACTCTAAAAGATAAACACAGACTTTTATAAAGATATTTTAAACCCTTTAAGTATTATAATCTACTTTGATCTCGATACCTTATAGTCTCAAAATGACATAGGCTACTTTAATCTCGATAGTTTATGGTCACATAATGACATAGTCTCCTTTAAGAGCGATAGCTAATGATCCTATAATGACATAGTCTCTTTTGAGAGCGATAGTTAATGGTCTCATAATGACATAGTCTCCTTTGATAGCGATAGCTAATGGTCTCATAATGACATAGTCTCCTTTGATAGCGATAGCTTATGGTCTCATAATGACATAGTCTCCTTTGATAGCGATAGCTTATGGTCTCATAATGACATAGTCTCCTTTGATAGCGATAGCTTATGGTCTCATAATGACATAGTCTCCTTTGATAGCGATAGCTTATGGTCTCATAATGACATAGTCTCCTTTGATAACGACAGCTAATGGTCTCATAATGACATAGTCTCCTTTGATAGCGATAGCTAATGGTCTCATAATGACATAGTCTCCTTTGATAGCGATAGCTTATGGTCTCAAAATGACATAGTCTCCTTTGATAGCGATAGCTTATGGTCTCATAATGACATAGTCTCCTTTGATAGCGATAGCTTATGGTCTCATAATGACATAGTCTCCTTTGATAGCGATAGCTTATGGTCTCATAATGACATAGTCTCCTTTGATAGCGATAGCTTATGGTCTCATAATGACATAGTCTCCTTTGATAGCGATAGCTTATGGTCTCATAATGACATAGTCTCCTTTGATAGCGATAGCTTATGGTCTCATAATGACATAGTCTCCTTTGATAGCGACAGCTAATGGTCTCATAATGACATAGTCTCCTTTGATAACGATAGGTTATGGTCCCATTATGAAATAGTCTCCTTTTATAGCGATAACTTATAGTCTCATAATGACATAGTCTCCTTTGATAACGATAGGTTATGGTCCCATTATGAAATAGTCTCCTTTTATAGCGATAACTTATAGTCTCATAATGACATAGTCTCCTTTGACAGCGATAGCTTATGGTCTCATAATGACATCCTTTGATAGCCATAGCTAATGGTCTCATAATGACAGCGATAGCTTATGGTCTCATAATGACATCCTTTGATAGCCATAGCTAATGGTCTCATAATGACAAAGTCTCCTTGATAGCGATAGCTTATGGTCTCATAATGACATAGTCTTCTTGATAGCGATAGCTTATGGTCTCATAATGACATAGTTTACTTTGATAGCGATAGCTTATGGTCTCAAAATGACATAGTTTACTTTGATAGCGATAGCTTATTGTTTTATAATAACTTCTGTAACTGCATTTGCACTTAAGTTTATGTAACAAATAAATAAAATGTTTTATTTTTGCTATAACCGTGGATGGGTTTATATTTTACGAGTGGGAAACTCCTTGTCATTCATGTTTACGTACAAACCGTCGCGTTCAAAAGTGTTTATGGAAGAAATAAATATGTTATAGAATAGTAAGCGATTATCGAATAATCCAATCGTCAATCATCAATGAAGCTGGAGTAGGGTAGTAGTCATTTCCGTCATTTTCACAATCACGGCTCTTTATATGCTGTCGACAGTCGGACTGCAATCTTAGTCTTTCACGAGGTCTCTCAAGGATTGGATATTAGGGTAGTGCTAGTGTAGTGTTAAGTGCAATGCTGTGTTACTGCTGTTTATTTTCTATTGTTGTTGGCGAGGCCGAATGGTGGAGGTGAGAGTTAATATATTATGAACCTGCTCCTAAGTTTTAGAGTAAAAGTAACTTTTAGAGGTCCGTACTTCAAAAGGAATTAATTGGTAAATCGTATTTTTGTATGGGCAAGATGTTTTTCTCAGGAATTCGTAGAGATATCAAAATCAAGTGAAAACTTTTAAGTCAGTCCAAACAAAATATACGGCAGCTCACAAAGCAATCTTAACCTATAGAGTAATTTTCGTTAACCTAAAATTGTACAGTTTTGTAATAATAAAAAGCAAGGAATTAATAAAAGGTATTTTTGTTTGTTTGTTCTCCTCTAACTCCTGCTCCAAGATAAATTTTAAATTATTTACTCGTTAAAAATCATTAAAATCTGTTTGCTAATCTACACCGTCAATCCCGTAGGAACTGTGCTTTGTTTCGAGATAAATAGTATCTTATGTAATTATTCAGATTACAAACTATATGTGTAAAAACTTTCATTCTGATCTTTTTAGGTATATGAACAAAACCTCTATTGCATAGGAACTGATTTCTTAAGTTAGGCTATAAAGTATCTGTATGCTAAATTTTATTTAAATTGGTCTAGCCGTTTTAACGTCATACGTGCACAAATATTTCAATTCTACAATTAAAAAAAATATATCTTATATTTATACTTTCGTTCCCGATGGCGACGAGTTTACGCGTCCTGGAATATGACGGATGCTTAATGAGATTTAAGGCTTTAAAATGGTAATAGGGTAAGAAGGAAATCTGATGATTAAATGACTTCACAGATGGGGCTCTTTAGATTTTATTTAAATATATCTAAATATTATATAACACAAATGTAACTTATTGAATGTCTGTACATGTAAGATATTTAACCCTTACCAACGCACCCTCTATTTCAGTCTGTCTGCATTGTGGTCCTATTGCATTGGTATCGTATTACAATGCAGTGCGATGCACTATCTTAAATTCATTCATAAATTCATCTAAATATTATTTTTTAGTAATATTTAATGTCCGCCATTTAAAATGTACGTAACCATGGCAAAAGGACAGTTCAAAATTAAAATACATAACTATAGTAGCGTAAAATATTCGCAAAATTGATGTGGAACGCTAATAAAAGTTTATTTTGGTGTTTGCCCTTCTAATGAACCGTATTCGGAAGTTCTACAAACAAAATTAATTTGCCAAGTTTCTCATCAGACTGAACGTTACTTGACAATGGAGTTTAAAACCAGTCTACTTTAGAAAATATTATAATAAGTGAACATCAAAATAAAGTTTTGCTTTAAACTCTACAAAACTAAGAAATCGTATTTTTAATTCTAGATAATACTAGCGGCTCGTCCCAGCTTCGCACGCATTTCGGTGCATTCGCATTGTTGCTCTTGTCGCATTGCTCGCTGCGCTGCGTGGAGTCACGCCGGCGCATCGGTGTGTATTTTTGTTTATATTAATATTTTTAATGTCGTAATATTTATGGAATGGACATTCCACTTTAATAATTCAAAAATTAATCAACATTATTCAAGAGAGACTTGAATAAGAAATAATTTATGCTATAGATATGGAGAGAATTGTGGTACCCATTACTGTACAGCAACACGTATACACATGCAATTTAGACTGAGGCGAGCGGTGCCTGGGGCTTGAGACCCAGGAGCAGGTTTAAAGAGCTCTTTCATAATATATTAACTCTCCCCTCCACCACTCGACCTCGCTAACGACAATAGATAATAAAGTAAACTTACGTGGACCTCGAGAAGGGTAACCTTAATCACGACACTATAACACTAACTTCCATGTTCACTGCACGAAAACACCAGAAAGACTGAGACTAATCTATCGCACTAAAGGTTATAAAATGTTTCCACGTCGGTATACTCGAAATAATATAAAATGATCTACCCGCTACTACAACTTTATAAACAGTGTTGCTAACATTTATTTGGATAAGAAATAATACAATGATATGGACAACATAGTCTGATGATGATGACGATTTCTATCAACTTTTAATATGTAAAAAAGTAGTTATAGTGACATAATTACAATAGTTGGACATATGGTCTCGCGAAGTTTTGGTAGATATCTATATTGATACGTTCTACAATATTTCAGAACATGTTTTTGTTCATGCGATGAAAGACATTTTTTGCCTAATTTTGAAGAAGATCTCTAATTTTTCTAGTAATAAATAAAGCATACGTTACCCAGGTATAATGTAGCTTTCTAACAACAAAAGAATTTTTGAAATCGGTCCAGTAGTTTTATGTTTATTCATTACATACAAAAATTATGTACTACGGGTTCTACAAGTGCAATTAACCAACAAAACAAACAGAAGAAACTTGTTACATTAAATTCAGGCACTTACTAGTAAACATATTTTATTATCCCGCAGGTACTTAAAAAATCAGGTATAAAAAGTAATGCAACTAATAATGTCACTGTGTGCCAAATTTCAATGAAATTTCTCAGTCGTTTTTAAGTGATTGAGTACTACTACATTTATAATGCTAATAAAATAAAAAGCTAATATAACAACAATAGAAACTAATTCATACTATTATTATACCCTTACTCAACTAGCTCGGAAACTTGTTATTCTATCAAAGGTAAGGCATTATTTTACTCCAGAACAACTGCACAGCTTATATAAAGCGCAAATCAGGTCATGTATGGAGTACTGCTCTCACCTTTGGGACGGATCTGCCAAGTACCAGCTCGAGGCTCTGGAGTCGATTGAGAAACGTGCCAGGAGACTAATCGGAGACGATACTTTGGGCCTTGAACATCGTCTCAAGGTCGCCTCTTTATCGGTATTTTATCGGATACATTTCGGTGAGTGTGCCCAGGAATTGTACAAGTTAATTCCGCCCGCCCCCTTCTTCTATCAAACAGCTAGACAAACGCAACCCAAGCGCCATATGTACATGGTGGATATCCCGTGAATACGTACCAAGCGCTTCGAATCCACTTTCTTTATTCGCACCGCGAAACTGTGGAACGGTCTGCCCGAGTCTGTGTTTCCTGATAAGTACAATATGGGTGTCTTCAAAGCAAGAGTATACAGGTATCTTCTAGGAAGGCCTGTTACATCCTAGACCGTGTGATTATACATCAGGCAAGGCACGGTCAAACACCAACCTATAGTATGTAAAAAAAAAACCTTTCGTAATTTGTTCCCCAACTGGCTTGCGACCACCAGCATGTGAAACCGACAGCCAAGGTTCAGCCGCATGTAGGGTAGACTCCCCCTTCTATCCCGTTAACGCTGCGGTTCTATTGAAGTCTGTGTTCTCGTTAAGGTTCCACTGACATTCTTCTGTATATTCCCCTTCCTCACTCTATCTTCGAGGTGACTACGTATCGGCCAATCAAGAATCACTTTCATGTGTTGCCGATGTCCATGAGTGACGGTGGCCACTTACCATAAAGCGGGCCCACTAATCGTTTGCCCCTTAACTGCCATAAAAAAACCCAACAATACGCTACGCTCTACACTATGCTACAATACTGTGTACTATACGTTATAGCTCCCTACGCTACTCTGTTACACTATACTAAAATACTCTATAATACGCTACACTACACTATGTTTCCACTAAAAGGGCGTCGGAAAAGGTGGGCAGGTAGAAAAAACTCAAAATAAATCATACTTTCCCTAATCGGCTCGCCTTGGCTGACGACGCTCTTGCTCCACTATATACACTTGACTATAGTACAAAATTATAAATGAAAGTGTTTGTTTGTTTTGTCTTTTGATACTGCAACGGCACGACGGATTAATGTAAATTTTTACATAGACAATAAAGAATCGAAATTAAATTGTTTATAGGTGATATTTTTTTTAAAGATTACTAGCAGTATGGATCACATACTACTAGTATTCCCTTTACCCCTCCTAGTAAGCTAATAAATTGCTTGTGTCAGGAGTGGGCCACGCCAGTAGTCCAATATCCGGGATTTGAACCCACGACTTGTTGATCGTGAATCCAACACCCGTACCACTAAGCTACTGACGCTTCAAATAACTAACTTATACTTTAAACCCTTCACGATTTCACACGTAGACCAGCCATCTATTAAAAAAATTAAAAACACTACAGCTCTTCCATTCATTGCACTTCATATTAGTAAACCTTATCAAAATCCTTTCATTAATTTAGCAGTAATAAGCAAATAGGTTAAAACGGATAGAGCTACTTAGAAAATCATATTATTTTCGCTTGAAGAGTAACGCAATATCAATGTTATCATAACATTACGAAGTTAATCACAAGCAAACAATGCTCGTATATTATTTATCTTTCTTATATAAATATCATTGTTAGGATGAGTTATATTAGATAAAATATAAAATACTTGACCTCTAACCTTATTTCATCTACACCTATCGCGTAGAAATATTTCTACGTGTACACCTCACCACATGTTCTTGTATATTGAAGTAAGCAAACATAAAGCGTGAACCCTAAGACAAAAATATCTGCTATAAGTGGCTGAGGAGTTGGGTATAGCGCAGACTACTTAATGTTGACACGTCTCGGAGATATCTCCTCTGAATATCACCGAAGTAACTATCCATGTTAGAATAAATACGAAATGTCTGCTGTAAGTGGCTGATGAGTTGAATATAGCGCAGCCTTACTAATATTGACATGTCTAGGAGATATCACCGAAGAAACTATCCTTAATAGCCTAAACACAAAATATCTGCTATAAGTGGCTGAGGAGTTGGGTATAGCGCAGACTACTTAATGTTGACACGTCTCGGAGATATCTCCTCTGAATATCACCGAAGTAACTATCCATGTTAGAATAAATACGAAATGTCTGCTGTAAGTGGCTGATGAGTTGAATATAGCGCAGCCTTACTAATATTGACATGTCTAGGAGATATCACCGAAGAAACTATCCTTAATAGCCTAAACACAAAATATCTGCTATAAGTGGCTGAGGAGTTGGGTATAGCGCAGACTACTTAATGTTGACACATCTCGGAGATATCTCCTCTGAATATCACCGAAGTAACTATCCATGTTAGAATAAATACGAAATGTCTGCTGTAAGTGGCTGATGAGTTGAATATAGCGCAGCCTTACTAATATTGACATGTCTAGGAGATATCACCGAAGAAACTATCCTTAATAGCCTAAACACAAAATATCTGCTATAAGTGGCTGAGGAGTTGGGTATAGCGCAGACTACTTAATGTTGACACGTCTCGGAGATATCTCCTCTGAATATCACCGAAGTAACTATCCATGTTAGCCTAAATACGAAATGTCTGCTGTAAGTGGCTGATGAGTTGAATATAGCGCAGCCTTACTAATATTGACATGTTTAGGAGATACCACCGAAGAAACTATCCTTAATAGCCTAAACACAAAATATCTGCTATAAGTGGCTGAGGAGTTGGGTATAGCGCAGACTACTTAATGTTGACACGTCTCGGAGATATCTCCTCTGAATATCACCGAAGTAACTATCCATGTTAGCCTAAATACGAAATGTCTGCTGTAAGTGGCTGATGAGTTGAATATAGCGCAGCCTAATTAATATTAACATGTCTAGGCGATACCACCGAAGAAACTATCCTTAATAGCCTAAACACAAAATGTCTGCTATTTGTGGCTGAGGAGTTGGATGTAGCGCAGACTACTTAATGTTGATATGTCTAGTAGATACCACAGAAGAACTATCCTCATCGGCCTCTGGCTGAGGAGTTGGATATAACGCAGACTACTTAATGTTGATATGTCTAGGAGATACCACAGAAGAACTATCCTCATCAGCCTCACCATGAAATGTCTGCCATAAATGGTTGAGGAGTTGGATATAGCGCAGACTACTTGATGTGGACACGTCTAGGATATCATAGGATACCACCGCAGAAACTATTCTTATTAGCCCTTGTATACAGAAACCAAACGGACTTGTGAGAGTGAATAAGACCACAGACTCATGCTATAATTAGAGAAGAGTCTTTAAGCGGTTGATCATATCTTCACACTTCATGGCTCTGAACCATCTACATTAAATTGGCTTTCATACACAAAAGTCGCATCTAACTCGGTCCACTCTCTCTTGCCACAGACAGACTAGTACCGTAAATAAATATATCTTTTGAGCGATTGCGATGCAACAAAGACTAAATGTTACTCCGAAGTTAGCGCTACAATTATATACAAACGTCAATCGAGTGGAGTCAGTAGTTTCCGCGTTTATCGCGCACAGACAACGACAAACAGACAAATCTTTTTAAACTTTTGAATTGGTATCTACAAGTTATCTGTTAACCCCTCTGATATTTTTTTAATATTCATTCAATGTAAAGATAATGTAAGTACAGATTTATTATATGTATAGATAGATAGATTTAAGAACAGCTTCTTTGATAGTTTTTGAAAAAAATTATGTTTTCGATATACTATTATTTTCCTGTTATTTATATTGTAAGTTTTTGCAATAACTCATGAACATTAACTACATAGATAATTAAAAATACATCACGCTATTATGTTACAACAAATCCTAATTTTATCAAATCTGTGCTAAATCACATCCTACACTTACTTATGTCCCATTTAATTTTTATCATACCTACGTCATACGACATGTAATCATGTCACATACTATTATTATCACATTAATATATCATACCCTGTTTAGGGATAGAAATTATCTGTGTACTGAATATTGGTTTTGAAAAATAAAAATTATATTTTAATATAAAAAGGTAAACAAGATATTGTAAACTGAAATTTTTAACGATGAACAATAAAAAATTGTGTAGCGCGATTCGAGAAATTGAGACGAACGAAAAGTTGGAATTTGAAGTACCTTGGAGCACCCATTATAATAATTTCTTCCTGGACTTCTGAAGTTGGTAAATATTTAAAATTTTATAAAATATTATAAATAGTATAATAACTAACTTTAGATAAAATTGATGATATGTTTGTTTGTCTTTTTGTGTAAACTTTGTGAATTCAAAAAAAGTACCTTACGAGAAAATTGTATAATTTTTGTTTTTTAGATACCTATTTATGTGCATTACCTTATTAAACTAAGAACTTGTGAAAGCAGAACTGAAAGAATTATATTAGTAGAAAAAAATAATTTATTTTTTTATGATCGATAAGGGACAAACAAGCAGACGGTCCACTTGATGGTAAGTGGCCACCGTCGCCCATGGACCTCGATAAAACTAGAGAGTTTCTCTTGTTTTGCATAGTTCATGCGAATTCAGGGCGGGCGGCTAGGCGCATCATGCCTGGCGATGATAGTGATGATTGGGAGCAAAAGGATCCGAGTCCAATGGAACCGCAGCATCAATGGGATGTGAGGGGAAGAGGATTAGTCTGAAACGCTTCAAAAACAATTGGAGGTCGGATTCACATGATGGTGGTCGTAAGCCAGTCCGGGAATAGATCCCCTAACACCAAGTGTTGCTGGGTTACTCGTCTGTTACGAGATACAAGTCATTTCTATCATGAAAGATGAATATAACATAACAGTAGTGTCGAGTCGATCGACATGCTAGCAAAAGAATAAAGATAGTTAACTGGAAAATCAGTTAGACTATTTCCTTCGCTAGGTAATCACCCTATCCTGGCTATGCACTCTAATAACCTAGAACCACACATTTGGCTCAAAGCGACCTGATTATCATAAGAAAGAAATTTAAAATAGCTCAACGGCACAAAACATTCACGTGACTAGCTTCATTATAAACTGCTTCTTTTCATTCAGCAGTACAATACATTAGATTCTAGACTAGCCATATTTAATATTATACTCTAACCCTTTATCTTTTTTAATATAATTTTTATAGACACCTTAGTAAGGTATGTCATCTAAAAATAGTGTAGTTGTGTGTAGCGCTGAGTGAAAAACATTTTTAAATAGGGCTGAATTTATAGAAGTAGATTTATTTACAATTTTGATTTGTCCACATTTTACCTACATGGGATCGATATTGCACAATAACACAGATTAATAATAATATGCACTTAGAACGGAACACTGAGTAACCAATATTAACACTTACTCTCCAAACTTCAGTAATGGAGACCCAACATACTACACCACACCACTGCACAGCCGTTATGGTCACCAGGCGAGCTCCGTTTGACAACCGCCACAAGTGTATCGGAACAGAGGTTATATATACAGTCTTGGAATAAAATAAAAAGTACTACCTGCGAATACAAAGTTATCACTGGTGTTGTTAACTCACGATGAGTTTTTAGACCTTTTATCAAATCAAAATGCACAAAAGCATATCCAATGAAACCTTAAAAATGGCAATACCTCAACGATACCCTTTTTTTTTAAATTCGGTTCGGCCCTTTTTCAGTAACATTTATTTCAGAGTAAAGAAAGTTGTAATATAATTTTGAAAAGTCCGTTTAAATTTAGTATTTGGTATATAATAAGATAATATTTTTATTAGAAGTTGTGAACTTAATTCAAATTAAAATATTCAATCTGTTAAGTTACTTGTCAAACCACCGTTCATTTTTCAGGAGAGAGTTCCTAAGTTATCAAGGCTGTAGACGTACGACGTAGTTTTTTGGGATGAAGATTATCGAAACAATCGCATCGGCAATACTCTCTGTATTGCCGATGCGTTACCACCTAGAAGATAGAGTGAGGAGTGGGAGCGAAAGGAAGAACGCTTCAGTATTAGTGGATCCCTAGCAAGAATTCAGAGTCCACTGGAACAGCAGCAGTAATGGGATGGGATGGAGAGAGGGTTAGTCTGGCCCACACAATGCTCGAACGGTATGCATCAAAATACTTGGCTGGTCGGATTCGCAAGGTGGTCGCAAGCTAGTCGGAGAACAGACCCCCTACCACCAATTCAGTATGAATTACTCGCCTCTCACGAGATGCTCTATACAAGCGGCCGACCGCGATAGTATTACCCATCCCCTCATCGGGATCGGTCCTCACAAATATTCAAATTTTCTTTTTCTCATTTATTTATATCCCATGGGCGTTGATATCTTTTCATCGTTACATGAGCCTGTTTTCCTTCTACAATAAAATTCATATTTATTCGTAATCATATTATAATTATGAAAAATTTCCGAGCACCCTCATCTAAATAAGGTCATAACGAGGGTTCTTGACGACGGGTGTATGTTCTCGCTAGATAAAATCACATTTCACACCTTTAATATTTTTACATGATTTTATGTCAGTTATGATCTATTACCCTATATTATCGTATAACTATAAATACTAAATAAAAAGCAGTGACGGCCCAGTGGTTGAGACTTCAAGTCTTACTCGGGAGGTCCGAGTTCAATCCTGGGCACACCTCTGACTTTTCTGAGTTATGTGTCTTTTAAGCAATTAAGTATCATTTGCTTTAACGGTGAAGAAAAACATCGTGTGAAAACCTGCACTCCTGAGAGTTCCCTAAAGTTCTCAAAGGTGTGTGAACCAATTAAAAAAAGATCGTGAGGAAACCTGCACTCCTGAGTGTTCTTCATGTTCTCAAAGGTGTGGGAAGTCTGCCGACCTGCATTGAGCCAGCGTGGTGGACTATGACTTAGTCTACAGGTCTAAGCCGGGTTTCCTCTTCATAACATAACAATCATAATATATCCTAAAGTTGAGTTCACTGTTTGACCTCACTGCTTAAAATGTATCAACACGGTTCAAAAGTTTTCAGATTAGTTGATTGTCTTGATTAAATAATATTTATGGCAACGCCACAACAAGCTTCATATATGTCAATTAATACATAATTCCTCATACTTATTTCCTCTATAGACAGGAGAGAGATAATCTTATATTACTAATAATTTGTCACGGTTTGGTAATTTCCTTTTGGTAATAGGATAGGATTTTCCTTGATAATCTTCATTTTTGTGATAAATACAAACTCCTTTTTTAGAACCTTCAGACTTCTCCTTTTTCGATTTAGTTGTTTATGACCAAAGTAGGTGTAAGTTTATTTCCCACTGCTTGTACTAGCGTAGGTTCAGGAAATTAAAATGTAACTAGAAATACTCGTAATACGTATAATATAATTGCAAAATTAACATCTCCAGCAAAGCCTGGCTTGCGACTCATATGTAGATTTAGTTCCACCTGCTTTAAACGGAATTAGGATATTGTTTAAAACCTACTAGGATAGTGATTATTATTATTGTCCTCCTTAATCCTTTGGTATCCCTAAAACAAATCTAAAAGAAATAAAACTCAAATAAATTACAAAACTATAACCCGACTACGTAAAAAAGTGTTTTATTTAATAGTTTTCCGTTTCCCGATGAGATAACCTTTATAATCTCATATTTTAACGTAATGTTGGTTTTATTTGCTTAAACGAGTGAATAACTGCAACGACAGGACCGCGCGGACTATACGACCGCATTTTAAACATATATGTTGATATAAACAATAAGATATATATACATATTTGTAATGTGCTCGTCAAGACCTTTCTTTTGACACCAAACACGTGATAATTATTACAGTTTAATTTTTTTCGAGGTTAGAATCTGAGGTATAAATTCCGTCATTAAAAAAAATCATAAAATTTTTGTAGCCTATGTGACCCGCGCCATTATTACGAATTTTTTGACTCCTCACTCATGAAAATTGATTTAGTAGCTTAGGCGCTAGAGTGGAACATACAAACATACATAGATACATACATACATACATACATACATAGACTGCCAAAATCATAACCCTTTCTTTTGGCTTCGCCGTAGTCGGGTAAAAAGGACAGAAACTATAAGAGAACTTAATAAAATAATTCTATAACCACATCATCGTTATCATTATCACTTCAGGATAGTCGTCAAAATAACGAATGTTTAGTTTATGTAAATCTAAATAGCGCTAAGGAATGCTCAGATTGGATCCTATTTTAATTTTCCCGAAGTCCGCTGCATAAAATGTCCCTGTATTTAACTAAATTGCCAAATTTCCATACGAATGGCAGTAAAACCCTTATTATACCCCGGGTAACTGATACAAAACAAAATCGTAATTTTTCGTTCCTACCCCCAACTGGGGTTTCTTTATTGGAATTTCTTAGATCGTAATAAAGTGTTGTAAAAATTAAGTGTTTGTTAGATGTTAATAACTTGATTATACAGTTTTTATATTTTAGTCATAATAGATAAATATCTGTTGCTAAGTATATGAGAGAGATATGATACCCATTACTGTACAGCAACACGTATACACATGCAATTTAGACTGAGGAGAGCGGTGCCTGGGGCTTGAGACCCAGGAGCAGGTTTAAAGAGCTCTTTCATAATATATTAACTCTCCCCTCCACCACTCGACCTCGCTAACGACAATAGATAATAAAGTAAACTTACGTGGACCTCAAGAAGGGTAACCTTAATCACAACACTATAACACTAACTTCCATGTTCACTGCACGAAAACACCAGAGAGGCTGAGATTAATCTATCGTACTAAAGGTTATATATTGTCTTCACGTCGGTATACTCGAAATAATATAAAATGATCTACCCGCTACTACAACTTTATAAACAGTGTTGCTAACACTATATATTTCTATATTATATGAGTATGTATGTCGGACTATAGTAAGCGAATGTATGTCGGAGTATAGTTATCGAATAATTGAATGGTCATCGCCATCTATGGTGCTGGAGTAGGGTAGTAATCACTTCCATCATTTTGACAGTCTCGATTCTTTATATACCATCGACAGTCTCACTGTAGTCTTAATCTTGCTCGGCCTCTTAAGGAGTGAAGTAGTCTCTAGATAGTGCTAGTGAAGTGTTAAGTGCAGTATTATGTTAGTGCTGGGAGTGCTGTCTTATTAAGGTTACGTACAATATATTATATTTTATAGTATATATAAGTTTTCATAGTATATAGTTTATATGAGATTAACCTTGGATGTAAACAGAGAGCTTGAGCAGTGTAGGCACGTTGGAATACTATTAAAAGACCTTTTAAGCCTACACCTTGATCACAAGTCCAAGGCACTGCTTAGGCTCCTGTCGTAATTGTAGGATATCATAACGTTTAGTTATTTATCGGTTCAGTAGTAGTATCTATGTTGTGTTTACCCAATAGTTCATTCAATATCATCACCCCTTGTAGTCTATCAATATACCCCCTTCTTCCTCCTCCTTCTCATTATAAAATCTGTGAAATGTATTGCTGTATATATACTGCCATAAATAAAGTCGCTTCCCGCTGCCTGTAGGTACACTTAGATCTTACAAACCACGCAATGGATTTTAATGCGGTTTTCACCAACATACAAATTGATTCTGGAGGAAGATTTGAGAAACCGTGCGAAACCGGGGCGTGTCGCTAGTATTGATATTATATAGTTAGGAGACTACCTTACGACAACGTCAATATGAGCATTACTGAATTGATAGCATCGATTATTAGTCAGGACAGAATCGATTATAAGTCAGAATTAGTGATTGACGGTTTCGATCCCCACCACTGCCTATAATAAACAGGCACTCAGTCGCATACAGGCTCATTTGCTTCTTAGTCGTCGACCGGTGCGGTGGTTGTTTTCGATACTGTGAGTCCGTTCCATGTACTTATTATACCTGATAATTGTTTTTATATTTGATTAGCACTTCTGGTACCTAAATTCAGAAGTGGGATAGGATTTCGCCCACAATTAGCCTTTAAAACGTAAACAACCCCAATAATTTTCGCCAAGATGTGACATGTTTCGCGTGAGAGATTAGTAGAGACAAAGTCTCGCTGAGGGTAGCCGTCGTGGTGAATCCTTGCGATATAATACGTATCACGGCCGCCTCATGATAGATCACGAACCTAAAAAAAAAAGTAGAACGCGTGATCATAGCCATTCCGGAAGGAGAGATCCTACTCCTTTATCACGTAGACACAGTGAAAGTTCTTATCGCCGCGAGCGTAATGTGTCCATGTAGTGTAGTTCGGTTACAATTTTATTTGCGGTTATGTGTAACAACTTAAATAAATTCCCCGTTTGTACCGAATATACCCGCAGGTTTCTTTTACGTCTAAAATTGTATAGGACTTGTCTGACGAACTGAAAGTTGCAATACTTTCACCAGGTATTACAGATTTACAAATAAGGTAACCAATGCGAAACATCAAATAAAAGATTTAGTTTATTTTTATTGTTTTGGCCTGATAATTCGTAAGTACCCACTTTTTATCTTAATCTGTCATTTCTTCTTAATAAAATGTATGATCGCGAAAGTGTTCGGAGTCACAGTAACTGTGATGGCGATACGTATCGTAATACTCGTATTGACCAGGGTTTAGATCTACTACGTAAAGTGCTTGATGCGTTGACGATGACTGGTTTCTCCAGCAACTTTATAATAAAGTACCCTCAAGTGTAAAAAAATCATATTAGAACATAGAACAATGGATATTACATTTTAATTTATAAACTAAGCTGTGTTGTTCTCATATGAGTGATCTATATTTTGTGTTTAATGAGAATAAATGATCTTTAAACCTAATTTGAAGTAGTGGTATCGTGTCGTTTCTGGCCACCAGTTTGGAATATTTGAGCCGTACAATTAGTGGAGGTCAGGTTAGGCCGAGCCATGAGAAAGTTCAGGCCCTCATTGACTCAGCCAAACCCAAAAACGTTAAGCAAGTGCGGCAGGTATTGTGTAAACAGTGTTATGAAGGTTGGTCTATGGCATACTTTTGTGTGAACCGATTCACACACGCAAAGCCATACCTCACGTAAGTCCTCGTAGGTCTCTGACGAGTCCCGCCCCAGTGGTTGGTTCATGTAATCGGATGTTTTACACTTATTATACATAGGGTTCTTAGTTCACCGTGGCTATTTCCGATAGCTATGATTACTAAACGAGCTTTCAAAGTAGATCCTTTCTTTTTTTCTTTTTCGGTTGATACAGATGCATATGACAAAAGGGATAAGTCAGCTGAGGACGTACCAGGCGAGCGCACCGCGCAGCTTGCATGGCCCGGGAGGGGCGATGGAGACACAGAGTGCGCGGGGACTCCGCACCATCACCGCCGCCGCCTCGTGCTGCGCCACCCATTCTGCTAGCCGCGGACTCGGTGCTCAGTGAGCGCGATGAAACGGCATTGGAGGGTGAACCGATCTCCTGCTTCAGGGTGAGCGGTGAGCGGCGCCTGTGTCTGGCACAGATCCTAACGTCGGTATTGACGGACTTCAGCTTGGAACAAATCAATCGCGTGTGCGACGAACTACAAATCTACAACTCGCGCTGCACGTCGGAGCAGCTGCACGAGTTGAAGTCGACGGGAGTGCTGTCGCGGTCGTGGAGAGGCTGTGCTCGGCGCTGCTGCACGTCCTGGGCGCTGCCACCCGCAGGTTGGCAGGGTTCCGCGTGTACCATGAGTGCTTTGGAGGCACGCGTGGCGTGTGCACACCGAAGCTGGCACTAGTGCAGTTCGTGGAGTTTCGAGGGGCGTTCAGTACTCGACGGTTCGTGAGCCACTCGCATGGCACGGAGAAGTTCGATTCTGACATGCGGGGACCCCTTATAAGGTCCTGCGTGTACTGTCCTATCATCACGAGTTGGAACTACTGGCTGGTTTGTATGGCAAGAAAACTCAGGGGGCTGCAGAGCGCGTGGCGCTCTGGTGTGGCGAGTGGACGCCTGACACGGAGCGTTAGAACGGACTACTGTTTCTCTGTCCGTCGGTTTGGTAACATGACTATTGGGCTTTAGGTCGTTACTTTGCCCAATAGTTCCTTCCTTTTATTTGTAGTTCGCTTTGTATTTCCTGAATTGTCTAATGTTAGAAGTGAAGGTTAACGTTGAGGTACCTTAGCCTTGTGTTAGACTAGGTTTACATTGGCCTAGCCTTAACTCACTTTTCATTAAGTTGTAAGAGTGGTAGGCGGGTGGTAGCTTACTTTAGTAAAGTCACGTCAGTTAGAAACGTTGGCGGTCGTCAAGGCACTGCAATATTTTCATCATTATTTGATTGGTGTAACTTTTAATATAACACTATTACAATGCCTTGAAAGATAGTGTACTTAAAATGAACCTTCTACTAAGAGTTTCACGTTGGTGAATTCTCTTCGTTGGTGAAAGAATCTTCCGGATTTCAATTTTGAAATCAATATCGTAAGGGCGCGATGATTGAAACAACATTGAGCGACCTCTGAGCTAGGCCTGTTCAAAGTAAGTTCTAACTGAACCTTTTAATGTGTGTTTGTATTATAGTAGCACGATCGACGTGTGTCAGTGTAAGGCAAGTGTTTGCCTGGTTGCTTGGGACGTGTTGCCGATGTAGCCCGGTGTGGGTGTGCCTCTTCAAAGCTGGTGCCCCGCTGTGGCTGATGTCTGATTGTACCCTCAACGCGTGACGGACGCTAGGAGTGGCGCAATATTTTGGGCTGTCTCGGGGCCTCGTGCAGTGGTCCGGACGGACGCGTAGAGTGCTCAGTATTCCGAGCGCGCGTGAGGAGTCGCGCTGTGATCCAGGCAGGCGCGTGGAGTCACGCGGTGATCCGGGCAGCTGGGAGGCATGATGCAGTGATCCAGCTGAAGCGGAATCACATGGTGCTCCGAGCGGTGGTCCGGCCGAGCGCACGAAGTCACGTGGTGTTCCGGGTAGCCGAGAGGCGTGATGCAGTGATCCATCCGGGCAGGCGCGTGGAATCCCTCGGTGGTTCGGGCAGCAGCAGGGAGTTGCTGTGGTCCTAACGGGCGCTGTCCCGGCAGACGTGTTGTTTGAACGCGTAGGTAACGGGCACTGTCCCGGCAGACGTGTTGTTTGAACGCGTAGGTAACGGGCGCTGTCCCGGCAGACGTGTTGTGTGAACGCGTAACGGGCTCTGTCCCGGCAGACGTATTGTGTGAACGCGTAACGGGCTCTGTCCCGGCAGACGTATTCCTTGAATACGTATCAGGCGGTGTAATATCGGGCCCTGTCCTGATTCTCGTTTCCAACGTGTGAAGTTCAAATTTAAGTATGAGTTTGAGAGAGACTTTTGTAAGATGTGTGCATATCTATGTAAGAGGATGTGTACATATCTATGTAAGAGGATGTGTACATATCTAAGAAAGAGGATGTGTGCATATCTATGTAAGAGGATGTGTGCATATCTAAGTAAGAGGATGAGTGCATATCTAAGTAAGAGGATGAGTGCATATCTAAGTAAGAGGATGAGTGCATATCTATGTAAGAGGATGAGTGCATATCTATGTAAGAGGATGAGTGCATATCTATGTAAGAGGATGTGTGCATATCTAAGTAAGAGGATGAGTGCATATCTATGTAAGAGGATGAGTGCATATCTATGTAAGAGGATGCGTGCATATCTATGTAAGAGGATACGTGCATATCTATGTAAGAGGATGTGTGCATATCTATGTAAGAGGATGTGTGCATATCTATGTAAGAGGATGTGTGCATATCTATGTAAGAGGATGTGTGCATATCTATGTAAGAGGATGTGTACATATCTATGTAAGAGGATGTGTGCATATCTATGAAAGCAAAGTGCTGTTATCTCTTTTGTGTGAGATTATGTTTGTATGAGGGCCTTGAATGTATGAAGAATGATTGTTGTTGTGTAAGATTGTTTGTATGAGGCGACTGTTTGTTGGCTAAGTTCAATTGGATACTTGGTCCCATTGGATACATTTTGTGTATGTGGATATTGGACGCATGGTCCAATAAACACATAGTTTCTATAGACGATTGGTCTCAAGAGGCGCTTGGCCTTAGAAATGATCTTGAAGGGTGCGTGGCCTTGAAAGATTTTGTGAAGGGCGCTTGGCTCTAAATGACGTATGGTCAATGTGGTGGACGCTTGGTCCAGGGCGCTTGGCTCTAAATGACGCATGGTCAATGTGGTGGACGCTTGGTCCTTACAGACAGAAGGGACGCCTTCTGACTGTTCTGTTCACAGGATATTCATCTACAAGAAGTTGGTGCGTTAACAGGATGATGAAGATGGTGGGTGTGATCCTACTGCAGAATCTTCATCAATACAGCTGCGGAACAAAGTTGACGAGTTGGGCCCTAATCGAGATGCCCATGTAGCAGCAAGCGATCAAGCAACTGCACAATAACTCAACTACGTCGGGGACGACGTAGGGTCAGAGATGGCCGAGTTAGGAGACTACCTTACGACAACGTCAATATGAGCATTACTGAATTGATAGCATCGATTATTAGTCAGGACAGAATCGATTATAAGTCAGAATTAGTGATTGACGGTTTCGATCCCCACCACTGCCTATAATAAACAGGCACTCAGTCGCATACAGGCTCATTTGCTTCTTAGTCGT
Source organism: Limenitis camilla (assembly GCA_905147385.1). NCBI lineage: Eukaryota > Metazoa > Arthropoda > Insecta > Lepidoptera > Nymphalidae > Limenitis > Limenitis camilla. Next base: position 11,022,940 of record LR990247.1, read on the forward strand.
CGACCGGTGCGGTGGTTGTTTTCGATACTGTGAGTCCGCTCCATGTACTTATTATACCTGATAATTGTTTTTATATTTGATTAGCACTTCTGGTACCTAAATATATATTATATGCAGGACTGCGCAAACTGGACATGTATCGAATATTTGACTACCACCAAATTGAATGTTATATTGCTACGAGATATAAAATCGGCCATAGCACTGTCAATAGGCATTATGCTCGGATGCATTGAGGTGGACGGATCGTTGTCATGACTAGCGATGTTTCATCTCCATTGTCACTTCCTGCAATATTTAAATCTTAAATCGCACCACATGTAAATCAGATTTATTCATACTTTCATGCTCATCACTTAATGTACAGAAATCATATTGACAACATTGTGTGTAAGGCAGGTAAATCGTTAGGATTCCTCAAAAGGCAATGCAAGCTATTTAAGCGTCTTCATACATTGGAAGTCCTATTTAACGCCATGGTGCAATCTCAATTAGAATACGCCTCTTCGATCTGGAACCCTCAATATAATAATCACATTAATAGAATCGAAAGGATACAGCGAAGATTTACAAGATACTTGGCATTTAAGGATCGTACTTGTCCGCAGAATTTAGACTATAATCAGAGACTTGAAAGATTCCATATGATACCCTTGTCCAAACGCAGATTAGTTGCAGACATGACAATATTATATAAAATAATTAATAGTTAATTAGAAGTACCTAGTCTGCTAGTTAATATACCTCTGTTTGTCCCTAGATTACCCCATAAGCCTACTCGTAAGAAGCGACGTGAACCTCCGCGTAAGGTCTTTTATATAAATACGTCTAATACTAATTTAGGAAGTAACTCTTCTCTCAATCGTATGATACGTTTTTATAATGATTTTTATAATATTCACCATGACGTCGACATTTTCCGTATGAATTTGAAAAATTTCAAAAATTTTTTTTATATAAATAATTTAACATAAACGATCTTGTTACCCTAAGCTTAAGTACTTTTTTTTTTATTATCAATATAATTTTTGTTTATAGTGTATGATGTTGCACAGACTCAAAGCTAAATAAAACTCGACTATAGGTTAGATTAATATTGTTGTGAAAGCTGTGTACGCCCTTAATTGGTGGTTACATAAATGTAAAACCTTTGTAAATTTCTCTAGCAAAATATTATGTGTAAACTCGCCGTTGGTGTACCTTTTAATAAATAAATAAATAAAATGTAGTCGACTGCATTACAAAATTTACCAACAAGATATGCGCTATAGAATACAAAAAAAGCACCTTAGACAGCCAAGTGGTGTCTAGGGCTTGTGACGCAGGAGCAAGTTTACCAGATATATTACCAAGTCAATAACATTAAAGATCTATCTGATCCTCAATAAAGGACACCGAGCACCACGACAAGAATTTTCACAAGCAATCACACTGCATTAATGTTCACTATGTGAAGTCACAAGACAGACTGGCTTAAATCTATCAGAACAGTTTATATACTGTCTATAGCTACCAGCACGTAAGTATGGGTTTGACCATGAATACGCAGCGCGTCCGACGCGATTGGTTATGCGACGTTTCAGTTCCCGCGCCTCTGCTATGTCACGGATGGAATGTAGCAGTCTCACAATGCGCAACAAACCTCCACTATTTTTGCTCAGACCTAAAGTTAGCTGCTGCCTACTATAAACGTGGGTATACTTATAAATACAAATATAACTTCTCCACTTCCATTGATCTAGAACAGATAGATCATGTCATACCAAATTCCATTTTTACAAGCGTCTGACTTATCTTATTACGTTTTCGGTAATAAAATTTGATTTATAGACTTGATTAGGATCAAAGTTCGGGATATTTTTTGCAAGGTTTCCGCAAGTCACCACTTTACGGTCAGTTAATAGCCGTTGGGCTAAAATATTAATCGCATTAATGATGTTAAGATAACGATTTTAAGAGGTTGAGCCTGTTACTTCTTACGGGGATGAATTATATAGGTGATTATACATTTTGAACTAACTACTTCTAAGAAAGACAAGATGTTATTATTAAAGTGATCTCAATAGGAATCGTTTCTGATTAGACTGAAGGATTGCTATAACATAAAAAATCCTTTTTTAAATCTGACCTCATAGACAATTTATCAGAAGAAAACCGGTTTTAGAACATACCATAATTCGTTCTGTCTATAGTTTTATAATCTTTTAATGTAGCTTCAGAACCAGATATTTAGGGTATAATAAATTCTAGGATGATTTTAGAAAAAAAACAAATTTTAAAAATTAATTTTTTTTTCTGAGAAAAAATCAAATAATACATTACTAGGTTCTTCCAGAAGCTTTACCATCTCATTGACAATGCTATAACAAATTAAAGGTCACTGGTTCAGGCGTAGGATACACGATCGATACGTTGTGGGTTCACATCCCAGTCGTGGGACTACTGACGTAGCCCACTCCTAAAACAAGTTTGGCAAAGAGAAGGTAAGAATACAAGTAGTTAGCAATCCAAATTGTATCTTAAGTAATCTTCAAAAAAATACCAAATGACATATTATGTTATATGAGGTTTTGTGCCGCACAGATTATCTGATTAATGAAACTGACTGATGACTAGTCGACAAGTTAAAATGAAATACAAAATTTTGAGTTTGAATTACCATGTTTTAATATTTCCTGAAGTTATTTAATTAGTAGTTTTTATTATTAGATCTTTAACATACTAAGTCTAAGTAATTTTTTTAGTTTAGAAAATTTTAATTTTTGAAAAGTATTATTTTTTAACGATTATTCTGAACATAGAAGTTTAGTGCAATTTAGAGAGTTATAGATCAAAAAATAAAAATTATTTGTATTTTCTAGATAAGGAGACATTGACACAAATCCGTGTCTCATCGTGGAGCGTGCAGTGCGCATGCGCGCTGGGCGCACAGCCACAACTGTGGCAGCGGCGGTGGTGGCCGAACGCGTGTGATCGTTGTAACGCTCGCGAGTGTTGTGAAGTGTTTGTGAAGTGTTGTGATGTGTCACTTGTGGAACTAACTTTGGGTAAGTTTTTCAAATTTTTTTATCATAAAAATTTTTTTTTTTGAGCTGAAACATAGTTAACTTTTTATTGAAACTTTTTGAAATCTTCGGGATAAAAGTTATCAGTTTTGTTTATTAAAAAGTATCCTATATATTTATCACTTAAAAAATATATTTAAAAGCGAAATCGAAAAATAAAAAAAATTGGTTTATTAATTATAGATTTCGTTTACAAATATTATTTATAAATAAAGAAAATGTATGAGAAAAAAAAATAAATCTTCTATCTTAAAACTGCTGAACTGATTTTGATTCTTTTACTGATATAAAGGTGTAAAGGCATAAAACGTTATTTAAAAAGACTCATATTATTAATAACATTTTATTACATTATTAATAAAATAAATGTTTTTTTAAATACATTTCATTGAATTATAGAGGAGATATGATATAAATGTTTTACATATTTTCAAATTCGCCATGCAGATTTTAATAGAATTTTCAGTAACAAATTAAAAAAAGACATGATGGAAGATATTTTTTTTAGATCTGTATTATCTGACAAACTTAGTTTATGAAAATTGAAGAAAAATATGGGTAATTTTATTATATCATTGAAATATATACATGTATATGTAATATATATGTTACAATCTCATACATTACATAAGAAACTTTATGATATTTAGAAGCGGAAAACTTTGACGTTTAATTAAACGCTTCTGGAAAAATCTCAGAATACATAACTTATGAAGTTACTTAATTATCTTTGAAGTTTATACTCTTTTTCACTCGTGACTCTCCTCGGCTTTGTATAGGTATTAAAGCATATTTTTCTATTAAATATCTTATAGTCGTAGTCGGCATTTCCGACATTTTCAACAATTATCGTCATATTTCAACCAATCTGAATATTAAATTGAATCAGGCGTTACTTTGCGGAAATTTATGATTAAAAAGGAATCAAAAAGGTTACCTTGCTATAATCCGCGGAATTCTGAACAAACCCACTCGAACGGCACAACCCAGAAAAGCACACCGTCCACAGAAAAGTAAGACGCGCAAACCCAAATCAGGACACGCCACACAAGTAGATCGCTTGACAATCGACGTACGTTTCGCTCCACCCCGAAGCATCTTCAGGAGTAGTTGACTCTACAAGCGTCACTTGCGAAGCAATCTTCTTGTAATCTTCAGAATTCCGCGGATTTTGATTCCTTTTTTTAACCAATTTGCACAAAACTTTATCAAATTATACACTTTAACCTTCCTCGTGAATCACTCAGTCTATTGGTGAAAACCGCATGATAATCGATTCAGTAGTTTTAAATTTATGCTAATAGATAACTAAAATACATGCTAAAACAGAATAAATATTTCGTGATCCCTTTGCGTAGCGGCTACGCAGTGTCTACGGCGTAGCAGCTACAACGTAGACAGTTACGGCAGTATCATATACACAGTTTGGAAGACTAAAAAAGAGACAATCGAGTTTAAAAAGAACTAAAAATATCACTGTTGGGTTAAAAAATTGAATACTCTAGTACCCGTAAGCCGTAAACTTGTTTTTACATCTCATAAATCCCAAATTCCTTTTTCTTCATCATCCCCCTGTAAACCGTCATTGATCACTAGGGGTCTATATAGACTGTCATAGAAATTATTGTTCTAGGTAAATATATAAAATATTTTCTGATCGACCTTTTTTAATTAGATGTAAATTGACGCATCACGTTAAAACGGTTGAACCGATTTGTATGAAACTTATTACATGGATACTTTAAAAGACAGATTAACACATAGGATACTATTTATTCCGAAAAAAAGCACCGTTCCCATGATATTCCCAATAAAAAGATAGTACAAAAGTTTAAGCTACGCTGTAAGTCGTTAATTATTTGCAGTCTCAAAATGACATGATAGTGGTTATAAAACAATAAATGATGATAGTTTCTCTACCTAACAATAAATGAATAATAATGCAATGAATTACAAATGGATATTTCTGTATCTAATCTAATATCCTTCATTTCCAATAAATACAAGTCATTCTAACACAATACTATCAATGATTATATATCGTTTGCTACGTTATTATATAAAACCTCACTTCCCTGTGTTATTAAGCATTAGCACAGTTTAGATCTACTGTAGTTTATATTATATTGTTATAACATATCATATTGTTATCCCACTGGAACTGATGTTTTTAAGGGATAAATTTTAAATCCGTTCAGCCGATTTTACGTGATTTAGTAACAAACTTCTAAACATTCAAATATCCAAACATTTATAATATTAGAGAATAGGATATTTAGGTTTTTATAGTGAGGAACTTAAATTATTTAATTATATTAGGTATCTGGGGCTTGAGAACCATTTTTTTTGTGGTTTTACAATGATTATAACAGTGGAGGCGCCACTACTCAATGTCACTACATTTTTTTATGCTAGATAGACAAGCTCGGCCACAAGTAGTCACTTAAAAGTACCCAAGTTTTAGGTCTTCGTTAAAATGTAGACGCCGGTAGAGTGTTGCATTCCTTAGCAAAACCCTTCGAACGCACTGGTGGTGTGTCGATATCGAAGGCGTGGAGACCTCCTCGGGGTCTGGTGGTTCGGTAGTAGAATGGCGAAGCGGGAATGAGAACGTGAAGTTATTCAACGTGGTAGAAGATCGTTAGGGTGGCAACTTTTCGACGATGCGCCAGACTTTGGAGTTTTAGCCATACTAGCTGAGGACCTAGTCATTTCTAAAGTTTCTGAGCAAGACGATGGATTGAGTCAAGTGCTTTAATTCCTAATAATAATTCCTAAGAATTATTGAATTTTTTTTTATATATCCTTACTGGCAAAGTTATGAGCTCTATTCCGATACATCCACGAAAATTTGAGGAATAAGCTATAGATTAATTATCGACCTAAAATTGAATCTTTGATTTAATATTAACCTAAATTAAATATTAGGTGATGAGTTTTTGAAGTGTAGATGTAAGTTTTTGGAATTTAAAATGGTCTGAGTAACAATCCCCAGGTATTTTCAGCTTACTATCATAAGCTAATGAGATTTTTTGTTTGTTTGAACACGCTAATCTCAGGGGTTATATTTATTTGAATTGAAAAATCATTTAATGCTTATCGAGAAAGGCTGTAAGCTATATAACATCACGCTACGACACATAGGGTCGGAGCAACAATGAGTTGTCGTTATTGTTCTCTCTAAGTCCCTCTCTCTCTCTCTCTTGTGTGACGCAGAGAAATTCGCGCATTGTTCGACTTCCATTCAATATAATTACCTTTCTCTAGAATATCAAGTAACATAAAAAAGGATATTTAAGCACTCAAAAGGCGACGAGGAAACTTACTTAAAAACTTCAACTTTAAGCACAATTGTATATAAATGTACTTTTGAACTTTCTTTGTGCTTTTGTTGTATATTACGGGTTTTATTGAGAAAATTTACATTTTAACTATCTTTGCCTTATGGGTTTACCTGTGTTAACTCTTTACTACAGCATAATGTTAATAATATATTCTACTAGCGACCTCTCGTGACTTTCCACGGTTTCTATAATATAATATAAACCTTCCTCTTGAATAACTCTATCTATTAGTGAAAACCGTATTAAAATCCGTTACTTAGCTTAGAAGATCTAAGCACATAAACAGCAATAAGCTAGTTTGTTCTGTATTATGTAAAAATAATACTTTATTTTAACCTTAGATAGGAAGTAATGTTGAATTTCATTTTTTGATGATTATATTTTTTATTGATCCCTGACCTAAGACCCCTTAAAACCTTTATAATTTCTAACTTTTCAAAATTAATTTCAAAGTCATATAAAAGGACTTTTGTAAAATTTCGATCTCAATATTTTTTCGTTAATTTAAGCATTCAAAATTACTATTCTTAAAATCAATAAATCCAGTATAATAGATATATATCATTGAATCGTTTCTAGATTGTTTCACGATTCAACACGGCAGTCATTTTCAAGCCTACCGCAACGATTTGATTATCTATATCGAGAATTCGTTGATTGTGCTCTATTTTGTACAAGCACCAGTGTGATAGTTTCTGGTATTGTTACATGACCCATATTAGTCATAAGAGCTTCTAATAATGCTTGTCGTAACCTAAGAGGGAATAACATAATAAACACATCAGTTTGATAGTTTCTGGCATTGTCACATGACCAACATTAGTCAAAATAGCCTCCAATAAAACTTATTGAACCTAAGATAGAATAACACAATAAACACACCAGTGTGATAATTTCTGTTATTGTAACATGGCCGATATTAGTCAAAATAGCTTGAAATTAAACTTGTGATAAACTAAGTGGGAATAATACAGTAAACATACCAGTGTGAAAGTTTCTATTATGGCCACATGACCGACATAAGTCAAAAATCTTTCAATAAAATTTTTCGTAACCTATGAGGAGGTAACACAATGAACATAGCGGTATAACAGTTTGTGCTAATACCTTATAAAATGTAAACATATATGAAATAACATGTCAATATAATTTCCAATCAGAGTAATGGTTTGTTTGTCACCAAATGAAAAAAGTGTTTGGGAATTCTGTATATGCGTTTGATAACGGAACTTCATTGAATACGCTTTATTTACACAAACTCTATATCAGATTGAGTGGAAACAATGGTAACATTTAAGTTAGTTCAACACTATTTACATATTCTGGTTTTACATGATTTTAAAACAACATCTTTTAGTACATTTTGTTGTGACTTAATCCCATAAACCACTAATATCCAGAATGTTATATAATAGTCAAGAATAGTGAGTTTTATTTCAGGAAATCATAATATTTTTATTTGAAGATATTTATCATCATCATCATCACAACTCGCTGAGCCGGGTCTCTTCCTCAAAATGAGGAAGAGGATGAAGATATTAATTACTCAGCTTTCGAGATATTTCGCTGTAAGCTCTGAGTTGGAGTTTGGATCTCCTTAAAGTGTAAAACAGGGGATGATTGTCCAGGTTCAAATTAGTGCATTTTTGTTATGATAGTTTTTATTTTAATCCACCTTCTGAATAAAATAATTATTCATTTAGCTTGTAAAATGTATATTACATATAATATTAATTAAAATCTAGAAACTGTTGTACACGTTATTAAAGTTATTAATCGATTAATAAATTTGTATTTGATGACTTTCTATCGCTTTGCTGAGGTGTATTAAAACTCTCACACATTCATTCATTTATTCATTCTGTGAACCCTTCGTAAGAACATCATATGCTCAAAATTCCTCATTAATACGTTTGTTAAAATTATATAACACTTCCTATAAAGATATTGATATTTTTCAGTTAAATAGAAAATGTTTTAACAAAAAAAAAATATTGAAAAACCTCTTGTAAATTAAAAAGAGATGCATACAATAAAATCACATTCACATACAAATACACACGCAAATACACTCACACGCACACAAACACACACACATTTACTTACTCTTTCTCTTATTATTGTAACTAACTACCGCTTTATTAATGTTTATCTTTTTTTTTCCAACTGTGTAATCCTATATAAATTTATATAGCTGTTGGATTACCAATTAAATAAAATTTCATATTTTACCCGCATCTAACATATATCTCATCGTTAAAGCAGCGTTCGTAAGAAATGTTTTCGTTTGACCGTTTTTTCTCCGACTTACTGCGGCAAATCCAACTACCACGAAAAGACTTCTGTTGGTAAAAGAATTTTAAATTCGATTTTTTAGATCCAGATATACAAACACACAAACTTTACCTCTTTATAAAATTCGTATAAATAACTGAGTATTTTAAAAAAAATAAGTTGTCTACGAGACAAAAAGTTTGAGAGTGCTATATGCTAATTATTTGTCGTATAGTTCCAATACAGTTTAAAATATTATTTTTTAATATAATTTCTAGTCAAAATGTAAGTACAGAAGGAAAGTTTGAAAAGTAGAACATTTTAAAATGAGCAGTTGAATTATGCAATCGGTTGGCATCGTCAGTGACTGTGAAACTGTTTGCTTTGCGTTCTCAGACTTTACAACTTATATTTACGGCGATACTAAAACTTCTAGATATTGTCTCTATGACTAATTTATTTATTGTGAAGTTCTTGTGTTAGCAACACTGTTTATAAAGTAGTAGTAGCGGATAGATCAATTTATATTATTTCAAGTATACCGACATGAAGACAATATATAATCTTTAGTGCGATAGATTAGTCTCAGTCTCTCTGATGTTTTCGTGCAGTGAACATGGAAGTTAGTGTTATAGTGTCGTGATTAAGGTCACCCTTCTCGAGGTCCACGTAAGTTTACTTTATTATCTATTGTCGTTAGCGAGGTCGAGTGGTGGAGGTGAGAGTTAATATATTATGAAAAAGCTCTTTAAACCTGCTCCTGGGTCTCAAGCCCCAGGCACCGCTCGCCTCAGTCTAAATTGCATGTGAATACATATTGCTGTACAGTAATGGGTATCATATTTTGGTCTGGTAGCATTTGCTACTATTTGGCCTCTCAATCATTTTGTAAGAGATCGTGAATAATAGATAGTGACAGAATTATTTATAGTCCTAAATATAAAACCTAACATATCGCAGTGTATGATCCTAATAGGCTTAGAAGCGATTCTCAACTATGAAGTTTGGATCATGGTTAGAAAGTGAATATAGTCTGAAGTAGTGCAAATAATGTAGTTTACTACAATGGTACTAGATATTAAAAATGAGAGTTTATTATGTTACCTGAAGAGGTCGATCTGTAAAAGGGACAATAATTAACGTAAAAGAGTCAGGTTTTTACCTAATTATATTATGGCACCTGGTTGCAAGCTGCAGGCACTATTCGGTTTCTTTACCTTTAAACTTTTACCCGTGAGGGGACAGGTTAGAATACAGTTCCCCTCTGCCGCTGGAAGAGCATCTCGTAAGAGCCGAGTAATGAGATCTGTTACCCGACAGGCTTGCAATAACCAACATTATCGAGCCACATTTGGGCCAGATTTACCCCTCCTCCCATCCCGTTATTGCTTTGGTTTTAGTGAACTTTGGGTTCCCTTTCAGGGTCCACTGATACTCTTCAATCCCCTTCCTTACTCTATCTTCGATGTGGCAACGCAAAACAAGAGTCACTCTCTTGTATTGTCGATGTCCATGGGCGACGTTGGCCACTTACCATCAGGTGGGGCGTCTGCTCGTTTGCCCCTAATTGCTATAAAAAAAACTTCTGAGCATACCCATGACAATGTTCATATGTAGAATCTTTTTCAGATTTTATTCTTTAAGGTAGGTATCGCCTAAAAGTTTACATCGTGTAAATAAATAGATGTAGGTCAACTTGGAATGGTGGCAAGAATTTCAGAAGCATTCCTCTAAATCGTAATACCAATTCTTTGGGCGGAAACCAGCCAACCCTCCTGTCTTCGTCGAGGGGATTTAACGAGGTGTTATATCTTTAAAGTGTTTGATATACGTATTTTTCTTCAAGAATTTTGCAGATAAAAGAACGCAGTTTATTAAATTAGACTAGTCTTTATTTATTTACACTATACAAATATATATTACTAGCTCTGTCTTACATGTTCGCGTTGACATTAAACATAGTACCGATACATCCACACTGACCTATGCCTCTCGTATATCTGGCGTGATTTGTATAAGTTTGTAGACCTGAATGAGTGAATTCATGAATAAAAGTGTGATTTTTAATGTTCAAATATAAAGTTATATCAGAAATACGAGACCCGTGATCAGACAGTGTTGGTAATCTATCTAATAAGTATGGGTCAGTACCATTACCACATAATTTCAAATCATTAATATGTCTATTAATCTATGAGTTGTAGAAAATAGCACCTCTTTATTATAGAACGACTATTTAAACAAATAAAATATTTAATATTAATATTACTTAAACAATTCGCACGCACCGAAAGAAAAAATGAGAAAGTTTGCTTTTGAAGAGTAAGAAATATCACTATTTCTATACATATACTATCAGAAAATTGGGCATATTCTCAATCTTTTTCTGTTGAAAGTCATTCTTGTAAAAATCATGTAAAGGACAGGTATGGATCGAAATCATTCAAATAATAACGAGATCGTAAGTTAAAAATTAAGTGACCTAAAAAAACAAATACGGAATAAAATGTCAAAGAATATTTTTCACTGACTTCTGAGAGAATAGAAAAATTGATCTCACCAATATCGAGAAATTAATACAAATTTTCGTTGAAGGTAATAGAAAAAGTATTTAAATAGACCAGTTTCTTTATAATTTTATACAAACTCACATAACTTAAGGCAATATCACATAAAAGGGATCTTCATTTAACTCTATTACATCTTTAGAAAGGGCAGTCGCCAGAGGGCTTACCTTTAAAACCCTGGGACCTTTGAATAAGTTTGTATAAAACAAGATTTCTTATTCAACTTCTAAGATTTAGATTATTTAAATATAAATTAAAATATATTTAGATATCATAAATAGAAGTACAATTACGTTTTAACCAAGTGATATAACAATATAACAGTGTTTATTGTGTTACCCCCTCTTAGTTTACGGCAAGTTTTATTGCAAGCAATTGCGACTATTGTCGGTCATGTCACAATAATAGAAAATATCATACTAGTTTATTTATTGTCTTACCCCCTCTTGCGTAACGAAAAATTTTATTGGAAGGTTTTGTGACTAATTTTGGTCATGTCGCAATAACAGAAACTGTTACACCGGTGTGTTTAACATGTTACCCCCTCATAGGTTATGACAAGTTTTATTAGAAGCTATTGTGACTAATGTCGGTCATGTCGCAATAACAGAAACTGTTACACCGGTGTGTTTAACATGTTACCCCCTCATAGGTTATGACAAGTTTTATTAGAAGCTATTGTGACTAATGTCGGTCATGTCGCAATAACAGAAACTGTTACACCGGTGTGTTTAACATGTTACCCCCTCATAGGTTATGACAAGTTTTATTAGAAGCTATTGTGACTAATGTCGGTCATGTCGCAATAACAGAAACTGTTACACCGGTGTGTTTAACATGTTACCCCCTCATAGGTTATGACAAGTTTTATTAGAAGCTATTGTGACTAATGTCGGTCATGTCGCAATAACAGAAACTGTTACACCGGTGTGTTTAACATGTTACCCCCTCATAGGTTATGACAAGTTTTATTAGAAGCTATTGTGACTAATGTCGGTCATGTCGCAATAACAGAAACTGTTACACCGGTGTGTTTAACATGTTACCCCCTCATAGGTTATGACAAGTTTTATTAGAAGCTATTGTGACTAATGTCGGTCATGTCGCAAGAACAGAAACTGTTACACCGGTGTGTTTAACATGTTACCCCCTCATAGGTTATGACAAGTTTTATTAGAAGCTATTGTGACTAATGTCGGTCATGTCGCAATAACAGAAACTGTTACACCGGTGTGTTTAACATGTTACCCCCTCATAGGTTATGACAAGTTTTATTAGAAGCTATTGTGACTAATGTCGGTCATGTCGCAATAACAGAAACTGTTACACCGGTGTGTTTAACATGTTACCCTCTCATAGGTTACGACAAGTTTTATTAGAAGCTATTGTGACTGATGTCGGTCATGTCGCAATAACAGAAACTGTTACACCGGTGTGTTTAACATGTTACCCCCTCATAGGTTATGACAAGTTTTATTAGAAGCTATTGTGACTAATGTCGGTCATGTCGCAATAACCGAAACTGTTACACCGGTGTGTTTAACATGTTACCCCCTCATAGGTTACGACAAATTTTATTAGAAGCTATTGTGACTAATGTCGGTCATGTCGGTCGGAGGAATATTTCACAATTGTACAAGTAATAAAACATAAATTGCAATCAAAATAAAAAAAATATCTCTTTACTTATCAGCAAGAGTGAGAAAAATAATTTCACTATAAAAAAAATCGTTTTTAGATAAGATATGAAGACAATAAATCTTCAAATTTTCATTTTTAGGAGCTTTACAGAGTAGATTTTCTATAATAATAATGATTCAGAACATACTAAAGGTATCAAAAGATTCTGTAATTCTATACTGATATTTTATAATATTTTGTTTATATTTAATAGTTAGTACTGGAGATGAAAAAAATATATACTCCTATGTGATAATAATAAAACGGTTATCAAGTTGGAAGCCTTTTCCAATAAAAAAATAAATAAATATCTACGTTTTCTTTTTACGCTACTAACACAATGAACTCTAGTTGATAATATTTGTTCATTTTCTAGAAAAGAAATTATAGTCAGTAAGTTTATGAAGCGAACTCAAAAAGCAGGGCTATATTCTCCTATAATCCCAGTTTAATGTCCACTGTCTCCGGATAAAATGTAGTCATTATATTGTTTACGAGAGCTCCGTCTCTGTACCCGTGGACAATAACAGACCTTTGTTAAATATAGGGTTGGGTAGTTCGAAAAATTAAAAATAATACAGTTTACCCATAATTTGTCCTACTTTCAGATCTTAAGATCGTTCTATTATCGGCTGGGTAAACTACTCTGTGTATTAACAACACTGTGTATTTTTCGTACTGTGTATTAATAAATAAAAAAACCCTATTGTACTACTAGACAGACGTGTTTTAATACGTACGTGTTATGCCTAGATAATAGGTAGGTATGTTTGAGGCCAACAGTGATTATCACAGGTACCATCACGTGTTATGTTTGTGTACGGCTGGAACACCCTACATCATCACGCTGTTACAATGTCCTCTATAAGCCGCGTCAAGTTCAAAACGGTATTTACATCAAGTGTAGTATTTTTTTAGGACACAAAGTAATTTATATTACTTTTAGATCCATTACTTATATCTATGCAAAAAATCACGGCGTTCCAACGCCTTAAAATAACACGAAATGAGAAAAAACAGACTTACTCTCTAATAATATTCATACCTCATTGCAAAAATCTATGTAAAGGGAAGCGAAGATGAATTGTTTAATTTTTTACTGGACTTTTATCATGAAAAAAGTAAAATGTTGACGTAAATTTACTGCCCAAAGTTCTGGAGTCACGTACTGAAATTATAATAATTTAAAATCCTTTGGGACTTTAACTGGTGTTCTGAAAATATGTATCAAAAATATTCGTATTTGTGCTATATTTAAATACGATTTCCGTTGTAACATGTCCGTGATTAGTCACAGGAGCTTCTAATAAAACTTGTCGAATCCTTAGGGCAACAATAAATACACCGGTGTAAGAGTTTCTTTTATAATCACATGACCGACCTAAGTCACAATAAAATATTGTTTTTTAAATTTTTAAGGGGGTAATTTTCCAGAAACGTAAAAATCTCTAGTAGAACGAAGTCAAGTCCAATAACAATAATTAGGCAACCCTACTCCCACAGGATTACTCAACTGTCCGACGAGTATTATCTTTGTCACGAAATTATCAACAATTATAATTCACTTCACCCCAACAATTTATATATTTGGAATTACGTGATTTGGTGAAATTACTACAAAAAGTATTATAACATTTTGTTTATCACGTTTCATATAAATACGATGATCAAAACCGCCCTCCACTTAAAACTTATAGGTCCTGCTGTAATAGTTTAGGGGCAGTATGACGAGTGAATTCATGAAACGAATTATTACTAGTTATAATTTAGTTGTGTCTTTTTGAGAATCATATTGGTCGTTAATTTACTGCTAGGTTCATATAAATGTAATACAAAGCTCCAGACATAGATTTCTGTCTATCCATTATATGTCATGTGCAGTATTCCTTACTTCCGTAGGAAATGCATTTTAATATAAATCACTATCTAAATAATTAGATGACATTATTCATTATATTTATTTATTAAATTTATGTATTGTTTATGTAGTTTATTGTAACCTTAGAATATTTATTAGTTTATTATAATTGTATGTATTCATATTATATAATATTATTGTGTAGGTGTGTATGTATTCGGTTGTAATATATTAGTATATTGAAGCTACACCACCTTCGTTATTTCAACCTCCGCTCCTCCCAAGACAGGGTTGTCTGGAAGGGATGGCTAACTAGTCAAAAGACCGCCCGTTGTACTTCACTTTATATTTGGTTTTTATTTTACTGTGTTATTTTTTTTATGTGGTGTACAATAAAGTTATAAATAAATAAATAAATTTAATTGACACATTGCTGAAATTTGTCAAAATAGCTTTTACTGAAATATCGAACTTGACGTATATTACATAATTAGATTATTCAAGCATCATTATGGAGTTGAAGTACCCACAATTATAATTGCAATGCCATTATCAAAACTGTACTCAAATGCGTAGTTTGCGCTTAATTCGGTATATAGATTGTAATGAATAATCGATAATAGAATTGTGATTAGAGCATGAACTCACGTAGTAGAAATAGTGGTATGTATTGTTGGCAACACCGTTTATAAAGTAGTATTGGCGGCGAGTACGCATTAAATGGTTAACGTAGGCACACGTCGTTTTCTTGAAGAAACCCGAGCATTTAGAAACTGAACGTTAAATACGTTAACAACTCTATTGTTATACCTTTGCCTGAGTTACCAGACTACAATTTAATAAAAAATGTGTCTTCTATTCGATAGTTCTTTATAATCCTTTTAAATTGTCTGATGAAATCTTGCTGCGTACCACTAAATAAACATACTTCCCCCATTTTTTCTGATTTTAATACCGATATTTTATTTTTATTTTTTTCTACACTTGTACTTTACTTGCAGTTTTTTTTTATAATACATTAGGTGCAAACGAGCAGATGGTCCACCTGATGGTAAGTGACCACCATCACCCATGGACATCGGCAAAACAAGAGATACCCTGTTGTTATGTCGATACGTTGCATCCTCGAAGATAGAGTGTGGAGGGGGAATGAAGAAAAACATGCTGCGGTTTCAGCGGACTCTGAGCAAGAGCCTAGAGTCCACTAGATCCACAGTATTAATAGGATGGGAGAGGGTAAGTCTGGCCCACATGCGGGCCAGACTTACCCTCTCCCATCGGATCCCCATCGGATCGACCGGAACGCGTCTGTGACACTTGGTGGTCGGATTCGCATGCTGGTGGTCGCAAGCCAGTCGGGGAACAGATCCCCTACCACCAAAGGGGTGCTGGGTTACTCGACTCTTACGAGACGCTCTTCCAGCGGCAGAGGGGAATAGTCTTTTTTATTTCTTTTACTCGTTATCTTTTTTAGATTTTATTTTCATTTATCAGCGTACCAGCCTTACTTGGCGCCTCCACCAATTCACACCTCACCAGTGTCGGGATCGATTTAATAAATATAAAGGGCGTAACTTCTTTTTATACTTCTTTATTTACTCTAATTATCTACTATTTCACATTTTTCATTCTATAAATAAACCATTTTCTGAACTATGTCCTGCCTCAGCCTATTCAATATTTTTAATATTTAAAAACAAATAATTTTATTATCGACTGCCAGACTTGTATATGGAGTTTTGCACCAACAAATCTCCAAACTACAGTACTTTGGTACTACGAGCCGGACTTTTGCGTCTTTATCGTTACAGTAATCCATCGAATATAAACTTTTCAAAATTTGTTAACATTTACTCAATTGCAGAAGTAATCAATGTTACCAAATTGTGTGTGTGATTTTAGAGCGCATATAAAAAGGAAATTATAATAACAGCTTTTATTAAATACATTTTTTATAAGTGTTAAAATAATAGATCATTCTCCTCCACAGCTACTGAATAAAAAATTACTCGTGAATATCAAAAATATTCGCACTTCAACCTTTGAACGTTAATAACGATTTCATATAACAAAATTCATTTTATATTCGAAAAAACTGAAATATATTTTTATATTATATTTCAGTGAAAAATCCAGTTTATGGCACTATTGTATGCTTCGGCACGATTAAAGTATGAAGTGTGTTTTGAGATACTTTTGACTACTATATTTATTTTATGTATTATATTTTGTCGTGCGGGTCCCGCTCGACTTCGTTCGCGTGTTACACCGCTCCTATGGGTCGTAGGGACATGTTAAATAGCCTAAGTTACTCCTTGTTACATCAGCTATCTGCCAGTTAAAGTCCCGTCAATCGGTCCAGCCATTTCAGAAATTAGCCGGAACAAACAGACAGACACAACAGAGACAGAACAAATAGTGTTTTGGTATATGTGGTGTGTGCACTTAGTAAAAAGCGGTTATTTTAATATTACAAACAGACACTCCAATTTTATTTATATGTATGGATTACTAGGTTTTAAATTGAAGCATATTACTCTCTGATACGTTATCTATTTAATAAGTAAAATCATCAAAATCAAATTAACCATTCGGAAGATTATCCTTTTATAAAGTTTTCTTTTGATGATTCTTTTGATTTTCCCGGAAAACAGAGGTATGTAGACAATCTTAGAACCAAAACCTTTCCTTTAGAGTTACTTAGTTCGCCTTAGATAAAACAAAGATAAAAAGCACATTATATAACAAAGAAAAGAAGAAAAATCTTCAATCAGATTTCTTATTATTTTTTACATGAAACATTCACATAACAAAATTATACGGGACGAGTGTGCAAATATTTAACATATAATCGAATATGTTACACAGATGTTTCTTGACAGGTAATAATATTTTCGTAACTTTTAGAGAGGGTTGTACAATAAATACACTAGTATGACTTTTTCTGTTAATACCATATGACCGACATTTGTCACCACGGCTTCCAATAAAAATCGAGGAAACAAAATAAATACATAGGTGTGACTGTTTCTATTATAGTCACATGACCGACATTAGTCACAATAGTTACCAATAAAACTTGTCTAAATCTAATATAATTTAGTGTGACTAAATCAAGTTCAACAACTAAGTCAAGTTTCAAAATAGATATTTTAAAAAAATCAGTTTTGTTTTAATTGATTAGTTGTGTGGGTTTAAGGAAGTTTTAACATAATTTCGCTACATGTTAGCAACACTGTTTATAAAGTAGCAGTAGCGGGTAGATCATTTTATATTATTTCGAGTATACCGACGTAAAGACAATATATAACCTTTAGTACGATAGATTAGTCTCAGTCTCTCTGGTGTTTTCGTGCAGTGAACATGGAAGTTAGTGTTATAGTGTCG
The DNA here is from genome assembly GCA_905147385.1 of Limenitis camilla. Lineage (NCBI taxonomy): Eukaryota > Metazoa > Arthropoda > Insecta > Lepidoptera > Nymphalidae > Limenitis > Limenitis camilla. The sequence goes on from LR990247.1 coordinate 11,041,115, forward strand.
TGATTAAGGTTACCCTTCTCGAGGTCCACGTGAGTTTACTTTATTATCTATTGTTGTCAGCGAGATCGAGTGGTGGAGGTGAGAGTTAATATATTATGAAAGAGCTCTTTAAACCTGCTCCTGGGTCTCAAGCCCCAGGCACCGCTCGCCTCAGTCTAAATTGCATGTGTATACGTGTTGCTGTACAGTAATGGGAATCATATCTCTCTCTCCATATACTTAGCACTACTAAATTCGTAATTTCACACTTGATATTTTCAGAAAAATTTGACTATTGACATTAATATGGAGAAAAGATTTATTATACAACTAGTCGTTTGATTTTACATTTTAATCGCTAGTAATTCCCAAAGACATAACGGCCACACAGCTCGACATGCATTTCATCCCCACGTCGATAGATGGCGTACGAGCACACTCATTTGTTTACTTTGCATTCTTAAGAATTTTTTCGCGATAAAACTTAACCTACGCCTTCCTCAAGCTCTACTTTATATCTGTATCACATATCATCAGAATTAGTTCAGTAATTTAAGCCTGATTATGCAATAGACAGACAGACGCCATCTATTCGTCTAAATATTCGCGGGTAAGCAGCGTTGTGTGTGGTATTACTATGCGGTATAGGTCCTATGTAGATGACAAATGGGCAAAAACAAACAAGACAAGAGATTGAGAATTTAATCCAGCTATATCACGAGATACAGCCTTTTAGAATCTGTAGACCAAATTCGACAATTTAAGCGAAATCTCAACTATACAAGAGTAGTTTGCGTACACTTTGAAGAGTGAAATGGTTTGTAATGTAGGACAACTATTCCAATTACTCAGCTAAAGGGTTGCGTTGGCAACAAGTGTCAAAATCTTCAACCCCTAACTAAATTGGAAGTATTTTGAAGAAATTAAAATGTATCATTGTTTCATAAGGAAAAGCTTGAGAAAAAGACAAACCACTCTTCTCTTATTACCATCCATAACTATATTTGTGACTTTTGACATCCCTCTATGGATCTGATTTTTCAAAAAACGGATCTCATTGTCAATTTTCTGGTTTTCTTTTTATGCTTTCTTCAGTTTCTTCGTATCTAAGATTATATATTGATGGTATTTGTGCGAGACGATACTGTAATGGCAACCTTAGTCTAGAACCTCCACTAGTCGAAATGATGATACTAAAATAAGTAAGAGGTAGACACTGAATACATACCAGTCCAGCTCGCTAACCTTAATGAGACCAAAGTTCAACATTGAACGTCCATCACCATCGTGACAACTCGTTAATGGCCCACTGCTGAGCCGGGTCTCCTCCTCACAATGAGGAGTGTGTTAGGCCATAGTCCTGATTGATAGATTTCATACATTTTAGGGTAAGTTAGGGAACTCTCAGAAGTGTAGCTATCCTCACGATGTTTTTCTTCACTGTTATAGAAAGTGATATTTAATTGTTTAAAACACACATAAATCCTGAAAGTCGTCTGGGGGTATTTGTGTGGCGGATCTAACTCGGACCTCCCTAGTAGGACATTCAAGTCTTAGGCACAAGGCTATGGGCAAAATTTTCCTAAAAAAAATTCTCCAGTTTCTAAAGAAATATTCGTCCAGCAATGAATTACCGTCCCTTGAGAACTCTCCAAGAGCTAATAATTTGCATGAACTATCTACTATAGCCTATCCTTTATTATAATGAAGTAAAAACATTTGTTCAGCAACTAACCGGTTCCTTTCCTAACAAACTTGCTCCAACTTCACCTGTAAATTATGTTAATTTCCATTAATTTGAAACTACAGAGGGAATAAAGAGCAGTTTTAAAAATGTTGGAAGTTGTTCTTGTAAGCATTTTTCTGTATTTTCAACTGCGAAAAAAGTTTTTAATTAATTTAGTCTAATTATTCTTGTTTAAAATAGCGGTTTTTTTTGTGTTAGGAGTTTAAAATATGTCAATACGTACCTGAATATGATATCCTAGCATATTTGTTAAGTATCCACCGTTCTTATTCCTTGTGGCTATGATTGTTTCTTCATTATCGTCAAAGTCATTATTTTAAGCCAAACATTGCTTGGCTTTCTATATAATGTGCATTGTAGTCAACATATGGATAATATTTATTGATAGTTATTAGGCAGAGATTTATTATTCGAATCCGACCACCAAGTGTCTTTGACGCGATCCAGTCAAGCCACATGTGGATCAGGTCACCCTCGCTCTATCGCAACATTTTTCACTTCACTCTATGTTCCAGATTGCAACATATTGTCGATGTCCATGGGCGGCGGTGGCCACTTACCATCAGGTGGATCATCTACTCGTTTGTATCTTATATACCATAAAAAAGATCCCTTATATCTAATTGTTTGTCTTATTCTTAAAGATAAAGCGGTATCGCAATCGGTATATCGGTCTGTAATTTTAAGTAAAAATACAGACAAAAACATCTTCTTTGATCCAAGGTGATTAATTATATTAGATCTTTCACTTTTTTACAGCTAATCAGGATAATGGACGAGATCAAGATCCTTTAACATCTCATTAATGTAAAAAATGAATTTTACAAGCCAAGGCCTTCCTTTGCTTTTTTAATTCAATGATGGGTTTGATTTAGTAGAAAAGTTGATTTCTTTTGTTAGTTATTCAAAGATATTTTATACAATGTTGAGCCTGAAAGCTTTGTGGGATAATGGAGGTTTTGTTGTTTTATCAGATAACTAGGAGACCTGCCTTGACTTCGCACCTATAATTTACAAAACATTTAATTTCATGCACTTAACATGTTTTACTATTATGCCGCAAGAACTCTGAATTTTCCAAGATAAAAAATAGCGTATGTATTTATCCAGGTTATAAAGCATATGTATGCTAAATTTCATTAAAATTTTTTCAACCATTTTTCCGTGATTGAGTAATAAACATCTAAACATATATTTTTTTAGTAAGGGAAGATAACTAGAAGTTGTATGTATACTTTTATATAATCTTTAAATTCCATTAAACACATTTTATTATTATCCCACAGAATCTGTACATTTCCGGGACAAAAAGCAGATTTTCAGTCGTTACAACGATAAACGAATTAATAATAGTAGATACCATATTCCAGTTGCCATAATTTATTTAGTTTACAGAAGAAGAATGTAAACAGTACACAAACGAACATAAATTTACATTTATATTATTATAATAATATCATACATTTTAGTATTTCCCATAAAATACTATGAACTCGTGCGTGAACAACGATTGAGGGTACAGAAAGGGATCTGTAATAATGAATATGGATATTGCCTTCACTTCTGCTTTCATTTGCGTTATTCAATATTTTGCTTTTATGATCATAATATTACTTATCGAATGTCTGTACAAAGAAGACAAGCCTTAACTATTTGGGGTGTCACACTCCCCAAAAAAAATCAATAATTTATTGATGTTATACTATCAATCATTCTGTGTATAGTAGAAAAAAATCGTGTGGAAACCTGCACCCCTGAAAGTTAGCTGGTGTTAGCGTCTCTGGCGATGTTGTACAAGAAGATTATATCTAACTAGCGACCTGTTTATGTATTGTATCATACATTCATCATCATGTATTATACATATAAACCTTCCTCTTCAATCACTATCTATAAAAAAACCGCATCAAGATCCGTTGCTTAGTTTTAAAGATCTAAGCATACATAGAGACAGGCAGACAACCGGGAAGCAACTTTGTTTTATACTCTGTAGTGATTAGTGCAGTGATTGCAAGTAAATGCAATGCATACACGGGCAATTTAGACAGAGCCGAAGCCTGGGGCTTGAGACCCAGGAGCAGATTTAAAGAGCTCTTTCATAATATATTAACTCTCACCTCCACCATTCGACATCGCTAATGACAATAAAGTAAACTTACGTGGAGCTCAAGAAGGGTGACCTTCACCACCTTCCATATACACTGCGCGACTAGACTGACTCTAATGTATCGCTCTAAAGGTTATATATTGTCAACATGTACAATACTAATTTATAAACAATAAAATTTGGAAAAATCAAATCAAAAGCACGTAAAAAATTTGATTTACGAGATGTAATTTAATATTGAGTGTGAATGTGTGTGTGAATTTGTTCAGCAAAACACACGATCAAGGTTCAGGGAATCATCAATCAAGTCGCTAGGAAACAATTGGCATGATTTATAACTTTGGAATTTTACCGTTATATTTGAAATATATTTTTGTTTTGAACCGCCCGATATACGACTGTGTAAGGGTTCGATAGGTTCCTATAGATCTATGGTAGTAATGGGCTTTATTATTCGATTTAATATTCGAGGCTAAATCATTTTAAAATGAAAACACTTGTTGAGCGAAGATAGAAGGTATATTAGACAACTTGTTTCTAGACAAATTAATTACCGTGTCCTGAACTTCTAATACGTATCAATTTAACTTTTCCCTCTAGATCACAACGAATTAAAATTAAAAAAAAAATCTTTGCATTCCCTCACTTCACTCAACTGTTTATTAAAATTATATAATAGACTTTTCCATTGACATTTTTTGTAATTTTGTTTAGAATTCATTTTTTTTTAATAATTTTTGCTTATAGTAAATTCGTTTGCTTTTATATTGTAATATTAACTAATATTATAATTTAATTTAGCTGTTGTTTTTAACTATAAGAAATCATTAAGTCTAAGATGCCATTTACTCGTTTTGTTTGATGTGATTATTTGCCTGTTACGGAGCGTATAAAGGCGGAAACACATTTACGTGTCGTGTCGTGTCGCGACAGAAGCGTATCTGTTTCATACATTTAATATGGTTACTTGAGCATACTTGAGTGTTGTGTCGTGTCGTGGCACGGACTGCTGGCCACCGATTGCGCCACGGCGGTGGTGGGGGTAATGACTATAATATCTAGCGCTTTTTTTATTTTATTTTATTTCGCAAAATTTAGTATGAATTTAGTAAGTCTTTTTAAGTCAGGTTGAACCTGATAATGGACTTCGTCAAACTGTGCTTTGTTCATTCTAAAGTACTGTTTTTTTTCTGACTCCCTCTGTTTATAGAATGAACCCAGTACCCTTTTTTATTATTTTTTTTTGTCCTCAAGAAGTTTCATTTCTAAGAGAAATCAAAAAATGTTTCGTAACTACAGCTATCATTTATAATAGGATATCCAAAAATATTAGAAAACTTTCAATCAATTAAAAAAATTAAAACAATGGCTACTAGAAAAATGATTTTATGAACTAAAAGAATTTGAATAATGTAATGCTTATTTATTATTATTAAAATAAATCTATGACATTGTATGTATAATTTAATTATGGCTTTAAAATTAAATTGTGTCTATAATTAATTTGTGACATTGTTTAATTTAATTTATAAATGAATTTTCTATAATAAATATTTGTATGCTAAGTCCTGGCAAAACTTGTGGAACCTTTAGCATGCATTAATCAAACCATTTTACCACATTTTTTACAAATAAATATATTTGATTTGCTTAAAATCGTTATCCAACTGAGAGGAAAACATTATGTACGTTTTAACACTGCAAGGTTCTGTTCGTTCGGTTTTTTTTTACACGTCCTGAAATTTGCCGACTCCTTGAGATTGGATCACCGAGGAGTGTAGAAGCTTCGCCTCGCCGAGTCAGTCTTAGCCCCAAACTCTAGCTAAGCTCACCCCTCTAATTTTTTAGATTTAATTAACATGTAGAAAAGTAGAAAAATATAATTTTAAGACATATTCCGGATTTTCTTCCCCTCCTGACGACGCCATCCCGCCTTATAATTCTTACATAATACTTGAACGGCCCCTAAACAGAAATTTTCAGGTTCTTTAAAAGAGTATGTATGGTGCCTACGCCACACTTTCTCTAACCTTCTCACTCTTCTATGTGACGCAGGCGGAGTTGACTAGTATATTGTTTATGGTGTGAAATGAGAATTGATCAACCAAATGATTGATATTATTGACAGCATTGAGTATATAGGCCAACGCGCATGAGGTCACTGCCTGTGTCGGTTTAGGCTATTAATAGGTCAATGGTTCATGGCTGGAGTTGTGATTGTGGGTGGGTGATAGTGATGGCTTAGGCTGCGTTTTCACCAGAGATAAGCGAAGATGTATAGCGAGGGATGTGAGCAATTCTATTGGTTCATAACAAACACATCTCTTACAACGCATCCTCCCATAAATAGTGGCGGTGCTTGATAAAAGTCAAATACATATTAATAGTAATTATATAAAATTCAATAACAATTCTTTTGATGGAAGTTTTTGGATTCAAAATTGCTCTTGTTTTGCAAAAATACTCCATCCTCGTCGTGGATTGAACTACCTACACGCAGTACGCTCACAATTATACTGATAGCATAAAACTATAATTTCATCATATTGTCGTATATTCTGGTTAAGTAACAAGTTCTCGTATCATTGTATGACATCCAATATGTCTAATTATTGATTAGACACGACTAGACAGATTGTATCCACAATTACAGTGACATAACTAGAACATTCAGTTATTGGATCTCAGCGAACCAATATCACAATATATCAGTTTACCATTCACTACTTATTGTTATCTACTTGGGAACCGTACAGTAACACGAACAAGACAATAATAATATGCACTATATCAATAATGGAGCCCCAGAGTCACGACACCACACCACTGCACAGCCATAATCGTTACCAGGCAAGATCCGTTTTAAAAAATGGCTCAAGCCTATTGGAACAGAGGTTATATACAATCTTGGAATTAATTAAACGTACTACCCGCGAATATAAAGTTATCAATAGAGTTGCTAACTGTACAAGTATTTTTTTATCGAGTTTTATAGTTTTATCAAAATTATCCATCTAGCCATAAGTCTTCAGCGTTATAGAGTACTACTGGGTCAGTGAGGTCCCCTGACATCTTCAAGATATATAGTAGGTACTAAAAGGTCTTATGCGATGGCTAAAAATGCAAGAGAGCAATTGACGTTGAGAGAAGAGGCAAAGTATTTGAGTTTGTGCGGTTGTAGGGGGTAATCTCTGGATCTACTGAAACGATTTTGAAAATTCTTTTACCAATAGAAAGCCACATTAATTGTTAGTGTCATAGACTACATATTACCCGAATAATAAAAAAATCTTTTTCGTGGTAGTCGGATTTGCTGCAGTAAGGCGGAGAATAAGCGGTCAAACAAAAACGTTTGTTACGTAACGATGAGAGATATATGATTCATAGTTGCGGGTAGAGTATGAATGTAGTAAGTGAACAGTTTGAACACCTAAGCGAAGTGAGAACACGTCGGGGTATAAATAAGTAAAGTTGCTATAAATAGAAAAGGAAAAAAAAACTATTACTGAACATTTGTGCAGAAACAGTTTTGCTTTTACCATTAAGTATATGTAACAAGTAAAGGTTTTCCTGTGTAAGGGTCAAGACTATTTGTAAATTTCCTGATATGAGTACAAAGGTACAAAAGTATACAGCTACAGGAAATTAGCGTCATAAATACCTACCCTTTTTTAAAATTTACTAGTATTCTAAACCTCCTCCAAGTAAGCTAAAATGCTTGTGTTAGGAGTGGGCCACGTTAGTTGCCCAATGACTGGGCTATTGACACTTAAGTAATAATATTTATTATTATTGTGTCGTATTGTGTTGCAGAGTGAGCGAGAGGAACGCATATAGACGAAACAGTAAAGCACTAAACGCAATGACTACAGAATAGCAATGCTACTATAATACTACACTAACTTGGAATAGTAAGTGTAATTTTGTATAGGACTGTGTATCTAGTTATTATTTAGTGATCAAAATTTTGAGAACAGCTTAAGTACCTATTTAAAATTATTGTCTTATCTTAAAAAAATATTTAGTAGTTCAATCCAGACAAGGTCCCCCTAACGACTATTTCGGTTAACAAGGTCGCCAATATAAAAACTAATCCTTTATTTATATAATATTTCATAAGTTAGCAAATAATTGAACCTAATATTTTAGTCTAGACTAAATGTATTGAATGGAAAAATATTTATTTAACAAAGTAATGAGATTTTGCAAAATATCAATTCGATCATTCGCTTCGCATATAGGTATCCGACATTAGGTCCGGCACTAGGATAACGGTTTCTGTTGTTACATGACCGGCATTAGTCACAATGGCATGCAATAAAACTTGTTTAACCTAAGAGGGGGGAACACAATAACACACCGGTGTGACGGTTTCTGCTTTAGCACGTGACCAACTCTAGTCACTATAGCTTCCAATAAAACTTGTCGTTATCTATAACCTCTTTACCTATGACACACTGGCGAGACAGTTCCTGTTATTGTCACATGACCGATATTAGTCATAATAGCTTCCAATAAAACTTGTCGTTATCTATAACCTCTTTACCTATGACACACTGGCGTGACAGTTCCTGTTATTGTCACATGACCGATATTAGTCATAATAGCTTCCAATAAAACTTGTCGTTATCTATAACCTCTTTACCTATGACACACTGGCGTGACAGTTCCTGTTATTGTCACATGACCGATATTAGTCATAATAGCTTCCAATAAAACTTGTCGTTATCTATAACCTCTTTACCTATGACACACTGGCGTGACAGTTCCTGTTATTGTCACATGACCGATATTAGTCATAATAGCTTCCAATAAAACTTGTCGTTATATTAACCTCTTTACCTATGACACACTGGCGTGACAGCTCCTGTTATTGTCACATGACCGATATTAGTCATAATAGCTTCCAATAAAACTTGTCGTTATCTATAACCTCTTTACCTATGACACACTGGCGTGACAGTTCCTGTTATTGTCACATGACCGATATTAGTCATAATAGCTTCCAATAAAACTTGTCGTTATCTATAACCTCTTTACCTATGACACACTGGCGTGACAGTTCCTGTTATTGTCACATGACCGATATTAGTCATAATAGCTTCCAATAAAACTTGTCGTTATATTAACCTCTTTACCTATGACACACTGGCGTGACAGTTCCTGTTATTGTCACATGACCGATATTAGTCATAATAGCTTCCAATAAAACTTGTCGTTATCTATAACCTCTTTACCTATGACACACTGGCGTGACAGTTCCTTTTATTGTCACATGACCGATATTAGTCATAATAGCTTCCAATAAAACTTGTCGTTATCTATAACCTCTTTACCTATGACACACTGGCGTGACAGTTCCTGTTATTGTCACATGACCGATATTAGTCATAATAGCTTCCAATAAAACTTGTCGTTATCTATAACCTCTTTACCTATGACATACTGGCGTGACAGTTCCTGTTATTGTTACTTGACCGATATTAGTCATAATAGCTTCCAATAAAACTTGTCGTTATCTATAACCTCTTTACCTATGACATACTGGCGTGACAGTTCCTGTTATTGTTACTTGACCGATATTAGTCATAATAGCTTCCAATAAAACTTGTCGTTATCTATAACCTCTTTACCTATGACATACTGGCGTGACAGTTCCTGTTATTGTTACTTGACCGATATTAGTCATAATAGCTTCCAATAAAACTTGTCGTTATCTATAACCTCTTTACCTATGACATACTGGCGTGACAGTTCCTGTTATTGTTACTTGACCGATATTAGTCATAATAGCTTCCAATAAAACTTGTCGTTATCTATAACCTCTTTACCTATGACATACTGGCGTGACAGTTCCTGTTATTGTTACTTGACCGATATTAGTCATAATAGCTTCCAATAAAACTTGTCGTTATCTATAACCTCTTTACCTATGACATACTGGCGTGACAGTTCCTGTTATTGTTACTTGACCGATATTAGTCATAATAGCTTCCAATAAAACTTGACGTAACCTTGATAAAGACACTTGTGTGACAGGTTAACATAATTATAATAAGAACAATATTATAGAATATGAACGGGCTATAAACAAACAAGATTTTAGAAAGAAAAGCTAAAGAAGGTATAAAGAACATTGTTTAAGAGATTTCTGTTATTAACACACACATACATAAACGTCTTACATTAGCCTTTATATCGTTCCAGTGCCCCAACACAATACGGCTTACTTAAATCACTTTTACGAATTGAAAAAATGAGTTTTCATATTGAACTCTATTTCCTAAGCCTTAGGGTTGTAAATATATTTGGTAAAATATAGAAGTGAAAAGTCCCTTAGTTTCTAAATACAATTTACTTTGGGTCTTTTTTATGTAACAGCTATAGCTATACGCTAGTAATATACCCTTGGTTTTTTCAGGTAGTTCTTTGGTTTTGATCAAGTAGTTTTAATGTATGTTTGACCCCTAAGACTTTGTTTTCACCAGAGATGTGCAAGAATTAGTTGCGAGGTATGTGTTCTTCAAAACTAGTAGAATTGATGTATTTGATACACTTTATGGGAATCTACGTGGAAACGCTGTATAACTAAGAAATAACTGGGAATAAGAAAAAAGATATTGCAGATGAATAAGAAAAGGTAGAAAATTCAGCTAACAATCACGATAGTAGCCGTAAAAGAGTTGGAAAGAAGATTCTTACTGCTGGAATAACATAAAAGGTTTAAATAGTTTTTACAAGTCTGAAATGAAAAAATCATAGATGATGAAAGGAGTGACAATTCTAGCACATATCTGATGACATTCTAGCACATACCTTAGAATGACATTGATTATGGAAAACCTGGGAGAAATAAGAAAACAGAATAGGAAAGTAACATTAAATTCGTTAAAAGCTAACGCTGCAACGAAAGGACCGATGAATTAGCAAAACGAGCAACTTTAAAGAACACAACGGCCTAGAGAAACGTATGGGAAAAAGCGAACAAAAAGTAAGAACTCAGTTAAGGTAAATTCACAGAAAAATCGACGTTTATTTCATCCGTGAGGGGATGGGTTGGACTACAATTCCCCTTTGCCACTGGGAGAGCATCGTAAGAGCAGAGTAATCCAGCACCCCTGTTCCCGGTGGTAGGGGTTCCCCCGTTCCCTGACTGGCTTACGACCACCAGCATGCGAATCTGATCGCCAGACTTACCCCTCCCCACCCATCCCGTTAATACTTCGTTTCTAGTGAACTTTGGGTTCTCGTTCAGGGTCCACTGAAACCGTAGCATTCTTTATATTCTATTTTGCAGGCGGCAACGCATCGGCAAAAATCTTGTATTCCCGATATTAAGGGGCGACAGTGGCCACTTACCATCAGGTGGACCGTCTGCTCGTTTGCTCCTTAACTGCTATTAAAATTGAAAGCTGAGAAAGATAAACAAATGATATATTAGACTTTGGCCAAGAGATTGTCGACATGATGTGGATTCAGGAATTATTTTGCCGATTGTCGTAACGGCTAATGGTCTTATGGCCAAATGCCTCGATCAACACCTTAAGAGGCTTGCATTAGATGGATAGATTAAGGGCCTGATGCAGAAGTTGATACTCTTGAACACGGCATGTATTGTGCGGAAGTTGCTCTCTCTGGAGCCCTAGACGCCATAAGCCGGTTGGCCTCAAGCCTGACAACTGGCTACCAATTTTATTACTGTAAGTATCAATAAACAAATAGTCTTAAAGCAAGACTTTTGTATTACTTTAGTATTTATGTTTGTTACCAATTTCCCAGTTCTCCATTGAATAATAAAAGTTTCTCAACTTTGACCCATATATTGCTGTTATTGTATCAGTTGCGTTTCATTGTAGCTAACCGATATCTTGGACTTTATCTGCATTGTTGTAAAATTAATAACGTTCATAATCAAGGCTTTTCTAATTAGCGGATTTACGATTTAAAATCAGTTGAATATACGCTATGATCGATTTTGATGAAAACAGTAATATTTAGGTTGCGTTCCAACCAGGGATGTGAGAGGATGCGAGAAATATGTTTGAGAACCAATAGGATCGATTAATTTGACACACTTTGGCATAGGGAGTGAGGTTTTGTACGTAAAAAGCAAGCAATCTGTGTGAGAAATATACGCAAGGGATATGCAGCGAGGAATGTGTGTGAGAACCAATCGCTTCATTTAACACGTGTTTGACGCACTCTGACGTGTGGAGCGAGGTTTTTGTACGTAAAACAAGTGTGTGAGGAAATACTTTTTAAAATTGAATTAAACTTTTAGTTTTTTCTTCCACCGGATGTGCTAGGCCGCTAACTGGTGCGAGGGATGTGTGTGTGGACGCTAACACGCTCGCATCTATAAAGAGTAGCAATTTTGCACAGAAAAGATATTTAATGTTTAGATCCGTTAAATTCCGCCAAATTGAATTTTCTTTTATTTATGTTAAACGTTCCAAATAGAGGTACTCTTCTAATAACCGATTTCTAGCGTCAATAGTTAAAACTTATAAATTTATTGGGAATATTCTAAAAACTATTCTACGATTTTCTCTGAGCAGAATTTAATTAATTTCTGCAACGTTTACAATTTTCTATTATACGACTCTATTTGTATCACAGTTAGACCTTGTAAGTATGTCACATCCACTCAAATCACCACATGATTCAATTTCAATTTATTTGAATCGATTTGCGGTAAAATTATTAACGCGACTTCGAAATGCATTAAATTAATCATGTAATTATATACGATAAATCACCGAATGACCAATTACTCGATTTAACTTATTAAATTTGACTTCAAAAATTATTCCACGTGTAAATTGTTCTTCTCTTTGATCTTTTTCATGGGAATAAATAAAGAGGTTTTTAATGAAGTCAGCAGCAAAACAACTTCCACTTTTTATTACTGCCTATGGGTGAAATTGACTATTATCTTCTGATCGCCTTATTTTGAATAAAGCAATTGCATTGATAAAGAAATAATTACTATAACGACTATCTTTAAAATTGCCTGATGACCAATTAATAAGGTTCTATGTGACTCTTATTGTTGCATATTCTTTGTGATCTTCTCTACAATGTTTCTCCAATTGTCAAGAAGCTTAGTTTTATGTGTCCAATCGGTACCCTTTCCCATTCTCCTCAATCCACCTCCCGCATATTACTGTAATAGCCTTGAGACTAATAAAACAAACACTTTCACTGACAATAGATGATCATAATATTATCTTCGAATCCATGATGTTTTAAGCATTTACAAGTTATAAGGTCAACACGTTTGAATGCTAACAAGATCATGAATATCAAATAGCACTGAATATGTTAGAACATTGACAAGTATTCAAGCAGTACGTTCTTAAGCTAACAGTAATAGTAACGATGAATAGCGTTGATTTGAGCAATTTTCATCGACGAGAGGTAAATGTTCAGGTTGAACACCTTATGCTAGGAATATATGTAGTGTTCTAATATTGTGGCATATCTAGTGGATATACTAGAAATGTAGCGTTTTCTATTTACTATACATCTATATATTTTGGAGCGTAAGTTAGGCTTAGGTTAAAATAAAGAACCTGGGCAGTATCTACGTTCTTCATTTTATTTTCTTGACTTTATTTTCTCTGAGTTAGTTGACTATGACCAAAAAAGTCATAAATTTTTAAATTTATGACTTTTTTTAAATCTGAAATTAATCTGGCTTTTGATCATGAAATAAAATCGTAATATTCTTGTCTGCAATAACTTCTATACTTCTTTCAAAATGCTTTTTATATAAATTAGAAACTATTATGACAAAATATCAACTATATAAGCCCACTTCTGATATTGGTTTTCTCTCTTCCACATTTATTCTTCACTTGAAGCACCAGAATATTCGAAAATGATTCGAATAGTTGCTAGATTGATATTGAACCTGCATGCAAATATAGATATCTTACGTACTCGCATGTAAATGTATGTAAAGTGTATCGCATGTGATGCAATTTATGAAACTGTAACGTTCTCTAACAGCGTCACGAACTTTGTATATTGAGAAGTTATTTGCACACTATCTTCAGGAGCTAGAACTTTGGTTACTAATTGAAATTTATTTACCTCTAGCAGGTCGTTGACATGGTCATTCGTAATATACATATATACCGGTCTGCAAAAGAAAGTCTTTCTAACTATAAAAATTTAGTCTTGAAATAAAAAACAACATTTAGAATAGTTAAGAAATATTTTTGAACATAAGTTTATTTTACTTAACTTAATGTTTTTAACATAAATAATAATACATAAAAACAAAAAGTAACCATTTTCACTGAATGGCAAAAACTTAAAAAATGTGTTTGTAAAAAAACATAAAAACCCTGATGAAGGTGATTGTAGTCTTAATATCATATTTTTAATAACTGGTGTTACCTCCTCTGGCTCTGATCACAGCTTCGAGTCTGTTTGACATACTGAAGACAAGGTTCCGGAGACGATGTTGGGGATATTCTTCCATCAGGGCAGATCATTGAGGGTGATAGGAGGTCGTCTGTGTCGTCTTACCAGCCTTCCGAGGTCATCCCAAGCGCGTCCGATCGGGTTCAGGTCAGGACTCCTTAGTGGCCAGGCTATGAAGTTGATACCAACCTCCTGAATGGACTCTTGTACAACCTGAGTGGTGTGTGGCCGGACGTTATCTTGCAATTGAATTGATCCATCACCCATGTTTAACAGATATGATCCTGCATACTCATTGATGATCTCTTGAGCATATCTAACCCCAGTCAGAGTGCGATTTTCTATGGCCACTAACTCTGTTCGACCTTCGGGAGAGATGCCAGCCTATAAGTGTACAGAGCCCCCGCCGTATTGGACGCTTTCTGCAAAGCAGGCTTGGGCGTATCGCTCACCAGCCGTCTGTAGACTTTCCGCTTTCCGTCATGAGTGAATAATGAGAAACGTGTCTCATTCGATGCTTTTTATTTCAAGCTTCTAACTTAAATAGTACAAAAGTTATCGTCATCATATCTTTTTTGCATTCCAGTATATATCAGCGTTCAAGTTAGGCTTAGGTTTACCTAACCTTAGGTTTAAACAGAACCTGGGCAGTGGGGGCGAGTATTTGAATTGAATAAAAGATATCCATAAGCCTACATCTTGATCACTAGTTTAAGGTACTGTTTAAGTTCCTGTCGTAATTATAAGAGATCCTAATGTTTTCTTCTACGTTGCATTTACCCAATATTCCATTCAATATCACACCCTTCTTTTAGGGTTTTTCAATATACCCCCTCCTTCTCCTCTTTCACATCACTTTTTCTCCAAGTTATATACATTTAATAACGTTACTACAAACTTAACACAAAAATTGTGATAAAACATTTTAAAAGCGCAGAAACAAAATGATCATACAAAAAATGAATATTTTAAAAGAAAAAACAAAGTTTTTATTCAGAGTCACGTAATCGTATAAAAAGTAGTCCGCGACACATTGAACGTGGTAAATGGGACAAAAGGACGGGAAGCGGCTGCGTCGTGCATAATCCTGCATCTTATATGAATTTTAAAATCTCACACTGCATTAGACATTGCTTAACCGATGTAAACAGTGTGTACTGAAAACACGTTCAAAAAGGGGCGTATACAACGGCGGCGTAGGGGAGGGCGGGGGGTCAGATGGGGTAACTGCCTTCCTCCCTGTAGAAAAAAGTAGACAAATCGTTTTCGAATTCGAATACATTTGAAATGTGAAATACTTTCCCTACCTTCTATTTATATCAATCTCCTCCCCCTACCCACCTCACCACAGGGAATCAGCTCTTGTGTCAAAAAGAGGGGTTTAGTTATCAAAAGAAGTATTTTACTTGTTTAGTTTTTATTAATCATAAAAATATGATTAAATTTTTGAAAACATAATGTCGGAAATTCGCCTAATACATTACTGTATTTGCATGTCACAGAATGGCGCCCAAATAATATATTAACGTAAGATTTTAATAGGCCAATTTCTCTTGATTATTTAGAAAAAACAAGGCCTTAAAGATTGTCCGTATATTTTTACGACAATATTTCTCCGTAATCAAGCTATTTTCTGGCTATTATTTTTTAATAATATGGACAATCCCATTCATAACATTTTGATTTTCATGCGCCGCCAATCATATTTATTTAGGATTTTTATACAAAAAACAACAGTCAATACAAACAACAAATATTCATTAAATGAAAAAAAAAAAGGTGTGTGTGCGATTCACACACGATAGAAGTGAAACTTCAGTAAATCGACAAAAGAATGAGATGAATATATATAATAATATAAAATAGTATGTATATTTCTGTCTCATTCTTTCCTACACATTTTTGTATTTGTGTCTCTTACCTGTCGTTTTGTATATTTCTGTCTCATTCTTTCCTACACTTTTTTGTATTTGTGTCTCTTACCTGTCGTTTTTTCCGTTGCATCCGGTTTGTAATCACAACGATTCTAAAGAAGTTTCACTTCAAAAAAGCAAATGACAGATAAAATATTTACTGTTACGTACTTACTTAATAAGTCTATTCAATACTTGATATCGAAAGAAAGGTATCGAGAAATACCGTTAAATGTGTACTCAGTGTAAGCAATGTGAGTGTGTTCCCATGGTTACGAGATTGTTGTAATTGTCAATATATTGATATTGTGAGGCAGCTCTCAAGTGAGCAATGAGCTGATAGTCATCAATCTTCTTCTTGTGCCCTACGATGCCACAAACATACAAAGTCAAAGTCAAAATTTTTTATTCAATATTGGAATTTACATTCTCTTATTGAACGTCGGAATCTACCACCCTTTCGGAAACGACCTAACCCAGACCTGAGAAGAATGGGCGCAAGAAACTCAGCGGGACTATTTCTTTTGGATATTTTACTTTTTAACTTTGATTTTTTTTAAACGCCAATTTTTATAACAAATATATTTATATATTTATATAAATATATTTGTTATAAAAATTGGAGAAAGCCTGGAGCGAACGCATCATTCCCAAGGCGTGACATCTTCCAAAAAATCTTTAATGTTATAATAGCCTTTGTCACACGAACGTTTTTTAAGTAACTTTTTAAATATTCCTATAGAACAATTTTGAACGTTTTCTGGGATCCTGTTGTAAAAGCATACACATCGCCCAACAAAAGAATTACTAATTCTACTCAATCGAGTAGTAGGAGTAACAAGTTTGTGTTTGTTCCTAGTATTAATGTCATGCAAGTCACTATTTCTAATAAAATCATTAATATTTTTACGTACATACATAACATTTTCAAAAATATACAGATACACACGTTAAATTTATAACAACCCGTCGTTGTAGCGTCGGGGGTTAATAAAGTATTTGAATATCTTTAATTCCAGTATATTCCAGTCCCAATATTCTTCTTTACGTAATTATTGCGGTAGAGCTGCACCGAGCTTACACTCGTTACGCGTACAACTCTCGCTTGTTCGCGTCCACGGTGAATGTTGATTCATCTTTTTTATTTGATCTTTATAAAATTGTTGCCGTTCTTTTGTATGGATTTATATTTTTTTTTAAAGAAAAAATATTCAGGTCAGTTCTTTTTTTGAGGTTTAAAATATTACGTGTACTCTCAGAGGCTTTTATTAATTAGGTAATAAGGTAATTATTTGGTTACTTTGATTTATTTTGTTTGGAGCTTTCACATAGTAACAGAGCGACAGGTAGGTTTGAAAATCGCGAAGGACTCGGAAAAATTGAGTTTCTCAAGGATTTCATGAAAATTGTTTAATAAAACCAAAATAAATGAATCATTTTGCATACAAATAAATTGTACATTTTTTCCTGACGTGATTATTTACCAGTTAACTCCTACCTGAAACTGCGTTTATTCCGATAAAATTTACTTCAGAAACAGTGAAACTATTTGAATTAAAAACGATTCCCAACGTGAATCGCGATTTAACCAACGAGCGTTGAACTCCTAACCGCATCGATTCACGCTTACTGTTCCTGTAATTAAGTCCTTTTATGTTAAATTTGTCTGAATTGAGAATTTTAATCGATAGCTTTAGCTTCTATAATATTATCCATTACTCATACTTGTAATTTTAATTTTTGTTTTTGATGTTCTACTCAGTAAACATTTAAAAATTACTATAATTTTTTCACCAATTTTCAAATGTGAAAATGCAATTAATTCTGTCTGCCTTTAATCAGCTATATATGTCAGTAAAGTATATAGTTATATAAGAACTAATTACCAATATTATAAATGTTTGATATTAGGCAGCGGTTCACAGTACTTACTGATGATTGATGTTGCCTTACCATGTTATTAAATTTTGATTTATTATATCTACATTAATATTATAAAGAAGAAAGATTTGTATTTTTGTATGTAACGAATAAACTTAAAAACTACTGGACTGATTTCAAACATTCTTTTGCCGTTAGAACGCTACATTATCCCTGAGTAACATAAGCTATATTTATTACTAGAAAAAAATTAGTGATCCTCAGAAATTCTTACTAAAACCAACCAAAGGTGTAAAAAAATTAGCCATAAAATGTCTTTCATCGCATTCGCTGCGGAAACTATTGATGATAGAACAAAAAAATGTTTTACAATATTATAGAACGTATCTACAAGAAACTTCGCGAGACCATATATCCAACTATTGCAGTAATGTCACTATAACTACTTTTTTACGCCTATCAAAATCAGACCATGTTTTCCATACCTTTGTATTAATTCTTATCCCAGCAAATTAAACTGTTTTAATACTTTATTTTTTTAGTTATAGATTACTTTTTGAATTATTCAAATCGGACATTCCATTCAAAAGATATCACGAAATTAAAAATGTTAATATAAACATAAAATACACGCCGCTGTGGCTCCATGCAGCGCAGCGAGCAACACGGCGAGAGAGGGGGCGCCAAATTGCAGGAAAGCTAAAATGTTTAAAAAAATATCCATCCGTGTGAAGCTGGGACAGGCCGCTAGTATTTATTAAAACCATTATTAATAAAGGATCAGCCGACCCGCTTCGGCCTGGCACGGGTAATATTGTTGTAAAAAAATCAGGCGTTCAATAAAACAATTATTATTATCCTGCAGGAATTATGAATTTTATAAAGATAAAAAATAGCTTATTTGTGAATACATCTTATAAAGTATCGGTGTGCCAAATTTCATCGAAATCTGTTCAGCCGTTTTTGTGTGATTGAGTAACAAACATCCAAACATATAAACTTTTATATTTATAATAAATATAAATATTGAAAAATTTTGTCACTTGCTTAGAATTTTTTACGTTACTTTAAATGTTTATCTTTTGACTAAAATACTATATATTATTAAACTCATAACTAATTTTAAAAGTTGTTATATTATCATAGCTGTTTTAATAAAATATTTAGTCTTTGACGCAGACACTAAGTCTCGAGTTAATGAGAATTTTCTATCTTTGATTGATAAATCGGCTTTTAACTTTGTATTAAATTTTAACTTTTCTTATTTATTTTTTTCACTTTGATTATGTGCAATTGAAAATTGGAAACTTTATAGTTTTATACTTTAGTGATATTTTTAGTTTGTTTAGTTATTTCACTGTAATAAAATATTAATAAAAATATACTTAATTTTCTTGAGCTTTAAAGAAAAACTCTAGTTTTTTATATTGAATGAGATATATATTAGTTAGATTTTTAAGTAGTGAGGTCAAGCATTGTAAATCTGCATTTGGTTACATGTCCCAGACATTACTCGGCTTCCTGTCTCATTTGTTACTTATTATGAAAACTACTAACCGCTAAAACTACAATTGTCACTTCTGCTTCTCTTCGTATTTAATCTGTGACGTAAGCTTTGATTGCAGTCACAAAGGGGCATCTTTAGCGATAGAGAGTACTCGGTACTGATTGCGTTAACGAGGATCAGTTGTTTAATTATTTTCAGTGACCCGCCACTGCTCTTCGTATAAATATATGATCTGTATATACAGATGCACATTTCTGTATATACAGATATATAGATTTGTGTAAACCACTGTATAAAATAACATGAGCTGACACTCCGGTGTGTTTATTATGTTACCCCCTAATAGATTACCACAAGTTTTTTTTTATAGCAGTTAAGGAGCAAACGAGCAGATGGTCTATCTGATAGTAAGTGGCCACAATCGCCCATGGACATCTGCAATACAAGATAGTGACTCTTGTATTGCTGATGCGTTACCACCTCGAAGATTAGAGTGAGGAAGGGGAATGAAGAGAAGAATGCTACGGTTTCAATAAACCCTGAAGGAAAACTCAGAGTTCACTAGAACCGCAGAATTAACGGGATGGCAAAGGGAGGGGTAAATCTGGCCCACATGCGTCTCGACCGGAAGCCAGTCGGGGAACAGATCCCCTACCACCAAGGTGATGGGTTACTCGGTTTTTACGAGATGCTCTCCCAGCGGCAGAGGGGATTTGTGTTCTAACCCGTCTTCTCATGGATATAATATTATTGGAAGCTATTGTGACTAATTTCGTACAAGACATGATCTAAGATGGAAAATAATAAAATTCGATATGAACGTAGCTTTAAGTTTGATTCACGGGAGTATGCAGAAAATCAGATTTGACGTTAATTTAAGGAAAAAGCTCTCTTTCGAGAGATGCTGACACTTTGGCCTTGTCCCATATCAAACATATGGGACAGAATGCCGAATATGCCAATAAAATACATTATTCGGTTGAAAATTGAGGGTATTTCGGTAAAAAGGACTGAACTGAATTTCATGAAACCTACGCTATCGGATCTTCTTATTTATGTTTTTTGGATTACTTACGAAGTCTATGTAGGATTTGTCAATGAAACCAATTTAGTTTGTTTGTCTCGTTAAAAGTTATACTAGGCCTATTCCAGAAATTCTTTTGCTAATAAAACTATTTAGGCAAAACTATTTGAGCAATAAAGATTTATATTTATTTTTATCTTGCGAGATATAGAACCAATTTTATACCAGTTCCAAGTTTTTCCTAAACTTTTTTCTTCGCTGTATTCTCCGAATGTTCTAATTTGAGACAACAGAGAATACATATTGGAGATGCATCCACATATTCCTTGATAGGAGTCCGAAACCTAATATATTTAAGCAGATGGCAATGGATTGTTTCAGGAGGCATATTCTTGCAAAAAACTTAAGCGTCTTCCTTGGCAAACTTGGTTGCGTACCAGTACCATACGTCTAGTATTGAAGGAAATCGGCCTAAACTTACTCCAGTTTCAAGACATCTAGTACGTTTCTCAAAATTGGTAGGAAAATAGAGTGAATATATGCACCTCTTTCTTCATCTAATTACTTCTTTTATCATGTTTTATATAATCGAATTTGGAATTTATTTATGGCAGTGATAGTGGTTGAGACTTGAATGTCTTACTCGGGAGGTTCGAGTTCGATCCCCCACACAGACACATACCTCTGACTTTTCTGAGTTATGTGTGTTTTAAACAATTAAATATCACTTGCTTGTGTGAAGGAACGGTGAAAGAAAACATCGTGAGGAAACCTGCACTCCTGAGAGTTCCCTAAAAGTTCTTAAAGGTGTGTGAAGTCTGCCAACCCGCACATGGCCAGTGTGGTGGACTATGGCCTGATACCATCCTCATTCATTCTGAGGAGGAGACTCGGCTCAGCAGTGGGCCATTGACGGGTCGTGATGATGAATCTATTTTTAATCTGTATTTCATAATCTTTGGATTGAGATTGGTTATTAATTTCACCCGTAAATCATCTACCTTGTATACTGGAAAGTCTGCGTAATTCTTCTAGGTCAGTTGATTTGAATATCTTCCTATATCAAGCCTACTGAAAATTTAACATAACATAGCTATTAATTATTTTTATAAAAAACTAATAAATAATTTTGAAATCTTATTTACAAACTCTCTGCCAAATTAACAGTCAATTACCCGACAATATACTCCGACATTAATTGTATTAATTGGATCCAACATTAAGTAAACAAATGTGATTAATGATTCCCTTGGAATTGTAAATTAGTATTGACACTAGTTAATAAAAATAACACGTACCAATAAATTATTACGAGATGAATCTGAATTAAAAAGAATATATTCTCCTCACTAGAGGAGATAAATTGGGACAACGTATTTTTTATCCTTTAAGTAGCAACAGAGAAAAGGATTGATGTACTCTTTTATAGAGGCTTGTAAACAATATTCTAGGATTTATCAGGAAAAATATGGCATGTGACTTTTCGACTAGATTTTCTCTCAATCTATATTTAGAGTAACCTATAAAACTTAAAGTACCTCCTATATTATAATAAATTTTATTTTGTTCTCTACGTAGCAATGAAACGCATTGGCGTGTAATTTATAAAATAAACATTGTATACAATTCTTCTTTATCATTCAAACAGCAACAAATTATCAATTATATTTGAAAAACATATTTGTTCAAAATCTTCTTTTTTAACATCAAACTTCTTGGCCTAAATAATAAGTGCTATTGTTTTTATTTAATTCTTGACTCGACAATTGAAACAATTTTACTCAGATTGTCCAATTAGCGAGGAATACGTTTCTATAGAATTTTTAAATTGTAGTTTGTTCATGATATTTGCTTTAAATAAAAATTATATTTAATATCCACATTTCATTGCTACGTCTTCTCTCTCTCTATTTTATTTATAATTATTGTCTAAATATAAACAATCTATATCGTCTAGAAAAATCAAATTCAAAAATAAATAAAAGTGGCCCTGGCATACTTCCTTGTGGTACACCAATTTCTTGTTTTCTAAAATTATGTTAAGGGGTTAAAAAATTGTATTGGAATGAAGTCATATTTAAATTTTGTTAATAAAAAATATTATTAATTTCGTTGTCTGTACGACAATGTTAAATAAATATAACAGTAGATGAGCAAATAAATATAATGCTTTAAACCATTTTCGTTATTGTCACTTAATTAAGTAAGCTATTAACTTCACAATATATAGCCATTAAACTCGTTAATTGTACAATCTGTTTTACTCCAGGCTACATGAACGTTAACATGAAGATATAGTAATTGTTATTATATGAAAATGTCTATCTTACAAATACTACTACCATTATCTAATGAACCCTTACCACATCGTATTTATCGTACATCACATTGTTGCCGTAATTTAGAAAATTGATTTTTTTTAAGATCCGGCGTAGAATTCTAGAGGTTATGTTACATCCGCGTGACTATCTGGGCGACGGAAGTTCACTCGCTGCCTTTTATAGAATAATGACATTTAACTAGAAGATTTAAATCTAACGAGAATGGATAAAAAATTTGACCTAAATCGTTACAGCGGTTTCTGAGATTCTTTGATACAAACTCGTACAACTTGTACTCGAACATAACAAAATGCCATACAAGATTATCGTTTTAATTGATATGGTTTAATAATTCACTTAATGATTGCATAGTTGTAAATAGTAGCAGAACGTAGTTTCAATCGTTACCAAAAGTTTTTAGCTCCGATTTGCAAAGTTTGATTAATATTTGATTGCATGCTCAGCAAAATTTCTTATAAGAAATGTGATTCAGAAAGTGACAGTGAAAAACCATTTTTATTTACTTATAAAAAGTCATTATTATACGCTACGATGGGTTTTTATTGTAGTCTTTGATCCCGATATTACGACTTGAAGACGCTGATGAGAGAAAAATGAGCTTTTTAAAATGAAATATTTCATAGGTACGATTGGAAAAAGATGTGAACCATTTTATAAAGGTACAGAAGCAGATAATTGTCCCGATGGAGAGATTCACCCAGGGATAATCTTCTAATAAAAGACCATGATTGTGTAAATTGACTTTTGATCCTACAAGTACATTCACAACACTTTTAATCTTTCTACTATTAGACAAAGCAAATCAAACACCTCAAGCAGCATATTAAACAAAACATACTACTGCTTTTACAGTAGAAAGATTTTATTAAAGATTGAATAAGGATGGGGTTTTAGCAGAACAAAATCTAAAACATGTTTTACTTAACATCGCACTGATTAGAAAGAACCCATTAGGAAGAAGAAATCTATCACACTTGCAGTGTGACTAAAATGCATTTAATCTACTTGGTAGGTAAAATGTCCAGGGTATTCAGGAAAAATTTTTGACCAAATAATCTTATAAAACATTATACTTTCTTCTTTTAAAGTATTTTATTACTAAACTAAAATAACCAAGCTTTAAGGATTAAATGAAATGGATAAGCCAAATTCGTAGTTTATTGTATAAAGCATGGATACTAGAATCGATCTATTTATTAGTGGCAACGGGCGCAAAATCCATCCATTACTTATAGCGAATATACTGCCGTGAATATTTTGGTATCAGCTAGCCAGTGAGTATTGCTACTTTATTATAAACCTACGATCAAATATAGAGTGTTTGTCTGTGCCTACGTTTATTTATAATGCGTTTTAATTAGGTTTCATATTAAATTGTAATTAAAAGTGATATCAGTAGTGTGAGTTCCGGTGAGTCTAGTGTGTTACCTAATTGTTATTGTAAGTCTTCTCAGAGGTACAAGTTCAACTGAGTCAAGTTTGTTACCTAATTGTGTTTCTTAGTGTTGTCAATGGCGTGAGTTCAGGTGAGTCTAGTTTGTTACCTAATTGTGTTTCTCAGTGTTGTCAATGGCGTGAGTTCCTGTGAGTTTAGTGTGTTACCTAATTGTTATTATAAGTCTTCTCAGAGGTGCAAGTTCAAGTGGGTCAAGTTTGTTGCTTAATTGTGTTTCTAAGTGTTGTCAATGATGTGAGTTCAGGTGAGTCTAGTTTGCTACCTAACTGTGTTTATAAGTATTCTCATTGGTATGAGTTCAGGTGAGTCTAGCTCGTTACCCAATTGTGACTGTAAGTTTTCTTAGAGGTGCAAGTTCAAGTGAGTCAAGTTTGTTACCTAAATGTTAGTCTTGTCAATGGTATGTGTTCAGGTAAGTAATAGTAAGTGATATATGAGATTGTGGGAAACCGAAGGTTTTTCTGTGCAATTATGGACGAAGTTATCATGACGAGGAACTATTATGTGTAGTGCATATTGAGAGGGATGGCACGGTGGACATATGTCGGACATGACACAGTTTAAAGTGATATATTTGTATTGGTAAGAGAGGGAAGAGGAAGATTGTGAGATAATATATCTATCTAATAACAAACAACCAAGAGACGGTTTGTCAGTTACTAATACTGAAAGTTTTCTAAAATTGCATAAAGTTTGAAACATTCACGTAAGAACATGCAGTGCACAAACACACGAGTTTAAAGTGATGCATTTTAAATTATTTTTTGATGGATGCAAGAATGCAACTGAGCCAAGATCTCGTAATGGAATCTGAAATGGAACCACGAGAACTTTAACAATATTTTTGTGTTTGATAAATTGAATTTACTTCACTGATATAAACAGGAAAAACTTGAGTAATTTTACTTTCCTGTTATTTTTGGAAGTTATTCCGGTATAGTCATTTACTAGATAATACTTGAGATAACTATTCTGAGACCATTGTGTCAATAAAGACATTTTATTTCTTTTTAAAGTTTACAATTTTGTCTGAGTGTAGATAAATTGAAAAACTACAATAAGATACAATCTAGATGGAAGTTGAGCGGTGACTGGGGCTTGCGACCCAGAAGCGGGTTTAAAAGGTCTTTTCACTATCCCACCTCTAACGCTCGTCTCGTCATCCTAATATTAAACACTGAGATATTATGAGTATATAAACTACTAGTATAGCGCGTGGCTGCGCGGCCCGCTAAAACGGACCGCGTGAAGTAGTGAATGACAATTTGCCTGATTCCGGGTGGCGGTTATGTAGAAAATGGTAGAGAGGTGTAGAAAGTAGTAGAAAAAAGTAGTGAGTTGTAAACGGCTCGGCGGAAGAAAATGGTAGTCAGTGATAGGCAGTGTTAGACAGCGGTCTAATATTTTACGTTCATTAACTTCTACTGTGCACTGTCTGTAACTTACTTTTCTACTATCTATAGCTCTGTCAACTTTCCACTGTTTACTGCCTAAATGTTCTAAAGCGAATATCAGATTGATATGCTATCGAGCACAGTACAGTGGAATGTAAAAAAAGGCACCTTCTTTAATATCTACCAGAGCCATAAGATGTAAAAAAAACATCCAGGACATGAAAATCACTTCAGCGCACAGAAGAATTTAATGAATGTAAAATAATAGGCCAATCACTGACTACCATTTTTCTACTACTTTCTACCATTGTCTACCAGCTCCCTGCCAATTGGATGAGATTTCTAGTATTTTTATTTGAGTAGCGCCCACCTATTTTAATGACCTGGCCGTCCTCCATTACCCATCTCTGAAACCCTCGATGAATCATTTGACAGAATGAAAGTTCTTCTATAAACCGTATCAAAGTCTTGCATAGTTCTCAACTTGTAGTCTCTTCAGTATTTTCCATATACTTAATATGGAAAAATAAGTTCCACCATAATGATTTTTTTTCTGTTTATCAAGTAGACCTGTATACACTGATAATCTTTTTCCAAAAAATCACTCTTCCATCTCGTATACTTTCTGAGATGGATACCGACGAAATTTGCATGGCCGTCATCTTGAACCATTTTGGTTTTTTTCCGTTCCCTGTCAATTGGATGAGGTTTCGAATGATTTTTGTTCGAGAACCCCCCACCTACCTTAAGTACCCTGGCCGTGCTCCTTCCCCGTCTTCGAAGTCCTTAATCAACACTTGTCAGAATAAAAGTTCTATGAACCGTATTAAAGTCTCTTGCATAGTTTCCAACTTGTAGTCTCTTGAATATTTCCCATACATTTAGTATGGATAAATAAATTCCGCCATCTTGAATTTTTTTTCTAATCATCATATAGATCTCTTCCATCTTATATACTTTCTGAGATAGACGCCGACGAAAGTTGTATGGCCGCCATCTTAAATCCGCCATTTTGGATTTTTTTTCAACTCATTGTCAGTTGGATAAGATTTCGAATGATATTTGTTCGAGCACCTCCCACCTCATCTTAAATATCCTGGCTGTGCTCTTCCCCCGTCTCTGAAACCCTCAATCATCAGCTCTCTGCATATTTTTCCTCTGAATCAATTTTCGTCCTCTATACGAAACCATGAGTGAAAAAAAATTTTTTCATACAAAATTTTACAGGAGAGGTGATCAATCAGTCAGTGAATCAGCACAAGCATATATATTAACTAGAGGGCTGCCCTCGCTTCGCTCCGGGTATTTAAAACAATATTATAATTGATGTCCTTAAATTGTCACTCTGTAATTGTGTAGTTTTTCATTATTTGACAAAAGGGAGACAGTGAGAAAAAGTTATAAAAAGAAAATTAATAGAAACAAAAATAAAAGAAAAGCGACAGATGCTAAGAGAGGGAGGACAGAGCCAAAATAAAATTGAATAGGTAAAGGAGAGAGAGAGAGAGAGGAGAATTAAAGAAAGAGAAAAGAGAGAGGATGAGAGACAATGATAGTATTATTAGTGGAAGAGATGGAAATACTATAGACTTCTCTCAATGAAAGAATTTTAAAAATCGGATCAGTAGCAACAAAATGACCATATTCTATTAATTAAAAAATGTATATGGCAACACTAAATCACCTTTGTCCCTCACGAATAGTGTAGTTTTCTATCATTGAAAGAATTTTAAAAATCGGATTAGTAACAACAAAACGACCATATTCTATTAATGAAAAAATGTATATGGCAACACTAAATCACCTTTGTCCCTCACGAATAGTGTAGTTTTCTATCATTGAAAGAATTTGTAAAATCGGATTAGTAACAAAAAAATGACCATATTCTATTAATAAAAAAATGTTTATGGCAACACTAAATCACTTTTCTCACTCACTAAAAGTGCAGTTTCCTATCAGTGACAGAGTTTTTAAAATCGGATTAGTAACAACAAAATGGCCATATTTTATTAATTAAAAAATGTATATGGCAACACTAAAACACTTTTGTCACTCACGAATAGTGTAGTTTTCTATCAGTGAAAGAATTTTAAAAATCGGATTAGTAACAACAAAACGACCATATTCTATTAATCAAAAAATGTATATGGCAACACTAAATCACTTTTGTCACTCACGAATAGTGTAGTTTTCTATCAATGAAAGAATTTTAAAAATCGGATTAGTAATAACAAAACGACCATATTCTATTAATCAAAAAATGTATATGGCAACACTAAATCACTTTTGTCACTCACGAATAGTGTAGTTTTCTATCAGTAAAAAAATTTTTTAAATCAGATTTGTAGTTCCTGAGAAACTCTTCCAATTTAAAATGGCCACCTTATGGCACTTAAATGGCCATATCTTTTTAATTAGAGTATTTATGGCAACACCACATAGCCTATGTTACCCGGAAAGGATGTAGCTTCCTATCGGTGAAAGAATTTTCAAAATCGGTTCAGTACTTTTAGAGCCTATTCGCAACAAACAAACAAACATACAAACATACAAACAATCAAATCTTTCCTCTTTATATAATATAATAGTATAGAAGTATAGATGAACAACTTTAAACAGAGTTAGGCCAGATTCAATTCACTGTTAGAACGCACGACTAGTTTTGCTAGGATTAGATATCCCAAATTATTACCGGTATTGCTGACACATAATTTAAATTTTTTTTCTAAGTATTAATTGCCCGATAATTTTATTAATACGGAAGTGTAACAAAGAGTAGTAAATTAGTGTCAAAATGTCATTAATACCGAATGAAATACGTATGAGTAGTTCGAAGTTAATAATAACAAAAAAAATTGCGGAAAACTAGAATCTGTTTATTTAGATTTATTGTCACAGCAAGGATTCAAATATTATTTATACTGTAAACATTTCGTGAAAAAAGTAAAATACGAGGGATTTAGCAGAAATATATGCAAAGTGATATTCGCCAAATGGAATTGCTGCAAACAAGATATAAAACAGAAGCAACTCGTACAATCTCCTAAAATGTGTTCAACAATTTTTCTGTTTTAAGTGAATCACGCTTAAAGTATGAAAATTTCAATGAAAAGGATGAATTGTAAACAATTTCACAAATAAATTATTTTTGTAAATTAGTCGCACATTCAAAAAAATCAGGAAGCAAGAGATAAACTATGGTTTTTAAAAATTATCCAAATTTTCCCTAATAAAATATAATCTACACTATTATATAAAGAGGAAAGATTTGATTGTTTGTATGTTTGTTTGTTGCGAATAGGCTCGAAAACTACTAAACCGATTTTGAAAATTCTTTCACCGATACAAAGCTACATCCTTTCCGGGTAACGTAGGCTATGTGGTGTTGCCATAAAAATTATAATTAAAAAGATATGGCGATTTAAGTGCCATAACGTGGTCATTTTGTAAATTGAAGAGTTTCTCAGGAACTACTAATCCGATTTTAAGTCTATAGTATCGAAGTCTATAGTATTTCCGTCTCTCTTCCTCTTATATAATATCATTCTCTGTCATCCTCTCTCTTTTTTCTCTCATTAATTTATCTACTTTATTTATCAACTTATTTACTTTATCTCTGTTCAGAATATTCAGACTCTTTTCACTTTCTTTCTTTCGATTATCTCCCTCTCTTTCTCTTTAACTTGTTCAATTTTATTTTTGCTCTGTCCTCCCTTTTTTCTTTCTTGTATAACCATAAAGTGAATTCGGATTTGTTTAAAATTTTTAATAAAAAAGTTTAAGATGCTTCTAAAGTTAAAAACTGATGAAGTCTAATAAAGTCTTTAAATATAATATTGATAAAAAAATATTAAGTTTATTTAAGTGCACGGACATTATTTTATTAATACCGATGCGAAGCGACGGATATGTATGCCTCTTAGGAGATACTCTCCCAGAGGCAGAGGGTAATAGTATTCTAACCATTCCCCTCACGGGGATATTGTCTGTCAATCTGTGAATATCATACTATTTTATAAGACACTAGTTGACCCACTCGACTTCGTTCGCGTGATGCTCCGCTCCTATTTGTTTTAGCGTGATGATATATAGCTTATCGCCTTTCTCGATAAATGGGCTATCTAACACGGAAACAATGTGTAGTAGAAGATAACTTTTTACTAAAAATGTCTTTAAAATCAAAATTTGTTTATAATTGAGCTATTTCGCTTTAAACATTGAATGAGATTTGTATAAAAACTTACGGTATACGGTTATAGAAATAAAATCGACTAACGAGATGATTATGACGCACATATATTGTACATGCAAATATAGTTCTTACTACATATTGGTAAGAGCGACAATCGTTTAACACTCGATACTGGGTCGAATATACAGACATAAAAGTTTATTACACTATATGAAACTAAATGTTACATTTGCATATCTAAATATTTCAGTGATATCTTGACGCGTGATACTTTTAGGATTTTTACCCTTTTATTAAACAGGTATGTTATAATTATCAAGTATGTAAATATTTTTCGCTTTGCTTCGGTATTAATGAAATAATTTAAGAAAGACTGAAGCTAAATGGACCTATTTCTGCTAAGTAGTTATTGTATGACATTTTGTTAACATCCATGTTGTAGGGTTACATGGAAAATTTGGTCAGTAGATCCATAGTAATAGAAACATGCAAAATAAAAAAAATCACTGCGTAAGCCTAATATAAGCCTAACCCTACATCATCATCGAATGTACATACGGTTCAAAAGAAAAATGTAATGAATAATGTATATAGAAATTATTGATATGAACTACTTTTCAGTTTGATGGAATATTTTTTCTCAAGGGAAGATTGAACCTTGATAAATTGGATAAAGGAGCACACATCTGATAATGCTACAATTAATATAAAGTAGGTGAAAAATAGCTTTTCTCAATAGTGGATTTCTACTTTAAAAAAATGTAATACACATCGCTTCGCTTTGCTTCGGTATTGATGAGATTATTCAATAAAGACTTCAGTTACGTTAGTGGTCTTTTTGGTTTCTGATCCTTATATATTTTTGTTATATCACAGTGTATTTTATATAAATCATCTTTTATTTTTTTTATTTAATTGTTAAAAATATGTTTTCATTTTAAATGCGATTCGTTTTCGTTTTTATTTAACATAATATTTATATACTTAGAGGAGCTTAGCTTAGCAGTGTTATTTTAAAATTAAAAATACTAGACTTACTTCGCTTTTCTTCAGTATTAAAGAAATTGCTCCAAGACAGAAGTTACATAATCAGTTTTTTTTATTAAGACCATTTTTATTCAATAAGTAAATAACAGTAAAATAATGAAAACTACAAATAAGAAACAGGAAAAAATATTTGCTTGATAGAATAGATAAACTTGCAGAAAAGACAACCTCATTAACACTAAACTAAAACGAGAGTGGGTCGAGTGACGTAAATCCTTGGTTATGTGAAACCGAAGGAAAGATGGTAATGACATAGAAATCTTTATTTAGAGAAGCCGTTAGCTTATATAGGCGTCATTATGGCGAGTCATCTCACTTATGACATTGCTGACAAAGCAAATTCCCTTATGCAGTCTATGCGGAAGTAGGGATCGTCTATTTTTATAATAACTTCTGGCTACCCTTCCTAATTTTGCTGAGATATAAAAAAATATTTTTTGAGGTTATATATTTTAATTTACAAAAAAATCCAATCCAATTTGTTCTTGTCGTTTATATTGGAGCTATACTGAACAATCAAGCAGTGATTGCTCAGGGGTTGAGACTTCAAGTTTTACTCGGGAGGTCCTCCTCCGACTCTGACTCTGAGTTATGTGTGTTTTCAGCAATTAAATATCACTGGCTTTAACGGTGAAGGAAAACATGCACAGGAAACCTGCACTGCTGAGAGTTCCCTAAAAAAAGTTCTCAATGGTGTGTGAAGTCTGCCAACCCGCACTGGGCCAGCGTGGTGGACTATGGCCTAATACCCTCCTCATTCTGAGGAGGAGACCCGGCTCAGCAGTGGGCCATTGAAGGGTCGTCATGATGATACTGAACAGTAACACTTATAAGATAATAGTAAAATGAACTTTAAATAAAAAGCCGAGCAGTGTCTAAGGCTCGAGACCCAATAGCAGGTATAAGAGAGAAACTCTCACCTTCATTGCTTAACCAATCTAACACTTAGTTATAATAGTATATCGAGAGTTAACTGATCCCTAAAATTTAATACATAACCATACTTCACTACTCATATTTAATACTTGTCAGATAGTATAAATTTTCGTGCCAAGTGGGGATGATGGTGGATAGATGGATGGATTCGCGAATAATTCTTTTTTTGTTATTTCAAGTATAGGTACTTGATATGTGTGGACAATATATAACTTTTAGTGCGATAGATTACTCAGTCTCCGGTGTCATCGCGTAGTGTAAATGGAAGTTAGTGTTATAGTGTCGTGGTTAAAGTCACCCTTCTTTTAGGTCTATTTATAGAGATCACTTACCCCAGAATAGAATTAATTTATAAAAATTAAAAATCCCTATTACCTTCCTTCACAATAACACATTTTTCATTTCCTTCTATACTGTGAGACAATTTGTTTTCTTTACAGCCATACTAAATAAGATCAGGAAAGTTAATGGTTTATGCGGCAATGAATAACGAATATAAAATACAAAGAGTCTTGATATATGTGGGTAGATTGCCTAAAAAATATTGTATCTAAGTTATTATAAGTTTCACTAGGTGAAGAATGTTTTATAACGACTTCTGAATATCGTGACGCTACCAATACCATATTGATTTATTGAAGAGGCTTTTGTTATTTACACACATTTAAACTATATGAATAAATTGAAACTAACATAAATATGTATACTGCTTGTATACATGGTCGCGCCGCTTTAATTATCTATATGTTTGGTTGACATGCCTAATTCATTCACCTATCCTTGCGGCAAAATACGCTAATTAGCGCAGCAGTCGCTAGTGCAAGTGCAACCAGATAGGACGATGCGTGTGCGCCCGCTCCCGCGCATCTAACACTTGTCGTTGACCTCCGCTATTACAAAAAACGGCAAGGACAGAGATGTGCTCGTTTTTTGAGAACATTTCGATAATGGGATGTTGCCCAATTTCGCTTACACCATGAATTCAAGCAGCTGCAGCAGTAAAGCTGCCATCTTAAAACGTATAATGTCTCACTATTCTGACAGGAACTATTGTAACAGGAACCTTAGCAGTGCCTTGGACTTGTGACCAAGGTGTAGGCTTAAGGACGACCTTTGAGTGATCTCAATACTCGCCTCCACTGCTCAGTCTCACTGTCTAAACCTAAGATTAGACTAATACAAACCTATCTTAATACAAGGCTAACCTAACCTAACGTTAAACTCACAATAAATAGGATATAAAAACTCACGTGATCCATATTCGGAGACGTCCAACTTTCAGGAGATCCGATCACTACGGCGGCTTGAGTCATCATCACGAGCCTTCAATGGCCCATTGCTGAGCCGGGTCTCCTCCTCAGAATGAGGAGGGTATTTAGGCATAGTCTACCACGCTGGCCCAGTGCGGGTTGGCAGACATCACACACCGACAGAGAACATTTTTGGGAACTCTCAGGAGTGCAGGTTTCCTCACGATGTTTTCCTTCACCGTTAAAGCAAGAGATATTTAATTGCTTAAAACACACATAACTGAGACTCAGAGGTGTGTGCCCAGGATCGAACCTCGGATCTCCCGAGTAAGACTTGAAGTCTCAACCACTGGGCCATCACTGCTTGCTGACGTGCAGGTGGTACGCGCAGGTGGCTTGAGGCGCACGTGCAAGTAGCACGTTCATACGGCACGTGCACTACACCCGACATATATATATATAAATAAAGGTGGAACAAAACTTTTATTTTTATTTGTAAATTTGATCTATTTAATTAAGGTACCTTATCGCCTTAATGTAAATATTAAAAGCTAAAACTGTACTATATATTTTTTTTCATTTTCTTGAAGAATATTTTCATGGTATCAGAACAGTTTTTTGGCCATACCATACCATAATATTATATATTCAATAAAAAGAGTTATAGTCTATACGCAGACTAACAGTATGACAGCTTGACTAAAAAAATCCTCTGGGGGTTATACTTTAGACTCAGTTAACAGCGTTACTGCAGAATACGATGTAATAATAA
Source organism: Limenitis camilla (assembly GCA_905147385.1). Lineage (NCBI taxonomy): Eukaryota > Metazoa > Arthropoda > Insecta > Lepidoptera > Nymphalidae > Limenitis > Limenitis camilla. The sequence goes on from LR990247.1 coordinate 11,075,096, forward strand.
ATATTTCTGTCCTGGCAGCATATTTATTTGCTTAGTTTTTATCTTTACGTTGGCACAACTGAATAGTATTCAGTTTGTGCCACTTTCTAAAATCAAATGATATTCATATGAACGTTGCATCATAACTAACAGACTGCCACTCAAATGAGTGTTGCCAACATCATAATTAACACTATATACATAGTTTATTAAAGTAACATAATAAATAATAAAATATATTTATAACAATTTATCGTTTGATTATAAAATTGATATCCATTTAACACAATAAATATTTAGAACCTAGGAGCAAAATAAGGGAATCACTGTGTAAGCCTAAGGGTAGGCTAACATAAACCTAACCTTACACAAGGCTAACCCAACCTAACGTTGTGGCAATTAGTTACCACGTGGCAATTACATTGTAAAGTACTTATATGACCTTAATCGGACAGAATTCCCAGCCCTACCAACACAGCGCTGTACTTAACACTTTCACTAACACTTTCTAGAGGCTACTTCACTCCTTGAGAGTCCGGGCAAAATTAAGACTACAGAAAGAATGTCGAGGGCATATAAATTCTAAATGATGGAAATGACTATTACTATGAATCGATCATTCGATAATCTTATAATATACTTCGACATATAGATATTATTTTTCTCTTTGAACATGTATGATAGAGATTTACTCCCAAATGGAATGGTTTTTGGGAATAACCCGCCTAGTTAGCCTTTCGCATTTACGCCGTTTACATTAACTCCAATTCCGATATACTTGAGCCAGTTGTCAAACAGAGCTCGCCTGGTGATCATTACCGTCGTGGCGCTGGGTCTCTATTACTAAAGTGTGGAGTAAGTGTTTAATATTAGTTACTATGTGTTTATATTGAATTGAATCAGGCGTTACTTTGCGGAAATTCATGATTAAAAAGGAATCAAAGAGGTTACCTTGTTATAATCCACGGAATTCTGAACAAACCCACTCGTAAGGCACAACCCAGAAGAGCACACCGTCCACAGAAAAGTAAGACGCACGAACTCGAACCAGGACACACCAAATTGGTGGTAAATGGCCATCCTGAAGGTTCTGGCGGTCCGGGAGGAGTCAAAGTCAAAGTATTTCTTTCCTTTTTTTCTCCAAGACGCATCGCTAAGAATGTGTCAAATAAAGCGATTCTATTGGTTCCTTACAAACACATCCCTCGTTATACATCCTGTCATCTCTAGTAGAAACGCAGCCTAATAGTATAATATAGATTAGTATTTAAGCATCTATAATAAGTTTAACTGCGGTTGCATTATAAAATTACAGCTCGAAAGCAGAAGTTACGGAACTAGCGACGGAAACTTCCTCTGTCTATACAGAGTAATTATAAATCGAGACTGCAAATATATAATGACCTAAAATTGCAAATAAAAAAAGAAACTAAAAAATAACCTAAAATTGCAAGTAAGCTAAATGCTTATGTAGGAGTGGGCCACGCCAGAAGTATGTGATTTGAACCCACGACTACGATCATCGATCGTGAATCCAACGCCTGAACTACTGATCAACTGGCGTTTTATTGCTGTCGCGAATGTAGTAAAATATGCGCGAATAGTTTTTATAGATGTCTAGACTCGATTTGAGAGAGTGGTTAGTTTAGTATATAAAAGAAATTAATTTCAATGTTAGCGCACTTATTATTCGGACCTTTGGCGGAGCAGTAGCTGTAGGTCTCTGAGTGGATATTATGTTTGTAGGAATATTAGTGTCACTGTTGTAAAAGCAGTGTTTCGTCTGAATCAGATATAACTTATAGATGCGAGCGATCTGAGAGCAGTATCAGATGATGAGCACACAGTAGTAAATCAGTACCACTTTTATATATATACCAGATCAGATGAGATGTGCGAGGTTTGTGGTGGCTAGTCAGGTCCCGCGTTAACATTTAATTATGTCAGTAGCGTGTATGAGGTCTCGCTTTACCAGTTGTAGTGTATCAGTCAGTATCAGAACAATGTGGTGTTGTAGTTGTACATGATTATTAGTTTTCATTTAGTCATTCGCTTGGGCGCCGAGTAGACCAGAAGGTGGTCGGCGACAATGAACATCAACTCTTATTGAATAGAAAATGGCAGATAGCTTCCGACCTTATTGATTGGAAGAGTTATTAATTAATATTGGTTTATTTTAAAATATCACCCAAAAGATTGCAAACTAAAAAACTTAATTAGTTCAACATCAGTGTGACCAATACTTTCGTGGAGTGAAAAAAAGAATTAACTATCTTATTGTTATAGTAGCCGGCAGCTAACTTTACGTCTAAAATAAAGTAGTGCGGCAAAATTGCGCAGTATGAACGTGTTTGTATTGGCAGTTCCATCCGTGACGATAACTATTTTGAAAAAAAAGCAGACGCGCTGAAACGTCGCATTAGAACCAATCGCGTGTGCCATATTGCCCTCGCCCCACTACCAAGACGATAATAGTGACTCCTACGCATTCAAGTTCAAAACTATACTTACGAGCCGGTAGCTAGTATTACCACACTTTTGCCTTTTTTAGTTAAATATTTAGTAAAGAGGTCGCGAGCTCCTGAAAGTAAATCTCTAGACAAACGTTGCCATTTGGTTGGCATTAGTCCTAATAATCCCAAAATAATGTGTTGATAGAACATTATCTCTTTTTCTTAAATGCAATAGAGGTAATATCTTTCTCTAAATTAGCTCACAATACCCTTTGAATTCTTTTATCAATGGCGCAAATAATAAAGTTCTAGCTGAGCTAGTTCCACAATAAAATACGTATAAAATTTTGGTCCCATATTAAATCCTATAAGTCTCACTTTGTTAAAAAGGAGCGACTGCAGACATTTATTTTCCTTACGATATTTTTCTTCGCAGTTTAACACTTGATAAATTACTGAGTATTTGGGTTTCTTAAGTATATAAAATGGCTAGAGAATACGAAATTAGTTTGGATTTTTCTAATGCTTTTATGATTTAGACTAAAATTTCCTTAGGAACAAATTTGTATCAAGTTGGGTAACGTGCAGATGGAATCAGAATCAGGTAGATGACGATGGAATCAGAATAGCCTAAAATATATAAAACATAGCCTGTGTCCTTTCCTAGACTCTATTTTTCTCCATACCAAACTTTATCAAAATCGGTTATTGGTTTAGGCGTAAAAGCATAACGGACAGAAAGACAGACAAAGCTTTACTTTTGCATTTAATGTCGAAAATTATCAAAATATCGCTTAAGATATAAAAATCCTATTGAGTTTTAATGCAGCTTTTGAAACCTATTTCAACTACCTCTCTTTTTTATCAGAATTGTATCTTTATTTAATAGTTAAAAAACTTAATTTTCACGAGTAAATAATAAACTAACTAAACAGTCCTTTAAATATTATATTAGTGTGATTTCCAAAGAGATCTTTATTGAACTCTAGAGGTCGACGTTAGGTTGTAAGGCTCCGCGCGAGTAAAAAATAGATCGAGGAGTCTGTGACGTAAACAGGGGTTTATGTTCTAAGTTTTACCTATTATAATTTATTTTGACTTCCAAAATTTTCAGTGACATTTTTTATGGCGAATCCAAAAGGAAGGGTAATGATTTTGGTAGTCTATTTATGAATGTTTGTATGATCCACCTTAGTGCCAAACTACTTTTTTTTTCATTTGATATCAAAAATATATGTTTAAAATGCAGTCGTACAGTTGCTCGGTCCAGTCGTTTCAGTTATATTTTGATGTGAGTAGTAAGAAAGCAATCACAGCAGTTAATTTTTACTATAATTAAAAAAAAAACCGATTCAGTGACTGTCATTTTTTTGCGAAATCTCTAATTTTATTCTGATCATTACTCTGTGTTGCAACTCGAACAGATCGAGGACGCGTAACAGGTGCAGAGTCAGCTCTAAATTGTCTTACTTCGAAAAGCGATAGATTAGACTTTAAACTAATGTCACATAAACAGAAACTAAACTAACGATAAAATACTTTTTCTATATCTCAAACACGGGAAATATTAACTAGTCCACCTTCAGTTGAGCTTTGTACCGTCCTACCCTTCTACGGGAATGGTAATTTATGGTTTTCGGGTTAAAAAAGTACCCTTTGTATTAATCAACTTTCCAAAGTACCAATATTTTACTAAAATCGTTTAAGCAATTTTAACGTGACTGGTGCACAAACTTCAGCTTCGCTTTGTACCGCCCTGCCTTTAATTTCCATGGGAACGGTAGTTTTATATGAGATAAAAAGAACCCTATGTGTTAAATAACCTTATAAAGCACCCATGTACCAAATTTTTCTAATCGGTTCAGCCGTATTAACGTGACGGGCGCACTAATACAGAAATACTACAATTTTATTACAAGTGTATAGATAAATGTGGTTTATGTTGTAGTCCCCCCTCCCTACGCTTAAATTTGAATTAAAAGGAACTGTGACCGACTTAAAAAGAATTATATATGTCGGGGTATAGTTGGGGTAGGATAATAATAATAAAAAAAAATTAATTATCACTTTCGTCGCGATTGTAATATTCAAAGATTTTTTAATAGCCTCAAACGAGTAAACGATTATCGAATAATTGCGACGCCAGCGTCATATTTCCGTTTTGTAGATTTACTTCTCCCCACTTGTGGAGGGGCATTGCTACCACTGCCTAGTACTTTTATATTCCCCGATTTACGCAGTACACTTTAGTCTCTCAACAAGTCTCTTTGAGTGAACATCACCTGGAGTTGTATTTAGATGCGTTAACATAACCTTAGGTTAGGTTAGCCTTTGGTTAGGTTAGCCTTTGGTTAGGTTAGCCTTTGGTTAGGTTAGCCTTAGGTTAGGTTAGCCTTAGGTTAGGTTTATGTTAGGACAGACAGTGAGACCGGGCAGTGGAGGTGAGTGTCGTAATTACATAAAAGGAGCCTACACCTTGGTCACAAGTCCAATGCACTGCCTGGGTTCCTGTCCAAAAACTACGGAATCGTAAGATTCGATCATTTCATTCATTCAAATACGGCTTCCTCTTCTGATATATTTATATTACTTTAGAGATATAACACCACGTAACTTAGACAAAACCGAACAGTATCTGGGGTTTTCGACCAAGATGCAAAACAAACAATAAACACATACTAAAGTAAGCTCATGCGATCCTTACACACTTTAGATGGTGTTGACCATATGAAATCCCAACTAACTTAAATATTTTGGTTGAATCATTTTAGTTTGAATTTTAAATTTGTTCGGATTATCTTCGACAGTAAACTTTAGTCAGCTACCCTCACACCGGTGAATATGTATTAAATTATGGTATTCGCTCATAAATTTTATGGTCCGCTTTAACGAGCGTCGCGTACAATGTAAATAGGCTTGTTAACTCCTGTTTAAACAACATACAGTGTATACGGTACATGTAAAATATTTATATTTTTACCTTATATAAATTATTTCGAGTATACACCCCTGTTTTTTCAGCAATTTATAGATTTCTAAGATATTTCTGCTGAAATTTTACTCAAAAATATTTGGTTATGAATTAAAAGAGTGCCATAAAATAGAGTATTTATTCTACTATATATTTGTATGTGTGTGTGTGAATTGATTGACAGACTAGCTGAGGTATGTCATGAAACAAGTATATAATATTGTCGAAACAATAAAACAAGGCAACTAGCCAATTCAAATATTCAACAGCGTCACATACTCCTATAGTTATGATTTTTTGAAGATGGTGAAGTTCCAAAGATTCAAAATTACATCATTATGTAATTCCCAAAGCTGCAGTCATAAAATCACTAACAAAAAATTGTTCATGCTCAGTTTTATATAAAAAGTTTGATGATTTTCGGTGAGATTTATTTTCTTTATGACTCTGATTAAAGTGCGGTTCCAAGTCTCACTCGAGGGACTGATACGATTTGTAGTACACGAACTGTTGGGAACAAATATTGGTAAAACCATTTTATGTTACATTTTATTTTGTTGGAATCTCTATCGTTATAAGAATTATATTGATTGGACCACTTTCTTACATTTGGCGCCCAACGTGGGATCAAGACGCATCTCTTCTTATTCGGGGTTACAAGTTCCAGCATTTTTAGGATCATTACCTAAAAATGCTGGAACTTGTAACCCCGAGTCTCACTCAAGGGACTGACAACACTCAAATTTTAATGGAGTCTCTATTTATATTATAAGAATAGGATAATTTTGTTTTTCTACTTCCAATTCTTATGCTTTCATTTCAAGATCCACGACTTTGCCTCTCTTTTGTAAATCTATCTTTGCTATAATATTCTATCTATTGATATATTCTATCTCATCTTTTTAGTCTTCTTTAAACACTGTAATAGTCTTTGTAACACTGCTTTTACTTGTTCTCGTAATGCTGACAAATTATCACGCTTGTTTTGGTTTTCTGACATCCTAAATTAATACTTTCATTTAAAATTAACGTAAATTCCGTTTAAGTTTTACCATATACTCTTCCTATGCAGATGGTTATATCTTAAGTTTCTTTCTTTTTCTTCAATGCTGTCAAAACATCAGCAATACAAGTATTCTTTTGAATTACCTTGCAAAAAAGGTTGTTTTAAATTTTCTACATCCATAATTATTATATAACTTTTAAAAGCTCCTTTACTTATTATTAAAATCGTCTTCGATATTTATATAAAATGAAAGACCCTTAATAGAATACAGACAGTTAACTCTATTAAGCTTTCGTGAAGGACTGGTTCCAAGTTAACGATGAATAAATGATTAAATACCCTCTCTAACGTTCTGCGGTGGCGATCACTTTGCACATTTATGATTAAATGAACAGTTAAATAAACAAAATGTTTTCAGTTTTAGATACTAGAATGTTTTGATCTTTCTAAAAAGTGAACCGAGAAGACGACTTTCATAATCCTGTCTTAGAAATATATCATATGAAATACAAAGGTAACAAAAGTATTTTGTATCACAACTGTCTCAAATAATAAAGGTAGACAAAAATAATGATAAAGTTGAAAGAATCAAATAAGAAATGTTTTATAAAGCCTTGATTTGAAAATAATGTTGTTCTCTACAATGATAATGATGGTATAGATGGTAGTGATGAAAATGATGATATACATCATAATAATTATTATAATGATAACTATAATACTAATAGTGGTTTTTGTTGTATAATCTTGAAACTAAGTTTTGGTAACACTAACATGAACCTACTCCTACTAAAAGCTTAATTTATGACGTTAGTGAGAATGTTAGAAGTTTGAAATTCATATTTATGTTAAACTTCTTTTAAAAATGATAATCTCGATGAAGAGTTTAAAAATATAGCTTTTATTATAATTACGCCGAAATAAATATATCGAAATTTCTTTTCATATAAAGATTTAAATGTTACAATAATATCACAAAACTAGAAGGTTAAAAAGTTATCTTAAAATATTTATCTACTCCCATATATGTTATTCGAATCCCCTCCATTTTTCTTTGATATGTTTATTGTTTGATTTCCAAAAAAATAAGCGTTTACCTTCCAAAATTAAAGAACATATTAAAGTGATTTTTAATTATAATTGCAATATACAAAATACATTACAACTATTTATATATTATATATATTATATTATTATACTTGGTTTATTTGTATATACTCAGTAATGGATGATGTTAGGTTACTGGGAGTGTGTGTGGTGTGTTAATGTTAGCAGTAAGCTAACTGTTTCAGAATCTTTTATAGAGAATTTAATTATGGGTGTAGATAAAATCTTCTATGCAACTGATGATAATTAGGTATTAAAACACTCACGTGTTTTAAAACATTTGTCACATGAGGTGAAGCCGAGTGTTTTAATACCTCTATTTAAACTCACATTCGTGTTTTAATACCCCTTATTATGCAACAACTGTATAAATAACTTCCAACACCAACAAAATATAAGCGTTTAAAAATGATAGACATTTGAAAGATTTTATTGATTTTTAGCTACAAAGGAATAGGGTAGTCATGTCACGTATCCCCTGTCTGTCAGTGGGTCACATTTGCACAAATATTTATGGAAATGTATGTTATTAGTATTATAATATGGTTGCGCGTCGGTTTGTCGCGCCTTTATGTATGCATATTTTGTTTCTAGATGGCTGCTGACAATTCAGAATTATAAACACCAATAAAACCTTCATACAGAGTTAGCAACCTTCGTTAATTTGGTAGACTGGTACTTCCTGTATGTACAATTTACGAGTACCCCTACGAATACGATATATATATCTCTTAAACCACACGCAGACATGCAGGCCAAATTAGGCGACCTACAAAAGGAGGCAGCAAAGACAGGACTTAGAATTAATACCAGAAAGAACCAAGAAATGAGGTGTCTGTGGGGCAGCGAGTACGTGCACAAATTTACCTACTTCGGCAGTTGTGTGTCAGAAACTGGAGGAACCGAAAAGGACACCACTTCGAGGATTGCCAAAGCTAAATCAACCTTCTCACAGCTTCGACCCACATGGCAAACACGAAAACTGACACAGAGAGTCAACCTTAAATGTCAAGTCTGTATTTCTGTACGGGTGTGAGTCGTGTGTTAAACTGTCAACATGAATGTGCATTATGTCAGTTATCATGGACCACTTTCTAATATTTGCCAAACGTGAGACCAAGACCCATCTTATCTTGGTATTCTTACGGTCCTAAAAAATCCGTTTACAGTTGGACTCTCCAAAGATTGAATTAACAAATAATCACTGCTAGAATCAAAAATTGGCAAACACTAGCTAAGCTTTGATTATGTAAGCGCTTTATTGTTTTTACCAACTGTCCTGATTTCCCATGTTGTCCACAATTAACTGAGCGCAGCATTACACTATGTAATCAGGTCAGTTGGTGCGACTGTGCCATCAATGATTAAAGATGACCTGAATCAAACTACACTTAGAATGCAGCAAGTATTACCTGTAGTTATATGACTTCCACTGTGACATAACCAAAATGTATCACAAGAGCTTGCAATAAACTTGTCGTAACCTAAAACCTAAGGGGGTGAAACAATAAACACACCGGTTTGACAAAGTCAAAGTCAAAATGTTTAATCAATATTGGAATTTACATTCTCTTGTAGAACGTGAGAAGAATGGGCGCAAGAAACTCAGCGGGACTATTTCTTTTGGATACTTTACTTTTGACGATTTCTGACATTGTAACCTGACCGACCATAGTCACAATATCTTCAAATAAAACTTGTAACCTAAGAGGGGGTCAAATAATAAACTCACTGTTGTGAATAACAACTCAATTGTAACAAGTAACCAATACAAATAGTCAGTATATTCCATTAGTGAGGTAAATAGACGCAAGTAGCTAACTGATGAGGCTCATTCGCAATCCTCGAGTGTCCATTAAAATGTGGGCGATCGACTTTCTTTTTCCATTTGGGCTCATTTTGTTTTTCTTATTCTTAAGGAAATTGTATATTCGTAATGTCTCTTTTTTATATCATTGACTTGAAATATCGTGGATTCATAGCCTGAAGCAAGATAAGATCTGAAGGAGTAATTAGTTAGTAATATCACTTCCGTTACGTCATAACTACAGTTTATTATTATTGATATGTATCTAGAAAGAGTACGTGATTATCGATTAATCAGAACACCATCACCATCTATGACGTTGGGGTAGGATAATTATCACTTACGTAATTTTGATAGTTTCTGATTGCCTGACGATTTTCCTATTGATTGACATACTTCTCCTGCACGAGTAGAAAGATAGCTATCAATGTCTTATATCTTTTTATTTCTTGACTGACACAGTAATCATTAATCTCAAGAGAAGTTTTTTTTTGAGTAAACATCACCTGGAGTGGTGCTGATGGTAGTGTAACAATAGTGTGTCACGATGTTATGGATATTGGACCTCTCCTCGATCCACCATCACCATCTACCAAGGATCATGTGACTTCTTACGTCGTATTTATTATGCGTGTGTTGTATTTAGGTGTGTTAACATAACCTTTGGTTAGGTTAGTCTTAAGTTATTCTTAGACTTAAACAGTGAACCTATGCAGTGGCGATAACTGCTCATATGCGGCTGGAAACGCTCCCTTAAACCTACATAATGTTCCTGTCCAAATCGTCTCCATGAGAGCAAAAGTTTTTTTATCAATATTTGTACAAATTTCGTAATTTTGTTGAATTTTGTATTTAATAAAGGAATTTTTAATATGAGTTTTCGCATGATTATTTGTACTAATATCATTCTATAATAAATATTTGTGACAATATTATGTGCTTTTAGGTTTTAGATTATTATAATTAGTACATAGCTCTTTACTTAATAGAAACATATAATACAACAAATGTTCCCGAAAAAATATAAATTATTACTTTAGTTATAGATATAGATTTAAAAATATTTTTGTTAATATTTGTAAGAAATTCATTAGATTATTCGTTAGATATAAGTCGTAGTATTATGGTACGTACAACCAAATATTATTCTTTAATAAACAGGCTATTTACAGCAAAAACTCTTTTTATTATTATAGGATTGGTAATTTATGTTTTATTTGTATTTTAGATTTTAAAGCTGTTATTTGCAGTCGATATGCTTTTGTGCTCATATCAATATAACTCAATTTCTATGAGAGTTAGAAAAAAAGTTAAAATACACAAAATATCCTAAACAAATATAGATTATTAAAATAAAAACCGAATTCAAATTTGTTAAGCAGTTTCCAAGATAAGCGCAGTTTTCCAGAAAGTGATATCTAAATATTGAAGTTAAAAGCTACTGCACTATAAATCATAGCTCCAAGAATATTTTAAATAAAATATCATATTTCAACATTCATCTTGTTAAAACTGGTGTAGTTTACAGAAACCCTTCTTATATTACCATTTTAGTCTTATTAATGTACCCAACTCGATCCTTATTAGGGATCTCACCAACCTAACAAGATTTATGGATCTGTTCGTAATTGCTACTGAGAAATTACCGATATTTCTACTTAAAATGCAGGTTTTTAAGCTTTTTACTTTGTGTCTATTTTAAAGAATTAAATAATGTATTAGCAGACCGAGGTCGCATAAGCAATCAGTACAAGTGACACTGCGTGACCAGACGTACGTCATATGTTAGCAACACTGTTTATAAAGTAGTAGTAGCGGGTATATCCTTTTATATTATTTCAAGTATACCGACGTGAAGACAATATATAACCGTTAGTGCGATAGATTAGTCTCAGTCTCTCTGGTGTTTTCGTGCAGTGAACATGGATGTTAGTGTTATAGTGTCGTGGTTATGGTCACCCTTCTCGAGGTCCACGTAAGTTTACTTTATTATCTATTGTCGTTAGCGAGGTTGAGTGGTGGAGGTGAGAATTAGTATATTATGAAAGAGCTGTTTAAACCTGCTCCTGGGTCTCAAGCCCTACCGCTCGCCTCAGTCTAAATTGCATGTGTATACGTATTGCTGTACAGTAATGGGTATCATTTCTCTCTATGTCTTGACACAAATACTTGGCAATCTAATTTTCATGGTAGTAGTGTTCATTCAGTGAGAATAGATCATCTATCACCCAAAGTGTTGTTCAGAAATTCTACGAATATTTTTAAATTTTTACGTTAGAAAGTCATTCGAAATATCTCAGAAATACCATAGCACCTACCTACCTCAGAAATGCCTCAAAATATCTCACAAATACTTAGCAGTATTTCAAAACGTTTAAAAGTACAATGCGTTAGAAGTAATTTAGAAGTATTACAAAAATATAATCTCGGAGATTTTAATGATGAGAAGGATGGAGGAGATTTTGGAGAGAAGATATTGGAGAACTCTAAAAGGGGTAATGATATTGTATGGACTATTGGGTAAACTCGCCTCCACTGCTCAGGCTCTCTGTTTAAACCAAAATTTAAACTCACATAAACCTAACCTAACCTAACACAAGACGTGTCAACAACTTTGTAAGGTACTCACGTGACTTTAATCAGACAGCACTCCAAGCACTAACACAATACTGCACTTAACACTTCACTAGCACTATCTAGAGACTACTTCACTCCTTAAGAGACCGCGCAAGAGTAAGACTACAGACAGACTGTCGAAGACATATAAAGGGTCGAGACTGTCAAACCGACGGAAGTGAATACTACCCTACTCAAACGTCATAGATGGCGATAATGATTCGATAATAGTTTACTAATTCTCCGACATATATAAGAAATGCTTAATGTAAAGATATCTCAGAAATACCTCAAAATATTGATATTAAAAATACTTAGGTACTTGTCTAAAAATACCCTACAATTTCTTAAATCGTAGATCATTTTTAAATTGCTTCCTTATATTATTATTTCTTTATCTAAATATCCAAAAATAGGTCATTCTCTTATATTGCAGTCAAAAGTAAAACTGTGTAGCACAAGTAGTGTTGTGGAGCTCATTATTTACAAGTGCCAGGCTTATAGAGCTATTTGGAGTGATAAATATCTACATAAATACTACTAACTTATATTATGTAATGTCTGACAAAAAGAAAAATTACTAATATTATAAATGTGATAGTTTGTATGTTGGATGTTTGTTATTCAATCACATAAGATGGCTGAACGGATTTCAATGAAAATTGGTACACGGATACTTTATAGTCCAAATTTTTGTGATGGTGGCCATTTTCTATCGTATAGAAGTTTAACTTGTTTGGCTCCAAAACTTCCATCAGTATCATTGGTACGACTTATATTGCTGTTAGATGTTTTTTAATGACAGATAAGAGACAAACGAGCAGGCGATCTACCTGATGGAAAGTGTCTACTTTCGCCCATTGACAACGGATAAAACTAGAAAGTTTTTCCGATATGCCTTGAAAGTTGGTTAGGAGTCCTCCGAAGAGAAGAACGTTAAGGTTTCAGAGGACCTGGAGCAATCCAGAGTCCACAAGTCCACCGCACCTCCCACAGCAGGAAATAGATCTGGGCCACATGTCGTGCGATCGGAATGCATCAAAGACACCTGGCAGTTGCAAGCCAGTCTGGGTGCTGATCTCCTATCACCAATAGGGGTGCCGGGTTACTTAGCTCTTACGAGATGATCTCCCAGCGGCAGAGGGGAGTAGTATTCTAACCCGTCCCCTTACGAGTAGAGAAATATAAGGAATTAAAAAATATACGGAAATTTCAATTACCTATTATGATAGGCCAGCTATAGCCCTTTAAAATAAAGCAAAAAATCATTTGTGTTTTTACCACAATTTGTCAGGAGGTTGTACGTGAAAGGTTTAATGGCACTTGTCCACTGTAGCGTTCTTCAAAAGGGCCTTTTGTTGACGTCATTATGACATGAAAAATGGTTTAAATATATACACTGGGGGAAAATCAGTTACAAATATACAGATGTATAATATAATAATACTAGTCAACGCGTCTAGGCTTCGAAAACGTGTTTTAATTATAATGTTGGCAACACTAACTTCAATAGTATCCTGTTATTTGTGACGTTGATAAGATTGATATGAGTAGCATTTTTACTTTCTTGAATGTTAAACAACTGATAAGAAATATTAAAAAAGTTGGGATTTCAAAATAAATACGCCATCACGACATTAACTGAAGCTATGAGTGTAAAGTATAACCCCTAGGATGATATTCTAGACAAGCCATCACTCTTGCACTTAAATTCACTTAAAATGGAAATCAAGTAACCAATATAAAATACTTACTCCAAACCTTAGTAATGGAGATCCAGCATCACGACATCACCACTGTCACCAGGCGAGCTCCGTCAGACAACTGTCTTAAGTCTATCGAAACAGACGTTATATACAGTCGTGGAATAAAATAAAAAGTAACTCCCGCGAATACAAAGTTACTTATATCGGCGGTGTTGCTAACCAATATTGATTATAACCGACAGCTTGTAAGGAAAGTCCACCTTGTGAGTGATGACGTCAGAGCCTTACAATGACAAAGTTTTTACGACCTTGTAAGTAAATTTGACACGTATTTGAAAATTCCATTAAAATTCAAATTCATCTGTAGCACGAGCTGTCAGGATAAAATAAAACTTTGTATGACGAGGAGATGGGATATGACTTTTTAAAACTTGTTACAGTTAAGAAATACTAGTCGACCCGCCCCGGCTTTGCACGGGTGCATTTACCGCGTGCCCTTAAGTTTAACAAGAAACATTTTAGTTTCCAATATATTGGAAAGCTACAACGAAGATGTGTTATAAGTTTAACGTGTGTATCTGTATATCTGTAGCATCGTAGCGCACAAGATTATAAACCGATTCGGATAAAGTTATATTTCTTTGAAAGACAATTTAATCGAGATGGTTCTTAGCTATGTATCGTGAAGATCTGGTCACCCGTTTGAAGACTACCAGCTCATTGCTAACTTGAGAGATGCATTACAACAACGATACGGTGTTATAAGTTTAACGTGTGTATCTGTATGTCTGTGGCATCGTAGAGCACAAGATTATAGACCGATTCTGATGAAGTTATATTTGTTTGAAAGACAATTTAATCGAGATGGTTCTCAGCTTTGTATTGTGAAGATCTGGTCACCCGTTTGGAGACTATCAGCTCATTGCTAACTTGAGAGATGCATTACAACAACGATACGGTGTTATAAGTTTAACGTGTGTATCTGTATGTCTGTGGCATCGTAGCGCACAAGATTATAGACCGATTCGGATGAAGTTATATTTGTTTGAAAGACAATTTAATCGAGATGGTTCTCAGCTTTGTATTGTGAAGATCTGGTCACCCGTTTGGAGACTATCAGCTCATTGCTAACTTGAGAGATGCATTACAACAACGATACGGTGTTATAAGTTTAACGTGTGTATCTGTATGTCTGTGGCATCGTAGCGCACAAGATTATAGACCGATTCGGATGAAGTTATATTTGTTTGAAAGACAATTTAATCGAGATGGTTCTCAGCTTTGTATTGTGAAGATCTGGTCACCCGTTTGGAGACTATCAGCTCATTGCTAACTTGAGAGATGCATTACAACAACGATACGGTGTTATAAGTTTAACGTGTGTATCTGTATGTCTGTGGCATCGTAGCGCACAAGATTATAGACCGATTCGGATGAAGTTATATTTGTTTGAAAGACAATTTAATCGAGATGGTTCTCAGCTTTGTATTGTGAAGATCTGGTCACCCGTTTGGAGACTATCAGCTCATTGCTAACTTGAGAGATGCATTACAACAACGATACGGTGTTATAAGTTTAACGTGTGTATCTGTATGTCTGTGGCATCGTAGCGCACAAGATTATAGACCGATTCGGATGAAGTTATATTTGTTTGAAAGACAATTTAATCGAGATGGTTCCCAGCTTTGTATTGTGAAGATCTGGTCACCCGTTTGGAGACTATCAGCTCATTGCTGACTTGAGATTTGCCTCATAATATTAATATATTGACAATTATAACAATCTTGTAACCACATATTTCTCGATACCTCTCTTTCGATATCACGTATCGAATAGAATCGAGTATCAAGCTCTTTTTAAAGTACTTAACAATATATATTTTATCTATTATTTATTTTGCATTTTATGAATATTTTTTGTCTGTATTGCTGTTTTTATATTTTGTTTTCAGCAATACATAGCAACCGATTTATACAAGTTAATATCGTTTCTTTTAAATCGATGTCGTATGCGTATCGATACTTGGTAACTATATTAAATTAAAGCTTTAGTCGGGGGTCATTTAAATTTCCAAAATCCCTTTTTCCTTAATTAATATTTAAGCAAATAACTGTTTTGATTTCCCACTCAATTTCCTCTTTTATAAACAAATTAATCTCTGATTTATAAATTGTAATTTCTGATTTCCTTTTAACAACACACATGAGATACAACGAGATTAAACTGTCCGAATATAATGAGATAAAGTCATTCCATTTTCCAAAAGAATAATTAAACATTGACTTTTCAATATAAATGTTAAATTACATCAGTATAAATAAAATTGCATCGTCTGTATGTATTTAAGCATAACTACAGAACGACTGCACCTAATCACTTTGTTAGTTATTGTCAGGACAAGGTTTGAGTGAGACAGAAGGGTGAGCGAGTGAGTGAGGTGTTGTGCACTGAACATCAGTGACTACGCATTATAGAATAGACATTCAAATGAAATAGTATATACCACCCTATTATCCGTGAGGCGACTGGTTAGAATAATTTTCCCCTCTGCCGCTGGGAGAGGAGAAGGAGAGAACATGAGGTTAGAGCCGAATAAGAGGGTGCTGGACCCTCTTGGTGGTAGGGGATCTGTCACCCGAATGGCTTGCGGCCACCAGCATGCGTATGCGGTGCAGACACATGCGGGCCCTTACCTCTCTCTCTCTCTCTCTCTCATCCCATTAATGCTGTGGATTTAGTGGACACTGACCTCTTGCTCAAAGTCCAAACCACAGCATTTTTCCCCACTTTATCTTTAAGGATACAACGCATCGGCAAAACAAGAGTCCATGGGCGATGGTGGCTACTTACCGTCAGGTGGACATATGCTCCTTTGCGCCTTATCTATCAAAAAAAATAGTTGAGGGTGCAGAGTATGCAGAAAAAATGAGTGAGTGTGTGAGTAAACGGTTTAAATACATTTTACAATTTAAAATATTTTTTTAAACCAGAAAAAAATGTTTTTTTTAAGTTACTTTGAGTAGACGCCAAAAACACTTCTGAAAACTTATTAAAAATAATTGGGGCAACAAAATATATTTTCTCGCTTATTAATTCTAAGTATAATAAAAGGGCTTTCCTCGACCATCTCTTTGTTCCAAGATGTCGGAAATTCAGCTAAATTAACTTTGTTTTCAATTAATGTTTCATTCTGAATGACTATGTTGAGTCCGGGCTGGGACTTGTGTATTACTTCTGAGCCTTGGAGAACTTTACTTTAAACTAGTAGAGTTAGCAACACTGTTGATAACTTTATATACGCGGGTAGTACCTTTTATTTTATTTCAAAACTGTATATAACTAAGATTATATTGAAAAGAAAATGTTTTTGGGTAAGTCTAAGTGTTATAGGTACGTGGTAAATTGCACCCGTGTGAAGCCAGGACGGGTCGTCTAGTACATATATATATATAATAACTAAACGTTACGATCTCTTACTATTCTGACGGGAACCTAAGCAGTGCCTTGGACTTGTCACCAAGGTGTAGGCTTAATATCTTTTAAGTGATCACAACACTCGCCTCCACTGCGTAGTTTCACCGTCTAAACCTAAGATTAGACTAACATAAACCTAACCTAGCACTAGGCTAACCTAACCTAAGGCTAACCTAAACCTAACTCACATCTCCCACATCTATATAAATCAAAATGAAAGTATGTACGCTTCATTGTGGCCAGTGAGTTAAAGAATATTATATAAACGCGTAAAGGAATGAGTGTGTGAACAAGTAGGTGGGCAAGAGCGAGTGTGTCATTATTTAAGGAAGTTTCTCTCTCTGGGACCCTGACTGCAGGTTTGGTTTGACGTATCGCTACCGGTGGGCCTCTTTTTTTCAATTTTTTTAATATAAATAATGTCAAAGGAGTAATATAACAAAGGATGGTCTATCCCGAAAGCTACGCGATATGGACAGAAGATAATTAAACGTTACGATCTCTTAATATACTGTCAAGGAACCCAAGCAGCGCCTTGGACTTGTGACTGAGGTGTAGGCTTAAGCTCCTTTATGTAATTACAAATCCTCCTCCACTGCCCAGGCAGTTTGTTTAAACATGAGGTTAAACTCACAAAAACCTAACCTAACAGAAGGCTAACCTAACTAACCTAACTTACACTTCCGACATATATGTCGGGGTATAGTTATGGTAGGATAATAATAAAGAGGACTTGTTGTCACTTCCGTCTCGTCATTTTAATATTCGACGGTTTCATATCTCCTTCTCTTCATCCTAGTATTAGTTAGAATATATTAAATAAAATGTTAGAATTTAATATTTCAGTATTGAAATAGGTTTATAGCGCCATCACATTCCTCGACTAAGGAAGGAATTTAATATTCTGGATGACATATAATAATAACATAAATACATTACAACTAAACTATATATTAGGTTGGGGATAAAGTTTCTTCGCATTTTTTAAGAAAATTCAAAACATTTTTTAATATAGTTTATTTACATTTAACTAAAGTATGTAGGTTTTGTTCGATAACTTTTTCCCATCTTGTAGGTAGGGACATGATCCCATTGCTATAGAAATTTTGGGGCTTCTGATCGAATAACCGCGACAAGTAGTTTTGGCAGTCCTCTCATGATGTTAACCTGACACTGCCTAAAGAATTCTGAAGAGACCGGAACAGGTGAAAATCTGAAGGTGCAAGGACTATACGACGGATGCATTACCACCTCCCAGTCAAACTCTCTTAATTTTTGTTGAGTGGCTAAAGATGTGTGAGGTCTAGCGTTATCGTGATGAAAAACCATACCCCTTCTGTTGATTAATTTCGGACGCTTTCTCTCAACTTCATATTTCTTAATCTCATCAGTTGTTCGCAGTAGAGTTCAGAATCGATGGTCCTGCCTAGTGGTAATATTTTATCCGCAATAGGGCGACCAGAGCAATGTGCATCTTTGACAATAAAATTTCCGGATTGGAAACGCTTAAACCAAATGTCTGCTACTCTCACAGACACTGCACTAGGTCCAGAAACATCGCAAATTTTTTTCGCGGCTTGCATTGCATTTTTAACTTTTTTATAGTAAAATTTTAAAGTGTATCAAATTTCTTCGTTAGCTTCACTCATCTTCACATTACGAAAAACAAATAAAATTCACACATTTTCCTAATTTGAATTGGGAGAGATAGAGATTTTATTACAAGTTCATACATACTATAATGCGAAAAGACTTTTTCCCCAACCTATTATATTTAACCTTTTAAACTCAAACTTAAAATATTTTATTCAAATAAGACTTTTTACAAAGTATTTTTGCTACTTCAAAATTGATCTGTCAGTGAGTTTGTCTGAAGCTACCACCAGTTCGGAAAGCAGTTTCTTGATGAGAAGAACTGGCAACAAACTCAACAGTTGCTTGCGTCAAAACGCCATTGTTTACACCAGTCTGTTCTACAAAGGTATAATCATTCAGCTGAGCATCAATGTCATTTTGATTCCAAGCTTTATCATCGTTCAAGTAATCTCATACAGAGTAGTAACAACATTTACTAAACACTTTTTAATGTGAGTTTTAAATTGCTGAAGTGGCAAGTCTAATATAGTCTGTGGAATCTTATTATAGATGCGAACACCAAGCCCCATGAAACTATTACTGACTTTGTGGAGACGATAGTACGGCGTTACAAGTTTATTTCTGTTTCTAGTATTAACATTATGTTTGTCTCTGTGTTTTGAATACGAATCGATATTCTGGTAAATGTACAAAATATTACAATATATGTATTGTGACGGCACTGTAAGAATACCTATTTTATCAAAAACATCCCGAAAGGAAAAAGAAATAGATATGTAAAAGTATGTTTCTTTGTCATGTATAAATAAAAAAAAACTTCAACACTGTTCAACTACTAGATGGCGCTGTAAAGCAAACTCCTTTTTAAGAGTTATTAAAACGGCAACTATAATTTTTGATGAAATACTTCAGACTAGCTCAGCGTAATCCAGAAATTTGGTAGCGATTGGATCAACTAGTAGTTTTTTTATCTATATTTTACCTCAGTGAAGCGAGAAGTGGTTGACTATTAGTGGTGTGTGTTTCCTTTAAACTTAAAAACGGCTACACATATTTTGATGAAATATTCACACAATCGTCACACTAGCTCAACGTGATCTTAGTTTAGTAGCCATCAATTTGTTTTTGAACGAATTATCGATACTAAGATAGCTACTAACGTAATACAAAAAATAGTGATGGCCCAGTGATCCAAAAAATAGTAATGCAAAAAGCAGTGATGACCCAGTGGTTGAGCCTTACTCGGGAGGTCCGAGTTCGATCCCCCACACAGGCACACACCTCTGACTCTGAGTTATGTGTGTTTTAAGCAATTAAATATCACTTGCTTTATCGGTGAAGGAAAACATCGTGAGGAAACCTGCACTCCTCAGAGTTCCCTAAAGTACTCAAAGGTGTGTGAAGTCTGCCAACCCGCAATGGGCCAGCGTGGTGGACCATGGCCTAATACCCTCCTCATTCTGAGGAGGTGACCTGACCCAGCAGTGGGCCATTGACGGTTTGTGATGATTAACGTAATACTGTCAGGAAATTATCGATACATAAGTTTAATGATCTATTATAATTATGACAGAAACCAGAGGCCCCTATCTCGTATGTGAACACTCACCTCCACTGTTCCACAGGTTAGCTGTTAAGCTTAAGCTTACGTAAGGCTAGCCTAACACAGGACTTATTTCTACTATCTCGTAATGTCGAAAATTTCTCAAGAACTCCAGTATTTTATAACTTTCTACATAATATTGTTTTCTCTCAGAATTCTTTTCAAGTTTTTGGTAATTAGGTAGCTCCGCACATTTTTATAAGACAAAGCTAATAATAAGTTGGAAACTTCAGCTCGTTTTACTTTCTAGAGGTATTATCATAAAATCTTTTGTTATTTGATGTCTACACCCTATTCGTGTAAGAAACCTCCCCTAAGCCTTAACCCTAGATAGGTAATGTTCATCAAAATAACGAACATCCAATAAGTATCTCCAATCCACTCTTTTTTTTATTGTCTTACCTACTGTTAATTATGGTGTTGGCAACTATTATTTGAGTATCATACTGTTAGCAATGATGTAGGATTGATGTAAGTGGCAATTTTACTTTCTTGCATGTTGGACAACTGCTTAACATCATTCGAAGTGGAATTCCTATCATGGGTAATCTAGGAGTAACGCTGAAGGACGGTGTCTAAAGTATAACCCCCAGGAAGTAATATTTTTGTCAGTCAAATCGTCATAGTTTTAGTCTGCGTTTAGACTTTTTTAATGAACACTACAAGCATAGAGTTTAGGCTTTCGTTTAACTATTCTTACCAAAACTCAATATCATTTCATAGTTGTTGTCATTTTTTTAATTTTATACTCATATATAAAGCTGAAGAGTTTTTTGTTTGTTTGAACGCGCTAATCTCAGGAACTACTTGTCTGATTTGAAAAATTCTTTCAGTGTTAAATAGCTCATTTATCGATGAAGGCTATAAGCTATATATCATCACGATACGACCAAAAGGAACGGAGCATCACGTGGAGTAAGTTGCGTGGGTGCGAATATGATGACTATTTACCAAACTATCAATTATTTATAATTTTACGAGTATAATATACTTTATACTTTAATATAATAAATAATATGTTATGATTAATCGAATAACCGAATCGTCAGCGCCATCTAAGGTGATACTGAATCACTTCCGTCGCGTCATTTAAATATTGTCAAACAAGTAAACGATAATCGAATAATCGGATCGTCATAAGCGTCTAAGGCGCTAGAGTAGAATAATAATCACTTCCGTCTGCCCCACCCGTGGAGGGGAATTCTACCTAGTCTCGTCCTATATTCTCATACCAAGACAGTGGACTCAGGCTCAGTCTTACTCATCGTCTCAAGAAGTTAATATAATCTAAGTAGTGATAGTGTCAAGTGCAGTGTAGTGCTGGAAGTGCTCTACGATTAAGGTCACGTAATTCCTTACGTATAAGCAGTGATGGCCCAGTGGTTGAGACTTCAAGTATTACTCGGGAGATCCGAGGTTTGATCCCCCACACCAGCACACACGACTCTGAGTTATGTGTGTTTTAAGCAATTAAATATCACTTGCTTTAAAACGGTGAAGGAAAACATCCCGATGAAATCTGCACTCCTGAGAGTTCCCAAAAAAAGTTCTCAAAGGTGTGTGAAGTCTGCCAACCCGCACTGGGCCAGCGTGGTGGACTATAGCCTAGTACCCTCCTCATTCTGAGGAGGAGACCCGGCTCAGCAGTGGGCCATTGAAGGGTCGTGATGATAAGTAAACACAATGTTAGGTTAGGTTAGCCTTGTGTTTGGTTAGATTAATATTAGTCCAATCTTAGGATTTAAACAGTGAAACTAAGCAGTAGAGGTGAGTGTCTCGATCGAATAAAGGAATTCCTAAAGCCTACACCTTGGTCACAAGTCCAAGGCACTGCTTGGGTTCTTAGTTATATCCTGACTGTATTGCGCCCGTATTTATTCCTATTACTCTTTTTCTTTAAGTTTCCGACAAATATATGTCGGAGCATAGTAAAAGATTATCATAAAAGTCTATGGCGTTGGAGTGGGGTAGTAGTCACTTCCGTTGTTTTGACAGTCTCTACCCTTGACCCTTTATATGCGATCGACAGTCTAACTGAAGTCTTAGTTGTGCGCGGTCTCTCAAGAAGTGAACATCATCTAAGTAGTGCTAGTGCTAGTGATAGTGATAGTGTCAAGTGCAGTGTAGTGTGGAAGTGCTGTCCAACTAAGGTCACGTAAGTCCTTACAATGTAATTGCCACGTGGTTAAGTAAACACAATGTTAGGTTAGGTTAGCCTTAGGTTAGGTTAGCCTTGTGTTAGATTCGGTTTATGTGCGTTTAACCTTGGGTTTAAATAGAGAGCCTAGCAGTGGAGGCGAGTGTTGTAATTACTTAAAGGATATCCTTAAGCCTACACCTTGGTCACAAGTCCAAGGCACTGCTTAGGTTTCTCTCGTAATTGTTAGAGATCATATTTGATCATTTATCGGTTCAGTAGAAGTTTACCCAATATTCCATTCAATACCATCACCCCCTTGTAGTGTTCCCCAATATTCCCCATCTTCCTCCTTCCATCTCCTTTCACATCGTTTTAAAATCCCCGACATATATATACTTTATTCTCTTTTAGAGTAAATTTTACACTCCATCCCATCCCAGTATTTACTAATACTCTTTTTTTAAAGTAAAAATATTATAGATAGAACTCATAAACAATGTTTCACATTTTATGTCCCTAAATCATTTCTAAAATCTAGATTAAAAATTAAGAGCGATTAAATTTATTACTTAAAGGAGTGCGTAGTTAAGCTATAATCTACTAATAATTTTGAACTATTAAAAGGTCTAGTCTTAGCTAAGATTTAACTGAATATGAAAATCAAAAATGTTTAAAATAGTGCTTTACGAAAATATTTATTCTTCGAATGATTTATTACATCCTTTTATTTTCTCTTCTTTTTGGTAAAAATAAAACTAAACTATATTAAAAATATTCCAATAAAAAAATAAACCTTTGCATTGCTTGGGACTTGTGAACTAGGTGCGGACTTTTGAGGACTTTTTACAGTTACTGTGCTGTTTACCAAATTTTTAATGTCATTCTTCCAATGAAGCTTAATTGAATCTATTATTGTTTTATTTCAGAGGTATAATCCTTTACATGTAAGCTTAGTTAGTCAGTCAATCAGTCACTGAACCTGTTATATGATACAGATCGACCACAAGTGCATATTTCACGGCAGATTCGCTTAGAATTTGATGTGTCACAGCAGCGCTACCGAATCGATTGATTTTTTCCGCCTCGCTCTCTCCAATATGTTTCTGACGTACAATTTATAGATAAAACTTTGTAAAACATTTTCACTTCACGTTTAATAGCATTAACCGCCCTCACTTCAGTTAGGTAGGTAATTTCTTGTACAATTTTAGCATTATTTGTAATTGGTGTTTCACGTTCAATAGTATTAGCCGCCTTCACTTAAGTTAGGTAAGTAATTCTTTCAATAGTTTTACCTTTTTACCAACAGTTTGTAATTGGCGTTATTAAAAGTGAATAGTATTAGCTGCCCTCAGTTCGGTTAGGTAAGTAATTCCTTGTAAAGTTTATGCATTATTTGTAATTGGCGTTTCACGTTAAATAGCATTAGCAGGCCTCGCTTCAGTTAGGTAAATAATTCCTTCAACAGTTTCACCATTATTTGTAATTGGCGTTTCACGTTTAATGGTCTTAAATTCTTTTATTTCTAACAATACATACTTCCACTATTCTCAGCCTTTCTGACGTTGCTAAATCCTTGGAATGGATTTACGTCAGTAGTACAATGACTGCGAATCGATGCCACGACCTTAAGATTCTGAATTCAGCGACTTAAACACTAAGCCTGTCTTTAATTGCATTAAGCATTTTTTTTGCTTAGGATTTTCTTCTTGCCAAGGATTAAGTATAAAGACATCCACCGACTTTATCATCATTATTATCATCGTCACTTAATATATTATTGGACTGGGATTGCGATACCGGTGCAGGCTTCAGGGAATGGATTGAAGAAGAAGAAAGGCTTTATCAGTTTCTTCATTAGATAAGAGGTAAAGTTTGTAAGGTTGTAAGGGGTGTATAATCTTTGGATTTATTGAACTGGTTTTGAAAATTCTTTTACCAATAGATAGCCACATTACTTGTGAGTGTCATAGGCTATATATTAACTCGAAAAATCAAAAGACTTTTTCTTGGTAGTCAGACTTGCTGCAGTAAGTCGGAGAAACAACGGTCGAACGGAAACGTTTCATACGAACGCTGCCTTACGATGAGAGATATGATTTATAGTTGTGTGAGAGTGAGTGAAGGGATCGGCTAGTTATCAATAGAACAGAAATTTATATAATTTGCTAAACTTGTGTAATATTTGTCAATCTACCTTCATATCCAATAATTATCAAGTGTCTCAATATACCAGTATAATTGGCATGTACTGAGGTCATAACGCTAGGCTACTGGAGAACTTGTTATTATCGCCCCAATTTGGGACAAGAGCCAAATGAAAACCAATACCCTCACTTTAATTTTAAGCTCAAAGTATTTTTGTGTACACCATTTTCAAATTTTCCGAATAATCTTCAATTAATCTATAGTACTGAGACTAATAGTGTAATGTTTTTCGGTGGTGTGGTGCTAGGTTCCGTTATCGAGAAGCATGTGAAAAATATATTTGTTTATTTTACTATTTGATAGCAAGGTATATATTATTCACCCATTCCTCGATAACGAAAGCCTAGCACCACGCCATTAAACAACACTACACTATTAGTCTAAATAATTTAATATGTACTGCGCGATACCACTTAACAGACCAACTCTATCCTATCAGACTGAGAGTATTGTCTACTCGAAATAACTTATTTCAAGTTTCAAATAAGATATAATGTTTGTTCGATAAATCTTTCTATGATAAAAATTTCCTTTTTTAATATTATTATAAATATAGAATATAGATATGGCAACACTTAACATATTAAATTGAGATGAGGCGCGTAATTATTAATCCGCTTAGCTTCATTATAAACCGCACGTCTAACAAATTCTTACGAAATGACAAACCTTAACAACAATTTACCAAGATTAAACAGAGGCGATAAAATTAAATTGTGGCTAATTGTATATAACATATTAATATATATCTCAATTATCCCTATGCCCTCGCTTCACCGCGTGTGTATTAATCCACGTCCATCCTGCACAACGGATGATATACAACTGACGCCATATATTTGTTTACATATAATAATAAAACTGTCGATAATAAAAAGGTCGAATTTCTGTACAATGAAAAAAATGCTAAAAACCAAGTCAGGGGGATGTAAGAAGTAAAATAGAACTAATTAAGATTTTTTCAAATTTTTTGTTTCTCTGTTTGTCTGTCTGTTTGTACGGGCTAATTTCCGAAACGACTGAACCGATTTAAATGTAATTTTGTGCGGTGGTAG
Source organism: Limenitis camilla (assembly GCA_905147385.1). Classification (NCBI taxonomy): domain Eukaryota; kingdom Metazoa; phylum Arthropoda; class Insecta; order Lepidoptera; family Nymphalidae; genus Limenitis; species Limenitis camilla. Next base: position 11,100,817 of record LR990247.1, read on the forward strand.
CTTATATCTCTGGTCAACATATAGGATACCTTTGATCCCGTTAAATTAAAGAGTTCCTGTGGGATAATTGAAAAACTGTAATTACTTAAAAAGCTTCGTGTAAGCTTTGTACAACAACTTCTAAACTTAATTTAGTATAAAAAATTGATATGCTGATACCTTATGTTGCCGGTTAAACAATGTATAATATAAAAAAAAAATTAATCCCATAAAAGTGACGAGTTCCCGCGGGAAAGTAAACCATTACAAAAACAGTGCCAAGCAGGCGTCTTTTAAAGGATTTAAATGAAATTTTATATGCCCGGTCAAGATTTAAGATACTTTTCATTCCGAAAAATTAAAGAGTTCCCGTGGGATAGTTAAAAAACTTTAATTACTTAAACAGTTTATTAAACAACTTATGCACCTAATTATGTATTGATATTGCCGGTATCATCATACAATAAAACAATTTATAATATATTAACGGCGAAAAAATAAAACCTTACTTTTTTATGAATATGAGACATAATATTGACGGGAACCTAAACAACAGATTACGAGATAGTACTCTGAATGCTTGGTTGCTATACAAGGTTTGGTTACATCTTTAGGTGGTGATTCTCTCCCTCAGTGTGGTTAGCCTGCGCTGACATTAGAAGGGGAACATATGAATAGAGAATACGCTGCAGAAACAAACAATGATTCAGTGCAGCTAGCTGAAACTCTTTACGAACCACAGTCATACTATCAGTGTTGACAATTCTATGGGTAAAATTTTGCTTTTGGATGCACCAAAAAAAAGGTGGAACGGGAAAAACGTTTCGCACTAAAATAATCTTGGCACATGTCGCCGAGCACCTTCTTATCTACTCGGTGCCCGAGCGAATGACTAAATGAAAACTAACAAATTTGTGCAACACCACACTGTTCTGATACTGACTGATACACTACAACTGGTAACGCGGGTCCTGACCCGCTAGTGGCCTCCGACCTTCCCCTATAGCCACCCCAAGCCTCGCAAAACTGACTACTCGTCTGATCAAAGTACTGCTCTGATATACTGATAATACTGGTCTGATCAACTGATTTACTACGGCGTTCATCTGATACTACTTTCAGATGCTTCGCTTACAAACGGTCACTGAAACAACCGCTCCAACTAGCACTGATATACTGCTCTCATATGTCACACTCACCAAGTTATACTGAATCACAAACTGACTGACTGGTCTAATAAGCTAACTCGTATGGAGTAAAATAACCTTCATAAATTATATCTGATTCACACTAAACACTTCACTGCTTCTACAACACTGACACCAATAAAACCAAATCATTGATTCTACAAACACTAATATCTACTTAGAGACCCATAGCGACCGACTGCTCCGCCAAAGGTCCAAATAATAAGTGAGCTAATATTGGAAGAATTTCTTTTATATACTTTACTACCCTCACTATCACACCCCCAAATTTATGATGATAAAATCGAATCTAGATATCAATAAATGTATTCGCGAATATTTTACTACATTATCCTACATTCGCGACAGCACAAATACGAACTCAAGGCAAAATAGCTCTTGCTGTATCGTCGTCTGGAATAGCGGCCACTTTGTTACCCGGTGGTAAAACTGCTCATACGTTGTTTAAAATATCCATAGATTTGGACATAAGTGAACACCCTGTATGTGGTATCTCTAGAAATTGTGATAAAGCTAAGATTTTATGCGACAGCTGCTTAATAAGATGGGACGAGTGCACTATGGCAATAGCAATAGAGGCGGTTGATAGAACCCTCAGAGATATCCGTCAAAATGACCAACCTATGGGCGACGTAACGATGCTGTTTTGTGGGGATTTTAAACAAACATTGCCTGTAGTACCAAGGGGAACAAAGCCCGGACTAGATAAGACTATACTATTAAAGAGCTAGCAAGCCAAGCCTTTGACGGCACATCACACGAATGCACTTAACAGAGAACATGAGGCCGCAAACAGGTGGCAACACAAATGCACAGAAGTTTTGCGATTTATTACAAAAAAATGGCGAAGGCACGTATCCGAAAGAAGAAGGGCAAACCGTTTTGTGTAATAATCTCTGCCACACAGTTAATTCAGTTGAAGAACTTATTTTCCGTTTATGGTGACCAAAGGCAAATAACAAATTATGAGGCTTTGTAAAATAGAAATTTTGACTCCGCGAAATGACTAAGCGCAAGAATCTACTTGGATATGCTTACAATGATGAGGGAGAATTAGTGGAGTATACTTCTATTAACCGAGTAATGGAGCAAGATGACGCTACCATACAGTTCATACAATTGAATTCCTAGATTCTCTGAGTGCTCCTGGACTTCCGTCACAGAAAATCAATTTAAAAAATAGCGTCCCTATTATTCTGTTGCGAAATTTCAGCCCCCAAAATTATGCAACGGAACTAGACTGAAAGTAATTTCTCTGTAACGTAACATAATAGAAGCGAGGGATTTATCAGGGTGTGGTGTCGGTGTTGGAGAGTTTTTATACCCTGAATTCAACTGATTCCTAAAAATTATCCTTTCCGTTTTAAACGTATACAATTCCCGGTTAGTTTGTGTTACTCAATAACGATAAACAATACTCAAGGGCAGACGCTGCGTGTTGCGGGCTTCCACCTCAACCTCAGCTGTTTATCGCACGACCAGCTCTAAGTTGCTTTCTCCCGTGAAAGTCAGCCAATCAACCTATGAGTCCATGTTTCGAATCAATTTAGGTTGAATATCGTCTATAAAGAAGCATTATAAGGTATTGCGATCTATAAAATTTTAATTGAAGGAATAATAAATACCACGCGGACGAAGTCGCGCGCATCAGCTAGTTGTAGTAAAAAATAAATTTATTCTGTATAAACCATACTGCGCGTTAACACTTTAGATTAAAGCGACCAAAAAGTAAAGTACCAGGTGATTGAGACACAGAAACATGTTTAAAGAAAATATCAAAAAATATTTTACTTTATAAAATAACTAGTCATACTACTTTGGATCGGATAATAAGACTTATTATACATAAGTTGTTACACAAAAAGCAAGAGATAAACTAAGCAGATGAAGGATAAGCAATAAAACAGTACAGATGCAGTTTATCCGTTATCCGTTATGTTATATGCTCCTACCCTCGGGACTCCATCGAGATCACATTATGCAGTATTTTGAAGTCAGTCGTCCGTATTTTATATTTCAAAGTAAATATCTAAGAAATATTTGCTTTTAGTATATTTTATTTAATACTAAGTGTCTCTACCCGAAACTACCCGCGACTTCGTTCACTGAAACTTTATTTTAAAATTTTAAATATTCGATCAAAAATAGTGTAGCTTTTACTGTGAAAAGGATGTTTAAGAAATAGTTTTTTTGGTGTGGAAAAATATTGTTCGGAAACAGTTAAGCTCTCGATGTTAAAGAAAAATCATTGTTCGGAAATTGTGAAGCTCTTTATGTCAAAGAAAATACATTGTTCGGAAGTTGTGAAGCTCTTTATGTTAAAGAAAAAAAACATTGTTCGATAATAGTGAAACTCTTTATGTTAAAGAAAAAAACATTGTTCGGAAATTGTGAAGCTCTTAATGTCAAAAAAATACATTGTTCGGAAATTGTGAAGCTCTTTATGTTAAAGAAAAAAAACATTGTTCGACAATAGTGAAACTCTTTATGTTAAAGAAAAAAACATTGTTCGGAAATTGTGAAGCTGTTAATGTCAAAAAAATACATTGTTCGGAAATTGTGAAGCTCTTTATGCTAAAGAAAAAAAACATTGTTCGATAATAGTAAAACTCTTTATGTTAAAGAAAAAAACATTGTTCGGAAATTGTGAAGCTGTTAATGTCAAAAAAATACATTGTTCGGAAATTGTGAAGCTCTTTATGCTAAAGAAAAAAAACATTGTTCGATAATAGTAAAACTCTTTATGTTAAAGAAAAAAACATTGTTCGAAAATTGTTAAGCTCTTAATGTCAAAAAAATACATTGTTCGGAAATTGTGAAGCTCTTAATGTCAAAGAAAATACATTGTTCGGAAATTGTGAAGCTCTTAGTGTCAAAGAAAATACATTGTTCGGAAATTGTGAAGCTCTTAATGTCAAAGAAAATACATTGTTCGGAAATTGTGAAGCTCTTAGTGTCAAAGAAAATACATTGTTCGGAAATTGTGAAGCTCTTAATGTCAAAGAAAATACATTGTTCGGAAATTGTGAAGCTCTTAGTGTCAAAGAAAATACATTGTTCGGAAATTGTGAAGCTCTTAATGTCAAAGAAAATACATTGTTCGGAAATTGTGAAGCTCTTAGTGTCAAAGAAAATACATTGTTCGGAAATTGTGAAGCTCTTAATGTCAAAAAAATAAATTGTTCGGAAATTGTGAAGCTCTTTATGTTAAAGAAAAAAAACATTGTTGGATAATAGTAAAACTCTTTATGTTAAAGAAAAAAACATTGTTCTTAATGTCAAAGAAAATACATTGTTCGGAAATTGTGAAGCTCTTTATGTTAAAGAAAAAACAGCGCTCGGAAATAGTGTTTGGTTTTCTTTGTATCAAAAAATTACTTTAGTTCCAAGTATTTCAACTTAAGATCTAAATAAATCCTATTTCTCATCTATTGTTAAATGAAAACAATACTGAAATGGACCTATCAATTGTGTAATACCAATTTTAATTACAGACGACAGCTATAGAAACCGAATTACTCGTACCCCTGTTTCATTGGATTCATTCATCAAGGGGCTTTTGTTACTATTGTGATCACAAGAAAACTTTACTTGTCTAAAGGTTTTCGTAACTCCATTATAGTTAACAGAAGCTCAATCACATTCTTGGTATAAAGAGGATATAAATATCAGTAATTAAGGAAAAAAAGAAACCAAAAATTAAAGCCCCTAAACCATTCCACTTCCAGCGAAAAATCTTATATAGAAATTAATTACTAAAAAAATTCGTGTGATACCAAGTGTGAGTTGGACTCGCACACCAAATATTCTGTATAATAGGATTGAGGCACAAACTTATCGTCTTGGTATAAAATAAAAGGTACTAAAGGTACCCACGAATATAAAGTTATCAACGAGTTCTAATAAAAAGGGTTTTGACAAACAGACAGACAAGTGACAAAGTAACCGTTTTGCATTTTTAATAGATAGAATATAATAAATTACTAACTCCTTAACTTAAAGTTAACTTACTTACGAATATGCTTTACTATTTAAAACATTATTTCGCGTTCAAATTTAAAACGTTAAGAACAGTTTAATTATTCAGTGAACTTTAATGATAAAAGTTAAAAATCTTTTAATCTTACTAATATAAAATACATTTTTTATATAAATACCCGCCCTCGCTTAGCTGACATAAAAAGGTTTTAAGAGGACGACATAATGTTTAAGTGATTTTTACGTTTTTAGTGTTAGTGTTAGCAACACTGTTTATAAAGTAGTAGTATCGGGTAGATCATTTTATATTATTTCAAGTATACCGACGTGAAGACAATATATAACCTTTAGTGCGATAGATTAGTCTCAGTGTCTCTGGTGTTTTCGTGCAGTGAACATGGAAGTTAGTTGTATAGTGTCGTGATTAAGGTTACCTTTCTCGAGGTCCACGTAAGTTTACTTTATTATCTATTTTCGTTAGCGAGGTCGAGTGGTGGAGGTGAGAGTTAATATATTATAAAAGAGCTCTTTAAACCTGCTCCTGGGTCTCAAGTCCCAGGCACTGCTCGCCTCAGTCTAAATTGCATGTGTATACGTGTTGCTGTACAGTAATGGGTATCATTCCCCTCTCATATCTATAGCATTAGGTAGTGACGTTTGATCATCCTGCATGGGTTGAAGTCTTCAATATTATTACGAATTTGAGTTGGAACAAATTGATAGATGCTTTGTTGGTAAACTATTTACAACACAGTTCCATACCCTTTACGCGCACTATTCTCGAAACACTATTTACACCGCCGTTCCTCGATATACATACACTTCACAATGATCCACTACTTCAACAATTGTTAGCTCTAGAACTATTAACACAGATATTTCGTAAGAAAAACACCAGCACTTTCACACATAACCACTTTAATAACACTTATTACATCAAAAATCAAAGAAATACTGCACTCTGTCATATTGCATCATCTTTTTATATCCTACCTTAGTCTAAAAAAATAACGGAAACAGTATCAATGCTGACAATTCATCACTAATATGATCTACCTCATAGACAATTAATTTCCTGTACGGTAAACAATTTATCATATACCATAGATAATATTCAAGCATTGTACGGACATATAACAACAATTTATATAAAATTAAAACGGATACTAACACAGATTATTAATAAAGAGGTATTTCTTTACTTTATATGTTAAGTGCAGAACATACTGAGTGCGTGTGCATTTAAATTATAACATATAACAACAATTTAGATAAAATTAAAACGGATGCTCACACTATGTACCACTTTCTCTGCACTTCGATATCTCTTCGTACGTCTTTTTATATAGGTTTTCATTTAGAAACTTCTCACAAGTCGATTCTAGAATTAAAAAAATATTATTCTGACAACTCTTAGAAAAATAGCTTAGTCTAGGCATGCGAATTGTTTTGATTTTGATTCGCAACAATTTAAAGGAAGCGGTGATTTCTTCCACCAGGACAAGGCCGCCCAAAATTAATTGCCCAGTTGTCTCCATCCATTTGGTTCTTTACTGAAGCGGATAGATATAATCAATATAAAAATGATTTCAAAAATGTTTTATATACATTTTGTTAATAATTAAAAAGTAATTAAATTGTATGTTACGGAACCCTAACAATATTGCTGCACGCCTAACTACCCAACTCAAATTACAAACTCAAGAGTGTGCTGAGATCGTCATATGACGCTCTTCAAAGATCGCTTCACCGAGTCTCTGCCTCCAACTTGTGCAGATCTCAGTTGTCAGTTATAATATTAAGTATAATATGTAAAAGAAAAAAGACGATATATTATTTTAAGAATGATCCAGATTTTCTCACACTCCTCTCGGCGACCCTTCGTACGAAAGTCAAAATATTTGGTATATTTTGTAAAAATGCTGTGAAATGTTCAATTTGAATCCTTAATTTTTGAATCCACAGCTTCAGTAGAACAATAGTGGCGCAAAAAACAGGAAGCGTGAAACAAAACCAGTTAAAACAACTGCGGTTTAAATTGTCGACCCAAAACAAAATTGTTTTTCTATTTAAAGTTAACTCACCAGTTAAAACGTTATTGAATTTAGTTTTGTAGTATATTTAATCTATATAAAATACTAGTGTTACGGTGTTTATCCATAATTAATTCCGAAACTTCTTACTGATTTAAAGGCTTATTATTACTTACGCAAATTCTGCATTAGTTAAAAGAGAGAGAGAGAGGGGGTTATAGAGTGTATGCCGTATGCACCTGTAATTCAATTTCAATGCAATTCTAAAGAACTAATAGTTAGCGAAAACTCATTGATGCCCACTCCTATGGGTCGTAGCGTGATGTTAGATTCTGCCTTTCTCGTTAAATGGGCTATCCAGAATTTTTTTTTTTAAATTCGGACCAATAGTTCCTGAAAATAACACGTTCAAACGTTATAAGTACTATAAGTTTCTAACAGATGGCGGTGTAACTTAGTTTATTGATATAGCTACCGGCACATAAGTATAAGTTTGACCTTGAAAGCACAGAAGAAACTAAGGCCTTTTTGATGGGGAGCGCGGAGCGAGAGCAGCGCGTCACAAGCTATTGGCATAATAGTAAACGACATGGATGGAACCGCCAATAGAGGCACGCAGCGCGCTCGACTACTATTGCCGACTACTATTTAATACTTTAACTATTACTTTTATCTAGGTAGTGTAATATCCAGTAGATAGCGCCGTGGAGATGTTCAACAATATTTTTCTCAATGTCTCCACCAACATATTTGTTGGCAAGATGTTTTTAAAGTGTATGATCAGAGTAAACATGTTGAAAGAGCACTCTATCATGTCGGCGGTTTATAACTTTAAAGTCTAGACAGATATTGTACAGCTATATGTTTTCTTTTTACTGAGGAATCAAGAAAATTTTCTTTTGCTCCTTTAAATCAAGATCTTACGTTTATACCAGTAGCTTTTTCTTTTCTTTTGTCTCGTACGTTCATGTTAGTCTTTTTATATTTCCATGTGTCTATATGTTTCCTTGTTTATGTGTTTATCCGGTTTTTCTTCCTCTCTTTTTGTATATGAGCATTTGTTTCCGTCTCGTTGTCTCCTTATTCACCCTAGAGTGCATGTCTCTGTCAAAGTCTCAATCTTTCTTTCTCTTTGCCTCCGTATCCACGTTCGTAGATACTTTCATGTCAGTCTTTCTTTTTCCCCGACTACGGCGAAAAGGAAGGGTAATTTCCAAGTGTCTATATGTTTCTTGTTTATGCGATTGCCCGTTTTTCTATGTATGTATATATTTTTGTATTTTACACTCTAGCGCTTAAATTATTGAACCGATGTTAATGAAACCAACGAAACCATTGAGGTGTCAATAGATTTATAATAATTGCGAGGGTGACATAGGCTTTATAAATTTTATGTTTTTTTATGATAGAATTTAAAGTGAGATAATCATCACGTTTTCGATATCCAAAGAAAGGTCTTGGCGAGCACACATATATATCTTATTATTTAAGTCAATATATATGTTTAAAATGAGGTCGTATAGTCCGCGCGGTCCTGTCGTTGCAGTTATTCACTCGTTTAAGTAATAACAACCAACATTACGTTACAATATCAGATAAAGGTGATTGCGATTGTGAAACGGAAAATTATAAGGGTAGTCGGGTTACAGTATTTTTGTATATATTATCTGTATAAGTGCATTTGTATCCGTCTCATCTTTTTAGTCTTACCCTAGAATGCGTGTCTCTGTTTCTGTGCCTTTCTGTGTACCACTTTCTTGCGGCTAGTGTGTATTTATGTGTTTCTTTTTCCCAATCTTCTTCGGTTTTTGGGTCTATTATCTTTGTTTGTTTCGGGTTTTTTTTGTATGAGTTTCTATTTCTCTGCCTTTCTTTTTTCTTCCTTTATTTATATCGTTTTCTTCTTTGGCAAGTCCTTATTTATTCTCTCTCTCTCTCTTTGTCAATAATTATAACAAAGCATAGCAAGAGTAGCTCGCTTCTAGTACTAAACCAACTAGTAACGTACAGCTTTATAATTTTACCACATTTTCAATTTAACGCTTGTGTTTGCTTGGCGGTATACAAGTCCTAGTGTAATTAAGTTTCAGGAATAATATTATGAAAACAAATTAAATACATACAAGAGAGTAAAATTTTTAAATATAGTGAAATATAGAGAATATTGAAGAAGTATAATAATTAAAAGACGACAAGGACTATGTTATAGTCGAAGTAAATGTTATTATGTAACCTTAGTCATGGAAAAGGATTAGGACGAAAACGATAAAGAAATCTAAAAATAGAGGAACCTGAGAATTAGGAGACAAAAAAAGAAAAAATAAAGTTGGAAAAAAGTAAAATATTTCTAAAAAAGAAAGCTCAATTTATGTTCTCTAGTAATAATAAAAGAATTTAATATTTTTTTTGCTTACTTATTGTTTTTTATTTCAGGTAGTAAACCCACGACAGCAATGTCGGAGGGTCAACGGTGCCTGGGGATCATCGTGCTCCTCATCCACACCGTTATTGGAACTGGAGAAGGTTAGTAATCACAATATGATATCCTCTATTCCTAATTTCTTTTTCCCATTACATTAATCTGTGGCATTACAGTGTTGTTATTCCATAAAATAAATTACCATTTTAATTATTTCTATATATGTGATTATGATATTGAGTAACATTAATTTGAGTAGTATTTTACACAAACTGAATCATTCAGTTGTGCCAATATAAGGATAAAAGGTAACCAAATAAATACGCCTCCATGACAGGAATCCTGATTATTAGATCGCAAGTAATCTAGCTGTAATCTCGGAGCTTTGAATTTATAGTATACCACACAGGAGTAATATTCTAGTCAACGATTTGCTTGAAATAGTGAGTTAGTTTTGTTAGTTTTCATTCTACTATAAACGTATAAAAACTAAAGTAATTATTAAAATCATCTAAGCTGCAAACTGTGACATACAGACAGAAAACAAGTTTGATATAAAAAAATAAAAAGCAGAAAAAGCGCGTCGCTACCTACTGCACTTCCGCTCTAGTTAGTTTCATTAGCCTGACTCGGTAATAGGCTTAATGTAAAACGCGACTGTATTTAGAATTTCTATTTTAAAACAATATCATTTTATCTATTTCTAGACAGGAAAAATTCCGCATAAAGCGTTAGATCCTTTATTATATTGATGTATTGCTATTTTTTTACCCGACTACGCCGAAGCCAAAAGGAAGGGTTATGATTTTGGCAGTCTATGTATGTATGTATCTGTGTATGTTTGTATGTTCCACCCTAGCTCCTAAACTACTAAACCAATGTTCATGAAATGATTAGAGGAATATCTCCATGAAACAGACATTTATACCAATGCATTTCTCGGTTTCTATCTGAATTTTTTTGTTGTTTCATGCTTTTTAGACCACTTTTTTACGTAGTCGGGTTATAGTTTTTTAAAATTTATTTTTTATTGCTTTAGGGTATTTTGGACCCTAAAGATTATTTTAATTTATTTTTGGACAATTTCATTTACAAAATTGGAAGGTATGAAAATTAGTGTACAAAAAATTGCTTATCTGTTTTAAGAGATCTCTTCAAGTAAACCCTGCATATAGGAGAGAACTATTAGAAAAAGATTTGATATTTTAAGTCATAGTAAGGGCTTTATATTAAACGTATCTATTTAAAACAATATTATTTTATCTATTTCTAAGGCAAGAAATATTCAGGATATAGCGTTGGATCTCTAAGAATCTTTATGTATTGCAATTTTTGCTTTAGGGGTAGTTTAGGGCCCCAAAAGTTCAATATTTATAAAGTCATTATAGTGGAGAGATATTATCGGCTTTTGATTTGCGAGTTTCAAGGAGTAATGTTGTTCTAATAAATAATTTTAGATACTTAGAATATAGTGGTGAATCCCTTAAAACTTTCATGTATTGACAATTTTAATTTAATTCTCAAATATTATAAAAAATTCTTCTTGTCTAATTTGATTGCTATATTAACATATATCATATATCTAACATATAATAAAAGAATTGGAGAGGATCAAGTCATAGTTTTTTTTTCAAAATTGCTTCTGCCGCGTAGTCTTATACTCGACCGCGGCTACTTTATTTTTTTAAATTTTAAACTGATTTAAAAAAGGAGAAAGTTGACTTAAAATTATCTAAGTTTTCTTTATATCTAATATTCGCAGAAATGGATATATTATAATAGTGTTATTTCCTCTCATTTACCTTAATTTTTAAAAACATCATAGTAGGTATACTGATCCAAGGGATCACTTGCACCACTATACGTTACGTTTCAATTTTAATTTTTTTTACAATATCAAAAAATATTAAAACTTATGTAAACATACCTTTTTTTATAATACGTTCTTAAGTGTAACATTTCAAATTCAAATTCTGTCGAACTTTGACCAAGTTACAAAGTTTAGAATACTCAAATCGCTCTGCTGTAAAGTTGTAGTAATTTTGCACTCGTATCAGTATATGTAGGTCCCGTCAATATGCAACTACTAGACAATAGAGGATTAAACAGTTTAAGGAATAGCGGGGCTGAATTATATTACTTTTGTACTTGTATTAGGCAGAGAGTTCAAATAGTAAAGGTATCTCATTACTATATATAAATGGATCTATTTTAATCCACCACGATACAGGGTTCTTCCTCGTGGTCTTCTTCAGCGTATATTCGAAGTGCTTCCTCTTAAACCTACTATAGGGTCACTACTTCTAGGAGTTATTAAAGAACATGTATATATATATCTATACTAATATATAAAGCTGAAAAGTTTATTTGTTTTCTTGAAAGCGCTAATCACAAGAACTACTGGTCTGATCCTAGAGGGATGCCCCTCTAGGAGCAACCAACAAAATAGTCCCGAAAGGTACTAAATTAGATCTAAGTACGCTAAGAGACGCTATCCCGACGACCTCCTCTGAACAAAAGGCGGTGTGGAGGGTAGTCTCGAAGCCGAAGAAAGACAAAAATCCGCCCATAAACAACAAGGGAGGAAAACGCAGACCGCCGAGTAGGCAGGCTCGTTTGCACGCCCGGGCCGAGGCTCGTAGGGTGCGGAATCTGGAGGGAAAAGAGAGTAAGCACCCTAGTGGTGTTGAAGCTGCCTCTAAGGCGCACGTTGCCCCAATAAGCGAAACGCAAACTCCAAGCACCAATACTGGTGCAGGAGTAGCGCCAGCTGAACAGGCCTCTAAACCTTCCACTTCCGCCAGAGATTCGGCAACACAACGAGTCAAACGGCCCAGGGGCAAGCGAGCTGGCAAATTGGCTAAGTCGAAAGACTCAGCCAAACCTATCAAAAGGGGTCGCCAAAATGACACCTCTTCGCCTAGGGAGGTGAAGCGCGCTAAGCCCTCTTCACCTCGAAAACCAGGCTCAGTCAACTACGCCGACGCAATGAAGGCCAATGACCTCTGTGTGGCGATCATGGCTGAGCCTTTTAAAATGATGACCGAGGCGCAAGCCGCCACTGTGGAGGGAGCTATGGCAAGGAGGGAACGTCTAGCGAGCTTCCTCCACGCGCTCCTGCCTTCAGGGGAAGGGCTGTCTTCGGCGAAGGGGTTCTCAAACTTAGGTGCGAGGACAACTTTGCCAAGGAATGGCTCAACAAAGTTATCACCCACATCAAATCACCCTGCCCGGGCACCAGACTGATCGTCAAACGGCAGTCGGAGATCCCAAAAAGGGTAAAAGCAACAGTGTTCGTACCACGATATAAAGGGGAGGATATCGACCACCTAAGTAAGAGATTCCAATCCCAAAATCCGTGGTACAACATTAACCAATGGGTGGTATACCACGTTGACAGGCAAGAAACCAAGGAATCTATTCTCCTGGTCCTTGGAATCCCAGAGGGTGACGTGCCTAAACTGCACGCACGAGAGCGGAGGCTAGCGTATCGACTGGGCTCGGTCTACGTGTCACTAAAGGAGACCGCTGAGGCAGAACCTTCGGGTGAACCCTCTCGCGCGTCGACTGCGGCTGTTGTGGCGCCGAAACCTGTCCCCATGGACACTGATACCGAAGGTGTAGGCGCTGCAAAAGACGCGGCTCCTGGAGAGCCTCGATCAGACCCGAACCCGCTTTTGGGCAAGGAGACGAAAGAGGTTAACCTGCCAGAGGCAGCTGCTGCAACCTTACAGGAGCGGCGGGTAGCGCCACTAAACTGGTGGGATCTCGAGGATCCGGAGGTGGACGTGGAGTTGAGCTCTGTCAGCGATGGCCTGCCGAGCTCATCACCCCTCCAGGACTAAATGCCTACAAGCAAACCTCCAGCACAGTCAGACTGCAACGGCTTCCCTACGCAGAATTCTGGAGGTAACACCAGAGACCATAGTCATGATCCAGGAGCCGTGGATCAGAAAGGATCGTGTCTGTGGTCTGTCCAATATAGGAGGAAAACTCCTACTTAACACTACTGTAAGTTAACCAAGAACATGCATTTTAGCTCCTAAGCATGTAAATACCTTTATAATGACTGAGTTCTGTTCCAGAGACCTGACGGCAATCAAGGTCCAAAGCAGCCACCTCATTAGCCTGTCTGAAGTTGTACTAGCGTCCGTCTACATGCCAAGTGACGCTGAGGTACCCCCACCGGAGCTGACACGAATTGAATATCAAGATACCTCCCAAAGAATCTAGACGCAACCCCCGAAAAACTGACCGCCTAAAGTACACAAACTTGGTGACTAATAAATTGAGAGAGATGCGTCTACCCACTAGTTATAGTGGGACAGAGGAGATTGACAACCATGTGAAAAACTTAACATCAACACTTATCACCTGCTATGAACAGACATGCCCCCTCATTACACCTAAACCCAGACCCAACCCAGGGCAAGGATGGTGGAGCCACGTCTTAGAAAAACTAAGACGTAAGGTGAGGAAACTGTTCAACAGAGCAAATAACACATATGATGAAGAAGACTGGGACAGATATTTAGAAACCCGACGTCTCTATAAAAAACAAATCCGCCTAAGAAAGCAAGAATGCTGGAGGCGGTTCTGTAACAATATTGACAATGTAAATCAATCAATGAAGGTTAAGAATATTATAGCCAGTGAACCCGAACGCAACTTTGGTAGTTTAAAAAAACCAGATGGCACCTTCACAAAGACAGAAGTAGAAACCTGTGAGCTTCTGATAGAACCTCACTTCCCAGGATGCCGGATATCGGGATCTCAAAATTGGGAGCCGGTACTGGACTCTACATCATCATACACAGACGAGAACACTGCTCAAAAAATTGTCAATTATGACAAAGTCAAATGGGCAATCAACAGCTTCCTTCCTTTCAAGAGCGCAGGTCTTGATGGAATTTTCCCAGGGCTTATCCAATGGTGTGGGAAGGAAATAGTTACACACCTTGTTAACATCTACAGGGGATGTCTTAAATACCGCTTTGTCCCTTCTCAATGGAGAGAAGTCAAGGTGGTATTCATACCTAAGCCCGGCAAGAGTGATTACACGCAACCAAAGTCCTTCAGACCGATAAGCCTCACATCTTTCCTGCTAAAAACGTTGGAGAGATTGTGTGACTGGGAGATAAGGAACAATACGTTGCAAAGTAAACCACTGCACGCTAATCAACATGCCTATAGTATGGGCAAATCAACGGAATCTGCACTACATGACGTCGTAACAAAGATTGAGTGTGGATTAAAACCAGGACAATCAACCTTAGGCGCCTTTGTCAATGTCGAAGGAGCCTTTGACAAAACAAACTTTACCAGCATAAGCCTAGCCCTTGAGAGATATGGTGTAGATTCCATGGTTGCCGGATGGATAGACAGCATGCTTCGTTACAGGGCGATACAGTTCACTGTCAACACTACAATACGTGGTGTAGTATGTAGAGGTTGTCCACAAGGAGGTGTACTATCACCGCTATTGTGGAACATTGTGGTGGATGAGTTAATAGCCCGCCTCAATGAAGCTCGGCTGTACACAGTGGGCTATGCAGATGACCTAGCTATACTAATCAGTGGACCATTTGAAAATATACTCTGCGATCGAATGAGAGCTGCTTTCAAGGTTGTGGAGGAATGGTGCACCAAACATGAACTCTCAGTTAATCCGACTAAAACGGAACTGGTGTTGTTCACTAACAAGAGGAGTATAAATAGGCTTAGACTACCGAAACTCTTCAACACAGAACTCACATTAACTAATGAAGTCAAGTACCTGGGCGTAATACTTGATAGCAAATTGTTATGGAGTAAACACCTAGAACGCAAGCTTGAGAAAGCATGTATTACCTTTTGGCAGTGCAAAAGACTCCTAGGAAAGACCTGGGGGATATCACCCAGAATTACACTCTGGCTGTACACTGCCGTCATTAGACCCATTATCACCTACGGTGCTGTGGTTTGGTGGCCCAGGACCAGACTAAGCACCGCTATCACCAGACTGCAAAGGTTTCAGCGCCTGGCTTGCTCCGCTATAACAAGCTGCATGCGCACGACCCCAACTGCAGCCATTGAGATGTTCGTAGGCCTGCCACCGCTTGACTTGTTTATTCAACAGGAGGCGGCTATGGCAGCAACACGATTATATCACTTAGGCCTATGGCAAAACAGGGGGGGTCCACATACTAAACTGTGGTCAGAAAGGATAGTGTCACAACCACTACTAGCCGCACCCAGTGATAGGATCCCAAGACGACATATATTTGATAGAAACTATCAAATACAATTACATGAACCACAAAGCCATACGAAGACACTGGAGTATTATATATACACTGATGGCTCCAAAATGGGGTCAGGCAAAGGAGCCGGTGTATTCTCTATGGAACTAAACATCAATTTATCTCTAGCATTGGGTAACCACAGCACCATCTTTCAATGCGAGTGTGTAGCTATCACCCATGCAGCTAACGCAGTCTATAACAGAGGAATAACAGACTCTGGAATCAGAATCCTCTCTGATAGCAAGGCTGTACTCCAGGCGCTCGGAAGTGAAGTCATCACATCGAGCCTAATACACGAATGCCACCTTGCACTGCAACGCATTGCGGCAGTCAACAGGGTCGTCCTTCAATGAATAAAGGGGCATAGTGGATCGCTAGGTAATGACGCAGCAGATGAGCTAGCGAGGAAAGGATCATTGACCACAGTGTCAGGCCCTGCACCATACCTTCCTCTCTCTTTCAAAACCTTTTGCTCATGGCTGCGTCAGCTTACCATAGACACGCACAATGCGATATGAAGGAACACGGAAGACTGTAGGCAGTCCAAACAAGCTCTCCCTGCTCTGTCGAAGAGCTTATCCCGTAAACTGCTCAGTCTTAATCGCATTTATCTACGTTTAATAGTGGGAGTAATGTCGGGACATTGCCCACTTAATAAACATCTATTTACTATAGGTATGACAGACAGTCCTATTTGCAGGGGATGCCTCAAAGCAGACGAGACGACTGCCCACGTTGTCCTGGAATGCGTGGGCGTCGCCACACAACGGACACAAATCCTCAAGGACATGAGGTCGCTCCAAGAAGCCTGTGAAGCTCCCAGGATACTTCTGCGCTTCTGGAAGGAGCTGGGCTGGCTAGTATAACCAGTCATCCTTGCACGCACAATGGACCGAACTAGAGTCTGAGTGTGGAAACAAGAGCCCACATACAATACAATACTGGTCTGATTTGAAAAAAATCTTTTAGTGTTAAATAGCCCATTTATCGAGGAAGGCTATATATCATCACGCTAAGACCAATAACACGCTAAGGTCACGATCACTGGGACGAGGTCGCAAGGATCGACTAGTTAAGATATAATAGGTTGGGGAAAAAGTCTTTTCGCATTATAGTATGTATGAACTTGTAATAAAATCTCTTTGGCTATACTATTTGTATCTGACTGGTTTTGGTATCATTACAAGTTTACATTTTATAGAAGATAATTCCAAATTCAAATTAGGAAAATGTGTGATTTTTATTTGTTTTTCGTACTGTGGAGATGAGTGAAGCTAATGAAGAAATTCGATACATTTTATAACTACAAAAAAGGTAAAAATAAAACGCAAGCCGCAAAAAAAATTTGCGATGTTTACGGACCAAGTACAGTGTCTGTGAGAGTAGCACAAATTTGGTGTATGCGTTTTCAATCCGGAAATTTTGATGTCAAAGCTGCACCTCGCTCTGGTTGCCCTATTACGGATAAAATGGATGCCATTTTTAAAAAGTGGAGCTAGATCGGCATATCAGTAGTTACGACGTAGCTGAAGAACTGGGAATTGACCACAAAATAGTTTTGGCGCATATGAAAAAAACTGATTACACAAAAAAGCTCGATATTTGGGTACCTCACGAGCTCACTGAAAGAAACCTAATGAACCCTGTAATCATTTGTGATTCTTTATTACGACGTAATAAAACCGAACCATTTTTGAAAAAGCTGATAACTGGTGATGAAAAGTGGATCACGTACGACAAG
Organism: Limenitis camilla; assembly: GCA_905147385.1. Lineage (NCBI taxonomy): Eukaryota > Metazoa > Arthropoda > Insecta > Lepidoptera > Nymphalidae > Limenitis > Limenitis camilla. The sequence goes on from LR990247.1 coordinate 11,118,459, forward strand.
AACGTGCGAAAAAGGTCGTGGTCAAAGGCCGGTCAGGCTTCACAGACTATGCCGAAACCCGGGTTAACTCGAAACAAGGTGATGCTGTATGTGGTGGGATTCGAAGGGCATTATTCATTATGAGCTGTTACCACCAGGCAGGACCATCGATTCTGAACTCTACTGCGAACAATGAGATGATGAGATTAAAGCAAGAAGTTGCGAGAAAGCGGCCGGAATTAATCAACAGAAGGGGTGTGGTTTTTCATAATGATAACGCTAGACCTTACACATCTTTAACCACTCAGGAACAATTAAGACAGTTTGGCTGGGAGGTGTTAATGCATCCGCTGTATAGTCCTGACCTTGCACCTTCAGATTTCCACCTGTTTCGGTCTCTTCAGAATTCTTTAGGCAGTGTCAGGTTAACATCACGAGAAGACTGCCAAAACTACTTGTCGCGGTTTTTTGATCAGAAGCCCCAAAATTTGTATAGCAATGGGATCATGTCCCTACCTACAAGATGGCAAAAAGTTATCGAACAAAATGGTACCTACATACTTTAGTTAAATGTAAATAAACTATATTAAAAAATGCTTTGAATTTTCTTAAAAAATGCGAAGAAACTTTTTCCCCAACTTATTATGTGTCGTGTTTAATTTAGTAAGTTTGTGTCAGTCTGTGTAGTAGTCAGTTTTTTTTTTATTTATTTGGGTAATGAAACTTTCGGGTTTTATTAATATCAACTGTTCGCTTACAATATAGTTGCTTTTAGAAGAATAATTGCTTTTTTCTTGTAAAAATATTTTACCTACTTTTACGTTGACAAATTTTCTGTTATTTCCAAATTCTCCATAACATACTTTACATAGCAAAATTGTTACAACTATTTAATTTATTCTTAAAGGGTGTTTGGTCCAAAATTATCATCTACTGTTTTCTCAATAGTACGAGTATAGACAAATCATATTATAAAGTGGACTGGCTCTCTGTGTCAAGTTTTTTTTTATGTAGTAGTAGTCAGTTCAATCGATACAATTCATTCTTATCCCGGCTAAAGTGGGCGCAAGTGGTACGTACTGACAGACAAAAAAACAGCAACACAGCGATTACAAATAAACAGATAAAACTTAAAATATATATACATACTAGCTGACCCGGCAAACGTTGTTTTACCATATAAATTTTAAAAAATTGGTGTGGGTACCCTTATCACTTAGGGGTATAAAAAATAGACATTGACCTATTCTCAAACCTAACCGGTATGCACACAAAATTTCATAAAAATCGGTCGAGCCGTTTCGGAGGAGTATGGTAACTAACATTGGGACACGAGAATTTTATATATAAGATGTACTGTGACTGTACTAGTGAGGTACCAGTGTCGGGATCGCATTCAAATAATAGAATTTATTTACCCTTCTTTATTTACTTTTATTAGCTAATATTTTATATTGTCTCAATATAACAAATCCAATATCTGATCTTCGTCCCGCCAGGCCCAAGCCTGGGGCAGTTCTCTTGTTTTAAATACAAATCTATATCTTTAAAATTCATTTACTTTTATTCTCAACTGCCAGAATTGTGTATTCAACAACAAACCTCCATATAACAGTTGTCCAAAATCTCGCGATAAATAAAACCGGTTAACTGTTAACATAATACTAATAGAATATATATTCCATCGACAGCAAACTATTATTAAATTTATAGACGTAGTGTAAACTACGCAGTATACACGCACGACTCACATACGATGCAGATGAAGCGTGATATTTGACATGTTTAGAATACGCCTCACTGGAATTACATCACTTACATGGAATATATATTTTTAGGAACTAGGATCTTTCAAGAGCGTTAAAAGGTACTTTTACTATAGTTTTGTGTTACCATGGCTACATATATAATATCGCACACTGAGAAGAAGACCGTCACTATACATAAAATGTTTTTTTGTAAAAGTGGTGCCATCTCTTAGAGCGCAAAGCATCCTACATTTTCGCAGAAACACCCGTTGTCGTAACTCTAATAATTTCCGGCATATGACGTAGTGTCGATTGCTGGTGCAATACTAGTCATTACTGTTTGGTCATTTTAAACGCTTATACTTAAAAACAGCTTTTCGTGGTTTTGTGAAAGTGGTGCTATCTCTTAGAGCACAAAGCGTACTACATTTTCGCAGAAACACCCGTTGTCGTAATTCTAATAATTTAGGGTGTATGACGTAGTGTCTACTGCTGGTCCAATACTAGTCATTACTGTTTTGTAAATTTAAACGCTTATACTTAAAAACAGCTTTTTGTGTTTTTGTGAAAGTGGTGCCATCTCTTAGAGCGCAAAGCATCCTACATCTTTGCAGAAACACCCGTTTTCGTAACTCGAATAAATTCGGGTATATGACGTAGTGTCGACTGCTGGTGCAATAATAGTCATTACTGTTTGGTAATTTTAAACGCTTATACTTAAAAGCAGCTTTTTGTGTTTTTGTGACAGTGGTGCCATCTCTTAGAGCACAAAGCGTACTACATTTTCGCAGAAACACCCGTTGTCGTAACTCTAATAATTTCCGGCATACGACGTAGTGTCGATTGCTGGTGCAATACTAGTCATTACTGTTTGGTCATTTTAAACGCTTATACTTAAAAACAGCTTTTTGTGGTTTTGTGAAAGTGGTGCTATCTCTTAGAGCGCAAAGCGTACTACATTTTCGCAGAAACACCCGTTGTCGTAATTCTAATAATTTAGGGTGTATGACGTAGTGTCTACTGCTGGTCCAATACTAGTCATTACTGTTTGGTATTTTTTAAACGCTTATACTGAAACAACAGCTTTTTGTGTTTTTGTGACAGTGGTGCCATCTCTTAGAGCGCAAAGCATCCTACATTTTCGCAGAAACACCCGTTGTCGTAATTCTAATAATTTAGGGTGTATGACGTAGTGTCTACTGCTGGTCCAAAACTAGTCATTACTGTTTGGTAATTTTTAAACGCTTATACTGAAAAAACAGCTTTTTGTGTTTTTGTGACAGTGGTGCCATCTCTTAGAGCGCAAAGCATCCTACATTTTCGCAGAAACACCCGTTGTCGTATTTCTAATAATTTAGGGTGTATTACGTAATATCGACTGCTATGTGAAATATGTCGACGCGTAAATTAGGTTTAGGTTAGCTTAATCTTAGGTTTAAATAGTAAAACTAAGCAGTGAAGGCGAGTGTTGGAACTCTGTTAAAAGGCCTGGCAAACCTACACCTTGGTAACAAGTCTGAGGCACTGCTTAGATTCCTGTCCTAATTGTAAGAGATCATAATGTTTAGTTGTTTACTAGTTCAGTAGCAGTATCTACATTGCGTTTACCAAGTAATCCATTTAATATCATCACCCCTTTTAATGTTTTAAATAAAACCCTCTCCTCCTCCCCTCTCATCGATTTTTTTCCAAGGTATATTAAATAGAGGAAGTTTACTATTGGTTCAAATTATTATTACTCCATTCAAAACGACTTGCATTGAGTGAATATTATCTAAAGTAGTGTTAGTAAAAGTGTAACAGTGTTGTGTTGTGTGTCTATAATTGAGAATCACGTAAGAATACTACAATCTTTTATTTTATTCCAAGACTGTATATAACCTCTGTTTCAATAGACTTGGGATAGCAATGTTAAGGATTTCGTGAGTGTGCCACTGTCTCGGTCTCCATTTAAAGTATATATTGTCTTTTATGTGTAACAGCAGTATATCTCTCAAAGAGATAACTGAATAGCTGTTCGAAATTTTGTTGTTCAGCAACTATCTGGCTATTTAACACCGTTAGCCACCAATACGGGAACTCCCACCCATGAAGTTCAAAAGAGAACTCAAAAACTGGTTACTATTTCATTGTTTCTATAATCTTAATGATTTTTTTAATGATGTGACTAGACATGCGTTATAGACATTCTAATATATAGGTTTAAAATTATATTAATTTTGACATTGTTTTCTTTTTCTTGACATTAGCTTAAATTTATGTGACATCATTATATATTTTTCAATATTACATAATTATTTAATTTTGACAACTAATATAATTTAATGTATCTTTCCTGCAATATGTTTTCCACGCCATTGTAAAGGCAAAGCATGCGGCCAAGCTGTTGACATGATGACTGTAATACCATGCTTAAGGAAATAAATAAATTGAATTTAATTGAAAATATAATATTTTGGATCTCCTAATTGTGTCCTCCTAATAGCATTTTATCTAAACATAAATTATACCACATTACCCTCAAACAAACAGAGCTAACACAAGTATATATTTCCTTAGGTTTCTTTAAGAAAGAATTTATCGGTTTAGTTATTGCATTGTGTAGTCGACGCGTTTCACAAACTGAACTTTATTGCGTTCTGTATATATTGATATATACAGACATTCTGTTTGTGATGGCATATATATAGATATATGTCGGAGATTTTAAATGATGTGAAAGGAAATGGAAGGAGGAAGATGGGGAATATTGGGGAAAATTAAAAGGGGGTGATGGTATTAAATGGAATATTGAGTAAACGCAACGCAGATACTTCTACTGAACCGATAAATGATCAAATATGATCTCTAACAATTACGAGAGAAACCTAAGCAGTGCCTTGGACTTGTGACTAAGGTGTAGGTATATGTAACTTTTTTTAGCAGTAACCCACAATGGGTTACTGCTAAAAAAAGAATTTCTAGAGCATAGTGCAAATTTTATACATTCGTAGGAAATAAATTTCAAATGAAAAGCGTATATGAATATTATAGGTTTAATCTAAATATTTTCTAGAATAAGTATCATTTTGAAATTTTATACATATTCTAGGAAATATATAAATTTCGCATGAAAGGTGTGTGTGATTCTATAAGACATTATTATCACTGTGTGTGTATAAGAACATATTTTTGTAACTAGTGCAAATAACTATTAAATTAATCATTTAAATTACCTTCGACTATCTGAAGTTTTCACATCTAAGAAAATAGAAACTATTCTCATTAGCCTAAATACGAAAAATCTGCTGTACCTAAGTGGCCGAGGAGTTATTTAAGAAGTAGACTACTTACTTGATCAAATAAAACGAACTTGTGAAAGTTGGTAAGGTCCCTATCTCAAGTTAGAAATGAGCTGATAGTCTTCAAACGGGTGAACAGATCTTCACAGTTCATACCTAAGAACCTTTCAAACAGATCAAACTTCATTAGAATCAGTCCACTATCTTGGGCGCTACGATATCACAGACATACATAGACGCTCACGTTAAACTTAATAACATCAAAATCCGTTCAGTAATTTTTGCGTGGAGGAATACCAAACATTTATCGTCCCAAACTTTCGCATTTAGCGTCGGTGCGATATCAGCTGGATTACAACCCACATAATTCACTAATACCGAAGCGAAACGAGGTCAACTCAGTTATATAAATTAAGGAGAATCATGGAAAACAAAATTTAACAAATTCAAGTTTCCCCGAGGGGTACACGAGCGACCTTGGATAAGCCAAATAATACGAGCGGCTCCTGGGAGAGTAATCAACGTGTATTGACATTATTATTTTAATTGTACATATTTTATAAACGAATTATTTTCTGCTCATCATAATTGTGTTCTTGTGAAGGTCATTCTTGACTCTCCCCGGCGTTTCATGTTTAATTTTCGAAATATTGTTGCTAAATAAAGATATTAAGGCGCATACGGTAGTAAACATATTTTATTGTTATCCCGCAGGAACTCGGATTTTTTCAGGGATAAAAAACAACTTATGTATTAATATAGGTTATACAGTATTTATGTGCCAAATTTCATTGAATTCCGGTCAGCCGTTTTTGCGTCAGTGAACAACAAATATCCATACACAAACTTTCACATTTATATTATTAGTCAGATTTATAACTTCAATGTAAATAAGTACATAAGCAATCCAATAGAAACAATTAATCGCCATCTTGTTCAGCTTTGTGGTATTAATAGGCTTACAACCTACATCCAATAGTAACAATTATGGTTACAATTAATTTAATTTCATTTATTATCATTTTATTTTATGGTACATAATAATAGGTCTCTTCTCCTTTCATTTTTTATGTTTCCATTATATTTGGTTTCTTATTTATTATTGAAACTATAGAAACTAAAAGTCAAAATTTAATATCGTTTTATTTGTTTAAATCAAGTTTTACTTGCGATAATACGCCTCGCAATAATATGCTTAAAAAGCGTGCAAAGCCTTCCCTTTTCATATAAATAAATTTAGACTAACCTTAGGTTTAAACAGAGAACCTGTGCAGTGGAAAAGCCAATGTTGTATTTGCTTAAAGCGGCTCCTTAAACCTAAAAATTGGTCAAAAATTCAAGGAAATGCCGCTCATGTCGTTATTATAAGAGATCATATGTTAAGTTATTTATAGGTTCAGTAGCAGTATCTCTCTTAATGTTCTCGATATACCTCCTTCTCCTTGTTATATATGAAATTAAAAAAAGATGTGAAATAAAAGGATGAGGAAGTCATCAATATTTCTATCTGGTTCTCTATATTGGTACATCAAAGTGATTGGATTAGGCATTTTTAGTATTTGTACAGAACCAGTTGGCAACTTGCCTTTTGCAAACAAGTTTTATTAACATTCTACTTTGTTTTGTATGTTTGTTTTCTTATATAGAAGAATATCATTACTTTCATAGACAATCCTATTAATCAAATAGAGTTTTCAACGACGGATATTGACTATTCGTAATAATATATAAAAATACTATAACAATAATAATGATCCGGCCCGAATTATCGCGGTTTTCTACTATAATACGCAAGTATTATACATATAGATCTTTTTCTTGAATCACTATATATTAGTGAAAACCCCATTAAAATCTGTAATTAGTATCCCAAAAATTTTAAAACACACATTTCCTGTGAAATCTACACATTTCGTGAAAAATATATAAGACTACAAAACGATGCTAGAAATAGGAAAAAGGGAAGAGTAAAAGGAGTTATTATGAAAATTTTAACATCGATATACTACTTTATTTTTTCAGGAGTGGCAGGATTTATTATGTTACTACAATAATCAGATGTCAGTATACATTAGCAACTCACTTTTGACATTTTCAGTTTGTTGTTTAAATACAAAAATAGTCTAAGAATATGAATTGAAGCAGAATCTCGAGATACGTCGCAATGCTGCATTTTCCGCCCCAGATCTGCTCATTAACAGCTGCATCTAATAGGCTTTTCATTACAGACTGTTTTATACACTTAAGGTAATAGAGAAAATGTTGGATATATATGTCGGATATTTAAGATGAGAAGGAGGGGGAGGAGAGGGGTAATGTTGAAAAACAATAATATAATGATGATATTGAATGGACTATTGGGTAGACGCGGAAACTGCTCCTGATTCGATAAATAACCAATTATGATTTCTTACAATTACACACACATGCAGTGATGGCCCAGTGGTTGAGACTTCAAGTCTTACTCGGGAGGTCCGAGGTTCGATCCTGGGCACACACCTCTGACTGTGAGTTATGTGTGTTTTAGGCAATTAAATATTACTTGCTTTAACGGTGAAGGAAAACATCTTGAGGAAACCTGCACTCCTGAGAGTTACCAAAAAGTTCTCATAGGTGTGTGAAGTCTGCCAACCCGCACTGGGCCAGCGTGGTGGACTATGGCCTAATACCCTCCTCATTCTGAGGAGGAGACCCGGCTCAGCAGTGGGCCATTGAAGGGTCGTGATGAACAATTACAAGAGACACCTAAGCAGTACCTTGGACTTGTGGTGTAGGCTTAAAGACATCTTTTAACAGAATTCCAACACTTGCCTCCACTGCTCAGGCTCTCTGTTTAAACCCAAGAATAATGAATGATTGAATAAACTCTTTATTGCACACAAAATAAATGTGAAAGATAACATGGAACCAATAGAAATAATAAAGCATGCAAAGGCGGCCTTATCACTTGGAGTGATCTCTTACAGACAACTTTTGGCGGACTAAAGAAAGTTAATGATACAGGCAGTGCATAATCAGCAATAAAGCATACATACACAATTACATGCACAAATATTATACCGTATGTTTTGCTGATATAACTAACTTTGAGTAGTTAGTTACAGTAAGAGTAAGAAAAAGATCCTTTGGAAAATTATTTTGGCATTATTTCCATTTAGTTGAGCATTCCAAAACGAGAATATTTCAGCGAAATTACTCGGCTATAGAGATGGCGGAATAGTTTAAAATCAAAAGGGTCCTTAACGAGCTGGCACGTTGCCGTGAGACATTTGGCAAATATGATGAATCAAACGCCATGTTGCGGTCTCTTATGTGATGTAATATTATATACACTAGAGTTGGTCCATTAATTTACATGTATATTTACATTACATGTTTCCCCTTTTTATTTACGTTACTTTGATTTTTCGCATACTTGTTAGCTTGATTCTCTTTCTTTGCAACCCCTTATGTACATTGATTGTAGACTTCCCACGTTATTCTAAAAGATAGTTCCAATCCAATATACAATATAGATGTTCCTTCAAAGTTCACCGTTTTTATATTATAATTAAAATCATTTCCAAATAAATCGGCATCCAGTTTATTATTAATTTTTTATTTTCCTTCCCATTTATATGTTTTCAAACTCAAATTCAAATAGACTTTTTACAAAGTACTTTTGACACGTCAAAATTGGTCAATCAGTCAGTTTGTCTGAAGCTGCACCCAATTTCGGATAGCAGTTTCCTCAAGATAAGAACTGGCAAACTAGAAACCAAGAACTAGTAGATAGTGTGCAATAAAGTGTGCAATCATTCATTCAAAGTTACCCTAATTTTATCTCATACTGAAATTCTAGGTTACATGAAATCTAGTACATCGTACAAATTATTGCTGTACCAACAGTAGTCGTTTAGTCAATTGGGCTACGAAGTTAGCCTTTGGCAAACATCAAAGGCGATGTAGTATATAGATATCTAATATATAGATGTTTGTATATACCCAAATACAGGCAAAATATATGAACTGATTTTGACAAATCTATGAACAACGTAATACATGTTACAAATAAACATTCAATTGATGATACTGATAATTATGATTATATAAAAATTAAACAAGCTGTCTAAAGAAACGTCAATTCAATAAGTTTTTACATCAACATAGATACAGAATATGTACGACAAATTCAAGTAAATAATTGGTATTGTAATTCAGATCATACTCATAGCTTCATTACCGCCATAGGACATATTATCTGCAATTACTAGAGCAAATAGCACCAGAACGCTAATTACCTGTTTGTAATAGCCAGCTAATGCTAATTACGAATATTATCTGTGCTAATTAACTGCATTGGTTCTAAGATACAAAAAATAATACTAATTAATTAGAATTTTATTAAAGAGTAGGGTTGTATATAACAAAATGCCTAAACCATATTATCCAATTGAAGAATTGATTCTAGAAAATTGTCATGGGATTTTCAGGGCAGTTAAGGGGCAGGTCAACTTGGTGGTAGGGAATCTATTCCCCGAGTGGCTTGTGACAACCATCATGTAAATCCGACTTCCAAATGTATTTTACGCATTCCGCTCGAGTCGCATGTGGGCTTAGGGGGGGAGGGTTCCCTCTCCTATCATACGTACCATCAGTTAGACCGTTTGTTCCTTATCTACTATAAAAAAGGTAAAGTAGTTTATTTAACTCCACATCTAGATTTCAAAATAGTAAAATTACTTAACAATAATATGTCTTTTAGGGGAGATTTAATATTATCAATATTCAACATTAATTCCACAGAAATAAAGAGATACCGTTTGCTGTCATCCTGTTCAAGCAATTTCACGTATCTCAGTTTAATAAATCCACTATATTTTTGTCCACATAAGGTCCCATGGTGCTTGACAAGTGCTGTCACGATACCGATATGATTAATGTTGTTTTTGTAGGACAGTTATTATTATTTTCGGTCAACTTGTGGTTTAGAGAGGGTGTTATCTGTGTGGACTACCTAGTGGACCGAATATTTTTACTGATGCATCATTATCTTTAGCCACGTCAATAACTATTTTTTTTACTCCCGTAGTTCAAAAAACTTCCAAAGAAACGTTTTTCTCTTGGAGGTATTCTATCTTCTGTTATAAAATATATTTAAATGGAATTTACTTCTTTGAGACACTTGCAAGTTATAAAATCTCGACAAGCATAACAATTATATCATATTCTTCTTTGTTTCCTTCAATTGCAATAATATATTCAATTAGAAACTGTTCAGAAGATACTGTTATATTTTAGGAAAATGAAAAATAAACACATATTTATTTTGAAAATATAGTAAAGCAATACTCCCTTGTTTTCTTTAATTATATAGATCTAGTCAATTAGAAAAAGTTTACCGAAGATTCTGTATTATTTTGGGAGAAAGGAAAATGAATTTTTGATATTTTTAATTCTTTAAAACTGAGTTAAATTGTAGTCCCAAATCATCGTCTATGGTAATAGCTTAATAATTAATATTATAATTTACATAAGTTAAACTGTTTGCAGCTTGCGGTGACAAAGCGGACGAGCCACGTCAAAACCAAGTAATTCATAACGCAAATTCAACTAACTACTACAAAAACAGATGCAGTCACAGTCACTTGGATTTAATATTCATTTATGGAAACGTTTAAAATATCTGTAGTAATCCTCTTAGATTTTCCAAGAGAGTTTACGTTATTCTAGGAATGAATTTTCTAAATTAATTTGTTTTTAATCTGGATAGAAACGTGTTATAATTCTTATTCTCATTACAGGAATTTTGGAAATAAGTGGATTCTTTCTAAAAGTAGGTCGAAACGTTTATCAATTAAGTGGTCTTTAAGACCACTGATATGAAGATAAGATTTTCCTCTTCGCGTCCTTCAATCATGAAGTTCATCATCGCAGCAATGGTAGTAATAAAACTAAAGTTATCACCTAATTTTCTTATACTGTAGAAGTAAAGAATTAATACAAAACATGCGAAGAAAGGTGTAGCCTTAACAAAGTATTTGGCAATATCGTCATAATCTTAAAAGAATCTTAGTTCCTTTATAATTCCTATCCCTACCTGCCTTAAAAGGGTTAAAGTCAAACAAGATAATCCGAGCTTAGTACCTTAATACTTTAGTTAGTCACTTTTTAGGAATATTAACTCAACCAAAGGTAATAAACCTAAAGAAATCTAGACAGCTAACTGCCCTAGCCTTAGATCTTAAAATGTCACAGAGTAAAGCTTATTTCCAAACCTTAAAAGCGTTGCCAAGAAATGGTAGAATATAAAAAGGCTCACTATTTGTGTCACCGCGGGCGAAACTCTAACGAACAGCGGGCAAATAAACAACGCAGATTTATTCTTTGTAACCAGATTCTTACGATTCTCTTGTATTCCAATTTTCATATTTTTCAATATTTTACGATCATTGGTTTGCAATAACGGGATATTTCAGAGCGTTGACGTGAACATTCATATCTGTTTAATACAATTTTATTTTTATGCAATACGAATAATGTTAAAACGAATTTCTCCAATATTTGTCTTTGAAACAGTTTTTTTTAAGATACAAAGATTTACCCCCACGTTGAAAAGAAACACGCCAGAGGAACATCCGGAAATCGAAGGAGCCATATCCGGCGGACAGTTCACTTATGAGTGTGACAGGTCGAGGCTATACCCTCTTCCGTCCTTCTTTCCTTCCGCAGGATTCCAAGAGCAATCTTTCTGGACATCCGGAAAATACAGCATCAAGTTGACTCCGTTATTTGCTGGTTAGCAGGATGCGGACCCAACTATAGTTCTCCTTCTGGAACGTGATAGCTTTATAAGATAAGAGACGAATTAGACTAGTTGGATTAGGAAAAGAAAGATCTCATTATATCTATCCTATCATTATCTGAAGTTCTACATCCTGTTGACTATATTTGATTCCAAGAAAGAAGAAGAAAAAGCTGGTAAAATAGGGTAGTTGCATATACCTAAATTTCTAGTAAATTTTGTATAATCTAATTAAACGTAATTATAAGATTAGTTTGGCACATCTGTACAATCTAGATCTGAAGATGTCCATCAATCAAACGAAGCACTGATGAATGGGAAACAATTACTTAAATAAATTAGCCAACCTCACTATTAATCAGCCAACAATAACAATTTCCTACACAAATTGCGTCGGCTACAACTTTCAAATATTAAGCTATAGAGTATGGGAGCTATACTGCGCAGTAACACTCAAACCACAATATCTGGGGCTTGAGACTCAGGAGCAGGTATAAAGAGCTCGTTCATAATAACTCTCACCTCCACCACTCGACCTCGCCAACTACAATAGATATTAAAGTAAACTTACGTGGACCTCGAGAAGGGTGACCTTAACCACGACACTATAACACTAACTGGCATGTACACTGCGCGACAACACCAGAGAGACGACTCTAATCTATCCCACGTCGGTATACTTGACATAATGTAAAATGATCTACCCGCTAATACTAATTTATAAACGGTGTTGCTAACATAAGTACTTGCATACTAAAATTAAGAGGAAAAATATGATTTGTGTATGAGTATATTCTTCGTAGACTCCTCCTTAAGATCAGAGTATATACCAGTCTTTCTACCTTCAAGCCTACTTGGCAGATTGAATTGAATCAGGCGTTACTTTGGCGAAATTCATGATTTAAAAGGAAGAAACTTTTTGATTCCTTTTACTTGGCATATATTTAACTAAACTTAGTAATATATATTATATATACCAGCCGACCCGCGACTTCATTCCCGTGTTGCTCTGCTCCTATGAGTCGTAGCTAGATGTGAAATAGCCTAAGTTACTCCTTGTTACATCAGCTATCTGCCAGTCCCGGTTAAATCGGTCCAGCCATTTCAGAGATAAGCTGGCAAAAAAATGTTGTTGTTGGTATACGTACCGTGTGCATTGAGTAAAAAGCAGTTATTTTAATATTACAAACAGACACTACAATTTTATTTATTTGTATAGACTAGTGGAACCACCCTGACTACGCACGGGTGCAGTTGTGTCAGGTATAACCATTTAATTTTCAATATATTGTTGCTAAATAAAAATATTTAGGCGCTTACGACACTAAATATATTTTATCAATATCCCGCAGGAACTGATTTTTTCCGGGATAAAAAGTAGTCTATATGTTAAAATAGGTTACAAAGAATATGTGTGCTAAATTTTATTGAAATCCATTCAGACATTTTTCCACGATTAAGTAACAGACATTCTACCATAAAAACCTGTAGAGATAAAATTGAAAGTATTATAAGATTAATTTTCAGTTGGAGAGCGCCCAGCTTGATTAGCCTACGTTTGCACTTGCATTCGTTAAAAATCTATATATAGAGAAGCTTTGCTTTAATATAAAGACATACAGACCTAACAAGAGCGTCGTCAGCCGATGAATTGTATAATAAACTTTTTTGTATGAGACAGTTGATTTATTTTCTGATTTCAGGTTTCAGTTTATAATAAGTTTATAGAAGCAACTCCCAATCTTGATACCAGCAGCACCAGTTTCGAGTTTGGCTAAAATGGTTGACAATCCGACAACGTAGAAACCTACACATCCTTTCTCTCCTTCTTTTTTTTTTTTTTTTTTAAATGATTACTTGCAGTATGGATCACATACTACTAGTATTCCCTTTTACCCCTCCTACACTATCTATCCTTCACTGTTCGCACACTCACTCATATTGCTCCTGGAGACCATGACCTATGATGAAAGTTGACTGAAAGTTCCTACCAGTAAGACCAGGCAATATGGCGATTCTTTTACAGTAAACGTTGTCATCCTGTGGAAAGAGCTTCCCCATTACATTTGTCAGTCTGAGAGTCTTAATATTTTCAAAAGTTGTCTAATTGAATACTAATAATTATTTGAATTAAGCTATATATCTATACTATTATATAAAGAGGAAAGATTTGATTGTTTTTATGTTTGTTTGTTTGTTGCGAATAGGCTCGAAAAGTACTGAACCGATTTTGAAAATTCTTTCACCGATAGGAAGCTACATCCTTTCCGGGTAACATAGGCTATGTGGTGTTGCCATAAATACTCTAATTAAAAAGATATGGCCATTTAAGTGCCATAAGGTGTAAATTGTGGTTTGTAAATTGTAGGGTTTCTTAGGAACTACTAACCCGATTTTAATTTTTTTTTCACTGATAGAAAAATGCACTTTTCGTGAGTGACAAAGGTGATTTAGTGTTGCCATATGCATTTTTTAATAAATAGAATATGGCCATTTTGTGGTAACTAACCCGATTTTAAAAATTCTTTCGCTAATAGAAAACTATGCTTTTCGTGAGCGACAAATGTGATTCAGTGTTGCCATATACATTTTTTAATTCACGAATTTGGCCATTTTGACGTAACTAACCCGATTTTAAAAATCCATTCGCTAATAGAAAACTATACTTTTCGTGAGTGACAAAGGTGATTCAGTGTTGCCATATACATTTTTTAATTCACGAATTTGGCCATTTTGACGTAACTAACCCGATTTTAAAAATTCTTTCACTGAGGAAGTCTACAGTATTTCTGTCTCTCTTCCTCTAATATACTATCATTCTCTCTCATCCTGTCTCTTTTTTCTCTCTTTAATATTTATCTTAATCTCTGTTTAGAATGGTCAGTCTCTGTTCGGTTTTTTTTTCGAGAGTCTCTCTCTCTCTCCTTTATTTTTATTTTCGTGCATATATTCTTAATTTAACATATACTTTAACGTAGACGAAGTCACGGTAGTCGACTAGTTTTTTATATATATTTAATGTATATATTCTTTTCTATAGATATATTTGTTTAATTTTAATTTAAGTTCATCATTTCCTCTCTCCGAAGGTTTCCCGGAAGAGATTACTTTAGCAATAAGGCCACCTTTGCATGCCTTTTAAAATAAAATTTGTATATGATATATCCTACTAATATTATAAACGCGAAAGTTTGTAAGAATGTATGGATGTCTGGATGTATGGATGTATGTTTGTTACTCTTTCACGCAAAAACTACTGAATGGATTTTGATGAAACTTTACAATAATATAGCTTACACATCAGAATATCAAATAGGCTATAATTTATAATGATATAGTGTGAATTATCCAAAATATAGCGGGTGAAACCGCGGGGTGCCGCTAGTATCTTATGTTTCTTTCTCTGTATGTACAACAAATATTTTATTCATCTATATGTACTGCACGGTATCACTTGAAAGACTCACTCAACCCTATCGTAATGAAAGTTATATATTGTCTACTCGAAAGAAAAATGATTAACTAGCTGTATTTGTTCCTAGGAAATTCCCTCAAATTTCCATCCCCATAGAAGCACAAAGTAATATAACACTTTAATGTTACATCTCTCTAACTGATTTAAATGAAATTAATTCCAAATTGTAGCTCAAATTAATCGGCACTTGTCGACCCGGCTCCGCATGGGTCCAAAATACCACGTATAATACTTTATGATTTATTGTTGCTAAATAGGCGCTTACAACTGTAAAGGTATTTTATTAATATCACACAGGAACTTCATGTTTTCTGTATAAAAAGTAGCTTATATATTTGTCGGGGATTTTAAAATGATGAAAAGGAGATGGAAAGGAGGAAGATGGGGAGTATTGGGGAACACTAACAGGGGGTGATGGTATTGAATGGAATATTGGGTAAACGCAACGTAGATACTTCTACTGAACCGATAAATTATCAAATGATCTCTAACAATTACGAGAGAAACCTAAGCAGTGCCTTGGACTTGTGACCAAGGTGTAGGCTTAAGGAATTCCTTTAAATGATCATAACACTCACCTCCACTGCTCAGGCTCTCTGTTTAAACCCAAGGTTAAACGCACATAAACCGAATCTAACACAAGGCTAACCTAACCTAACATTGTGTTTACTAAACCACGTGGCAATTACATTGTAAGGACTTACGTGAGCTTAGTTGGACAGCACTTCCACACTACACTGCACTTGACACTATCACTAGCACTACTTAGATGATGTTCACTTCTTGAGAGACCGCGCACGACTAAGACTTCAGTTAGACTTCAGTTAGACTGTCGATCGCATATAAAGGGTCGAGGGTAGAGACTGTCAAAACAACGGAAGTGACTACTACCCCACTCCAACGCCATAGACAAAGATAACGATTCGATTAATCGATAATCTTTTACTATGCTCCGACATATTAATCCAGGTTATAAAGAATCTATGTGCCAAATTCATTGAAATTTGTTTTGCCGTTTTTTGTGTGATAGAGTAACAAACATCCAAACGTCTGAATATTTATATTATTAGTAAGATTACAGTTAAAACTACATCTGAACTAGATAGACAATTAAAAACCTTAATATTATTCATAGTTGAAGCTTTATTAAATTATTTAAAGGGAAGTTTTAAATATTAACTTGTCAACACAGGCCTACGACCCCACCGGTCGTTATTGTAGTGGAGAGATAAGAGGGTATTTTGTATTGTATAAAGGATAATTTTTACGCAAAAAGGTTTAGTAATTCTCGGAGTTCGTGTGACTTCAATGTATGGTATATTTAAAAATATTTTGCTGAATATTTATATGTCGGTGTGAGTTAGGTTTAGGTTAGCCTAAGGTTAGGTTAGCCTTGTGTTAGGTTAGGTTAATGTTAGTCTAATCTTAATATTAAACAGTGAAACTAAGCAGTGGACGTGTCTCGATCGAATAAAGGAATTCATTAAGCCTACACCTTGGTCACAAGTCCAAGGCACTGCTTGGGTTCCTCTCACAATAGCAAGAGATCGTAACGTTTAGTTATATCCTGACAGTATTGCGCCCGTATAGCTTTTGAGATATGCTATTCCTTTTTTTTTCTCTTTATTTAAAGGGCTTGTTCCTGAGATAGCGAACATGTTACCCTTGTTAGTTATACCCAATATATACATTATATATCCTTAATTATACATAATACTTGCTTAATTATTCACTAAAGTAAACCTATTATCTAAGGCTAACTTAACTAGGTTATAAATATGTTTCCGACATATATTACTATTGTAGTTGCTGTTTTGTTGAAGTGTTAAATAGTGGGATGAAGAGGTTGATCGGTGAAGGAGAGTGTTTACTGGTAGTAGAATGGCCTTTTAATCCTGTACCCAAGTCGCAAGCCGTAGGAACTGCTCGGAGATTGCTTACAATAGTATAAGTAGAATAACTATATATAACAGTAAGTATCCCAAGGTGTTTCCTCGTCGCATTGTACCCAGCACTAACGCCTCACAAAACTATTAAGATGGTGGAGAAAGATTCCATTGTTCACTTTCGTTTGAAAATCCTTTAGTAGAACCTATTGAAGTGAAAATACTTTTATTTATAAAACATTTATTTAAAAATGCAGAATTTTCTCTTTTGCATTCTGTAGATTAGAGGACTTAACGTTTTTCTCTTTTGTGTAGACATCAACATTAGCGTAAGCTAGTTGAGGATGTTGGCAATACTGATTTGAGAAGCATTTTAGTTTTTAAAGTGGCACAAATGATACACTTTATACTGTTACGTTGGCAGCAATTATTTGAGCGCATTGTACTCAGCACTAACTCCGCCTTACAAAACCATTAAGTATCTAACCATTAACGTAAGTTAGTTGATGATGTTTGCATTGAAATGATAATAGCATTTAACTTTTCAAGGTGAGGTGAGGAAAATGGTCCTACCATTTTCCTCACCTAGACGATTCGATCCCGGTCGAATTTTCTAATCCCGGTATTTCGGGATTATCTACAGTTAATATCGGGATCCCGGGATAGTCCCGGGATTGTATACGTAATGGAAAGTGGTAATAAAAGGATAGTAAAATATATCAAAATCAATTTTAAATCTTCAAAAGTGAAAAGAACATTTAGGTCTATGTACGACATTAACATAACCTCTCAGAGCTACAGAAAATAACACTTGTTGTTTTTGATCTATATTTATTCACCCATTAATGCATTGTTGCTTTTTAATAGTTTCATTGATTATCACCAATTACCAAAAAAAAAAAATATTTACACAACTTGAAGCGGGAATTTTTACACACTTTTACGCATAATTCGGTCCTAGTCGTTAGCAAAAACAAAAGAAATCAGCCTTGTAAACAAGATGGCTGTCAAAACGTAAATTAATGTAAGTGCGTTTCGTTTCACGCATATTTTTATTGACTAAAATTAAAAAAAAATGTATTAATCCCGATAATACCGAGATTCATTATATTTGATCCCGAAAATTTCGGGACTAAAATATGACCGGGATCCCGGGATCGAATCCTCTAGGTAGGACGTAATCAAATATAGGAGGAGAACCAATAGGAGGACCAGGTAACAAAATGATACTCGATCAATGGTTCTAATTTTATAACTAACGTTATGAAGTTTATCAGTGGTAACACCTTCGAAATAAAAATGCTACTAAGCTCAATGTTGCCAATATCATTTCAAAATATCATAACGAATAGTATATTTTTTATCAATAAAGTGAAGGAGTAACTAATAAAATATAACAGATATAGCTAGTATCGTCGCATTGATATTCTATCCGCACTTGTTTTCGCTACCTTTCCATCCCTTTTATTTTCGTCCATAAACGTTTGTGCTAACAAATATTTGTTACCTATTTCCAATCACTTCTGATGTTAACTCTAGCATTTTGACCCAATTTGCTGTTCAGAATTTATCACCAAACATTTTTGATTTCGTTAGTAAGCCGGGCCTACCTAGCCCAGCTCAGAGTATGTTAAATTAAGCGATTCTGTTTATTCTTGACAAAAACATCCATCGCTTCCATCATCGAAACGCAGCCTTAACCTATAACTTCATTTCACATTTCACGAATCATTCGATACTATTCTACTATAACTTGACATTTTTGATTACTACAAACAGTAACTTCATCCGCGTGATGCTCCACTTCTGTGGGTCTTAACGTGATTTAATAAATTCTATAGCCTTCCTCAACAAATGGGCTATCCAATACTAAAATAATTTTTTTATTAAAATCAGTACTTCCTGAGATTAGCGCGTTCAACTTAACAAACTATTGATTTATCTAAATCGGATAACCTCAAATTTATGATAGTGGTTGTAAATGTTCCAACTGATCCCGAATAACTAAGTATACTTAAATTACAATATTATGGATCTTCTGATGTTCAACATATCCCTCACAAGATAATCCCAAAGGAGAAATCAAATATAGTAATTATTCTTATTACATAGGAAATGAATCTATGAATATTTATTTGACGTCAGATGTTGTTACGGTGTAGTAACATACATATCATATTTTATTTATTTATGAGGAGATTATTTTGGACCATGATCTGGACATAAGGTTAATTGGTAAAACAGATAGATAGATAGATAGATATAGAAGACAGAAGTAAAACCTTCTAATTTTAATAGTTTTGACCAAGTAGGGGTCATTTCCTCTTAAGTTTTTAATGAAGATGGTAAATAGGGAGTGGGTAAAAAAAAATAGGGTAGGTTACCCGTGAGGGGACGGGTTAGAATACTATTTCCCTCTGCCGCTGGTAGAGCATCTCGTAAGAGCCGAGTAACCTAGCATCCCCATGGTGGTAGGGTATCTGGTCCCCGACTGGCTTGCGTCCACCAGCATGCGAATCCGATCGCCAAGTGTCATAGACGCGGTCCGGTTGAGCCGCATGTGGGCCAGACTTACCCCCTCCCTCTCCCATCCCATCTATGCTGTGGTCTAGTGGACTCTGGGCTCTTGCCAGGGTCCGCTGAATCCGCATCATTTTTCTTCTTCATTCCCCCTTCCCACAACACAGATGCAACGCATCGACAAAACGAGACAGTGTTTCTTGTTTTTCCGATGTCCATGGGCGATGGTTGCCAATTACCATCAGCTAGACCATCTGCTCGTTTGTACCTTATCTAATATAAAAAAAATATAGGGAAATGTTGTATTAAATCATGAAACTCTTATGAAAGCTTTTTTGATTTCTAAATTTGATTTTATGAATTCAAAATACATAACATTTTGCCCAGTAAGGGTTTTTTATCTTCAAGTCTTTAATGAAGATGATACAAATATAAAAGTTATATTAAACTGTGAAGCTCTTGTATACTTTTATAATTTCAAATTTTAAATAGTTGAATGTGTTTTATTACTGAATAGTGAATATTTTGAAGAAGACGGCAAGCAGAAAATAGCAGGTAAAAAGAATATAGAAAAAGTCTTTTTTTACTACCTTCCTTTAAGTGAGGGTTTAAAAATATGATCATTACATAGAATAATAGCATCAGTGACAGCAATTTGTGTTTAATTACATTCCTAATGAGAATTTAATTGTTAAGGTTAACGTCCTCTTCATTTTCCTTTAAAGCTACGAGTATGAAGCGAAATGTTTTTAATATACCAGAAGTGGGATGGATAGATTTTTCTTCTTATTTCACTGTTTGTTTATTGAACTTTTTATAATACAAAATTTGCATTTATGATGAAATTTCAAAATTTCAGAAACCATACTTAAAGTTTCGGAAGGTCATTCGAGGTCCAATGTTAAGATATTGAGTTTTAACTATACTTACGCAGCTAAATATATAATGTCTTAATATTTGGAAACCATAGGTTTATCCACGAATCGATTTGCAATGACCTACAACGCGTTTCTTACAACTTGAGCGAAATATCAGAGAAAGACAAGGGAATCACATCGTTTTTGTCTTTTACAAACAACATTGTCCAAACTTTAGAAGCTTTCAATACAGGCGATGATTTGTAAATCATTTATATTTATTAGTAGTTATATATAGTAAAATAAATAACAGTAAATACTGTTATTTAATGAGGAAGTAAGTAAAAAAAAAATTAAATTCATATTTTTTTTCCTTTTTATTTTTTTATATATACAATAAAGAAGAAAAAGTGCAAAAATAAAATTGATTAATTATTAAGTTAAGTCTATTAACTTGACTAAATTGATTAATTATTAAGTTAGTCCCTATTGACTCATTTCTAACTGTAGAATCATTTTCTTCTCAACGAATTGGGTTTGGCTACTTGAGTCCCATAGTGAGGGCCAAAATATTGCCCACGCACTATTGCATTAAAAAAAACCTTTCCTCAGGTAAAGGAAAGACAATATAAACGTTAACATATGTTAAGAAAGAAGTAATATCCCCGCTTTAGAGATTTGAAGGATAAAATGAGAGCCTCCATCGCCATATTAATCAGTGTTCCACTTCTAGATATAAATCTCTCCAAACTTGGATCAAGTTTTTGTACTATCCATTTTAGAGGATTTGTTGGATTGGTAATTGTAGGATTTTTTCTTGCCCTAACAAAGCCATAGGCAATATATCTGGTTAAAATTTCCACGACATTCATCTTTCTGAAAATTTTAATTAAATCCCCTCCCAAATAAATAAAGCCTGCAGATTGTGGTAATGCAAGCTGAAAATGAGTACCTAAAGGAAGTTTTAACAGGAAAAGAAATTAAAATAATATTATTCTTTTGATGTAAAATATAATGAACATGAGGGTAATTTACAGAATGTTATATTTAAAAATACTCTATTTATGTACATTGTTCACGAGAAAGGGTTGGATAATTTGTAACATCATCATATGTGCATCTATACCTAATACAGCTAACTTAAGTATTAATTCTATATTTACAGGTCCGTCCCCACCACCATCACCAGCACCATCAACTATACGAGCTGAAGAGAACGAGCTTACAGTATCCTTTCCGCCCCTAGATGATTTATATGGAACCCAAGAGAAACAATTCGGCACAGAGAATAACACTGTTGTGACATCACAGACTGGATCAACAGCACTCCTGCCCTGTATTATACGAAACATTGGTGATGGAATTGTAAGTACAGATAATTGTTTATTTTATCACTTAATTATCGAGTTTGATAAGGTCCATTTAGATCCTAATCATGTCCGAAACTGTAAAGTAGAAAACGAGCAGACTATAAAGTAATCCACATGATTTTATATAGCAACCATCATTTAAAGAAGTTCCTATTGGTGCCATCATATGAAGGTGCGAGAAGAGGGAGTAAAGATTTTAAACTTTTAAGAAAGAAAGAAGCTTATACACTTATTGTCTCTTCATCTCAGTTTATAATCTGATGAAATCTATCAACGAGATGGACCAGATTATTGTTACCTCAGATCTTCTTCTTCCACTTCGGTCTCTTTGGCTACCCTTCTCCAAGATGTTTTTCTGCCCATCAGGTCCACCTCAATATAGTCCTTCCAATACTTCTGTACCTTTTAGTTTATAGATTATATATAACTTAATGGTTTGCTTTGGTATAGAAATAAAGTAGAATTTATGTTGATTTAGTGTACGTCAACGTATCAATAGATTAGTAATGTTAATGATAATATTGGCAATTTAGTTTCCAAAAAATACGCCGTCATGGCAGAAAATTTGATTCAATACATTTTAGGCAACTTGCGACTTTATATTACCACTTAATCAAATAAATTCAACAGCGACAGCAAAACTAAAATCAAATTTGTACTAGCAAAAAATAGCGAAGTCAGAAATAATAAGCAAATATTTTGCTACAGATTTTTACTCGTAGTTCGTATTTAGGTTTTCTTATTGCCTTCATTGAGGTTATGTTTTTCATGAAAACTCGTGAAATCATCTAAAAATTTTCTCTTTAAATTTCTGGTTATTAACTTCCATCAAAAAAGAGTATAAATAAATGTATTTAATACGTGAATGTTTTATAGTTAAGATAATTTGGATCCTGATTCTAGTTGATTTCTTATTTTACGGATTCAATCATTTTGACTTTATATTTATTTGTCCGGCTCTGCCAGAGTGCTGTCTATATTATTTAACCCGATTTATATTCTTCCAGTCCAGTAAGTGAGTCAGTCCAGCGCGATATTGGAATAGTTGAAATCGTCTACATTATTATAGCAGACGTTTGAAAATAAATTAAAGAAGAACAAATCAGAACAGAACAGAAGAACATAATAATTTAAACAACAAATCAGTAAAGGAAATGATTGGGTAACATTTAATTTGCTCTCAATATGATTTCCATTGCTCTAGAATCGACGCACGAGACTGGACTGGACACTGGAAATGTCAAAAGTCGACCAGATTCGGTGAATTCCAGTTCCAACTCATATTATTGCTTTAATTGTTGGATTGGGATGATACTGGAAAGGTTCAAATTTTATAATAAATATTTTTAATGCTGGACTGAAAAAATATGACTAAAGCGGCCGTTCAATTATTACGTAAGCAGATTTTGGCAATTATCAACCCCCCTCCCCCCTCATGTCAGCAATGAATATTGATGCATGCATTTTTCTCCACGTTTCAATGTGCGTTTTTACTTTTTATCGCTGACGTAATCTACATGTAAACTCCCCATGTCATCAAAACTACTACTTCTCATGTCTGTTTTTATTAAAAAATAATCGAGGTCCCCCTGTAGTCATTATTGTGGAGAGAGAATATTACCCCCCTTTTTGTAATATAAAAAGGATGATTTCTCTTCAAGAAGGTTTAAAGATATTTTCTTGAACGTATTAATAATTACTGTACTGAAGCAGTTAAACATATTTTTACTGTAACTTATCCGGTTACATATAAAGCTGTTTACTGCAAAAAGGTAAAAGTGGTTCAGAGTCAGCCGCGAGCGAAAGTTGCTATGATTAATTTTGACGGTAGATTTAAAAATACGACGCTGTACGGATTCGAGTACGAGGAGTTTGTTTTATATTTGTTTTATTTTATAAAAGTATGTTTAGTAGAAATGTTTATCGTGGAAATCGTGTAGTAAAGTGAGTTTCAACTCTAAAATTAATATACATTTTGATAACATTGTAATAAGTTTGAGCCAGTTGTCAGTGTTCTCGCCCGGTAACCATCAAATTCGTCTGTCTTTATCCTAGGACTCCATTATGATGGTTTTGTGTAAGGGTTTGTAATAATACATATATTCTATGTATATGAGAGAGATATGATACCCATTACTGTACAGCAATACGTATACACATGCAATTTAGACTGAGGCAAGCGGTGCCTGGGGCTTGAGACCCAGGAGCAGGTTTAAAGAGCTCTTTCATAATATATTAACTCTCACCTCCACCACTCGACCTCGCTAACGACAATAGATAATAAAGTAAACTTACGTGGACCTCGAGGAGGGCGACCTTAATCACGACACTATAACACTACCTTCCATGTTCACTGCACGACAACACCTGAGAGACTGAGACAAATCTATCGCTCTAAAGGTTATATATTGTCTTCACGTCGGTATACTTGAAATAATATAAAATGATCTACCCGATACTACTACTTTATAAACAGTGTTGCTAACATATACACTTTAGACAAGAGCTGAGTATTACAGCAGCAGGTTTTTGTTTAGTGTTTTTGACGAAGATGCCTCAAGCTTTTTAGAATGTTAATGTCTTTGATATTTTTTTTGTTTTTGTTACAATAATAAATAGTAAACTATAATAGCTGACATGGCTCAAAATATACTAACAAACTAGCAAGCGTGTGGATGGGTTGTTAGTTTCTCAAAATCAAGGTAAAAGTTATATAGATTTGGAGTTTGCGGCAAGTGCCAAACGTGTGGTTGAGGCTTAAGCGTTCAGACAGCAGTCAACGTTCAGTTCTTATAGAACACTACAACTCTGTACAGATAAACAGGTAGAATAAATCTATACAACTTCAATTTCCCGAACTTCAACTGGATAGCAATAATGATTATCTATTAGACAAGTTGTGTTGTTTACCGTTAGTTGCGTAAAATATTACAAAAGTTCCAGCGGTATCGATGTGTCCGAACAACAACGGACATATTTTACAACAACAATAGCAGAATGATTGAAATCAGTTTGCACTATCCACTTCGACCATTCCTAAAAATATGCTAAGTAGCCCAATACTAGTTCGGGAGTTTCATTTATTTTAGAACTCGTCTTCTACACCTGTGGTCGGTAATTTGAATCACGCATTTTAGACAAGAAACCGCAGTGCCTGGAGCTTGTGAATCAGGAGCACATTTAATGGCGACGTTGACATGTTCAGAATTCACAACACTTCCTTATCCATGCTTAATCTCATTACCTATGAGTAAGTCTACAATAAACTTCACTATTTATATTATATTTATTATACTTACTTACATGACAAAAATATTTACACTATTTTGGAAAATTCACTTTTACGTGAGCATTTTTTTTAAATAAATAAAATTATGTAATATTTCATATTTTCTAAGCTCTTTTTTCATGAAATAGAAGTATATATTAATTTTATTCTGTACAGTTAAATATTTTTATTTACTTCCACAGTTAAAAAAAAGATATATTAATAAACGTTTGTACATTTTAACGATAATTTAAACTAAATCTCATTATTATCATAACATGATAATCACCAAAATTCTAGATATTACTTCTAAATTGTTATTACTTTCAATTACAGTTTGAAAATCTCTTTCGCAATATTGGAGTTGTTCAGATCTAAATGCTTTGAACCTGAAAACTTTTGTACGTTTTAATGTTTCTGATTTAATAAATGGGTTTATACGATTGTTATAAGGGTTCATGATTCGATCAAATTTCACGGTTTCCGCTATCCTTGGTCTGGGACGGTAATGTTCGGATTTGACCAAAATTGTTATTAGATAATCTGTATGGTATGGAAAATTATGTTTTGTGATCATATTTTGAGCTGTAACAACTTAGAGAGTTGTTTAATATAAAATGAGATAGATAGATATACAAATCAATAGAGAAATGGACACAGGTACAGATAATCAGACAGATAGATATACTGGCAGAAATATAAACGCATAAAGTGATAGATAATCAGATAGATAGATACACTGACAGCCATATAGATGCAGTGATAGATTGATACATAATGGATGACAGATTAACAAATAGACAGAACAGAGATGGACAGATAAATGGATGGACAGATTAATAAGCAAATTGTATGACTATCCCTGTCCTCATCCTTATCTCAATCTTAATAAAGAGAGAAAATCAACTTAGATTTTTAAGCCAGAGGAAGTCTCGAAGAAAAAGAAGAATAAAAGAAGAATATCAGCTTCAACTACCAAACAAAGTAGAGAGAGTTCTACTATAAGACTGGGGGCTTCTACTTCCTGTATCAAGAAAGAAAGAGAGAGTTGCGTGGTGTCTATGTATTTTTTTTACTGTCATTCAGTGTGTTAGAATTATTATAAGATAACAATTCGCACCACGGTGAAGCAAGTTTCTATCGAAAGCAAATAATAGTAATTCTCATACGACTTCAAATTGGCAAATACAAGTTCTCTGATGTTTTTTGGGTTCAGAAAAAGGGTAATGTCCAGGGAGAAAGGAAAGAGACTCCTAAATACGTCCATTGGGTTTTCCTTTGCAAGTAAACACGACCTAAACAAATTGACTACACGATTATAAAACTGTTGTATACATAAAATATTTGATGTAAAGGTTTGTCTATTATTATTATATAATATAATACATTTTGGTACTTAAGGCATGAAATCATTAGGATAACCAGACAGATCAAAAAAATAGGCAGGAATAAACGGATAGATGGAGATACGCTGACAGAGTCAGGAAAGATATATTATTAGATCATAATTTAATCGACACTAACATGAGTGTACCTATTTGATATCCTTCTTCTCCTATAGTGCTTGAACTATTACTAACAAGAAATCAAAACGATTTTTTTATAACGAAAAAAGTAATAGCTGATTTGTTGTTAAATATGAATCTGCGCAAAGTAACGCCTGAATCAATTCAATATTTGAAGTATTACTATGTATTTTTTTACTTTTAGGGTAACTACAGTGGTTTAGAGCTTCATAATCCATCCACGGATAGATAGAAAGAACAAGATGTAGACAGGAGAAGAGGTTAGAAAGTAAGAAGAAGAGCTGGACATCACCATTACGATGATCTTAGAAGAGTTGAAGTTATTTCTATTTTTATAAAATTCTAACAGACAGATTGATGGATAGACAGATTAGCGAAAATATAAATAGATAGATATACGGACAGTTTATATTCATTTAGTTTATTCATTCGGTAGCGAGGTCGAGTGTGAGAGTTTGTGCATAGTAGAAAACGTCTTTAATCTGTTCCTGAATTTCAAGGCCCAGGCGCTGCTCGGCATCCATCTAGATTTCATGTTAATATTGTTGTTTGAGTGTTACTGCGCAGTATAGCTCCAATACTCGTAATAAGAGGCGGGTAATAAACAAAACCATTATTACACTCTGTCAAGTGTCAATCTACCTACACAAGCCGATTACATAAATTACCTTAAATGTACAAATTAACATCTTTTCGCTTTGAATAGCCCATTTACTTATTATTTACTTAATTCAAAGGGATGTTTATGAAAAACAAACGACGTATTTTCTAAGGTTAGAATATAACGATGGATAAAGTTATCCGACATACAATAATCGACTCTTTGGCTCTTAGATAAAATACATTTTTGTATAGCAAAGTCGTTAAAGTTAATGAATTCTCTCATTTCGCACCTTGGAAATTCCATCCTTGCCTCGAATTACGGTTGGGGTATTTTTATTATACATTATAGGGGTGATATAAGTCCTACGTCAAAGGTGTTAAGGAGACGCTTGGTTTTATTCGATTAAGAGTTTCTAAGTATTGTGGATACGATCCTACATATTTTTTTACATTTTTACCTATACGGTGACGGGTTAGAATACTATTCACCTCTGCCGCTGGGAGAGCATCTCCTAAGTCCTTGGTAGTAGGGGATCTGATCCCTGACAGGCTTGTGACCACCGGCATGCGAATCCTAGGGCCAAGTGAGTTTGACGCTTTCCTGTCGAGCCGCATGTGGGCCATATTTAACCCCTCCTTCTTCCATCCCATATCGCTGGGGATCAAGGTTGCAACGCATCCGCATAAAAGAGGATATCTTTCGATTTGCCGATGTCCACGGGCCACGGTGGCCAATCGATGGATAATAAGAAGAAAAAGATAATAATTTAGTTAAGTTTAAAAGAAAAAGGGTAAAGGAAGAAATGATTAAACAGAAACGAAGGGAGCTGTAAGAATAGGGCTCGCTAGATATAATATGTAGATCGCTCAAGCACATCGTCTGTATTGCTAAACTTTAGTAACCATTTCGATATCACCAATTACTTTATAGCTAACTAGCTGCGCCCCGCGGTTTCACCCGCTATATTTTGGATAATTCACACTATATCATTATAAATTATAGGCTATATGTTATTTTGATGTGTAATCTATATTATTGTAAAGTTTCATCAAAATCCATTCAGTAGTTTTTGCGTGAAAGAGTAACAAACATACATACATCCAGACATCCATACATCCAGACATCCATACATCCAGACATCCAGACATCCATACATCCAGACATTCTTACAAATTTTTGCGTTAAGTTGCTGTAAAGCAAACGGCTACTGACTCTAAAAGAAAGAAATAAGAAAAGAGAGATGGTATTAGATATGAAGATGAAGATTTATAAAGGAAAAGGAGCGAAATAATAGATTGTAAAATGTCATAGGAAGTAAAGAGTGATGGTATAATGAAATATAAGCGAGATAGCAAGGCATACCTTTCTATGAATGTAAATAAAAACAATTTGAAATATAAAACATAAACAAAGAAATCTCATAAAAGTATATAAAGGCAAAGTTTGTCCGGAATAAAACGTAAGGGATTTCCTTCCAATTTCTGAGAAGGTTCTTTGTACTAAAACTGTATCAAAGAAATGTTTGGCGATATTTCGTACGTGCACACACTTGAAATTAGTTTTTAACAACTTACTTTGTTATTAAATACTTATTATATATGTGTTTAACTATGTACATTTTTTCTTCCAAAATGTAGTCACCAACTTTAAACGAATATTTTTGAAAAATATTTATTCAATCGCTCTAAAAGTAAATCATATTCTGTTGCTTACTTCCTTTCTATAATGGCGATTGTTTCAACAACTTCAGGTTTTAGTCTCATGATAGCTTAATTATGTAAGGTAGATAATACCTAATTATTTATTTAAGCATTATCATTAATTTGTTTGTTTTAATGTGAGATTAAAAGCTGCGTTTCCACTAGAGAATTGCGACGATGCGTTGCGACGGATGTATCGAAATCAAAACACTACCCTCGCAACGCTTTCACACACATCTTTGGTGAAAACGTAGTCTAAGAAAGACATTTTCTTATACTTTAGCATGCAAAATTGTATCTTAATCACTATATTCTATTTGATTTTGAGAATTTCTTTGAATATCTTTTGAGATAATTTCCAATGCCATTGAAATAAAAATTAGCGTAGTCTTGTAGATAGTTTGAAATAATTTATATGCAACTTTCTAAAAAAATTAGTGGCATAATAAACCTTCCCTTTGAATTCGGTTAAGTATTTAAGATAATCGAGCTATTGGTTCTGAAATACGATTTCTGTACTCTAAAATTATCTCATATTTATGAATATTACAAACGCTGTGCAATCATGGGTCATTATAATAATTAATGATACATTTAATTATACTTTAATGTGAAACCGAGGGTATATTTAAGGTTTAGAAAAGCTTAATTTTGAGACGAAGCAAAATTAGCTATTTTATTTTCAGCTGAGCCTGATAATGGAATTGCAAAATTGGTTTTAAATTTATCTCTTTTTCTAAAATTAGAGTCGAAAAGGTTCAGAAATATAATTCAAGTGTTGGTATAAAAAATAGAAGATAAATAGACGGGCAAGTTGATAACAAAAATGAAGAGGGTATAGTAGAAGATGTAGCTGTGGAAGCATGATTTACCGGTTCGTAATTTAAGAAGTCTAACGACAAAAAAAGAGGAGTAGATGTAAATAATAAAGACGCTGATTATGAAGAAACTGAAATTGAAGTTACAGAATGAAGGAATTAAGAAAGTTTAGTTGCTAATATCGAAAAGTACCTAGAACGAAAAATATATTTAACAAAACAGTGAATTTTGCAGAATAGCTTGTAAGTTTATTAGACGCTAAGACCATCAAGATACCCATCCTACCCTCAATAATGAAAGACTAAAGAAATAACGTGAAGTATTT
The DNA here is from genome assembly GCA_905147385.1 of Limenitis camilla. Lineage (NCBI taxonomy): Eukaryota > Metazoa > Arthropoda > Insecta > Lepidoptera > Nymphalidae > Limenitis > Limenitis camilla. Next base: position 11,148,601 of record LR990247.1, read on the forward strand.
GTTCTCAGGTATCATGGATAAGAAGAAAAGACTATCATCTACTGACAGTTGGCCTAACTACATACAGTTCAGACCAAAGGTTTCAAGCAATCCATCTTCAGCATTCAGAAGTAAGTACGGGCTATTCTTCCTAATCTTACGTCATCAACCGTTGATGATTTTAAAATCTAAAGATGATTTTAATGCAAAGACTTTCTTACTCCACTTTTTACTTCTTACTTTTAAAGTAATACTTGCAAAGTTAAGATGAATGAGTTGACGTTTTAGTAAAATTGGCCTACGCGTTACAAAATATAGCTAGAGTGTTAGGCTACGTTTCCATCAGAGATGTACGAGGATGCACAGCGAAGGTTGCGCTTGTTAATTACCATTAGAATCGCATCATTTACCTAGCAAACTCAAACTCAAAATATTTTATTCAAATAGACTTTTTTTTAAAAGTACTTTTGACACGTCAAAGCCAAATAGCCTTGCTCAATGTGTCAACAATCATATCCTTCGCTCGGCATCCTCGCATATATCTTGTGGAAGCGCAGCCAAAATCTAGAGCCTCACAAAAGAACAAACAAACATACACCCTCTTTACGTAGCGTGTAAAATATCTCTGGAACTTTACAAAGTCCATTAAAAAATTTAAGTGCAAAGTTTTCAATTTTTAAGTATGCTCTTGAAAACTCTTATGTAGAATTTACACTTTATTTTTGTGTAATAATAGAATATAAGCTGTACTCTTTCTTTTTTTTTGTTGCTTCGTAAGTATGAAAGTTTTTTTTAAATATGATAATTTAAATAAGTCTAAGAATATTAGTTTATAGGTGGAATAATATGTGATGATATGTGACGTATCATATTAGATGCATGACGTATGTATGTATAGTGATGTATAACTTATGAAGTGTGATACCAGTGGTATTAAGAGTGAGGTGTGATGTATGAGATGATAGTTACAATGTGTGATGTTTGACTTATGAGGTGTAATACCAGAGGTATTAAGAGTGAGGTGTGATATGTGAGATGATAGTTACAATGTGTGATGTTTGACTTATGAGGTGTGATACCAGAGGTATTAAGAGTGAGGTGTGATATGTGAGATGATAGTTACAATGTGTGATGTTTGACTTATGAGGTGTGATACCAGAGGTATTAAGAGTGAGGTGTGATATGTGAGATGATAGTTACAATGTGTGATGTTTGACTTATGAGGTGTGATACCAGAGGTATTAAGAGTGAGGTGTGATATGTGAGATAATAGTTACAATGTGTGATGTTTGACTTATGAGGTGTGATACCAGAGGTATTAAGAGTGAGGTGTGATATGTGAGATGATAGTTACAATGTGTGATGTTTGACTTATGAGGTGTGATACCAGAGGTATTAAGAGTGAGGTGTGATATGTGAGATGATAGTTACAATGTGTGATGTTTGACTTATGAGGTGTGATACCAGAGGTATTAAGAGTGAGGTGTGATATGTGAGATAATAGTTACAATGTGTGATGTTTGACTTATGAGGTGTGATACCAGAGGTATTAAGAGTGAGGTGTGATATGTGAGATGATAGTTACAATGTGTGATGTTTGACTTATGAGGTGTGATACCAGAGGTATTATGAATGAGGTGTGATATGTGAGATGATTGTTACAATGTGTGATGTTTGACTTGTGAGGTGTGATACCAGAGGTATTAAGAGTGAGGTGTGATATGTGAGATGATAGTTACAATGTGTGATGTTTGACTTATGAGGTGTGATACCAGAGGTATTAAGAGTGAGGTGTGATATGTGAGATGATAGTTACAATGTGTGATGTTTGACTTATGAGGTGTGATACCAGAGGTATTAAGAGTGAGGTGTGATATGTGAGATGATTGTTACAATGTGTGATGTTTGACTTATGAGGTGTGATACCAGAGGTATTAAGAGTGAGGTGTGATATGTGAGATGATAGTTACAATGTGTGATGTTTGACTTATGAGGTGTGATACCAGAGGTATTAAGAGTGAGGTGTGATATGTGAGATGATAGTTACAATGTGTGATGTTTGACTTATGAGGTGTGATACCAGAGGTATTAAGAGTGAGGTGTGATATGTGAGATAATAGTTACAATGTGTGATGTTTGACTTATGAGGTGTGATACCAGAGGTATTAAGAGTGAGGTGTGATATGTGAGATGATAGTTACAATGTGTGATGTTTGACTTATGAGGTGTGATACCAGAGGTATTAAGAGTGAGGTGTGATATGTGAGATGATAGTTACAATGTGTGATGTTTGACTTATGAGGTGTGATACCAGAGGTATTAAGAGTGAGGTGTGATATGTGAGATGATAGTTACAATGTGTGATGTTTGACTTATGAGGTGTGATACCAGAGGTATTAAGAGTGAGGTGTGATATGTGAGATGATAGTTACAATGTGTGATGTTTGACTTATGAGGTGTGATACCAGAGGTATTATGAATGAGGTGTGATATGTGAGATGATTGTTACAATGTGTGATGTTTGACTTGTGAGGTGTGATACCAGAGGTATTAAGAGTGAGGTGTGATATGTGAGATGATAGTTACAATGTGTGATGTTTGACTTATGAGGTGTGATACCAGAGGTATTAAGAGTGAGGTGTGATATGTGAGATGATAGTTACAATGTGTGATGTTTGACTTATGAGGTGTGATACCAGAGGTATTAAGAGTGAGGTGTGATATGTGAGATGATTGTTACAATGTGTGATGTTTGACTTATGAGGTGTGATACCAGAGGTATTAAGAGTGAGGTGTGATATGTGAGATGATAGTTACAATGTGTGATGTTTGACTTATGAGGTGTGATACCAGAGGTATTAAGAGTGAGGTGTGATATGTGAGATGATAGTTACAATGTGTGATGTTTGACTTATGAGGTGTGATACCAGAGGTATTAAGAGTGAGGTGTGATATGTGAGATGATTGTTACAATGTGTGATGTTTGACTTATGAGGTGTGATACCAGAGGTATTAAGAGTGAGGTGTGATATGTGAGATGATAGTTACAATGTGTGATGTTTGACTTATGAGGTGTGATACCAGAGGTATTAAGAGTGAGGTGTGATATGTGAGATGATAGTTACAATGTGTGATGTTTGACTTATGAGGTGTGATATAAGAGGTATTAAGAGTGAGGTGTGATGTTTGAGATGATGATTGCGATATGGTGATATATAAAGTATGAAGTGTTTTATGTGAGGTATAAAAAAGTGTGACAGGGTTTACGATATACAGGTTGGAAAAAATCTATGGGCCCTGGAGAGGAAGTACTTAAAATCCTTCAGTTAGCTCATTTTACTGAAAGGAAACTTTCCTTTATTTTTAAAAAGAAACAAAACAGCATTCCAAGGTTTCTCAAATTCGCTGGTCTCACCCGGGAATCGAACCAACTAAAAATTAAAAAATAAACCCCCACTATTTTATTATACGAATCGATAGAATTATTGTTCAGGATCAAATTTGTCTAATAATTATTTGGTCTTTGAAATAGAAAAAAGTGAAAACTAATATTAATGTTATTTTATGTATCTTCGATACGAAGAACATATACACATGAAACTTTTTTTTAACGTAAATGGATATTTTCTCTTGTAATTGATAAGTTGCTCAAAATAACCCCTCTCGTTCCGAATACACAAATTTAGTCTTCGTTGAAACTTCTTTCGTGTAGTCCTCTGCAAAGTATTGTGGTGTATGCTCCTAATAAATATTTTCTACCGTATTTTCTACGAACTAAAGGTTTCGCTCTTAGTTCTTGTACAGTATTATACGATGTTTTGTAAATTTCGTTTTTTACATGACCCCCATAAAAAATAGTCCAGAGGCGTCAGGTCTGGACTTCCGAAGGCCATGTAATTGTCCCGTTTGTACCTATCCAGACATTAAAATTTTCGTTAAGGTACGCCCTGGAAATTCTGCTATTGTGGGCTGGTGCACCGTCTTGTTGAAAAATGATATTATTTCGTTCCTCCTCCGGCAGAATTTTGTAAAAGGTCTAATATTTCAATGTATTTTGCCGTATTTAGATGTCTTTCATAAATGTGCACCAAAACAACCATATTGCTTTTGATTCCGCACCAAACATTAAAAGTAAATATTTTAAAAAAATTTAATTGGTTCGATTCCCGGGTGATACCAGCGAATTTGAGAAATCTTGGAATGCATTTTTGTTTCTTTTTAAAAATAAAGAATTTTTCCTTTCAGTAAACGAGCTAACTAAAGGATTTTAGGTACTTCCCCTCCAGGGCCCATAAATTTTTTCCACCCTGTATATTGACAAACATACAAGTTATACATTTTCTACATTCAATTTCTAATCAATTATGCTTTGTAATTATATATATCTGTTAATCGTAGTGACATGATGGGTACTTTATAACGTTCCATATACCTAAAAAAAGTATTTAAAACTGTTGTTTTTGCCAGGATTGGACACTAAAAGTCCGCTTCGTCCAGAAGCGCGACGCTGGTGTGTACGAGTGTCAGGTCTCGTCACATCCGCCCACCAGCATATTTCTACGGCTAGAAGTTGTTGGTAAGTTATAATTTATTTATAACACACGGCAGTGCGTCAGCCAAGATCCAACTAAAACTATCGATACTTATTCAATGTAGTTTTTGAACTTGATGATTTTTTACCTAATATTTATAAAGTTTTCAGGTTATTATGATCTAAAAATTCCCAATTTCACCACATAAATCAAAAACTTTTAAATACATTCTGTTGAGACACATACATTTTAAGCCATTAATTTCTTGTATCAGTGATCGACGTATGTTGTGAAGATATCGAAAATTTAAATTACTTCCAAATTACCTCTTTAAAAATATGATGAAAATATATGACTTAGATACATTATTATTATCATCTATTAATAAAATACGCTATTATCACTGATTGATCACTTGTTTATTATAAGGGTATATGTTATACAAATATTTTATTTTATGCAATAACGCAAATTAAACATAGTTCGAAAAGAGAAATTTTATTGAAAATCTATCCTAATTGCTATTGGGACGATTTAGACAAGTTTGATCTGAACAAGTAAATAGATGCAATAAAATACCAAACTTGGCGCCTTTATTACTTTATATAATTATAAAACGAGTGCGTAACCAAACAATTAAAAGCTTTATGGTTTAAATTAGTTCTGACAGATTGCGGCAGGTCGCGCTGCGGAGGCGTTACAGGTACGGTAATGAAAAATGTCTTTAATACTACTAGCGGCCCCTGGTTTCATGTGGGTATAATTTACACGCTCCTACATGTATAGGACATACTACAGAGAAGTATAACTGACACAGTGTGCAAGATATTGTATTTATTTATGCAGTTATCTATGAGGATATATAGAGACAAATTGAGATTAAAATTATCCTATCCTCACGATACACAAGATAACACTCAGTTTAACTTATTACATCGTCATATATTAGTCATATTTAAACCAATTTACAAAAAAACGATATATATATGTCGGGGATTTTAAAACGATGTGAAAGGAGATGGAAGGAGGAAGATGGGGAATATTGGGGAACACTAAAAGGGGGTGATGGTAATGAATGGAATATTGGGTAAACGCAACGTAGATACTCCTATTGAACCGACAAATGATCAAATATGATCTCTAACAATTACGAGAGAAACCTAAGCAGTGCCTTGGACTTGTGACCAAGGTGTAGGCTTAAGGAGGTCCCTTAAGTGATCACGACACCCGCCTCCACTGTTAGGCTCTCTGTTTAAACCCAAGGTTAAACGCACATAAACCAAACCCAACACAAGACGAGGCAATTACATTGTGAGGCACCCACGTGACCCTGACCGGACAGCACTCCCAGCAATAACACAACACTGCACAACACTATCACCATTCAGACACTACTTCACTTCTTGAGAGACCGCGCACGACTAAGACTTCAGTTAGACTGTCGATCGCATATAAAGGGTCGAGGGTAGAGACTGTCAAAACAACGGAAGTGACTACTACCCCACTCCAACGCCACAGACAGCGATAACGATTCGATTAATCGATAATCTTTTACTATGCTCCGACATATATATACGAATCAATCTGTTTATTGGCAAAAACTGCATCAAGATACGTTCAGTAGTTTTTGCGGTTATCGCGAATAAATATACGCAACTTCGAATTTTGTAAATATACTGAGACATAAAATGAAAAATTTTAGAAACAATTCAACCCAGCTCACAGCTGTTTTCATAAAAAGCTAAAAAATATTGTTATACCCTCCGCCCAGCCTCAAAGCAAAGGCCACAATACCTGAAATTCATTATTTTGCACGTACTCGTATGTATTTTCAGTTTCTTCACAATATTTATTCATCTGTTGTGAAAAAGAAAAAAGATAGATTAAAAACTATGCAACCTAGTTCTAAACAAAAGAATAAAACTCGTGTTGGACCTGTGCTAGCTTTTTGTTGCTATAAATAAAATATAGTAAATTTTATATATTTAAAAAGAAATTAATTGACGAAAAATAAAGAAAAGTTTATAATTTGGCTTACTCTTCTAATTTTTATAAAATAATGGTTATAGTTAGACTTACTCTTCTCATTTGGAGAAATGATGGTTATAGTTAGACTTACTCTTCTCATTTGGAGAAATGATGGTTATAGTTAGACTTACTCTTCTCATTTGGAGAAATGATGGTTATAGTTAGACTTACTCTTCTCATTTAGAGAAATGATGGTTATATTTAGACTTACTCCTCTTATAAGGAGAAATAATGTTTATAGTTAGACTTACTCTTCTCATTTGGAGAAATGATGGTTATAGTTAGACTTACTCTTCTCATTTGGAGAAATGATGGTTATATTTAGACTTACTCCTCTTATAAGGAGAAATAATGTTTATAGTTAGACTTACTCTTCTCATTTGGAGAAATGATGGTTATATTTAGACTTACTCTTCTTATAAGGAGAAATAATGTTTATAGTTAGACTTACTCTTCTCATTTGGAGAAATGATGGTTATATTTAGACTTACTCCTCTTATAAGGAGAAATAATGTTTATAGTTAGACTTACTCTTCTCATTTGGAGAAATGATGGTTATAGTTAGACTTACTCTTTTTATAAGAAGAAATGATGTTTATAGTTAGACTTACTCTTCTCATTTAGAGAAATGATGGTTATAGTTAGACTTACTCTTCTCATTTGGAGAAATGATGGTTATAGTTAGACTTACTCTTCTCATTTGGAGAAATGATGGTTATAGTTAAACTTACTCTTTTCATTAGGCGAAATGATGGTTATAGTTAGACTTACTCTTCTAATTTTTATAAAATGATGGTTATAGTTAGACTTACTCTTCTCATTTGGAGAAATGATGGTTATAGTTAGACTTACTCTTCTCATTTGGAGAAATGATGGTTATAGTTAGACTTACTCTTTTTATAAGAAGAAATGATGTTTATAGTTAGACTTACTCTTCTCATTTAGAGAAATGATGGTTATAGTTAGACTTACTCTTCTCATTTGGAGAAATGATGGTTATAGTTAGACTTACTCTTCTCATTTGGAGAAATGATGGTTATATTTAGACTTACTCCTCTTATAAGGAGAAATAATGTTTATAGTTAGACTTACTCTTCTCATTTGGAGAAATGATGGTTATAGTTAGACTTACTCTTCTTATAAGGAGAAATAATGTTTATAGTTAGACTTACTCTTCTCATTTGGAAAAATGATGGTTATAGTTAGACTTACTCTTCTCATTTAGAGAAATGATGGTTATAGTTAGACTTACTCTTCTCATTTGGAGAAATGATGGTTATAGTTAGACTTACTCTTTTTATAAGAAGAAATGATGTTTATAGTTAGACTTACTCTTCTCATTTAGAGAAATGATGGTTATAGTTAGACTTACTCTTCTCATTTAGAGAAATGATGGTTATAGTTAAACTTACTCTTCTCATTTGGAGAAATGGTGGTTATAGTTTGACTTACTCTTTTTATAAGAAGAAATGATTTTTATAGTTAGACACTCTTCTCATTTAGAGAAATGATGGTTATAGTTAGACTTACTCTTCTCATTTAGAGAAATGATGGTTATAGTTAGACTTACTCTTCTCATTTAGAGAAATGATGGTTTTAGTTAAACTTACTCTTCTCATTTGGAGAAATGGTGGTTATAGTTAGACTTACTCTTTTTATAAGAAGAAATGATTTTTATAGTTAGACACTCTTCTCATTTAGAGAAATGATGGTTATAGTTAGACTTACTCTTCTCATTTAGAGAAATGATGGTTATAGTTAAACTTACTCTTCTCATTTGGAGAAATGATGGTTATAGTTAGACTTACTCTTTTTATAAGAAGAAATGATTTTTATAGTTAGACACTCTTCTCATTTAGAGAAATGATGGTTATAGTTAGACTTACTCTTCTCATTTAGAGAAATGATGTTTATAGTTAGACTTACTCTTCTCATTTGGAGAAATGATGGTTATAGTTAGACTTACTCTTCTTATAAGGAGAAATAATGTTTATAGTTAGACTTACTCTTCTCATTTGGAGAAATGATGGTAATAGTTAGACTTACACTTCTCATTTAGAGAAATGATGGTTATAGTTAGACTTCCTCTTCTCATTTAGAGAAATGATGGTTATAGTTAGACTTACTCTTCTTATTTGGAGAAATGATGTTTATAGTTAGACTTACTCTTCTCATCAGGAGAAATGATGGTTATTGCTTGACTTACGAAGAGTAAGTCAAGCAATAATCAATTGTTTGGAGAAAATAATATTTATAAATCGTCTTTGTCTTTCGATCTAATGAAAATGACTGATGAGAAATATAGTATGACAACCTAGTTAAAAGAGGAAATGGGAGAAAATATATTAAATCTTCAATTAGGTTTAGTGGTTTTTCTTATTTAATAATGTTGAGTACATTCTCCTCTAGCACTGTCTCCTCATAGTTACCTGTATTTTGTAAATGACAGAACAGGAACGTTTTCAGTTACTTCACAGAGAACATTAATTAAAACATATTGCAATTGCAGTAATGAGTTTTGGTTCAAGCAAACATTACAAAATAATTTCATTTTGTATATGAAGGTTCAGTTACATGAATAATAAATGATGAGAAACTCAAAATTAGTCTTTTGTTATTTGTGAAAATGAACAAAAGGTAACTATAAGTGATTATGTACATCCTCTAATGCGATGGATAATGAGTCAGTGAGTGAACAAAATAAGAACCACGATGGATTGATGGAAAGTAAAAAATGAATTTTTTCTACTATCATTTCTCTAGAATGTTAGAAATAGATTTTTTTTCTAAATGATTTATCGAGGCCGACTTGAGTTTCATTTTGAAAAATATTTTTTATAAACGATTCATAGGTTTAACAATTTATTTGCATTATTTTTTTCAATTGGAAAACATATGTTTAATGTTATAACTTTTTTTATTAAATTTTTTATTTTTATAATTATCGAGAATAATGCATTATATATTGTTCCATGGATATACTCTTGACATAGTATCTCTTGAACTAAATATTTTTAGAAAACTCATACTTTAAATACATGATAATTTATGATTTGCTGTTGTTGTCTTATTGCTAATAATATAAGCGAGTCGAGTATATAAACGCGAAATGTGGCTTTTACGCTTAAACCACTGAACTGATTTTGATTAAATTTGGTATATAGATAGACTAGACCTTAGGAGAGAGATAGGCTACGACGTTGTATCGCGAAACAAGAGCTTGAAAGGGTTGTAATAGGGGATGAAGTACATTTCGAGCTGTGTGACTGTTTAGTCTTTGGGAATTCATAATCAGGTGGAGTCGGGGCAGCTCGACTAGTAAAATATAATTTAATAAATATAAAGCAATATACAGACACTGCCATGATATAATATATTAATAGAATATTATATCATCCATTATGTGGAGGCACTCATGTGGTGGATAATTTTAATTACGCTTATAGTTTGAGCGTGTTTTGAGCGTAATAAGCGGAAGATAAAAGCAATTTTACTCGAAATTAAAATAAATGAAATATTATCCAAGTTGAATATTTATTTTATAAATGTATATTTTATCTTTATAAGCAAGAAAATTAAAATCATTCGCGTAGATCAAAGACAATATTTTGATTGTTAGCAGCGCCGTTTATAAATTAGATTTCGCGGGTAATTCATGTTATCTTACTTCGAGTGGACAATATATAACGATTGTTCCGATAGAATTCAGTCTGTCCAGTGGTGTCGCGCAGTACATATTAAAGTAGTGAGACTAATAGTGTAGTGTTGTTTGTTGGCGTGGTGTTACGCCTGCGTTATCGTGGAGCAGGTGACCAATGTCCTTTTTTATCTATCGCAGTTTGCGAGGTCGGGTGGTGGAGGTGAGAGTTAATATATTATGAAAGAAGTCTTTAATCCTGCACCTGGGTCTCAAGCCCCAGGCGCTGCTCGGCACTGCTATTTATATTTTTTTATTTACCATCGAGATTATCTAGTTAGATTTTAGTTATATTTGGACTGAAAAATGATATTCTTACAGAATGTACTCTACATTGTACCTTTTTTATTATACTGTAAGCGAAATTAAGTATACTATATTTTTTAATAAAATTGAATCCAATCACTTGTGTCTTTATTTTAAATTATTTATTTGATAACTTTGTAATTATTTTTAAATTTTTCCTACTCAACTTTTTTTTGATATGTATTTTATTCCCATGATTTTTTTTTATTTACCTTCGGGATCACTCGGATCTGAGTTATATGGATATTTTTCAATCACGGGTCAATAGTGACCCGGACCTTTGGAAGGCGTGCGCGGTGCCGTAGGCAAGCCGTTTTTTTGATTATTATTAAGTTAGCGAAATTAAGTATACTAAATTTTTTTCCGTAATTGTATTCATTAAATACCGCCGTTAATAAAAAATAATCTCTTAAATTTTCATTCAAATTTCATAATTGTTATTTGATTTTACCTGCTCAACAAACTCAATTTTTAAAAACAAGATGTAATCCTGTCTGGATTTAAACATACTAGTATTCTGAACTCCTTCAAGGAAGCTAAGATGCTTATGCTAGAAGTTCGCCACGCCAGTAGTCCAATGACTGGGATTTGAACCCATGACTTATCGATCGTGAATCCAAAGCCTGAACGTACACAACGTAGGAATTGTTTCTTCTAAGCGAATGTTTATTATAAAATAAGCAGTATTAAATAAACTAAAAAACTTAGTAATAATAACTTGGATTCAGTAGATAGTAGTGTTAATCCAAATTCTTTAAAAAATCTAGGAATTTTTGGATGATATTTTGCCTTAACTAAGCTAAGATATATTTTTAGTTTATTATAGAATAAGCAAATTAAAATATTTCCATAAAAGCCAGTAAAATAAACTGTACGTTTATTTACTGCTAACTCAACTAAACTCAGTTTTAAAATTTTGGAATTTAGGACAAAAACATTCTCAAACTTTCCTACCTCCGTTATAAACTGGTTTACCTGATTCACATTTTTAAACTAAAAAAATAACTTTTTATTCGTAAACTGCAGCTTTACACTTGTTTATGAAGTCCATCCAGAGTTTATTTCGCGAATAGGGAACTGAGTTTTAATGAACTTTTGTAGTGCTAATTTTGTAGCTAAATTAAATTTAAAGAGAAGAAATTTTTAAAAATCTATATTTTAATATTATAAAGCTTAAGACCTTGTTTGGTTGAACGCGCTAATCTCGAGAACTATTTGTTCGAATTGAAAAATTATTTTATTGTTGGATAGTTCATTTATCGAAGAAGGTCATAGGCTATATGACATCAAACTACGACACACTGGAGCGGAGCTTCAAGAAATAACCGGAAACGAAAGTGTGACGCAGGCACCATACATACAAAAAGGAGCTGAAACTTTCTTTCTTTTTATCGCCGTTAATGCTCCGCTCCTATAGGTTTTTTTTATGGTGCATAAGGTGCAAACGAGCAGATGGTCCACCTGATGGTAAGTGGCCACCATCGCCCATAAACACCAGCAAAACAATCTCTTGTTTTGTCGATGCGTTGCAACCTCGAAGATAGAGTGGGGAGGGGGAGTGAAGAAAAAAAATGCTGCGGTTTCAGCAGATCCTGAGCAAGAGCCCAGATTACTAGATCCGCAGCATTAATAGGATTGGAGAGGGAGTGGGTAAGTCATGTTGGTGGTCGCAAGCTAGTCGGGGAACAGATCCCCTACCACCAATGGATGCTGGGTTACTCGGCTCTTACGAGCTGCTCTCCCAGCGGTAGAAGGGAATAGTATTCTAACCCGTCCCCCACCTTTCCTCAATACATGTTTCGAGACAGTACTTCCTAAGATTTGTGCGTTAAAACAAACACACATACTCTTCACCTCTATAATATTAGTTCAGAGAGATATAAGTCCAGCATTAAGATGGACCCATAGCTAAGTTTAAAGTTAAAATGAATTGTGAAAGTAAATAAAAGCATTTGTTGCAGAGGCCCGGGCTCAGATATCGGGGCCCACGGAGAAATATCTTAAGCCAGGCTCAACTCTCCGGCTGCAGTGCTCCGTAGTGCAAACTACTGAAGCTCCAGCTTTTGTGTTTTGGTATGTATCTGTTATCACATTTTCTGTTATGTTCAAATAAATGTTGTTTTGAAAATGTTTAAGGGGTATTTTGGGTGTAGTTCAAATAAGATGGTGTTTCCCAATTTGACTTAGGTGGTCTGCTATGCTTTGAATTTGTGTGGGACTCTTAAAGGGTACTTTTTTGGTAGCGATATTGGCATTGAATATTGGACTTTAAAAAGCTAACAAATTAGGCAGGCCAAATTCAAGACTTTGCATGCAAGACCAAAATATTTTTAGTTAAAAGTTTTACGCATCTAATACCTAATGAATATACCTGTTAGAAATAGTCACATAACGAAAGAGCTAAATTCGGCTTCGGATTAGTTACTTTGAGAAAATACAATGTAGAAGAGGAAGTATAATGAAACAAAGAAAAAGAGAAAGAGTCGCATGGAGGGACACAATAACACTTTTTCTTACAGAGATGGAAATATCTAGAATCAAAATCAGTCAAATTAGATTCGAAGTTAAGGAAAGAAGAGAAGAAGTAAAGAATGTCGTGGTTGATGGCAAGTTTTTTTGTATTTCAAGTTCCTCAGTAACAAATGTTGAATTCTCGTAATCTTATACAATTTAAAATGATTCAATATTCTAATCCAGATATGGAACAAAACAAGTAGTGCATGTTGTTGATACTCGTACAAGGAATTTAAACGAGCCGTAAAATTGCACTCCTACTGCGAGCGAGTAATTGCGGGTGTACGAGTTTATTCCTTCAAGAGTATAAGAATAAGAATAGGAAGTAAGATTACGTTCTCATACTTGTATATGAATAAATCTCCATATAAAATCTGTTTAATATGCTTTATTGATTCAATTCTCTAGAATGTATTATTAAAAATACTTTGCCAGTATTTTTAAAGTACCTGAAGTATCATTAGTTAGTTTAACTTCATTTTTATCATTTTTTTTTACAATTTACTGTAGTCACAATTTCTAAAAATTAAGAATAGGAATTTAAAGCCCTTATTTTAAAATTAGCTATAATGAAGAACTATAAAAATTAAATTTCAAAACATAACTGCTTGAGAAATTTAAAACTTTAACAGGAGCTATTAAGAGATTAATCTAGCTAATAGTTGTACATTTTAAGAATTTAAAACATCTTCTTGTTGATTATTATCCTCAGCATCCTTAAGAGATTTTGTTTTTATAATAATTTCTGCAATTATTCTTCTCGTGGATTTTAGTATCTGATAAAATAGCTATTTCTATTTTGGTTTTCATAAAAGAGCAAATGGTGATTAAAATTGTGAGAAAATAACAATATTTAACTAACACATATTAGAGCTTTTAGCTAAATAATTCTCGAAATGTACACATTAGTTGAACCAACGTAAATAGATAATGCATCATTAAAAATTAACAGCGTTTACAGTACGACAGGTGAGAGCTTTCTGAATTACTGCTAATGTACAGTTTGGATTTCTAATTTAATATTAGGCACTATTTTGGCTTTCATATTACTGAAAATAGAAATTTTAATAATTATATTGCCTGGACTTTTGATGTTTGGCTGGATTTATAATTTACACAAACGAACAGACGGTCCACCTGATGGTAAGTCGCCAGCGTCGCCCATGGACATCGGCAACACAAAATATATCTTCTTGTTTTGCCGATGTGTTACAACCTCGAAGATAGAAGGGTACCCCCATACTATCATCGGGAAGTAAAAAGAAAAACGCTACTGTTTCAAACAAGTGGAGCAAGACTACAAAATTCAGTAGATCCGTAGCGTTAATGGCATGGGAGCGAGAGCACGTCAAGACACTTGGCGATCGGATACATATGCTGGTGGTCACAAGCCAGTCAGGGAACAGATCCCGTACCATTAAAGGGTGCTGGGTAACCCGTCCCCTCACGGGTAAAATATTTCTTGAAAATAAGGCATTTGTAGAATTTGTCTGCTTATTTATGGATACAATAACTGGGTATGATAAAGAAGATTCAGATCGGTTAAGATTTAATTTAAACTACCATTCATCGGTTGCCTCGTCAACATCTGTTAGGCATTACAGATAGATAGATAAAAACTTTATTGCACACACAGAGAAAGAAACATAAGATGGCCTTATTGCTGAAGCAATCACTTCTAGGCAAACCTTGCAGAGAGGATGGTTTGATGAGAACTTCTAGTCAGTTTTCATATGATCATCTTAAGTCATGGTCTCCTGGAATGTAAGAATTGATATAGCAAAACCGATTTATAGTTAAAATAGTGAAGAGTCTGTTAATCAACAAAGAATTCAGAAAACTAGTACAATATACATCGGTAGTGGATTATATCAGAACCAGTACGATATCCGGTCCATTAACAGGATTGTCAGTCTGATTTCGATCCAGCGCAAAAATTCTGGCGTATAGCACTTGATACGATATTTAGTGCCATTTTCGACCTGGCAGTACATTTCCCTGACTGCTTTCTTCTTTACATCGTTGTTATATTTTACATATAAGTTGCTGAATATGACTGATACAGTATACATGCGATTGCATCTCGTCCTATACAACTCTGGATTAACTCACTGGATTACTGTATAATGTATCAGACATTAAAAATTTTTAATGCTCTAAGAAGTTTATCTTTTACTTTACATAGAGGAGTTTTCTGCTAGATTTAGAACTTCAAAAATTGTAGTTCGTTTATGATCCATCAGCAAGAGTTACAATTACACCTTAAAGTAAGTAAAATTCATACACTTTTATAAGTTCTAATTTTCCTTCAACCAATGAAGTAACAGTTACCAGTTCAAGCGGATTAAGCTTAAGTTTCTTGGAAAAGTAATTTCTCTAATATAGTGGAAAGAAATCCGTCGTTTCAGCTTTAAAGAAATACCTTGCTTCTGATTTCTAATCTCGAGCATTTTCAAGATGTTGTTGCATAGTGGTAAGTATATTTTAATCTAAGTTTGTAAGTTTCATTTTAATAAAATTACACTTTTTATAGAAGTGATTTTCCTGTTTGTCCGGTGTTTTCAGCAGGTTTATCAAAAAAAAAGCCGACAGAATCTAACTATCTAAACAGTTTTGTAATTTTCATAGTTTATTTTATATTATCTCTTTATGAAATTATAAAACAGAATAAATTCGAAAGTAAACGGCGATAAAGAAAGAAAATTTCAGCTCATTTAGAATTGCGTGTATAGTGCCTACGCCACGCTCTCTTTAACCTTCTCTCTCTCTCTCTTATAAGACGCAGAAGTTTGGCGAGTAAAAGATATAAAACATTTCAAACAATCTTAGAGATAATTCAAGCGTCAGTAGCTCAGTGGTTCGGGCGTTGGATTCACGATCAACAAGTCGTGGGTTCAAACCCGGACATTGGACTACTGGCGTGGCCCACTCCTGACACAAGCTATTTATTAGCTTACTAGGAGGGGTAAAGGGAATACTAGTAGTATGTGATCCATACTGCTAGTAATCTTTTCAAAACAAAAAAAAAAAAAAATTCTAGAATTCCACCTTTACTCCTTCCTAGATTAGTGACTCACGTGAAATATCTGTATCATTCACTCCATTTAACAACTACTTTTGTAATTTTTATGTATTAAGAGATTACGAAAGGATTTCATACGATAAATCTACTGGATAATACTAAAAGAAACTAAATTAGATTTTAGTCGACTGCTGAAACTAATACTACCAGTGGTGTAGCTAAGAAGGGGCGGCGAGTGTGAAATTGAATCATTAGTGTGTCACACACTATCTATATAATTATTATTACATTTTTTTTATTTAGAAACCATTGTAAGGGTTATTATTTGGTTTCCACTAAAGAAACAGGTGTCATAATAAACTGATAATAACGATTTTTTTTTCATAATAGGATAGACAGGGGATTCCCCAGAAATAGTCATGAGCAATTCCCTAACAAGCGACAAGTATATAGCGAAATTCGAAGATAATAATTCGAAATACAACAACATTTTGGGGGAATCCCCGGATATTGATTTGAGTTTTGGGGTGACACCTACAATACCTGCCCCGGATGCAACCCATGGCACGCCACTTAATACTACTAATATAAGGATGATGAGTTGGTTATGAGAATGGGTAGATGAGTGAGTGAGTGATGGGTGACTGATTTCTATGCTCTGTAACGACAGATCAACGGCAGTTTGACTAGTACTTTATTAGATAAATAAAATAAATATTATAGTCAAATATAAGTTAGTAAGCATCTTATTGAGGATCAAGTAAGTTTTTAACTTATTGAGTGAGTGAGTGAGTTGGTGTATGAATGAAGCAACGTAAAGACAAACTTGCATCACTGTTCAGCAATTTTTATTACCTAGCAATAACAGAAATAGACTTGTCAACATCGCCGCTCGCACTTACCCTATTTTAGTTCCATTTTTACCATTTTAAGTATATTAGGTAATTCCGTGGTAATTCCAACGGAGCACGAGATATTTGGCACGAACGTCGACTTGGCAATGTCACATGTCGGAATGGAACGGAACATCAATAAACTGGAAATGAAGCGAAAATTGGTTTGATGTTGTGAATTTTGTTGTAATTTTAAGTTAATGTGTTAACTCGGTGCTAACTTTTGCTTGGTCTTTCCTGGAATTGGAATCAGCTTTGTTGCTTTGTAAAAGCAAAAGCTTTGTACCCCTTTTTAATAAAATTTTGTACGATTTCTTTCTCTACTATACTATGTATGTATTATACATATAAACCTTCCTCTTGAATCACTCTATCTATTAAAAAAAATTGCATCAAATTCCGTTGCGTAGTTTTAAAGATTTAAGCATACAAACAGACAGACAGTGGGAAGCGATTGTTTTATACTATGTAAGGATGTAGAGGAGTGCAGAGTGCTTTTTTTTAAATGATGCATCAAAAATACATTAAATTAATAAATAACATTACACACACTACCATGTATTTAACACACACATGCATATATACTCTTTTTTAATTGTTAAAGTAATTTAAATTAATTATAAGTCGTGTGAGGGTGTAGAGTAGAATCGCTTTGATACACTCTTAGCGAGGCTAAGTAAATTAAGTTATTCTATTGGTTCTTAACAAACAAATCTCTGGTGGAAATGCAACCTAATAGTAGCTAAAAATGGCGTGAAGTAAAAGGAATCAGATTATAAATATATTATTTTAATATATAATATTAAATGATTCCATGAAAAAACCTAACCTCGTGTGAACAGATATTTCATACAATATTTCTCATCTGAGCTTAGAAGTTAGTCGAAACTACTATTAAGTGTGTTAAAGAAGTTTTTATTCAAAATTTATTTTTTTTATTTTTTTTTTTTTAAAAGACCATACTAGTATTTCCTAAAAACCATCTGATGATCTTATCAAAAGAGATCATCAGATGGTTTTTGATATTTAAAAGCTTTACAAATTCTAAAAGTTTAATTGAATTAGTTAGAGGTCTCTTTTTAACTATACTTTTGTCAATTTTAAACAAACTAAACTGGTTAGTTAGCCTAACTTTTACTCAGAAAATATCCCTCAAAATACGGCGAATGTCATTCCCTGTTATTTAGTACAATCTGACCTTAGCTTTTCATTCGTCTCCAACCCCTCGAAAGCTTAAAATAAATTAGGATCTGTGGGTATTAAGTGTCACAAAGCAAGGATTCTTGGCAATTCAATGTCTAACCGCCAACATCACGGAATAATTCCTCGCGAGGCTTACTTGTACTAAATTTATACAGAAACGGGGCGGCATTGTGCTACAAATAGCACAAGTTTAAATTCACTATAATATTGTTCACTATATAATAATAATAGAAACTGTCACACCGGTGTGTTTATTATGTTATCACCTCTTAGTTTACGATAAGTTTTATTAGAAGCTATTGTGACTAATGTCGGTCATGTGATTATAACAGGAACTGTTATACAGTGTAGTGTGTTACCCTCTCTTAGGTTACAATAATTTTTATATTTTGAATCTTGTAGGTCATGTGACAATGACAGAAACTGTCACACCGATGTGTTTATTATGTTATCTTCTATTAGTTTACGATAAGTTTTATTAGAAGCTATTGTGACTAATGTCGGTCATGAGATTATAACGGAAACTGTAATACAGTGTAGTGTGTTACCCTCTCTTAGGTTATGATAATTTTTATATTTTGAATATTGTAGGTCATGTGACAATGACAGAAACTGTCACACCGATGTGTTTATTATGTTATCTCCTCTTAGTTTACGATAAGTTTTATTAGAAGCTATTGTGACTAATGTCGGTCATCTGATTATAACAAAAACTGTCATACAGTGTAGTGTGTTACCCTCTCTTAGGTTATGATAATTTTTATATTTTGAATATTGTAGGTCATGTGACAATGACAGAAACTGTCACACCGATGTGTTTATTATGTTATCTTCTATTAGTTTACGATAAGTTTTATTAGAAGCTATTGTGACTAATGTCGGTCATGTGATTATAACAGAAACTGTCATACAGTGTAGTGTGTTACCCTCTCTTAGGTTATGATAATTTTTATATTTTGAATATTGTAGGTCATGTGACAATGACAGAAACTATCACACCAGTGTCATAGAATGAGAGAGGGATGATACCCATTACTGTACAGCAATACGTATACACATGCAAGTTAGACTGAGGCGAGGAGTGCCTGGGGCTTGAGTCCCAGGAGCTGGTTTAAAAAGCTCTTAAATAATATATTAATTCTCACCTTCACCACTCAACCTCGCTTAAGACAATAGTTAACCTTATCCACCACACTATGATACTCACTTGTACACTGCACAAGAGAGACTGAGACTAATCTATCGCACTAAAGGTATATATTGTCTTCACGTCGGTATACTTGACATAATAAATCAAATCAAATCAAAATTATTTATTTCAATTAGACTTTTTTGAAAAGTACTTTTGAAACGTCAAAAATTTGTCGGTCAGTTAGTTTGCCTGAAGCTGTTTTCTGTTGAGAAGAGCCGGCCAGACACTCAACAGTTGCTCTTTTCAAAAAGCCATGTTTATATAGTCTGTTATACAAATCATTTAACTTGAGAGTCAACGTCACTTAGATTCCAAGCATTCTCATCATTTAAGTAATCCTGTACATTATAGTATGCTTTATATATTAATGACTTCTTGATACGAGTTTTAAATTGTTGAAGTGGCAAGTCTAATATAGGCTGTGGGATCTTATTATAGATGCGAACACCAAGCCCCATGAAGCTATTACTCACTTTGTGGAGACGATAGTACGGCGTTACAAGTTTATTTCTGTTTCTAGTATTAACATTATGTTTGTCACTGTGTTTTGAATACAAATGAATATTCTAGTAAATGAACAAAATATTACAATATATGTATTGAGATGGGACTGTAAGAACGTCTATTTTTTTATATACATCCCTAAGGGAATCCTGCGCTCTTAAGTTATAAATGGCCCGAACAGCTCTCTTTCGAATATAAAATGATATACCCGCTACAACTACTTTACACACAGTGTTGCTAACATCACGTATTTCTAATATTGCCTCTTTGTAGATTACGAAAGTTTTTATTAGTAGCTGTGTGTTGTGACTGACGTCGGTCATAATCATATTAAAGAAACTATCACACTGGTATTTTTATTTCTCTATCTCTACATCAAAAGATACCAAAATTATTTCAATAGTTTCACGTTAGTTAAGTTAAAAAAGTTAAATATATATTATTTAACTGCAGAACTCCAATTTGGCAGAGCTTACACATAACGTAATTACTAATGAAGAGTAAAACGAACACGTTTCGAGTTTTTGACTTTTCGCGAAATACGTGATCGTAACAAAATTTAGTTTAATTTTCAACGTCGTTCTCGTTTTGCTCCTTTTTAAAATATATAGCATATTTCAAATATGAGCATTGAAATTGCTTATAGAAATTTTATGAACAGACAAAATAAACTGTAAAACTTACTCCAATTTCATAATTTTTGGAAAAAAAATTATTTCTTTTTTAATTGAGCTATCAAAATTATAAAATAAAATTAGTCGCGCCAATATAAGTGCCTACAAACTGACATGAAAGTTGCTTAATTACTGTAAATGCGGTTTGGGCTTGGAGCGTCGTAATCCTTGCATACTCGTAACTATAATCTATTATTAAAACTGTTGTATATTTTCGTCTGTTTAAGCTTGTTCTTGTTTATATTTACGTCGCACTAAATTGGAAATATCTGAAACCCCGTCTTGCCATGCCAGTCTAAAATTCTCCTGTGCCTGCCTCTAATAATGTGGCTTAAGTTAAAAGATATTTTATTGTATAGGATGGTAGAATAAGGATCTCCAAGCCCAAGTTTTGTTACTTAGCTTAGCTGAAATTCAAGCCGTACAGTCTCAATAACTAGCCAAGATTTAGTTTAATTTTTGGTTTTGGTTACGCTTTCAAAAGTACCATGACAGGTTAAAATAATTCTAAATCACCTATATTCTAAATCCATAATCAATTCTTTGACCACAGGTATCACAACAGTAGAATGATCAACTATGACCTAGAGCGAGGTATCAACGTTACCACAGATCCTGAGCAGCGCCTCTCGGACCTTCTCATCCCAGCTGCCAGCGTGTCGCACGCGGGCAACTACACCTGCGTGCCCAACAACGCGGTACCAGCTAGTATTTACGTACATATATTTAATGGTAAGTTTACTATCTTTTAAGAGCATAAAAATAGATATTTATCACCACGACATTGCTAACAGTATATCAAATTATATATTTTTCTACCAATTACCATGAAAATAGGAGCTAAATTATTTAATTTAATATTTGGTAGATGTTAAACACCACCAGATGGAGCTATAATATGTTATCTTTCATGATGTTGACCCCATAAATATATTTTATTCACATTAATTACAAATATCAAAAGTCAACGTTCCTAAAAAAAAACTAAAAATATCAAAACAATATCGCTACACTGAGTGTAATATTCGCAAAATATAAGTAGATCGCACGCAATCGTTTAAGCAAGATATGCCACACAACTAATAGTCTGGATCGAGGCCAACTGCCCCATGTTCTAACAAACGGGGGCTATATATTGCTGCGTTTACACTGAATTATACATTTAGTGCACTGCGTCATTTCGAAATAAAAATGTCAGATTATAATTAATACACAATTCCAATTTATCTACTATAATATTGTTCACGAATAACGAACGAACAAAAAATATCAAAAACTCCTTTTAGGTTACGTCAAGTTTTATTGGAAGCTTTTGTGACTAATGTCGGTCATGTCACAATGACAGAAACTGTTTTTCTAGTATATTTATTAGAGCTTCTTAGGTTGGCATCTTAGGTTGTTACAAGTTTTATTTTAAGCTGTTGTGACTAATGTCAGTCATGTGACAATAACAGAAACTGTCTCTTCAGTGTTATTATTTGATAACTCCATCTTAGGTCATTACAAGTTTTATGAAAAGCTATTGTTACAAATGTCGGTCATGTGATAATAACAGAAACTGACTCTCAAATTTTATTGGAAGCTACTGTGACTAATATCGGTCATGTGACTGTATCTAAAACGTCACTCTGGTGTATTTATTGTGTTATCCGCTCTTAGATAAGTAAACCAATAAAAACTAATAGCCAATCAAGTTTTCAAAAATGTTGCTAACATTCAAAGTTTATTCTAACCTATTATTTCATTCAAACACATCTACGTTTATCAAACGTTTTTTTTTATATCTATGAACTGACATCTCTCCGATTTATTTCATTGTGAGGATTTTTATCGAGTTTATTAACCTGTCAATTTTATCTGTATCGAAAAAGTGACAAATAAATATTGGCTTAAAATATTTTTAATGGACTTTGGGACCTTTTTTGTTTGATTAGTTTCGTTCATCGGGTTAACTTTTGACATCAAACGTCAAAACGAAATAAAATAATATTCTGCACCATTAGTTATTTTAAAGGAAAAAATAAATAACAAAATAAGATTTTTATTGACTGCGTATTGTTAATAACTTGAGGCAGTTGGTGAAGTGATTTCATTCATGAAACATTAGGCAAAGTAGTGCTAGTAGTAGTACTTTAGTGTGTTAATATTAGGTCTCCTTTATTGAAGACCACGTGAGTTATTAATATTATACTTTATTTTAATGCTGGGTAGCAAAGTTGAGCAGTAGATCTGGACTCGAAATGGACTTCATTAAATGTATACTTGTGTCACAAGCACCAGACAAATCTTCCTTTCTAAAATGTATATCTTTACTTGTTTAAATTTCCATTTAAAAATTTTATCGATAGCAAATTACATCTTTGATATATGGTTGAGGAATCATGGGTTCTGGCTGTTCTTCGAGCCGCATGTAGGCCACACTTATACCTTCCCCTCCCATCCCATTAATGCTCCGGTTCCAGTAAACACTGGGTTCTCTTTCATGGTCCACTAAAACCGTAGCATTCTACTCTTCATTCCTCTTCCTCACTATATCTCCAAGGTAGCAACGCATCGGCAAAACGAGAGGGTATCTCTTTTATGTGTAATGTCCACGGGCTACGGTGGCCACTTACCATCAGGTAGGCCGTCAGCTCGTTTGCCCTCTTAACTGCCATAAAAAACACACACACACGCACGCACGTTTTTTCACTCGACTTTATTGTTTATATAGAATAAGCTTTGTTTTTCATATATTTATTTGTTTGTGAAAGAAAAATAATCTACAGCAATCTATTAAGTATGGAATAAATTAATTAATAGAGCTGTTCTCTATAAAAGAAAGGGTTAAGCCTCTTTACCAACAAGTATAGATATAATTTCCTCTCGAACCCTCTCATCGTTATAAATAGCTTACATTAGGGCGGAAAATTGTATCGGTCAAACCCTTCTGGAGAGCTTGTAAATTGGTGTTAGCGGGACTAGATGGCCTATAATTAAATTGCGATGTGTGTCTCACAGAACAGGTACTAAATAGAATAGCTAAAGCAGTACTTATTAAAGATTACCTTTAACGGCAATAAGTAATAATTTAATCTATTTCAATCCAAATTTTATGGATCATGGATTGAAAATAATATGTTCGATTTCTAATCTGGGATTTTGGATTGGGATCGAAGTGCCTAGGCCTTGTTACCCTGGTGGATGGTTAATCTAATATCTGACTTGCTTTACTCATATGTACTCATTCGTTTTTGGGACACATTGGGGTCTTCCACCTTGTACCAATCACCAAGCTTGTTTTAGGTGAACCGATCTCAACCAGATGAAAAATCATATAATCTATTTTACTGGTAGAATACCGAGAATGTATGAAGTCTTTTTTTTCTTTGGGGCTCCCGGTAATGCTTAAATCTCCTATTTCATTTCTACATTCCCAATCCAAGTTCTTTTTCAGCAGGATTAGAGTCTCCCTAAAGGCGACCATAACCAACATTTCTCATTCTTCAGTAGGGTTAGAGCCTCCTTAAAGGTGACTATAACCACTATCTCTCTTTCTTTAGCAGGATTAAAGTCTCCCTATAGGCGACCATAACCAACATTTCTCATTCTTCAGTAGGTTTAGAGCCTCCTTAAAGGTGACTATAACCACCATCTCTCTTTCTTTAGCAGGATTAAAGTCTCCCTATAGGCGACCATAACCAACATTTCTCATTCTTCAGTAGGTTTAGAGCCTCCTTAAAGGTGACTATAACCACCATCTCTCTTTCTTTAGCAGGATTACAGTCTCCCTATAGACGACCATAACCAACATTTTTCATTCTTCAGTAGGGTTAGAGCCTCCTTAAAGGTGACTATAACCACCATCTCTCTTTCTTTAGCAGGATTAAAGTCTCCCTATAGACGATCATAACCAACATTTTTCATTCTTCAGTAGGGTTAGAGCCTCCTTAAAGGTGACTATAACCACCATCTCTCTTTCTTTAGCAGGATTAAAGTCTCCCTATAGGCGACCATAACCAACATTTCTCATTCTTCAGTAGGTTTAGAGCCTCCTTAAAGGTGACTATAACCACCATCTCTCTTTCTTTAGCAGGATTACAGTCTCCCTATAGACGACCATAACCAACATTTCTCATTCTTCAGTAGGGTTAGAGCCTCCTTAAGGGTGACTATAACCACCATCTCTCTTTCTTTAGCCTCCCTATAGGCGACCATAATCACCATTTCTCATTCTTCAGTAGGGTTAGAGCCTCCTTAAAGGCGACCATAATTAGCATCTCTCATTTTTCGACAATTCCAAGAGAGCTCAATCTAGCTCATTCTAGGATAGGTACCAAGAATCTAAGTAACGTCCACTCTCAAGCTAATCACTTGCTATAACGGTGAAAGAAATCATCGTGAGGAACCTGCACTTCTGAGAGTTCCCCAAGTCTTTCCGACAGTGTGTAAAGTCTGCTAACCCTCACAAGTTGTGGTGATCCATAAATAACTTCCTAAAAAGTATTTATCATTTCTTTGCTCTGAATTAAGAAAAGGTTCCCTAATAAAGTAATTGGTGGAGACACACCCCATCGAGGAAAATCGAATCGTTTCCAGGGATGTAACATGACATATCACCCTTGTACGTTTGTCGAGAAAATTATCTGTACAAATTCTCTGAAAAGGGAAAAAGGAGGGAATTTGATTCGGGTTTTACTATTATATTTTTTAGCTTATCTTCTTTTATTTAAGTTATTTTAATAGATAAAAAAAAATTAGCATTTAATATTGTGCTTATTACCCATCGACAGCTTGACACGTAATTCCATGGTAATGTTTTTTGTAAGGAAATGTAAAAAGACGAGACGAAACCGAAACCGAAACCGAAACGAAACTTAGTGATAATCAACTTAGTGATAACATCTGCGTGATTGATTTACTACGAGGTCGAGGAATATCCCACAGCATATATATAGTTAATAATATGGAATTTCATGCTGCTTTTTTAAACTATCTCTGCCCCATATTGATGGAAACAACAGTTTTTCGACGGCAAAGTTAAGTTTGTCTATTCAAATTGTAAGGAATTCTCTGTCTTCGACTTTGACTTGCATTAGACCGATTTTTTTTTCAGCTCACGTGCTTATGACTTTAAACTAATTTTATTATTATCCCACAGGGAATACTTCTTTCTCCGGGATAAAAAATAGCTTATGTGTTAATCCAGGTTATAAAGTATATATGTGTTAAATTTCAGTGAAATTTTTGTGTGATAGAGTTACAAACATACGGAACCCTCGATTCGCACTTTACGGATTTTTCTCTCCTACATACGTTTATTCTACACAAACCGTACCATATTTCTTTTATATAAAAAGCATTTAAATGATTAAAAAAACTGTTTTAAGTTGACATAACTGTAATGATCGCTCAACTGCGAACTGTGAAGGGAGTCGTGTGCTCTGTGCTCACAACCCGCCGGTGCATTCAAAGCCATTAACATACATAAAAGCTGGAAAATATAGGTATATTTCTAGATATTTACCGTGAATACTTCAGATTTGTTGGAACTTGGATATTGTTTGCGTATATTTAAAGGACTGCAGTTTATTTTAACTTAATAGTAAATTCAACATAAACGTTCACTATTCGTATTTTTTACCTTTTCACGCTTAAACCATTGAATTGATTTTCAGCTTGAAAGCTTGGAAAAGGGCATGCAAGGGCAAAGAAGGCTTGAGGGGTTGAAGTAATAGATGAAGTTCATGTCAAGCTGTGTGACTTTGGGAATTAGTCGTATATAAATTATGTTGATGTTGAAAAATTAAATTTTAAATATAGCCATACAATTATATAACGATGTAGCGATACGGTGATATAGCGATACAGTTATATAGCGATTCAGTGGTATATCGATACAGTGATATAGCGATGCAGTGATATAACGATATAGTGATGTAGCGATATTCTTATATAGCGATATAGTGATATAACGATAAAGCGATTCAGTGGTATATCGATACAGTGATATAGTGATGCAGTGATATAACGATGTAACGATAAAGTGATGAATTATATTATAAATTAAAATATAAAAGTAAACATAACAATACTCGCGATAAATCGACTATTATTCCTAGAAATAACAAAATTTTTCGATATTTGGATGTTTGTTACTCAATCACACAAAAACGGCTGAACGGATTTCAATGAAATTTGGAACACAGATACTTCATAATCACGATTCACGTATAGGTGTCTTTTTATCCTGAAACAAGTAAGTTTTCTAACCTTTTATGATGTTTACACAAAAGCAACTTAACAGAAAGGCGATAAGTAGATATATAATGGTCGTCATTTTGACAAACATCAGCTATCTAAGGTTAAAATTAAAAATTAAATTTCAACAATTGATTTCATACAATTAACATTATCGTAGGGATCATATAGACGAATCAGGTTGAACAGTGGAGGCGAGTGTTAATGCGTAAAACGGCAACATAAACATGTATTAAGTTCCCTTTCTTTATTATGTTGTTTATATTATTAATTTATGTTGCCATACAAAATAGTAGTAATATTAGAATTTAAAAAACTGCTGTCGTTTATGGTGATGTTTTTTATCACAAAACGCTTAGTCATAAGATAAAAAGTTTTATCAGATGTAGAATAATTTATTATATTGAATCTTTAATCTAATGTTTTAAGACAAAGCATTTCTGTCTGTCTGTAGAGACTGGGAAGTCAATGAACTTTATATAATAACTGAAACTATTTAAAGATGCGTTTTCACCAGAGATGTGCGATATTGTATAGCAAGGGATGTGCTTGAAAGAACCAATAGAATCGCTTCTTTTGACATACTCTAGGGCTGCGTTTTCACCAGAGATGAGCGAAGATAAGTAGCGAGGGATGTGCTTGAAAGAACCAATAGAATCGCTTTATTTGATACACTCTAGGGCAGTGTTTCCATCAGAGATGTAAGAGGATATATAGCGAGAGATGTGTTTGAAAGAACCAATAGAATCGCTTCATTTGACACACTCTAGGGCTGTGTTTCCACCAGAGATGACCGACGATAAGTAGCGAGGGATGTGCTTGAAAGAACCAATAGAATCACTTCATTTGACACATTCTAGGGCTGCGTTTCCACCAGAGATGAGCAACGATAAGTAGCGAGGGATGTGCTTGAAAGAACCAATAGAATCGCTTCATTTGACACACTCTAGGGCTGCGTTTCCACCAGAGATGAGCAACGATAAGTAGCGAGGGATGTGCTTGAAAGAACCAATAGAATCGCTTCATTTGACACACTCTAGGGCTGCGTTTCCACCAGAGATGAGCAACGATAAGTAGCGAGGGATGTGCTTGAAAGAACCAATAGAATCGCTTCATTTGACACACTCTAGGGCTGCGTTTCCACCAGAGATGACCGACGATAAGTAGCGAGGGATGTGCTTGAAAGAACCAATAGAATCGCTTCATTTGACACACTCTAGGGCTGCGTTTCCACCAGAGATGATCGACGATAAGTAGCGAGAGATGTGTTTAAAAGAACCAATAGAATCGCTTCATTTGACACACTGTAGGGCTGCGTTTCCACCAGAGATGAGCGAGCATAAGTAGAGAGAGATGTGTTTGAAAGAACCAATAGAATCGCTTCTTTTGACATACTCTAGGGCTGATTTTTCACCAAAGATGAGTGAAGATAAGTAGCAAGGGATGTGCTTGAAAGAACCAATAGAATCGCTTCTTTTGACATACTCTAGGGCTGATTTTCCATCAGAGATGAGCGAAGATAAGTAGAGAGAGGTGTGTTTGAAAGAACCAATGGAATCGCTTCTTTTGACATACTCTAGGGCTGATTTTTCACCAGAGATGAGTGAAGATAAGTAGCGAGGGATGTGCTTGAAAGAACCAATAGAATCGCTTTATTTGATACACTCTAGGGCAGTGTTTCCATCAGAGATGTAAGGGGATATATAGCGAGAGATGTGTTTGAAAGAACCAATAGAATCGCTTCATTTGACACACTCTGGGGCTGTGTTTTCACCAGAGATGACCGACGATAAGTAGCGAGGGATGTGCTTGAAAGAACCAATAGAATCGCTTTATTTGATACACTCTAGGGCAGTGTTTCCATCAGAGATGTAAGGGGATATATAGCGAGAGATGTGTTTGAAAGAACCAATAGAATCGCTTCATTTGACACACTCTGGGGCTGTGTTTTCACCAGAGATGACCGACGATAAGTAGCGAGGGATGTGCTTGAAAGAACCAATAGAATCGCTTCATTTGACACACTCTAGGGCTGTGTTTTCACCAGAGATGACTGACGATAAGTAGCGAGGGATGTGTTTGAAAGAACTAATAAAATCGCTTTGTTTGTTACTCTTTAGGGGTGCGTTTCCATCAGAGATGAGTGAGGATAAGTAGCGAGAGATGTGTTTGAAAGAACCAATAGAGTCGCTTCATTTGACACACTCTGGGGCTGTGTTTTCACCAGAGATGACCGACGATAAGTAGCGAGGGATGTGCTTGAAAGAACCAATAGAATCGCTTCATTTGACACACTCTAGGGCTGTGTTTTCACCAGAGATGACTGACGATAAGTAGCGAGGGATGTGTTTGAAAGAACTAATAAAATCGCTTTGTTTGTTACTCTTTAGGGGTGCGTTTCCATCAGAGATGAGTGAGGATAAGTAGCGAGAGATGTGTTTGAAAGAACCAATAGAATCGCTTCATTTGACACACTCTGGGGCTGTGTTTTCACCAGAGATGACCGACGATAAGTAGCGAGGGATGTGCTTGAAAGAACCAATAGAATCGCTTCATTTGACACACTCTAGGGCTGTGTTTTCACCAGAGATGACTGACGATAAGTAGCGAGGGATGTGTTTGAAAGAACTAATAAAATCGCTTTGTTTGTTACTCTTTAGGGGTGCGTTTCCATCAGAGATGAGTGAGGATAAGTAGCGAGAGATGTGTTTGAAAGAACCAATAGAGTCGCTTCATTTGACACACTCTGGGGCTGTGTTTTCACCAGAGATGACCGACGATAAGTAGCGAGGGATGTGCTTGAAAGAACCAATAGAATCGCTTCATTTGACACACTCTAGGGCTGTGTTTTCACCAGAGATGACTGACGATAAGTAGCGAGGGATGTGTTTGAAAGAACTAATAAAATCGCTTTGTTTGTTACTCTTTAGGGGTGCGTTTCCATCAGAGATGAGTGAGGATAAGTAGCGAGAGATGTGTTTGAAAGAACCAATAGAGTCGCTTCATTTGACACACTCTAGGGCTGTGTTTTCACCAGAGATGACTGACGATAAGTAGCGAGGGATGTGTTTGAAAGAACTAATAAAATCGCTTTGTTTGTTACTCTTTAGGGGTGCGTTTCCATCAGAGATGAGTGAGGATAAGTAGCGAGAGATGTGTTTGAAAGAACCAATAGAGTCGCTTCATTTGACACACTCTGGGGCTGTGTTTTCACTAGAGATGACCGACGATAAGTAGCGAGGGATGTGTTTGAAAGAACTAATAGAATCGCTTTGTTTGTTACTCTCTAGGGCTGCGTTTCCATCAGAGATGAGTGAGGATAAGTAGCGAGAGATCTGCTTGAAAGAACCAATAGAATCGCTTTATTTGATACACTCTAGGGTTGCGTTTTCACCAGAGATGAGCGAGGATAAGTAGCGAGGGATGTGTTTCAAGCAACGCTTGTACAAAGACAACATTTTCAAAATCGCATTCTTACTATAGAGATGAAGTCATTTATACTTTTTTAATTTTACTAAATTTATAATGAGAAAGTTTGTATGTTTATATATTTGTATACTCAATTGCGCCAAAACGGCTGAACGGATTTCAATATAATTTGGCACACGGATACTTTGTAGCCTGGTTTAACACATAGGTTACTTTTTATCCCAAAAAAATATAGAGTTTTTGCGGGGTAGCAACAAAATATGTTTACCGTCTTAACCGCTTGAATAAGTTTAAATAATGTTGTCTCTTTCCTACAACAAGAAACTGAGAATCTGATTCATCATTTCTACAAAGACAATATTAGTATAGTCTAGACAGGTGCAAAATGGCGTACATTTAAACGCGTCGCGACAAGTATTTGTCGTTATATAGTAAGATTTTCTCAAACAATATCTTAATACAAAGATGTGCGAAGATGTGTAGAGGGGGGTTGTGTTTCTTAAGAACCAATAGACACATACAGCAAGACTATGGAAATGAAGCGATTCCATTGGTCCTTGAGCGTTTGCGTAAAGTGTTCGTGAGCGTAAACGCGTACTAGCGACTGTCTTGTCGCACGTGCGCAGCTGAAGTGGATGTAAAACGAACGCTATGAGCTTACGCAGCGTACGAGTGAGAAAGAAGGATAGGTAAGTGTGAAAGAAGGAGACAGAGCGAGTTTGTTGCAAGGGAGGAATTTTTGAACAAAACCGTTTCTTTTCACTAGCTAATGTTCGAATTAGGAAACGCATATTAGTACATCATATATCATTAATTTAGTATATTAATAGTATTGAGTGTAGTGTTGTTTTGTGGCGTGGTGCTAGGCCTCCGTTATCGAGCAGTATGTGAGTAATTTACTTTATTATTTTAATGTTTGGTAGTGAGATGGAGAGGAATGTTTTGAGCGGTTATAAAAGACTCAAACCTGTTCCTAGGTTTCTTAGCTCCAGGCACTGCTCTGATTTTGTATAGTTTAGTATTATATCTAAATGTTTAAATCTATCCATTCTGATACAGATTCTTATCTAAACGCACCTAAAGTAGAATCCTAGAACAGGTTTAATGTCTCCAACCACTCCCACTGATGAGATTGTCGCTCTAAATTGCTGCTGTTTGTGTTTGTTCGTGGTAAATGAATACATATTTTAGTTTTTATACGACTTGGGGTTATGTGGGTTAAACGTTGGCCTGGATTGTCTGACTGTTGTATAAAAAGAGAGTTCTAATTAATAGATTGAAAGTGTAATTTAATACAGTTACCAAGTATCGATACCCACACGACATCTATTTAGAAGAATCAATATTAACTGCTATAAATCAATATTTTGTATTATTGAAATAAGATAATATATATACTGTTATGTACTTTAAAAAATCTTGATACTCGTTTCTATTCGATAGGTACTTGATATCGAAAGAAAGGTATCGAGGAATACCGTTTCATGTGTGAGTGAGGCAGCTCTCAAGTTAGTATTGAGCTGATAGTCTTCAAACGGGTGACCAGATCTTTACAATACATAGCTAAGGATCATCTCGATTAAATTACCTTTTAAACAAATAAAAATTCATCAGAATCGGTCTATTATCTTGGATGATACGATATGATGAATTTTTAATTTGGAGTTTAGATGAGTGAGCGGGTTAATGAGTAAATGCGTGAGTTACAGAGTGATTTAGAAAGCCAATTTAGTAAATTCACTCTTACTAGTGATTGAGCAAGATAACATGTGAGGGGACGGGTTTAGAATACAACTTCCCTCTGCCGCTGGAAGAGCAACTCATAAGAGCCGAGTAACCCAGCACCCCCTTGGTGGTAGGGTATCTGTTCCCCGACTCGCTTGCGACCAGCATTCGAATCCGACCGCCAAGTGTCTCTGACGCGTTCCGGCCGAGCCGCATGTGGGCCAGATCTTCCTTCTCCCATCCCATTACTGCTGCGGTTCTAGTGAACACCGGGTTTTTGTTCGGGGTCCATTGAAACCGCAGCAGTCTTCTCTTCGCTCCCCCTCCTCACTCTATTTTCAAGGCGGCAACGCATCGAGAAAACAAGAGATACGTTCTACTTTTGCCGATATCCATGGGCGACGGTGGCCACTTTCCTACGGTCGACCGTCTGCTCGTTTGTCCCTGTGAGTCCCTAGTGAGTGAGTGAGTTGAAAAGTGAGTATGTAAACGAGTTCATGTGCAGTTATGTAGTGCGCTTTTCTAGGAGCTTAGAAAGCTGTGGTAATATAACTTTTAATGTCAATAAAGTGAGAGTATACTATTGTCATGTATGTATTTGTTGAAAAGTTCCTTAGCGAATAGAGGGCTGGTAACTACAGGCTAGTTGTCATATAATATACCAGTAAATAGTCGGTAATAACGGTCGTCACTGGTAAGCATCAGATTACACAGGTCACAGCTCCTGACGACGTCTTAACGGATTAATTTCAGCCTTGATTGTAATCTAGGATTACCTAGTCTAGCTAAATAATAGTCTATATTCTTGCTCTTGACAAAAACAATAATCATAAGTTATATTAGTGAGGATATGAGACCTATATTAAAGGCAATATTAGTGACTAGGGCCAAAGACCCAGGAGTACATTAACAGACATCTTTTACATTGTAGAAATCTCACAAACAAATGTTAGCTCTAGAACTATTAAAACAAATATTTCGTAAGAAAACCACCAGCACTTTCACACATAACCACTTTAATAGCACTTTTTACATCAAAAATCAAAGAAATACTGCACTCTGTTATCTTGCATCATCTTTTTATATTCTACCTTAGCCTAAAAAAATAACGGAAACAGTATCAATGCTGACAATTCATCACTAATATGATCTACCTCATAGACAATTAATTTCCTGTAAGGTAAACAATTTATCATATACCATAGATAATATTCAAGCATTGTACGGACATATAACAACCATTTATATAAAATTAAAACGGATGCCAACACAGATTACTAATAAAGAGGTATTTCTTTACTTTATATGTTAAGCGCAGAACATACTGAGTGCGTGTGCATTTAAATTATAACATATAACAACAATTTAGATAAAATTAAAACGGATGCTAACACAAATTATTCAAATATTAATATTACTAATTCATATTTCGCTATGGTCAACTTAATATGAATGAAATTACTAGTCAAACTAATTTATAACTTGGATTAACAGATAGGTTTATCCCGGAAAAATTCATATTTCCTGCGGGATAAAAATAAAATGTTTATTGAAGGCCTGAATATTTTCATACACCAATATATTAAAAATTAAATATTTAATGTTAAATCTAAGTAGGTACACATGTTAAATTACACCCGAGTAAAGCCGGAGTGGGTTGGCTAGTAAGAAAAAGATTTGAGCTTTCATATGTTTGTATTTTTGTATGTCTGTCTGTTACGAATAGGCTCAGTAGCTACCGAACATCGGTTTAAAACTTATGTGTTACATATTCCCTTTAAAGGTAATTTTCTTTCCTCTTTTACAAGCATTTACTTTGACAAATAATTCATGGTAAGCTAAGTGGCGTCATTCTAAATCCAATATGGCGGACCACCGAAGATAGATGACTAGTCATTATTTGAGCATGGCTATAATATGGTATCAAATAAAAAGATTTCCTGAGAAGAATAGGAAAAATAATTTATTTCACTCTAAATTCAATATGGCGAACCAAGACCAAGATTGTGAACTAATTTTTTTTTGTGCATGCCTACAATGGGTATCAAATATGTAAAAGGATTGGCTGAGAATATGGAGAACCACCTAAGATGGCGGGTAATTTACTAAAACTTGCCACGTAAACATATATATATTTGTAAGTACATTTCCAAGCTTATCGTTGTACCCTTATCATCTGTAATAAGGGGACGCCCAATTATAATGATAAGTAACCGCATTGCTTCAGCCCTGCTTAGTATTCTGTACAGGAATACCCTCCTAGAGGAAGTCTGGGAGGAAACAACATTTAACCTTTTAAATATTTATATTTTTTAAAGTTATTTTGATCAAATAAAATAGTTTACAAATTTTTATTATTTAACTAGTCGACCCTCGTGACTTTGTCCACAGTAAATTAAGTTTAAAATTTGTTGGGTATCTTCAAGCATCAAGTCACTTTTTGGGATAAAAAGTAACCTATGTGTTAATCCGCCTTCTAAAGTATCCGTATACCAAATTTCATTCAGTTGCAGATATACAGCAATTCTATGATATATAACTCGGAGCATAATAGAGTAATATGGAGGAGAAAAGGGGGAATATTGAAGATCACTACAAGGGGGGTGATATGGAATAGAATATTGGGTAAACGCAATAATCAAACATTAGGATCTCTTACAATTACGACAGGAGCCTAAGCAGTGCCTAGGATTTGTAATCAAGGTGTAGACTCAAGCTGCCGTTTATTCAATTGAAACACTCACCTCTACTCCTCCTTACGCTCTCTGTTGAAACCTAAGGTTAGGTTAACCTAAGCCTAATAACTATATATATATATATATATATACTCACCAATTTTCTCTTCACTCCCCCTCACCACTCTATCTTCGAGTTGGCAACGCATCGACAAAACAAGAGATATCCTCTAGTTTTGTCGACGTCCATGGACGACGGTGGCTACTTTCCTTCAGGTAAACCGCCTGTTCATTTGTCCCTTATGTATAATAAAAAAGGGATTCAAATATATTCTTCTTAGACATATTTCTTTATTTTGACAAAAATCTACAACATCACGTACGTAAGTAATGAATGTCCGTGACTAGTATACTAGTTAATGCTTGCGCTAGAAGTGGTTAATGTGTAATCGCTAGTATAGACTAGATTAATGCATTATTGATATTGACTAATATTAAGAATATGGCAGTTATACTGCGCAGTAACACTCAAATGACAATATTAACATGTAATCTAGATGGAAGCCGAGCAGTGCCTAGGGCTTGACACCCAGGAGCAAGCCTTTAAAGACGTCCTTTATACGCTACCAAATATTAAAATAATAAAGTACATTACTCACGTATTCCTCGATAACGGAAGCATAGCACCACGCCACCAAATAACACTACATTATTAGTCTCACTGCTTTAATATGTGCTGTACGATTTCAATAGACAAACTAACTCAATACTAATGTAACTAAAGTTACATATTGTCTACTCGAAATAAGATAAAATGAACTAACGCGAATACAATTTTATAAACGGTGCTGCTAACACTATTACTTTAATGTCTAAATAATAATAGTTTGAGTTTTCCTTTACACTAAATTAATTCAAATTTTCTTTAAATCCAAAGTCATCTTGTATCCATGAATATAAGGTAGTTAGAAAACTTCTCAAATATATACCAAAGAGAATACTAAATTATAAGGGACGCGCTAGAGTTGGATAGAAGACTAAACAGGAAGAAAGAGAAATGTATACTGAGAGGAATGATACCTATTACTGTTAAACAATTCATATACACATGCCTTGGACTTGCGACTAAAGTGTAAGGTTAAAGCCCTTTTTTAGTAACTACAGTAGATAATAGAGTTAAGTTACGTAAATCTCAAAAAGAGTGACCTAAACCACGACACTATAAGACTGATTCTAATCTATCTCATCAAAGGCTTTGCCTACACGTGGGTATACTTGAAATATTATAAAAGAAACTACTCACGGTAAATAAACGGTGTCGCTAACTCGAATTAACGCGCTTGTTTTTCTGTATTTATTATCTGTTTAACTTTTTAATCCGTCATCCACCTTCCATCTAATCAACATTACAAATTAAATCATTTTATGAGTAATTGGTTCAGCTCTTCTGGCTTATACGAGGATTTGATGAAGCCCTTTTCACTCAATTAAAAAATGAATAATGAGGACGGTATGATTTAAATTGCCCAGTTAACTCAGATTGAAATTAATATATAGATTTAACTCGCAAATATATTTATCTGTTGTGATTATATTTATCAAAGAAATTCTTTTTTTTATGGGAGATAAGGTAATTGGCCACTGTCGTCCATGTTCATCGGCCATACAGAGAGTATGAGTGAACCTTGAAGATAGAAGTATAGAGGTGAAGAAAAAATAAGTCTGGACTACATACAACGCGACTGGAATGCAACATAGACACTTAGTGATCTGATTGACATTCTGGCAAACCCGTCGGGAAATAGATCCCTTACCACCAAGGGTTATAGAATATAGGGAGGTGCTCTCCCCTCACGGGTAAATTCTAAGTATTCTTACATAAGAGAGATACTCTTACTGGACTACGTCTACTCTCGCCAATGGCTCTCGTATTAAATAAAAAATATTAGTAATAAAAAGCAAAACCGTGACGTTTAAAACAAAAAATCCTATTAAATTCTTAATGAAGGAATAATACAGGAAGGCAAGCAGTGTCTGGGTATTGTGACTTAGGAGCAACGCTCCGCAACATTAAGCTTCATTACACTTCCACTTAATTAGTCAATATTTAATTTTGTTAATAAAACTACTCGTCTACTGTCTGAAAAAGCCTAATAATCCAACCAAACTTAATCAACAGTATTTCTACGAATCCATTTAATATTTTCACAATAAAAAACTTTTTAATATACAAAACCAAATTTAATATAAAATTTCATATGATACAATAAAA
The DNA here is from genome assembly GCA_905147385.1 of Limenitis camilla. Lineage (NCBI taxonomy): Eukaryota > Metazoa > Arthropoda > Insecta > Lepidoptera > Nymphalidae > Limenitis > Limenitis camilla. Next base: position 11,185,486 of record LR990247.1, read on the forward strand.
GTAAAAGATGGCGGATCACAGAAATGAAATCTGGAATGAGGTATTTCCCCGGAGCGTGCTCCTGCAAGCTTTTAACGTAAATGGCAACACTAATCTACAAACGGATTTTTTATTTAAATAGTTTTTTTATTCTCATTTATGTGATAGTGTTTGTATGAATAATAAATATATAGATTACTGTTACTAGTATTAAGTATATATAAGAGCAATACGAAATAGGGACTTAATAAGTACTTAACAAGTGTAGACTCGCCTACACTGCTCCACTTTGTTATACAATCTAATATTAAAAGTAATAAAGTATATTATATTACTATCGGGACATAATTTATATGTTATTATCTACACATGGGTATATGAAGTTATCAATAGTGATCTAACTCAATGGACAATATATCACTCGTCTCGGATAATTCGTTAAGCAACTTATAGTTAATCATTTTAAATACGAGAGATACTAGGTTTAACTAATATACGTTGAAGTATTGACAAAAGAAATGACTAGTATACGTGTACACTAACCTAGCGCTATATTAGTTAATGCTTATACTAGATGTGATCAAATAGTAGTGTTATCGTATTTTGTTCAACTACTCAACTTCTGATCATGCATATAGAGCTATCTGGTGGTGAGTAAGGACAAAGTAAATGTACTCTTTTTTTATTTTTGATAAGGTGCCAACGAGTAGATGGTCCATCTGATGGTAAGTGGCCACCAACGCTTATGGACATCGACAAAACAAGAGCATACCCTCTTGTTTTGTCAATGCGTTGCATAGTCGAAGATAGAGTGGGGAGAGGAAGTGAAGAATAAAAAGAGCTCTGAGTCCACTAAATCAGCAACATTAATGGGATGGGAGTCTAGCCCACATGCGGCCGGACCAGAACGCGTCATAGAGATTTGGCGGCTGGATTTGCATGCTGGTGGTCGCAGTTACTCGGCTCTTACGAGATCCTCTTCCAGCGGAAGAGTGGAATAGTATTCTGACCCATCCTGTCACGGGTCACTCTTAAAACATATTATGAATAAACTAACATTATTGGTATGCTAACTTCTCATTGTACTATTGGAAAGATATAGTGGCAATAACTCCATCTGATGGCGAGCATTGAAAGCAAAACTTACGATTATGAATTAAACTAGCACTACAGTTAATGTTTGTACTAGAAGTGGTCAATCAGAATCGGGATTTAACTCAGGCTCGTTTGATAATATATATTTTTTTTCAACAATGCTTACGACACGAATAAGCCTCGCAAATATTAGATAGATAGTGAGATTATGGTGAGAATAACGTGGAAAGCATATTTACTACACAATTGCATACGTACGTGTAAGGCTAGCTAAGCGAGAAATGTGTTTGATAAGATTCTATAGAATCGCTTAATTTAACTAGTCTCGATCAAAGTGTATCAAATGTAGCGATTCTATTGATTCTTAACAAACTCATTCCTTATTTCACATCCTTGCTCATCTTTGATGTAAACCTAGCGTAACAATAAAGCTAGCGCATACTAGTTATTGTTTGTACTAGAAGCGATTAATCAGTGCAATGTGTAAGTGATTAAACTCACGAGCTTTTTAAAAATATGATATGTTAGCTTTTTTTTTTTTTTTATGTAACTAGGTCGGCAAACAAGCGTACGGCTCACCTGATGGTAAGCGATTACCGTAGCTTATAAACGTCTGCAACACCAGAAGCATCGCAAGCGCGTTGCCGACCCTATCCCCAATTCCCCCCAGGAGCTCTGGTCACCTTACTCACCAACAGGAACACAACACTGCTTTAGAGTAGTGTTATTTAGTTGTGATCTTCTGTAAGGTCGAGGTACTACCCCAGTCGGGCTGCTCCATATTTGAGCAGGAAGTTTCCTGCTGTGCTGTGCTAGCTTGATGATATTGTGATTTTAGAGCCATTTGGTGGTGAATTAAGGCGAATTAAATAACACAAAAGTTTTGACTATATACTAATATACTACGTAGATAGCCATTTTGACAAATGAATGGTGGATTGAACTACCTATTCTAACTTTAATGCTGTTTTTTTAAATGGCATTAAAATTTAACATGAAAGTAATTTACTAAATATTTTTCCTGTATGTCAGATATTTAAAAATATATATATTTTTATTTAGTTCTATTACTCTAATGGACTTTTATTGTTTCAGGTGAAAACCCAGCGGCCATGCAGTCATCATCTCCAAGTTACACACTTCACTTCACTTTGTATACACTACCAATGTTAATTTTACGGTGACATATACATTAATTATAAATACTTAGATATAATATTTACGCGAAATAAAATTTAATAAATCTGTATTCATTTTAGCAATAATGGTTCGCGATAAAGTTAAATTTATACATTAAGTTTCAAATCCTCCATTTTGTATTTTAAAATTATTTTACCTTCACTTTTATGTTGTCTCAGGCTTTCTAATTTCAATGAATAGGAGAAAAAATTCTTATACACGCACATATGTACAAGGGCACATACACACACATACATAAACACACACATACATTGTATTGTTAGCAAGTATTTTAAATCATTGTCTTAATGTTAAGTTTCCATAAGCAGAAAACTGTAAATATTAGAAGAGCGAGGAGAATTGTTTATTTATAAATCTAAACAATAATTATACTAAACTTATTTTAATCTAGCTTTCCTTCAAAAGACTAATTAAAATCTATTAATTTATATAACAAATAATATTCACTTATTTTTTTACCCAATTTTATTCACTTTGGATATACAGTTAAACAGTTTTTAAATTTGTTTTTAATACCCTTTAAGGTGTTACACAATTTAAAATTTAAATTTTTGCATTCAAAATTAAAACGTTTACATTTTGGCCACGTGAGCTTAAAATATCACACAATTGCTATCCGTTACCGATATTGAATATTTTAATATATTCCCAATATCAACAATTATGAATTTCATTGCATTGATAAAATATTCGATCAAAGCGATACTCAAATAACGCGGTTTATATTTGAATGCTTTCTGTCTATAATTAGCTATAATTCTGCCAATAAATTTTTGATAAATATTGGTGTACCATTCAAGATGTGTAGCGAGAGATGTTTTGTTAAGAACCAATACAATCGCTTGAATTACATATTCAATCACGCAAAAACCTGGATTAATCCATCTTTTTTAATATCATAATTAGATGGCGTTGTAAAAATTGCGAGAATCATTTAACAGAAGGTAGTGAGTTCAATCCCCACACATTGCACTACTGGCTAATCACTTCATACTATAGTGCTATCATAGTTCCTAGTTTGTGTTAAGTTAATACTATCCACTTTGCAACTTGCTACTAGATTGATTAAAGAGATTTTTCCTCAGATTTTTGTTTGATAAATATTACAGTCTGTTCAATTAAAATATTAAGAAGAATAATTAATATACTGTGGCTCTCATTCATTTCTTTGAAAATATAAGCCTAATATGATTAAAATTTTCTATACGCTTTCTTCAACTTAACGAATCAACCTTAAACTAGGTATCGTCTATTATCGTATGATAATGATTTATATAACATTATATTCTTCAAAAAACAGGCTATTGAATACAAAAATAATTTTTAAAATCCAACTTATAATATCTGAGTTATGAACGTTCAAAATCAATTCATCTGAACACTTAGCAACTTTACTCACGTACGCAACATGTCATGTTGGTCTGACTGTTCTGACTTTGACATTGACTTTAAATGGTTCTATTCTGAGATACTAAAATTCTGTATATACTATGAAATAGTTAAACAACAATACTTTGCATTTAACTCAAGTTTTTGCGACTCTGCAACGTCCGTTGCTGATGATGTTTATAATTTTATCTTATAGAGACAGTAGGTGTCATGAACAAGTTCTTAAACAAGAGGATCTAATAATTTGGTAAAACTTAAGAGAAAGGATAGTTTTTATCTCAAAACCTCAAAAAACCTCAATTTTTTTAATGCATTAGAAAAGTATTTATTTCTAAGTTCCATAACTTTGTAATAGATGGCGTTGTAAGTTAGGTTATTGACTTTTCTTTCTTCTATACATAAACATGCTCCTTGATCGCTCTACCTCCTTCCCTCATATTTAATCCTTCTTCAGCAAAATAGCAAAATATCTCTAAATACACAACACTTTGAAGTCACACGAGCTCTGAGAATAACTAAACCTTCTTGCGTAGAAATCCTTTTTATACTACTAAATTCCCCCCTCATCTCTCCAGTATAATGAAGACAGATTAATTTTCAAAACCTCCCTTTAATTAATTATTAAAGTTATTTTATTATCAGTGTTGTCATCGTAATATACAAACTACCCAGTCAAAGATTAAGAATAAATCTATTTTTATAGTTTTAACTCTAGTATGATATAAATTTTACTTCGCGTAACTTTAAACCTATTAATGGATTTTGGTAAGAAATTGTTTTTTTAATATCATTAATATATTGTTATAAATTGTAATTATATAGATATAGGGTTACTGTGAATATCTCTAGTATAATCGCACCAAGTTAAATTTTCTATATAGAAATTTTGTGAACAGAAATGTTCGTAGTTGTAAAATATTTGATCCATCTTTAACACTCAAAAACTTGTATAAATGTAAATTTTACAGGAAAACTTATTTGAATAAAATGAAAGAACATATAATTATCTTAAAAAAGTTCTAATAATCTTTATGATTCGGATAAATCGTTTAGGAGATATACTATAAAACGCGTGTTCAGACCATCCAAGATGGCCGCTAATGTATCCTCCGTGCTGCGCCAGTTCGAATGTATTAAAATAAGTTGAAATGAGATTGTTTACAAAATTTCTATATCAACAACTCTAAAATGTTAAAGTTTATTAAAATTTTAATTAATTCTGTTATGTTATTGTTTCGTGTATTTCAGGCTAGCTCTAACATAATATTTTTTATACAAATTTAATTTGTATTTTTTAATTGAATCTGCTGAATTGAGTACTGAAATTGTATTTATTTTTAAAATTTATGAACTCTAGTTAATTATACAGCAGTTTATGTACAAGCTTTGAAACTGTATTTACTTAAACGATGGATATATAAGATTTTATATTAATCATTCCTTGATTTCTCTATCTGATCTGATTTCAACATATCCTCTTATCCTCTCTAAAGATATGAAACAATAATCTCTTTCGTAGATAGCGGATATCATACACTAAGAGCGTGTAAAGTCAAGAGGTTGCCACTCGAAAGCGTAAGACGTACATACAATATGGCTGTACAAATCTATATGTATAATTAGTACGTGGCTTAATTAATTACTACTATTTTAGACCTCTAAAATTGAGAACTGAAATATTGCTTTGTAATTGACTCCAGTACCATCAAGAGCAAACCATTTGTGTCTAAATCTGCTCTATTCTTTCTCTAGTCCGCCTAAAATCGTTTCTAAAATATCTGACATTTATTAAACGTCAACAGCAACTGGCTCAGCATTGGACTATAAACGATTGGAATGCTTTAACCCTTTTACCCTATATACTATCAATTTATCTGAACGGAAACTAAATGACACGTTTTCTTTTGTATTATATTAGTCTCCTCAATAAATCATGTTATTTAGCGCCACCTTTTTTTACGGTCCGGAATTCAAATCTATACCTCTTTTAGCCTGGCTACATTCCTTTAAATCATCGTCATCATCACAACCCATTGCTGAGGCGGGTCTCCTTCTCAGAATGAGGAGGCGCGAATTGGCACACTGATACTTCCATCTTCACTTCAAATAGATTCGTCTGCCTAATGGAAAAAACCAATTTGCCTAATTGCGAAGTGTATGTACCATGGATGACAGGTTTCATATTTTGGTGGATGGTTACCCAGAATGCGTCAGTAAGACATCAGTAATTTCCTGATAACATTATTTTATATTGTCCTGATTCACCATCTGTTAGAAATATGTATAAATTGATTGAGGCAATAATTATTCAAAGGTAGGGTTTCTCAAAGAGTAAGAAGACATGGTCTCAAAAGCGACAAAGCTATAAAAATTAGAATAAAAAAACTCCCCAATTAATTGGACTGCCTTGTTTAAATGTGTAGATATCAGGAACTCCTTAAGTATATAGTGGTAACCTTGTTACGCCACTAAACAATATTGTTGGCACTTTTAATTGTTCCAAAACTCCTCAGGTAATCCCTAAAACCCCTCAAAGAGCCAGAAAAAAGTTCAAAGAAATCTCAATGCACCAACGGAAACCCAGAGTAAGAAGAACTTTCGCGCGAAGTCTTGGCATAAGAGCAGAGTTTGGTGGAAATACTTTCTACTTACTAAAGCGGGAATGAGGACCCATGACCATCCAATCCATCTGCAAGAACATTAACACAGGCATAGATGGTCTAAAACATGTTTGACTTATGTGGGTATTTTACAATTTGTTAACCAATAGTTAACAAACAAAGATGCAAAGTATTGATCAACACATAGATTTTAAATGCCAAAGATGTTATAGATTTATGGGTATCCTTCATTTGTCTACCTACCCACTTGTTTCAGTATAGATCATCTATTAGTGTAATAATAGTCACGGAACGTATGAAGTCGTTGAATTATTTGTAAAAATCATTTCAATATACCCACTTCTCCGATATTGTAGCAATGTTTATAAATTATACTTTGCTATATAAATATAAATTTTGTTCTACCCACTTTTCGAATATTTAGTTAAATTAAAGACTGTCAGTATGTTTATTTGTTTTAGTAATTGAAATATTTTCTTCTAATAACTGTTATTTTTAATTAATCAATAATGCATTTGTATAATTGTTAAATGTAATAAAATAATATACCTATTAGATATAGATATTAAAATTTAAGGCTATTTTCTCATATAAATCGTTCGTTAATAATGTAGTGTTTGTGAATAATTACTCTATAATAGTAGTTCCACAGCGAGGCACAGGTCATTACTGCGCGAGACTCTGACGAGTGCGGACGTCTGCTCATATAGCAATTTGTATGGGAAAGTAGTCTTAATGGACGTCAACAGTGTGCACTGTAAATAACCATGATTATTGTGATATAATAAGAACATAAATTGTTAATAATTGTAAATATGTATTTAAGGACATATAATTAAATTATTGTTCATTTTTACATGTTTTTTATTTACTTCAGAAAACAGATTTAAAAAAAAACTTAAATAACAACTATAACCATATTTTTAGAATTCTTTAATTTCATATAGCCGAAAATCTTATATTTACAACAAAAAACTTGACTAAAAAAGGACTTCTATTTTAAAAAGATTTTGCCTACCCACTAATATGATTTCTATAAAGGAGACTAAAACTTACGAATTTCAATAACTTTAGTTCATATTTCTATAAATCCTATGAAGAGACAATATTAAAATGTACTATAGACAGAAACCGAGCAATGGAGTCTGGGACTCCATGTGTATTTGCTCCATGTGTATTGGCATCACGACAGCACACCATTTGTACAGCCACATTGGTTACCAGACGAGATCCATTTGACAACTGGCATATATCTATCAGAACAGAGGTTATATAATTACGTGGGTAAAATTGAAATAAAATAAGAGGATCTACTCGCGAATACAAAGTAATAAACAGTGTTTCTAACTTAAGCCAATAAAGAAAAACTCTACCTCACTACAGGCTGCAAAATTCACTTTATGAAATTACTAGTCAAACTGTCGACGATCTATAAGAATAGAGCTGTGAATAGAAACTGTGATGCCAGTAAGGGTATTTTGACAATACATCAATATACTAGCCAATCAAACGCTATCAACAGTGGAAGAAATTCATTATCAAATTAAACTTCTAAATATCAAGATGATAGGGTGTTTTGTAGTAGGAGCCGTATTTTTATTAATGTTTATGCATTGTGGTAAGTACGGAGGGTGCTAAGAGGTTTGTTTGCTGTTAAGTTGTCCCGCCCTTCAAGCATATTTTTTATCAAAATGTCAAAACAAAAGAATTAATGTGAAGATTTGTTTGCTTATTTGTTCTTTTTTCTCGTTACTACGGAGTAACAGATTAACATGATTTTTGGATATTTTTAATGATAATATAGTAGCGATAGTTTATTGCTATATAAAAATGTCGACAACATTTATTGCACACGACGTGTCACGTTAAATAACAAAATGCTAGTAAGATTATTACAGATTGATCTTGATCATGTCAAAAGCTTCCTTAAACGAGCTCATAGGTCGCAGGCCATAAATGTTGCCCAGCTTCCTGCTTAAAATAAGTGTCCATGTGTGACGCTGAACAGTAATAGGTATCATACATAGGTATCTCTCTCGTCGATTTATATACTGTCCCTCTTTCTCTCACACTCTGTGTGTGATTGTTTCATCATTTATGAAAACCAGATCCTTGCTTTGCAGCTCCGTGTGGATTATTCTTGAAGAAATCTTCATGGATGACGATGGACTTCTGTCCTCTTGAACAGAATGAATGTAAAACTCGCTGCATTTGGAGTCTCTCAGTTGGTGCCCACCTTATTTGGTAAACCGGCTCGAAGGACCAAGATGTACGGAATTTGTACAGACACAATAAGGCAGCCGTAATTTGATTTAATGACTTTACTGCTACACTTATACTATGATTGTAATGGTAATGAGTTACTATAAGTTCTATATGATATTGTGTCTGAAATATGGCGTGTAAAAATAATACTTTAAAATACTACCCACATAACAAAAACAACTCTATTTCCTCTATACGACTTATTGAGACACTTAAGCAAGTTAATCCTGGAATTTCTTGGTATTGCTTACAATTTCATATAATCCAGCCATAACCGTACCTTATGCGTAAAGGGAGTTAGCAAGGGACAAGAGGCTAAGGGTTACACGTTATATTTAACGGTTATGTCAATCCTTAAATTCAGTTTTGGAGCACTACGGGATTTGGGTTTGTATTCTTCTAGGTTTAACTCTACAATAAGGATTTGAATATAAAACTAAGTTAGCAAATTCGTTTTTTTTATTTCTAGTCACAATATATAAACCTCAGTTCCGATATATAGGTATGAACCAGTTGCCTCTCGTCCGATAATCATCAAAGTTGATGCTGTGACTCCTTTATGAAAGTTTGATATTATTACATTACACGACACCACACTATTTGCACAACTTCATTGCTTACCGGATAACATCACTTTGACGACTGCCTCAAATCTATCAGAATAGAGGATATATTAGGTTGGGGATAAAGTTTCTTCGCATTTTTTAAGAAAATTCAAAACATTTTTTAATATAGTTTATTTACATTTAACTAAAGTATGTAGGTACCATTTTGATCGATAACTTTGTGCCATCTTGTAGGTAGGGACATGATCCCATTGCTATAGAAATTTTGGGGCTTCTGGTCAAAAAACCGCGACAAGTAGTTTTGGCAGTCCTCTCGTGATGTTAACTTGACACTGCCTAAAGAATTCTGAAGAGACCGAAACAGGTGGAAATCTGAAGGTGAAGGGTCAGGACTATACGGCGGATGCATTAACACCTCCCAGCCAAACTCTCTTAATTTTTGCTAATTCCCAGTTCTTCAGCTACGTCGTAATTACTGATATGCCGATCTTGCTCCACTTTTTCAAAAATGGCATCCATTTTATCCGTAATAGGGCGACCAGAGCGAGGTGCATCTTTGACATCAAAATTGCCGGATTGAAAACGCTTAAACCAAATGTGTGCTACTCTCACAGACACTGCACTAGGTCGTGCTTGAAATAAAATGAACTACCCGCGAACATTAAGTTAAGTTATCAAAAGTGTTGCTAACTAAACTGAAAATAATAGAAAACATCAATTTAAAAAAAAATAGAATCGCTTTCACCCGACTTCAGTGTGCAAATTAAAAAATAATCTCTTAAATTTAGGGCTAACCGCTAACAAACTCGAGTACCAAAGGTCGTATCAGTAGAAGTACTTACTTCAATATCCGTAACTTGCGATAAAATTAAGTACAGACGAATATCTGTATATGTATGTCTGTGGCATCGTAGCGCCCAAGATAATGGACCGATAGTGATGAAGTTTTATATGTTTGAAAGGTAATTTAATCGAGATTGTTCGTAGCTATCTATTGTGAAGATCTGTTCACCCGTTTGAAGACTATCAGCTCATTGCTAACTAGAGAGCTGCCTCGCAATATTGACAACAATCAAAGCTATGTTAGTGTTACCATGGTGACGTATATCTCGGAGATTTTAGTGATGAGAAGGGAGGAGGCAGAAGGGTATATTCAAAAAAATTATAAGGGGGATGATATTGAATGGAGTATTGGGTAAACGCAACGTAGATACTGCTACTGAACCGAAATTCAGAACCTGAATTCCAACACTCGCCTCCACTGCTCAGGTTCTCTATTTAAACCAAAGGTTAAACTCACATAAACCTAACCTAACACAAGACGTGGCAACTACATTGTAAGGTACTCACGTCACCTTAATCGGAGAGGACTCCCAGCAATAGTACAACAATGCACTTAACACTCACTAGCACTACCCAGATATCCACTCCTTGAGAGACCTCGCGTAGGACTAAGACTGTTAACCGACTGTCGACGGTATATAAAGGGTCGACCCTTACTGTAAAAATGACGGAAGTGATTACTACCCCACTTCAGCGCCATTTATGACGATGACGATTCGATTATTCTATAATCGTTCATTAATTTAGGGATTTTAAAACGATGAGAAGGGAAATGGAATTAGGAAGATGGGGAATATTGGGGAACACTAAAAGGGGGTGATGGTATTGAATGGAATATTGGGTAAACGCAACGTAGATACTGCTACTGAACCGATAAATGATCAAGTATGATCTCCAACAATTACGAGAGAAACCTAAGCAGTGCCTTGGACTTGTGACCAAGGTGTAGGCTTAAGGAGCTCCTTTAAGTGATCACGACACTCGCCTCCACTGCTAGGCTCTCTGTTTAAACCCAAGGTTAAACGCACATAAACCAAACCTAACACGAAACAATTACATTGTGAGGTACTCACGTGACCTTGATTGGACAGCACTCTTAGCACTAACACAACACTGCACAACACTATCACTATTCAGACACTACTTTACTTCTTGAGAGACCGCGCACGACTAAGACTTCAGTCAGACTGTCGATGGCATATAATGGGTCGAGGGTCGAGACTGTCAAAACATCGGAAGTGACCACTACCCTACTCCAACGCCACAGATAGCGATAACGATTCGATTAATCGATAATCTTTTACTTATTCTCCGACATATATGTATATTTAACATTGCAACGCATCACGTTAACATTACATAACATTACAAGCTCTCGATTTCAATGAAATTTGATACACGGATGCTTAAGAAGCTTGATTAACACATAGAGTACTTTTTATCCCGAAAAATCACCGTTCCTGTGGGTTAGAGAATTGTAGGATAGTACAAAATGGTGAATGTACTTCTTTTCTACATAATATAGTCACAAATTCGCTTCCCTTGTCTGTACGCTTAAATCTTATAAACTCGTGTAGTTTAGAAATAAAACATGTTCCGGATTGTAATATGCGCACACCAATAGACAGAGTGATTCAATAGGATAGTTTATATATATAATTTATGTATATTATAGTAGAGAAACCACGCAAAGCCGGGGTGGGATTGTTTCCTGTACACATTTGCGGCTTATATAATGTAGTCTGTTTCTCTAATTATGATATGTTCAAGGTTGTTCTGTTAATTATCTAAAATTTAATGATCATAATGAACAGTTACAATTTCTCTCATCTCCTTTGATATATAAGTCTCACTTGCTCTACCACATAGCACAGGCTCGTCACAACTAAGTCATTGTTACAGAAACCAACATGTTACTCATGGCTCCCGCTCAACACTTGACATGGTTTGCACGAGATTGTATTTATCTGTACATTTTTTTTAATGGTAAATAAGGTGCATACAAGTAGATGGTCCACCTGATGGTAAGTGGCCACCATCGCCGCTAGATATCGACAAAACAAGAGATAGCCTTTTGCTTTGCACCCTCGAAGATGGAGTGGGAAGGGGGAGTGAAGAAAAAATGCTGCAGTTTCAGCGAACCCTGAGCAAGAGCACTGGCCTACATGCGGCGCGAGTGGAACGCGTCTATAACACTTGGCGGTCGGATTCGCATGCTGGTGGTCGCAAGCCAGTTAGTCCGATCCCCTACCAGAAAAGGGGGTACTGGGTTACTCGGCTGTTACAAGATGCTCTGCCAGCGGCAGAGGGGAATATTATTCTAAGCCATCCCCTAACGGGTAATTACTACCCTCAAATGTAAATAAGTTTAGGCCATAGTCCACGACGCTGGCCCTGTGCGGGTTGGCAGACTTCATACACCGACAGAGATCCCTGAATCTCTCAGGAGTGCAGGTTTCCTCACGATTTTTTTCTTTTACCATTAAACCAACTGATAATTATTTGTTAAAACTCACATAAATCCGAAAAATAGGTACTATAATTTAAATCTGGATCTAACAGGAGACTGACGTCCTAACCACAAGCCAATTGGTGCTGATTTTCTAGATAAAAGAAGATGTTATCACGGCTATTTAAAGGTGGCAGCATTCAGCACATGGCTGCTGTTCATTAGCAGCACTGCGCTTTCCGCTACGCAACATCCTACTCGTATGTATCAAGCATGGTGGCCGAGAGCGGCATTTTATTACGAAAAGGTGTACGTGAGTGATTATTAGTAGTGTAGTAGTTCTACCGGTGTATATTATTAGACCTGGCTTGATGGATTGTTGGATTATGAATTTTTGTTGACTATAGCCAACATACTTGGAAGCCTATCCAATAAATATTTTATCAAAAACCTGTCGTCCGTTAAGAGGAATTTGTTTTCAATTTTAAATTTTCCAGAATTTGTTGGATCTTAGCTAAACAATATTTTACTCAATTTTGGAATTCATCTATAATTTGGATAAAGAGTAAGTTTGAGTGTTAATATAAATTCAAATCTGTGGATTGCAGATAGAAAATAGATTCAAAATTTAAATTTTCCATACACCAATTTATCCACCAATGGGGAAAATTTCAATCCACAATCAAAATATTGGGCATTGAGATTGACTATTAATTTCGGCTGTAAGCCTACTCACCTTGAAGCAAATACTAGTTGTTAGGGTTCCATACTCAAAGGGTAAAACAGGATCCTATTTCTAAGACCCCTGTCTGTAAGTCCGTCTGTCACCAGGCTGTCCGTCCGTCTGTCACTCATAAATCGTGATAGCTTTCTGTTATAACAAATAAACCCTATAATAACAAATACTAAAAACAGAACAAAATAAATATTTAGAAAAAATAATAATTTCCTAAATATTTGTAAGGAACCATCCGTGCGCGATTCCAACTCGCACTTGGCCGGTTTTTTCTTTTAATATTTCATTATGATTTATTTTCTTATAATTTGGGTATAGGTTTGTTTACAAATTAGTATTCGTGGGTAGTTTTATTTTATCTCAAATATTGGTATATTTTTACGTTTAGACGATAAAACCTTTATAAAAAAAGATTAGACTTTGGTTCTCTTTATTACTTTTTTGTTATACCTTGTTTTTCAGTTATTTTCTTTTTCAGAAGTGGGATGGGAAATAATCATTTGTTTTTAGACCAACTGACATAATTAATTATTAAATTAGAAGAAGGCAAAGTATTATTATTATTAAAATTATTTTTACTTGTAAATAGGTTGCGTGAGGTCATAACAAGGTCACAGAATTTCAATCTAAAATAAACCAAAAAGTTGGAAAGGCTGTAATGATCCAAATTATTTAAATTTAATTTCTCCAATGAACTTTTTCTAGTCTAGACGTTTTAAAATATTCATCGCGTTACGTCTAGATATTACGTGACATAACTAGTTATTTTAATTAGTCATACTGTTGATCGATCAGTTTACATTTTTATTATAATTAACAATATGGGGTTTATTATTAAAACACCTGTCCCCATCGATCGGTTGCAGTTTGACAAGTAATTTTGTAGAGTTATCATTGTTCATCATTATCAGTCGTATCTTTGTACATCATAAATAGAATTATTACACCTGCTCATAGGTCACATGCCCCAGACATTGCAAGTGCTTTAAAATGAAAGATCTCTTCATTTTCATTTAATAACTTAATATTACGGAAAAAGTAAGAGAATATAAATAAACTCCATAAACAAGGAAAATATAAAAAATGATAAACAGCGGGTAGATGTGATTGATAGTACGTCAACGTGAAGCGTGAAAATGTAACAAAAATCTTGTTACAAACCCTTAATTACGAGTGGGGTCCGACTTTCCTCATAGTTGGGTTTTTATAAATCTATGGATATCGTGTGTCTATTTATTACTAAGAATAATTAGTGATAACGAGTTATAAACAGTTCCAAAACGTAAAAGGAGATCCAATTCCATGAGTGAACCTTTATAATGTTGAACTTACTGCGAGCGGTGAAAACGGTGCGAGGGTAACAAGTATAGAATTTATTGAAGACAACTTTATTGTACTTAATTACTTACAAGGCAATCCAAAGTGAGTCTTGGCCTCCGACACGAGTTTGCGCCACTTGTCACGGCCCGTCACCGTATCTTGGCAGTCGTTGAACTGAAGATCGTTCAGATCCGCTTCAACAACGTCGATACAGCGATACCTGGTTGGCCAACGGGACGTCTCCCATTCAGCCGTTCCAAATCATCATCACGACCCTTCAATGGCCCACTCCTGAGCAAGGTCTCCTCTTCTGAATGAGGAGGGTATTAGGCCATAGTCCACCACGCTGGCCCAGTGCGGGTTGGCAGACTTTACACATCTTTGAGAACTTTTTGGGAACTCACTCGTGCAGGTTTCCTCAGATGTTTTCCTTCAGCGTTAAAGCAAGTGATATTTAATTGCTTAAAACACACATAACTCAGAGTCAGAGGTGTGTGCCCAGGATCGAACTCGGACTCCTGAGTAAGACTTGAAGTCTCAACCGCTGGGCCATCACTCCGTTCCAAATATGCTTTTATAAATCCTTTAATCTCTTCCATCCTTTCGACATGTCCAAGCCAGAGCAAACGGTGAGCTTTAATGTCGCCGATGATTGTAGATGGATCGTCGGATTCTGAAGCTGCCACCCTCTGTTATTATCTGACCCAAGATCTTATGAAGGATTTTTAGTTCAGCCACCAGGATACCAATATTCGTTGCGATTATTACGACCTTCGTACTTTTCGTTCATCATATTTGTATGAATATTTGGTTCCCGGTCAAATGATGGCGACTTTACCTATAGTACTGGCTGTGCGGTGCACTCGGGAGCCGCGGTTTTACAGACGCTGACGATGGATGGTGGTTATTGAAAAGGTCTTAATTAACTGAATGAATTTTGAAACAAAAAAAAGATTATCGTGATTTTTGTCTTTTTTCACCAAAATAGGCTTTAGGGTAATGATTGCACACGGGCGCTAGAAGGCTAGAGATGTCTCTGGTTCTTATTATGAGTTCTTCTAGTCTTAAAGTCTAAATTCGTATCAAATCAGAATCAAAATACATTTTACTATCCAATATCAAGCTAAACTGAGTCCTACCTACCTTGAATCTAATTCCATAGATATTAATGAGGGTAATCAACGTACTATGTAATGGTTACCAATCATCTGTTTAAGATATGACGTGAAACTTTACAATTTCACATACTCAAAGTACAAAAGACCGACTCAACAATCACCAGGTTAGATCACCTGAGACTTTCCATATAAAAGTTCCCACATATTCTTGTAGTGTTGTGCTTCGACTGAATTCACACTTGGATATGTTTCTAAAGACGCAACTAAATCTCGTTGCCCGCTGCATTCACTCCTTCGGTAGGGTTGCCACTTCTTAGAAATGTAATCTAACAGAACTTAATAATTGCCAATTTGACTCATGAATAATTTTTTTTTTTTGATAGATAAGGGGCAAACCTAGAGAGTTATCTCTTGATTTGTCGATGTGTTGCCTCGAAAGTTGAGTTTGGAGGGGGAGCGAAGAAAAGAATTCTGCGCTTTCATTACACCAACACTGGAACCGCAATATTAACGGGATGGGAGAGGGAGGGTTTAGATGTGGCCGAGGGAGGGAGGGTATATAATTTATGTTATTTATTTATAATTTAATTATTGTTTAATAGTAATATTTTTTTTTAATTTCTATATATATATTCATATTGCAGTTTAAAAAATATATCGGGGACATTTTTTTGAAAACCGAGATTTTCGCATTATGTTTCCTACCAAGTGATTACCCACAATACGCAAAGACGCTTTTCCAAAAAGAGGCGGCAGTTCAAAAGATACAAAATCATAAAACACAGTAAGGGCACGGGTTGATACACAAACTCCAAATCAAAAACACAGCAAGGGTCAGTTACCAATACTAAACACAGCAAGTCGCATGTACTTACTGTGTTTTTTGCTGGGAATTGAGACTTGTTAGGTTTTTGATTCGGGGATTGTAATGAAAGAAAGAAAGAAAGACACATTTATTCAAAGTGACCACTAATATATACATTACACTTATTGTATAAAATCATTTATAATCAGTATATATGATTATTGTGTAGATCCATTCAGTGGCACTTCAAAAAGGAGCCTCTCAGTTAATTATTGGAGGCCATGCTTCCAAAAAACTGATTTTCGGAGGTCACCTGTCAATGCTCAACTACCCATTTTTACTATTGATATGACATGAGATTGTTCTTTAAAACTAATATTAAAACCTAGTACGATACCTGTGTTTTTAATTTGGTTTTCACGGGTCAAAAATATCGTAATAACCATTTTTAAGTTAGTAAGGCTCATAAAACATGCACAAATAAAGTAAATGAAACATTGAACATACATAAACATATGCAATAATCTTATCTATGACATACAATAGTTACTTTGGTAAAATATAACAAAACTTTGTACGGGTGGCCAAAAGTATGTTTTTGAAGTGAAACTTCTTTAGAATCGTTGTGATTTCAAACCGGATGCAACGGAAAAAACGACAGGTAATAGACACAAATACAAAAATGTGTAGGAAAGAATGAGACAGAAATATACATACTATTTTATATTATTATATATATTCATCTCATTCTTTTGTCGATTTACTGAAGTTTCACTTCTATCGTGTGTGAATCGCACACACACCTTTTTTTTATTTTTGGGACAGCCGATATATAGATTAGGTTAAGTTAATATTGGTTAACGAACTTAACCAAGACGAAAGCTAAATTGCGTTACCATTGACTGTGTCTTTGTGTGTGTGCTTGTGTGCCCGCGTGTGTACGTGTGTGTGTGTGAAAGAGTGATACAAGAGGAAGGTTTATATGTATAATACATACATATTATAGTAGAGCAAAACTAATCTTTCGATTCCTTTATAGTCAAGAAAATATACAGTTAATTTTACTCCTTTTCTACAAAACTTACATTAAAAAAAAAAAAGGTGTGTGTGCGATTCACACACGATAGAAGTGAAACTTCAGTAAATCGACAAAAGAATGAGATGAATATATATAATAATATAAAATAGTATGTATATTTCTGTCTCATTCTTTCCTACACATTTTTGTATTTGTGTCTCTTACCTGTCGTTTTGTATATTTCTGTCTCATTCTTTCCTACACATTTTTGTATTTGTGTCTCTTACCTGTCGTTTTTTCCGTTGCATCCGGTTTGAAATCACAACGATTCTTAAGAAGTTTCACTTCAAAAAAAATTATGTCATTCTAAAATGTACAATCTATCCGTTAAGGTGTAAAAAATATTAATGTGGCAACCCTGGTAACAAGTGTAGCGTTACCGCACCTAGTTAACGATGCTCGTCTTTTCATCCTCTTTATTACGTGCGAAATATATGAAAAACTTTCATATAATTTTCAAAATTTCAAACTTCTCATCTTTATCCTAAATTCAAAAAGTTATAATTAACTCTAGTTTCATATATATGTCGGCGCAAAATAAGGGAATCACTGTAAGGCTAAGGTTAGGCTAACATAAACCTAACCTTTCATAAGACGTGGCACTACATTGTAAGGTACTCACGTGACCTTAATCGGACACCACTCACAACACTAACGCTATCCAGAAACTACTTCACTCCTTAAGAGACCGCGCAAGACTAAGACTTCAGTCAAACTCTCGATGGCATATAAAGGGTCGAGACCGTCAAAACGACGGAAATGACTACTACCCTACTCTAGCGCCATATATAGCGATGACGATTCGATTATTCGATAATCCTTTATTATTCTCCGACATATATTTTTAAGTGGCGCCGCCTATCAGTACTCGTACGAATAACATGAGTTAAAAAATGAAAAGTTGTTAATTTCACGTATGGTGACGATGCGTCAATGGCCGTCGCCTCTATCAAAATTATCGCTTTAATAAAAAATGGTCGATATACATCACTGTTCCCTGAATGTTATTATAGATCGTGCTGTCACAACAAATAGTATTTAACATATATTTCTTTTAATTTTATGGTGTTGAATTTTTTTTATATTTATATATTGAATTGAATCAGGCGTTACTTTGCGGAAATTCATGATTTAAAAGGAATCAAAATGTTACCTTGCTATAAACCGCGGCAATCTGAACTACCAGACTCGTATGGTACAACCCAGAAGAGCACCCTGCCCACATAAAAGTGAGACGCGCGAACCCGAACCAAAACACACCACACAAGTAGATCGCGATCGACAATAGACGTACGTTTCGCTCCGTAACCGAAGCATCTTCAGGACGTGTTGACTCTACAAGCGTCACTTGCTTAGCAATTCATCAAAAAAGTCTATTGTCGATCGCGATTTACTTGTGTGGTGTATCTTGGTTCGGGTTCGCGCGTCTCACTTTTATGTGGGCAGGGTGCTCTTCTGGGTTGTACCATACGAGTCTGGTAGTTCAGATTGCCGCGGTTTATAGCAAGGTAACATTTTGATTCCTTTTTATATTTATGTAAAAAGCTATGGAGCTACATGTTTTTAAGTAAAAAGAATTGTAGCTCCACCTGTCAGAAATCATAGGAACTACGTGAGTAAAACATTAAAATTAGTTGAATTTCGTGTACGGTGGCCGTCGATCCTGGCAAAATGATTGTTTTAATAAAAAATTGTTCTATATAAGTAATTGTTACCATGGATCGTGACGTCACATTCACCGCAATAAAATAGCGTTTACATTACGACTGTAATGTGTGTCCTGGAATGCGTGGGTGTCGCCACACAACGGGCACAAGCCCTCAAGGACATGAGGTCGCTCCAAGAAGCCTGTGAAGTTCCCAGGAAACTTCTGCGCTTCTGGAAGGAGCTGGGCTGGCTCTTATAGCTAGTCATCCCTGCAGGCACAATGGACCGATTTAGAGTCTAATTGCGGAAACAGGAGCCCACTTACAATACAATACAATAGCGTCTACATTACCTATATGTTTGCAGTGTTTAACTATTTTTATTAACTTATTCTTTGATTAACTTATACGCTATTTTTTATCGACTCAGTCGGCAGGTCGACTAATGGAGAGTATCGATTGCGTAACTAGATAAAACATACTCTATAGAAAAAGGATGATTTGATATCAATCAATAAGTGTTATGTATGAAATTAACAAATCGATTTTTCAAATCAATATTCGATAAATAAAAATATTTTTTTATTAATAACGAAAATTACAGTATTAAACAAGTTTAAGAATTTGTTTTTAGTTGTTATAATAGCGACATTAAAAGTCAAAACGTAAGACTTTTGGGTTGCTTACATTGCTCACTTAGAATTATAACATACCTACTAGCCGACGTGCTCTCAAGTGTAATCAAACTGTTCACTCACTCACTCACACAACAACTGTGAATCATATTCAAACTCAAACTCCGACTACCACGAAAGTCTTTTTATTCTTCGGGTTAATATATAACCTATGACATTCACGTATAATGTGGCTTTCTATTGGTAAAAGAATTTTCTAAATCACTTTTGTAGATCCAGAGATTACCTCCAACCTCACAAACTTTACCTCTTGAGAATATTAGTACAGATAGTTTAAAAAAAATAAAATGTCGTATTCATTATTATTTTATTGACAGTTTGAGAACGTCATAACAAAACCAAAATTAATTTTTACTCTGTACTAACATCGGCGTCAAAGAATATTAAAAAAATACACAAATCAAAGTCATATCCTACAATACCTAACATAACCTAAATAAATAAACAAAAATATTTCCATTGTAAATCCCAGGATTAAAGAAGATCAAAAAAGTAACCCTAAGCTGCGAATATTACGTTGAAAAATGTACCAGAGAGGTTTTAATTACAAACCTGAAGGGTTATAAAAAATTAAAATACTTGCGGCCGGCACTTTACAGCGACTGGATAATATGGGTTTAGCTTTTTGTTTTGTATTGTTTTAAAACTCGGGACTTTTATATACAGGACCTACACTACGCAATAATACACAAAATAAAGTTTAAAAAACTATAACCCGACTACGTAAAAAAGTGGTCTGAAAAAGACGAAACAAGAAAATAATTCAGATAGAAACACAGAAATGCATCGGTATGAAAATGGTCAAGGTAGAACCGTGGTCGCACCCGTGGCTTTTAGACCACTTTTTTACGTAGTCGGGTTGTAGTTTTTTAAACTTTTTTTATTTATTTACTCTTTATTGCACACCACACGATACAGGAAAAAAAAAATAATAATCTTATAACTAAAATAGTGGCTAAACAATAGGCGGTCTTATGGCTAAATAGCTATTTCTTCCAGACAACCTTTAGATTAGGAAAATTTTACTAGAGAAGGGTATAGGGTGGTGCAACCATAAACTACATACAAATATCTAAATTCTAATACATAAACATAACTGCATATATATATATATATATATCATATTACGGCTAATGCAGTCAGTTCCAACAGCATTCGAGGTTATAGACATAATATTCTTCTTAACATCACATTCAGTGAAAGAATTGAAGCTAAACGGGGGAATGTTAGGAGACGGTAATGAAGAAATTATATTAAGAGTGCTTTACTTATCAGCACTATGAAGTGTGTCAGGGGATGAGAAATGTTTATTAAGAATTTCAATATCAAAGTTTATAGGATTATTATATGAAGATTTACCGACTCCAAGTGATTCCAGAAATTTCCATGTTTTTGCAGTGTCGCCGTTTTCGACTGATTGGAAAATGTGACGTCGTTGTGCATCTCTTCACGATGTATTGCAGCGGTTTCGAGCTTTGTGATATTTAGCCCGATTTTCGTCCGAGTCGTTAAGCTTATACTTAAGTTTCGCCTTATTCTTTTTTTCCATTCTTTATTTTTTTATTCAATAGTTTTCCGTTCCTCGATCGAGATAACCTTTATAATCTTATATTGTAACGTAATGTTGGTTTTTATTTGCTTAACGAGTGAATCACCGACAGGACCGCGCGGACTATACGACCGCATTTTAAACATATATGTTACTTAAACAATAACATACATATACATATTTATAATGTACTCGCCAAACCTCGCCAAAATCAAAAGTATTTAATACCAAACACGTGATAATTATCTCAATTTAATTTTTTTTGAGGTTAGAATTTGAGGTATAATTTCCGTTTTTAAAAATAATTATAAAATTTTTATAGCCTATGTCACCCGCGCCATTATTACGAATCTATTGACACCTCACTCATGAACATTGGTTCAGTAGTTTAGGCGCTAGAGTGGAACATACAAACATACATATATACACACATACATAGACTGCCAAAATCATAACCCTTCCTTTTGGCATCGCCGTGGTCGGGTAAAAAAACAACTACAATAGATAATAAAGTAAACTTACGTGGACCTCAAGTAAGGCTTAACCACGACACTATAACACTAACTTCCATGTACACTGCGCGACAACACCAGAGAGACTGAGACTAATGTATTGCACTAAAAGTTATATATTGTGTACACGTGGGTATACTTGACATAATATAAAATGACCTACCCGCTAATTTATAAGAAGTGTTACTAACACAGTGTTCAAAACATCTTCATTATAAAACAGTCACCTGTTAACAACGACGTTTATAAATTAGCATTTTATCTTGCTTCGAGTAGACAATATATAACTTTCGTTCCTATAGGATTGAGTTAGTTTCTCAAGTGATATCGTGCAGTACATATTAAAAGTAGTGAGACTAATATTGTAGTTTTGTTTGGAGAACCTCCCAACTTTATTATTTGAGTGAGTTTACGGTTATAAAAGACGTGTTAAACCTGCTCCTATATCTCAAGCCCCAGGCTCTGCTCTTCACATATTTCACTGCCTCAGATTTAACAAGACATTAGGTATAAAATAAAGTTATGTCTCAACATTTGATTGGCAAGATTTATTTTAAAAATAAGTACCCCCACTGTCTGTTAGAATAAAAGGTTCAGTGTAGCCCTTACTAAGGGTCACACGCTTGGATAAATTTTAGGTTTCCTTTAAACCGGCTCCTGGGTCTCAAATCCAAGAACCTGCTCTCAGCTTTGTATGGATATCTTTGTAGTGTCCAGCGACGAATGAGACGCGTTGACCCAAAATTGCTATTTTAGGGCCAATTTAGTGGAGACATTAATGTAACGCCAATGCAATTCTATCCTTCTTTTCATTCTAGAAACAACTCTATTATACCAAACCGTATCTTTCAGTTTTCATTCAGTTAATTTAGCTGTTACGTAAGATACTCGTAAGTAGATAAGCTTTAAGTACGCTTTCTTGGAAACTCCAGTTTAACTCGCAACTTTGTGTAATATGGTAATGTTTGTTTAATATATAGAATAATATGTAGATGTAAGATAATTTTTTATACTTGAAGATTTTTTGAAGTGAAACTTCTTTAGAATCGTTGTGATTTCAAACCGGATGCAACGGAAAAAACGACAGGTAAGAGACACAAATACAAAAATGTGTAGGATGAAGCCAGCAAAGAATGAGACAGAAATATACATACTATTTTATATTATCGGTCTCTCCTCTTTGTGCCATACTTCGTAGCGTCCCCACTCCCGTCTTCTAAGCATAGTCGCCTGTAATTAGTGAGCCAGAGCGAGAGAGCAGATGTCGGTGTGTATGTATATTGCACACTGTTTAATACTTGCTTGTATTTGAGCATTTAACGTGTGTTAGTGTATGTGAAAACTACGTGAGCTAATACTACTGTACACTGTATGCGGCTGCGTATTACAGCTTTTTAGTAAGATGTCAGCGTGGTGTGTTATTATCTAACAGTGTGTTTGTGACTATTTTTATATCTTGTTGTGCTAAATAATAAATTTTATAAGATGCCGAAAACTAATGCCGAAATGTGTCGTCAATATCGACGCAAAAAAATGAAAATAAAATTAAAATGAAAAAAAATACAGGAAAAAGTTCAACAGAACGTAGTCGCGAGTTTCGTGCACGTAAAAAACAATTATTGAACAATCAAAATAGATGTTCAAATATAAGTGTTAATGTTACTGATGTAATAAATGGTAAGTGTAATAATTTTTTCATCCTGTTTTAAGTATAAACTAATATTTCAATGTTTTTCAATCAACAAATTCGATTTTTATTTTATACTGATCATGGATTATATATATATAACATCAATACACCACTTGTATAACCTTATTTATTTTATTTTTAAACAATTAAACTTTGTAATTATCCTACCCTTGTTATATATATTCATCTCATTCTTTTGTCGATTTACTGAAGTTTCACTTCTATCGTGTGTGAATTTTATTTTAGGAGCATGAAAATTTGACTTTCCTAACCTATGAATGTAAAGAATGGAGGTTCCCTCCACTTGTTGGTTGTTAGTATGGTACTGAATGGAAAACAACATTGCTAACATCCATATCTATGCGTTGCACACGGGCTCCAGAAGCGAATTTTTCAATTTTACAATGTAAAAATTGCGCCAAAAGAAGGTCGTCAACGAAGCCTTGTGAGGAGCAACATTATTTGAGGTGAAAACTAATAGACGCTCCTGAGTGTTATAATATATCTATTAAAAGTGTCTTATCTACAATATTATTCTATGAAAGGTGTATCTACACGACGAGCGCAAACTGTAACGATAGTAAAGTGAACAGATATTGCGTTACAAACACACGTCGTTCACATTTAATATTCTATAATACGAGTTATATATTAATCTTATTGCAGTGAACAGTTTAGAGCTATATCTCATGAACTATAAATTATATTATAAACCATCTTTTTGTAAATGGCGACCATTTAATATTTCCTTTGAATTCTCGTATTTTAGATGATAGATGACAAATATTCATAAAATGAAAACAAAATCTTGATACTCGTTATACCGTTTCTTCTGTACTCAATGTAAGCAAAATGATTGTGTTGCCATGGTTACGAGATTGTAATAATTGTCAATAAATTAATATTCTGAGGCAGCTCTCAAGTCAGCAATGAGCTGATAGTCTTTAAACATGTCTGTTAAATTGTTTTCAAATCCTGTCAGACATTATTGTATGATTAAGTAACATACATACAAACTTATACCTAATATATAAACATAGTTATTGTTACCTATCACAGATAATAAGAAATACTTCAAAGAAAATAAGTAAAGTTGATTAAAATGCTGAGAGCGGAATTCAATCCGAAACAAGGACAATCATTAACCCTAACCCTGCCATTTATTTCATAGCCAAAAACCTGAACGCAAAGGGTACAATCGGCACCGAAAAAATATCTAAGGACTTTAAATGATTTCCCTCGGAATGAATCTTATTATTACGGTACAATTTATAAACTTTTGTAGGTAAATAATATCATCAGCTAAATCCAATTTTTTAAAGTATTAATCACTTAGTAAATAAACATATTAACTGAGACGGGTTGACTAGTAAAGTGGACCTATATCTGTGCCAAATTTCATCAGAAACGGTTCTGTGATTTAAGCGTGATTGTGTAACAGACAAGACAGACTATATGTCTTTATAGATGGCGTAAGTAGTATATTAAATCGCACTTTCGTTTGTATCCTTAACTATTATAGATTAATTTACAAATAAATCTATGCCCGAGAATAATATTTCAATGCATAACGGATCTAAAATGGTTGTGTGTGTAAAATGTACCTCAAAAAGAAAGAGGAAACATTTTAGGGTCACTTTGATGTCCATCTATTAAGAACCTTTGTGTCCGAAAATTGTAAGGAAATTTGTTAAAATATCACATATTATTTTAAATAGTTAACTAGTAAATTTATTTAAGATATATGAGGTTACCGAGTCAGTTGTTTAAAAGAAAAAAATCAATTATTTAGCCAACGACATTAACTTAGCAATAGAGTTTTTACATCGCACCATTATTGTTAAGCGCCCATAAGACATGTGCTTGACCTTCTGTTATCATGGCCAATATTGGTAAAGTTGCAATAACAGCTCAAAAAGGAAGGAAAAAACATTTCCGCTCTCGCTTCCTCGTATGAATCGCTACTTTCTTATAACTTGTAACTCCAAGATACAATGATAACGATGTCCCCAAGAGGTACCGCTTACCTGCTCCCGACCCGGTTTGTAATGTTTGCTGGCAAATAGGATTATACGGACTGTCCTTAGAATGTAGAGTTTTTGCCAGCTTTAGGGCTTTACTTGGTAGTCGGGTATTTAGACAAACTGTCTTGAATTACGAATCAAAATAGTTTCATTAATATTTAATCATTTTAGTTACTGTTAGCAACACTGTTTATAAAGTAGTAGTAGCGGGTATATCATTTTATATTATTTCGAGTATACCGACGTGGAGACTTTATATAACCTTTAGTGCGATAGATTAGTCTCAGTCTTTCTGGTGTTTTCGTGCAGTGAACATGGAAGTTAGTGTTATAGTGTCGTGATTAAGGTTACCCTTCTCGAGGTCCACGTGAGTTTACTTTATTATCTATTGTCGTTAGCGAGGTCGAGTGGTAGAGGTGAGAGTTAAAATATTATGAAAGAACTCGCTCGCCTCAGTCTAAATTGCATGTGTATACGTATTGCTGTACAGGAATGGGTACCACATTTCTCTCTTATATACTTAGCATTACCAATACTGTTGATAACTTTTTGTTCGCGGGTGGACATTTGCGGGAGGCAGTCTGTCAAATGATTTCCCACAGTAAACATTGACTAAAACTACGTTAGTAATAGAGTGTAATGTCATGGTGCTAGTTCTCTATTTTAATATTTACACTAGCCGACGCTTGCGACTTCGTGCCCGTAATCATCCGCTCCTATGGATCGTAACGTGATGATATATAGCCTATAGCCTTCCTCGATAAATGGGCTATCTAACACTGAAAGAATTTTTCAAATCGGACCAGTAGTAGTTCCTGAGATTAGAGAAGAGAGATTCTTATTCATGTCGAGGACATCCTTAAACTTGATTTCTCTCTTGTCACGTCAGCAAAAATCCTGTTATCTCCATGGGGCCGATACCGCCACACTACTGTACAGTTTACAGCCATAGTCGTCACCAGACGAGCTGGCTCAAGTGTATCGGAATAGAGGTTATATAATTGTGGGTCAATTACACTTAAATCAACTTTTTACTTTTAAAAAAAACTTAAAAAGTAATGAACAAAACCTGTAAGTGTAATATACCGTTTGTCGCGAGTGAAATATAATTTAAGGAAATCCGGGACACGATCTAAAATACCGGGACTGTCCCACTGAATCCGACCCTGACAACTTTAACAGCTTTGCTTATGACCTTAGATGTACCCTCTTTCATTACGCCATAAATATGACAAATGTCTAAAAGGAAAGTAATTAAAATGGTTAAAAATATTATCATTCGGTCGTTTAGGCCCGGCGGTATTTGGAAGGTTATTACGGGAATACATCATAATTTAGGCATTTTTTTTAAATTATTTCATAAGAGTATTTAACAGCCTATAATAGGCATATCTTTTGAAACACAATATTATAGATAAGCCACATAACATATAGATGTTATGTAGCTTATCTATAATTACCATGACGGGGTAAGATTGGCCCACATGCGGGGGCCATTAATGCTGCGGATTGCTGAAACCGCAGCATTTTTTCTTCAGTCCTCTTCTCCACTCTATCTTCGAGAATACAATCAGTACGAAACAAGAGAGTATCTTTTGTTTTGTCTATGTTCATGGGCGACGGTGACCACTTACCATCAGGGGACCATCTGCTCGTTTGCAGCTTATCTACCATAAAAAAATAGAACTTAAAACCAACATGTTGGCCAGACTTACCCTCCCCTTGTTCTAGTATACTCGTTTGGTACTTCGGGTTCTCGTTCAGGGTCCACTGAAACCGTAGCCCTTATTCCCCTTTCTCACTCTATCTTAGAGGTGGCAACGCATCGACAAAACAAGAGTCACTCTCTTGTATTGCCGATGTCCATAGGTGGCGCTGGTCACTTACCATCAGGTGGGCCGTCTCCTCGTTTGTAGCTTAACTGCCATAAATAATAAAATGAATAGAGCCTGGATCTTGTAACCTAGAAGCAGGCTGAAGGACTCATGACCTCGCTACCCAATAATAAAATATATAACTCTTACTAGCTGACCCGGCAAACGTTTTGCCATATAAATTTGGGGTGGGCCACCCTTATTACTTAAGGGGATGAAAAATAGATTGTAGCCGGTTCTCAGACCTACTGAATATGCATATAAAATTTCATAAAAATCGGTTGAGCCGTTTCGGAGGAGTATGGTAACTAACATTGTGACACGAGAATTTTATATACAAGATGATACTTGATAAAAGAGACCTAACATCACGACTTTATAGGGGTAGAAGTTAGTCATTTTCAGGACAAGGTTTGTATAACAGAAAATGTGAGTGAGACAGAAGAGTGAGCGAGTGAGTGAGATGGACCACTGTATATCAGAGACATAATATGCATTATAGAACATACATTCAACGGAAATAGTATATTCATAGTTGCGGGTGACAGAGTAAGAATTAATAAATGAGTGAGTGAGCGAGTGAACGGTTTTAATTCACCTGCGACTTATAAATAAAAGTTTCAACTGTGGATAAAACGTCAATATTTTCTAAATTTATAAGCAATAAAATGTTAAAGAAAACGTATTCGCATTCATATTTAATGGTTCGAACTTCTGGTTAGTGGAAGTGGGGCGTGTCTTCAGTTGTATAAGTGGTTATAACTCACAACTACGACGTATATTCCTGGAAACTTTAAATTGATTATTGATTCAAGATGCCATCGCCAAGGTTTGAAGGTCTCAATATGTTTTAATTTATAAAGTTGAGAGCAGGTATAACTAGGTGATCCTGAAGAAGAGAAGAAGTATCTGTATTGTGATTATAATATGTGGGTATTAGCAAATACAGAGAGAGGGCAAAATAAATATTATAAATAAAGTTTGGGCCCGATCGCAAGCATTTCTCCGAGTACAGTGCTAGTGAGTGGACGTGTCCATATCCGATAATGTACAAGTGGTTTATCTTATTACTTAATACCCTAATAGTGCAGTGATTGTCACTAAACTGAGTGATAGTAAGGAACACTACAGTATCCTAAGACCTTGATAATGGTAGTTCTGCCCCCGATAGTTAAAAAAACGCATCTAACATTTTTGTCGAAATTGAGTTATTTATATTGCCGGAATCAAGAAAAAAAGGCGCATCTGATAGTGATTTCCATATTTTGTTATCTCACTCTATTACAGATTTATTATAGAGAAATGGGCGCAATTATAAATTTTTTTCTATTAGTCAGAAGATGAAAAGACGGATTTCGTTATAACTTAATTGAAAAGGCACATTTACGTAGAAAAGCCATTTAGTTTTATAATATTCTTCTAAGTTCGGAAGTTGAAAAGACACATGTTACAGATAGGAAATTGATTAGACGCAACTGACCTTATGCGTCTTCGATACTAGTTACAAAAGTCATGCACAATAAGAAGAAAAGTCATCATCTGTCACCTTTCAACCTCCTTCATCAAGTTTTTTTCGAGCGCATTTAGTACATATACGTCTTTGGCCATTCTAGAAAAAGCCTAACTCATAAGTAGTGCATCATTAAAATTAGAACCTTTACTTTAGCAAACTTTTATTGTTGTCTCATCGTTGTAACGTAATTATTAAAGCTTGTAAATAATTAAATACTTTTTAACTTCGGAATGATAATCTATTAGTATACTAAATGCTTAGATAAAAAGACGTATATAACCATATGCGCCTTATCTTCTTGAAAGTGGAAGTTAGCGAATGAACTTATATAATCATACGAGATTGAAAGGACGCAAATGGTTATTAGCGCCCTTTCAATTAAGCGTAAGATATTTTACTCGATTTCTTTTTTGCTAAGATGAAAAGAATTTTATGAAATAACTTATTAAATTAATAAATGTAGTGTTATTTTTAATTAATAGAAATCAAAGATGAATACTTCAGCCATCATTCATTTTCATGATTACATAAATGTACATAATTCATTTTTATTTATATTTTCTTTTAGAGACAGCAAAGAAATTTCTGATTCTGACATTCAAACATTTTTATTAGATGCGTCTATTCAACTATCGGGGGCAGAGTTATAAGGACTATTCTCTAAATTAGTCAAAAGGTTCAGAATATACCCACTAAAAACCAAATTCAAATAAAAAGATAATTATTACACAAAAAAGGCTCCAAGAAGTACAAGCCCAGAGCATAATAAATTCACGATACACGCTTGACCATCAAAAGAATACAGACTGCTAATACTTAAGCATTTGGCAATACCACATGTTTGATGGTCATAGACTTGAATGTCTTACTCGGAAGATCCGAGTTAGATCCTGGAACACACCAGTGACAATTCTGAGTTATGTGTGTTTTATGCAATTAAATATTTTTGACTTTAACGGTGAAAAAAAACATTGTGAGGAAACTTTAACGCCCAAGTTCTCTAAAGTTCTCAAAGGAGTGTGAAGTCTGAATTCGCACTGAGTCTGTGTGGTGGACTACGGCCTAACACCCTCCTCATTCTGAGGAGTAGACCCGGCTCAGCAGTGGGCCATTAATGGATTGTGGTGATGATGATACCACTATAGAGACAAATTACCAACAGAAATTTACGTTCGTATAAATAATATGTATAGGTGGTATTATTGAAAAACAGAAATCCTAAAAAAAACACTAGATATTTAAATCATAATTTATTTTATAAAATTAAATTATTGTCTTAAATCCTAAACATCAGTAGCGGATTCTCCAAATCGAAGGAACCCATCCTTCTTCTTCCTTGCACTCGTCTACTTATCTTTAAAACTAGCATCTTTATTGATCCGAGTAATCTTACCCTGCATCTCCCGTGGGATTCCATGACGCTCAGTCATATGCCGTCTTACAGTTGCTGGTTTAGCATATGTGGCTCCACATTTATTACACAGATACATATAAACCCTATCATGGTTACTGTTAGCATGGGCTAACATCTCACCTCGTAGGTAAAACTTCTTCGGACATTGAGGACATTGGACTTTCTTCTCAGCATGGTACAATAGATGCTTCTTCCAAATCCCTCGTCTCCTGAAAGTTAGGCCACATTTTTCACAAGCATAAGGTCTTTCTCCAGTATGTATCCTTTCATGTTCTATTAAATCGAATTTTCTTGGAGCTTTGAATGGACATCGAGAGCATTGAATGTATGGACCAACACCATGACGACATACTTGATGGAATTGGAGTTCAGCTCGTATAGGGAAACCTTTGCCGCAATGTTCGCAAATGAATCTGTAGACAATATATTATAATATTAATATTGAAAAATTTGAAACCACTTTATCACTTTGGACGTGACAGAAACCCTTATAATTAACAAATTTAAAATAATAATCTTTGCTAAACTAGACAAATGACAGCAGAGTGCTCTATAAATGACAAAAAAGCAACAGATATAGAATTTTTATTCAGACCTAATGGCTTCTTGCCTTTCAAATATTACGTAGGCATCTCCCTCCTCATTCTCATCAGCGTAATTGACGTCACCATGTAGACCACCCGTCCCCCATGTCATCAAAAACAGGCATAGGCAATAATAATCTTTGGTTTTAATCATTCATCTTTACCTACATAAGATTTTTAGTTCAGGGGCTCAAACCCACTCGGAAAGTGGATCTGCGACTGGAACATCTTTTGTATTGTTAAAATTATGGTAGTAAGTAATTTTAATATAACTATAAGGTACAAAAAGTGGCAGGCACTCGATTACTCGATAGATTACAATCATCATCGTAACGAGTAACGTAACGTATAACGAGCTTGATTTTTTACCCAAGATTGTTTAACAAACCCCCCCCGCAAACCTCGGGACTCGCGCGGTTGCCCTTTATCAAAGTATAATTTTAACTTTGCGCATTATTGTAATCTTACGTAAGAACCATCGAGACTCCCTCCCACCCCCTTGTAAGAAAAAATAAGATATGGTGGAGGGAGGTCCTCCACCCCTAAATCGTCATACGTAATTAATGAATGGCTCCTTCCTCCTTATTGATAGTTATGATGTTGTTATGACTTTCGAAGTTGACATAACTAATACTTTTGACAACATTAAATTGAGAAGCATTCTTTCGAAGTTGGCACACCTGCTAGCTTATTAGTTGTGCCATACTATAAGGTCTTATACAAAATAGGACAGAATATGTACAGAATATCCAGAAAATTTTAAATTGAAAAAAAAAATTGTAAAAATTATACAGCATTTTGATTTGAAGCTAGACTGTTTTGTAGTCTTCAATTTGCTCATAATACAACTTGATTGTAGCAATACTTAGAAATTGAGTTGATCACATGTAATTTTGTATTTATTACCTTCTGAGAATGATGGATGTATTAATATCAAATTATCTGTTTTTTTATTTTTATTTAAAGCGATTAGAAACCTATTTAACCCAAACAATTAAACATTAAATATGGATTGTGTCTATATCTGTTTTTGTTTGTGGTAAATCTATGGGACAGTAACTTTTTAAATAAAAATATAATTGTTTTTTAAATAATTTAAATAGTAAGTAAAATCTGCTATAAAATCTTTCAGTCGGTATTAAATGGCCATATTAAAATACATTACACCGGTCAATACGGATTTTGAGTCTGACTATTTTTTAAGATAATATAGTTTTTTGGGTAGTTTGCTTTTCTAGATAATTTCATAGTATTTCGATGAATAAGGTCTGGACCCTATTTTGCATCTTAGTGAGATACAAAAAAAGTTTTTTTAATACTAGGAGTATGGTTCACATACTACTATATACACATACATACACTCTATACAGTGCAGTACGCGACGTGTCGCCATTTTGTTTTAAAGTATTACCAACTATTATTTTATTATCCACTAAGAACTTTAAAACTTAATTATCAATATTAAACAGGCAATAGCAAACGATTTTTTAAACTGTTTAAATAAGAGAACATGTTTTTTAATTTGTTGACTTGTATTGTATTCAAGGAAATCATTCACCACAGATATAATTATATTACTTCATTCATTATTGTATCATCTGTGTAACATCTATATTCTCTATGTTCATCATGGTCAAAATATTTTCTTTTCCTTGTAAGTTATAATAATAAGAGAAATATTATTGAATAGAACATGCAGAGGACACATCATTGCATTCACTCGCTCACTCTTCTGTCTCACTCACACCTTGCCCTGACAATAGCTAACAACCGAAATAAATAATTAATCTCAATAGATTCCAAATTCAAATTTGTGTACGTAAAATTTAAATTTGGAATCTATTTTTAATCTGTAATTCAATGATTTTGAGTTAAGATTGATTATTAATTTCGGCCATAATTGATTCCAAATTCAAATTTGAAATCTATTTTTAATCTGTAATCCAAAGATTTTCTATTGTACACAACATAAGAGTCAATCCATTTTTATTTACAGAAATAAAAGATTTAAAAAAGTAAACAATATATACCTGCATCCATTATGCCTCTGCATATGATGATCATAAGTCAACTGGTTCGCCAGCACCTTATTACAAACGTCACACACCATAGACTGCTTCATTTTCTTCTTAAATTTTATACTCTGTGTTACCATGCATTTTCTTTTTAACTTCTTTTTCCTTACAAATGGTTTGTGTTTTATCGTTGTAATTACATCAGAACACATCATTTTTTCAATATCATCTAGTAATTTATCATCATCTTCACAATTGGATATTTCAGAACTACCCTCATTTATTTCATCTTCCAAAGCTTTAGAAGTTTCCGGAACAAATTCATCCTCAGCTATAGTTTGTTCAGTCTTTACGTTTGTTCTAGAAAATTCTTCTGGAAAGTATAACTTAACCAAAGAGTACTCAACAACCTTCTCTTTTACATTTCCATTATCAAGCTGATTAAGTATTTTATCACTTGATTCGCATAATAGCTTGAATTGAATAGCTTGTTTTAATAATTTTAAGCACTGGCAACACATAGCCGGTGGGTAATTATTTTTAAATGATATATTGGCGAACTGTAATACAGCTTCACCATAAGCAGTGAGACTGTTACTTTTATTTTCATTAACTAGCAACACCATATTGTTTTTATTACCATAATTAAGACATAGTCTACATATGTATTTGTGAAGTTCTTCATAGTTATTCATTGTTGCAAGCGGTATATGTTAAACAGCGACAACATTCATTTATTTAATTATTTTTTATATATTCATTGTTGGGAGTGGTATATGCTAAACAGCGGCAACATTCATTTATTTAATTATTTGTTATATATTCATTGTTGGGAGTGGTATATGTTAAACAGAGGCAACATTCATTTATTTGATTATTTTTATTAATATTTTATTCAATATCTTTCACTCACAAGGTTTGTTTATTCTTATTAATTTTAATTAGTTTTTAGTCTTCTTCTATACTTCTTTACAGTCATCATCTATCTCTGTACTTAATTTCATCAAAATAGGTTCAGTGGTTTCACTCTATGATATTACTTCTCTTTAAATAATAAGCTTGAGTTCTTCATAGTCCAAAAGGCAACCCTCATATACTATACAACCTCAATACTTCTCGGTCATTTGCTTCATTGCTGAAGGTCATATTCACTCTGATCCAGGGTCTGGGTCACGATATGACCTCTCTCCAGTCAATCCTATCCTCGGTTTTCCTCAGAGCTGTGGTCACTTGGAGGCCCGTGAGGTTGTTAACTTGGTCCGACCACCGTGCAGCGTCAGGCTTGTCCAGGCTGTCGGGCTGCCTTCGCGCTGTGTCCAAAGAGAGGACACGTTGGTAGCAAATACTTGTAATAAACCTCAACACTAACAATGTTTATTTATTATCTGTTATTTAAATTCCAACTTTACAAACTAGTGAAGTGAAGTACAGTAGTTTTTCAGTTATTCATTTTTAAAAAGCAAAGATCACACACTCCATACAGATTCGTCACATATTTTTTTTTTAAATTTAAATTGTAATTTTATTTTCTTTTGCACAGAATATTTTGTTAGTCGCTTTATATTATTTTTTAATTATATAAACAGTGCAATTGTTTTGTTTATACAAATGTCAGTTTCAGCTTGACATTTACAATTTGACGTTTGATAGTTACTGCTGCGTTTTGTTATTGCTTTGGACATATTTCATTGTTTGGAATTGTTTACGTGACATATATTATACTGTAATTATTAATTTTAAAACATTATTACATTTACACATTAATATTACTAGTCGTGTATTAATCAATTATAGTAGCCGGCAGCTAACTATTGGTATGAGAAAAAATAGTGGGAGAAAGTTGCGCATTGTAAATTTAACTTTATGAAGCTCGAATTAGTGATGCATAATCCGTTAATCGATTCAATCAAATGTAACACTCGATTTTATTTATTATCAAGTTTTAATCGATTTAACGTCAAGCTGTATTAGTTTTTTCACACTATTTGTATCGTATTTTTTTAATTTTCGCCAGCCAAACAGTGAATACAAAAGTTTATGTTAGTTTTTACCTAATTTAAAATTGTTAAATGTTGTTATTAAAAGTAAATCAGAGTAGTGGTATATTATCTATCATAATTTTATAATATTATTATTGGACACTAATTAATTTAATACTAGCAACATTTCAAACCAAAAAACTCCATTACGATTCGAAATATATGTCTCTGTGAAGGTAGAAAACAAACGAAACTTCAGATGTCTCAGTAATTTTATGGTTCCTTAACAATGATAGTAGCATTTTTAACTACAATAGCAAAATGAATCACTACAACACAATAGACTAAACAGAAATGGCCAATTCTTAGTTAAATTTGGTATATTACAACATTATACGATTTTAACACTTATTACTTTTGTAATAAGGTTGACAATGCTATAAAAATGGTGTATAAACATTCATGCTGGAGCACAAATGAGAGAGAATGTATTTAGAGACGTGCCACGGGTTGTACGGCCATCATTTCCTGGATCTGTCTAAATAGAAACATTAAACGCAATATTGAATTCTGTGGGTATATCTTAAAATATGTTGTAAATAGCTACACTGATAACTTAATTTTTAATCGATCATTAAACTGTTCGACCTATAGAATTGTTTGATTATAATTACACGATCATTTTTGTAGTTATTTTGTATTAGATCACGGGTAAAAGTTTTATAAAAATTGTTTTAGCGTTTTCAACATTTAAACTGTCCCTGGACTTCCACAAATTGGTTAAGCCATTCTTGAGTTTTAGCAAGATGAACGAACATCAATTAGTTTTTATTTAAAAAAATATTTCGCTTCGCTGAGAAATGATAATCGCGGATATCTATCTATATGAACGACTAATAAAAACTAATATTCAATTAATTAATATATTAAAACAATCAAGTGTTTGGTTTATAATAAAATTTTAATATAGCATAAGAACGAGTATCTTATAGTACTTTAAGCCCATAAGCTATCTGTGACTCACACTGTGTTACATCATGAAAGAAAGACAATACAAAAAAAATCTCATATTAACTCAATGTTAAAGTTTGCTATTTGTTGTTTTATGACATGAAAACGGCGGAACGGATTTTATTGAAATATTGCACACAAATACTTTATAACCTGGATTATCAGATAGGCTACTTTATCCCGAAAAAAATCGTGATTATTGTGGGATAGTAATAGGGGTATAAAGTATGAAACTGCCGTTTTATTGTAATAGGTACTTCGAATTGACATAGAACCTGCAGGGTCGAGATTTTTGAGTGAAACTTTTTTTATATCGTTGGGTATGATATGAAAAAAGGAGTTCTTCTTTTAAAAAATGTGCAACATTTGATTATCTACTCGGAAATCAGTTTTCTGTTGAGAAGAGCTGGCCAGAAACATAAAAGCAATGTAAATTTCTTGGTTTAAATAAGATTTCTTTTTTCCTTAGTGTTGTAAAAAGCTATTACTGGATGGGGCCTAGTATTCATTAATAAATGGTTTGTTGAGTATAATATATCTTTTATTTCTTTACATTGTTACGACTCTGGCTTCTGATCATACTACCAATAAATATTATATTTACTTTTTTGTTAACTCCTCATCCAAAGGAAAAGACCAAAAGGAGAGAGGAGGTTACAACAAGAAAGATGGATACTTCGAAAATTTGAGTGATTTTTGGATACAAGTTCCGACGCGGATCCAACGCGGCAGAAACAACTCGCAATGTTAATGTTGCGTTTGGAGAGGGGACTGATAATGAAGGCACCGTGCGATTTAGGTTTAAATGCTCCAAACTACCCAGGAATTAGCAGCATGGTTTAACGTTACTGTTTAACGTTAAAATGGGTGCCTCATGATTTGACTGATCTGCAGAAAGAAACGCGTGTTGCCTTGTTGAATCGATACAGAAATGAAGGAATATTGGATCGAATTGTGTGACATGTGATGAAAAGTGGATTCTTTACGTTAACCAATGCCTAACCAATGACTGAAAAATGCAATGCCTGACCCTGGGTCACACGCCGCAACAATGTCCTAAAGCAAAGTTTACCAATAAAAAGGTAATGGTAACTGTTTGGTGCTCTCAGCATTGTGTTATTCACTATAGTTTTCTCCGATCAGGTCAAGCAATAACGGCAGATGTCTTTTGTCTACTCTGCCGAACTCCGAACAATGATAGCAAAACTAGCAGTGAAACAGCTCCGACCCATGAATCGATCTTCACCATTATTGCTCCATAACAACGAGAGACCTCATACAGCGCGAGAAACCATTTTAACTTTACAGGAATTGCAATTAGAAACCATTCGACACCCTCCGTATTCGCCAGACATTGCTGCAACGGACTACCATTTTTTTCCTGGTTTGGACAATTTTCTATGTGATAAAAAGTTTTCTTCTCAGGAGACAGTACAAAATGTTTTCACACAGATTAATTCAACATTTATCGAATCTGGATCACCAGAGTTCTAGAGCAAAGTCATAAATGACCTTCCTATTAGATGGGAGCAATGTATAGATAGTAATGGTAATTATTTTGATTAAATAAATATTTTAAATTAAAAAAAAACTAATTTCAATTTTTCAGTGCAAATCAGCAATTTCATACTTTAACCCCTAATATTAAAATATGTTTACCGTCGTAAACAAGTTATATTATGGGTGTATTTTTCAAGTTTCTACATGTGTCTTAAAACTAAAAAAAGTGAGTCTAGTGAGTGTAGTTCGTGTTTGGGGCTAGGACTGAATTTGGCAACGATCTGGTGGCGATGGTCCTAAGGTCCTTGCAGAACGTCATGCGATGTTGCGGCTCTATCTTAGAGTTTCGTAACAAACGGCTTAATATTTTTATTCAGCAACAAAATGATATCGAATTTGAAATTATCCTTGGCTAAACACACGTATATGTATATACGAATCCAGGGCAGGTCGACTAATTTATAATATTAGTTAGATTATGTTATATATTTAATACCTGTAATTATAAATAATTTATGAAAATTATATAACAGCTCGTATCTGATGTTAATTTTGTGCTGCATCGATACTGGTCGTTATAATATTAGTATTTGATGGTAATTATTAGCTTTAATTAAGTTGTTAATATCTATTAAGTTGATAATTTAGCTTAAATGTTTACTATATGTTATTTTTAAACATTTTTATAACAATATTTGGAGTTGTAAATTTTCAAGGATATGATAGAATTT
The DNA here is from genome assembly GCA_905147385.1 of Limenitis camilla. Classification (NCBI taxonomy): domain Eukaryota; kingdom Metazoa; phylum Arthropoda; class Insecta; order Lepidoptera; family Nymphalidae; genus Limenitis; species Limenitis camilla. The sequence goes on from LR990247.1 coordinate 11,223,687, forward strand.
TTTTTTCTCAACTAACGCCAGTTTTAAAAGTATTTACAATTGAAAAAGAATAAATAAATTGATGATAGTCTGTTATAATTAGTTATGACTTAAATTTTAATTAAAAAAAAATACTAAATTAAGTTGGAAAAGATAAACAATTTTCACATGATGTGAAAAACATTGTTACGTCACGTAGTGTGACACACCATGCTACTGTCGGTAAATAATAGGTATGTGTGACATCACTTGTCTTTTCGAAAACGCATATTTTATATTAATTATTTAAAAAAAATAATTACGGAATCTTTTTCTTTTAAGTTAATAAACCCCTTAGTTTCCATAGCAATGTTTGTTTATACTGGTAAATCATATCGATTATGGTATTAAAAACATCGATATTTTCATATTTTAATTCGTCAGTAAGAATGTAACAAAACACAATCACATATGAAATTATATTCCGATATGGATACTCCTTGAGGTCAACAATTAAACTAATGACACTCTTTTCGTAATCAAATCAATATTTAATGGTTTGAACTTGTTATGCAGAACATGTGTCTGTGAGTAGTCGTGTAACTGCCTATTAGTCACTACAACGAATAATTCTTAGAAACTTTATATTGATTATCGATTCTATAGTTCAGTGGGTCATACTAGCCAGCGACTTTATTAAGAAATTTATAGTACATTTCTATTCTTACTTTATCGGTACGGTACGGTGACATGTAAAAGAATCTAACATATCTAACATAGATAGCAAAAACTTTCGCCTTCACTGCTCAGATCGAGCAACCAAACCAAAATAATAATATTAATGATCAACAAGATATAAATTAGTAATAACACTGTCTTCACACTTACACTGTAAATCTGAAAATACTTGTCAAACTGTCGCTAATGCATTGCAGCTATATAATATTTGTATTTTTATTTAACTGATAGAAATTACTAAACAGTAATCAATCAAATATATACCAACAGTGCTGCCAGGAGTACCAAAAAAAAATATAACTACATTTAACTATTTTTTATCGAATGTGTTTAACAAAATTTTGTACAAAAAATTAGTTATAATTAATGCGTCAATGTCAATGTGCAAAAGCGATTAAACTGTTTTCACAAATTTTATCGATTATTCGTATTAAATTTAATCGATAATGCGTTAGGACAGCACTAAGGTAAACTGTCAAAAGTAAGATAAATTACTAAACGAAACAAAACAAAGCAAAAAAATCAAATTACGTAAATAACAATCGACGTGACATAATTAAGATTTTAAGGTTAATAAATGTCAACGTCAAATCTGTCACTTTATATTGCGTTTTGCTTTTCCTGTTACAGAAAATAATAAATCATTTATTTTTAAATGCTGTAGGACATCCGTATCCTGTCTAAGGACGATGTTAAAGGGTGCAAATATCACGATACAGCGGATCGGCATAAAGCGATAATTTTCATAGAGACGACTTCCATTGACGCGATGTCATCATATAGTTTATACTAATTCTGACAGATGGCGCTACTATTGTTTGTTAAAAGTTCAGACGGACTTATACTCAGGCTGCGTTTTCACCAGAGATCGATCGATCGCGAGGATGTGTAGTAGAGGATGTGTTTGTCAAGAATCAATAGAATTGCTTCACTTGTCAATCGGTATAATCTAACAAATTAAATTTGACATAAAATTAGCTGACATGATTGCACTGATTTGCATTGGACACCACTATCTCACTGACTCACTCAGTCTTTTCGCAGCTTTTTTTTACAAACCTTGTCGTGACAATGACTAACACAACAAAAGCATTATGCGATTTGGTGCAGTCGTCCTGCAGTTAAGCGCGCACAAACATACATGGGATACATTTTTATTTATATAGATCCTTTAACAATAGTTATCGCTTCATTATGTCTAGAAAGCAATTAATTTGGAAAATACCGTAAAATTAAAAAGGTTCAAAGAATAACAGAGGATTTCTTCGGAAAAACAAGCGGTGTGAATGTTAGGGCAGTTTCTGACCCCATTACATCTTATTGGTTCGTTGTGCTTCCTATTTAGGGACTTGTTGCGACTCCATAAATGTTTAACGATCTTTTTAATGGTAGAAGGGAAGAGAACCAAAAGCGCAGCGGTTATTAGGATAAGTTTATTTTTCGGTAAGTGAGAGTGTGACCACAAATTACATAAATAATTAATCATTACCAAATTAAAACTAATAAATATAATAATTTTACCCGTGCGGGGACGGGTTAGAATACAATTCCCCTCTGCCGCTGAGAGAGCATCTCGTAAGAGCCGAGTACCCCAACCCTTGGTGGTAAGGAATCTGTTCCCCGACTGGCTTGCGACCACCTGAATGCGAATCCGACCGCCAAGTGTATTTGACGCGTTCCAGCCGAGCCGCATGTGGGCCAGATCTATCCCTCCCTCTCCCATCCCATTTTTGCTGTGATTCTAATGAACACCGAGTTCTTGCTCAGGGTCCATTGAGGCCGCAGCAGTCTTGTCTTCGCTCTCCCTCCTCACTCTATCTCGATGGTCTGTTTTGTCGATGTCCATGGGCGACGGTGGCCACTTTCCATCAGGTGGATCGTCTGCTCGTTTGTCCCTTGTCTATCATAAAAAAAAATTATAAAAAATATTGGCGTTGCGACAGCAAACACAAAGTTCTCCATTACATGATAACACTTTAGATAACAAATTAGATTCAACTGAGCTCTCATTGTGATATTCATATACAGTGTAAACTCAATATAACGGTACCGAGGGAATTCTATAGCGTTACATGGAGTTGTCGTTAAATGGAGAAAATACAAAAATCCGAACAAAAACAACGCTTTTTATGTGTGGTCTGTTGGGAGTTTGTCTTTAAATCAAATGACGTTACATGAAGTTTATATTATACTTTAATTCGAATCATTATAACCTTTAAAGTTTATTATTTATGCGTAAATAATTAAAATGCTTAATACTTTGTTGATTGTAACTGATTAAAACACGATTTTTCACAACCCGATAAATTGTTTATTTAAATCGATATTCCCAGTTTATTCGTATCGATATTTATTCCTGAATCATGCAAGAAATTTATTAAGTATTCAATTATTTAATCATAAGAATGATCAAAAATATTAAAAAAGGAATAATAGTTTTTAATGAAATTAATCAAAAGTGTAACTTTTGTAAGCTGTTACAGTGGCGCCAAAATTAATAAAAAACTGAAGGAAAGTAAAAATTGAGTTATGAATCGATTAATAGAGAATCGATTCTAGTGCAATCCTAGTTGATAAAATATTTTGAGGTTTCGGAAAAAATTAAAAATTTTAAGACAATGTAAAATAGTCCTTAGAGACTTATTGTTTTCACCTCATACAGAAAATTAATATTTTAAATGAGCGATAAAAATATGAAAACATAACGCTGACGTTTGCTTTCAAATCTCTACTAGGGATGTACCATCAACTCCTTATCGATATTTTCAAAGCCCTTCAAACTTTTCACACTAAATTCCTTCGAGGTTAAAAAATAAAGCCAATTAGGTACTTCTTAAACTTTTCCGTTCCAAAACGGTTTTCCCAAATAATGTCCATTGAGCCATGAAAACGACATTTGAAATGACTTACCACTTCCAAGGGTAGAAACTTTTCTGCGGTGATTTTTAATAAAATACTTTAATTACGCATTTGCTATTCAAACTCTACGGGAAATCGGCTTTCAAAAGTTCAGAAGTTTTCAAGGGTTTAAGGTTTTGTTTAATGGAGTATATTGATTTTATCTGTGGGGTTATTAATTGGTCACATTTAATCATTAAAGTTCACGGTGTAATAATAACAGAAACTGTCACAGTGCTATTTCTACTGTGTTCCTTTTAAGTAACGACAAATTATTTTTGGATGCTGTTGAAACGAATGTCGGTCATGTTAAATAACAGAATCTGTCACACAAGTGTGTTTATTGTGTTACCTCCTCTTAGATTAAGAAAAGTTTTATTAAAAGCTATTATGACAATGGTTGGTCATGAGACCATAACAGAAGCTGTCATACTGGTGTGTTTATTGTGTGTGGGTAACACGGGGTACGACAAGAATTATTGGAAACTACGATGACTACTGTCGGTTATGTGACTCTAACAGAAACTCTCATACTGGTGTGTTTATTGTGTTATACCCTCTTAGGTTACAGTAACTTCTATTCTAAGCTGTTGTGGATATTGTCGCTCACGTTACAATAATAAAATATGTCATATCGGTGTATTTATTGTGTAATACTTCCAAATTAATTTTATCAATAATCTACCCTCCAATTTAGGTTCTTTTGTAGCCTGAATTTACTTGAAATTCTTGCCTAAAACTCTATTTAAAATTCGTTCAATATTTTCGCTAGCCAATTTTCTCAGCATGTAATGGTAGATAGGTTTGCGTAATAGCTTCCGTCAATCATGACGCCTTTAAATAGTTCTGACCGCAACCTTAATGGGTTCTACGCCCGTTGCCTGGTTTATGCATTTAATATTAGATGGAAAACAAAAAGTATACAGCAAAACCGAAATTTTACTCACTGTTATTCCTTCTGGGTAGTTCGCGGGTCTGACACACCTAATATCAGGTTATCTCTATTTAATTTCATTAATCTGATAAGAAGCGCAGTGATTGCCCAATGGTTTGGACGTTGATAACTACTCTACTCGGGAGGTCCGAATTCGATCCCAAGATCCAGGAACACACCTCTGACTTTTCTGAGTTTGTATGTTTTTAAGCAATCAAATATCACTTGCTTTAACGGTGAAAGAAAACATCGTGAGGAAATTTGTACTCCTGAGAGTTCTCCATGTTCTCTGTCGGTGTGTGAAGTCTGCCAACTCGCAGTTGGCCAGCGTGATAGACTATGGCCTAATCTATCCTCATTCTGAGGAGGAGACCCGCCTCAGCAGTAGGCTATTAAAAGGGTGATGATGATGATGAATCTGGTAAGTCCTGATACGAATTCTATTCCGGTATGAATGAATTCTATGCCGGAGTAAGTCGGACTCGTGCACCGAATGTTTCGAATTTAAGACCAAACTTAACAACTGCAATCATTGTAAAACTTTTGTTCAAATACAATGACATATTTCAAATTAAAGCAGCAGCAAAAAATTGTTTTTTGTGATGACCACAAATGATTGGTACGGAAGTTCCTTATGGGGCGTAGCGGAGAGGGGGAGGGGTACCCTAGCCGAAAAAAAACGTCCGTAACGTTAAAATAGCGTAAGATTTTTATTGAAGCAGACATCTTCAACCAATTGAGCTGAAATTTTGTATACAAGTTTAATTTGGATGACAATGCGTGATTAATGTATGACTTCATTGTAAATCCAACATGGTGGCATATCCAAGATGGCGGACTAGTTATTTTTAATGCACTTCTACAATACGGGTATCAAATGAAACGCCTTGCTAAGAATAATTCGAAAAATAAAGTGACGTCAATTTAAATCGAATATGGCGTACTTACTATTTTATGTCTATTTTTTTTAAATATTATTATACATATAGGTCAAGTTGGTAGCGCTGATTGGTGATAGTCGAGTGATTTCATACAGTCAACATTGTCTAAAGTAGTGCGAGTGTAACGTAGGTCTTCCTTATTAAAAATCACGTGATGTTTATTTTGCCAAGACTCACTTCAGTATGTCAATTGATTTCACACAGTGAACATAGTCTATAGTAGTGCAAGTGTAGTTTAGCAAAATAAAACGAGTAAACAAAGTATTTTACAATTTAATATTTATCTGTTATTAATTGGTACAAGAAATGGCGAAACAAACTCAGCCAGGAGTGCCAACGTGACGGATGAGACGTATTCATTTATTAGTCTTTTAAACTGAAAACAACACAAAACAAATTAATTAATCATTCGAAGTAAATAAAACTAAAATATTATTTTCGGCAAAAGTTGTTATTTTTCTAGTTAGAAAATTTTATATTATTAATTATGGCAGTATTTAAAATTTGAATTATTATTTGTTTATCGTAGTTTTAACAATTCAGCAAATAAAAGTTTCGTAGTTGATCTACATTTTCTTTATGTCCACATCCAATGTGCTCAACTATTCCGCAATCACCAAGAAAAGAAAAAACATAGAATTAGCATTTATATACGAGTATCATAACCTCCAGACTATTTTTACCAGAAATGATTTTATCCGGGATAACTAATTTCATAATAATTTGTTTTTTATGGCAACATCGCATCAATCGAATTGGTCGTGAAAATCACGATGCTCAGTCATGAGCTATCGACTTAAGGAGAAGGATACGGATACTTACAGTATGACAGCTTGACTAGAATATCGTACTGGGGGTTATACCTTAGATTTCAGCGTTACTGCTAGTTTGTTTTCGGGTTATCACAGTAAGGGATTTGCTTCACTTGTCTCATCTTTTTATTTTGTTCTTTAAAAAGTGGCTGTAAGAGATAAAAATGTAGAAGATGATTCTCTAAGAGTCATCGTATTTGCTATGAACTAAGAAATAACAAATTTTAATATTCAGAAACAATATGTAAAGAATGATACGATAAAAGAAGTATGAAGATCGTATCAGATATACCTTAATACTCGAATAAAATTTCATAAATATATGAAACTCATATTTCGCTGTCAAAAGAACAATATAAAAAATCTGAGAAGGTAAGAATTTTTATATCACACCGAGAACCCATGACTTCTATAAACGAGGATCATGGGTTGAGTTATGAGAGCTTATACGTAACTGTGCAGGTCGAATCGAGCAATTTTGGCGAGGTTTTACGCAGGATATCTTAAGGGATGATACAACAAATTACTTTATATGTTCTGTGGTCCATCTTATGATATACCTATTCCCTACTAGATGGCATTAGTTTCGAAAGACACCATTTTTAAAGCAAAGAAAGGGTTTGGATAATCAAGATGAAGTGAATTGGAAATGCATGCTGAGTAAACTTACCTTAACTACGACACTACAATACTAGTTCCACTACTTCCATGTGCACTGCACGACAACACCACAGAGACTAACTATCGCACTAAAGGTCATATATTGTCTACACGTGGGTATCATTGAAATAAAATAAAAGAACTTCCCGCGAATACTAATTTATAATATAGTCTAATTTATTAACCTGGCTGTTATTTTATTTAAATAGATGAAAAGATTGTTTAAATTTACTCCACTACTAACTACGTTCGTCTCAGTTTACAACTTTTTATTACTTTTAACAAGTTAAGCATTTATTTAAAGTTTCTGTTGAGATCTCTTACATTATTTTAACTTGAAACACCGTGTTCAAGTTGAGTTTCTTAACAACGTACTATTTATTTTCAAAACTATAGGTACTTGTGATAAAATAGTTTAATTTTAGCAAGTTAGTAATTATGATGACGTATTCTCATTTTGGGTTAATGTTTTAATCTTTCTTTCTTACTGTAATATTGTCTTATTTTATCAACACTATTTATTGGAGGATATAAGATGGTTATAGTTTATTTGAACTTGTTAGTTTTATCTCGATAAATTAATGATTTCATAGAGTGAACATTGATTACTATGGTGAAGTATACTAACTGTAAATTTTTATTCATCTTTCTTTAGTGAGAAACGTAACGTGTGAGTGGAGGCGAATGATTTGGCAATCTAAAACGGCTTTGTCAAATAACATAAAATATATTACGTTAATTATGATAGTCAATAAGTATTCAAAATCGTTTCTGTAGCTACCAACAGTTCGGAAAGCAGTTTCCTGATGAGAGGAACTGGCAACAAACTTAACAGTTGCTCTTTTCAAAATACCATTGTTTACATCAGTCTGTTTTACAAAGGTATAATCATTCAGCTGAGCATCAATGTTATTTTGATTCCAAGCTTTATCATCGTTCAAGTAATCTTGTACAGAGAAGTAACAACATTTACTAAACACTTTTTTATTTGAGTTTTGAGTCGCCTAAGTGACAAGTCTAATATAGTCTGTGGGATCTTATTATAGATGCGAACACCAAGCCCCATGAAACTATTACTCAATTTGTGGAGACGAAAGTAAGGCGTTACAAGTTTATTTTTATTTCTAGTATTTATACTGTATGTGTCACTAAGGAGAAGTCTAAAATAATAATAATGCAGTAATTCCTTTGGAAGTGCTTTGTGGTAGGGAATCTGTTTGCGACCACCAGCATACGAATCCGACCGCCATCCTTTGACATTCTAGTCATGTGGGCCAAATCTACCCCCCAATCATATTAATACTGCGGTTCCAGCGAACTCTGGGTTCTTACTCAGGGGCTACTGAATCTGCAGCATTCTTATCTTCGCACACCCTCCTAATTTAAGTATCGAGGCGGCAGCACATCGGCAAACAATCTATTCTCTCTTGTTTGGCCGATCATAAAAAAGGTCCTCATAAAATTATTCGTTTTACACAACACTACTAAGGGTGATAAAAGCAAACATTTAAGATAAAATGTTAGAGTTCCTATATAAGTAAAATAAAACAATAACTAACAATAATATAAAGTGATAATGCGTTATACGCCATTATACGTATAAACTATTAAGGTAATATCACCTCGCTATAGCTCCCCGGAGGTGACGTGGAGTCGTTGTCACTTGAAATAGCGCCCGCGGCTGCTATCAAACTACCCGTTTTATTGGCTTATGTTGTTTCAACAGAAATGTGGTAAAGATACTGTGGTGAACTTGCTAAGTGTTATTATCGCTGAGTCCCACTCGTGGGTGTGGACTTGGTGCAGTAACTTTTATAAGTAATAGCCACTCGCAATAGCTTTGCTTAAATTAATTTGTTTTTACTATCACTCTCCCATTAATTTAATCATTCTATTACTCGCACGCCTGTCTAAAATATTCATCACATGATCACTCGTTCATTCACTCACTAACTATCACACACTCTAAACGTCTAATTGATGCACTCAAACTCAAATACATTGATTCATACAAACAACATGATGACGTTAACATAACCTACTTTTCAACTTTAAATTTATAACACATTCTGATGAAACCTATTACAATGATTTAACAGATTTTTTATAATACTAGCTGTGCCCGCGACTCCGTCCGCGTAAGCCTTATCGCGCAAAAATATCTTTATGTGTATACCTCACCACATGAAGTAAGCAAACAAACATAATGAACTGCAAATGAAGAATTACAAACAAACATAATGAACTGCAAATGAAGAATCACAAACAAACATAATGAACTGCAACTGAAGAATTACAAACAAACATAATGAAGAGCAAATGAAGAATAAGGCGGCATAGCGCGCCGGAAGTGGGGGGAACGGCTTGCTTCTGGCGGATATTATAGAGGCCGGCAAAATTGTACTTACTTACTTAATTAAATAATAGTAATCTTATTAGAAAAAGTTCAATGTTTTACTTGGGAGGTCCGTATGGCAGGTTCGATCCTAGGTACACACCTCTGACGTTCTGAGTTATGTGAGTTTTATGCAATTAAACATCACTTGCTGTAACGGTGAAGGAAAACATCGCGAGGAATCCTGCACTCCTGAGAGTTCCTTAAAGTTCTCGAAGGTGTGTGAAGTCTGCCAACCGGCCAGGGGCCAGCGTGGTGGATTATGGTCTAATTCTGAGGAGTGGACTCGGCTCAACAGTGGGCCATTAACGGGTCGTGATGATGATTATGAATCTTTTTAAAAAATTTAATAGTTGTTTTAAACTTCTTAAAGTATAATAGAAACGCTATTTAAAATGTTCTACTGTAATACTCATTATTTAATATTTTTTTATTAAAACACCTTTAATTTTCCGCAAAACGAAATGTCTGCTATAAGTGGCTGAGAAGTTGGATATAGCGTAGACTACTCAATTTTGACTCGTGTAGGAGATATCATCGAAGAAACTATCCTCATTAGTCTCACCACGAAATGTCTGCTGTAAGTGGCTGAGGAGTTGGATATAGCCCAGACTACTCAATGTTGATGCGCCTAGGAGATACCACCGAAGAAAATATACTCATATATCTCACCACGAAATATCTGCTGTAAATGTCTGAGGAGTTGGATATAGCCCAGACTACTCAATGTTGACGCGTCTAGGAGATACCACCGAAGAAAATATACTCATATATCTCACCACGAAATATCTGCTGTAAATGTCTGAGGAGTTGGATATAGCCCAGACTACTCAATGTTGACGCGTCTAGGAGATACCACCGAAGAAAATATACTCATATATCTCACCACGAAATATCTGCTGTAAATGTCTGAGGAGTTGGATATAGCCCAGACTACTCAATGTTGATGCGTCTAGGAGATACCACCGAAGAAAATATACTCATATATCTCACCACGAAATATCTGCTGTAAATGTCTGAGGAGTTGGATATAGCCCAGACTACTCAATGTTGACGCGTCTAGGAGATACCACCGAAGAAAATATACTCATATATCTCACCACGAAATATCTGCTGTAAATGTCTGAGGAGTTGGATATAGCCCAGACTACTCAATGTTGACGCGTCTAGGAGATACCACCGAAGAAAATATACTCATATATCTCACCACGAAATATTTGCTGTAAATGTCTGAGGAGTTGGATATAGCCCAGACTACTCAATGTTGACGCGTCTAGGAGATACCACCGAAGAAAATATACTCATATATCTCACCACGAAATATCTGCTGTAAATGTCTGAGGAGTTGGATATAGCCCAGACTACTCAATGTTGACGCGTCTAGGAGATACCACCGAAGAAAATATACTCATATATCTCACCACGAAATATCTGCTGTAAATGGCTGAGGAGTTGGTATACAGACTACTAAATGCTGCAAGATCATCAGTGTTGCAAGGTCTTAGAAATACTTTACAATAAATTTGAAACCAAACAGACTTGTTGGAAATGAGTTAGAGAAGTCTCCAAACGGCTGATCAGATCTTCACACATTTTAGCTCAGAACCATCTACATTAAATTGGCTTTCAAACAAAAAAGTCGCATGAAATATGATCTTTCTCTCTCTTGTCACAGACAGACATACGGATATTCACGTTTAACGTATAATACCGCCATCTATATGACAGAAGAAAAAATAATAATAAAATAAACAACATGTAGCAAATCTTCAAAAACATCTTATTAAGAAATTAAAAAAACATTTTATGATATTGTAAAATATTACATAATTTTATCGTAAAATCCAAACATAGATTAGTGATTATATTATGAGACAATTATCAAACACGTGGCGCCATCTACAGGACGTGTGGCAGGTTCAACTACATAAACAACATTTGTAAATGAATATATCTTTTGATTGAGAGAACCGATTGCGATGAAACAAAGACTAAATGTTACTCCGAAGTTAGCACAACAATTATATATAAACTTCAATCGAGTGGAGTCAGCAGTTTCTGCGTTTTAACGTATCTATGTGTATGTGTGTGTATGTCTGTAACATAGTAGCTCCCGAACAGTGAACCGATTTGATTTGATTTTTTTGTTTTGAAAGATAAATTAGTCAGGAGTGTTCTTAGTTGTGTTTCATGAATGGCGAATTTGCTACATGTTTTTTTCACAACACCCTCAATATTGACTAATGGTAGGGCTTGACTAATAGAATACTATAGACTATAACAAATTTTAAATTCAAGATGGCCGCCACCACAAAATGGCGAATTACGTTCATACTATTTTTATTGTTTTAGGTTTTAATAAATTCTTATTTACGTTAAGTTCCGTTATTATAATGACATTAACGCATGCATAAATGTAAAATATACAACATGATGTTGATGATGTTTCGCTTTTCTAATTAAAAGTTTCAAGACTAAAAAATTTTTGTAATTTTGTATGTAATAAACATAAAAACTACTGGACCGATTTCGAAAATTCTTTCATCATTAGAAAGCTACATTATCCCTGAGTAACATAGGCTATATTTATTACAAGAAAAAATTAGAGATCCCCAGAAATTTGCACTAAAACCAACACAAGGTGCAAAAAAATTAGCCATAAAATATCTTTCATCGCATGCGCTGCGAAAAGTATTGATGATAGAACAAAAAAATGTTATACAATATTATAGAACGTATCAATATCTACAAAAAACTCGAGAGACCATATGTCCAACTATTGTAGTTATGTCACTATAACTACTTTTTTACATTTTAAAAGTTGATAAAAATGCCTATCAAAATCAGACCATGTTTTCCATAACTTTGTATTAATTCTTATCCAAATAAATTATTTCGTAATGAAGACTGTTTCAATACCTGTTAATTACTTTTTGAATTATTGAAATCGGACATTCCAGTCAAAAGATATTACGAAATAAAAATATCAAGATAAAAAAAAAATAATCCCAGACGGGCCGCCGGCGAGGTGTGGCGTGCCTCGCAGCGCAGCGCAGCGAGTAACGCGGCGATAGAGGGAGCGACAGAATGCGGGAGCCAAAATGTTAAAAAAAAATTATCCACCCGTGCGAAGCCGGGACAGGCCCCTAGTAGTAGATATAACTAGTACAACTAGCTGTCAAATAATTACTACCATCAACTGTTAATGCGATCTGATTCTGATTCTGTGGGTTTTTTTTACAGAAATTACGTATTTTTTTTAACACTAATTCGAGTAGCATCCTGCTATTTATGATGTTTGTAGGATTGATATGAGCTCACTTTCTTGAGATTCGGGTTGCGGGTTGGCAGACTTCACACACCTTTGAGAACGTTTTGGGAACTCTCAGGAGTGCAGGTTTCCTCACGATGTTTTCCTTCACCGTTAAAGCAAGTGATATTTAATTGCTTAAAACACACAACTCAGAGTCAGAGGTGTGTGCCCAGGATCGAACCTCAGACCTCCCGAGTAAGACTTGAGGTCTCAACCACTGGGCCATCACTGCTTCTCTTCTGCAGCTCCAATGAACACCGGGTTCTTGCCCGGGGTCCATTGAAACCGCAGCAGTCTTCTCTTCGCTCCCCCTCATCACTCTATCTTCGAGGCGGCAACGCATCGACAAAACAAGATACCCGTCGATCGTCGATGTGTATGGGGGACGGTGGCCATTTTCCATCAGGTGGACCCTCTGCTCGATTGTCCCTTAACTATCATAAAAAAAACTTTGAAGGTCGTCATAATTAGTCTGCGTATAGACTATATCTCCTTTTTAATTAACATAAGCTGTAGCAAGTTTTGGCCCCTAAAAAATCCATTGTCTTTGCAGTTGATTTTATTATTTTGAAGGCGATCACACTTCGTTTTTTCTAGTGTGAAATCGTACTTGTTTTCAATAAATTTCTGAATTGATGTAATCTCCTTGCAAACAAAAATATTTGCTTGACCTAATATCTCAAAATCTGTATCTACTCGTACAAGTATAATAAATCCAACCTCTGACCTAGTATCCTAGTGAGAACTGCAAGTATGTAGTTTACTTATTAAGTGTTCAGCGAACAGCTCACAGAAGCTCCTCGCGTTTAATTACAGACTACAAGGTAACATTAACATATTCATTTTTAATGGCGACATAAATTCAAAACGGTTTAAGACGAGCTTTAAGATGTATTACGACATTGTAGCTTATTGTTTACACGGAGATAAACTTCAGATAGGAAACATCAAGCTTTAAAACTAGTAAAGCTATAAATAGTAATATAGAAGAAACAATTTTAAAAAAATTATAGGAATAGGTAATAATAGTTTTAGAGCAAATGAAACTTTGAAATTAATGGAAATCAAAAGTATTTCTTAACAATTGCAAGAAAAGCATTACTTCCAAGGATATGAAACTATTAAAGTGTAAGAAGATCGATAGAATTGGTCAAATCCAAGAGACAAGAAAGTCAGAGGACGTCCAGAAAAACGATGATAAGAACAATCTGTGAACAGTAAGAAAACGAGATCGTGGAATAACAAAAACTAGCTAAATCGAAGATGTCGGAGAATAATAAAGAACTCAAGGAGTAAAGTAGTCTCTGGATAGTGTTAGTGCTGTTCGATTAAGGTCACCTTACAATGTAGTAGCCATATCTTGGGTAAGGTTAGGTTTATGTTAGCCTAACGTTAGGTTTACAGTGATTCCCTTATTTTCCCCAACTTATGTAGTTGTGATGTGAATACTAAAAGATTTAATAACCTGATAAATGATATCATGTTCGAATCAGCAAGCAGAAAATGGCAATTGACATGCGTCATCCTACACGGGAGAGATGACTAAACAATTTTGAAACTGCTCGAGGAGATCGTGGGCCCGAAAAAACTAAATAAATGATATAATGCCTATGTTCAACTATTTGTGATAAATGACGTATATAATAATTTAATCTTAAAGATATCCCTGTACCAACTTGCTCATATAGTAAAGGCCTTTAATAACCCTGTGATATCATGATCGAGTCATTAGGCAGGAAATGGGCAATTGACCTACGTCACTCTCTATACGGGCTTAGATACCCTATCGATTAAGGTTAGAGGTGTTGACGTCCGTGAACTCAAAACTAAGATCAAAACGATCGTAGGTTTATTTTATGTTTAAGATCTAATGATACAAAAACATGTAATTCTTATAATGACGTTAGAGTCTAAATAAATAGCAGTGATAACAAACGTAAATTTTTAACGAAAGCTTATTAGTTTTTTTTAAGAGCAAAAGTGATTTCTCCTCTATAATATTGAAGTGATGGAGTTCTTTTAACAAAATCAAAATGACACCAAACCAAATTATAGCGATGAATTTTTTTTCATTCAATCAAAAATTGTCATTGAAAGATTTTAAAATGAACATGTTTGATATTCTAATGGCGAAATATATTATAAATTAAATATTATCAGTGTTAAGTTAGTTATGATAATTTAAGTATTACTTAAAGATGCATAGTATATTATGTGCTTGACATTTGAATATTATTTCCGTTGTCACATTACAGACATTTGTCACAATACCTCCAATAAAACTTGTCGTAACCTAAAGCCTTCTCTAAACTACTCGTGAAGTTGAACGAAGTTAGACGAATACGATAGGTAGTGCAGAGTAAAAAAAAACAATTAAACAAAAATACAAGAAATAAAAAAAAGCTTAAGAGACAATAACTGATAATAGTCAAAACAGCTTTCAATAAAACTTGACGTAACCTTAGAGACGGTAATACAATAAATACACCGGTGTGAGTACAAGTTTATGATGTAGTTACATAATCGACATTTGCCACAATGGCTTCTGATAAAACTTGTCGTAACCTTAAAGGAGCAACAAAAAAAAACATACCGTCGTGACAGTTTCTGTTATTGTCATATGACCGACTTTATTCTCAATAGCTTCCAATAAAACTTATCTAAACCTAAGAGGGGTTCAAACAACAAACCCATAGGTGTGACAGGTTCTATTATTGTCACATAACCGGCAATAGTCATAATAGCTTCCAATAAAACTTGTCGTTACCTGAGAGGAGATGACAAAAATAATAAATACCAAAACAAACAATGAAATTCCAAAAAATCCACGAAACAAATAATTATTATCTTTGTACATAATAGACGTCCTTCCTGAGAATTAATTTTTCCCAAACATTCAGCTTCGTGATTGTAATTAATTAGAGGTGAGGAGTAAATAATGTTAATGGAATTTGTCTTTCCACGTTTAATTAAGTAGGTACTGTACCGCTTTAATGTTTATTACACTATGTCTTTGTCTGTATAAATAAAGATTAATATTTATTTGTATATTAGTCCTTTTTCTGAGCAAACACAGCTTTCACTATCCAGTAATAACTAAAATCTAATAATACGCACTTTAAACAGAGTGCTGTTTAAGTGTGTCGCTTGACACCCAAATACAAGTTTATGGAGCTCCTTTACAACCATTCAATTTGCCTCCAATGCTCCAAGTTTTTAAGAAAATAAAAGTGATTTCTCTGCTAAAAGAAGTGATGGATTTTTGTAACAAAATCAAAAGTGGCACCAAACCAGTGTTAATACTAGTTTTGTGCTTGGAGCAATGGAGGCACAGAAAGCTGAGGAGAAGTGGAAGGACATGAACAAAGACGGGCAGAGGGAGGATGATGTGGAAAGGAAGGAGGAGGGGAAGGAGCAGAAAGGGAAACAAGAGAACTCAGGGAAATAGGAAGAGAAAAAGGATAGGAATGGGGAGGAGAAGAAGGAGGAGAAGGAAGAGGAGAAGAAGTGGGAGGAGGTGAAGAAAGAGGGGGCAGAGGGATAACGATGATTTAAAATAAACCAGTAATAACTGTTTGAAATCGATCAGACATTATATCCATCAGAAGTAATGTCTGCGTGGTTAGCCTTTGTTAAGGAATTGATGTCCAAATTCCATTCCCTTCTTTTATAATACAGTAGCTTTAGGGGTCACTTTTGAAAAAAACAATAATATTATATTATTCATGTGCTAATTTCGAAAATTTAAGATATTTTACTAAGTAATTGACATACAATTACTATTGCTTGAATTAACTGTTCATTTTCCTGAAAAAAAACTCTTACTTTCGTACAACTTAGTGTAACAAGTGTTTCAGCACAATATAATTTTAATACAATTTTAAATTCAAATTCGAGTGAACAGTAGTAGATAAATTGTTAGGAGGCTTTGCTTTTGAGTACTTTACATATTTTCATCAACTCTGTAACTCTATAGACAATGTTCGCATTTTTAACACATCAAATTCTTGTGATAAATAAAACATTCAGTAATTTCATTTTCTTATTTTATTTTTTCATATATTTCTGCCACAATCTCATCAAAAACGGAATAAAATTATTTGAGTTTCTCTGTCTTATGATCTATATATTGAATATCAAAATAAAATGAGAGCGTTATACCATCTAAATAAAAAACTAGCACCAACAGATTAATATGTAGATGTAGGTAGATCCCGTGTAAATGTTGTTAAAGGATTCATCATAATTCATTCCCTAAGTAAAAATCCCAATATCCCAAGTATCCCAGGTGCTAAAAATAGAAATATAGATGTAAAATAAACCTTATTATAACTTAGAAAGCTCTTAGGCAACGATTTGATTTACCAGTGTAATGGAAAATAAGAACATTTTTTCCCAACTCTCTTGAATGTTTGGGTTTCTAGATTAGAGAAGTTTTATTCCAGAAAAGGCTTCAAAGGCTTTACTATGTTATAAATATATTATACTATTTAAAATACTCAAACATGTCTTATAAACTATAGATTTTATTACAAGATTTTTTTGATTATATCGTAATTTGAAGCGTCAGTAGCTCAGTTGTTCAGGCATTGGATTCACGATCGATAAGACGTGGGTTCAAATCCCAGTATCCGGGATACTGGTGTGGCCTACTCCTGACACAAGCATTTAAGCTTACTAGGAGGGGTAAAGGGAATACTTGTAGTATGTGATCCATACTGCTACTAATCTTTTTAAAAAAAAATCGTATATTATCGTTCTTAATAATAAAATTCGAATAACATTTTAAGAAGTTATATATATTAAAAAATTAGTATTAAAGAATTATGTAAACCAATGGAGGGAAAGATTAAAATAGTACTTTCCCGATTGTTCTTTAACATGCAAACTTTCATTTAATAGCAATGAAACCTTGAAGTAAGGAATGGCGCACATCCCACTTCTGATATATTTTCTAAGGACATAGAATAATGGAAGTACATCAGTACACATTTTACTTATGTTTACGTAACGTAGCTTGATCTGTGAAACATGACATTTACGTTATCACGACACGTTACATAATGTCTCTTGAAGTGATAGTTTTAAGGGAATTTTCTATTATATAATAAATATCTTACAAAGCATTACAAACCATTTTCAAATTACAGGAAAATTATTAAGGGAAACAATGTTATAAGAACGTCACTGCATGAAAAAAATATAGAAAATGTCTCTTAGAGTGAACTTCATTAGCAATTGAAGATACCGATAAAATGAAATAGTTTAATTTTCAAGAAGCACTAAATGCTACAAGACAGAAATAATAAAACAATGTTGTTGTTATAAAATCTTAACTAATATTATAATTTTGAAAGTATTTAATTATTAAAAATTAAGAAAGCAAATCCAAACTAAACCAACGAAAGTGCAATTTAATATACTACTAACGCCATCTATTGACGGATAGCTGGTGTCTGTCTGTCTAGTATATAATCACGCTTAAATGTCAGAACCGATTTTGATGAAATTTTGTACAGAGATAGATAAGAGCTTGGCGAAAGACATAATCTATGTCTTATCCCGAAAAAAGTACATTCGAATACAAAGTAACAAATGCGTGTGCTCGTATGCCATCTACCGACGTGGGGGTGAAGTGCATGTCGAACTGTGTGTAGTCATATACAAATTACGTTGGTGTTAAAAGTTAAATGTAAAAATAAAGTGATAATATAGCGATAATAATGTATGCAAATTGCACCCGGGCGAAGCCGGGACGGTTCAACTAATAATACAGTATATATGTCAGAGAAGAGCCGAATTGTTTGAATGTAGTAATCGAATCTTAAGATTCCTTAGTTTTTGGACAGGAACCCAGGCAGTGCTTTGGACTTGTGACCAACCAATCACAACACTCGCCTCCACTGCCTGGTCTCACTGTTTGTCTTAGGTTAGGTTAACATAAAGCTAACTTAACCTAACATAAACCTAACCTACCCTAAACCTTACCTAAGGCTGTGTTAACACATCTAAATACAATTTAGGAACTCGAAATAGATACGACTTAAGAATTCACATGATCCTTTGTCCGATATGTCCAATATCCGTAATATAGCGACACACTATTTGTTACACTTCAACTCCAAGTGATGTTCACTCAAACAGACTTGTTGTGAGACTAAAGTGTACTGCGTCTGTCGGGAAATATAAAGGGACTAGACAATGGTAGCAATGCCCCTCCACTAGTGGGGAGAAGTAAATCAACAAAACGGAAATATGACGCTGGCGATCGTTTAATCGATAATCTTATACCCGTTTGTGACTGTTAAAAATCGCTGAATATTATAATGACGTGACGGAAGTTTATCCTACTCTAATTATAGCCCGACACGGCCTTCGCTATTATCCTTTTTTTTTTTTTTTTTTTTTAACCCGGCAGGAATCTGCTCAACAGATACCATCCTAAGCGGGGACTTAGGATGGTTATGCGGGGTTGGGATCTGCTTCAGAAGGAAACAGCCCGACCCGCTAAACCTCCGGGGTGATTCACTTCACTGCTAATAGGGCGAAGTCACGGGATATTGGTTTGCTCCGCAACCTCGTCAGCAGTCATCCACGTCTGGATTGGGTTAACCATTCCACCACTGGACCTCTTTACATGGCTGGCAGAAACCCCCGTTTGTCACCCATGGTCCATATAGTCACCGCTCTTACGGCGGCAGTGATGCCAAGTAAGCCCGACGCCTTCGACCGCCTCTGCCCCGGCGCATAGGATGAGAGTTTGTAGCTCTCTCTCTCTCTCTCTTTCCGACTCTTCCTTTGCCGTCATCACAGCCTCCGCGAATGCCGCGACAGCATGCCATGCATCCTCGCTACTGACCATGGATTTTACCAAGGCTGGCAGCGACAGATCATGAACCACGACTACTGTTAAAACGGCACGGGATTCCTCCCATGCAGAACAGACTTCGCGCGTGTGGTATGCCGAGTCTTCTAAGTCTTCACTGCAGTGATGACAAGTGGTGGTTGGCTCTCTTCGTACCACCTGACACAGATACCGCCCGAAACAACCGTGCCCAGTCAACAACTGCGTCAGTCGGTACGTGAGGGACCCGAATTTGCGGTCGATCCACTCTTTTAAGATGGGTCGGATTGCAGCCACCACTTCCCGACTAGCTCCTGGGTCCCTAATTCTATCAGACCACACTTCCAGTACTTCTTCCCGTGCGTCCTCTCTCCACTGGGCTATAACCTGCTTAGGCGGGTATTCCCCATCTTCGGTTCGCGCGAGAGCAAGCTTCCGGTATACCGCCGCAAGTGCCTCAGCTTCAAGGTCCCATGGCGGCGACCCAGCGAGCACGCATGCTCCTTCGTACTACACAGTGCGATACGCCCGTGCCACCCTTATTGCCATGGTTCTCTGCGGGCGACGCAGCAGGACCGCTGTACGAGAGCTGAGGGAATCCGCCCAAATAGGTGCACCGTACAGCGCCATAGAGCGCACAATGCCAGTGTAGAGGCGTCGACATGCACTACTCGGTCCTCCCAAGTTGGGGAGAATTCTGCCCAAACATCCGGCAGTGGCTATCAGTCTCGGGACCAAGCGCCGGAAATGCTCATTGAATGACCACCGACTGTCAACGATGAGACCCAAATATTTGATCCAGGATCCCACAACGATACTCGCACCATCCACCACAATGCTACCACCTTGAGGGGGGCCGTTGCGAGGTCTATGGAACATCATAGCCTCGGATTTGCGGAGGGCCACTTCCAAGCCTAGTGCTCTTATACGGCGCACCACCTGCGCAACTCCCGCCGTGGCGAGGACCACCGCTTCGTGGTAGTTACGGCCCCGGGCAGTCACGAGGGTGTCATCCGCATAGCAAGTCACGGTGATACCTCTGAGATTTTCCCCACGCAGTACCCAGTCATAAGCCTTCGTACAGCTACCCTCATCTCCACGTCTGTTACCGGTAGGAACTCAACGCTTGGCCTCAGGTAATTGGATTGAGAACATCCCATTGGTGGTGGTATCCACTGGCCTCTTCGAGGGAAAAGAACCTCAACTACCTCACGCACAAACTGTGGCTCTAAACATGAAGTGATAGGCGACGTCCATTGCCGGAACTTTGCCCTCACTGCTCTATAAGGCCTACCCCAAGGATCCCTGTTAAGGGAGTCGAGCCACTCAACCCATGATGCCTCTTTAGCCTCGCCAATAGCTACCTGCAGAGATCGGCATGCCGACCGATAATCCTCGTAGAGACGATCTTCGTCTTCCCTGTTGCGCACTCTCCTTCTCCGAGCACGTGCATATTGCCGACGGGTGCGAAGACAAGCTCTACGCAGATCATGGAGCTCAGCTCGCCACCAATATACCCAACGCCGCGGGGCCACTGGCTTAGCTCGCGGCATAGATGCGTCACAAACACGAGTGAGTGCCTCACCAAACAATTCAGCCTCCGCATTTGCATCAAAGCCGATAGAAGTACCCCGCACCCAGGCCTCTACAATAGCTGCTTCCCTGGCTATATCCTATGACCCACTTACGGCCATTACCGGCCAGGGATGTGATCCTTGATCTCGCTTGTGTGTACGATGCGGCTACCCCATACCGAATATATCGATGATCTGATAGGGTCTCCGCGTCTAACACTACCCTCCATCCTTCTACACGGCGCCCAACTATTAAGGATTATTATACAAGGACAAGTACTTGAAATCTGTGGTGAATGATGCTAGTTAAAAAAACCTTACCTTCAATACCGTAAAATTAACCAAACAGTTAGGCAAAAGTATTCAATCAGCGCATGATGGTTGTTTTTTTTCGTGCTTTTGTAGAAAAGATGATTATTTAGCAATGACTACTTTAACCAACAGAATACCTCACAATTAGCAATACGTAACAATTTAAAACAAGACAATATATAACCTCTGTTGTATGCTGTCGTAATGCTAGTTCATTATAAAATATATTGTGAGTGTTGGCAGTATTTGCTCGTTTACCATCTAAAGTGTACATTATTATTCTTTTACATGTTACTTTGCTGTATAACTTTCATATAGATATCATAACTATTGCCGAATATTTGTGGCAAGTCTAATTTATACTAATATATAAAGCTGAAGAGTTTGTTTGCTTGAACGCGCTAATCTCAGGAACTACTAGTCCGATTTAAAAAATTCTTTCAGTCTTAGATAGCCTATTTATCGAGGAAGGTTATAGGCTATATATCATCACGCTAAGACCAATAGGAGAGGAGCATCACGCGGACGAATTCGCGTGGGTTATTATAACCCTATAGTAAAAACTTTAATAGTTAATGTTTATTTAATGAAAACACCGAAGAAAATAATGTTGAGATAAAGGATTCTTACTATTAATATAAAAAGCGAAGCCACAAAGAAAGTAGAAAATATAAAAATAAGTAATAGTATTTGTGATAAAAGAGCAGCTTACCCGAATATATCTGGCTTAAGTAATTGAGATCCAGCAGTAGCAGGTAGCGGGTAAACACCGTTATTACCTTTATTCATATTAGACGCCCCAAAAAATACCCGGTATTTGAATAACGGTTCGGCGTTATCATGTCTCACAAATGTATTGTGGCTTTATAGATAAATTAGGTTTGCTTGATTCAGTACACCTTTTTGTAAATAAATATTTATCAGAGAATGAATGGGCTATGCTACCCATTATTGTACAGCAATAAGTATAAACATGCAAACTGAGCAAAGCTTTGGGTATGCGACCAAGGTGTAGGGTTAAAGGAAGCATCCCTCTGCCCTCTGCGTTAACCACCTCCGGGCGTGTGAAAGCAAAAATTAGTAAAATGTTATCCACAATTTCACTTAATCTCGTAAGTCCCGGGAAAAAACATGAAACCTCTCGTGCCTATAGAGTTTTCACTTCAAAAATGACAAAAGTCAAAAAAGCAATATTATATTTCGAAGTTAAGTCTGCGCCCAAAAGTTAGAAATATTTTACATCAGTTATAGCGGGATTCACCGATAACCGGGCCCCCCCCAACTAATTTTGATACAGGGTCCCTCCAAGGTACGCTACGACACTGCTTGAAATAAAATGAAAGAAACTAAATAGGTAGGAAACGAATAGGTACTAATTTATTTAAGGAGGTTTTATCACCTAGTTATCGTGTCACAAATTTACATCTTAAACTTTACAATTTATACAACGTTCTGTCCTGTTCTGAAACAGAATAGCCCAGAATGCTGTTATAAAAGCCAACATCTAGCAAATTGCAACTGAACCTAAATAAAAATCAGATATAGCCATTATATGAAATACATCTTCATTTTTCAATACATCTTCTACTATATGGTCATCCGTGGCTTTGTTTACATTGCCTTTAGCATTGGGTACGATGACAATGAAATCCGTAGAATTAATGCAGGTTCTGTAATCGACATTTATAGTGTCCACATCTCTTGTAGATGCGTAGAGTAACGGATCTCTTCCATTGAATATTTAAAACCAGCATAGGTTTCAATCAAGTTCTAAAGCAGAGGAGCATTTTAATATATCCGTAAACTATTTTCCATGTTATTCGCTTGTAAATAGATCCCATATTTACCTATATTTCATATTAGCAAATCCTTTCTCAATCGTGAATCTTACAGTGGACGTCTGTTTACAACTGACGGAAAGCCTCGATGAACTTTAAGGCTGCGTTTCCATCAGATTTGAGAGAGGGATGTGTTTGTTAAGAACCAATATAATAGCTATATTTCACACACTCTGAGCGAGGATAGGTAAACAAAGCTATTGTGTTGGTTTTTAACAAACACATCGCTCATTACGCATCCTCGCACGTCTTGTGTAGCATGTAAGTGTAGCCTTAGGGTCGTTCAGCGGTTTTTTATAGGATAATTTTTTTAAAGATTTACTTGGTCATGTTTAATTTTTGTAAATTTGTCCTCTAGTGAAAAATATAATATTTGTTTTATTACAGTATGGTTTAATTTTGACGTCAATACATCTTTAAAATTACTTCTATAGGCAGGCAATTAAAAAAAATAATGATAACGAAATCGGGGGATACAGTTTAGTATTGTAGCTACATGTTTATCATCTCCAGCTCCATCCAAAATTTAATTATACCACTGGATAGCTAAAGGATCAAAGAATTTATTACACTAAGCAAGGACTGTGACACATCGTGTGTGGCGGAGGGAAAGGCGGAGGGAGAGGCGCCGCCATTTTGAGGTCATTTTGCTGCGTTTCAAGATTTCCATTTATTATACTAAATGGCCGCATCCATGGCACAGCCAAATACCCTCTTTTTAGGTCTATCTCGGATAGATTTACAAAAAAAATAAGAAAATATTTTCATGATACATAATATGCCACCATAATCACACATCTTGATTTAAAAAGAAATGTTTCTTTTTATTTAATTAACAAAAGTTTTTAGGTTATACGCCCAGCCAAAACTCAGACGGCCTACAAATAATACCAACTATTCTTTGAACCCTTAAATAACTTGATTACGTGGGTGACCACACTAAACTACGTGTTCCAGAAGATTCTTTGATTGGAATAAACCTTTCTGTTGTGGTCGTATAATAAAAATGTAAATCAGATATTAATCTTTTTGCCTCTTTTAGGATTATCTCGTACCCTTTTAAGAGAATCCATTATTTCATCTCTAAAGTACACATTACGTATTTTAAGTAATGAAAGCTTTTATTAGTCCACTTGTTACTTTTTGTTATCTACCTGGGACCAATAGTTACGGGCACAGTTACTAACACGCACAAGATAATAATAATATGCACTTACAATTTATCTACATTTATCTTGTTTGGATTTTGGTTTAATTTAACAAAACCAAGTTCCATACAAAGCATACTTAACATTATATTATTTAATTTGTTAAATTACCAACCATGTATTTTTTAAAACATTTATTTTAAAGAATACTAGCAGTATGGATCACATACTACTAGTATTCCTTAACCCCTCTAAGTAAGCTAAATGCTTGTGTTAGGAGTGGGCCACGTCAGTAGTCCAATGACTGGGATTTGAACCCACGACTTATCGACCGTGAATCCTACGCCCGAACCACTGAGCTACTGACGCTTCAATTCGCTTCGAAGCTCAGTTATCTACTAGACAAAAATAATATTGACAAAAAATAAATAAAACAGTGAATTAGAATTAGATGCTGATAAGAATTGTGATCATTATAACCTACATTTAATTCGCAACCTCCATATACTAATTGGATCCCTGGCATAATATATCGATAGTGAAGTACAAGAGCGGTAAGAGAAACTAAAACAGTAGAGCAGTATGTCGGAGAATAGTAAAGGATTATTGAATAATCGGATCGTCATCGCCGTCAATGGCGCTGGAGTAGGGTAGTAGTCACTTCCGTCATTATGACAGTCTCGACCCTTTATATGCCATCGACAGTCTGACGGAAATCTTAGTTGTGCGCGGTCTCTCAAGGAGTGAAGTAGTCCCGGGATAGTGTTAGTGTTGTGCAGTGCAATGTTAGTGCTGGAAGTACTGTCCGATTAAGGTCACGTGAGTGCCTTACAATTTAGTTGCCAGGACTTGTGTTCGGTTAGGTTTATGTGAGTTTAACCTTGGGTTTAAATGGAGCAGTGGAGGCGAGTGTCTCGATCGAATAAAGAAATTCCTTAAGCCTACACTTTGGTCACAAGTCCAAGGCACTGCTTAGGTTTCTCTCGTAATTATTAGAGATCATATTCGATTATCTATCGGTTCAGTAGCAGTATCTACGTTGCGTTTACCCAATTGCCCATTCAATATCA
This sequence comes from Limenitis camilla, assembly GCA_905147385.1. Lineage (NCBI taxonomy): Eukaryota > Metazoa > Arthropoda > Insecta > Lepidoptera > Nymphalidae > Limenitis > Limenitis camilla. The sequence continues at coordinate 11,249,122 of LR990247.1, forward strand.
TTGTCCCTGTAATTTATTTTACACGCAAACCTTAGTATCAATCATGTCGTATTTAACTGACATCTTACTCTAAATTCAAGTTTTACTAAAAACTGCAACAGTTGGTGTGTAAAAACGTTATCCAAATCAACTCTGCCAAAATCATAACGAATAAAAATCTTACCAAATGAATTTGGTTTACATACATACCTACGTTATAATCTAGACTACTTCTTATCCTTATCCCGCAAGAACTCTAACTTTTTTAATATTAAAATTATCCTATGTTTTAATCCAGTTTATAAAATATCTATATCCCAAAATTAAAATCCGTTCAACCGTTTTTGCGTGATTGAGAAACAAACATCCAAACATCCAAATATCCATACAAATACATACAAATTTTCATACGAGCCGAGCGGGTCGATAAGTTTTATATAATTCGTATACTCAGCAACAATATCCTTATCGAAATACAACGTGTTTAGCGAGATCTTTATAAATCCTGAAAACACGCTATTTGTCTCCAGCTATTTGCAATGCGATGCTCGTACACCGGCCTAAATGTCTTCAAAGGACGTCTTTCTACGTGACCCGAATACGGGACAGGTTATATTTATGGTTGGACCGAATTAATGGAATGATTTAGAACTGATTTTTTAAAAACCCCACGAGTTTATTGCTGTTGTTTCATTAAATGCTAATGAGTCTAATCTACTGTTTAGATTGTTCAGGAAAAAGTGATAATTCTATAGCAATAATTCGAGTTTATACGCAGACTCAAAATAGTATATTTTTACAAAGTACTTTTGACACGTCAGAATAGGTCAGTCAGTCGGTTGTCTGAAGCTACCACCAGCTTTGTAAGCAGTTTCCTGATGAGAAGAGCTGGTCTGAGACTCAACAGTTGCTCGCATCAAAACGCCAATATTTACATCAGTCTGTTATACAAAGGTATAATCATTCAGCTGAGCATCAACGTCATTTTGAATCCAAGCTTTGTCATCATTTAAGAAATCCTGTACAGAGTAGTAAGTTTTAATCATTAGACAATTTTTAGATCTAAGAAATGATAACCTATAGGGATGGCCTGGAACTTATAACCATGATATTAAACCGTTTTTACGATGTTTAATGTTAATCGTTCGTTCCAGTTATTTAAATCTTTGAGGCTTTATATTTTACTAGTAAGAATATTTTTAGAATAATTCAATGTAAATACTTATCAGTAAAAGGCTATAAAAACTGTTGCTACCAAAAAATTGTCATAAATTTTGTCGTTTTAAAAATATTACTCTCTATTTCTTCAACCTTTTATTTGTCAGTAGTACAGTCTAAGCATTGATGGTCCAGTGGTTGAGACTTCAAGTCTTACTCGGGAGGTCCGAGTTCGATCCCCCACACACGCACACACCTATGACTTTTCTGAGTTATGTGTGTTTTAAGCAATTTAAATATCACTTGCTGTAACGGTGAAGTAAAACATCGTGAGGAAACCTGCACTCCTGAAAGTTCCCTAAAGTTCTTAAAGGTGTGTGAAGTCTGCCGCACTGGGCCATTGTGGTGGACAATGGCCTAATACCCTCCTCATTCTGAGGAGGAGCCCCGGCTTAGCAGTGGGCCATTGACGGGTCATGATGATGAGTACAGTCTTAAGCTGTAGTTTAGTTATCTACATTTTATTTCAACTTTTTTTCACATTTGATATGATTATTGATCGTTTAAGATGTTATAGTCAAATTTTAGAATAAATTTCCGTCGCCATTTTTAGGGTTAAACGGGACCCTATTACTAAGACTCTGCTGTCCTTTCGTCAGCCTGTCTGTCACCAGGATGAATGTCATGAATCGTGATAGCTACAGGTGAAAATTTCACAAATATGTATTTCTGTTACCCCTATAACAAATACTAACAACTGAATAAAATAATATTTTACGAGGGCTCCCATGCAACAAACGTGATTTTTGTGCAAAGTACAGAACCTTTAGTGCGTGAGTCCGACTCGCACTTTGCCGGTTTTTATTTTCTTCAACTAACATGTCCTTAGTAATTTAGTTTTACTTTTTGAATATTTGATTTGAATGTTTTTATTAATATTATTTCTGTCTGTGACCTAGTCTTGAATTTAATATAATACTTTCCAGTTTGAACAGTACAGCAGTGTTTGAAGTAGAACAAAAGCTAAATTCTCTAGATAAAACCTTTTAAAATGGACCAGAAACAAACGAGCCATAATCAAATGCGTACAAAACTTTGTTTATTAATGTAGTCGAAACGAGAATTAGTTTTGCTTACAAAATACGATTCATTTAACTACAAACTACTTTGAATGTAGATTTTATGCCAGATATAACTTTTGGTATTGTATGTTTAGGAATAGATAATTTCGGGAACTAAAGCTTTCATAATCTATATATATAACAAAGCCGGCTTCGTTCGAACACTTATAACTAGACAGCGGCTGGACCGATTTTCATTGTATTTGTCTCAATCCCGAATAGCAGAATAACTATAAAAAATTTGGGAAATTGAAAAAAAAAAATTAAAGGAAAAATATTTTCTCATACAAAATGTTGATGGGTTTCGTAAAAGATTTAATGTTCATCCCGTCGATACGGTAAACTTTCCACTCAAATTAAAGAACGTATTTAATTAAAGGTTTCGAATGGACAAAATATATTCAGATTATTCGAAATGGTGCATTTTAATAATGTAGAATAATGTGAATAATGAAAAAAAAGGATTGACTTATAATTGGTTGTAAACAGTTCAGCTAATCAGTAACACGACATTCATTGACTGTTAGGCGGTACGAAGGAGCCGGTTCAGCTAGTTGATATGTATCAATTATAGTTGATATACTGATATAATAATAAATATAAAAAATATAGTCAATGCCGTTACAAGACATTTAGCAGTGACAACAGACAATGATTGTCGTCATCAAAAAGAAGATTAAATACATATAGTTAATCATCGTCGTCACCCTTTAATGGCCTTAAACCCTTTAATGGGATTAGGCCATAGTCCACCATGCTGACCCAGTGAGGGTTGGCAGACTTCACACACCGACAGAGAACATGGAGAAATCTCAGAAGTGCAGGTTTCCTCACGATGTTTTCCTTCACCGTTAAAGCAAGTGATATTTAATTGCTTAAAACACACAAAACTCAGAGTCAGAGGTGTGTGCCCAGGGTTGAACTCGGACTTACTACATAATATAATTCATATACTATTATAATTAATAGAACAAAACGAGGGTCCAAATTGCCACGATGGTTGCTAGCCTTCGATAGAAGATAGCACTCAAAGAAGAAGATAATTAATTCAAATAACTACAACACTTTTATAAAAAGAATAGATCAAAGTAACTAGTAGTAAATGTAATAATAGTAGAAGTATATTAGTAATCAGATCCAAATGATAAGAATCTCGAAATCCAAACTATCCTGGAAATTTAAATTTCCTTAGACAAAATCCCAAATTGTCCGGATTCGTTAAGCTCATAGATAGCATCGACCGTCCCTTGAGCTGGAACAGATGTCAGCGAAGTTAACGCGATTAGAGCAGCCATTGACATACATTTACTGCACCATGAATTTGGAACAACTAGAAGGAAAACCACGTCATAAAAATATTTGTCAGTTCTACAAAGTTATAGAACTAAGTTAGGGTTTATTTACTTATTCATTTCATATAATTAGTCATGTTGCAAAGTGTTTGAGCTTAAATCTAAATATTTTGTGAATACCGTTAATAAATTATTGTTCGCGGGTAGTTCCTTTTTTATTATGTCAAGTAGTAGACAATATATAACCTTTAGCGCGATAGATTATAGTCAGTCTCTCTGGTGTTTTCGTGTAGTGTACATGGAATATAGTTATTAATAGTGTCGTATTTAAGCTCACCCTTCTTGAGGTCCACGTAAGTTAGCTTTAGCTGAGTGAACTGGTGGGCTTAATGAAAACCAATAATAGAGGATGGAAGACTTTCAGTGAGTCCGTCATGAGGCCTAAGGAGGCGGCGGAACGTGGAAAAGAGGCGGAGGCATCGGCGCATTCATTCCGGAGGAGGACGGGCATCCGCATACGCAATTATTTATTGCTTCCTAGTGACGCCTCGGAGAAGTTCTACGCGACGAAATGAGGCTTGGTCCTTCACGTGGAATTCCGTCGGGACACCACAGTTGAAAGCGTATAAGCGATCCCGTGGTGCCTACTAAAAGGAACACCTTGGTCACAAGTCTGAGACGCTGCCCGGCTTGCATGTCTTATGTGCTTAGGCTTATTCTTAAATTTATAAATCTTGCTTATTTAATAATCAATCAGGAAAAAATGGTTGAACGGTTTTCAATGAAAATTGGCACACAGATCATCAGACTTCATAACCTGGATTAACACAGGTTACTTTTTTTTCAGTTCCTGAGGGATAATAATAAAATATATTTACTAATTTAAGCGCCTGAATAATAACCAAAATAAATTGCACAATGTAACAATATTAGTTCTTCATGCAGGTACCTAAAATAATTTTCATCTTGTCAAAATACGTATCGACTTTTATATATACATGGGGCCGATACCGCACAGTAACACACACAAGACAATAATAATATGAACTTAAAACGTAACACCGAGTAACCCAGATTAAGCATTTACTCCAACACCACGACACCACACAATTGCACAGCCCTAATGGTCAACTGACAACTGACTCAACTCCATCGGAACAGAGGCTGTGTACAATCTTGTAACAAAACACAACAGTGTTGCTAACTCTTTAAGTTTCGTAAGAACGTTGAGCCTCAACTTAAAACTAAGATGATTTCTAAGTTTATGATCATTTAGATTTCCTTAGATTTCTTCTCAATTTTATTAATTATCCACCTAGCCACTAAAAAGTTTCCTAAATTTAATTCTCTACAACAAAGTACTCATGTAAATTCCTAATTCTCAAATAGTTGTCGAAGCGCATTGATTAGCATGATCAGTGAAGGCGTGAGGTTGAAACTTCGGAACTCCTAACGAGGACGAAAATGCTTCTTTCAGCATTCATACTGAAGCGGAATATGCGGTAAGTTCCAAAATTCTATTCGAGTTAGAATATTGTTATCAGACCAATTATTGATAACTTCTGTAATCATTTTAATTGCTGATCCCTTTAGAGTAGAAAATTATATATTCTTATTTGGATACATTTTTAATATTATACAATAAGATAGCGATGCGACAGAAGGGTTGTTTGTCAATTATTTGACTACCATATTCGACGAAACATGGCTGCGAGGAGTCAACCTCATTAAAAATCTGCCAGAAATCCCGGTTATAGCGCGCGACATCAGGGGCTCTACGGAGTGGGTGGATGGCTCAATGCCACCCTTAGCGGCTAGGAGGGGTGAAGAATTTAAAGGGATTCTGCTCCCTAAAGCAGAAGCAAAAATGGAAGCTCATGTAAATGAAAATTTTCTCCGAATGGGTCCCGGCGAACCCGGGGAATCCCTGTCTCCGCCTGCTAGGGGAGACAGCCACATCGAATGCGGAGGTGGCGACATTTACGGTGAATTCTTTAAAGGAAAAGACGTGGCGGCGACCGCTATGCCCGCGGGAGGCCCCACACCACACTTAGGCTTTGATAAAGGACAAGATGCTTCTGGAATGGATGGCGCATGTGCTCCCCCAGCGATTGGGGGAAGCAATGCAAACGACCTCAGCATGATTACTGGACTTGCAGTTGCAAGCGGAATGGAAGGTGCGTGTGCACCCGCAACGACTGCGGGGGGCAACGCGAATGACTCTGGCGTTACTAGAATGACTACCCGATCGGCTTCTAGATTGGCAAATGGTGCAGGTGCCTTCCCAAAGATTGCAGGCGGCGCTGCGAATGACTTACGCGTTAACTCGGACTTAGGACTTGCTCGCGGTATGGATGGTGCAGGCGCATCCGCAAAGATTGCGGGGGGCACTGCAAATGACCTGGAAGTGTTAAGGAACTACCGTGTATCCCTCGAGAAATTGCCGGACGCAGATCTGTCGGACTGCAGTATTAAGACTGTGGCCTCGGGAGCAAGCGACCGGCTTTGGCGTAAAAGGCCGGCGGCCGAAATGGTCATCAGCTCGTCAGATACAGAAACTGACCGGACGACCACGGCTAAGGACACAGTGCCCGTCTCGGGCAAGAAAACGAAAACAGGGCGTAGCTTTGCCAAGGCGAAGGCCGCCCCCAGGGATAAAGACGCAGCGGCCAGAATTAACGAATTCAAGACGGCCCTGCAAAAACGTGACTATAGAAAAGGGGCTTCGCCTCAAAACTCGGACACAGATCTCGCAGTGAATTCGACGCCGGCTTTCGGCCTTCCGGCAGACCCATTTTCTCTCGGATCGGAAGAGCTGCGGAACAGCGCCGCCCAGATCTCCACGACGATCTGTGAGGTCGCACGGCGCTCCAAAAATCTTAAGGGCGGCTTCATGAGAAAACTCTACGACTGTTCGGCCGCTCTTATCAAGGTAGTAGAGTCGCTTACCGCCAAAACAGAGACGGAAGAGAACCGCCGGCTTCGCGAGGATAATGGGCGGCTCCGCCAAGAGGTCGATCATCTCAAGGAAGAGCTGAAAGCCCACCGGCGGGAATTCTCAGAACTACGGACGTCGTTGGCCGCAACACCTAAGGCAACGCCGCCAATACAAACCGGATCGGAAAACTCGGCAATCGACGCACTGAGGTCATCGATAGTCATGATGCTCGACGCGCGATTGTCGGGTATTGAGGAGCGCCTACCTCCACCTAAGGTGCTCCGCCCGCCGCTGGCTGCAGACAAACGAGTCTCGCCCCCTAACACGGATGAGGCTGTGACTAAATTGATGCCTCCCCCCGCAGCTACTGGACCATCGAGGTCTAAAAGGAAGGTAAGCATGGCAGCTGCGCCAGCAAATGCACCTCCTGAGCCTACCCATGGACCATCAGGACAGAAGAAGTTGGCGCTACCGCCCGCCACTCCATCGCCGAGCGCCAGTCCTCCCTCGCCCGTCGCACAAATTGACCAAACACCACCGCCACCACCACTGACTGGGGAGGGCAGCTGGACGATGGTGGTCAAAAAAGGCAAGGGAAAGGGGAAGAAGACCCCTGCCACCAAAGTGGCGTCCGCTCCAGCAGCGAAACCGGCAAGACCGGCAAAATCGAAGCTCTCGGCTCCTAGCACGTTTGCAGTTGTAATCACTCTGCAGGCGGAGGCGGCCGACAAAGGGGTGACCTACGCCCATATAATGGAACGGGTTGAACAGGAAGTCTCCCTTGAGGAGATCGGCATTGCGGCGGGCATGCGAATCAGGCAGGCTAGGACCGGCGCTCGGGTGCTTGAGTTGCCGAAAGGACAAACACCCGAGCAAGCCGAGCTGCTCGCCGAAAAGGTGCGCACAGTGTTGGATGGGATTGCCAGAGTAGTCAGGCCCACGAAGATGGCGGACCTGCGGGTGACGGATTTAGACGATTCCGTCACCAAGGCCAAGTTAGCAACCGCCGTGGCTAAGGCGGGTGGCTGTAAAGTGGAGTCCGTCCGAGTCGGGGACATAACGTCGGGTCCGTGGGGTATGCTGGCGGCACGAGTGACGTGCCCGGTGTTAGCGGCTAAAAAGCTGGCTGACGCCGGAAGGGTCCTAGTCGGGTGGAGCTCGGCTAGGGTCAGGATCTTGGAGGAACGGCCGTTACGGTGCTATAAATGCATGGGCCTGGGGCATACAAAGTCCCTCTGCTCCTCCAGGATAGAACGTGGCGGCCTGTGCTACAGGTGCGGTGGCGAAGGCCATAGATCTACAACGTGTACGGCTGTATTTCGATGTGCGATCTGTGCGGATCTCGGGAAGCATTCCGGGCACAAAATGGGAGGGCGAGGCTGCAAGCCCTTCCCTCCCAAGAGGAAATCGGCCAGCAGATCCCAGGTCAGAGCGGGGATTGGGCGCACATCTGGGCGCGAGGGGGTTGTAATGTCGTCTTAATGGACAGGATACGGCATATCAACTTCCTCCAGGGGAACCTGAATCACTCCGCCAGTGCGCAGGATCTGCTGTTGCAATCAATGGCGGAGTTGTCCGTGGATGTGGCGGTAGCTGCCGAGCCATATTACGTTCCCCCCAACCCACGCTGGGCCGGGGATCTGGACGGATCCGTGGCTATCTTGGTCGGGAGCAAAGCTGGCCCTCCCCTCGATCCTATGGAGAGGGGTTCGGGGTACGTTGTGGCGGGATGGGGAGAGTATGTGATAGTAGGGACTTACTTCTCCCCCAATCGCGTCCTGGCGGAGTTTGAGGCGTACCTCGAATCCGTCAGGGCTGCGATATGCAGGCAGGCACCGAGACCAACAATTCTCCTCGGTGACCTGAATGCCAAGTCCCGAGCGTGGGGCAATCCCGCCACGGACGCCAGAGGAAGGGCCGTGCAAGTGTGGGCCTTGCTTTCCAATCTGTCCCTCCTCAACAAGGGGACTGCTCACACCTGCGTGCGATATAACGGTGGATCAGTGGTGGACGTATCCTTCGCCACCCCCGCTGTCGCGCGCAGGGTGCAAAATTGGAGAGTGGAGGAGGGGGTGGAGACCTTGTCAGACCACCTTTACATACGGTTTGAGGTCTCCAACCGCTCAGGATCGACGGTATCCCAGAGGGGCCCAAGTAGGCTCCCGCGATGGGCGCTCGGCCGGATGGACAAAGAGCTGGCCGAGGAAGCTGCCATTGTGCAGCGCTGGGGTTCCGCCGGAAGGTGGGAGGGCGCCAGTGTCGAGGAGCTGGCGGGTCGCATGCACACGGCGTTGCAGGAGGTGTGCAATGCGGCCATGCCCCGTGTTGGTCGGAAGCCGCCGCGTCGCCAGGTCTACTGGTGGTCGCCCGAAATTGCGGATCTTCGGGCGGCGAGTATCAGGGCGCGGCGGGCCTACACTCGGTGTCGGAGGCGAAACGGCCTCGACTCGGCGTTGGAGGAGGAGCTGCGGGGCGTGTTTAAAGAAGCGCGGAAGACCCTGCAGCTCTCTATCAGTCGGGCGAAGGCGGTGGCCCGCGAGGAATTGCTTGCGGGCCTAGATCGTGACCCGTGGGGGCGTCCGTATCTCAGTGTACGCGAAAAGATTCGCGCTCACGGCGCCCCTGTCACAGAGACGATGCAGCCTGAGCCGCTCCGCCGGCTCGTAGGGGAGCTCTTCCCGCCGCCCGTCGCAGGGTTTGTTCCCCCCTGGATGGCACCTCCTTCAGGAGAAGGGGAGGTCACGGCCGTTCCTCCCATCACAGAGGAGGAAATAGAAGTTGCCGTCGACCGTCTCCGGGGGAGAAGAACGGCACCGGGGCCCGATGGTGTGCCGGGACGAGTATTGCTGATCGCCCTAAAACACCTCGGGCAAATGCTTCGGGAACTGTTCAATGAGTGTCTGAGGACTGGGCAGTTTCCGAAACAATGGAAGGAGGGCAAATTGTGCCTGCTGCCGAAGAGGGGTCGTCCACCGGGGTCTCCTTCGGCATATAGGCCAATTGTGCTGTTGAGCGAGACAGGCAAGCTGCTGGAAAAGATTCTTGCTGCCCGTCTCACTCGGCACCTGGAGACGAAGGGTCCCGACCTCGCTCCCTGTCAGTTCGGGTTCAGGGCTGGCCGTTCCACTTTGGGCGCCCTGTCCGAGTTGAAGCGAGTGGCCACAGAGGCGGTGGAGAAGAGAGACGTTGTTCTAGCTGTCTCCCTTGATGTGGCTAATGCTTTCAACAGCCTCCCACACACCACCCTGAGGGAAGCACTCCGCTATCATGGAGTGCCGTTCTACCTCAGGAGGCTGTTGGAAGCGTATTTGGAGGATCGGGACGTGATTTGGGAGGGGGCTGACGGGAGGTTGGCTCGGCATCGGGTGGGCTGCGGGGTTCCGCAGGGCTCCGTTTTGGGTCCGACTTTGTGGAACGTTGGTTTCGACTGGCTGCTGCGGACGCCTCTCCTCGCTGGCATGAGGGTGCTCTGTTACGCTGACGACACCCTGGTGACGGCGAGGGGAAAGGATTTCCGCGAAGCGGCCCGCCTAGCTGAAGTCGGTGCCACGCTCGTGGTGGACCGGATTGGAATGTTGGGTCTGAGGGTCTCCATCAGCAAAACAGAGGCCCTTTTGTTTCACGGTCCACGAAAAGGCCCCCCGCGGGGAGCGTCCATCTCTGTCCAGGGCTCGATTGTGGAAGTAAGGACCCAGATGAAGTACCTGGGCCTTACCCTGGATGGCAGATGGAGTTTTAGGCCACATTTTGAGTCGCTTGCTCCCAGGCTCATGAAAGCCGCCGCGGCGTTGGGAACGCTGTTACCCAACGTCGGGGGACCGGGTTCGTCGTGCCGGCGCCTCTATGCCGGTATTGTGCGAAGCATGGCGCTTTACGGCGCTCCCATATGGGTTGACGCTCTCACCGAGCGCAATATGGCCCAGCTGCGGAGAGCGCAGAGGGTCATATCGGTGAGAGCTATACGGGGGTACCGTACAGTGTCTTGGACGGCGGCGACACTTCTCGCGGGCGATCCGCCTTGGGCTCTCCAGGCGGAGGTGCACGCGGAGGTGTACCGATTCCGTGCGAGCCTGTGGGCGACCGGTGTGCGGCCCAGAGAGGAGGAGGTTGGACGAATCAGGACTCTAGCCCAACGAGCCCTGATTCAAAGGTGGAAGGAGGACTTGAGGTCCCCAAGTGCAGGCCTGGCGACGGTTGAGGCGATTCGCCCTCACATCGTGCGCTGGGTCGAAAGGCAGCACGGCGTCCTATCCTATCGGCTGACGCAGATGCTTACAGGGCATGGTTGCTTTGGTAAGTATTTGTGTCAAATTGCGAGACGGGAGGTGACGCCGGCCTGTCACGAGTGTGATGCGGCAGAAGACACGTCGCATCACACTCTGGTAGAATGCCCAGGATGGGGACCTCAACGCCACAGCCTGGCGACGGTCCTAGGTGGAGACCTCTCTCTCTCGAGCGTGGTTCATGCCATGCTTGAGAGTGAGAGATGCTGGTCGGCCATGGTCAACTTCTGCGAGCCTGTAATCTCGCAGAAGGAGGCCGCGGAACGGGAACGCGAGGGTGACGCCTCTGCAGACCCGCGCCGCCGAGCTCGATCGGGGAGGGGTAGGCGCCGTTATGCCCACCTTCTCCCACCACCCTGAATGGAGCCGTCAGGCAAGGGGGTAACCACTCTCGGCGTACCCTGAGAGCCCCCTGGCGTGCAGGCCCGCTATAAGAGCGGGCCGATCCGCTGAGGCGTCACAGTTGTTTGCGTAAGCGTTCCTGTGGCGTCTCCCTACAGCGGAGGTAAGGTACCGTTGGTTTTAGTGGGTATGCTTTGAAACGTCGCCCGCCTTCTGCGGGTGACATCAAGGAGAGCCCCACATAACCTCCCGCTTGTCAGCGGGGGGTATGCATAAGGCCGCATTTCCAACGTTAAAAAAAAAAAAAGGAGGGGAAGAGAAGAGAAAAATGCTACAGTTTCAGTGATTCCTGAGCGAGGACCCAAAATCCACTGAAAAATTAATGGATTAGGAGAAGGGGGTAAGACTAGCCCACTTGCGACTCGATCGGAACGCGGTAACAAAAGATTAAAATATTCGGTATTAACTTCTATTAGTACCAAAAGTAGCCAATCTTGATGATTTAGGTAATTTTAATTATAATCAGTAAACAACAAAGTAACTTTCTAACCAAATTCCAATTAAAATGTCTAAAAGCCCCACACATTTCAAGAGCATAATAACAGGAAACAACCTCTTAGAGCAGAAGGGCCCAAGTCGTTACGTTATTGAATAACATCTTAACCTAAACCACTTGAAATACCAGAGCGACCCTTAATCTTGGTTTTCGCGTAATTATAGGTGACAGTGCAATTTTGGAAGTTTGCCGTCTATCTATATTCGTTCAGCTTAATCGGCACTTTTTCTGTAACATCTCTCTTCGCTGAGTTAGTTAAGCTATTTTTTTCGTTAAACGTTGCATGAAATTTAAAAATATTTTCTTAATCGGCATAACAGTTGCGGCTTGACGATTAATCAAGGGCGTTCTTTGACATATCTTCTGAGTCAATAGTTCTGGGCACTATTTCTGCTTGATCTAATTTTTATTAGATACATATTTAAAGTCACTACTTATAATATTAGCTGACTTTTTGTGTAACATCTTCCTTCGCTAAGTTTGGTACGATTTGATATATCATATAACTTGTCTCAATAAATGATCTGTTCAAGTGTAATTGTTGGCATGCCTTCTACATGAATGGTTGTGGGTTCAATTTCTGCTTGATAATTTATTATTCATAACATGATTCAAAGTCAACTTTAACATCAGTAACTTTTGCTGTCAACTCTTCACGCTGAGTATGTTAGAACTTTATATTACTTAATAGACTTCTCAATGACAAGTTTGACTCAATGACACGCTAAGTTTTCATATAGCTTCTAGACTTCTTTAAGGGTATATCAAATTAAAAAATATCATCTAAATTGGCTTAACAATTTTTTATATGATGTATATCATTTTATATCAGATTGTTACTAACAGGAACGCGCCGTCCTATATGCAAGTTCGTGTGGCGCACGACCGCGCCAGGGCGTAAAAAGTGCCGTGAATATTTCAGGAGGCGGCTTAACGAAAATATAATATGAGTTGAATTAAAATAAGCTGGTCCAAAAAGCGCGTTGAGTAAAGCGGTCTCTCAACAATCGCTTAAACTCATGGGACTTAATCTCTTGTTTTTTTTGTGACAAATTTATTCTTGACAGGGATGCAAGCAACTAATAAACGGAGTGCAATGAGATAATTATAGGAGGGTTAATACAGCAAAAGCATTTTCTTTTTTTCTTTTTAGGGTTCCGTACCTTAAAAGGAAAAAAGGAACCCTTATCACTTCGTTGTCCGCCTGTCTGTCCGTCTATCAAGAACCTTTTTCTCAGGTTCGCGTGTAGGTATCAAGTTGAAATTAATATCTAATACTCAAGCCTGCGGTCCCTTGCGGCTGACCGTTAATGTGGTCACTCATATAATTATAAGGTACTTCCCGATGACCCAGCGTCGTGAAATTTAGCATGAAGTAAGGTCTCATAGCCCAAATAAAGCATACAATTAAAAAACTGTAAATTTTTTTCTACTTCGCTAGAAAATTGACTTTTTTTGACTGTCACGCAAGACCCTTTTTCTCGGAAAAACGTGAAGATATCAAGTTGAAATTTATATCAAATATTCAAGTCTTTATTGTCTCGGATATATAAAAATATCAAACTGCTAAGTCAATTTAATGAAAACCCGCAGCAGTTTTTATCTCATGTATTGTAATTTTGATTTTCGAGATTCCCAATTCCCAGGCTTCGCTATTTGACCTAGAAACATGATTTTTAGTAAGAAGCAAGGTCTCTTAGCACTAGTATGGAGAATAATCCCAATAATGGCAATTTTTAGTTACATCACGAAAAACATGTTCTTTTATATATTAAGGTGTTGACGAATTATTTGAAGAATACGTGAAGTTATCAACTTGAAATTAATATTAAACATGTAAGTCTATAATATCTTGAAACTGTGAAAAAATGAAACTTCTAAAAATAAGCAATCAATAAGTATAACCATTTATACTGCAGTGATAACAAGTAATTTTTCTATAGGGCATTCCTCATGTGTACGATTTTAGTAATTTCGAATATGTTATAAAATATACTCTCTCTCGATACAGATATAAAATATTTTTTGTTAAAAATGTTTTGTCATATTTTCTTATATTCTTTTTGTAAGTAATTAAAAAATAGTACTGGGAGGCCAGTACTATTTTTAATAATATTTTTTACCGCCACACGAGAATCAAAATTGGTAGTGTTTGTCTCTTTATTGAATTGTCTCTTGTATTATTTTTTTTTAGTCTAGGTTAAAAAATTAAGGCGCTCACGAGTATTTATCGCGACGGCGTTCCTGGTCACTAATATTACTAATAATCCACATCATTAATAAAACTACACCCATTATGTAGTTTTATTGTTAATATTGTTAGATTTTAAACTAAAATATTGAAGAAAATAATTATAAAGTGGTATAAGTCAATAGAACAAAAAGCCAAGATATCACACGCAGATGGAGATGATAAATAGGACTTAGGTAATAAATTACGACGTTTCAGAACCAAACTTATGAATTATACCTTTTGATCATCAAAATTATAGTTAAATTTATTACTTTTAATAGAGAGGAGAATATTTGTTTGCAGAATTTTTCTTCTAGTTAGCAACACCGTTGATAGCTTCGTATTCGCGGGTAGTAATTTTTATGGTATTCTAAGTCTGTATATAACGTCTGTTCCGATAGACTTGAGCCAGTTGCAAATGGAGCTCGTCTGATGAACATTATGGCTATGCAGTGATGTTGTGTTGTGGTGCTGGGTCTCCATTACTAAGGTTTGGAGTAAGTGTCTAATACTGGTTACTCGGTGTTCCGTTGTAAGTGCATATTATTATTGTCTTGTACGTTTTACTATGAGGTATCAGTCCCATGTAGATAACATTATTAAAAGTTGAAAGACATTTTAAGTGTCTTTAGAGCCTTTTTATTCTAAGAGATGTTATAAATCCATCGGTAACCCGAAGAAAGGTTGACATTATCTTCTTGGATACTGTTTATTCTGTAACTAAAGTATCTGCTCGTGACTTCCTCCGTATAGTATAAGTATAAACGGGCTTGTTTCCGCAACTCGACGTCACTGTGCGCCTATTTTGCGTGAAAGGTGGGTGGCTAAATCTGCCATCCCAGCTCCTCTAAGAAGCTAATGAAACCTCTGGTGTCATCAATAACCTCGGGGAGAGTCCTCGGTGACCCCCAGTGTTTGGCCCGGTAGTCGGTCACGCCTCTGCATTCCAGAACAATGTGGGCGGCCGTCTCTTCTGCCTCCAAACAGGCTCTGCAAAGGGGGGCTGTCAGCAACACCTAGATTAAACGACGAATTAAAAGACTTTAGCACTAACTAATTTTTTCGATAATCTATCTATAAAATATCTGTATGCAATTCAATCTGTGAAAAAAAATGTAAGCAACTCCCGTCATCCCACAAAAATTTATTGATGTTTTAATACCGCTTATATATTTCGTACCGAGTACAATATAACACATTTAAACAAGGGATGAAGCTAGTTTCATTGAAAGTATTAAAGTAGTATGTTGTACTCGAAATTCCGATAATATTATCCAAATTCCTGAAAGTATAAACTTTTAATACGAATTTTCGACTGTTAGGTTTTATTAAAATACTAGCGGGCTGCCCTCGCTTCGCTCCGGGTATGTAAAGCAATATTATAATTGATGTCCTCAATTTGTCTTTCTGTAATTTTGTCGTTTTTCATTATTTGCAAAAAGAGAGAGTGACAAAAAGTAATAAAAAGAAAAATAATAAAAAGTAAAAGAAAACAAAAGCAATAGATAACATAAGAGAGAGGAGAAAGCAAAAATAAAAATGGATAAATAAAGGAGAGATAGAGAGAGAGAGAGAGAGAGAGAGATTTTATCGAAAGAAAGAAACCGAACAGAGACTGACCATTCTGTTCAGAATGGTCAGTCTCTGTTCGGTTTCTTTCTTTCAGAAATGAAGATAAATATTAAAAAGAGAGGATGAGAGACAATGATAGTATATAAGAGGAAGAGAGACGGAAATACTATAGACCTCTCTCAGTGAAAATTTTTTTAAAATCGGATTAGTAGGTACATCCTCTCTCTTTTTTCTCTCTTTAATTTTTATCTTTATCTGTTCAGAATGATTAGCCTCTTTTCACTTTCTTTCTTTCGATTTTATCTCTTTCTCTCCCTCCTTTACCTATTCAATTTTATTTTTACTCTGTCCTCCCTCTCTTAGCATCTGTCGCTTTTCTTTTATTTTGTTTCTATTATTTTTCTTTTTATAACTTTTTCTTACTCTCACTTTTTTCAAATAATGAAAAGCTACAGTTGCAAAGTGACAATTTAAGGACATCAATAATTAGGCCGATAGTATTAAATATAATTAGAATAATTTGATCAATATCTCGATTATCAAATATTAACTTGGCAACACAGGCCTGTATGTATGTTCTCGCCTGTCATTATAGGGGTTTATCCCCCTTGGTATTTTGTATTATAAAACGGATGACTTTTAAGCAAAAAAGTTTAGTTGTTCTCGGAACTCGTGTGACTTTAGTGTTGTGTATTTAAAGATAGTTTGCTGAATATTTAAATAATAGTGTAATTACTGTGTTGCTGAAGAAGTGTTAAATATTAGTTAGTGGGTCGAGCGGTGAAGGAGAGCGTTTATTGGTAGTAAAAAAGCCTTTTAATTCTGGGTAATTGTGCGGTCAAGTTGTCGTGTAGCTTTTACTAATATTATTCTGCCAATCACACACACACACCCTAAATGTTTTTAGTACTGGTCAACGCTTAGTGTAACAGTGGTACATTCGTGACAGAATTATAAAGAAAAATTTTTTTTAATTATTATTATTATTTATGAAAGTTAAATATTTCAAAGTAATTTTGAGCATTTACTAGAATTATTCTTCAAAAACAACAAAGATTTTTAAAATCTCAAAGAGACTAAATCCATAGACAGATAAACTGTGGACATAAGTAGAGTAAGTAAGAGCAAATAATGAAGATAACGTATTCCGTGGGGCTTAGAACTGTGTAAATCGAGCTAAGTTTCAGGTCGGGCTAAAACCTAAGTTAACAGTTTAATCTGTTCGGATCATTTGGTTATAACGGGTCTGTCGATACACAAACATTGTTGTTTTGGGACCAACATACTGTAAGTCAAAACTAAATCTATATTATAAAGCTGAAGAGTTTGTTTGTTTAAACGCGCTAATCACAGGAACTTCTGGTCATTAGTTAAAAAAAATTTTGGTGTTGCATTGTCCATTTATTGGGAAAGGCTACGATCCATAGGAGTGCAGTATAAATGAGAAATATTGCAGGAACGAAAATAGTCTCTTTTGGTTTATTCTAAGAATACCCTCACTAGCATGACGGTCTAGACTTCTCTTTCTTCTAGGTCACAATTCCCAGGAACTGCTATCCTTCCAATATAAGTAAAGAATATTTAATTATGAGAGAAAAACTCCATTTATAGTAGGATCGAAGGGGTCTGACTTACATATGTCTGATCCACTACAGTTCATTATATCCCCTTTATATACCAAGTATACTGGCCTGCAAAAGAAGAACAGTTTTTAAATTACTATTAAATTTAGAGACTTGAAATAAAAAACATTTAGACCAGGTAAAAATATGTTTTGAATATAAGTTTATTTTACTTAACTTAATGTTTTTAACATAAATGAAACATAAAAACAAAAAGTAACCATTTTCATTGAATGGCAAAAACTTAAAAAAACCCTGAAAAAGGTGTTTGTAGTCTTAAAATCACATTATTTAATAACTGGTGTTGCCTCCTCTGGCTCTGATCACCGCGGCATCAGGTTCCGGAGACGATGTTGGGGGATTTCTCCCATACTTCCAACAGGCCCTGTTTAAGATCATTAAGGGTGACAGGAGGTCGTCTGCGTCATCTGCGTGTTCAATCGGGTTCAGGTTAGGACTCCTTAGTGGCCAGGCCATCAAGTTGATACGAACCTCCTGAATGTACTCTTGTACAACCTGAGCGGTGTGTGGCCGGACGTTATCTTGCATTAGAATTGATCCATCACCCATATTTACCAGATATGGTTCTGCATACTCATTGAGGATCTCTTTAGCATATCTCACCCTGGTCAGAGTGCCATTTTCTATGACCACTAACTCTGTTGGACTTTCCGAAGAGATGCCAGCCCATACATGTACAGAGCGCCCACCATATTCGTCATGAGTGAATAATGAGAAAAGTGTCTCATCCGATGCTTTTTATTTCAAGTGTCTAACTTAAATAGTACATAAGTTATCGTCACATATATGAGTGATATACCTTCTTTTGCAGGCCAGTTTATATTAACAGTAATATAATATTTATATAATTCACGGAGACGGATAGAAGCTTTAGGTAAATCCTTGGGGATTGGCTGAGTATAATAAATATACACAAACAGGCGCTAATTAATTTAGGTTCTCAAATTATGGTAATTTTACACATTAGTACATTATATAATAAAATGTATTATATACCAGTGTGTTTATTGAGTTACCACCTCTTAGGTTGCGACAAGTTTTATTGGCAGCTATTGTGACTGTTGTCGGTCATATCGCAATAACAGAAACTGTCACATCCCGTGTGTTTATTGAGTTATCACCTCTTAGGTTACGACAAGTTTTATTGGCAGCTATTGTGACTGTTGTCGGTCATATCGCAATAACAGAAACTGTCACACTCGGTGTATTTATTGAGTTACCACCTCTTAGGTTGCGACAAGTTATATTGGCAGCTGTTGTGACAGTTGTCGGTCATATCGCAATAACAGAAACTGTCACATCCGGTGTTTTTATTGAGTTATCACCTCTTAGGTTACGACAAGTTTTATTGGCAGCTATTGTGACTGTTGTCGGTCATATCGCAATAACAGAAACTGTCACATCCGGTGTGATTATTGAGTTATCACCTCTTAGGTTACGACAAGTTTTATTGGCAGCTATTGTGACTGTTGTCGGTCATATCGCAATAACAGAAACTGTCACACTCGGTGTGTTTATTGAGTTACCACCTCTTAGGTTGCGAAAAGTTATATTGGAAGCTATTGTGACTGTTGTCAGTATCGCAATAACAGAAACTGTCACACTCGGTGTGTTTATTGAGTTACCACCTCTTAGGTTGCGAAAAGTTATATTGGAAGCTATTGTGACTGTTGTCAGTATCGCAATAACAGAAACTGTCACACTCGGTGAGTTAATTGAGTTATCACCTCTTAGGTTACGACAAGTTTTATTGGCAGCTATTGTGACTGTTGTCGGTCATATCGCAATAACAGAAACTGTCACACTCGGTGTATTTATTGAGTTACCACCTCTTAGGTTGCGACAAGTTATATTGGCAGCTGTTGTGACAGTTGTCGGTCATATCGCAATAACAGAAACTGTCACATCCGGTGTGTTTATTGAGTTATCACCTCTTAGGTTACGACAAGTTTTATTGGCAGCTATTGTGACTGTTGTCGGTCATATCGCAATAACAGAAACTGTCACATCCGGTCTGATTATTGAGTTATCACCTCTTAGGTTACGACAAGTTTTATTGGCAGCTATTGTGACTGTTGTCGGTCATATCGCAATAACAGAAACTGTCACATCCGGTGTGATTATTGAGTTATCACCTCTTAGGTTACGACAAGTTTTATTGGCAGCTATTGTGACTGTTGTCGGTCATATCGCAATAACAGAAACTGTCACACTCGGTGTGTTTATTGAGTTACCACCTCTTAGGTTGCGAAAAGTTATATTGGAAGCTATTGTGACTGTTGTCAGTATCGCAATAACAGAAACTGTCACACTCGGTGTGTTTATTGAGTTACCACCTCTTAGGTTGCGAAAAGTTATATTGGAAGCTATTGTGACTGTTGTCAGTATCGCAATAACAGAAACTGTCACACTCGGTGTATTTATTGAGTTACCACCTCTTAGGTTGCGACAAGTTATATTGGCAGCTGTTGTGACAGTTGTCGGTCATATCGCAATAACAGAAACTGTCACACTCGGTGTATTTATTGAGTTACCACCTCTTAGGTTGCGACAAGTTATATTGGCAGCTGTTGTGACAGTTGTCGGTCATATCGCAATAACAGAAACTGTCACATCCGGTGTGTTTATTGAGTTATCACCTCTTAGGTTACGACAAGTTTTATTGGCAGCTATTGTGACTGTTGTCGGTCATATCGCAATAACAGAAACTGTCACATCCGGTCTGATTATTGAGTTATCACCTCTTAGGTTACGACAAGTTTTATTGGCAGCTATTGTGACTGTTGTCGGTCATATCGCAATAACAGAAACTGTCACACTCGGTGTGTTTATTGAGTTACCACCTCTTAGGTTGCGAAAAGTTATATTGGAAGCTATTGTGACTGTTGTCAGTATCGCAATAACAGAAACTGTCACACTCTGTGTGTTTATTGAGTTATCACCTCTTAGGTTGCGACAAGTTTTATTGGCAGCTATTGTGACTGTTGTCGGTCATATCGCAATAACAGAAACTGTCACACTCGGTGTGTTTATTGAGTTATCACCTCTTAGGTTGCGACAAGTTTTATTGGCAGCTATTGTGACTGTTGTCGGTCATATCGCAATAACAGAAACTGTCACATCCCGTGTGTTTATTGAGTTATCACCTCTTAGGTTACGACAAGTTTTATTGGCAGCTATTGTGACTGTTGTCGGTCATATCGCAATAACAGAAACTGTCACACTCGGTGTATTTATTGAGTTACCACCTCTTAGGTTGCGACAAGTTATATTGGCAGCTGTTGTGACAGTTGTCGGTCATATCGCAATAACAGAAACTGTCACATCCGGTGTGTTTATTGAGTTATCACCTCTTAGGTTACGACAAGTTTTATTGGCAGCTATTGTGACTGTTGTCGGTCATATCGCAATAACAGAAACTGTCACATCCGGTGTGATTATTGAGTTATCACCTCTTAGGTTACGACAAGTTTTATTGGCAGCTATTGTGACTGTTGTCGGTCATATCTCAATAACAGAAACTGTCACACTCGGTGTGTTTATTGAGTTACCACCTCTTAGGTTGCGAAAAGTTATATTGGAAGCTATTGTGACTGTTGTCAGTATCGCAATAACAGAAACTGTCAAACTCGGTGTGTTTATTGAGTTACCACCTCTTAGGTTGCGAAAAGTTATATTGGAAGCTATTGTGACTGTTGTCAGTATCGCAATAACAGAAACTGTCACACTCGGTGAGTTTATTGAGTTATCACCTCTTAGGTTACGACAAGTTTTATTGGCAGCTATTGTGACTGTTGTCGGTCATATCGCAATAGCAGAAACTGTCACACTCGGTGTATTTATTGAGTTACCACCTCTTAGGTTACGACAAGTTTTATTGGCAGCTATTGTGACTGTTGTCGGTCATATCGCAATAACATAAACTGTCACATCCGGTGTGATTATTGAGTTATCACCTCTTAGGTTGCGACAAGTTTTATTGGCAGCTATTGTGACTGTTGTCGGTCATATCGCAATAACAGAAACTGTCACACTCGGTGTGTTTATTGAGTTACCACCTCTTAGGTTGCGAAAAGTTATATTGGAAGCTATTGTGACTGTTGTCAGTATCGCAATAACAGAAACTGTCACACTCTGTGTGTTTATTGAGTTATCACCTCTTAGGTTGCGACAAGTTTTATTGGCAGCTATTGTGACTGTTGTCGGTCATATCGCAATAACAGAAACTGTCACACTCGGTGTGTTTATTGAGTTATCACCTCTTAGGTTACGACAAGTTTTATTGGCAGCTATTGTGACTGTTGTCGGTCATATCGCAATAACAGAAACTGTCACACTCGGTGTGTTTATTGAGTTATCACCTCTTAGGTTACGACAAGTTTTATTGGCAGCTATTGTGACTGTTGTCGGTCATATCGCAATAACAGAAACTATCACAATCGGTGTGTTTATTGAGTTACCACCTCTTAGGTTGCGACAAGTTATATTGGAAGCTATTGTGACTGTTGTCGGTCATATCGCAATAACAGAAACTATCACAATCGGTGTGTTTATTGAGTTACCACCTCTTAGGTTGCGACAAGTTATATTGGAAGCTATTGTGACTAATTTCGTTACTCGGTAATGTGGCAATAACAGAAATATAACTGCTTTACATAGTCACAAAGAGGCTTCCCGCTGTCTGTACGCTTAGATCTTTTGAACTACCCAAAAGATTGTAATGCGGTTTTCATTAGACAGAGTTATTCAAGAGATTTATTTGTAGGAGCTATAATGCATATTATAGTAAAGAATACTGTAGTTTTCTGTCTGTGGAATAATTTTAAATACTAACTAGTAATTGAATACAATAAAGGCTCAAAACGCAAATCCCGTAGTATTAACTCACTGAAATCAAATATTTCATAGCGCGTCTCTAGGGTTCGTGGTTAATGATTATATTATCATGCAGATGTAGTATATTGTGTGGGTCCTCTGAGAGACAGTTGTATCACACAAACAGCAGGATATATATTATCTTATATGTTTATTTAATTATATAAACTAACGCGATTAGCCATTATTAGCCGTTTTATCGTATAGATAGACACAAACACTGCAGTTGTACGATTTAATTATCAACTCAACGCAATAATCAGGCCTCACTCAAAGACTCGCACAGCTATTTTGATAGAAATATAGAAAAATTCTCGTGTCACAATGTTAGTTACCATACTCTCCCGAAAAGGCTCGACTGATTTTTATGAAATCGGCTACTATCTATTTTTCATCCCCCTACGTGATAAAGGTGGCCCACTCCAAATTTATGTGGAAAAACAACGTTTGCCAGGTCAGCTAGTGAAGTATAAATATTACGAACCACTGACTCTTGAATCAAATCTAACCTTAACTCTAAGCTCTGGGAAGCGAGGGCTTGTTAAGTTTAGTTTATTAGAAGCTATACAGCTATTGAATTTATAGATTTTAGAAATTCATTTTAGTTGTTTACGATAGTTGTATACTAAAGGAAATTTTGATGAGTCAACAAAAAAGATAGAATCGACAGAATCTACCTTCAACTGCCAACTTGGCAATCAAATACTGCAGGTATACTGTGACCATGGTGTGTGAAATTGGGTGATTTCTAAACCAAAAAAAAAAATAATGTAATACTATTTCAGTAACTAATAGCTCTTTTATGATGATATCATTATAAAAAGACAAAAAATATGTTTGACATATGAAGAAAGAAAGACAAAAATATTATGCCTTCTACAATCCCAATAGCTGGAGGCTAAAAGTATATCATGACAATTTTTATGATTTCCTTGAATATAAAAAATAAAAACTGTTTCCTAAGAAAGTAAAAATATTTAAATGTGAAGATTTACAGATGTTGAACGTTCTTGACTTCGTTAGTAGTTTACCCCTCCTTCTAGATTGTCGTTAATTCTCTTTTCATTTACAAGAACAGAAGTGTTCTTATCTATTCTAGACGAGTGTATCTATTTAATCTGTAGATGCTTAGAAGAGGGTTTTTGGGAACAACACCATGAGCTCTGATACCTATGTGACGATGGAAAGGCGCTCTTTTAACGTTCCTCAAAAGTGGCGATTTTAGTGGGATATCAATTATCAAAATTAAATAATTTGTTGATACGTTGATAAAAGTGGCAGCTTAGGCTTTCTGAAACAATTTTTTTTCGTCGCTCTAATAGAACTAAACATCTATCATCAGAATTAAGAGCTTTTTATTATTGTTTTTTATTTATTTATTTTTTAAATCAAAATTTTCTTTAATGTCAATGTTTTAAAAGTCAAAAATTACTTTGGCTCAGGTCAGCCCTGTATAATGTTATTAAATTATAATAAAAACTCCACATCTATATTATTTTTCTCTGACCAAAGACAATAGTGCCTCATTAATTTCATGGAGTGCCATTGATTAACAACTGACGCTCTGGAATAGGATTTTCACTAAAATATGGTTTGCTTAAGTTTAACATCGAGGATGGTTTCAAGTCAACAGATGGCGCCACTTTATTTTATTTTTGTATACATAAATGTGTGTAAAGGTACATAAATGTGTTTAATCTAACTAAACAGAAAGTAAAACTGCTTAAAATCTCTATTGTTTATGGACTTCACTGTATTTAAAATGTCAACAAGTAAGTAGCTTTTTGAATCATAAAACCTTGCATTGAATTATGAAAATACGAAATATTATGTTTCAATAAAATACTGTGTCCTTACTAGTTAAATACAAATTACTCAAATATGCGAGGGCATGATATTGCATTAAAACATAAAAATCAATAATTATCAATAATTCAGCATAATTTCCCATAAACTCAATGAAAAGCCCCACAAACACAATAAAGAACAATCCGATTCTCAATTTTCGGCCATCGTCTGATTTATATCCTTAATCGCGTCCTTTGCTTTACTACGTAACAAGCAGACCCGCCCTCGCTTCACTGTGGTGTAGTCAAATCGCTTCGCTCATTCGCTAAATAACTCTGTTGTCCATGTACTCGTTTGCACACTCTTTCCCTTTCTATTAATATGATTATATGCTACGCAGTAATGAATATGCTACGCCACTATATAAACATGCTACACAACTATGAACAGACTACGCAACCAGGGATATGCTACGCAACAATGAATATTCTAAGCCACTATATACATGTTACACAACTATGAACAGACTACGCAACCAAGGATATACTACGCAACAATGAATATGCTACACCACTACGAACATGCTACACAACTATAAACATGCTACGCAACAATGAATAATCTAAGCCACTATATACATGTTACACAACTATGAATATGCTACACCACTTTGAACATGCTACACAACTATGAACAGACTACGCAACCAAGGATATGCTACGCAACAATGAATATGCTACACCACTATGAACATGCTACACAACTATAAACATGCTACGCAACAATGAATATGCTACACCACTATGAACATGCTACACAACTATAAACATGCTACGCAACAATGAATATGCTACGCCACTATATAAACATGCTACACAACTATGAACAGACTACGCAACCAGGGATATGCTACGCAACAATGAATATTCTAAGCCACTATATACATGTTACACAACTATGAACAGACTACGCAACCAAGGATATACTACGCAACAATGAATATGCTACACCACTACGAACATGCTACACAACTATAAACATGCTACGCAACAATGAATAATCTAAGCCACTATATACATGTTACACAACTATGAATATGCTACACCACTTTGAACATGCTACACAACTATGAACAGACTACGCAACCAAGGATATGCTACGCAACAATGAATATGCTACACCACTATGAACATGCTACACAACTATAAACATGCTACGCAACAATGAATATGCTACACCACTATGAACATGCTACACAACTATAAACATGCTACGCAACAATGAATATGCTACACCACTTTGAACATGCTACACAACTATGAACAGACTACGCAACCAAGGATATGCTACGCAACAATGAATATGCTACACCACTATGAACATGCTACACAACTATAAACATGCTACGCAACAATGAATATTCTACGCCACTATATATACATGTTACACAACTATGTGTACGTTAAGCGCGTGTGAACAAACTACGACACTATGAACATGTTACGCGAGTATGAACATGCTACGCAAGTTACCATGACAACACGTGAGTGTGACCGTTTGACACAGCTTTAAAATGACTAATTAACATAAAAGTTTCTATAATAAAAATGCTACGCAACTAATAGGTCTTTACTTATGAAATTTCAGGTCTTCCGCACTGGCTGTTTTAAGACAGATTTTTTATTTTCGATAAGAATTCTAAGTTCAAATTATTTTTTGAATTCTTTTTTGAAAATTTGTCATTTTTTTAATGGTTAGCGTTCTGCTTTTATCGCATTTGTACGTTTTTCGTCATCATGGATACTATGAAAGCTCGAGTGATTAAGGAGTATGATACTGTTGTGGCAGCAAAGCGGCAGAAGGGGCACGCAATATCAACGACGTATACGGAGCGAACACTACTAACGATTGCACCACCCGTTGTTGGTTTGCCCGCTTCTATTCTGGAAATTTCGATCTAAAGAATGACTTCCGTGGTCAACCGGCAACTTTAAATCCTGGTTCAGCACCTAGACAATGCCCCTAACAAAAACTAACCCCTTAAAAGTGATCTAAAGCCGGTGTCATTCATCACAGCTTCTTACCAAACAGAATAAGTATTACTTCAGAAGTGTACTGTGAAAAATTGAACACAAATATGGAGAAGTTCGGCTTCGCTGCTCCAGCACGACAACACGCGACCTCATACTGCACAGCAGACAGTCTCTTGGGGAACAAAAGCTGGGGTTGTGTTCTCCGTCATTCACCGTACTCACCGGACCTTGCCCCTACAAAGTTCTACTTTTTCCAGAATTTAGATAACTTTTTGGCGGGAAAAAATTCAATAACCGAGAGGCAGTTCAAAATGCCTTTGAAGAATTTGTTGCCTCCCATCCAGAAAACTTTTTCAAAAATGTTATCAATAAGCTACTACTTTGGCAAAAATGATTTTATTGCATGAGTAATTACTTTGATTTATAAAAATAAAAAATACAGAGAAAAAAGTTAACGTTAACTTATATCTTGTAAAACGGCAATTTCATAGGTAAAGAATAACATGCTATGCAATTATGAACGTACTATGAACATGCTACGCACCTATGAATATCATGCTATGCAGCAAAGAACATGCTACGCAACCAGCATGACTAATTTTTTACACTACCCTCACTACAACTATTTAATAAAAATTGTTTTTGTAAGTATTAATAATATCAAAGAAGACGTAACAGAAGAAAA
Organism: Limenitis camilla; assembly: GCA_905147385.1. NCBI lineage: Eukaryota > Metazoa > Arthropoda > Insecta > Lepidoptera > Nymphalidae > Limenitis > Limenitis camilla. The sequence goes on from LR990247.1 coordinate 11,275,620, forward strand.
ATATTTTCACTTTTTAACCTTAGTGAAATATATTTTCAGCTGTTTTTCATTAAACTGTCAGCTGAGACAGATTATTCAGACTTTTAATTGAGGTCTAACCCAGTTTTAAAGAAAAATCAGGAGGTAAAAATGCTAAATCATTTTTCTTCACCGATTGCGGGAAACGCTTTATCTAGATTTTGATCTAGAAATAGACTAGATTGTGTGGTTTTTGTCGGTCTTTTTAGGTTTTAAAAATTTATAATTTCTGTTGAATAATCCGAATGTTTATTATTTTAATTTTATAAATATAAAGAAAGTAAGTTTCTTTGTCTGTTATCCTTCCACGGCTAAACCACTGAACTAAATTTAATGGAATGTGGTACAGCGATAAACAAGCCATCGGGAAAGGATATACGGTACATTTTATTGCGAAAAAAAGTCTTGAAGGGGTTAAAATAGGGGATGAAAGTTTTAATATTATTTCTGCGTATACAGCAAAATAATAGGGGTTAAAATATGAAATTGCCGTTTTATTATAATAGGTACTTTAATTGACATAGAACCTTCATTTTAAGTGAAACTTTGTTCCAATGGTACCTATGTAGTTCTTCTTTTAAAAAATGTGCAACATTTGATTATCGACTTTCAGTTATTTTTTTCATTCAGCTTAGACAAGAAAGATGGATACTTCAAAAATTCGAGTTATTTTTGAATACCAGTTCCGACGCAGAACTAACGCGGCAGAAACAGCTCGCAATATCAATGTTGCGTTTGGAGAGGGGACTGATAACACCGGTCAACACGGATTTTGAGTCTGACAACAAAATGTCAAATTTTGATTTCTTTTACCTTACTTATAATGGGTAAAATAGGTTTTTTTGGTTAAAGTTTGCTTTTCTAGAAATTTCGTTTTCATAGAAAATTTCATATTATGTCGACAAGTAAAGTCTGTATGCTATTTTGCGACTCAGTCATATACAAAAGTAGTTGCTACAGTTTGTAATAGACATACATACACTCAATACAATAGAATGCGCGACTTATCGCCATTTTGTTTTAAAGTATTACCAATTATTATTTTACTCTCCACTAAGAACTTTAAAACTTAATTATCAATATAAAACATAGAAAAGTAAACTTATTCCTTCATAAATTGAGTTTTTGGTTAGTTTTCAATGTAAACACTCAGACAATAGTCATTAAATAACAGACACAAAAAAAATTTTTTTTTTGTTGGCTTGTGTAATGAACGCACCATGCGATTTTGGTTTAAATGCTTTCGTGGTGGAAACTTTGATTTGAAGAACGACCCACGTGGAAGACCGCCCACACAGGTGAATAACAATGAATTGAAAGAGATGGTGGAAGCCGATCCGAGCCAAGCTACCCAGGAATTAGCGGCATGGTTTAACGTTACCTTACCAACAATATTGATTCATTTGCGTCAAATCAATCAAATAAAAAAATATGAAAATGGAAGCCTCATGATTTGACTGATCTGCAGAAAGAAACGTGTGATGTAACTTGGGTTGCCTTTTTGAACCGATACAAAAATGGAGGAATATTGGATCGAATTGTGACATGTGATGAAAAGTGGATTCTTTACGATAACAGTAAGCGAAAAATGCAATGCCTGACCCTAGGTCACACGCCGCAACAGTGTCCTAAAGCAAAGCTTATTAATAACAAGGTAATGGTAACTGTTTGGTGGTCTCAGTGAGGTGTTATTCACTATAGCTTTCTCCGATGTGGTCAAGCAATAACGGCAGATGTCTACTGTGCCGAACTCCAAACAATGATAACAAAACTAGCAGTAGAACAGCCCCGACTCATGAATCGATCTTCACCATTATTGCTCCATGATAACGCGAGACCTCACACAGCGGAGAAACTATTTTAACGCTACAGGAACTGCAATTAGAAACCATTTTGCACAATTTTCTACGTGATAAAAAGTTATCTTCTCAGATGGCAGTACAAAATGTTTTCACACAGTTGGTCGAATCTAGATCACCAGAGTTCTATAGCAAAGGCATAAATGACCTTCCTATTAGATGACAGCAATGTATAGAGTGATTATCACTACATAGTATAAAACAAAGTCGCTTTCTCTGCCCCTATATCCCTAAGTATGCTTAAATCTTTAAAACTACGCAACGGATTTTGATGCGGTTTTTTTTAAATAGATAGAGTGATTCAAGAGGAAGGTTTATATGTATAATACATACATAATATAGTAGAGAAACACTGATAATTTGAGAGGTTTCTAATGTGATGTCATAAATAAACACATTTTTTTGCGCTTACATTGCAAACGCTGGCTGAACCCTTCGAGATAGATCAAAATAGTGTACTACAGTATTGTACACCTTAAAAAGGTCTACAAAAAAGTATGCAATGGTATATGTCTATCTCTTAGGGATAACCCACAACAACCATTTTTCATCTTTTACTTTTTACGAGAAATGATAGGTTATTTACGAAGCGATTTTAAACAATACAGCATTAGTCCTTATCCAATTAGGTACCTTACATACATTGTGCGTTTAATATAGATTAATATGGCCCTTTACAGCATAAAATTTAAACGAATATTTCCGAAGATATTACAGATTCAAAATGCAGGGATATAGCGGTTACGGCTAAATACTCGTGTTAAATTGCAGCCGGACGGGTCGACTAGTTATAATTAAATAAATATGTTAAATTAAAAAAAAAGAACATCACTTTTTCAGTGCAAATCGGCAATTTCATACTTTAACCCGAATATATGTCGGGGATTATAAATGATGACAAGGAAGAGGGTGATGGGAAATATTGGGGAACACTAAAAGGGGGTGATGGTATTGAATGGAATATTGGGTAAACGCGACGTAGATACTTCTATTGAACCGATAAATGATCAAATATGATCTCTAACAATTACGAGAGAAACCTAAGCAGTGCCTTGGACTTGTGACCAAGGTGTAGGCTTAAGGAATTCCTTTAAGTGATCACGACACTCGCCTCCACTGCTCAGGCTCTCTGTTTAAAGCTAAGGCTAACGCAAGACGTGGCAACTAGATTGTAAGGTACTCACGTGACCTTGATCGGACAGCACTCCTAAGCACTAGCACTATCTATAGACTACTTCACTTCTTCAGAGACCGCGCACGACTAAGGCTTCAGTCAGACTGTCGATGGCATATAAAGGGTCGAGACCGTCAAAACAACGGAAGTGACCACTACCCTACTCCAACGCCATAGATGACGATGACGATTCGATTATTCGATAATCTTTTACTATTCTCCGACATATATATATATTGAAAGATTCATAAATTTAGAAATACTCGAATTATACGATTTGTACAATGTACGCAGTGAGTGAATGTTTATAATTTTTTTTTTTTTTTTTTTTAAGATTACTAGCAGTATGGATCACATACTACTAGTATTCCCTTTACGCCTACTAGTAAGCTAATAAATAGCTTGTGTCAGGAGTGGGCCACGCCAGTAGTCCAATGTCCGAGATTTGAACCCACGACTTGTTGATCGTGAATCCAACGCCCGCACCACTGAGCTACTGACGCTTAAAAGTAAAAGGTTTTATCAGTTATATTTTAAAAGTATTGATTTGGATTGTATTTTATTTTATATTTTTTATACTATATTTGCAATACTGTTAAACTTCCCTAGTAAATATGTTTTGCCCCTAAATATAACTTATATATTGTATATAATAGCTAATAACCTAATCAGGTCAAGCGTGAGTCGTATTCATGTTTAAACAAAAACGTAGTCGTTTATATTAGGAATAACAAGTGTCTGAATGAGATATCTGAATGGTACAGTCTTATCTATTTACATACGTTTGGCTAACAAATGAGATGTGCGCTAGTGATGGGAAATGTTATGGTGTCGATATTTATTTACACAAATATGACAGTAATGTTGTAAAAGGTTAAAATACTATTGTTATTCATTGATTGGCTGGTTCTTATTGAACAAGAGAACATTGTCTAAAGAGGAACAAATCCAAAATACTATTGACTAACAATTAACTTAAAAATTAACACTTTAACGCAATTGAATCACTGATAAAAAATAAAATCTAATAAATCCGATAAAATAATCTTTTTTTCCTCTGAGAATATTAATATTAAGTGCTCGACTAAGGCGTACAATAATTTCCAGTTTTTTTCTTGAATATTCTTCAACTCAGATGCATTTTATGTGCTACCAGACGAAAGATATATGATACCCATTACTGTACAACAATACGTATACACATGCTATTTAGACTGAGGTGAGCGGTGCCTGGGCTTTGAGACCCAGGAGCCGGTTTAAAGAGCTCTTTCATAATATATTAACTCTCACCTCCACCACTCGACATCGCTAACGACAATAGATAATAAGTAAACTTACGTGGACCTCGAGAAGGTTAATCTTAATCACGACACTATAACACTAACTTCCATGTTCACTGCACGAAAAACCCACCTACTATCGCACTAAATGTTATATATTGTCTCCACGTCGGTATACTTTTTTCGTGATACTTTTTGATGTTTAGTATACTAAGAGACATTGAACAAAAACTATCTTAATACATACTATATAACAAAACCACTAAAAAACTAATAACCCCGATCCAATAAAGAAGAAATGAATCTTCATAAAAAGATCACAAAAACTTGATGACAATCTAGAAAATATAAATTGTCCTAAATAAAGCGAGCAGATTCGTTTTGAAGGCCGCAATTACCCAGGGTTGAGGGTAATTTATTCATTTTTACCCTATTGGAGCTGTGCCAGGTTCTGGTAAGCAGGATTCAAGGTCAAGATCAAATAACAACTTTATGGGATGAGGAATTTGTATTTAATTAAATTTCATGACTATTGTAGAAAGCGATAGATAGACACTCGACAATATACTGCCCAAAAATTGCGACCCATGTTATGAGTTAACCTGCTAACATGGTCATTTATAATAGTTACAACGCCGAGCTGAGATAATATTCAGTCTATCAAATCAATTGTCAATTTTTTTCAAAATTGAAATTGTAGTAGCTAAGCCAGAAACTAGCCAAAGGTTATCAAATGGGTAGTTTTGTATAACATTTTTTGAAAGAAATTATGTCATTATTTTACCAGACAAATTAAAAAGCACCTTAACACTAAAACTTACTAAACTACATACAAATCGATTTAATGATTAGAAATATAATCATAATAATTGTAACTCTAAAACATGTGATTAATGAAAAAATGATCTATCAAAAAATAAAGTTTAAAAAACTATAACCCGACTACGTGCGTTTTAAACTTTATTTTTTTATTTAATAGTTTTCCGTTTTCCGATCGAGATAACCTTTATAATCTAATATTGTAACGAGTTAGAGTGGACCATAGAAATATACATACGTACATAGACTGCCATAAAAATCATAACCCTTCCATTTGGCTTCGCCGTAGTCGGGTAAATGAAAAAAAAAACTTTTTAAAAACAAGCTTTCATTATTTTCTTATTAAAAAAAAGAACTGAAAATTGAAAATAATAATTTAAAAAGTTTACACCTTGTATTAAATCTTTGCGTTTTTATCACATACCCAATTTTTTATAAATAAAAGCGTGGCAATAAATAAGAAACTACTAGCCAACGCTCGTAACTTTGTCTACATCACATAAGGAAAGAGGGTTAAAGAGAGTGGTTTTAGTATGTAGGCATAATAAAATTGTAAAAAAGGCTGAAACTTTCTTTGTATTTGCATCACAACAATGTCATATATCCTATATCCTTCCTTAATAAATGAGCTATCCAATATTAAACGAAATTTCAATTCAATTTCTGATATTAGCGAAATCAACCAAACAAACAAATTCTTCAGCTTTATATTATTATAGTATAGATACACAAAACCTAATAATGTTGATTTTAATACATGTTAAAATAATATAAATATCGATATCATAAAGCACTTCACTAGTGCAGGTGTTACCTGTCACGCATGCCACCATCTTTGTTTCACCGCAAAAAAGGATTAATGGCACTGATAATAAGAAATATATCACCATTTGGGCAAAAGTAAGATGTTTTCAAACGATTTATTCGCGAATTCAGTATTCTTTTTGTGGAATTTACAAATGTAGGACACTGGGATTTTTTGAATGAAAAGGTAAAACAGATAATTTCATCAGGGAAAGAGAGTTTTATCTATATTGCTATAGAAAAAAAGTGGGAAAGTAGAACTGATGAATAAAAATGAATTTATGATTCTCAAGACAAAAATAGAGAGAGTTGTAACTTTAATAGTCAGATAGATAGTAAAACTGACGAAGATAAACAATTTATATTGCTAAAGAAGAAAAGGGAAAATATATCTGATGAAGAAAATTTTATTTATATTGCTAAAGACAAAAATAAATATTAGAATTGATGAATATTAAACAATATATGTGGCTAAAGAAAGAAAGATGGATAATATTTCGATGAGAAGAATTCTGTTTATGTTGTTGAAGATGAGAAAAGAGAAGATTGTGATTTCAATAGTCAAATAGATAGTAGGATTGAGGAAGATAAAACAAATTTTGCTAAAGAAGAAAAGAGAGATAGTTGTGACTAGTAGTATGTTGGCCAACTGATAAACACTAATCAAGGAAGTGGGGATTGCAAAATAAATACGCCGTCACGACAGAATAATCATGGATTACATCGCGAGTATTTTTAGCAGTAACTCTGAAGCTGTGAGTCTAAAGTATAACCCTAGGAGGATATTATATTAGTCAAGCCATCATACTGTTCGTCTGCGTATAGACTACGACTGCAACATTCTTCTTCTCTACTTTTATTAATTAACACTAGCTTTAAATATTGCGTAAGATTATGAAAATAAGGAAAAGTGTGACTTTAGCAGTACAAAATAAAAATATGAGGTAGTAGAAAGTAAAACTAGAAAACATATTTACATTGATGATATACATGAAGAATCTATATTAGTTTTAGTCATGAAGTGAGACTTCCTGATGCTGCTGATGGAAGGTAAGGTCTTAGAGATATAACAATTATATAAAAAAGATAACGGGCAGTTAACTTAATCATCTCCATCAATGAAGGGAAAATCTTTGGAGTTGATATAGAAAGCAGATGCCTAAAAGATAAAAAGGGACGAAAACTACAATGCGGTTTTGACCACAAAACCAAGAACTACGGAAACCATAATATTTTTTAAATGGCTAGCTTACATAAATCGTGACTACGACTACACGGCCCTAAATACTTAATTAGCATCCAGAAAGAGATCCTCCTTGATGAAGATTCATTTATTTTAAAAGAAAGATTAATAATGAAATATCTTTTTATTAGCTAATAAACAATTAAGAGCCCTCGTTATTGATAGTATTTTATATATTATTTATGAAACTACCTACTTTTAGAAAAAAATCAGAAATAAGTTATTAAGTAAGAAACTGCGAAGGCTATCGCTTAAATAATACATTAGCATCTTAGAAACCAGCTGAGCACAGCGTTTACTTACCAGACTGTGAAATTATGTATCTCGTTTGTACTCTAATAAAAATTTTAACTACACTTTAATGTAATATTCTGACGTATTCAAGTTGCTAGATTTCTATTGATATTTTTGACCGTTCTGGTTGGGTTATGCAATGAATTTAATATGCCTGTTTATTTTCTTTATGTGTAATTTATTGTTACACTTTTCTTTTATTTATTTATTTAGAGGTTTTTGCGCAAACGAGTGAATGAACACACCATCCATTCGATCAAAGTTTTACCACAAACAATTATCTAAAAAAAATAAGAATTTTCGGACCTAGAAATAGGATGCGAAACTGAACATGATCTTATGATATATGTGTTTAGTGTAAACTCTATTCTCTGAGACATATGTCAGGAATGATTAAATGATAAATCGAGTATTCGAATAATCGAATTGTCATCGCCATCTATGGCGCTAGTGGAAAATTAATTGTCAATTCCGGCGCATCATTTTAATATTCAACGATTTTTAATAGCCACAAACGAGTAACCGATTATCGAATAATCTAATCGTCATTGACATCTACAGCGCTAGCGTAATATAATAATAACTTCCGTCTGCCCATTGAAAGTGTTAAGTGCAGTGTTGTGTTAGAGTCCTTACAAAGTAATTGTCACGTGGCTAAGTGTAAACACAACGTTAGGTTAGGTTAGACATCAGGTAAATTTTTCAAAAATAAACCTAACATTTTTTTTTTTATAATGTGGGAAATGCATTTACACATACCCCTTAAAGGGGTGATGTGGGACTCCCAGCGATAAGCGCTGGACTACCGCACTAAAACCCACCACCGTCCGTGCCGCATGTTAGGCGCCGCAGGAACGCGTTACCATACTACTGCGGACGCCTCGGCACAACCACCCGTCTGCGGGTACAAGTACCCGAAGTTCAAACCCGCCCATGGGCTCGCTTTACCAATCACTTAACCGAGGGGATATGCCAGGACATGTCTACTGAAACACCCAGCCCCCGGAGGAGTCAGAAACGGCCCATATCCCTCGAGATCAGGTCGCTCACAAGTCATCTCTGCAAACTGAGGATTACCCGGAGCGACCCGTACCTCCGGCCACCGGACCCCCCTGGACTTAACCGCCGTCTGCGATGCCCAGGGTACAAACGTTGGAGTTTAAGGCCCGCGCCCGTCACGCCGGCGCTCCGTGACCTCCGCGCCCAAACTTGGCGCAAACCTCTGCGCTGGCCGCTCGACCGCTCCCCCCATCCCGGATTACGCTACTACACCGAGACAGGAGTCGACGGCGAAACATCCAGCGCAAGAGACACTCGCGCTTACGCGCCCCACCATGACGCTTTCACGCCCACGCATCAGATATGTCCAACTGCCCCCCCGATCATAGAGCACGGTTGCGCCACTGAGTGGCTACCCCACGAACAGAGGCGCAGCGGGACACACTGAATTTTCCGCTCAAGCCACCACAGCCACCGCCCACTACGCCTACGCGCCCCTCATCTGCGGATATTGGCCTCCGGATAGTAATAGTGGAAAATTACTATCCGTAGTTGCCCAGGGTGCACCGGCCCACAAAATGGTGGGCTCTCGAGGAGGTTTCCGCAGCTAGCATCCCAAAATAAATCTAACCTAACACAAGGCTAAGTCGTTAAGAAACACATTATTTAAGTTTATCTATTTTAGCGGTGAATCTCTGACGTTATTTCACCTATAGTCGACATAATCGCACCAGTGCGCTTGCGCTGCTTACTGATGTTTTACGTACACCTGTTTGTTAATGATTTATATGTAGTGTAGTTTTTATTTTAGCATAATGGAAGATTATTTCGTAAAAGATCGAAGTGATAATATATCTAAAACAGTGATAATGTATCTAGCTACGCAAATAACAGAGCGCCAATGAATGTATACATTCAACTATGTGAAGTGACGTCACACGCTTGCATGATACGAAGTTACAGGCGCAACTTTAAATAGCGGGTTGGGCTACCTCGTTCAGAGGTTTCTTGCTGCCTCCTTCAGAAACAGTTGCGCCAGCCCCGCATAACCTTTCCAAGTCCCCGCTTGGGAAGGTACCTGTAAGCAGATTCCTCCGGGTCAACAAAAAAAAAAAAAATAAGGCGCAACTTTAAAGTCGCTTAACTCTTTCATATACTTGAATAATTTTTTAAAATTTTTGTTTTGTTTTACTTTAATTTTAAAAATTAATATAAAAAAATGGAAACTTAATTATAATAGATCATATTTTATTATTAATCCCAATAGTCCATTCAATAAATAAATAAATAAAAATACCATACCCCCGTAGTAGTATTTTTCAATTTACCGCCTTTCCTTTTCTTTCTCCTATTTTTCTCCGATTTATCTTTACATATTATAAAACAATGTTGCTTTTCGCTGTCTGTACGCTTCAATCTAAACTACGCAAAACATTGTAGTGCGATACATGCATATTGTAGATGATAAATCGTACGAAATCGGGGCGAACGAAATCGCTATTATAATAGGTCGGGGAAAAAGTTTCTTCGCATTTTTTAAGAAAATTCAAAACATTTTCTAATATAGTTTATTTACATTTAACTAAAGTATGTAGGTACCATTTTGTTCGATAACTTTTTGCCATCTTGTATTGCTATAGAAATTTTGGGGCTTCTGATCAAAAAACCGCGACAAAAGTAGTTTTGGCAGTACGCTCGTGATGTTAACCTGACATCGACAAACCAAGAGATACCCCTCTTGTTTTGTCGATGCGTTGCATCCTTGAAGTTGGAGTGGGGAGGGGGAGTGAAGAAAAAATGCTACGGTTTCAGCGGACTCCGAGCAAGAGCCCAGAGACACTAGATCCACAGCATCAATGGGATGGGAGAGGGAAGGGGTAAGTCTGGCCCACATGCGGCTCAACCGGAACGCGTCTATGACACTTGGCGGTCGGATTCGCATGCTGGTGGTCGCAAGCCAGTCGGGGAACAAATCCCCTACCACCAATGGGGTGCTGGGTTACTCGCCTCTTACGAGATGCTCCCCCAGCGGCAGAGGGGAATAGTATTCTAACCCGTCCCCTCACGGGTTAAATTCCGGCCGCTTTCTCTCAACTTCTTCCTTTAATCTCATCAGTTGTTCGCAGTAGAGTTCAGAATTGATGGTCCTGCCTGGTGGTAACAGCTCATAATGAATAATGCCCTTCCAATCGCACCACACACATAGCATCACCTTGTTGCGAGTTAACCCGGGTTTCTCCACAGTCTGTGAAGCCTGACCGGCCTTTGATCACGACCTTTTTCACACGTTCTTGTCGTACGTGATCCACTTTTCATCACCAGTTATCAGCTTCTTTAAAAATGGTTCGGTTTCATTACGTCGTAATAAAGAATCAAAAATGAGTACACGGTTCATTAGGTTTCTTTCAGTGAGCTCGTGAGGTACCTAAATATCGAGCTTTTTTGTGTACCCAGTTTTTTTAAAATGCTCCAAAACTGTTTTGTGGCCAATTCTCAGTTCTTCAGCTACGTCGTAACTACTGATATGCCGATCATGCTCCACTTTTTCAAAAATGGCATCCATTTTATCCGTAATAGGGTGATCAGAGCGAGGTGCATATTTGACATCAAATTTTCCGGATTAAAAACGCTTAAGCCAAATTTGTACTACTCGCTCAGACACTGCACTAGGTCCATAAACATCGCAAATTTTTTTCGCGGCTTGCGTTGCATTTTTACCTTTTTTGTAGTAAATTTTTAAAATCTATCGAATTTCTTCATTAGCTTCTCTCATCTTCACAGTACGAAAAACATATAAAAATCACACATTTTCCTAATTTGAATTTGGAATTATCTTCTTTAAAATTTAAACTTTTAATGATACCAAAACCAGCCAAAAGATACAAAAAGTATAGCCAAAGAGATTTTATTACAAGTTCATACATACTATAATGCGAAAAGACCTTTTCCCCAACCTATTATTATATTTATTAATAAATTCACAATAATTAAATTCACCCTTCCTTCAGTCGGAACTTCGGAAGGAACTAGGCCAATTGTACACTTATAACCAGTATATCCTTATAAAAGAAAAGTTGTTCCCTTTTCCTTGTAACATCGTAATATAATAAGTGCACATCAAACTTTGTGGAAGCGTTTTGGGAAGTTGCTAAAGTGGATAGAAACTATTCTTATATAGTATATATTATTATTCAGTACACTGTAATGGCAATATTTAAATATACAATTTATCGACACGAAGTTTTCTTATCTCTTTTACCTCCTTGAGAGACCAAAATCAAAGTCCAATTAAACCGATGGATTCATAATATGATACAGATAAAGTTAAAAGCCTAGCTCACCAATTCTATTTAAGAGGATGGCTTAGAAAAAAAATCTCTTAAATGCCGGTAAAGTATTTCGTAACAGGTGACTAATCCTGCAAATCCCATATGTTGGCAGGGGATTTTATTCCACGTGTTCACTATGTGAATCAGACTGCCGAATGTCTTTGACAAGTTCTAGCTACGAATCGCATGTATTCCAGACTTCTCTTAATTTCCTTTAACATCCCGTTGATACTGTAGTTTTAATGGATTGGATTTAGTTGTTTTTCTTCTGATGAAGTTTTTGGAATATCACTTTTTGAGGCATTCATATCAAACTTGCATAACCCGATGTGTCCCCGCAGGTCGGGTATTTGTTGAGCAGATTTTCACGGGACAAAAAAAAGGTCAGCTAAACTGGATTATACTTCTCGTCATGTTCTCATCTTGCTGTATTTTAAGATGACAATGCATCATCAAAAGAAAAGGTACTCTTTGGTATTAATATTGTCCATGTTATGTTCTTTTTATTCTCTTTCTGTACTTAAAAAAATAAAAATATAAATGTATTCAAATATCCATATATAGATTGAATAATCCATGACGTCTCACCACCCGCATATTATTTTGACATTTAGGAAGCGAGCTATGCGCTTTCATGGATTAAACTGTCTATACATACCAAATGACCTGGAGTGCTCTGTTTTTCCGGACGCTAATCAATTGAGAAAACATAAATATATTGTGATCCTCATCCTCCCGGAAAATTCAACTAAACTTGCTTAAATGATCTAAATGAGATTGGCCGCCATGACCGGAAACAGCAGGCACATTCACATTTCACAACCATTTCTCACATGCATACAAAACCATTTCTCTTAACTTTCAATAGAAAACTGAAGTTGGTTGGCCTTTTCAGAAACATTAGTGTAGCACAGTTCCTTAGAAATTAATACTCTTGACATTTCAGAGTTCCGACATTAAAAAAGTTCCTTTGGTTTTTAAAAGCAAATAATCTCATATTATTAGTAGCCTTTATGAAAGTAATTTTTATTTCCAACTCCTAAATATTAGGAATAACTATGTTATAAATTCTAAAATCAAGCTCCATGAAAGAATTGCCATAAACAATAGTCATTTAAAATTTTAAATACTCATACTATCTATTTATATATATATATAAGAAACAAAAGAACAGAAGATTCACTTGACACTGGATGAAAATACCAGAGAGTATCGCATATCCTTAGTTTCCTCCAAAATTGAATAAGGAGGAATGATGAGATTTTAGTGGACCATACTCAGAATTTATGGGAAGAAGAAGCTGCTGGCATGAATGTGATAGATAATTAGAAAATATTTTATGTTTTCCGGAGGACTCACTTCTTTGAAAATTGACTAAAATTTAAAATTGTCAAAAGAATGGGAATGGGAAGGTTTTAGTTTTTTTTATGGTAGATAAGGTGCAAGCGAGCAGATGTTCCACCTAATGGTAAGTGGCCACCATCGACCATGGACATCGGCAAAACAAGAGGTACTCTCTTGTTTTGTCGATACGTTACAACCTCGAAGATAGAGTGGGGAGGAGGAGTGAAGAAAAAAAATGCTGCGGTTTCAGCGGACCCTGAGCAAAAGCCCAAAGTTCACTAGATCCGCTGAATTAATGGGATGGGAGAGGAAACGCGTCTATGACACTTGGCGGTCGAATTCGCATGCTGGTGGTCGCAAGCCAGTTGAGGAACAGATCCCTTACCACCAAGGAGGTTCTGGGTTACTCGGCTCTTACGAGATGCTCTCCCAGCGGCAGAGGGGAATAGTATTCTAACCTGTCCCCTCACGGGTGATCGTGTGATAGTTTACTGGAATTGCGGAAATAATAGGAAGGGAATAGTGAAAATGAAGCGAAGGTTTGATCCTGGGTGACAAGAGTTCTCCATGTTCTGAAAGATGTGTGAAGTCTGCCAACCCACACTTGGCCAGCGTAATAGACTATGGCCTAATCCTTTCTCATTCTGAGGAGGAGAACCGGCTTGGTAGTGGGCTATTATGGATTACCATAATTTAAAAAATGAGTAAGGAAAACCGAAACTTTGAGGGACTTTCTTCATATAATCTGCCTGATACTGAAACTTGATCAAGATCATGTTGAGAAATGTTTAAGGTTGTTAAAAAAATCCTTTTCCTCGTGGCCAAGTAATTTCCCTAATTACAAAGTAGATCTAACACCAATTTATAATATAAAGGATTTGTCGAATCACGCTCTACACGTTTCATTAACTAAGCTCGTGTGAACAAATTAGTAACAAACAAAACTTCAGAAAACAACTTTCTGGCGTGTAGTTGTTATCGGAATTGCCTCGCGAAAGCTCATTTGAAGTATCTATGGTAATTACTCTTTAATGACTTTATAATTATTATAAATAATGATAATACAGCTAAATTAAATGAAATTTACTATCATATTTGTTATATTGTTAAGGTAACAAAAAAAATATATAACAAACTCTTATAATTATAATACAGCGCTATCTATCGGTATCTATAGGTTACAACCTAGGTTTGGCAACCATTCAATAGATGGCGTGAAAAACTTCTAGATCTAATAGAAAAGTATAGACCGATATTTGTAGCGTATAGGTTTCTTTAAGTTAGTAACAGATCGCCAATAGATGGCGTCATATTAAGATTACAAATATTCTTATATTTTTGTTTTGTATTAATAATTAGCGACCTGCCCCGGTTTCGCACGGTTTCTCTACTATCAGGGTGGGGCAGTATTTGAATTAACATATTTAAAATACAAATACGTATTTTGTATTTATATTTCAATTACTACTTAAAAATGTATTTTGTAATTTGTATTTAAAATACTTATAGCTTCGAAATACATTTTCACAAAACACATTTAGCGACCTCATTGGTGGTCAATCATTTTTATTAAACGATGCGTCCATTGATATAAAATGTATTATTATCTTAATAATTCGGCCAAGTGCTAGTGTGGAACTTGCGCACTGAGGGTTCCGTACAATTTCAATAAAGGAACAAACACTATCAAAATTTGATTTTCGTGTGCGGGTCAAGATATCGTCAAAAGTAGTTTTAGTGGGCGTTTACTCTTGACATTAGTAATGCGTGTTTCAATTAATATATTAATAATTACTTACAAAAATAATAAAGGAAACATGATAAAACATTTGTAACAAAAACAACTACGACATCAAACTGAAAAATTTAATAAAAAGTAAACAATAATTATGCTTTAATAATTTTATAGTTGGTGAACATTTATAAATATAATACATATTGCCAAATGTAGAACCTTCTTTATTTTGAGTCGCTTAAGTTCTTATTTAACAACATGTCATGTCGTCAGCGGTTGTAGTTAGGATACACAGATTTAGATTTATTTCACACGATACGACGACAAAACCGTCGATTTTTGCATTTATATTGACATTCGAATATATTACACATAACATTGACTGAAAATTTGAAACCTTATTGACCAGTCTAAAAATTAAATAAATTAATTAATGGAATTTATTAGAATATTTTTTTTTATTCGTGACGGGATTGCGATTGGCCACAATGTCACCTGATGGTAAGTGAAGATGAGCTCGAAGACGGCGGTCGTTTAGAAAGTTTTAAAATTTCAATTAAATACACTAACTCGTTAACCAGAGTTAAACGGTAAAAAAAAATTATATCTGTATCGAGGGCAGGCACCTCTTTCAGTTTCTTATAAAAGTATATCTATATCTATATTCTATATTAATATTATAAAGAGGAAAGATTTGTATTTTTGTATTATTGTATGTAACGAATAAACATAAAAACTACTGGACCGATTTCAAAAATTCTTTCACCATTACAAAGCTACATTTTCCCTGAGTAACATAGGCTATATTTATTACGGGAAAAAATTAGGGATCCTCAGAAATTATTACTGAAACCAAGGCAAGGTGCAAAAAAATTAGCCATAAAATGTATTTCATCGCATGCGCTGCGAAAAGTATTGATGATAGTACAAAAAAATGTTCTACAATATTATAGAACGTATCAATATCTACAAAAAACTCCGCGAGACCATATGTCCAACTACTTTAGTTATGTCACTATAATTACTTTTTTACATTTTAAAAGTTGATAAAAAAGCCTATCAAAATCAGACCATGTTTTCCATACCTTCATATTAATCCTTATCCAAATAAATTATGTCGTATTCAGGACTGTTTCAATGTCCTGTAAATTACTTTTTGAATTATTAAAATCGGACTTTCCATTCAAAAGATATTAGGAAATTAAAAATATCAATATAAACAAAAAATACACGCCGACGCGACGGGCCAGTGTAGCGATGCAGCGCAGCGAGTAACGCGGCGAGAGAGGGGGCACCGAAATGGGGGAGAGCCAAAATGTTTTTTAAAAAATATTCCACCCGTGCGAAGCCGGGATGGGCCGCTAGTTTATAATATATACGAATATTTCTAAAATCGCAGACATCAACTTTTTCACGTCCGCATATGTGGAATGCCCTATACAAAAATAAATTGCTATCACTTCAGTATAAATGGCCATATTTATTGATTACTACATTTAGAACTTTGATTTTCTCACAGCTTCTTTTCCTGTTAGGGTACGGAACCCTAAAAAATGGGGCGTCGCTGTAATCGCTATATATCGATATACATACTGAAGAAGATGGATGTGGGAACCGTAAATGTGAAGAAACTTAATTGGTTTTATTGTTCTCTTGAAACTTTCACAGTTTCTTCGAGTTTCAAGTTTTATGAACGAACTTTCAAACATATTATTGGTTGTGACACATTTCTCTTAAGAAGAGTATAGACTACGACATACCTTTTTTTCATGGTAGAAAAGGTGCAAACGAGCAGATGGTCCACCTGATAGTAAGTGGCCACCATCGCCCATGGACCCCTATTTATTTTAAGGAATATCTTTGATAACACGAGTAGTCGGTCTGCGCTAGTTGGCACATATTTGTCGTTATATTTGAATTTACAGATAAATTATTTATCTGTTAAAATAAATCAAGGTATTCATTTTAAAAAATATATATAATTATGTATCTATAAATTTCCTATTCATGAAGAAAAAACTTTATTATATCGATTTTTAATAATGTTGCCATTAGCAGAGGTCTAGTACCTCAAAACTCTACAAGATGGCGTTATAATGTTATCTATACTATTATATAAAGAGGAAAGATTTGATTGTTTGTAAGTTTGTATATTTTTATGTTTGTATGTTTGTTTGTTGCGAATAGGCTCTAAAAGTACTGAACAGATTTTGAAAATTATTTCACCGATAGGAAGCTACATCCTTTCCGGTAACATAGGCTATGTGGTGTTGCCATAAATACTCTTATTAAAAAGATATGGCCATTTAAGTGCCATAAGGTGGCCATTTTGTAAATTGAAGAGTTTCTCAGAAACTACAAATCCGATTTTTCCACTCATAGAAAACTACACTATTCGTGAGGGACAAAGGTGATTTAGTGTTGCCATATAAATTTTTTAATTAATAGAATATGGTCATTTTGTTGTTATTAATCCGATTTTAAAAATTATTTCACTGTGAGACAACTACACTATTCGTGACTGACAAAAGTGATTTAGTGTTGCCATATACATTTTTGAAGTGAAACTTCTTTAGAATCGTTGTGATTTCAAACCGGATGCAACGGAAAAAACGACAGGTAAGAGACACAAATACAAAAATGTGTAGGAAAGAATGAGACAGAAATATACATACTATTTTATATTATTATATATATTCATCTCATTCTTTTGTCGATTTACTGAAGTTTCACTTCTATCGTGTTTAATTAAAAGAATATGGTCATTTTGTTGTTACTAATCCGATTTTTTAAATTCTTTTACTGATAGAAAACTACACTATTCGTGAGAGACAAAAGGGATTTAGTGTTGCCATATACATTTTTTAATTAATAGAATATGGTCATTTTGTTGTTACTAATCCGATTTTTTAAATTCTTTCACTGATAGAAAACTACACTATTCGTGAGGGACAAAAGGAATTTAGTGTTGCATTATACATTTTTTAATTAAAAGAATATGGTCATTTTGTTGTTACTAATCCGATTTTTTAAATTCTTTCACTGATAGAAAACTACACTATTCGTGAGGGACAAAAAGGATTTAGTGTTGCATTATACATTTTTTAATTAAAAGAATATGGTCATTTTGTTGTTACTAATCCGATTTTTTAAATTCTTTCACTGATAGAAAACTACACTATTCGTGAGGGACAAAAGGAATTTAGTGTTGCATTATACATTTTTTAATTAAAAGAATATGGTCATTTTGTTGTTACTAATCCGATTTTTTAAATTCTTTCACTGATAGAAAACTACACTATTCGTGAGGGACAAAAGGGATTTAGTGTTGCATTATACATTTTTTAATTAAAAGAATATGGTCATTTTGTTGTTACTAATCCGATTTTTTAAATTCTTTCACTGATAGAAAACTACACTATTCGTGAGGGACAAAAAGGATTTAGTGTTGCATTATACATTTTTTAATTAAAAGAATATGGTCATTTTGTTGTTACTAATCCGATTTTTTAAATTCTTTCACTGATAGAAAACTACACTATTCGTGAGGGACAAAAGGGATTTAGTGTTGCCATATACATTTTTTAATTAATAGAATATTGTCATTTTGTTGTTACTAATCCGATTTTTAAAATTCTTTCATCTCATCATTTTTAAAATTTCAGAGTCTCTCTTCCTCTTATAATACTATCATTGTCTCTCATCCTCTCTCTTTTTTTTCTCTTTAATTCTCTCTCTTTCTCCTTTACCTATTCAATTTTATTTTTGCTCTGTCCGACCTTAGCATCTGTCGCTTTTCTTTTATTTTTGAACTATCTACTCGGACACACAACGCGCTCACAGTGGGTAACTATCCCCGCTATTTTAACTCAAACGTTAAGTAAGCTTTTTGTATAAAGCTTTAAAATGTTTAAATATGGCGGATAAAATCTTATAAAGTAACAAAGTGTAATTTTATTTATATAGACTTATATGAACGAGCTCTACAAAGCATTTTACAGTTCTCGCTTGCAGTTGAAATATAAAGGCTATTTGTAAATGTTTATTTTGTATCGTACCTTTGAAATATTTCATGAGCCACTTCTGTAAGAATCTAAACTGATAGCATGGACTGAAAACAGTTGAACAGTGACTGGGGGCTTGGAATCAAACTGTAGCTGATACTCAGCTGAATGATTATACCTTTGTAACACTACACACACAGACTGATGTAAACTGCTTTCTGAACTGCTGATAGCTTCAGACAAACTGACTGATTGACCAATTTTTACTAGTCAAAAGTACTTTGTAAAAAGTCTAACTGAAATAAACTATTTTGAGATTGAGTTTGAGTAACGGAAATCTGGCACCAGTTACTAGTCATTAATATTCACTCTATGAAATTACTTGTCAAACTATCTCTTATTTACAGTCTGGGGCAGAGGTTAAATAAAAAAAAAAAAAAATTTTTTTTATTTTCGTTATTTAATCGCTTGACCGATCAAAAGATAATGGCTTGCTAGATTGATCGATTGATTGATACAAATAACTAATTGATTGATAAGTATGTTATATTCATTATAATTTTAACTTCTAAGACCTGATTTTAATAAGCTATATCATATACATAATTATTTGAGCTTGAAATCAAGATTTTCTCGGCCTTTTTTTGACTTCTGGTTTGTGGTCGTGGGTGATCTTCGTATCTCAGAACCGAAACAGTTAGACTAGTTTTTTAAAAGTAACTTGAAACTCCATTATTAAGCGAGGGCGTGTCACTAGTATTTAATGTCCGTATACTTTAAAGCAATGTTCCATCTCAAACGCTCCAATAATTTCTAAGCTAACTTGTAACAACAATTTATTAGAGCTTCCTTTTCCGTCTCCAATATCATTCGAAGTTTCGCTTCATATAATCTGTGATATACATTCTAGATATACAAGAGATAGAAAAACAATTATTTAATTATTCCTTGTTTGAACATTATTTTTAAATTAAAACATATTAAAAATATTGTTTCAAAATATTGGTCTAATTTTTTTTAAATATAAAATATCATAAATTTATCGATCAGATTATTTGATTGGTGGATCGATCGACTGCATGCTTAGCAATAGATACTGATCGATTAAATAAAAACACTTAATTGAATAAATAAGATGAATGATGTCTAAAAATCTAAGAAATGTTTTATTTATTTCTAGAATGTCAATCAAATTTGCTTATAAAATCAATCTTATTGTAAAAATTTCTCTACACATAAAATGATATGATAATGGTTTTACTTAAAAAAAATACACGTGGGTAACCTAAACGTAATTTACTTTTACAATTATATTCAAAACGATAATAATCAAAGATTTGATACAAAATACACTTTAAACGCAAATTGAGAGGAGGTCCGCTCCGCACAAAGTCTCAAACAAGAATGCCGGTCGACGCGCTTGCAGAGGCTTATATACCCTCTTTGTTATTTTTAATTCATCAGTCTTCTAACAGATGCATAATGAGCCGTTAAAAACATCGATGTCTTAAAAATCGATTTTTATTCGTTTCATCTCTCAAATCAAACACAGTCTTCCAACAATATATTGTTTTGGATTAATCAGTGAATATTAAATTTAAATACAAAAGTTAATAAATAAAATTGGATATAGTTTTCCTTTAAAAGATTTTAAAAACGCATATGTAGTCGTATATGTTTTTTTTATGGTAGATATACAAGAGACCCTGTCTTACATTGTCGATGCGTTGCCACATTGAAAATAGAGTGTGGAGGGGGAATGAAGAGAATAATATGGTTTCGGTGGACACATGTGGCCCAACGGTAACAAAGACACTTGACGGTCGGTACATTATGTATATACCGGTATTTGTTATATGTATTTTTTAATTTTATACAATATTACACGAAAATTTGGTGATTCAATTACTCGATAGCAAAAAACACTCAAATACTCATTTAAATAAGATATATTTTGATAGAATGATACCTAAGTCTTGAATGTTATGTCTAATAAAATTATTATTTAAAAATAATTTAAACCTGATGGAAGCGAAGCAAATAAAACACGAATAGAGCAGCCCATACGTACTCGTGTTTCACTATATTACAGAAGGATATTTATTAGCGCGCCACTTCCGTTTCCGCCGCGTGATTTAAAAGCACTTTCCGCTGCATTTGAACTGCCACAATAAAAAATGTAACGACAATAATATTTTGCAAATATCCGTAAGTTACGTCTGTTTGTACAAGATCTTTTATTATCTGTAGAACATTATCATGATACTATTATTACTATAGAATTATATCACGTGTCTAGAAATTTTCTTGCTTGGCTACATTGATAATAGCTTCTTCGATCAATTGATTAACTTATCAGTTGTTGGGTTGACTATAGGTGATCCTGAAAATAAAATAAATGTATGATCGATTGGTAAAACATTGATTTGTTTTAATAAATAAAAGATATAATTGTCAGTTCAGTTTATCCGGTTAATTTACAATTTGATCGATCATTGATTCGATCGATTGATTGATTGAATAATTTAATGCTTATTTTTATTAATTACTAGCTGCCTGCCCTCGCTTCGCTCCGGGTATTTAAAGCAATATTATAATAAATTATTGATGTCCTTAAATTGTCACTGTGTAATTGTGTAGTTTTTCATTATTTGAAAAAAGAGAGAAAGAAAAAGTTATAAAAAAAATAATAGATAGAAAAAGAAAAGCAACAGATAACAAAAGAGGGAGGACAGAGCAAAAATAATATTAAATAAGTAAAGGAGAGAGAGCGAAAGGGAGAAAAAGAGAGGGGAGGGGGGAGAGAGAGAGATAATCGAAAGAAAGAAAATGAAAGGAGACTGATCATTCTGAACAGATAAAGATAAAAATTAAAGAGAGAAAAAAGAGAGTGATAGTATTATAAGAGGATTGGAGACGGAAATACTATAGACTTCTATCAGTGAAAGAATTTTTAAAATCGGATCATTAGAAACAAAATGACCATATTCTATTAATTAAAAAATGTATATGGCAACACTAATTCCCTTTTGTCCCTCACGAATAGTGTAGTTTTCTATCAGTGCAAGAATTTTTAAATCGGATTTGTAGTCCCCGAGAAACTCTTCAATTTACAAAATGGCCACCTTATGGCACTTAAATGGCCATATCTTTTTAATTAGAGTATTTATGGCAACACCACATAGCCTATGTTACCTGGAAAGGATGTAGCTTCCTATCGGTGAAAGAATTTTCAAAATCGGTTCAGTACTTTTCGAGCCTATTCGCAACAAACATACAAACAATCAAATCTTTCCTCTTTATATAATAGTATAGATATATCTCGGTGGGTAGCTGCATTCGATAACAATTTTAAAGAACAAAAACATGTAAATAACACGTGTTACGACAAGTGGATGGTGGTACGATTGCATTTATATGTGTTAACACAACCTTAGGTTAAGTTTAGGTTAGATTAGTCTTAGGTTAGGTTAGATTTATGTTAGTCTGGAGCGCTGGCTGCGAAAACCTCGAGAGGCCACCACTTTGTGGGCCGGTGCACCCTGGGCAACTACGCTATTACTATCCGGAGGCCAATATCCGCAGATGAGGGGCGCGTAGGCGCAGTGGACGGTGGTTGCGTTGCAGCGGAGTTCAGTGTCTTTTTCGTCTGCTGCTGTCGTTCTGCGCCTCCGTTCATGGGGTAGCCACTCAATGGCGCAACCGTGCTCCATGATCGGGGGGGCAGTTGGACATATCTGATGTTGAGGGACGTGAAAATGTCATTGTGGGGCGCGTAAGCGCGAGTGTCTCTTGCGCTGGATGTTTCGCCGTCGACTCCTGTCTCGGTGTAATAGCGTAATCCAGGATAGGCGGAGCTCTCGAGCGGCCGGCAGAGATTTGCGCCAAGGTTGGGCGGAGGTTTTAAATATTAAATTGGCAACACAGGTGTACAACTCAACATGTCATTATAGTGGGAATAGATGAGGGCGTATTTTAGGCAATAAGGTTTAGGTATTCTAGGATCTCGTGTGCCTTCATTGTTGTGTATTTAGAGATTTAAGAAGTGTTAAATATTAGAGTCAGTGGGTCGAGCCGTGAAGGAGAGCGTTTACTAGTAGTAGAAGGACCCTTTAACCCTGCACCGGGGTCTCGAGCCCCAGGCAATGCTCGGCTTCCATCTGGATTGCGTATTATTGTAGTCTACTCGCATTATATATAATATTAATATTAATTAAGAAATTTAAACCTTTTGATTATTTTTTGGTTTATTAATCGGTTATTTGATTGAATCTTAGATATTGGTTGGTTAATAAATTTATTGGTCTCCTGATTGATTAATTTGATTGATTTATTGTTTGACTTAACGTAGTATTCGCGGGCAGTTCCTTTTATTATATTTCAAGTATACCCACGTGTAAACAATATATAATCTTTAGAGCTACAAATTAGAGTCAGTCTCTCTGGTGTTGTCGCGTAGTGTAATCTATCGCAGTAAAGGTTATGTATTGTCTAAAAGTCAGGGTACTTGACATAATATAAAATGATTTACCCGCTACTACTACTTTATAAGCAGTGTTGCTAACAATACTGTCGTGGTTAAAGTCTTCTCAAGGTTCACGTAAGTTAACTTTATTATCTACAGTAGTTAGTAATCGTGCAGTAGAGTTTAGCATTATAATCATATAAAAGGCCCCTAACCCTATACCTTGGTCACACGTCCAAGGCGCCACTCGGCTAGCATATGTATACGTATTGCTGTACAGTAATAGGCATCATTAATCTCTCATTATCTGTACACTGACTTTTTGTATTGAATTATGTTTATATTTTATATGTTTGTATTTAAATTCAAGTAACTTTTATAATAAAATAGTATGATTTCATATTTTTTGCAACATTCTTGCAGTCCTAAATAATAAACTGTATAATTTAATTTGAACGTAATATTACCCCATTTTACACTTCAAGAGACACCTAAGTGCTTAAATTTAACGCAAATATAAAACGTTATGAAAACTTATATTTTGTAATAATTGAGTGTGTTTCAGGCAATTAAATTTCAATTTGAGTTTCTTATTCAAAAACGAAAATAATATTTTAGTAGTAAAGTACTCTTAAAGCTCTGCCAAAAATTATATTTGTACTTTTTGAACTCGTACCAGTACTTTTCAATGGCTATAATAATAATAAAGGCTAAGGGCTGTATATATTGTACAAAGGTAAATGTGATCGTGGAACGATGAATAGAATTCGAACCCTTTATCATGAACTCAACATACTACGCTTCACTACACTACGCTATATTACGCTACGTTACAAAACGCTACGCTACGATACTCTACGCTAAGCTATGCTGTGTTATGCTACGCTACACTACGCAACATTATGCTACGCTACACACGCATTGTCTGTTTGCTTGAACGCGCTAATCTCAGGAAATACTGGTCTGATTTGAAAAACTTCTTTCAGTGTTAGATAGGCCATTTTTTGCAGAAGACTACAGGCTTTATATTATCACGATAAGACCAACGGGAGCTAAGCAACACACGCAACAATAGCGCAGGTCGACCAGTGCTAAATATAGCGTAGTGTACTGATGCTACGCTGCACTACGCTATGCTATATTACTTTACGCTGTATTGCGTTACGCTTTATAGCATAACCACATTTCTTTATCCTACATTACGGCACAAAAATGTACATTACATTTTATTATACTAGACTACTCTGCTCAAATTATAAAACCATGTAGACAATATACATCAAAGGTTTGTGACGTGCTAGGATTCCATTATGAAGGTTTTCTTGTAAGTGGTTATTATTTGCTCTTTTTTTCGTTATTTACGTCTTAAGGGCATAATATTATTGTCTTTTACATGTTGCCGTGCTGTATAGCTCATATATAGGTAATACGAGAATACAAAACAATATTTATATGACGCGTTAGAACTAGCATCATATTATCTTTCAAGACGGCAATAAACAAAAGTAATGGCGTATATTCCGTTCAAATTTATATCGCACTATAAAATTGGTTATCTTGTCGCCAGTTCTGGATACACAATGTTACAGACAATAGGTATATCCTCGCTTCTCTGAGATGCTTTACTGATATATTCACATAAGAAAAAGTTGAGGAAAAGTCTATTTTACCAGACTTGAAAATTATCTAAATAATAGTAGTATTAACTGCTACTACGGAAGACAAGGTGCAAACGAGCAGATAGTCCAACAAGAGATATCCTCTTGTTTTGCCGATGCAACCTTGAAGATAGGGTGGGGAAGGGGAGTAAAGAAAATATGCTGCGGTTTCAGCGGACCTTGAGCAAGAGTTCAGAGTTCACTAGATCCGCAGCATTAGTGGGATGGGAGAGGGACGGGGTAAGTCTGATCCACATGCAGCTCGAGATTTGCATGCTGGTGGTCGCAAGCCAGTCGGGGAATAGATCCCCTACCACCAAGGGGGTGGTGCGCTTTTACGAAATGCTCTCCCAGCGGCAGAGGGGAATAGTATTTTAACCCAGCCCCTCACGGGTAAAAAATTTTTACTGTATTTACAATTTTATTCATTTATTTCGTTTGTTTAATTATTTGATAACATTGTTTCAACGAGTTTTACTATTTATATTGTTATTTTTCTTTATAATGTTATTTATAATAGTTAATTAATATATATTGAAATTATTTTAATTATCTTCTGAAAATTACATATACATTCATTTCATTCATCTTTTTACAATTTTCATCCATACATACAAATGAATAAAATTGGAATGTCTGTTTGTAATATTAAAATAACCGCTTTTTACTAAATGCATATGGATGAATACAAAATTTTTTACAATTTTTGTCTGTCTGTTTGTTCCGGCTAATCTCTGAAATGGCTGGACCGATCTTGACGGGACTTTCACTAGCAGATAGCTGATGTAACAAGGAGTAACATAGGCTATTTCACATCTCGCTACGACCCATAAGAGCGGAGCAACACGCGAACTGAGAGAGAGAAAAACTGAGAACACAAGAATTAATTTTTGTAGCATTCACCAGTTGTATGTACATTGTGCACCCACCCTTATGTATATGAAATCACATCAAAACTTGAGCCCTGAAGGGTAATCAATCAATATAAAGTTAAATTAATATTAATTGGACAAATGGCTCCAATATATGGATGGCAACATATAACTAATTACAACAACATATAGTATTTGTGTACACTTGTATTATATTTATATTAATTACTATTTTTAAGTAACCCCAGAATCAAAACATCAAAAAATCCGGTAATAAATATTTTTATAGCTCTCCTTTGTCTCTCCCTGTTTTTTTCTTGATTCTCTTTCCTTCTCACTCTCTCTCTCTCATTTTTTCTTTCAGTATAATTTCTCTTCTTTACAGTTCTTTCATCGTTATTTTTATACTATGACGTGTGAACACAATTCTTCAGTGCTAATGTAATGGATGTGGATTATGATCTTACCTTAAACGAAGCGAGGGGGGGGGAGGTCTGCTCGTCTATCCTTATAATAAAAAATCGTTATTAGAAGATATACAGATATAGTAGCCGGCAGCTAACTTTATGTCTGAGCAAAAATAGTGGGGAAAAGTTGTATTGGCAGTTCCTTCTTCTGCGCATTCAAGGTCAAACCTATACTTACGTGCCGGCAGTTATACACAAATACACATGTTAAACTTTCATCGTTTTAACGTCGGGGGTTAAAACATATAATAGGCGATTAAAAGTTCATCTCTCGTTGAAGGATGGACACTGGACAGCGAAAAACTTATTTTAGTTTAAGCATGTATTCTTGACTTGTTAACTTTGTGGAGGACCCATTGTTTCCATAACTCAGTACTATGGACGATTTAATTATATAATTTAATTAATGTATATTAATTATATAATCATTTTAAAACATAGTAGACATATAGAAGTAGTTAATAAAACAAATAAGATTAGTGTTCGGTTCCGGTTCTAATAAAGCGCTTGTTAGATCAAAGCGGACCACATTCGGAATTGCATAAAAGATTCGTTCGTTATTCGTTCCTTCGACCGGTGCTCCATACTCACCTGATTACGCGCACCACTTGTCTAGTGATGTACTATTATATGTATCGACATCGATATATTTTGGTTTTTATCTATCTATATACAATATATGGCCTGGTTAATAACGATACCAACGTACGTTGCTAACAGTAGTTTGTGAACGTGTATTATAATTAGTTTAGCTGTCTTGTCATACAGGTAACCCTAGTAAATGGATTAGATCCGGTGGATCGGATCTGATGGGATCAGATAAGATAGGATAATCAGAAAACAAACTAGTCTGTTACCTCAACTATGTCTGTGTGGTATACTAAAATACTTTAGCGATATAATTCATCATCATCATAACCTGTTATGTTGAGCCGAGTCTCTTCAGTGTGAGGAGTTCTTGAGGAGAACTTGAGGGGATTCTCAGGAGTGCAGGTTTGCTCACGATGTTTTTCTTCAACGTTGTAGTAAGTGATATTTAATTCTAAGTTGTCGGTGTGTGCCTATTGCGTAGGATTGAACTGGTTAGTTGGCGGTATATTTGAACTCTTCTAACTTAAACTCGACCTAAATATATGTCAAGTATATTGATATTGAATATGATACTTTTTGCTGGATGTTTTAAATCTATTAAGGCAAAATATTTAAGAATACTTCTTTGTACATCACTAACAAAACTTAATAAACTAGATATAACATATTTTAAAGAGTTAACTGTGAAGTACAACGGGCGGTCTAATGGCTAATTAGCCATCTCTTCCAGACAACCCTCGTTTCGAAAAGAAAACGAAGATGGGATTGAGGAAGGTGGTGTAGCATCTAATATATACTAATACTAATAATTTACATCTCAATACATAAACATCATACATACATATACAGTAATTTATATACATACAAATATAATACACTAATAAATATTGTACAAAAAATTAATATACTACAACAACATAAGTAAATTTAATAAATAGATCCTATGGTAAATAATTATTATTAATAATAATAATAATATTTTAGATTAATTTATATATTCTTATTTCTCAGGATATAAATTAAACACTAGTTAAAATTTCATAAAATTTGTTAAATATTTATAAAGTACTAGTCGACCCGCGCGACTTCGTCCGCGTCCCTTTTTTTCGCAATAAAAGGTAGCCTATGTCCTTTCTCAGGATCTAAAGATTGTCTGTGCCAAATTTCATCAAAATCGGTTGAGAGGTTTAAGCGGGAAAGCGTAACAGACAGACAGACAGAGTCACTTTCGCATTTATAATATTAGTAGGGATAGGGATTGCTATAGATGTGGAGAGAGATATGATACCCATTACTGTACAGCAATACGTATTAGACTGAGGCGAGCGGTTCTTTAAACCTGCTCCTGGAGCTTGAGACCCAGGAGCAGGTTTAAAGAGCTCTTTCATAATATATTAACTCTCACCTCCACCACTCGACCTCGCTAACGACAATAGATAATAAAGTAAACTTACGTGAACCTCGAGAAGGGTGACCATAATCATGACACTATAACACTACCATGTTCACTGCACGAAAACACCAGAGAGACTGAGACTAAACTATCGCACTGAAGGTTATATATTGTCATCACGTCGGTATACTTGAAATAATATAAAATGATCTACCCGATACTACTAATTTATACACAGTGTTGCTAACACGGCCATCCTGCGGGGCCATTCGTCCCGAATGGCTTAGGTACTTAACAGAATGATTCAAAATTCTTTTCAACCATATCGAAATATATTGGTTGAAATCTCGATAACCACTCATCCCCACGTTACACTGATAAAATGCACACACTAATCAGTCCAAGCTGTGACGGTATATGTGTACAGTAAGTTTACACCATGGTTTAAAATAGAGATGCCTGAGGCCAACTCTAAACGTGTATCACCATGTTACCATTACAGTAGTGTTCACCAGATTTCTACTGCAACACATCACCGGTTCACTCTTGTTCTAGAAGCTAATACATAAAATAAAACTATTTAGCTCGGCCTATCTTATATCAGAATATTAATCGTGATTTTAAACTACCTTCGCAATTATTTAATATAATATTAACTATTCTTGGATTTTTATTCTGCACTACCTACTTTAACTTTATCGAAAACTATATTTACTCGTATTGAAACTAAAATAACTGTCAGGATGATTATACGCAACGAACCTTTAATGTTAACTTGTGGGCTTGTGGGGCGAGTTCTTTATATATATCCCACTTCTGATGCTATAGATGTGGAGAGAGATATGATACCCATTACTGTACAGCAATACGTATACACATGCAATTTAGACTGAGGCGAGCAGTGCCTGGGGCTTGAGACCCAGGAGCAGGTTTAAAGAGCTCTTTCATAATATATTAACTCTCACCTACACCACTCGACATCGGTAACGACCATAGATAATAAAGTAAACTTACATGGACCTCGAGAAGGGTAACCTTAGTCACGACACTATCACACTACCATGTTTACTGCACGAAAACACCAGAGAGACTGAGACTAAACTATCGCACTGAAGGTTATATATTGTCTTCAAGTCGGTATACTTGAAACGCTACAAACGTTACAATAGAAATCTTAAATAGGTTCAGTCGTTCACGCGTGATGCCGTGATCATGGGAGATAGGGATACATTACGAAAACTAGTTGTCAAATTTATTATATTTATCGATAAGTGCCCATCTCTACAACCTTTAAATTCCTTGGTCCAGCGCCTACTCCTTTATTGCGATATCTTCAATATGTGAACTAGAACTGGGTCGAAACGTTCAAGAACATCTCTCTTATATTTTCTTTTAATAATTCCATCATATTTAAAGAATAGTTCATACATTGTTTCGCAGCATACAGAATTTCAAAATGACATTTTTTATAACGTTACAAAAAAGCGTTATTTTGTACTCAAAGACCCAAAATTTAGGTTTCCCTAATTTTTTTGGTTACACAATTAATTTATTTTTTTAATTTCAAAAGTTCCGCAACTGTCAAACCTGTTTAAAAATGCCTTTTAATAAGACTATGATGTTGATTAATGATTTATAAAAAAAAAAATTTGATAACAGTTTCTATAGCAAAAGAAATATACAGAAGCAAAGCAGATAGTCAAATCTAGTATAACATGTGAGAAGTGCTGAGTCAGTAAGGGTTCGTTGCCATGGCAACCCGTACAAGTATATTTATAAATTACTTCATCAATTTCCAACGCCATCGATTTCTTTGGGTTTCTTTGATGAAAACGCAACTTTTACAATTACTTTACTTTCAGACTTTGGATTTAGTTGAAATAGTTTGTATAACTTTTACGGTTCTATTTCACGATTATAGTTATCTAATTGTGATTGTGTTATTATTGGTGTGAGTTCAGATGAGTCTATTATGTTACCTAATTGTGATTGTAAATGTTGTCAATGATGTGAGTTTAGGCAAGTTTAGTTTGTTACCTAATTGTGATTGTAAGTGTTGTCAATGATGTGAGTTTAGGCAAGTTTAGTTTGTTACCTAATTGTGATTGTAAATGTTGTCAATGATGTGAGTTTAGGCAAGTTTAGTTTGTTACCTAATTGTGATTGTAAGTGTTGTCAATGATGTGAGTTTAGGCAAGTTTAGTTTGTTACCTAATTGTGATTGTAAGTGTTGTCAATGATGTGAGTTTAGGCAAGTTTAGTTTGTTACCTAATTGTGATTGTAAGTGTTGTCAATGATGTGAGTTTAGGCAAGTTTAGTTTGTTACCTAATTGTGATTGTAAGTGTTGTCAATGATGTGAGTTTAGGCAAGTTTAGTTTGTTACCTAATTGTGATTGTAAGTGTTGTCAATGATGTGAGTTTAGGCAAGTTTAGTTTGTTACCTAATTGTGATTGTAAGTGTTGTCAATGATGTGAGTTTAGGCAAGTTTAGTTTGTTACCTAATTGTGATTGTAAGTGTTGTCAATGATGTGAGTTTAGGCAAGTTTAGTTTGTTACCTAATTGTGATTGTAAATGTTGTCAATGATGTGAGTTTAGGCAAGTTTAGTTTGTTACCTAATTGTGATTGTAAGTGTTGTCAATGATGTGAGTTTAGGCAAGTTTAGTTTGTTACCTAATTGTGATTGTAAGTGTTGTCAATGATGTGAGTTTAGGCAAGTTTAGTTTGTTACCTAATTGTGATTGTAAGTGTTGTCAATGATGTGAGTTTAGGCAAGTTTAGTTTGTTACCGAATTGTGATTGTAAGTGTTGTCAATGAAGTGAGTTTAGGCAAGTTTAGTTTGTTACCTCATTGTGATTGTAAGTGTTGTCAATGATGTGAGTTTAGGCAAGTTTAGTTTGTTACCTAATTGTGATTGTAAATTTTGTCAATGATGTGAGTTTAGGCAAGTTTAGTTTGTTACCTAATTGTGATTGTAAGTGTTGTCAATGATGTGAGTTTAGGCAAGTTTAGTTTGTTACATAATTGTGATTGTGATTATAAATGTTGTCATTGGTGCAAGTTTAGGCAAGTTTAGTTTGTTACATAACTGTGATTATAAATGTTGTCAGTGGTGCAAGTTTAGACAAGTTTAGTTTATTACATAATTGTGATTGTGATTATAAATGTTGTCATTGGTGCGAGTTTAGGCAATTTAGTTTGTTACATAATTGTGATTATAAATGTTGTCATTGGTGCGAGTTAAGGTGAGTCTAGTTAATAACTAATTGTTATAAATAAGACTTGTATTACAATTATGAGAGAGTAGTTCTCTGAACATATTACGTACCCATATATTGTATATAAAGTATGGTTACAGGATTTTCGTTATTTTCAGGATAGAAATATTGCCTTATAAATTGTATACGCCCCGGCGTGATATTGGTTATAAAGCCATTAATATAGCTAGTTTATACACTATGAGATTTTGTAACCGTTATATTTTATACCTTATTTCCTTGTTAACACCATTTTAGTATTACAAGTAGAATTACTCGGATATTTTATAAGTTAAGAATGCAAAATGGAACAAAAGCTTAAATAAACTGACAGGTTTAAATTTATTTTTTCTTTCATTGTAGTGATAGATTCTGTAATAGGAACAGAGAAAACAAATATACGATCCATAGAATTTTTCAGTATGATTTTATTTTAATACTGCTGAAATACTAATTTCATGGCCACATAGGCTGTAAATAAAGTCTGGCTTCCATACAACTAATCGAAACACCACATTAGAAGCATTAGGTTTATATTAGCACCTACAGATAATTTGAAACAGAAACAAATAATATGGATGTAATTTGCCGCCTAAACCATTGGGATGAGCTAAACCAAACTAACGATTAAATACATAACTAGATAAAACGAAACGTTACTCTTTTTCTATCCATTGCTATTTTAATATCACAATGTATAGAATGTTTCATACAAAACACGCAATGATTTGAAAATGTAAAAATAGTCGTAGTGTGAAAGTGAACATGGTAAGTCATCAATAATCGCAGTTTCGTTCGCGTTTAATGAAATTATGATCTAGATCAAAGTATTGAGTTTTTATTTCAGTCTAACTTTATCTAAGCTTTATAAATTACTTTGTAATTTTACTGAAGTTTCTTTTAGGAATATTTTAGTAGTTTCGCTGTTTAATTTCTCGTGAAAAATAATTTTTGTTCAGATATAAAGTTTCATTGTTGTTTATATATAAAGAAAGATTCTTATTTTTATTAAAAGGAGTGTTGTTAGTAACTTCAATAACCGGTATATGTTGAGAGAAGTATTTTTAATATTGAATTCTTAATTGCTGTTAAACAAATATATCATATTAGATAAAATAAAAGAAATCTACACTTATAGTAAAATAATTGAGTTTTAACATTTTAATTTTAAATATTATTCTGCTTTCGAAAAATCTATATAAAAACTATCTCACGTTGGACCAAATTATACTTCGGAGTTCATCAACAAACATTGAGACACTGTATTTTATATATAAGATTTATGTTAATAGAAGTTATTACCAAGAAATATAGTTCCGTTGACGAGATGTTGCCTAATTGAATAAGCCCTTCGTCCGCTAAAGTCCCAGTAAATCCAACGGAATACCGGCTGAGGATTACTGCGCGACACGGATTAGCGGCTTCTATCACACTGTACACTACAACTGACTAATATCACTAGCAACAATTATAGCTTCCAATAAAACTTGTCGTAACCTGAGAAGTGATAACATAAGCAAACTAATATTTCAGTGGCGGTTATTGCAACATGACTGATATTGGTCACAGTAGCTTCCAATAAAACTTGTCGTAACGTGAGAAGTGATAACATAATAAGCACACTAATATTTCAGTGGCGGTTATTGCAACATGACAGATATTGGTCACAGTAGCTTCCAATAAAACTTGTCGTAACCTGAGAAGTGATAACATAAGCATACTAATATTTCAGTGGCGGTTATTGCAACATGACTGATATTGGTCACAGTAGCTTCCAATAAAACTTGTCGTAACCTGAGAAGTGATAACATAAGCACACTAATATTTCAGTGGCGGTTATTGCAACATGACAGATATTGGTCACAGTAGCTTCCAATAAAACTTGTCGTAACCTGAGAAGTGATAACATAAGCATACTAATATTTCAGTGGCGGTTATTGCAACATGACTGATATTGGTCACAGTAGCTTCCAATAAAACTTGTCGTAACCTGAGAAGTGATAACATAAGCATACTAATATTTCAGTGGCGGTTATTGCAACATGACTGATATTGGTCACAGTAGCTTCCAATAAAACTTGTGGTAACCTGAGAAGTGATAACATAATAAGCACACTAATATTTCAGTGGCGGTTATTGCAACATGACTGATATTGGTCACAGTAGCTTCCAATAAAACTTGTCGTAACCTGAGAAGTGATAACATAAGCATACTAATATTTCAGTGGCGGTTATTGCAACATGACTGATATTGGTCACAGTAGCTTCCAATAAAACTTGTCGTAACGTGAGAAGTGATATCATAATAAGCACACTAATATTTCAGTGGCGGTTATTGCAACATGACAGATATTGGTCACAGTAGCTTCCAATAAAACTTGTCGTAACCTGAGAAGTGATAACATAAGCATACTAATATTTCAGTGGCGGTTATTGCAACATGACTGATATTGGTCACAGTAGCTTCCAATAAAACTTGTCGTAACGTGAGAAGTGATAACATAATAAGCACACTAATATTTCAGTGGCGGTTATTGCAACATGACAGATATTGGTCACAGTAGCTTCCAATAAAACTTGTCGTAACCTGAGAAGTGATAACATAAGCATACTAATATTTCAGTGGCGGTTATTGCAACATGACTGATATTGGTCACAGTAGCTTCCAATAAAACTTGTCGTAACCTGAGAAGTGATAACATAAGCATACTAATATTTCAGTGGCGGTTATTGCAACATGACTGATATTGGTCACAGTAGCTTCCAATAAAACTTGTCGTAACCTGAGAAGTGATAACATAAGCACACTAATATTTCAGTGGCGGTTATTGCAACATGACTGATATTGGTCACAGTAGCTTCCAATAAAACTTGTCGTAACCTGAGAAGTGATAACATAAGCATACTAATATTTCAGTGGCGGTTATTGCAACATGACTGATATTGGTCACAGTAGCTTCCAATAAAACTTGTCGTAACCTGAGAAGTGATAACATAATAAGCACACTAATATTTCAGTGGCGGTTATTGCAACATGACTGATATTGGTCACAGTAGCTTCCAATAAAACTTGTCGTAACCTGAGAAGTGATAACATAAGCATACTAATATTTCAGTGGCGGTTATTGCAACATGACTGATATTGGTCACAGTAGCTTCCAATAAAACTTGTCGTAACGTGAGAAGTGATAACATAATAAGCACACTAATATTTCAGTGGCGGTTATTGCAACATGACTGATATTGGTCACAGTAGCTTCCAATAAAACTTGTCGTAACCTGAGAAGTGATAACATAATAAGCACACTAATATTTCAGTGGCGGTTATTGCAACATGACTGATATTGGTCACAGTAGCTTCCAATAAAACTTGTCGTAACCTGAGAAGTGATAACATAAGCATACTAATATTTCAGTGGCGGTTATTGCAACATGACTGATATTGGTCACAGTAGCTTCCAATAAAACTTGTCGTAACGTGAGAAGTGATAACATAATAAGCACACTAATATTTCAGTGGCGGTTATTGCAACATGACTGATATTGGTCACAGTAGCTTCCAATAAAACTTGTCGTAACCTGAGAAGTGATAACATAAGCATACTAATATTTCAGTGGCGGTTATTGCAACATGACTGATATTGGTCACAGTAGCTTCCAATAAAACTTGTCGTAACCTGAGAAGTGATAACATAATAAGCACACTAATATTTCAGTGGCGGTTATTGCAACATGACTGATATTGGTCACAGTAGCTTCCAATAAAACTTGTCGTAACCTGAGAAGTGATAACATAATAAGCACACTAATATTTCAGTGGCGGTTATTGCAACATGACTGATATTGGTCACAGTAGCTTCCAATAAAACTTGTCGTAACGTGAGAAGTGATAACATAATAAGCACACTAATATTTCAGTGGCGGTTATTGCAACATGACTGATATTGGTCACAGTAGCTTCCAATAAAACTTGTCGTAACCTGAGAAGTGATAACATAATAAGCACACTAATATTTCAGTGGCGGTTATTGCAACATGACTGATATTGGTCACAGTAGCTTCCAATAAAACTTGTCGTAACCTGAGAAGTGATAACATAAGCATACTAATATTTCAGTGGCGGTTATTGCAACATGACTGATATTGGTCACAGTAGCTTCCAATAAAACTTGTCGTAACGTGAGAAGTGATAACATAATAAGCACACTAATATTTCAGTGGCGGTTATTGCAACATGACTGATATTGGTCACAGTAGCTTCCAATAAAACTTGTCGTAACGTGAGAAGTGATAACATAATAAGCACACTAATATTTCAGTGGCGGTTATTGCAACATGACTGATATTGGTCACAGTAGCTTCCAATAAAACTTGTCGTAACCTGAGAAGTGATAACATAATAAGCACACTAATATTTCAGTGGCGGTTATTGCAACATGACTGATATTGGTCACAGTAGCTTCCAATAAAACTTGTCGTAACGTGAGAAGTGATAACAATATAATAAGCACACTAATATTTCAGTGATCGTTATTGCAACATGACTGATATTAGTCACAGTAGCTTCCAATATAACATGTTGTAACCAAATGTAATATAACATTAAATAAAGTCTTGTTAATTTACAATTCGGTGTAATTGAAGTGAGAATTTAACATCAAACACCGTTTAAACTAAATAGCGTTTTAGTTCAGCGAAGAATATCATTAGCATGCAATATATTTTGAGGGATTTTGTTAATGAGACTCGAATATATTATTCCTATAATTAAGGTAAATATCGAGTAACATTTTGATTTAAATAATATAATATCATGTAGGGTCTTACTAATTTCTAGAGAAAACATTTTGCTACAATTTAAATGAATATCTAGTGGTAGGAAGTTTTGGGAGATATTAGGAAGCTGTAGTTAAAATTACGTCATAGTGTAAAATATGATTCTAAAATTCATTAGTATTCACATCCTCAAGTGACAGATTCTTTGCATAGCTCCTACTTTCTGCCAGATTTCATAAAAGTACGAAACATCTTCTGTGTCTCTCACGTTATTGTAATAAAAAATATTTTGGATAATTAAATGACGAGCTATAGAGTTACAATGAAAATTTAGATAGTTATAAATTATGACATTGTGCAGTGTAAAGTGAACTTGCTTGGCATTACCATAAGTTGCTAATTCCAACTAGTCAGCGGTCACAAGCCACTTGGTTGGGTTTTGACTAGAAATTTACTTTGCACGTGTTTGAAATAATGGCTCAAATTTTCCTTGATTTGTAAAAGCTTAACTAACTAATATCTAATTCTACTACGTTCTATGTTCCATGTGTAAATGATGTAGGCACAACCAGTAAGCATATAAATTACTTTTTAATATAATTTCCAATGGTAACAAAACCAATGATCAGTATCAGTAACACTATCAAAAATAAATGTAATTGCACAAAGCTAAAGTATTTTGTTTATAATAGAAAGGGCCCAGAGCGTTACAGCGTTCCAGTTAAAGTTGGACTTTGAATTTACGTGCCTCTAACTCCGGATACGCCCGTCCCGTGTTATTTAATACTACGTAGTCCTTTATGTCAATAGACATGGATTTTAAATAGTTATTAACAATTTCACTAATTTTACTTAGGATGTAATGTAACTAATTCGATAAATAAATGAATTTACATCTGTCATTGTTTTATGTTTTTTTTATGCCGTCCATGGACATCAGCAGTACTAGAATATAGTGTCTCTTGTTTAGGCGATGCGTTAAGAAGTGAAGATAGAGTTATGAAGGGGGGTGAAGAGAAGGAGAGGATTTGCAAGCTGGGAGGAAGCCAGGCGGGGAAAGTTCTTCTACAACCAATGGGTCACTAAGAAGCTAGGAGGCGAGTAACCCAGCACATATTCGAACGGATTTTTATCGTAGATCTATTGAATACTAGAGGGCTGCCCTCGCTTCGCTCCTGGTATTTAAAACAATATTATAATTGATGTCCTTAAATTGTCACTTTGTAATTGTGAAGTTTTTCATTATTTGAAAAAAGGGAGAGAGTGATAAAAAGTTGTGAAAAGAAAAATAATAGAAACAAATTTGAAGAAAAGCGACAGATGATAAGAGAGGGAGGACAGAGCAAAAATAAAATTGAATAGGTAAAGGAGAGAGAGAGAGAAGAATTAAAGAGAAAGAAAAAAGAAAGGATGAGAGACAATGATAGTATTATAAGAGGAAGGGATGGAAATACTATAGACTTCTCTCAATGATAGAATTTTAAAAATCGGATCAGTAGCAACAAAATGACCATATTCTATTAATTAAAAAAATTATATGGCAACACTAAATCACCTTTGTCCCTCACGAATAGTGTACTTTTCTATCAGATTTGTAGTTCCTGAGAAACTTCAATTTACAAAATGGCCACCTTATGGCACTTAAATGGCCATACTTTTTAATTAGAGTATTTACGGCAACACCACATAGTCTATGTTACCCGGAAAGGATGTAGCTTCCTATCGGTGAAAGAATTTTCAAAATCAGTTCAGTACTTTTAGAGCCTATTCGCAACAAACATACAAACATTCAAACAATCAAATCTTTCCTCTTTATATAATAGTATAGATTTACTATTGTATGTCCACTTATGCTACCATAAAAAGTTATATAATTCAAACTATAACTTTCTTTATCTACCAGCTGGGTAGATATTTAAAAGAAATGCTAATATTGAAATGTGCAGACAAAATATGTAATTATAATGCGGTATATCTAATAGAGAGATAGGCTTTATCTAGAACAGAGTCAGTTAAAATCTTTCACCGCAGAGCCGTTTCGCGTCGCGATTAATTAAAACGGCACCGGAAGCGAGTGGGATGAACGACTCATACTCGTACATCTGAAATATAGCTCAGTCATTCGGTCTATGGTTTGTTACTCCTATTTAGGTTTCACGCTGAAATATTGGATGTAATTAAACATTTAGCAAGCCTCCTGATTGCTCCTATATAGGTTATATATACTCGATTGGTCTGTTATCAGCATCATATATATGTAACTGCCTTCAGTTTTGCATCGGATTAACTACTCACCTACCCTCGGTTTGGAAAATGAATAAAAAAAGCAAATGATTAACCACTTATTCTCCGTTTTGGAAATGAATGACTAACTATCTAATCTTATATTTAGAAATGACTTCCTTTGGCCACTTTCATTCGGTTTTTAAAACTGAAAAATGATTAATGAACCAATCACCCTCGGTTTTGGAAATGAATAACTAACAACCTACCCTCAGCTTTGGAATTTAATATGAAAAATGTATGGCATGTCACTCATTAGCAAAACTGAGCGTCGGTTTTGCTAATGAGTGACATGCCATCTTTATAGATTTGAATAAAAAACTTTATCCACTAAGACTGTTTTAAACATTGATTTTATAAATTATATGGTTTAAAAAGATTGAATTAAGGGACAGCGGTCGATAGCTACTCTAGAACAAGATTTATTGTTACCGCTCAGTAAATCCTTGACATCTACCGAAGGACTAAGGTCTAGATTTAATTCTAGATTACGAGTTTACAATGCTTCATTAATAACCACTTGAATATGTAATTTATTGAAATTTTTAACTTTCGATTGACATTTGAGGAACACTTTTATTGTGATATGACAATTTGGTCACATAGCTTACAATAAAACTTGTTCCAACTAATGAATGAGTAATACAATAAACATATCGGTGTAAAAGTTTCTGTTATTGTCACATGACCGACATTATAGTAGGGGAGGCCATGATGCTAAATGGGGATTTACTCGAGCGTCTTAGGGACATATAACATTTTGTAGATTAGATGATAGTAAGAATAAAAGGTTATTTAACGTTTCCCATTTTAATGTTCCGAAAAACACCTATAGCTTTTCAAAAATTATAAAATTAAAAAATTACATGAAGATAATTAGCCAGATGTCAGATATTCTTTGTTGAGATGGTTCGACTTACCACTGATATGATGGTATGTTCATCTACCGACTTGAGTTGTGGGGGTGGCCATCTAGAAGGGTAGAAAAAAATGTATTCAAGCGCCGAAAGATATTCAGAGGGGATATTAAGTGATACATACATACATAAAATGACATAAATGCGTTGTTTTGTGATTATCTGTGATGATGTTATGACGTCGGGATGCGGTGTGGTGATGGTGCGAGCTCGTCCGCGGTCCGCCACGCCCAAATCGTCAGATTTTCAAAATACACGCATTCTATCATGCAATTAACCCACCTTACCTTAATCAGACGCGCTCGAGTAAATCCATAAAATTCCCTCTTGAGCTCCCATACTATTAGTCACAACAGCTTCCAATAAAACTCGTCGTACCTATGAAGGAGTTATAACATTACAGTTACACATATTAACAATACCAATTTATCTTATATATCGTTCAGCCAAGTAACCCTACTAACTACTTTAATAAAGTAATATAATTACTAATAACATATGATTGGTGTACATAGGCGTTAAAAATACGTTTGCGCATTAGTATAGGCTTAAGGAATTCCTTTATTCGATCGACACTCGCCTCCACTGCTAGGCTCTCTGTTTAAACCCAAGGTTAAACTCACATAAACCTAACCTAACACGAGACGTGGAAACTACATTATAAGGTACTCACGTGACCTTGATCGGACAGAACTCCTAGCACTAACACTGCACGGCACAACACAACATTATTCAGAGACTTGACTTCTTGAGAGACCGCGCACGACTAAGACTTCAGTCAGACTGTCGATGGCATATAAAGGGTTGAGGGTCGAGACTGTCAAAACAACCGATGATGATTCGATTATTCGATAGTCTTTTACTACTCTCCGACATATATGTCGGGAACGACTAAAAGATTAATCGAATAATCGAATCGTCAGCGCCATCTATGGCGCTATTGGAAAATTAATTATCACTTCCGTCGCGTCATTTTAATATTGTCAAACGAGTAAACGATAATCGAATAATCGGATCGTCATTGGCATCTATGGCGCTAGAGTCGAATAATAATCACTTCCATCTGCCCCACCCTTGGAGGGGAATTCTAGCTAGACTCTTCCCTATATATTCTCGTACTAAAACAGTGGAGCTCAGTCTTACCCGTGGTCTTAAGAAGTGAATATTATCTAAGTAGTGCTAGTGATAGTGATAGTGTCAAGTGCAGTGTAGTGTGGAAGTGCTGTCCAACTAAGGTCATGTAAGTCCTTACAATGTAATTGCCACGTGATTAAGTAAACACAATGTTAGGTTAGGTTAACCTTGTGTTAGGTTAGATTTGTGTTAGTCTAATCTTAGGTTGAGACAGTGAAACTAAGCAGATGAGGTGAGTGTCTCGATCGAATAAAGGATATCCTTAAGCCTACACCTTGGAAACAAGTCCAAGGCACTGCTTGGGTTCCTGTCAGAATACTAGATAACGTTTAGTTATATCCTGACCGTAGCTTATATTATAGGCCATCCGTTGTGAACATACGATGCCTATTGAAATATTGTATATCCTTTTTTACTTTAATAAAATTAGGGGGTAATTCAAAAATTTAAGGGGGGTATATGTATTTATTTATTTATTTTTGTTTGTTATAAAATCATTTTATGTCTGTAACTCCTACTAACTTCCACAACCTCCCACCTTCTACTTTTCCGTTTTTTCATTTCGCTTCGCTGAGAGTAATCGTGTTAGTAGACGGTATAGAAGGTTTTTTAAATGCGCTGGAAGTACGATATAATATTAATATAAACAAAATTTAATTTATTATTTGCCTGACGATTGCAGGCAAGTCCTCGTTGAGGCAGTTACTGAAAACTAATATTAAATTTAGTTAGTGGGGTGAAGTTACCACGTACGGAGGCACCACAATCTCGACCATCTACATCTACTCGTCTGGTGACATACTGCCCGTCGAACTCGTGACTTCATCACGGTAAACCTTTCCGGCGACAATACCAGCAGCGCCCTGCCAATTACCTCAGGGAAGTACGGGACTGCGGCTGCAATTATTAAGCTATTCCACCTACAGCCCTGTTTATAATTATTTTTTTAATATTTTTATTGTGTTGACTAGGGAGTTTTCTTTTATACAAAACCTTCTACGTCACAGAGTAACCCAATTATTACTCCACTGTGATAGTTTCTTTCATTGTCATAATATGACCGACTATAATAATAATAATATTATATCTTGATTTAGCTCATGAGATTGTCGACATGTGGGATGTGGACTCAGCAGTCGTTGTGCCGATTGTCGTGACGGCAAATGGCCTAAAGCCCCAGAGCCTCGATCAACATCTTAAGAGGGTCGCGTTGGATGGATGGGTCAAGGGCCTGATGCAGAAAGCGGTACTACTGGACACGGCACGTATCGTGCGAAAGTTCCTCTCTCTGGAGCCCTGACTATCGGTAGCTTGGACCGTGTTCCCGCTGCCGGTTGGCCTCTATTTTTTATATTTTTAATGTACTTTTATTTTTTTTTAGATATATTTAAAAATTTAAATTGTAGGAATTGTAGAGAAATAAAAAATTAATATTATTATATTATTATTATTAGTCACGATAGCTTATATGTATAATAAAACTTGTCCGTAAATAAAAAAATTAAGAGGATAAAATGCAAATGATAGAAGTTGTGGTTCCGCTGTCGAAGTGCAGTAAACACTAGCTTATGCAAGCGATGAGATCTCGCTTAGTTTAACTTTCACAACTTTGTTATAGGGATGGGAACAATATTATACTAATATGAGAAAATCCAAAACTGAGAAAAAAATTAAATATATTTTTTAAATAGTTTAAAAATATATATTTTCCTAAAAGCTATTTTATTGAATTGAGCTTTATATTATATATAACAAAGTTAATACCGATGTGATGTGAAAGCGTCACAACCGCTGAAACTTTTGCCATTAAGGGAAAAGAAAGGTGAAAGGAAAGCCATGACTAATCCCACCGTTATGGTTAAGTACCTGGCCGACCTGAGGTGATACTTGTTTAGATAAAATTGGATTTCAGCCCAAAGTATTTATATGTACATAATCATATA
This sequence comes from Limenitis camilla, assembly GCA_905147385.1. Classification (NCBI taxonomy): domain Eukaryota; kingdom Metazoa; phylum Arthropoda; class Insecta; order Lepidoptera; family Nymphalidae; genus Limenitis; species Limenitis camilla. The sequence continues at coordinate 11,318,281 of LR990247.1, forward strand.
TACATAAACTTATATATAAAACATATATATATGTCGGTGTGAGTTAGGTTTAGGTTAGGTTAGCCTTGTGTTAAGTTAGGTTAATGTTAGTCTAATCTTAGGCTTAAATAGTGAAACTAAGCAGTGGAGGTGAGTGTCTCGATCGAATAAAGGAATTCCTTAAGCCTACACCTTGGTCACAAGTCCGTGTGAGGGAACGGGTTAGAATACTATTCCCCTCTGCCGCTGGGAGAGCATCTCGTAAGAGCCGAGTAACTCAGCACCCCCTTGGTGGTAGGGGATCTGTTCCCCGTCTGGCTTGCGACCACCGGCATGCGAATCTGACCGCCAAGTGTCATAGACGCGTTCCGGTCGAGCCGATGTGGGCCAGACTAACCCCCTCCCTCTCCCATCCCATTATTGCTGCGGATTTAGTGGACTTGCTCAGGGTCCGCTAAAATCGCAGCATTTTTTCTCTTCACTCCCCCTCCCCACTCTATCTTAGAGGATGCAAGACATCCGCAAAACAAGAGAGTATCTCTTGTTTTACTGATATCCATGGGCGATGGTGGCCACTTACCATCAGGTGGACCATCTGCTCGTTTGTACCTTATCTGCCATAAAGAAAAAAAGTCCAAGGCACTGCTTAGGTTCCTGTCATAATAGTTCCTGCTAGAATAGTTCTTGTCAGAATAGTAAGAGATTGTAACGTTTAGTTATATCCTGCCCGTATAGCTTTTGAGATAGGCCATCCATCTATATCCTTATTTTAGTTTCCGATATATACATGTCGGGTATATATATATACATGTCGGGGATTTTAAAACGATGTAAATGGAGATGGAAGGAGGAAGATGGGGAATATTGGGGAACACTAAAAGGGGGTGATGGTAATGAGTGGAATATTGGGTAAACGCGACACAGATACTTCTACTGAACCGATAAATTATCAAATATGATCTCTAACAATTACGAGAGAAACCTAAGCATTTCCTTGGACTTGTGACCAAGGTGTAGGCTTAAGGAGCTCCTTTAAGTGATCACGACACTCGCCTCCACTGCTAGGCTCTCCGTTTAAATACAAGGTTAAACGCACATAAATCTAACCTAATACAAGACGAGGTAATTACATTGTAAGGTACTCACGTGACCTTGATCGGACAGCACTCCTAGCACTAACACAACACTGCACAACACTATCACTATTTAGACACTACTTCACTTCTTGAGAGACCGCGCACGACTAAGACTTCAGTGAGACTGTCGATGGCATATAAAGGGTCGAGGGTCGAGACTGTCAAAACAACAGAAGTGACTACTACCCTACTCCAACGCCATAAACAGCGATGATGATTCGATTTAATCGATAACCTTTTACTATTCTCCGACATACATAAACATAAATATAAAACAGTCAAGTAAATTTCATCGTAGAGGCACAGAAATAGACTAGAAGGAAACCTTATGACTAGTAATTACCTATTATAAATATATATTCGTATGAATACACGTTTTTACTCATTTTTACTCGCGTGTACATCACTAGGACCTTACTGATAAAGTTTGTCGCATCTTGCCTTACAACTTTTGTGAAATTAAACGATACTCTGTCACTATCTACTGAAAATTCACTTATTTATTCTATTTAAAACTTTATTTATGACTAAAAATTGAACTTTAGATAGAAAACAAAGAAATATAACCAAATACCTACTTACAACACACCATTTGTACAGCCATTGCGATCACCAGGCGAGTTTCTATGTTATGAATTGATACGTGAGTATAATCACTACATAGTATAAAATAAAGTCGCTTCCCGCTGTACTCTTGTCCCTATGTACGCTTAGATCTTTAAAACTACGCAATGGATTTTGATGCAGTTTTTTTTAATAGATAGAATAATTCAAGAGGAAGGTTTATATGTATAATACATGCATAATATAGTAGAGATACACTGATAATTTTAGAGGTTTCTAATGTGATGTCGTAAATAAACACATTTTTTGCGCTTACATTTCCAACACTGATTAAACCCTACGAGATAGATCAAAATAATGTACTACAGTATTGTACACCTTAAAAAGGTCTATAAAAAAGTCCGCGATGGTATATGTCTTTCTCTTAGGCATAACCCACAATAACCATTTTTATCCTTTACTTTTCACGAGAAATGATGTCTTATTTACGAAGCGATTTTAAGCAATACAGCATTAATCCTTATCCAATTAGGTACCTTAAATACATTGTGCATGTAATATAAATCAATGTAACACCGGACTCAGGGAAGGAGGAAAAAGCGTTTGGGAATAAGGAAGGAAAAGAAGGATATGAAGGAGGAGGAGATAAGAAAGAGATGAAGTTGTCAAACATTTGATCAATCAAACGATAAAAAAATAAAGTTTAAAAAGATGTAACCCGACTACGTAAAAAAGTAGTCTAAAAAGGACGAAACAGAAACCCAAAAAAGCATAGATATAAAAATAGTCAAGGCTGACCCTTGGTCTCTTGTTTCGTCATTTTTAGACTACTTTTTACGTAGTCGGGTTATACTTTTTATTTTTATTTTAATAGTTTAACGTTTCCCGATCATATCTTGATCTTTATAATCTCATATTGTAACGTAATGTTGGTTTTTATTTGCTTAAACGAGTGAATAACTGCAACGACAGGACCGCGCGGACTATACGATCGCATTTTAAACATATATGTTACTTAAACAATAAGATATATATAATTATATACATATTTGTAATGCGCTCGCCAAGACCTTTCTTTTGATACCAAACACGTGATAATTATCTCAGTTTATTTTTTTTTATAAGTTATCATCATCACGACCCTTCAATGGCCCACTGCTGAGCCGGGTCTCCTCCTCAGAATGAGGAGGGTATTAGGCCATAGTCCACCACGCTGGCCCAGCGCGGGTTGGCAGACTTCACACACCTTTTGAGAACTTTTAGGGAACTCTAAGGAGTGCAGTTATAAACCGAGGTTTAAATTCCGTCATAAAAAATCATAAAATTTTTAAAGCCTATGTCACCCGCGCCATTATAACGAATCTATTGACACCTCACTCATGAAAATTGGTTCAGTAGTTTAGGCGTTAAAGTGGAATATACTGCCAAAATCATAACCCTTCCTTGGCTTCGCCGTAGTCGGGTGAAAATAGAAGGTTCGAATAATAAACGACTGACCTATTGAACAATCGAATAAACCTTTGCATACTAAAGGAAATTATATATTAATATCTCAATAACAGTATATCATATTAATCGATCAATTGTTGATTTAATAATCAAACAAGCAATTATAAGGAATACTAGTGGAATCAAGAGGTTTACTTTCACAATTTAATATATTCACTATATTTTACATTTTATTTTATACTAGCCGACCTGCGCCACTTCGTTTGCGTGTTGCTCCGCTCCTATGGGTCGTAGCGAGATGTTAAATAGCCTAAGTTACTCCTTGTTACACCAGCTATCTACCAGTGAAATTCCCGTCAAATTCGGTCCAGCCATTTCAGAGATTAGCCGGAACAAACAGACAGATAGACAAAAATTTTAGTATATGTACCGTGAGCACTTAGTATAAATGCTATATATATGAGAGAGATATGCTATACACATGCAATTTAGACTGAGGCAAGCAGTGCCTGGGGCTTGAGACCCAGGAGCAGGTTTAAAGAGCTCTTTCATAATATATTAACTGTCACCTCCACCACTCGACCTCGCTAACGACAATAGATAATAAAGTAAACTCACGTGGACCTCGAGAAGGGTGACCATAACCACGACACTATAACACTAACTTCCATGTTCATTGCACGAAAACACCAGAGAGACTGAGACTAATCTATCGTACTAAAGGTTATATATTGTCTTCACGTCGGTATACTAGAAATAATATAAAATGATCTACCCGCTACTACTACTTTATAAACAGTGTTGCTAACAAAAAGCGGTTATTTTAATATTACAAACAGACACTCCAATATTATTTATTTGTATGGAAATAACTAACTCTCAAAGACATAACGGCCACACAGCTCGACATGCACTTCACCACCTCGTCGCTAGATGGCGTACGAGCACACTCATTTGTCTACTTTGCATTCTTTAAGATTTTTTCGATATAAAAAATAGCCTATGCCCTTCCGCGTGATCTACTTTATCTCTGTATCATATTTTATCAAAATCGGTACAGTGATTTGAGCCTGATTGTGTAACAGACAGACAGACCATCTATCCGTCAATAGATGGCGTAGGTAGTATATTAAATCGGACTTAAGTTTGTATTCTCAAGTATTTCCTATGTTTCTGAAGAGTTACTTTCGAAATTATAATATTAGGATAATAATTATTGCTTTAATATATAAACCGATTGATTGTTCAATCCAATAAGGAATGAATGAATGAATGAGTATGATATAGTCTCTGTACTTTACAATATATTTTCTACTTGAAGACAACTTTGTAAAAAAAAATCTTCTACCTCCAAAAACAACGCTCTTACGCAAAGGTTGTCCCTCAACACCATAACTTTTCCATTGAAACTTATCTTCCATTCATCCCTTCACACCTTCGCATACAGTGATAAACCTTATAAATACCACATGCGGTCTCAAACAAAGGGCCGCAGCTAAAATGTAAGTTCACTAGTTCTGCAAACAGAAGAATTGATAGTAATAATTTTGATTTAGTTTTTATTATTTTTATGAAAAAGTTTGTGTGAAATAAAATTTAAAAAAATACCACCAGGAAAGTGGGAAGAGTAGAAAATTTAGATATTATATTTTATTAATAAAAATGAACGGTAGTAATTAAAATCTACTGTTGAAATATTACCCTTATACATTCTCATCTAGAGCTTCAATATTTAGAATGACATCCAAATATTGACCACGGTTCTACCTTGACCATTTTTATACCGATACATTTCTAGGTTTCTATCTGATTATTATCTTGTTTCGTCCTTTTCAGACCACTTTTTCACGTAGTCGGGTTATAGTTTTTAAACTTTATTTTTTTATTTAATAATTTTCCGTTTCCCGATCGAGATAACTTTTATAATCTAATATTATAACGTTTTCGACGACCGCATTTTAAACATATATGTTGACTTAAACAATAAGATATATATGCATATTTTTAATGTGCTTATCAATACCTTTCTTTTGACACCAAACACGTGATAATCAGCTCAGTTTAATTTTTTTCGAAGTTAGAATCTGAGGTTTAAATTCCGTCATTAAAAAAAATTATAAATTTTTTATAGCCTACGTCACCTGCGCCATTATTACGAATCTATTGACACCTCACTCATGAAAATTGGTTCAGTAGTTTAGGCGCTAGAGTGGAACATACAAACATACGTACATAGATACATACATAGACTGCCAAAATCATAACCCTTCCTTTTGACTTCGCCGTAGTCGGGTAAAAATTGAAGATAGAAACCCTAGCAGTGTAGTAACAGGGGCTTGTGACCTTGTTTCAAGTTTACGGGATCTCTTAGCCGATGACACTTCACCACTTCACTGTTTGAGTTTCCTGTTTAACATAGAAAAACTTGCACGACTTTGTTCGCGTGTTGCTCCGCTCCTATGGGTCGTAGCGAGATGTCAAGTAGCCTAAGTTACCCCTTGTTACATCAGCTATCCGCCAGTGAAAGTTCCGTCAAGATCAGTCCAGCCATTTCAGACATTAGTCGGAACAAACAGACAGACAAAAATTGTAAAACATTTTGTTGTTGGTACACTTAGCAAAATTTAATATTACAAACCGAAAATTTTATTTATTTGTATGGATTATTTTTAACCAAGAAAGTATTGGGGCGAGATAAAAAAAAAAAAAAGCGTGTTTAAATGATTTGATCTTTTGTACGTATATTATATCTTTTTATAATTTTATATATTTGTATGCAAAGTAAAGCAAAAACATAAAAACTTTATATTTATCTAATTTAGAGCAAATATATTACATATCTAATAGTTTAATAAATTAGTATTTGCGGGTAGTTCATTTTATCATATTACGAGTACACATATATAACTTTCTTTCCGATAGGATTGAGTTAGTCTGCCAAGTAGTGAGACTAATAGTGTAGTATTGGTGGCGTGGTGCTAAGTGCTCCGTTATCGAGGAGCACGTGAGTAATATACTTTATTCTTTTAAAATTTAGTAGCGAGATCAAACGATGAAGGTGAGAGTTATAAAAGACGTTTTCGATCCTGATCCTAGGTTTCAAGCCCCAGGCCTTGCACAGCTTCCATCTAGATCACATGTTAATATTCTCGTTTGAGTGTTACTGAGCATACTTTTAATAAGAACTAAATATATAACTTTGAGCTGCCCTGTTAAAGAACCTTAAGAAAACCGAAAGGTTTTCTCGGCGTAATCGCAATCCAGCGGAAGTCGAGTGTCGAGCATCGTGCTGCCGCCTGCCTCCTGCCGCCTCCTGCCGCCGCCTACGTCACATCCGCTGATTAACGACGCTAACCTAATTTCCTTTAAACTGAGATCAACATGCGTTTGGTACAAGGATATATTTTATACTACATCTTAAAAATAGAGTAAAAAATCCTCCGCTTGTCGTCCGAATATGCTTGTTAAGAATCACTTTGCAAGCGTAATCTCTGGTGGAAACGCAGCCTTACCTGTCTGTCAGGAATGGTGGCAAAAATGCAAGATGCTGCACCCCGCTGAATCGGAATCTGGACTCTTAGGGTGCAGAATAGGTCAGTTCTTTAGTACTCCACATGTTCACTCCTCTCCACACCAACCCTCACCCTCACTCTTGCTCAGTCGCTGACCTACTCTCTACTCTAGCACACACTCAACTCAGTCACTCTATTATTCACTAAACACTGTCTTATTGTTATTATACCCCCGACACTACCACGACGTGGTGTTGGTGTCGTGTACACAGTAATAACAAACCTTCAAACTTTCATCTCCAATTTCAACCCCTTCAAAATTTTTTTTCGCAATAAAAACTAGCCTATATCCTTTCGTAAGCTCTATTGCATCTTTGTACCAAATTTCATCAAAATCGGTTCAATAGTTTGAGCGTGAAAGCCTAACAGACAGACGTAGCCTAAGAGTAGAGAAAAAGTAAGGATATGTCGGCAGTCTTAAAATCTAGAATGTTTATATAATCTGTAAACATTCATAATATATGGAATAAAAGTTTGACAGACATATTGACAGTTCCCGTCAAAATATCTCAGCGATGGCAGGGGAATTACATAGCGTTGTATAATACTTTGACGTGCGATGAGAAATATTGACGTTCCGTGATAAATTATTTTATTTTGCTCCTGCTTTTCAAAATTGAAAAGTTTTAAATTGCTTAGGTGGAAACAGAAGCTCAAACATAAAGTGAAGTAAAGTTTGATTGTTCGAACTCACTGGTAAAGAAAGTGAGTCTTTTTTGAGGATATTAGTTTTTGAATAGCAATTTCTAATTTAAACCGATACAATAACCTCTTAAGTAATCTATTATGTCTACTGAATTTGGAATCTATTTTCAAAGGTTTTGTATTAAGATTGATTATTAATTTCAACTATAACTATCTATTGAAACAATAGATAGTTATATCGACGAAAATAATCCACATCTATCGAATCATCATCATCATTACGACCCGTCAATGGCCCACTGCTGAGCCGGGACTCCTCCTCAGAATGAGGAGGGTATTAGGACATAGTCCACCACGCTGGCTGATTGTCTGGCTGTTTGTTACGCTTTCACAATTTGAAATTTAATAAAGGAAAAGACTAGAGCTTGGAAAAGATCATAAGCACGTTTTGTTGCGAAAAAAAGGCTTGAAGGAGTTGAAATAGGGGATGAAAAGTTTATCTATCTGATGGTACGTGGCCACCGTCGCCCATGGACATCGGCAATACAAGAGTCACGTTGCCGCCTCGAAGATAGAGTGCGGAAGGGGAATAATAAGAAAAATGCTACAGTTTCCGTGGACCCTGAACGAGAACCAAGAGTTTACAAGAACAGCAGCATTAACGGGAACGGTGTCAATGACATTTGGCTATCGGATTCTCATGCTGGTGGTTGGTTGCAAGCCTGTTGAGGAATAGATCCCCTATCACCAATGGGGGTGCTGGGTTATTCGCCTCTTACGAGATGCTCTCCCAGCGGCGGCAGAGAGGAATTGTATTCTAACCCGTCCCCTCACGGGTATATAAGACTAATACCGCAATAACAATTCTGCAGCCACAAACTCACGTCCATGAGCAGGTTTCGTTAATATAAGAATGACTGACCTCAGCTAACTCTCAGAAACTTTTTCAATTCCTATTGAATTTGCATTCAAAATAAAACATTTCATTCTTTTCAAATAGAAGACGTGCTTGAAAACTTTGCATAATAGTTTGCCTTTGCTCGAGTTTATTTAAAATATAAAATCGATTTACATAAAATAACTTCTTCTCCACATATTGTTTTATTTATACGAAATTATATTCCTAAATTACACTCACTCGACTCATTTAAGTTCAAGTTCACTAAGTGATTAAACAATAATCTTTGATAAGCAAATCTTAAGTTAGACTACTTGCACTGCTTCGGACAATGTTGCTATATAAGATCACTTGTCAGACTGCCTCAGACGTTATTTTTTTTTATGATAGACAAGGGACAAGTGAGCAGACGGTCCACCAGATAGAAAGTGGCCACCGTCGCCATGGACATCGACAAAACTAGAGGGTATCTCTTGTTTTGTTGATGCGTTGCCATCTCGAAGATAGAGTGAGGAGGGGAAGCGAAGAGAAGACTGCTGCAAGAACTCGGTGTTCATTGGAATCCGGTCCGGTCCGGACAACATCTCCAAGCGGCAGAGGGGAATAGTATTCTAACCAGTCCCCACACGGGAATTATAAATGTTATATTTATTTATACGAATAAGACAGCAAGATGAACCAAGAGAGACGGCAAGATGTCTTTCACCAGAAATTTCGTTTTCGAGCGAAAAAAAAAAAAAAAAAAAAACTCTGGATTTTTCTATGGGTTGTCAAAATATTCTTTTTGTTTAGTTCTAGAATCAACTAGCGACAAGTTTCTATATGAAAACCTATATAAAGGGCTGTACGGACTACTGCAAGTTAGTATAATACTCTAAAGTGAAGAAGTGAGTTCAAAGTGAGGAGAAAGTGGTATATAGTCGAAGTAGTGGATCATTGTGAAGTGTATAGCAACAAATAGCGGTGGAAATAGTGTTTCGAGAGTAGTGGGCGTAATAAGTGTGGAACTATGCAGATTGAAAATAAGAACTATAAATATCAGAGACGTGTAAATAGTGCGAGATCGTAGTGTAGGGTTATTTTTGTGAAGATTTAATTGGACTTTTGTGAACATACTAAATTAATCTTTTACCAACAAAGCATCTATCAATTTGTTCCAATCCAGAATTCAAGCTCGTAACAATAAGTAGGGATTATACAGCATTATAAAAAAGGTTCATAAACTTGCACCTGAACCACAAGCCTCAGGCACTCGACTTTATATGATGATATTAAAATAGGAAAAATTCCGAAATTATTTACATCTCTCGGCCCCATATAGGTATCGAAGTAATCTACATCTAAACAATCTACATTACCTAATCGAAATAATTTATGCATATCGAAACATACCACTTCCAGCAGAATAATGTTCAGTTAGAAGTCATTTTAACAAATACGAGGAGAAAAAAATGATATTGTACTACAGGTATTATATTTTACGAGTCATTGTGCAATATGACTTATAATTGTGGTGTAAATCAAATTATAGCTTAACCCCTTCATAATATTGATAGTAAGGTAAACAAATTTAATAATTAAAGTGAATTTAATATGAATATTCATCCGAGTGTGCTCGTACCTGAGTTCTGAATAGGAATGGCTGTATTCATTAATAATGTTGGTAAGACGGAGATTAATAGCTCTCAACTCAAACCGACGCACGACGTTTGGATTACTAAATTCGATGTAACGAGTAAAGTGGGGAAAATATATTGATTAGAAATAATAATTAGTTTACCCTTCTGATAATAGCAATATAAATCATATTCACATTTCCACCATTTTGGGTAGAATCTTTCCTAGATTGAAACATGTAGGTACCATATCATCTAAATTTTATGGAAGAAAAATATTAATTAATACTCTGATGCACAAATCATAAATATCACAATGCATAATTGCATCAATTCATTGATAGATTTGTACCTCAATGCATAAATGTAACTATTTTTACAACGTGAAATAATATTTAGGATCACAAAATAAATTTACATGGCAGAATAATATAATCCTTCCTATAAACCTTTTTGATATATTAAATTTAAGTTAGAGTTATGACTATTGTAAATTAAATAATAAATTACAGACCAATTTACATTAGCGATCATTCAATTATTATTTAAGCAGAATTTTTGTAATATTTTATAAGCGTTATTCTCAAAAGTCTTATGCTTATGTATAATATATTATGTAATGTGCTGATTTTTTTTGTTTTTGTAAAATGAATAAATATGGCTTTCATATGTCATAAAAATAAATAAATCCAAGACGCCTTGTAAATTATTGACCAAAACATAATAAGCAGTTATCACGTAAAAAAAACAACAAACTCAATTCCATGCGTCTTTTGATTACACGGCTGAAATATCTTTTTCATTCAAATACAGAGCAGAGTATTATAATATCAAATGACATGCAGATATCAACAAAAAATTGTGAGTCGTTAACCAAATCACTGTCATTCACCACATGAGATGAGTTAAAAAGTAATTTAACATCTTGACACGTCATCTAAAGAACAGAATCTCTGCTTATTCGTTCCGTATTTTTCCCTAAGCTCGTGTATTAAATAAATGTGTACAATGTCCCTTCCATTAAAGGTTTCGTAGACTTGCGACTGAGTTGTATTGTTAACAAAATTATTAATTACGAAATCATAGTGTTCTGTACAGTAGATAACAAATCAACAACTCAGGATGTTAGTTTCTACTTTAATACCATGAATTAATACATAACGCAACAATTTTTAATTCAATCTAAAATACTAAACCCTTTTTACAATTTGAAAAAAATGTTTAAACCAAGTACATTATTTTAGTGTAAGTATTTTAAACTCGTTCTAAATGATCAAAATGTCAAATTGTGAATACCTTAATGCGTAAATGTACCGTTTCATCAATGTTTAATGCTCATAATGTAATCACAGAATATTACATTCTCAACAGTTGAAATAGCTGCTCTCTGACATGTAATATTACACAATTATCAAAAGTATAAGAGTCAAGGCTTGCTAAATAAAAAATCTAAAAATACTTTGTAAAAACATCAAAATGTCGTCATAGTACAAAATTTGATTTTTTGATATTATATACGGCATATAATTATAACTTGAGGATGGCAAGTATCAGACGCTTTGTAAGATTTGTCAGGCTCAAAAGATTGTTTAAACTTTGAAGGCTTCTGGCTTCCTACAAACTATCTGGCACTTGATGACGTGAATAATCTTTTTTCCTAATATCTTCCAAAGCCACCACCATCACTAGATATGTTTAATAGTCAGTTGTTCCTATATATATTTATATATAACAATATATAGGTACTATCATCTAATAATAATTGTCACCAGACGAGCTCCTTTTGAGAATTGGATCAAGTCAATCGGAACAGAGGTTATATTATACAGTCTTGGAAAAAAGTAAAAGTGTTGCTAACTGTACTCACATGACCTTTTTCGAAATTTCTACTTTAACGTATATCTGACAGGCCATAGCTCTTGTACTAAAGTCTAATGTATACACGTCAGGTCAAATTTTTCACTTTCAAAACATCGCAAGGGCGAGGGCGGAAGCAATTAAGTTAATAGATGTTGCTTTAAAACATTATTTGCCAACTTTACACTTTTTTACGACTTTCAACGAATAACAAAGGTTGTAAACACAAGATTAAATTGACTTCATAATTAATGTTGCCATTTCTTAATAAAAAATGAGTGACATTTTAGGAAAAACAGGAGTAAAAGACCTAAGAGATTACTAGCTATGAACACTTGACTTTTATTCTATTTATGGTGCTTATATAAATGTTAGTTTACAAATTCGAGTGTTGCCTGGAAATTGTGGCCTACTTGAGTTCACTGATTATTACAATAAACAATATGAAAAAATACTTCAATGCATAAAACTATAGATTAATTGATACTTAAATGCATAAACTAATTAATTTATCAGTAATAAATAATACCTTAATGCATAAATGTTTTTGTGCATCGCTATCTTAGTGCATAAATATATTAATTCATCAAACTTCCAATACCTTAGAGATTTATATACAATTATTCCACACTACTAGTCAAACTGCCTCTCATGTGTAGAATAAAGCTTATACATAATCGAGCAAGTATTAGACAGCCAGATCCCATATAGAGTGTTCTCAGTATTAAAAAATATGATAAACAGCGCTTCTCCCTTCCATCCCACTGTCCCTTTATTGTTTATTGTTTAAAACTTCTTGTTTATTTAGAGTTTTGTGTTTTATAAATTAGGGGTTCATTTAAAAGTTTATTATGAACGAGCGAAGCCTTCCGGTGAAAGTTTAAATTGTTTTTGACCCATTTTTGAGATATTCAGTTACAATTTAGAGGTTAAGACTTGGGGTGAAGATGTTTCTGTTTCACCCTTATTCATATTTTGCTTATAATTATTTAAATGTTAGCAACACTGTTGGTGACTTTTTTATTTATATGTGACTAATTCCCAAAGACTTAAACGCACTTCATTCCCTATTTCGGCCACTTCAAGTCTTATTTATATCCTTTACCAAGCTCTTGTCCATCTCTATTTTAATTTTATCAAAATCGGTTCAGTGGTTTAAGCGTTCTTATTTATAATTCTCCCTCTCCCTTCCTATTAATGCTGCGGATCTAGTGAACTCTGGGCTTTTGCTCAGCTCATTGTTTTCTTCATGCCCCCTCTATTTTCCCACTCTATTTTCCAGGATGCAACTCCATGTGCGATGGTGGCCACTTACCATCAGGTGGACCATCTGCTCGTTTGCACCTTATCTACCATAAAAAAAGGTGACCAGTGTTAATACATTATATAAAAATCCCATGGACGCAAACCCCAGGTACAGCTCAGCTATCTAAACTAACAGCTTTAATCTCCACTAAGATCAAATCATGAGTACAAAATTCTAAATTATACTTATTGTTCTGTAAAATTAAAAAAGAAACGAAAAGGGACCATTGTTGAGATAAAATGTTTTCTTAATAGGGGAAATATAATGAGGGACTAAATTACTCTCAAATTAAAGGTCCGTGTTAATGCGCAAAACACACTGAATGTGAATGCGATTGTAAAGGCTATGGAGGGTAGAATTGAAATATTTCGAACTCATGACAATAATCAACAGTAACTCTTGATAGCAGTTTGCGTTATTATCCATACTAATAAATAAAATTGTAGTGTCTGTCTGTAATATTAAAACAACCTCGTTCTACTAAGTGGATATGCATGTATACACGCACACACCACATATACCAACAACTACATTTTTTTTTTTTTTTTTTTTACAATTTTTGTCTGTCTATCTGTTTGTTCCAGCTAATCTCTGAAATGGCTGGACTGATTTTGACGGGACTTTCACTGGCAGATAGCTGATGGAACAAGGAGTAACTTAGGTTGCTTAGCATCTCGCTACGACCCATAGGAGCAGAGCAACACGCGAACAAAGTCGCGCAGGTCGGCTAGTCTATACTAATATTATAAAGAGGTAAAGTTTGTGAGGTTGTGGGGGGTAATCTCTGGCTGTACTGAACCGATTTTGTAAATTCTTTTACCAATAGAAAACCACATTATTTGTGAGTGTCATAGGCTATATATTAAGACGAAGAATAAAAAAAATTTTTCGTGGTAGTCGGATTTGCTGTAGTAAGTCGGAGAACGAATACGTTTCTTACGAACGCTGCCTTAACGATGAGAGATATATGATTCATAGTTGCGGGTAGAGTATAAATGAATAAAAGAGTGAGTGAGTGTGTGAGTGGCTGGCATGTGGATGGCATATGGGTCCATAGCCCTTTCGTTTTCTTTTTCTTTCCCTCTTTTTTTGTAGACTCCGTTTCTTCCAGAGATGATCTAGGATTTGTAATGAGGGAAGTGTTGATTAAGAATCAGTATAATTATCTTCATCATCATCACTAGCAAGTAATGGCCCACTGAGGTGGGTCTCGTCAGCATAAGGGGGGTGTCCTTATGCTGGTCTGGTCTGGTCTAGGTCATAGTACAGGTTGGCAGATTACACACCGACTGAGAACTTTATGGAACTCTCAGGAGTGCAGGTTTCCTCACGATGTTTTCCTTCACCGTTATAGTAAGTGATAGTGTATGGGTGGGGGAGGGGGGGGGGGAACAGGAAGCTGAAAAGTGCTTTGGGCTTGTGACTCTAAATAAATGAAGTAATGAATTGTAATCCTTAATAAAGAGGAACTAACAATAACAATGCACTACTTTGTATTAAATTCCCACTAAGATAGACAATATTTATTCCATGAAATTACTTGTCATACTGCCTCGGATCGATGATCTATCGGAACAGACTTTCGTCGTCGTTTTGAAAGTTACTGTAAATATTAAATGATACTTAAATACTATAAGGTAAATAAAACAAAGAGATTATAATAAAATATGAGTAAATTCAAACTCTATATGCATGTATACACAATAAAATTGTAGTGTCTGTTTGTAATATTAAAATAACCGCTTTTTACAAAGTGCATATGGATGTATACACGCACACACCACATATACTAGAACAATTTTTTTACAATTTTTGTCTGTCTGTCTGTTCCGGCTAATCTCTGCAATAGCTGGACCAATTTTGACGGGACTTTTACTGTCAGATAGCTGATGTAACAAGAAGTAACTTAAGCTATTTAACATCGCGCTACGACCCATAGGAGAGGAGCAACACGCGAACGAAGTCGGGCGGGTTATAAATTAATATTTAGTAGGCAGGTGGATACAAATTCGTAATATTGTTTACAAGTTAGTATTTGCGGGTTGTTTTTTATTTCAAGTATACCCACGTGTAGACAATATATAACTTTTGTTGCGATAGGTTAGAGTTAGTTTCTCTGGTGTTGTCGAGCAGAGCACACGGAAGTTAGTGTTATAGTGTCGTGGTTAAGGTCACCCTTCTTGAGGTCCACGTAAGTTTACTTTATTACCTACAGTAGTTAGTATTCTACCTTTAACCTTACACCTTGGTCGCCAGTCCAAGGCGCTGCCCGGCTTGCATGTGTACAGTAATAGGTGTCATTCCTCTCTCATTCTATGGCATACAGTGTGAAGACTGATAAATTAAATACTAAATCAAGATGTAACGAACATGTCATAAGCGCTCCCTGGAAGCGTATGTCAACCGCATCACTGTGGATTAATTGCCGTCTCCCTTACACTAAGGCTGAATAGAGACGGGCGACTTTACCTTTAATATCAAATCAAATCAAAATTATTTATTTCAATTAGACTTTTTTGAAAAGTACTTTTGAAACGTCAAAAATTTGTCGGTCAGTTAGTTTGTCTGAAGCTACCACCAGCTCGGAAAGCAGTTTTCTGTTGAGAAGAGCCGGCCAGAAACTCAACAGTCGCTCTTTTCAAAAAGCCATGTTTACATAGTCTGTTATACAAATCATTTAACTTGAGAGTCACTTAGATTCCAAGCATTCTCATCATTTAAGTAATCCTGTACATTATAGTATGCTTTATATATTAATGACTTCTTGATACGAGTTTTAAATTGTTGAAGTGGCAAGTCTAATATAGGCTGTGGAATCTTATTATAGATGCGAACACCAAGCCCCATGGAGCTATTACTCACTTTGTGGAGACGATAGTACGGCGTTACAAGTTTATTTCTGTTTCTAGTATTAACATTATGTTTGTCACTGTGTTTTGAATACAAATGAATATTCTGGTAAATGAACAAAATATTACAATATATGTATTGAGATGGGACTGTAAGAACGTCTATTTTTTTATATACATCTCTGAGGGAATCCCGCGCTCTTAAGTTATAAATGGCCCGAACAACTCTCTTTTGAAGAATAAAAATGGATTCAATGTCCGCGGCCCTACCCCACAGTAAAATGCCATAAGACATAATACTGTGAAAGTAACTGAAGTAAACTAGCCTAGCAGTATTGATATCAGTCATTTGTCTGACTCTCCTTACTGCGTAGGCAGCTGAGCTGAGTCTTCCCGCTAGAGATGATAGATGGGGGTTCCACTGGAGTTTTGAATCTAAAGTTATACCCAGAAATACCGTCGAGTCCGCCACATCTAAAATTTCATTATTTAAACGTAAGTTAAATTTTTGTTTTTTAACATTAGGTAAAGCAAACTCAACGCATTTGGTTTTTTTAGCATTAAGAACTAAGTTATTTACCGTAAACCATTGAAGAACCTGCGATAATGCACTGTTTACATCGTCATAATTATGTTTATTTCTGTTTACTTTAAATATAAGAGATGTATCATCAGCAAAAAGTACAATATCACACAAGTTCTTCACATAGTATGGCAGATCATTAATATAAATCAAAAATAAAAACGGGCCTAAAATGGATCCCTGTGGAACACCCATTTGTAGCAAAGATCCAGAAGATTTTACACCATTAATAGTAATCCTCTGGACTCTTTGATTTAGGTATGAGGCAATTAGATCCAGAGAAACACCACATATACCGTAATAATTAAGTTTTTTTAAAAGTGTTTCATGTTGAACACAATCAAAGGCCTTGGACAAATCGCAAAATACACCAATCGCATTTTGTGATTTCTCCCATGCATCATAAATATGCTTAAGAAGTGCAACTCCAGCGTCTGTTGTTGACCTACCCCTAGTAAAACCATACTGTTCACTATGAAATAGTTTATTTTCATTAAAATATTCTAAAAGTTGGTTTAAAATAATCTTTTCAAAAACTTTACTCAGTGATGGTAATATAGAGATTGGTCTATAGTTACCGGGATCTTTCCTGTTTCCATTTTTAAATAGAGGTATTATTTTACTGTGCTTCATTAAGTCCGGAAACTTTCCTGTATCGACACATTTATTAAAAATATCAGCTAGATGGGGGGCAATATTATTGATTATTGTATTTAATATTTTTACTGAGATGTCCCATAAATCACCAGTTTTTTTTATATTAAGTGTCCTGAAATTCTTAATAATATCAAATGAAGTAATATGTTTAAACTCAAAGTAATTAGCATAGCCTGGGAGTTTATTTTTAAGTAGAGAAATAGCATCTAAGGGCGATGATTTTAATGCAGATGTTACTTTGATAGGTATATCAGTAAAGAATTTTTCAAACGTGCTTGGCACTTCTTCTTCCGAATTAATTAATATATTATCAACATTTAATTTAATTGGTTCGTTTTCTATTTTAGATCTTCCAGTTATGCTATTAATAATATCCCAGGTAGCCTTTATTTTATCGTCTGAGTTAAGTATTTTGTTTCTAATATAAATTGCCTTTGCCTGGATGCAAACACTTTTAAAGATCTTAGAATAACACCTAATGCGTTCTAAAAATACTGGATTCCGATTATATTGCCTCATACCATATAATTCATATAATTTATCTCTACTTCTAAGTATACCTATGGTAGCCCAGTCACTAAATTTCAGTTTTAAATTTTTACTAAAAGTTTTTATTTTAAATGTGTTATTAAATTCATTTAAAATCATAGTAAATAAATTATTATATAGCGTATCTGGGTCCTTATAAATCAAACACAAACTAGAAATTTTTTGTACTACCTTATCCTTAAACAAGTTAATTTTATTATTCGACTTTGGTCTACATGAAATCTTATTTGAATTTTTAATTTCTTGGTCTACTAACGTGAATTTCTGACCATAATGATCCGAAGTTAAGTTTTTCATTATTATAGTTTCAAACACTTCACAGTCACAAAACACATTGTCTATACACGTTGCAAAATTATCACCAACATGAGTCGGCTCAGAGAATAAGTTTAATAAATTATATGATTTAAATAAATTTAACAGCCGACGACTGAAAGTTGTGTCTATCAATATATCTATATTAAAGTCTCCACACACGATTATAGATTTATTTTTTATAATATATGGTACAATATATATCATTCTCTCACTTAAGACGAAGCAGATATAGTATTTTGTAAAATGCAAATATTGTAGCACATTTATTTCGATTAGTGATTTATTTCTAAGAATACTTTGTTCTTATGAATTCTTGATCCCTTTTCTGCTTTTTTTATCGTTGCCTAATAACTTTTTTAATATCAACCAATTCCCGAAAACAAAAAATAAAAAGCTTCTCCTCAACACATGTGTTCTCCTGGCTTGCGACCACCAGCTTGTGAATCCAATCGCCAAGTGTCTTTGAAGCATTTCGGCCGAGCCGCATGTAGGCCAGACTGTGGGTTCTAAGTTTGAGCCCTCTGGGAATCACAGCATTCTTCTCTTCACTTCCCCTCCTCAATTTTCAAGGTGGCAACGCATCGGCAATACTCGAGAGACCCTTGTATTGTCGATGTACGTGGGTGGATTATATACTCGTTTGTCACTTATCTGTCATAAAAAAAATTATATAGATTTTTTCGAACTAATTATAGTTTGTATATATGTCAGGGATTTCAATGATGAGAAAGAAGGAGAAGAGGGAAATATTGGAGAACATTACAAGGGGTGATATGGAATGGATTATTGGTTTAACGCAACGTAGATACTTCTACTGAACTGATAAATAATCAATTATGATCACTAACAATTACGAGAGAAACCTAAGCAGTTGTGACCAAGCTTTGGACTTGTGACCAAGGTGTAGGCTTAAGGAATTACTTTATTCGATCAAGCCCCTCGCCTCCACTGCTCAGGCTTTCTGTTTAAACCCAAGGTTTAACTCACATAAAACGAACCTAACACAAGACGTGGGACTTACATTGTAAGGTACTCAGGTGACCTTAATTGGACGGCACTCCTAGCACTTACACTGCACTGCACAACACTAACACTATCCAGAGACTACTTCACTTCTTGAGAGATCACGCACGACTAAGACTTCAGTCAGACTGTCGATGGCATATAAAGGGTCGAGATTGTCAAAACGACGAAAGTGACTACTACCCTACTCCAGCGCCATAGATAGCGATGACGATTCGATTGTTCGATAATTTTTTACTATTCTCCGACATATATATCGGGGTATAGTTTATATAGGTTGGGGTAGGATGATAGTGAAGGCCGTGTCGGGCTATAATTAGAGTAGGATAATGTTAAAGAAAATAATTGTCACTTCCGTCGCGATTTTTATATTCAAAGATTTTTGACAGCCTCAAAGGAGTAAAAGATTATCGATTAATCGGAAGGCCAGCGCCATACTTTCTTTTTGTTGATTTACCTCGGATAATAATAAAGAAAATTAATCATCACTTCCGTCGTGTCATTTTAATATTCAACGATTTTTAACAGTCTCAAACGAGTAAAAGATTATCCATTAATC
Organism: Limenitis camilla; assembly: GCA_905147385.1. NCBI lineage: Eukaryota > Metazoa > Arthropoda > Insecta > Lepidoptera > Nymphalidae > Limenitis > Limenitis camilla. Next base: position 11,337,841 of record LR990247.1, read on the forward strand.
GGGATGCCAGCGCCCTATTTCTGTTTTGTTGATTTATTTCTCCCCACTAGTGGAGGGGCATTGCTACCATTGTCTAGTCCCTTTATATTCCCCGACTGACGCAGTACACTTTAGTCTCTCGACAAGTCTCTGTCTCTCTTTTGAGTGAACATCACCTGGAGTTGAAGTGTAACAAATAGTGTGTCGCATCACGGATATTGAACATATCGGACTAAGGATCATATAATTTCTTACGTCTTATTTATTATGAGTCCCTACATTGTATTTAGATGTGTTAATACAACCATAGGTTAGGTTTATGTTAGGTTAGGTTAGCCTTATGTTAACCTAACCTCAGACAAACAGTGAGACCAGGCAGTGGAGGTGAATGTTATGATCATTTAAAGGAGCTCCTTAAGCCTACACCTTGGTCACAAGTCCAAGGCACTGCCTGGGTTCCTGTTCAAAAACTACGGAATCGCGATATTCGATCACTTCATTCATTCAAATACGGCCTTCTCCATTAGATTCGGTTCATTAATTCATTTAAATCGTCTCTTTGTTCTGACATATATATTTGCTATATAGAAATAATAAGCTTTAAAAATTGCAATAAATCGTAACGTTTGTAACCAGCCTTATCAACACGACTATATTTTGTCCAAATATTGACGCTGGGTAGGACTGCCATGCAAATTAGATAAACAGGACCTGCGTGATTGATTTCTAGGGAATAAATAAATAAAATTACTTTATTCGAGTCGATTCACCCTGGCTTCGCACGGGTGAATCGACAACATTTTTATTTTCACTATAATATTTGAGTAGTGATTACATGTTACACGTGAAATGCTAGACAACAACTGCTTTATTTTATTCATTTCATTTGGTATCTAGTTTACATATATTAATATCACAACATCGTCCCCCTTATAAAACTATGATTTAATCTATAAAAATCTCTAAGTTTACAACAAAAAAAACAAAATATTTTTAAAATTAAATTTCTAAAACTTAACATGGATCAACCTTTGAATTATATTTAATTGCTTAACAACCTTTAATAATTATACCTTTTTCCTTACCTATTTTTTTTAATCATTCTTGTCTTTCTCTAACAAATAATATCATCTATATAGTTTTCATCACCTTCTAGACCTTCTAGAAATTGATGTAACTTACCATGAAAAACTTCAGAAGCGCAATTCAACCCAAATGGTAGACGTAGGAACTGATAACGTCCAAAAGGAGTGGAAAAAGTACAAAGATCTGCGCTTTCTTCATCCAGCTGAACGGTCCAAAAGCCAGAATTAGCATCCAGCACTGAATAATACCTAGCACCATGAAGACGAGCAGCTAACTCTAATACAGTTGGAAGTTGAACGTATTTTTCACGGTATAGTTCCCGTAGATCGAGACACACCCTAATCCCATCATTATTTTTAGCAACTAAAACTAATGGATGCACCCATTGTGTAGGATGGCTGACATTCCTAATAATACCCATTTGATCCATTTTTCATTCGCCAGTCTATCGCGCTGCCCGTATGGTATTTTTCCAGAAGCACATATTACGGGAGGAATAGATATCATCTACTACTATGTGAAACTTACCAGGAATACAACCTACACCGCTAAATAAATCATTATAATTAGATTGGGGTATACAAAACCCCACACACGTGGAAGCTGGCTGGGCCCGATTTCAGCTTCTTTATATTAAGGGTTATCTATTGTCAGTTAGGTGATAAAGTACTCACAAGTTCTAGATGATTTCTTATCTTCTTTCTAATCTTCTTTGGGAATGCCCGTTACACGTTTCACACCATAACACAAAATAGTTCGCACTTCACCACCAGTTGGTTTTCGTCAGGGAAGGGTCAATTAACTAGGTTTAGGAGATATAGCACACACAGAACTCGGGATATTATTAATCAATAAAGGGATCAAGTTGGGGCTGCACACCGCGCGCGTGCGCCGCTCTCAATGACTACATCACGACTGCCTCTTCCGGCCGCGCAAGCAACACTACACGCCGCGCGCTGTTTAATATACTATAGTAAACAAGATAATTCAATTAAACTCATTTTTAACCAATTTTAACTTTCAATGCTGTCACCATGATATCAATGGCTGTCACCATGTAGTGATTACAATGATACACATCGAATGCTAGACAACAACTGCTTTATTCATTTCATTTTGTATCTACCCTTAGTTTACATATATTAATATCAGAACAATATTACTTAAGGCGTAATAACTTCTTAAGGCATTCTATAAACATATTTTACTTTTATCCCACAAGAACTATGAATTTTTCGGGATAAAAGTAGTATGTTTATTTAGGTTATAGAGTATCAGTGTGCCAAATTTCATTGAAATTCGTTCAGCCGTTTTTCGTGATTAAGTATTTATTTATAATATTAAACCTTCTCTTAAATTTTTATCTCAGAGAAAAGAGCAGCTCTTTCCTGGTACTCCAACCTGTTGTTGATTGTATTTATATCCATTTTGTAAAATCAGTTGAAGGCCTTCAGCTGGTCTTTTCATCTAATTCGTGAGCAGTCTTTTGCTCTTTTGGCTTCGGTGTTGTCCGTTATTAGGTATATGCATTTTTAATAATAGGTCTTTACCTATGAAATTGCTGTTCTGCCGTACAGGCTGATTCAAGTCCAATTTTTCTTTTTTAGCAAAGAATTCTAAGTTCCAATATTTTTATTTTTGAAATATGGAATTCTTTTTATTAAATTAGTCATTAATTTTATAATGGTTAGCGTTCTATTTGGATACGTTAAAAGTTATCTAGCGCCGCTATCATTCATCTTCAACACAGCTTCTTACCAAACGGGATGAGCATTAGGTACTGCAGATGTGTGCTGAGAAGAAATGAATACAATGATAGAGAAGTTCGCACCTCCAACCAGCTTTGGTCAATCGGTCGGCTCCGCTGTTCCTGCATGACAACGCGCGACCTCATACTGCACAGCAGACGGTGTCCAAGTTACAAGAGCTGGGGTTGGAAGTTATCCGTCTCTCCGAATATCCACCGTATTAACCAGACCTTGACCCTACAGACTTCTACGTTTTTCAGAATTTGGATAACTTCTTGGTGGGAAAAAAATTCGAGAACTAGTTCAGAATTTTTCAAAGATGTTTTCAAAAAGGACATCAATAAGCTATCACTACGTTGGCAAAAATGTATTGATTTCATGGGTAATTACGATCCATCTAGATTAATAAAAATAAAAAATAATGAGAGAAAAAAGAGAGCAACATGCTGGTGTTGAGGGTAGTAACTTGAGAGTAGATATGTATTAGAGTGTGTTTGCAGGCCTAGCTGTACCAGGATAGGCATCTTGGTGGGTTTAACTGTCAATCCTTTAACATTTTCTCACTGATGTCTGATGTAATGTCTGCCTATTCACAAAGTCGCATTATGATCGAGACTTAGATTGTTCTAGAACCCGTTAAAATAACGGATTCCATCCGTTTCCCGTCGTGAAATATCGAGTAACTATGTTTATTGAAGACTCCATTCATTCTGTTTAGACAAGGATAGACAAATTCATGGTTGTCGCTTAGATCCGTGACAATCGACTGACTTTGAAATATTAACGATTGTACAGCTTGTTTATTATAACCCGTTTACATGTATTCGATACGATGCTTATCACAAAAAAAAGTTGTAGTGTGACGTATAATTTCACACAAAAACTTCTTGACAATCTTCTTCTTGACTTTAAATTTTCTCCTACTTAGTTTATAATCGATTTCTTCTCTGTACAAACACATGCAAACACACACATAGTACAAACGTTTTTTGTTATAATTTTTTTTATTTTCTTTTAATCCTTTTTTTACTTTGAATTCAATTTGGTGTTACTTAGTCTGCCTATAATTAGCTTAAGTAGCAAAAATTTGAATTGGCTATAGTGGTATAGCTTTTCTATTTAGCTTTAATTTAGTATAAAAAAATGTGGATGTTATAAATAAAATAAAAAAACCACACCGTTTCTATATATCGCTCAATCCCTTTCATTTACATGAAATTCGTTTATGTACTTGTTTAGCATTAACATCCTTTCACTAGTTTTCAAGTTTTTAATATTTTGTTAAGCAAACAGATTCATTTAAACAAATCACCTATTTATTTATCTATTCTGATACCTAAAATTAGAATAGAAAGCGTAGCGTGTGACGTCACTTGTTATCGCATTTCTAGTTTCATCTTTCTATATTATACAGAATATTATATTACTTTAGATTATATACTGGATACACATTATTTTATTATATTATAAATGTGAAAGTTTGTTACTTAATCACGCAAAAACTGCTGAACATATTTCATTTAAATTGGCACACATATACTTTATAACTTAGATAAAACATAGACTACTTCTTAAGAGTCCTATTACTAATCGTACACACTCGCTTACCGCGCCCGCGCGCTGGTGTTCGTTTGCAACTTTAGTGGTGTTCGGTTTGTACTTTCATTTTATTTATTGTAATTTTTTCTGATTATATTGACAAACAAAAACTAATGAAATTTATTAATTGTAGAATGAGGTTTTATATCACATTAGTTTATTTGATAAAATTGTGTTAATTTGGAATATAATGGACTCTGAATCAATTTAAATTAGGCTTTCTTTAAGATTTTTTCCGTGAAAACTGAAGTAATTTAAAGAAATTCTAAAACTAAAATAAACAAGTAAAACATTCAACTTATATTTATTGAATTTTAGCATTTATAAAAATTAAATGTAACTATGTGAATTTCAGCGTCAAAGTTCCATCGCCGATGGTTATACTTGCAAACTGAGTTCGTAAAACGTTTATACGAAAAGAAAAATGAAAATGTGTAACTCCAACTTACAAGAAAGAGAATAGCACTATCATTATTTATAATCAAATAATTAAAATATCTTACTGCTACTGAATATTGTAGCGTCAAAAATCTTGAATTTGCGTAAAAATTGTAATACGACTCTTAACCCAGATAAATTCAAATTCCTGTGGGATAATAATAAAATATGTTTACTGTTATAAAAGGCTGACGTACCCGTGCGAAGCCAGAGTAGGTCGTCAAGTTTTGTCTTCGACTACGAATACGATATCCTAAGTTATAATATAAACGGAGTCTGTATACTGATCCTATCTTTTCATCAAACTGAATACGGTACAATAGAAAAAATACATTTCAAGCTTTTACGCCATATTGGTTACCTTGTACACATAATTTATTAGTTTCGTCAATGAAGAATTACAGAAAAAATACGGATCAAAATGAAACTCATGCAGATAGTTTATAATCCAAAATTTAGAAACATTCAGGATTATTTTTAACCCAAAGGAGGAATATGTCAGTGAGTTTGTAAATGGTTAAATAAATGTGTATGTTAGTAAGTGTTTGTGTAGGGAGTAGGTGCATGAAAAAGGTGTGAGAGTAAATGAGTGTACGTGGCAGTGAGTGAGTTATGTTAATGGGTGCGTAAGTGGTGGAAGATGGAGTGGGTGATTGAGCGAGTTATTTAATTCTATATTTCTTTTTTTTTAGACTTGTCTGAATCTATAATTTAGGATGAATTCTAGTCTAATTTACTCTGAAGTTTCTAGTCATCCAATTTAACTTACAAATATGTAAACTTAGAAATTAGAAAAAACTAGTATTACAGACACTCCGATATTCAAACCTTCAAATTTCTGTAAATTCTTTTACAGTCTACACGTGCTGAATTTTTAAGGCCTCCTCTCGTATTCCGTTTACGTTCCCAAACTACACGACTCCTGGACGTTAACTTTGATAGGTAGGTATGTTTTGAATTGGAATTTTTCTTAAGTAAATGACAATCTTCGCATTTGAATGATAAAAAAATAAAAAACAAATAATATAAGCAGAAAGGGATCATAAAATTTGGTTTGTTGGAGCTATACGGCGCAGTAACACTCACACGACAATGCTAACATGCAATCTAAATGAAAGCCGAGCACTGCCTGGGGCTTGAGATACAGAAGTAGCTCCTACAATATTTGAGGACGGTAATGAAATGCGAATGCGAAACAATCATGATAGGAGAGAGTGTTTCTTGTTTTGCCGATGTCCATGGGCGATGGTGGCCACTTACCATCAGGTGGACTATCTGCACCTCATCTATTATAAAAAAAATATATTTAAACAGATTCTACTTAAATTAAACAGCAAAGATAATTACAAAAATATCAAAAGGTAGGTACTTGACGAAATCATTAGTCTAAATTCGTTATGACGAAAGTAAGGACCTTTCACACTGAGGGTCCTTGTAACTTTTAATTTGATCTTCAGGTTCAGCATTTAAAAGGTCTACAGTTTATAATAAGTGCTTACTTCACTAGGTTTTGTGAATAACTGTATTCCTTTTCAATTAGATAATACTAAAATAACTAACTAAGTAATGTCATGACAAACTGAAACTAGATAGCGCTATCATCATAATTATTTTTTCTTATCAGTCCTTCCTCTTATTAAAAATTTAGAAAAAAGTCAGATTTATACACTAGCCTCTAGCACCATATAGTTCACTATAATTTAAACTTGATTTCCAGATGGAACAATGCCCATTCCATTCCCTGATCGGAATATGGTCGAAACTTGGCTAGAAGGAACAATTTCCATTGTTAAAAACTTGGCTTTATGGAACAATGCCCCTTCCATTCCTGGATCAAAACTTGTCTAGATATAACAACGTCCATTCCATTTTCTGATCAAAACTTGGCTTGCTGAAACCATGTACATTCCATTCCCTGATTGAAGCTTGGCTAGGTGGAATAATGTCCATTCCATTCCCTGATCGTAAATTGGTTAGATGGAACAATATCTATTCCATTCCCTGATCGAAGCTTGGCTACGTGGAACAATGTCCATTCTTTTCCATGATTAAAACTAGGTTAGATGGGACAATGTCCATTCCAGTTCCTGGTTGAAACTTGATCAATACTTGGCTAGATGAAACAATGTCCATTCCAATCCCTGATCGAAACTTGGTCAAAACTTGGTTTTATGGAACAATGTCCATTCCATTCTCTACTAATAACTTGGGCTTGTTAATCATATTTTAAAAATATGGCAGTAGAATTAACTTACTGGTAGAACAACCCTTTCCCAGTCTAATACTATAGATACTGATGAGCAGAACTCACAATCTGAAACTAACAATGTAGTCTTTTAAAACTTATTGTGTTACGTATACGTGCCACGGACGGTAGTGGCCACTTTGTCTTTCGCAATAAAATAAAACTATACTTATAAAGTATTAGCTTAGACAGGGAAAATTTGAAATGTATTGCTGTATTGTCAAAAAATATATTCAAAACTCGCTTTTGTGCAATTATTTGTGTGAATATAATATTAAGTATATATGAATGAGAACGCTCAAAAAGAGTGTAAACATATGCCAAGTAGAGCCTGAAGCTTAAAACAAACTCAATATTTACTCCAAGGAATAATTTATAAATTTTCGAATCAGTGGAGGTACTTTTTAAATAAATCAATAGGAACTGTCAGCACTATATATAACTCGGACAGATAAAAGGGGCGAGGGGAGGGGGTATGTTCCTACCTCCACTGCCTAGGTTCTCAGTTTAAACCTAAGTTTAGGCTTACCTAACTTACTCGTCGACATATATATGTCGGGGATTTTAAATGGTGTGAAAAGGAAATGGAAGGAGGAAGATGGGGAATATTGGGGAACACTAAAAGAGGGTGATGGTAATGAGTGGAATATTGGGTAAACGCAACGTAGATACTTCTACTGAACCGATAAATTATCAAATATGATCTCTAACAATTACGAGAGAAACCTAAGCAGTGCCTTGGACTTGTGACCAAGGTGTAGGCTTAAGGAGCTCCTTTAAGTAATTACAACACTCGCGTCCACTGCTAGGCTCTCTATTTAAACCCAAGGTTAAACGCACATAAACCTAACCTAACACAAGACGAGGTAATTACATTGTAAGGTACTCACGTGACCTTGATCGGACAGCACTCCTAGCACTAACACAACACTGGACAACACTATCACTATTTAGACACTACTTCACTTCTTGAGAGACCGCGCTCGACTAAGACTTCAGTCAGACTGTCGATGGCATATAAAGGGTCACAACGGAAGTGGCTACTACCCTACTCCAACGCCATAGACAGCGATGATGATTCGATTTAATCAATAACCTTTTACTATTCTCCGACATATATATACAAGAAGGCACTGTGCTATGTGTAGTGATGATGTTCGATATGGGCAGTAGATACCACAGTATCTATTGGAGCAAGTCATATTCTAGCAACTATTAAAATTTTGAGTCTGCTTCTGCTCTTTCTCTCTCTATATTTTTAGGCTTACATCCATGTGGAACCCTAAAAATAGGTACAAAACTTTAGAAACAATATACCAAGTTATAATCAACTCAATAAGCCTACTAAGAAACAATACGGCAGTCTGCAAGTTATTCCAAGTTACCTCCACGTTAATCTGCTCTCTGCTTACTTTCGCTAAGTATGTAAGTGGGTGAACAAAACAAAAGTTTGGAACTTCTGACGCCACTCAGGGTAACAATCACTGATTCTGATAAACTATATCTATCCTAATAAAATATCCTACTAATATTATAAACGCGAAAGTTTGTAAGAATGTATGGATGTCTGGATATATGTTTGTTACTCTTTCACGCAAATACTACTGAATGGATTTTGTTGAAACTTTACAATAATATAGCTCACAGATCAGAATAACACATAGGCTATAATTTATAATGATACAGTGTTAATTATCCAACATATAGCGGGTGAAACCGCGGGGAGCAGCTATCGTTAATATAGCTTTTCGAATTGTTCATGTTGCTGAATCCTGCATTACTATTACTAATGTGACAAAAAAATAGCAAATTTTTAATGACTGCAGGCCATTTTTTTTTTATTAAAATAGAATTAAAGAGAGTTAAGGAAAGAAATGTAAATATAAAGACTACCAATAAATAAAATAGTAATGTCAACAGATTTTTTTTATGGCAGTTATGGGGCACAGGAGCAGACGGTAAGTAGTCTGGAGCACCTGATAGTAAGTGGCCACCGTCGCCCATGGACATCGCACATACGAAAGAGTGACTCTTGTTTTGCCGATGCGTTGGCACCTCAAAGATAGAGTAAAGAAGGGGAATGAAGAGATGAATGCTACGGTTTCAGTGGAACTCAGAGTTCACTAGAACCGCACCATTAACGGGATGGGAGGAGGAGGGGTAAGTCTAGTCTCATGCGGGTCAACCGTTACACGTAAATGACACTTGCCGGTTGGATTCGCATGCTGGTGATCGCAAACCAGTTAGTGAACAGAACAACTTAACCAGCTGCACTGAAGGAGAATACAGACATTGTATCAAAACATCTTCCAAGATTCAATATAATTTTAACACACTTTATTAGTACCATAAACAAGAATTTGTCGAAATGAAAATTATTCTACGAGAATTTTATCGCTTATAAAGCTTCACAATACGGCGTAATAAAAATCAGTTTAGCGTTGATTGTTATAATAAACAATAAAATTTTATATTGCTTCAAAGTCTGTTACTTTGATACCTTTTACCTATTTTTCTTGAATACTTTAAGGGTTACGGTTTCAAAGATAGGCACGTGTAAGGTCTCTCAAAAAATCTCAGCAAAAGCATAAGCCGTCTTTGTGATGGAAAAGAAAATAATATTACCCAATTATATTAGTTAGGCAAAGAAACTTGACTTAAATGAAGAAGCATTGAAATAAATAACGTAATGGCTTCAGCAAATCTAATAATAAAAATAGAAGCCGATATTACCACTGTGTATGAAGATTTTGTCGGTAAATTAAATAACGTAATATCTTCAGCAGATCTAATAATAAATCTATCTAAATTAGGAACTACTATAACTACTACAATAAAAGATAATCATGCAATATCATCAATTGACACAGTTGAAATTAGGAACTATTATAATCATAGTAGAAGGAGTTAATATTATGCAGCTCTGAGGCAAAAAGTAGAAACTGTCGTAATCAATGTATTCCTAGATTTAGTAAAGGCTGACTTACATCCAAAATGTAGTCTAACAAATATCTTTAAAGAGGCAGATAAAACCATAAGTTTGGACTAGTTAAGTAATACAAAAATAGGAATTTATTTTTTCTCGAATACAAAATATTATCTTTGAGTATCTCACAAGGGTCCTTGTAAATAAATAAAATAAACAATGTCTGTCCGTAACGATCGAGATATTACGCATCTTGAGTGGACAAAGCAGAGAGCACTAGAACTTTTCACATAAAACCCCTTTTTATTCGTTAGATTGGTAAAGATTCCTTTGACCGGATGTGTTGTAATTCAAAGGAAGACGCGTTTTGATAACAATACAATATTGTCCTCTTAAAAATCCCTTTTTGATTGTTGTCTTGCTATAACAAGGTTCAAACATACAAAATTTTTCAGTTCTATGGAAAAATTGTATGGGAATAAACTGGCATCTTTTAGATGAATTGTTTCCTGTCTTTAAGAATAAATTATAGAAAATATTTTTTTTATAAAATATAATTTTTTTTCGTATATAAAACTGCAAGTTTAGATTCTCTGTTCTTAATTGATTTTTTTAAAGCCGTAAGTCACAAGGTTTGTTCATATTCATAATTTTTAGGTTACCCGCTTGATAAAAGGTTTTCGTTTAAATCTACCAAATTTTAATCAAAATTTAAGTAATACTAGCGACCCGCTCCGACTTCGCACGGTTTTTTTACCCGTTACATCACATATATACCTTCCTCTTGAATCACCCTGTCTTTTGGTAAAAACGGCTTTAAAATCCGTTGCGTGTAATATCTAAGCGAACAGACAGCGGAAGCAACTTCATATTATGCTATGTAAAGATTTGCAATAGCTAGTCTAGCCGTCCCAGCTTCACCCGGGTTCAATTTACCACATGTATTAAGGTTTAATTTTAATCGTTTCATTACTATATCACTATATTTTACTTTTTAATTGTCATGCATTTCATCCTCACGTAGATAGATGGCGTAATTACACACCCATTTGTTTGCTTTGTATCAGTAAGATTTTTTTTGCGATAAAACAGCCTATGTCCTTCCCCATTCTCGACTTTAACTCTGTATCATATTTCACTAAAATTGGTTCAGTGATTGTGTAACAGACAGACAGACGCCAATTCGTCGATAGATGGCGTTAGTAGTATAAGAACTTATACATTATAATAGACTTTGAATAAGTAGATTTGAAATAACCTCATACCAATAATAAAACATGCGCCTATAACTTGGATCAAACTTTTAGCGAGACTCTACTGACTCGTAAAACACAAGACTTCTGATGGTCGTAAACTTCAGATTCTCTCCATACTACTGATGAATTTGTGGCCTCATTTCAGGATTCTAATATATTTAGTGCTTCTCTTTATATTGATAGCCCAATATTGTACTATATATTGCAATTTATACTTATTGGCTTTATTACTAGAACAATAATATTTACATCTCCAGTCTCCTTGGACATTTTTTTAGTAAGAATTCTCAGCTTTATATTAATTCGATATCTAATGTTTTTTTTGTTAAAAAAATATAACGCTATTGAGCAATAATTAAATTATAAGTAAATAAATTATGTAATATAAAAAAAAATCGATTCTACTACAAAGAGGCAGTGTGCCCAAAACGCTGGCAGCGGATCCTCTTTGAATAGCCAGGCTAATTTGTTTGTCGAGGTAGCTGCCAGCCCATTGGTCACCAGTGGCTTGATTAAGGCGAGATGATATTTCGGTGTAAATATCTCGAGCCGCCTTGCCCCATGGCCCAAAGGTTTCTACGCCGAACGGCGCAAGCATAAAGTTTCTTTATATGTCTCCATATTTGCACCGCTTGGCAGATCCAGCGTTTGTGGCCGCTGCTCCCCCAGAAACAGAAGTTGCTTGTAAATGAGAAGCTGCTAGTGTATCCACACATGTAGCATCCCACACAAGAGATCTTCCTAGCTTCCACGGAACTAGCGTCATTCCATCAGTCTCTTGCCATTGCTACGCGCCAAGCCGTTTGGTTCTAAAATATCTGGTACTTAAGCAGTGACAAGAGACCTGCGAATTATGCCATATCAAGGAAGTATGACGAGAGAAACGGCCATGATGTCCGTATTCATCCACAGCTTCTCCGCAGTGACATCGATGTGGTTGATTTAACCTGGCGCCAAGTCGTAAGCCTACTGTTATTTTTGAGGGTGAGATGATCTAATAATGTGCAGAAGAACTTATAAGATTACCTGGATTTTCTTTCTGGTCTTTCAGATACCTCACTTGTAAGTTAAATAATTTAATGTATTCATGTAATAACTTCTTTATCATCTAAATAGTCATCATATGCTACATTTTTAAATTTCTGTAACATACTGTAACCAACAATAGGATTATATTTTATTAAGTCAGTCTTTTTAATAACATTCTCCATCAGACTCTCTTATCGTTGTTAAATTTAATAAAGATAAATATAAGACTTTATCTTTATTGACCACTAAACACTACACCCAAATTAGGAAACATCAAGAATTAATGATAAACGCTCTTTCAAATAAATAGTGAACCATCCAACAAACCGAGCTATCCTAGCTTAGATACACAGGATGTAAATGAATATGAATGAAGCCTTAGAGAATACGATGCAACTTGACGAGTATTTGCCACTTGTACAAATACCATTTCCTAATGACGTGGGGGTATTTTCAATTCCTAAACAAAGAGAAGGAAACAATTAACCCTGCTGTTGTTATTCGCGTTTTTTTAAAGAACCTATTTATTTACGTCCTATAATTTATCTGAAGTTACATCGCAATATTCTTTAGAGTTGGGTTTTTACCCAGATTTTTTTTTATGGAAGAGATCTTTTCCCATTAGCTTGTCTCCTAATTTGGATAGAATTATAAGTACATGAGTCCAGAAAATTGAAGACTTTAAGAAACTAATAAATGATTCCTTTCTATTAAGAGATAAACTCCCTCAAAAACCCAAACAGAAAACCAAGCTTAAAAAAAACAGTGTCTTTATAAAATAGCAATTATTTAGGTTAGTTATTTCATTCAAATCTTTTAGTCATCTAAAAGACCCCTAGAAGCCAAGCTCCGAACTAACCTTTCTATAAAAACGGTCACATAAAATGGCTACCAAAAAAAAGACTTAAAGCAAACGCACGTATTTCCTTTTATTTCGCGAGTATTTCCTTTTATTTTAAGTAAACCCACGTGAAGAGTGCGTGTATTAGCAGTTCCATCCATGACGTAGCAGACGCGCGGGAACTGAAACGTCGCATAAGAACCAATCATGTTTTACGCGCTGTTCTCGTCCTTAATAGTGACTTCTGCGCATTCAAGCTCAAACCTATACTTACTTGTCGGCAGCTATACGAGCTAGGAATAGCCTAAAATCTGGAAGTGACGAGATGTCAAGCATAAATAAAAGTATGGTTATTTGATTTGAAAACAAATTGTATGGGTTTGTATAAAAATAAACAGCAAACATTGATTAACGTCGACAAAATATTAAGTTACGCGAAAAATAATATTTTCTTTGTAAACTTTCACGTTTCGGGCCGAAATTAGTCGACGATGCGAAAAAACAACTTTCCGTTATTGGGGTTCCTTAAAAGAAGGTCCGATCTTTCTTACACTTTTATTATATTTTTCCTTTTTTAATTTTAAAAGGCCATACTTTTTTAATTACAACATTTATGGTCAAAAAGCTTTAAGTAATGTTTTTGGACATTTTGATTCACGACCCCAGATCACATGGACTCCGTGAATGTCCTGAATCGTCTTTTCGGTTGGTAACTCTTGTTGTCGATATAGACCAATTTATGGATTTAAAAATTATCAAAAGTAAGTTTCAACAAAACAATATCAATTAAAAATGTCCGTTGTTAATTATCTAGTAAGGGGCCGATAATTTCTACGGACCCCTATATCCTTGGATACTCCAACACCCTCCTAACACCCTTATTTCAGTTTACTTATTAAATTTATTTCTCATCTGACATTGAATAAATTTGTAATCATATTTTTTCAGTTTTCATCCGCCTAGATTGGATGTTTACTGCCTGCAAACTTTTCTAAACGTTGGCAGCTTCAGCCTATTAAGGACTTTTACTATATCTTGGAAAAAGTGTGATGATAAAAGTTTTGTGATGACTTTATGTTGGTAACCTAGTCGAAGAAGATTCTGATATATTTTAAAAATAGTGTTAATTAAAGATTATACTCCAACATTACCGCTTGATTACTGGTGATGTAATAATAATTAATTCTGTTATACCATCTTATTTATTTCTTACCTTCTTGTTCTTCGTTTCAACTTAGAAAGTAATATTTTAGTTAAATCTTGCAAACATAATAACTATCAGTTGTACCAACTTCGAAGTGATAAAATGACGTCTATATCGGATGGACTCGTGAAAAGCCTGAATTGTATTGATGAAGCAATATCTTAAAAGGCTACATTAACGAAGTTTGTTACAGATAATAAATTAGTAAGCAGTTAAGTATGGACAAACAGATAGCAATAAAATCAGCTCAATAAACGTGAGAGCTCGTAAAATTGAAAATATTTGTTTAACTCCATTGAGATCGGTTTTAACTTAATGTTTTTTATCGAGGATATTACTGCTAGTGTGAGTATGTAAGTGAAGCTCTAAGAACACAAAAATTACAACTAATTTTGTTGGTATAATAGCTGGTAGCTAACTTTAGGTCTGAGAAGAAGTAGTGGGGGTTTGTTGCGCATTGTGAGCGTATTAGGTTCCATCGGCGACATAGCAGACGCGCGGAAAATGAATCGTCGCATAAGAACCAATCGCGTGAAACGCGCTGCTCTCGCCCCTAATAGTGACTTCTGCGCATTCAAGGTCAAACCTATACTTACGTGCCGGTAGCTATAACGAAGTGTAGAATTAGAAATTAACATGAGAGATGATTGTTAAGTTTGCAAAATGTCTCTATTCTCTTCAGCGAGCGAGTAACCTAATGTTTTAAATGTAATTAAAGGCCGAAACTAATAATCAATCTCAACCTTTAATTCTCCGGATTACAGATTGAAAATTTATTCCAAATTTGAAATCTACATATAAAAATGTAAGAGATTGATTATTAATTTCGGCCGTAAATTAATGAAAATTTGATTAATTTTGTCATGCTTCTTTTTCCTCCTCGCCTTTTCCGGTTGAGTTTTTTATTCTTGTTTCTTAATCGTGGCATTTCTTTTTTTATTTATCTTTATAACTTGTAAATAGATCCCCATTTTCTTTTGGACCTCCATATTATGAAAATACAACGACTAAAACCTGTCGATAAATAATATTTTTCTTAGAAATACGCGCCACGTGTATTAATTAGATTAGAAATTAATATAAAATCTGTACCATTTTCAATCTTCTTTGTGAACGCAATTCAACAAGACAACAATTTTCCAACGGCAAAGTTAAGTTTGCCCCACCATATTGTTTTAATTTTGATTTTTAAGCAATCGTAGGATAGTATATATCTCACAGTACCACTTGGATAATAAAGCGTACCCTATATAATAGAAACATTAGCAAACAAAGTAATTTTAGTAAGGTTTGATTGGTCTATAAAGATCTAGGTTCATTGCCGCTATAAAGGTGAAATAACAGTTTGTTTTAACTACCAGGGAAACTAGACAAAATCTTTTCTAATACCTCAGTGGGTATTTATAAAAATTCCAGGGATATTTATACTGGACGCTTTGTTAGTCATTTTAAAAAAAAATGGGTTTAATATCCAAATAGAATACTGTAAAAAGTAGTCGACAGACACAGCTCTAAATTAACTAGCTAACCTAACATAACTGCAAATTTTAATCCCCTATTTTAACCCCTTCAAGAATTTTTTTCTCAATAAAACATAGCCTCCGTTATTTTTCAAGGTCTAGTCTATATCTGTACCATATTTCATAAAAATCGGTTTAATGGTTTAGGTGTGAAACGATAGACAGACCATCTATCCGCCAATAGATGGCGTAAGTTTACCCGTGAGGGACGGATTAGAATATTATTCTCTGCCGCTGGAGAGACCCGATTCGTTTGACCCGAGTAACCCACGTCGGTGGTAGGGGATTTGTTCCCCGCCTGGCTTGCGACAACCAACATGCAAATCCGACCGCCAAGTGTCAGAATCTCCTGGCTCTTCTCAGATCTCCGCTAAAACCGCAGCGTTTTCTTCTTCACTCTACCTCCCCACTCTATCTTCGAGGATGCAACGCATCGACAAAACAAGAGGGTATCTCTTGTTCTCTTGTTTTGCTGATTTATATGAGCGATGGTA
The DNA here is from genome assembly GCA_905147385.1 of Limenitis camilla. Classification (NCBI taxonomy): domain Eukaryota; kingdom Metazoa; phylum Arthropoda; class Insecta; order Lepidoptera; family Nymphalidae; genus Limenitis; species Limenitis camilla. Next base: position 11,354,206 of record LR990247.1, read on the forward strand.
GCTTACCATCAAGTGGACCATCTGCTCGTTTGCTTCTTATCTACCATTAAAAAAGTAGTATATTAAATCACTACGTTTCATTTGTTTAGTTTATGTTCTTAAAAGTATGCATAATTTATTTACCACAACACAAAGTAGATGGCGCTGACGTATATTGAATCACAATTATTTTTAGTCAAATTTAAATTATACGTCAAAATTATAGTTTATTGTTTTCATTTCACATCTCCAGAGAAAGCCACACTCTTAGAACTGTGACATCACGCTCCTCATATGATACGAGACAGAGACTCATCAACATCTTTTTGGATCTGTCAAAACGGCTCTTCCGATTTGAATAGAATTTAGTACACGGATATCCTGAAAAAACATACCTGGCGGGATAAAATCGTGGGGTGGTACAAAAAAGCTGCAATGCACACAGTAATTATATTTAATCGTGGCCGCAGATATTTTCCACTCATAATGCTGTTTTTTTTAATTAGATATTTAATCTAATGTATTTTTAAAACAGTAACCCTTGTTTTATTTCCTCCATACATTTTACTGCACGCTAAATACACTATCCTTTACCTCCTGCAATTTAAAGACCTTACTCACGGACAAATTATTCTCGCTTCACTTAGGTATTAATTGACAAACATGACGTTAATATCATTAGTTTTAGTTTTGTTAAAATATAACCTCTGTTTATATGTTACATGTTTATATTAGGTTGGGGAAAAAGTTTCTTCGCATTTTTTAAGAAAATTCAAAACAATTTTTAATATAGTTTATTTACATTTAACTTAAGTATGTAGGTACCATTTTGTTCGATAACTTTGTGCCATCTTGTAGGTAGGGACATGATCCCATTGCTATAGAAATTTTTGGGCTTCTGATCAAAAAACCGCGGCAAGTAGTTTTGGTAGTCCTCTCGTGATGTTAACCTGACACTGCCTAAAGAATTCTTAGGAGACCGAAACAGGTGGAAATCTGAAGGTGCAAGGTCAGGATTAAACGGCGGGTGCAGTTATCAGCTTCTTCCAGAATGGTTCGGTTTCATTACGTCGTAATAAAGAATCACAAATGAGTACACGGTTCATCAGGTTTCTTTCAGTGAGCTCGTGAGGTACCCAAATATCGAGCTTTTTTGTGTACCCAGTTTATTTCAAATGCACCGAAACTGTTTTGTGGTCAATTTCCAGTTCTTCGGCTACGTCGTAACTACGAATATGCCGATCTTGCTCCACTTTTTCAAAAATGGCATCCATTTTATCCGTAATAGGGCGACCAGAGCGAGGTGCATCTTTGACATCAAAATTTCCGGATTGCAAACGCTTAAACCAAATTTGTGCTACTCTCACAGACACTGCACTAGGTCCATAAATATTCCAAATTTTTTTCGCGGCTTGCGTTGCATTTTTACCTTTTTTGTAGTAAAATTTTAAAATGTATCGAATTTCTTCATTAGCTTCACTCATCTTCACAGTACGAAAAACAAATAAAAATCACACATTTTCCTAATTTGAATTTGGAATTATCTTCTTTAAAATGTAAACTTGTAATGATACCAAAACCAGTCAGATACAAATAGTATAGCCAAAGAAATTTTATTACAAGTTCATTCATGCTATAATGCGAAAAGACTTTTTCCCCAACCTATTACATTAAAACTTAAAAATGAAATCACACAAAAAATTAATTTTAAAAATGTTGAGGAAGAAGTAAACTTGACTTGTCTCTACTGTCAGCTTGTAAAGAAGATCTAGAAAGATTCTAACATTATTATTTCTCTGTACTTTATTTATTTTGTAAATATAAATTATATAATTTTAAACGTTTTAATGCTTTTACACTTATATCTTATGAACACCCAAGGGCGTCAAGAGCCTGATCTAGTAAAAATCGGATTTGTAACATGGTGCTTGTACGCAAAAAAGTTTTTCTGCTATCACAGTAATGAAGGTAATAAGTCATAGATAAATATAGAAAAAGGAGCAATGAGCTCGTTTTTGAAAAGCAATTGCACATTCTTCTCATTAGAAGCCACAAAATATAAATAAGTTTCGCAAAATATCATTTATAAACTCCGAAGCGCGTCACATAAATTTATTTAAAAAAAAATGAATTCCTCTCAAAACCGTTTAATAGAATTTGAAACGGAATGACTTACTAGATTTATGTTCCTATGTCCCCCATATGGGACAGAGGGCGTCTATAGTGACTCTTCACTCCGATTGGTCTATGCTGTGCAGATGCTGTGCGCTTGATCTCTCTCCAGGTTTTGCCTACTTTCTTCGCTTCGTCTATATCACAGAACGTCGCCAGGTCTGTTTGGGGCGATTCCAGTCTATTAGGTATATGTTCCGAACCTCTCCATCTCCACTTGAAATGAAATAATCATGATTAATTTTTTTATGCGAGACACCTAACGCCATCTGCGTTATTTTTTTAATGGCAAGATTGATCCTTGAATGAAATCTGTCAATATTTTAATAAACAAATGTAACACAATTCACATTAATTTTTTTTTTTAAATAAGTCGCATGTAAAATCTTCTTAATAGTTATACAACACTGGCTTGCGTAGGAAATGCCTTTTTACTGCTGTTCTAAATTGGTTGTAACTCTTGTAGTCTCGTGCGGGAAAGAAAACTTAAAGCTTAGAGGATATGGATCTCAGAGTGGAACAGCTGTAATTTAATCTATCCATTATGAGTCACACACCCACCAGCGTCGTGGCTTTACAGTGTTTACAGATAAGCATAAATTACTTGCTGATGTGTGTTTAATTTTACTCTGCTTACCTTAAGAGTAAACGAGATGGGTAGACTGATTTTATGTATGAGTAAGCGAGATCAGTTTTTATCACATTCATATCTTTTTAATAAAGTTGGATAATGTTAGGGATTTAAATAATTTTAGTAACATATTATTATTATTCTTATTTATCGTTGATAAGGTGCAAATGAGCAGATGGTCCAACTGATGATATGTTGCATCCTCGAAGATAGAGTGGGGATAGAAGTGAAAAAAAAAGATCCGCAGTATTAATGGGATGGGAGAGGGAGGGGTAAGTCTAGCCCACATACAGCTCGACCGGAATGCATCTATAACACTTGGTGGTCAGATTCGCATACTAGTGGTTGCAAGCTAGTCGGGGATCAGTTCCTCTACCATCAATAGGGTGCTGGGTTACTCACCACTTACGAGATGCTCTCTCACTGGCAGAGGGGAATAATATTCTAACCCATCCCCTCACGGGTAATAAAAATTCAGGAAGCATTCTATATAGCTTGTAAATTTTACCTTTATAAATTTGCTTTTACTCTTATTACAAATAAAGAGGAGGATCGTTCAAACTACGCTCTGCTTATTTATATACCTTTGTTGATTTTCAATATGTTGCTGTATAAAAATATTCAAGCAGAAACTTGGAATTTCTAAATTCTTGGAAATTCTAAAAAGTAGCCTATGTGTTAATCAAGGTTATAAAGTATCTGTGTGCTAAATTTCATTAAAATCCGTTAAGTCGTTACGTAGTTATATACACATTTGCTATCATGCCATCTAGCGGCGATTTTCCTCAAAGATAAGGTTCAAAACGCATTTGAAATCATGTACTAACCTTAATGCATATTAATGTAATTAAAAGTTCAGTCTCTAAGTTAGTGATAATTTCTTTATTACTGAATAAGCTATAAAGGAAAATTTTCACATAATTAAGCTCAAAACTCCTTGCAGGATGCCGCTTCGTAATTGAGTTATCTTAAGATAGAATCTAGACGATAGTCTATGGTATAGATTGAGGAAAAGATAAGATACTGCAGAACAAGCTTTATTAAATTTTTAATATTCATTTTTAACTCTTCTACCATTCACAATCCAATTCTTTAAGAAAAAAATGAAGATTATTGGAATATTAGGGTGATACGCCATATTGGATTTAGAGTGGTTAGTTAGTCATATTAATTTTCTACAAGAAAACTAATAGCCTAAATTAATAATCAATCGCAATCCAAGATTTATATCTTACTATCGTTATAAATATACAAAGAAGGAAAGGATAAAAACAAATAAGAAAGAATACAAGGAGAGAGAAATAGAAAAAAAATGAAATATGACGAAACAAGAAGATAGAAGAAAGTAACGGAAGAGGCAACAAAAATAGAGACTAGAGCGCGTAAAAGCCTAAAAGAGAATTCCTCTCCTTTTGCACTTGCAACTCTTTTTCCTCAGACATATTTAAGCAGACATTCGGAGTACATGGCAATATAGTTTTATTATATATAGGTCCCAAGATCACCTATCGTAGTATTCATAAGATGCAGCTCAATTTAAGCCGGCTTATAGGAATGTAGGTTACCTGTTGTTAAGTTGTTTGAATAGGAACCAATACCACGAACCAAGTCAATGATGTATAGGATATTCTCTTTATAATAATTTTAAATAGTACTTGTTATTACATTTAAATCTATTCCTGAAAAGCATCAAACATTTAGACACAAATACCTAATAATGGACTTAGTGATAAGGGAAAGGGCTAAAAATCCTGCAAAAATCAAAAATTTTTGTAGATCTGATAAATAACACTTCGCGATCGGATACGCAAGCTGGTCGTTTGCCATTCGGGGGATAGATCCCCTTCCACTTATAGGGATGCTGGGTTACTTGTCTCTTTCGAGATGCTTTCCCAGCAGCTGATACAGGGAATGGTATCCTAACCTTCTTCTGGGTGCATGAATTATACATATAAAACTTCATCTTGAATTAATCTGTCTTTGGTGAAACCGCATTAAAAACCGCAAAAACAAGATTTTAAAATAGTCCATATCCATAGAAGAAACTTCGTTTCTCAGATTCCCTCAATCTTAGGTAAAATATTCAAATTGAAGGGGATCAGGTAATGCAGTTTTATATTTTTCTCGGCAACTACTTATTTTGTCGCCTCTTTAAGTGGATATCTCGATAAAACTTCTATTACATTTTCTACCGCGGGGGATTTGAAATCTTTTCATATTTTCATACCTTATTGGTATAAATCTATGTTAGGCATTTTCAAATATTAAATACCGGGTGCAACAAAAGGGCCTTTCAAACCCACACCTGGGTCTCAAGCTTAAAACACTACTCGGTATCCTATCTAGACTGTGTGTATAACTGTGCAATGTAGCTTCGCATAAATAATATTTTCCGCTACAATTTTTTAAAACCACCGTCATATTCAATACCCTAGCTCTTCCATCAAGGTCATATGAAATAATCCCCATTGTACTAGAACTATTGAGCGTGCGAGTAGTTGGCTCGTATGTACGGATTATCTGATATATTGGTGGCTTAAAAGGTTATAGTCAGTTATGCTTTATGTTGCCATTGTCCACGACCACTACCTTGGGTTTAGGTCCGTCAAATGAATATTCTGTATCAAATATTTCATAATATTTTAAAGAAAGTATAAACAGATACAAAATTGCATCAAACTTGCGAGTTATAACAACATCATTATCTTCTGCATGTATTTCTCAATCTGTTCTTTAGTATCATCGCAATAGTTTTAAATCTTCATTATAATCGCCTGTGTAATCACTAATTTCTATAACCTCTTTAGAATTTATAATATAAGTAACAATAGTATTTTATTGTTTAATCAAATGAGCTACCACACGCTCATCTTTTCGAATATATTCGTCTATATTGTTATTTCTTATATCAGTCTCTTCCATTTCTTTGGGAATCATCTTTCCACATTTTTATTTATCTTCTGCTTCCCTGCATTTTATTTCTATTATGATATTAGTCTTATTAATGTCATTTATGAATATCATCATATGTTCAATGTTTAATGCTAGCAACATTGTGATCACAATAACATTTCATCCTTCCCTATTTTTTGATGAGTAATTTTACAAAAACTGATTAACAGTGTGAGTTTTAGATGGTGCTGCTATCTTGATTAAAATTTGGGTGGCAGAGTCCAAGTCGCGGGATACTTGAACCTTGTAAACCTGCTCCAGGATTTCAAACTCTAGTCATTGCTCAGCTTTTATATCCAGTATTTCTAAAAATATTTTTTTATTACCTACATTTCATTGAATGAAAACTACTCGTAGTTATCTTTAATCTAATATTAAATGTCATCCCACGGTCGACGAGTCACAAGCAAGAGATAATCACGACGGAGGATAATGAAACATTTCTTAGGATTACCTTTTCTTCCCTTATTCCGGAAACTGTATTATATTCCTGATTAAAAAGCACTCAACTGATCTTGATCAAACATAACAATCGATGACAAAATGATCTTTAAAAAAACTTCTGCATTCTTTGATTGAGAATTGGATTCTGAAAATATTTTTTTTGTGTATTATAATTTTATCTAGATTGGATATAGATAAAATGTTAGTAACACCGTTCATAAAGTAGTATTGGCGGGTAGGTAATTTATTTTATGTGAAGTATACCCACGTTTAGACAATATATAACCTTTAGTGCGATAGATTAGAGTTAGTCTCTCTGGTGTTGTCGTGCAGTGTACATAGAAGTTAATGTTATAGTGTCGTGGTTAAGGTCACCTTTCTCGAGGTCCACGTAAGTTTACTTTATTATCTATTGTTGTTAGCGAGGTCAAGTGGTGGATATGAGAGTGAATCTATTATGAAAGAGGTCTTTATACCTGCTCCTTGGTCTCAAGCCCTCTACAATTGTTGGATAAATAGTCTTGAGAAGTTTTTGTTCTATCATCAATACTTTCCGCAGCGCATGCGATGAAAGACATCTTATGTCTAATTTTTTTGCACCTTGGGTTGGTTTTAGTAAGAATTTTTGAGGATTTCTAATTTTTTTTAGTAATAAATATAGCTTATATTACTCAGGGATAATGTAGCTTTCTAACGGCGAAAGAATTTTTGAAATCAGTCCAATAGTTTTTAAGTTTATTTGTTACATACAAAAATACAAATCTTTTCTCTTTATAATATTATAGTATAGATACACTTGGGAACTTAAAAGTCAAAATAAATAAATATGACGAATAGATGAATGATAGATTGATAGACAGACGATAGTGAAAGTGTAATAAAAAGACAATAGAAAGATTTTAGGGTTTAAAATTGAAATGTGTTCAGAAAATAAAACAAAACCATATTTTCAAAAATTATTGCCAATTTTTTAATACTTTGAGGAGGTTTGTTTGATAGAAAAATGGATTTATCAAAAATTCAATATATTCTTGCTGAATAAAAATATTCAGGCGCTTACAACAGGAAATATGTTTTATTATTATCCCGCAGCAACTCTGAATTTGTCGGGGATAAAAAAGCCTATGTGTTTATTCAGTTTATAAAGTATCTGTGTGTCAAATTTTATTGAAATCCGTTCAGCGTTTTATTGTTAGTAAGATAGCTTAAATGTCTAAAACTTATTTTTCTCGTAAACTGCGCTATTATCCATAAAAAAACAGCGATCCATTGCATCCAAGTAATTGTCACTTTTTAGTATCATATATGTAAGCTACACGGTAGTTCACTGCACAATAACACTCATAAGACTGCAATAACATACTACCAGTAAACACTCTCATTCCCCGCTCGACCTCCCGACTAACATTTAACACTAATTCAGCAAAACAGCAACTACAGTAATTATTTAAATATTCAGCAAGATATCTCTAAATAAATGTCGCAGTCATCTGGTTGAATCTGCTAGTTGATTGAATGACCAGCGCGTTCATGGAATGACGACATTCAATTGAGTGACTAAAGGACAACTCGCCAAATTGTTTAATGTAACGTTCAACATCTTGACTGAACGTCATTTAGCATAGTCGTTGAATGGGGATATAGCCGACTTTGTAATGTTTGGTTAGGGTGACCATAAGTTCGCAACTTAAAAGGTAACTTACTTTAGATAAAAAAAAAATGAGGATATGACATGACACACCTTATTATGATTTTATATTCTATTTTAAGTCTTAAGATAGGCAATACTGACTATTTTTACCAACTAATTCAAGGAGTTCAAAGAATCAAAGACTAGGACAGCCATTTAATATTTTATATTTAATAAACAATAACTATCAACTTACCTTGATTTTGTTTTTTTCTTAAAAAGTAGCCGGCGGCGGAGTAATAATAGGTAAATCCATGCCATCCATGTCCTTTAGTAATAATAGGTAAATCCATCCATCCATGTCCTTTAGTCACTCAATTGAATGTCGTCATTCAATGAACGCGCTGGTCATTCAATCAAATAGCAGATTGAACCAGATGACTGTGACATATACACCACTTTGAAGTCACACGAGATCCGAGAATTATTACACCTTATTGCATAAAAATCATCCGCTATAATGACGTAAATCCAATATAATGACGATAGGTGTTCCACCTACGTAGGCCTGTGTTGTTAAGTAATATTTAAAACTTCCCTTTAAATCCCTACTAATATTATAAATATCAATGTAAGTTTGTTTGTTACGCTTTCACGCCGAAAATTATGAAACTGTGTACACATATTCTTGAGGGTATTAGAAGTAACATAGGATACTTGTTATAAAAAAAAAAATTTTTATGAAAGATAAACAATTCATCTCTATTGTAATGATCTCTGATAACTTAATAGCTTCAATGCGAGCGAAGCCGCGAGTAAAAGCTAGTAATTTAATAAAAGTTACAATAGCATAACTATAGTCCCAAAATATGTTTGTCCCAAGTCCGTGAATGATTCAATTGACCGCTATCTCCGCCAGTCTGGGGCGGGATAGTCGATATCGCCGTTTGATTAGTTTATTTCCATCCCCTTGTGCTGGAGCACAAAGGTCTTGTTAATTCAGGCTTTTGCACTCTAAAATGCATTTTCCATTGCATTCTGATAACTAATAAAATAGTAGCTTATTCTACCGCCACGGTAGACTTTAAATGCATTTTTGGAAGTTACTACCCATAGTTAGGAACACCGTTTATAACTTTTATTTTATTCCAAGACTGTATATAACCTCTGTTCCGATACACTTGAGCCAGTTGAAGCGGGATTAGGTGTGAGTCTTTGGATAAGGCTTTGGAGAGGAGTAGGAGTAGTGAAATTAGAAGAGAAAACAATATACAATTCCTTCCACCAAGTAAAAGAACTGCAGCAGACTTGGACAAATCCAATTCCGAGCTCGAATCCAGACACATCTGTGAAGGTCTACAAAGCAGGACGAGGTGGAAATTCTGAGCTTAGTCGAGCTAGAGTTGAACTAAAGAAATGAAAGCTTGAACTTGAAAGGAAGGGGAGTTTCAGCGGAAAGAGGACTGTTTCAGCTCCGGATTCAGACGGAGCTCGTCTGGAGAACATTATGGCTGTGTGATGATGCTGGGTCTCCATTACTAAGTTTGCAGTAAGTGTTTGGTTACTTCCTTCGTTTTAAGTGCATATTATTATTGTCTCGTGCCTCTTACGGTGCAGTATAGATTTAAAAGCAAAAAATAAAACTACCGAAGAAAATTCATAATATTTGTTAGCAGAGAATTGTTTAGTATTCAACATCCAACAATATTGGAGTGTTCGTTAGCCTTTGCGCTAGTGGAGCCTTGAGAGCTGCTCTTGTTACGCCTCATACTTCTTTTATTGTGACTACACGTTATTTTAACGAAAACTAACACAATGTATTCTTATTCTGCGTTTCTAGTAGAGATGTGAGAGGAAGTGCGTTTGTTAAGAATCAATAGCATCGCTTCATTTGACACACTCCGAGTGAGGCTTGGTAAATAAAGCAATTCTATTTTTCCTTAGCAATCAAATGCCTCGCTACACATCCTCGCACATCTCTAATGATAAGCAGCCTTACTCAGGTAGTAACTAATATCATAGATAATATCCTATTGGTTGGATTGGAAGAAGAAATATTTAAAATAAGCTTTATTCAGTTCGACAAGCTTGGTATTAATATGCTACGATGATTTCTAAATATTCTTGTCTAGTCTAAATTATTTTTGATAATATCTAAAGGAATAGAAGGCAGATAGCTACAATAATATTTAAACCTCTTGAGGTAAAAACACAAGCAGTAAATCCAGACGTTCCATGCAAAAGTAATGGGATCGTGTCTGTTAGGTATTTTTTCATGGATTTTTTGACGCCCCCGCCGAATAAAAGTGACCGAAATTACAGTTTAGAGGAAAAATTAAAAACCAAAATTTCTTTATATCTCGTGTATTAAAAAGAAACGTTTGTTGTTTTATATATCAAATTAAAGCTAAAATATGTTTCATCAATTCATCAATTCATCAATTCATCAATTCATCAATTCATCAATTCATCAATTCATCAATTCATCAATTCATCAATTCATCAATTCATCAATTCATCAATTCATCAATTCATCAATTCATCAATTCATCAATTCATCAATTCATCAATTCATCAATTCATCAATTCATCAATTCATCAATTCATCAATTCATCAATTCATCAATTCATCAATTCATCAATTCATCAATTCATCAATTCATCAATTCATCAATTCATCAATTCATCAATTCATCAATTCATCAATTCATCAATTCATCAATTCATCAATTCATCAATTCATCAATTCATCAATTCATCAATTCATCAATTCATCAATTCATCAATTCATCAATTCATCAATTCATCAATTCATCAATTCATCAATTCATCAATTCATCAATTCATCTATTCATCTATTCATCTATTCATCTATTCATCAATTCATCAATTCATCTATTCATCTATTCATCTATTCATCTATTCATCTATTCATCTATTCATCTATTCATCTATTCATCTATTCATCTATTCATCTATTCATCTATTCATCTATTCATCTATTCATCTATTCATCTATTCATCTATTCATCTATTCATCTATTCATCTATTCATCTATTCATCTATTCATCTATTCATCTATTCATCTATTCATCTATTCATCTATTCATCTATTCATCTATTCATCTATTCATCTATTCATCTATTCATCTATTCATCTATTCATCTATTCATCTATTCATCTAGTCATCTATTCATCTATTCATCTATTCATCTATTCATCTATTCATCTATTCATCTATTCATCTATTCATCTATTCATCTATTCATCTATTCATCTATTCATCTATTCATCTATTCATCTATTCATCTATTCATCTATTCATCTATTCATCTATTCATCTATTCATCTATTCATCTATTCATCTATTCATCTATTCATCTATTCATCTATTCATCTATTCATCTATTCATCTATTCATCTATTCATCTATTCATCTATTCATCTATTCATCTATTCATCTATTCATCTATTCATCTATTCATCTATTCATCTATTCATCTATTCATCTATTCATCTATTCATCTATTCATCTATTCATCTATTCATCTATTCATCTATTCATCTATTCATCTATTCATCTATTCATCTATTCATCTATTCATCTATTCATCTATTCATCTATTCATCTATTCATCAATTCATCAATTCATCAATTCATCTATTCATCTATTCATCTATTCATCTATTCATCAATTCATCTATTCATCTATTCATCTATTCATCTATTCATCTATTCATCTATTCATCTATTCATCTATTCATCAATTCATCAATTCATCAATTCATCTATTTATCAATTCATTTATTCACTCATTTGCTAATTAATTAATTATATTATTCACACAAATTAAAAATTCATTCATTCAAATCTGAACAATAAATATACAAGTGTTGCCACAATTACAGGTGATGACGACATGCAAAATATAAGTATTCATACTAAACCTTCACTACTTTTCTATTATCTATATTTAATTTAATTTTTTAATAGATTTTAATCTATAAGAACTAAAAATATAAATATATATTTCAAAATATGTGCTTACCAGGAATAATAATGTAAATAAAAAAAATAAAAGTTGACTATTTACAAAACGGTAAGCACGTATTTTATTGGTAATATATTTTACTATAGTTTCAACCGCATTCGGCAGTCTTCATCAGAGTAAACTCACGCGTGGTCGTGGTCGGCGAACACCGTTCAATGTAAATCGGGAGTCCATACGTGAAGACGGTCGAATGCGGTTAAAACTATAGTACTTTAGTTTACTCTTTATTACTGATGTGATTATATTTTCGGATTCAAAAAGTGCTCTCCAACATGTAATAAAATGTACGTCTAATTATCAGGGCATTCCTATTGCGTACACTATTATTAAAGATATATATAAACTAAAGGCTAAAATGTAAATATTTTGATTCATTGGATTCCTATCACGGAGAATGAGGAAGTGGATAGGTTGGCGAAAGAAGCTACTTTTAATGGTATAGTAACGAAGTATACTATGTGCTTGTCAGACTTAATATCTATTATTAGGAGTGCTTGCCGCATTATTTGGTCCGAATATTTTGACGAACGTTCGCGTAAGAAAGGTATTTGGTATAGTACGATCCAGCCATCTCTTCCTTATTTTCCGTGGTTTTATAAAGGTAAATTAAGTAGGAAAGATATTGTTTTAGCGTTAAGACTTCGTTGCGGGCATATTCCATTAAATAAGTTCGCATACATGATGGGTAAGGCTGAATCTCCCGATTGCTCTCTATGTAACGTGGTTGAGGATGTGTACCATATATTGATGGAATGTCCCCGCAATGAGTGTCGTCAAATATACTTAAATTCTAATAGCAGCAATATAGGCTGGTGCAACAGTCTTTTGGCGTCTCCCTTGTCGGAAGATACGGTGGGGCTCTATAGGGCTGTTCATTTAGCTTTATTAAAAAGATGTATGTGAATAATGTCTGTGAGTGTAATTATGAGGGTGATATAATCAGTCATGATTAAACCCTCTTTAAAATAAAAAAAAATAAATAATAAAATATGAAAAATATGGAACCGTAATCGTTAACTGAGCTAACAAAAATGCAATAAAAAAAGTATGGTAAAGTGACTTTACAGTTTTATTCGGTGGGGGCGTCGTTTTTATTCTTTGTAGCCTGAAGGTTGGCAGTGGCCGCTTCAAATAGCTTTTGCGATTCTAAATTCACGATACTATACTATTCTACGGATATACCTGAGCTGGTTGACTCTACTGGACCAGAAAATCGAAATTTCTTAGGTAGGATTTCAGTTTTATTTCGATTTCTGCATATTCCCTGTCTGTCCCTATGTATGCTTAGATCTTTTAAACTAGGCCACGGATTTTGATGCGGTTTTTTTTAATAGATAGAGTGATTCAAAAGGAGGGTTTGTATGTATAATACGCACCCGTGCGAAGCCGGGCTGGTCGCTAGTGTAATATAATATATTATATAAATAAAAAGGGATAGAATTAATCGTCACGATCTCACACTATTCTGACAGGAACCCAAGCAGTGCCTTGGACTTGTGACCAAGATGTAGGCTTAAGGAACTCCCCTATTCGATCGAGACACTCACCTCCACCGCATAGTTTCACTGTTCAAGTCCAAGATTAGACTAACATCAACCTAACCTAACTTTAGGCAAACCTAAACCTAACTCAAACCACCGACATGTACATATTATTATTTATTGTTATTTAGGTTGTTTATGTATCTTTTTTTTAAGTATTGTCCCATTAGGAAAGACGTCGACAGGCGGTACATAAACTTTTCAGAGGGGGTTGTTTTTGTATAATTAATATATAAAACTCAAATCATGGCGCTGTGATGACCTAAATTTAATATAAGTTAGCAACACCGATACTAAGTCTGTAGTCTATATTCGCAGGTAGTAAGTACTATTTATGTTATTCTAAGACTGTATATTTAACCACTGTTCCAATAAAGTTAAGTTAGTTGTCAAACGGAGCTCGCCTGGTGAAGATTATGGCTGCTACTACGCCATATGGGTTCCATGTAGACGACATATACTCTTTTTTAATGAGATTTTTATTATTGAATCAGGCGTTACTTTGCGGAAATTCATGGTTTAAAAGGAATCAAAATGTTACCTTGCTATAAACCGCGGCAATCTGAACTACCAGACTCGTATGGTACAACCTAGAAGAGCACCCTGCCCACACAAAAGTGAGACCCGCGAACCCGAACCGAGACACCACACAAGTAGATCGCGATTGACAACCGACGTACGTTTCGCTCCGTAACCGAAGCATCTTCAGGACGTGTTGACTCTACAAGCGTCACTTGCTAAGTGACAATTTTGTTGAAAAAACAGCTTTTTATACCTTAACTCAATACTCGATATTCGACACGCCATACTCGATACTCGATACTTAACTCGGTACTCGTGTTTTGTTCTTACAACTAAAGATATCGAGTAGAGTGGATTTAGACACGTTTATTTGTTCGTTCAGCAGCTCAAATGTTTGATTGGTATTTTTAATTATTTCTAATTGCTCTAACAAATTAAGTATTGTTCCTAAAAGCAGCTAAGTGTTCTTTATACCGAATAAGCCTGAGAAATCCGCCAAGCCTGGGCCATTCTCACAAAATACTACATATTTGCGATAAAGGTTTTAAACTTAACTTGTTTGGTTTGGTTCGGGTTCAAGCGTTACACTTTTCTGTCAACGGTGTGCTCTTCCGGATTGTGCCGTACGAGTCTGGTTGTTAGATCGTCAAGCTACCTACTTGTGTGGTGTGTCTTGGTTCGGGTTCGCACGTCTCACTTTTGTGTGGACAGGGTGCTCTTCTAGGTTGTACCATACGAGTCTGGTAGTTCAGATTGCCGCGGTTTATAGCAAGGTAACATTTTGATTACTTTTGAAGAGATTTTTATTGTTAACAACAACGTGGCACTTAGATTAATCTTTATTAATTAGTTGATTTCTATTATCACTCCAATAAATACTTTCAGGCCCTTCTTTTCTTATGTAAACATAGATTAAAACATTGCACGCGTTAAGGCTAGAATTTTGATTCCGAATTTATCAAGACAAGACGAAGGCGTGTCCAGCCAAGTGAAGTGGCGCAGCTACCGTAGAGATATTTACACGGACCACTTCGAGCTACTTTTGACCCTGTCGTATTTCGGAGCCTAATTAATCTACATAGATTAAATTTAGTTGGTTTAGTATAGCTAGTTTATACTAATAAACAAAATTTTATAAAAGTAACAGTATAAGTATGGAATAAACAGAAAATACACTAATTATTTAGCACGCAAGCTGTTTACTAAATAAATTGATAAGACAAATATAATTTTGCTTATACTTGAAAACTAGTCAAGTCACATCATGAGCTTAAATTGCATCTCAAGTGAAATAATTGCATTTTGTACATAATAGTTTGTCAAAATTTAAGAATTTATATTACTTCTTGAGTAGCAAATACTGTGTGGTACCAAATAACAAGGAATTGTTATGTAAATTTTGTAGATTGTTGCATATTCCTGAAACTACAGTTTTAACATTTTTTACACAGAACTTGGCACACATATGGATGTCAATTTATATAATTTAAGCGCCAGTAGTTCAGTGGTTCAGGTGTTGGATGAATTATCGATAGGTCGTGGGTTAAAATCCCACTCATTGTACTACTGGCGTGGCTCACTTCTTTTTTTTTTTTTTTTTGTTAACCCGGAGGTATCTGCGTACAGATACCTTCCCAAGCGGGGTCGAGGTAATGACGAGGCCATGGGATATGAAAACGCTCCACGGCCCCGTCAGCAGCCATCCAGAACCAGACCCTCTTCTGGGGGACCGAGGTGACAAGTCCCCCCTATCTCTCCGCATAGTGGCGTCCCAAGAACACGTGGGCCGCGCACCAGCACTGGGCCTCTAAATGGGCAAGAGATTCCCCTATCTGCCCCCATAGGTCCATTCGTCGACAGCGTCCTTATGGCGGTAGTGAAGCCACATAGGCTCGACGCCGTCGACCGCCTCTTCCTCGGCGCATCGGGGAGGAGTTAAAATCGCATTCCCTCACCCTCTCCGCCATTTCTTTAACAGTCATCACAGTCTCTGCGAAAACTGCGACGGCTTTCCAAGCCTGCTCGCCGCTGACCATGGCCTGGACTAACGCCGGCAGCGAGAGGTCAGGCCCGATGACCGCAGTTAGGACGGCGCGGGGTTCCTCCCAGGCGGAACAGACTTGGCGCGTATGCTGAGCTGAGTCCTCCACGCCATCCCCACAGTGGTGACATGTGGTTGTTGGTTCTCTGCGCACCACCCGACACAAATACCGTCCGTAGCATCCGTGCCCAGTCAGCAACTGTGTCAGACGGTACGTGAGGGGGCCGAACTTACGACCGACCCATTCCTTGAGTATGGGCCGGATTGCAGTCACTAATTCCCGGCTAGCTCCCGGGTTACCACATCTCTCCGTCCACACCTGGAGCACTTCTGCGCTTGCATCTGCTCGCCATGCTGCGATCACTCGCTGTGGCGGATCTTCTCCTTCTTCCCTCCGCGCAAGAGAGCGTCGCCGGTACACCGCTGCAAGAGCCTCTGCTTCAAGGTCCCAAGGCGGCACACCGGCCAACACGCATGCCCCCGACGTGGCTCACTCCTAACACAAACATTTTAGCTTACTTGGACGAGGTTAAGGTCAAGTAAGGAGGTTAAGGAGTAGCATGTGACCCATTCTGCTAGTATTTTATTTAAGAAAAAAAATATTTTGTAGGCGAAGACGATGCTTATTTTTTTTTACTGAACTTGGCACCCGTTACTTATTTGTTTTTTTTTTTGAGATTCTCACAAAATAATCTATCAGAGATTTTGAGATATTCGAAGGTAAATACTAGGTAATATTCAATAATATCCCAGACATTTAAAAAAAAAAAAAATAATAATATTTTTCTGTATTTTTTAATGTGGTGGTAGAGTATGTTTGTTTGGTTGAACGCGTTAATCTCAAAAACTAATGGTTTGAATTAAAAAAATATTTTAGTATTGGATAGCCCATTTATCAAGGAAGTACTATATAATATTACGTTACGACCCATAGGAACGGAGCATTAATGAAAAGCATCCGTGCTCTGTGTAAACAGAATATTTAAAGTGGATTGATAACTTAACAGTCTTGTTAACCCAGTTTTTTAAATAAATTAGTGTAAGATCAATCTATTACTAGTCTAATGTCCACTATCGTCGACGCAACTACATCAGTTCATTAAAGTTATCATCTCGCTGTGCCATCTAACGTGAAATATAAAAATAAGTGGAAACAAGTCCTAAAGCTAAATAGAGCAAGTCCGAGTTCTTAACTTTTTTACTAGATGGCGCTATCTCAGAATAGTTTAAAGATAGTAGAAGAAATTATAGAAGAAAATAAATAGCTGGATGAAAATATAAGGGAAACTGGAATTATAGAAAAAGAAGAACTTAATATTATATATTTATCATAATATCAGAATATTATATATTTATCATAATACACTAAAAAATGCACTCTAAAATAACGAAGCTCTGGAAAAACAATAAAAATTATAATAAATGGCAAAACTATACAATTTCTATTAGTTTACTTCTCAAACAACAATGTAAGTACAAACTAACAAGTTTATAATTCTTTTACTAGATGGCACTATATTACAACCCTCTATAATGCTTTTATTTCTTAAACTCTCCTTATTAACTAACAAACTTATTCTGCAGATTTTTATCGTTCACTTTCACGTATAATGTTGCCATCTCAACACTTGCAATATGCATATTTTTTTAATCTAAGAGTTCTCATTACTTAAACGAAACTGTTCTGAGAATATTTTTTTTAAACTAGCTTCGTTCTGTCTTTTTTTTTATTACAAGCCTACCCGCGGGACATCGTTCGCGTGCTGCTCCGCTCCTATGGGTCGTAGCGAGATTTTAAATAGCCTAATTTACTCCTTGTTACATAAGCTATCTGCCACTGAAATTCCCGTCAAAATCGGTCCAGCCATTTCAGAGATTAGCCGGCACAAACAGACAGACAGACAAAAATTGTAAAAAAAAAAAAAAAAAAGAAGTTTTTGTTGGTATATGTACCGTGTATACATCCAGTGAAAAGCTGTTATTTTAATATTATCTACAAAAAGACACTCCAATTTTGCTGAGGGTAAATAAGATATTTTCAATAATTCCATCCAGGATTGAGTTGTTAGTACTTTATAAATCGATTATTAATTAAAATTGCCTTTAAATTATCATAACGATATAATAGTATTTCTTATCTCAATATAATTAACGCAAAGTATAAAAGGTTAACAGTGTAACATAGAAAAAAGATTATTGTGGAGTTTCCAGCTATAGTTATCGCTTTTGTATAACAAATAACAGATATAGAAGCAGAAGTTATCGGACGATCCAATGATTTAACGCTCGTAGTAAACAATAATGTATAAAATTTAAAAATGAAGAAATTTTTATTACAAGTAGCTGTGTTGCTTGCTGGTGTAAATGTTGTGGTATCTACAATTAATTCGCCTCCACTATTCGAAGAGAAATTTTGTAGAGGTAATAATGATATTAAGTCTAATTTTGAACCAGCTTTAGCAGATGGTTATAAAGTCAAAATTAATCAAAAGCTACCCGCTGAAACAGAAATAAGAGTCCAACTAGATTCGGAAGGGACTATAACCTTTGTAAGTATTTTGAATATCAATAATTAACTTAGTGAGTGGTATTTGATCAGTATTTACAATAAATTTTGTTGGTTTTTAGCTGGATAGCACTTACGATTGGCCTCAATACAAAGCAAGCTTTTCATCAGAAATGGATCATATAAATAATATTGTTACATTCATTCTACTTGCTGATTACGATGATTTTACATTCAGGGTGAAAGATAACCCTCATCCTTTTCAGCCTCCATATATAATAAGTCTCCAAATTAATGGAGAAGAACAATGTCAAGATCCTGATCGAGTATGTGTTAAGAAGCTTAAGAATTGCATTAAGGAAACTTAAAAATATCTCTAATTAAAAAAAACTCTTATTATTATTTTTAGGAGTACTTTAATAGGTATCCTGTATCTTGTAGTAAGTTATGGTCTCCTGGATACGATAAGCAATGTGGTAGGCGCAGAACTGCTAAAGATAGCAATTCTGGATTATCTGGTGATTGGCCATGGATAACATTAATATACCGTTTAGATGAAGATGGCGCTCGATATAACATATGTGGAGGAACTCTCATATCTAAAACTTCTGTCTTGACAGGTTTATTCTTTATATCAATTAAAGTAAATCAAAATTTAAGTTCATAAACTTATTTCACAACTGCTTTTATTGTAGCTGCTCATTGTGTTGCATCATACGGTGGGACAACTAACCCTGAAACACTTGGTGTAGTCCTAGGAAATGCTAATGAAATAACTTCTCAAGATGTTAAGGTAAATTTAACTCGGCGAAAAATGACGATAAAGAGAAGGAGAGAGGGTATATTGAAAAATAATACAATGGGGGTGTGATATTGAATAGACTGTAGAGTAAACGCAACGCAGACACTGCTACTGAACCGATAAATAACAAAACATCATGATCTCTTACAGTTAACAGGAACCCAAGCTGTGCCTTAGACTTGTGACCAAAATGTAGGTTTAGGTCCTTTATAGTTTTGAAATACTTCCTTCCACTGCCCAGGTTCTCTGTTTAAACATTAGGTTAGGTTAACCGAAGCCCAACTTACGAGCCGACATATATGTGTAAATATTTCAATAGCATCAATATAATTTAGTTTTTCTGTTATAATATCGTCATTATTAGGTGAACAAAATCGATGTTTTGGATGGTTTTGATCCGGCATCTTTGAAGTCCGATCTGGCTTTGTTAAAATTGAGTACAGAAGTGGTTTACAACAACTATGTTCAACCAGCCTGTCTTTGGAGTGATGAAATTTACGAACATTTGCAATCGTCTGATGTCAATGGCACGGTAAGTTAAAGAAGTTGTATATAAAAATCATATAATGTATCTACAAGAGGCTATATTTATTAAATTACAGGTCGTAGGAAAGGGTGTTGGACAAGGTAGAGCTGATAATATTAATTACCAAGAAATGTCAGTAAGGCTGGACTCAAACCCGGAGTGTGTCAAATCAAAACCTATATTTTCCGACGACGTAAATACTGGAAAAATATTTTGCGCACAGCATTTTACCGGTACGCAAATAAATGTTTCAATATTTTTGTTTTTTTTTAACTCATTGAATGTAATATTAGCAACAATTCAATTTTTCCAGGAACTGCTTGTATGGAAGATAATGGTGGAAGTTTGATAGTTTTTGTAGAGGACTTAAAAGAAGATAGGTTATATCGTGAAGATGTACCAGGTGCTTGGTACTTGAAAGGTATTGCAACGACCATAATCGAGAGAAATTATGATATATGTCATCCAGACGCTTACACAATATATACTGATGTTGGGAAGCATAGAAATTGGATATTAGCTAATATGGATTAATAAATTTCTCTGTGTTTGTTTGCTTACTTATTCTTTTTTAATGTATTTCTCTGAAATGCCAGTCAGTCCGTTACTAATGAATTCACTTTTTGATCTCTTCCATCACTTGGCCTGTTAGTTGTTTTAAATTAACTTGAAATACCTGTTTTATGAATTCTGATGTCTACTATGAATGAATTAAATCTTTATATATACCTACAGAAGCTCGTTGACTGTCTCGTCAATACACAGACGAAACTGTGACGAAAAATGAAATTTGAAAAAAATTTCTTTGACAGACGTAATGATTAAATAAGAATAGATTTTTTTGCAATAAAACCTATAAGGGGAATAGCAAAGATATGGGGGATAAAAAAATGTCACATATTGACTTAAAATTTAACAAAAAAAATTAAACTAAATGTAAATAAACATCTATTTCCGAAGTGAGTAATAAATAAACAAGAAACAAGTCTAAATTTAAATAAAAAGTATATTGATACTTTTTGGTGGTACTGCATTATACAATGCCATCTAAATTGCACCTTAATGTGTTTATAAACTAAAAATGTAAGTGAATTTAACTTGATTACACTAGTATTCGTACACCTATTATTATAGACAGTTAAAAGAGCAAAGAAATGTAAAACTAACGTAATTTAGGTATTTTTAACCGACTTCAAAAAGGAGGAGGTTCTCAATTCGATTGGTATATTTTTTTTAAATTTATGTATGTATATTAATTACGCTGAGATTTATGATCCGATTTACGTGATTCTTCTTTTGTTCGATGCGGAATCGTTGCCATTTGGTCCCGTAAAAATTTGAAATAGTTTGACTCAGTAGTTTTTATTTCATGAACATTTTTGAACATTTTTTCCGTCCTCGTACCTTGGGATTTGTATTGTTTATTTGTGTATGTATATCGATTACGCTGGGATTTATGATCCGATTTACGTGATTCTTTTTTAGTTTGATGTAGCATAGTTGCCATTTAGTCCCTTAAAATTTTTACATAGTTTGATTCAGTAGTTTTCATTTTATGAATATTTTTTCCTTTCCCTCTTTGTGAGATCTATATTGTTTAAGGCGCGCGGCATTTTTTTTTATGTATGTACACCAATTGCGCTGAGATTTATGATCCGATTTACGTGATTCTTCTTTAATTTGATGCGGAATAGTTATTATTTGGTCCCACCAAAATTTCACATATTTTGTTGACCCAGTGGTTTTAATTTTATGAACCTTCAAAAAGGACGAGGTTCTCAATGCGATTGGTATGTTTTTTTTAAATTTATGTACACCGATTACGCTGAGATTTATGAACCTATTTACGTGATTCTTCTTTAGTTAGATGTGGAATAGTTATTATTTGGTCCCACAAAAATTTCATTAAATGTACCTATATCTACCATCTAGCATAGCAACTAACGTAGTAGGAGTTAAAGAGACGAGATAAGACATCTTTCAATTCTCAAACCGGTTAGTTTTTTTTTTATAATTGATGCATAAAATGCTACAGTGACTAACATAACAAATTGTTGTAACAATGATGCTATACTAAATATTAGCAATTACCTACGATCACGATGCAAAACAACAATCATTATATCAAAAGGATTAAGTAAAATATGAAATAACAAAACGACTTCCGTTTGTTGGTATGTTTCGTATGTTACATTGGTGTATTATTTAGGAGGTCCAAGTTTGATTACCAACAAAGACAAACAATAGACTTCCAGGAGTGTTATAATCA
Organism: Limenitis camilla; assembly: GCA_905147385.1. Classification (NCBI taxonomy): domain Eukaryota; kingdom Metazoa; phylum Arthropoda; class Insecta; order Lepidoptera; family Nymphalidae; genus Limenitis; species Limenitis camilla. The sequence continues at coordinate 11,376,275 of LR990247.1, forward strand.
ATTAATTATCACTTCCTATAACGGTGAAGGAAAAAATCGTGAGGAAACCTACACCCCTGAGTTTTCTCAAGGTTGTGTGAAGTCTGCCAACCTGCACTGAACAAACTGAGAAGGAGACCCGGCTCAGCAATAGGCAGCAATCATTAATAGATTGGTAATAATGATGTTCCGTTTGAAGGAATTGGGATGATTAAATTTTGACTAAAGCTAAAATGTGCTGTGTTGCAACTGATGAGCTTTTTACAAATGATTAATAGAAGTAACGATTTTAATTGTACTAATGTAAATAATTCTGAACTATAAGAGCAATATCAATGATACGAAAAAATAGTCCTTTAATACCATCCACTAAAAGTAGTGATAGTAAATTTTATGTATGTTTAACAAATAAAGTAACTTTAAAGTTTAACGGTAGCAAGCTTTATAACATATCTCATATACATAGTATATTATTACCAGTTTCCACAACTGGATAGAAGGTTATCAAGTGATGAGTTCATATTTGTGCAGTGATTTAAGTGGTTAGCATCTGTAATTCCTACACGTAAGTTAACATTTTAAATAATTAAATATAAAGAATCAAAATCTCCATTAAAACTTTATCTATCATGTATATTTTCTTTACAGTAGATGATTATTTAATTAAACTCAGAAGAGATGAAACTACTGTTGGGTTTCTTTCTTTTCTTAATAGTAACTATAGTAAAAGTAAAAAGCGACGATGACTCAGGCTGGGCATTTATAGGAACCGCAATAGTTCTCGTACATCCCTGTAATGGTTCTTCTGATATAACTGCCCAATTTGAACCAGGATTAGCTCCAGATAGGGAGAACAGCTATGTAGTCAACATAGATAAGAACTTTCCAGAAAGTTCAATAATAAAATTAGAATTTGATGCTGATGCTAAGGTTGTATTGGTAAGTGGAAATATTTCCTAGATTGTAATTAAAAATTATTTTATTTTTATCTTATGCTTATTTTTACCCGACTACGGCGAAGCCAAAAGGAAGGGTTATGATTTTGGCAGTCTATGTATGCATGTATGTATCTATGTATGTATATATGTATGTTTTACGTAGTCGGGTTATAGTTTTTTAAACTTTATTTTTGGACTGTTACAATTATTAATAAAAATTTATTTCAGACTGATAAATCATTTGCAAGAATATCAACATTTCAATCTTCTTTTGTAATAAGATTTTTTAAAGAACATAAATCTATTAGATTTGAAGTTCAAGGAGTTACACCTGGAGTTGTCCCTTATTTTAAAAGTATTAATATAAATGGTAAAGAATACTGCAAGAAGACTAATGGGGTATGTTTATACATTATACTAGATGTACTTTATCTTTTAAACAAGATAAAAGATTTGATTGATCAATTAAAGTAAAGTAAAATGAAAAGCTACCAACAAGTGAAATATCTGGCACTGTAAGTATAGTTAAAAGTCATACTTGATAAAACATTTTTAGTAACATAATGAAACTATTAAAGAATTTCTTCTACAATATTTTTGAACGACGTATTTTTTCAGATCGTAGGATGGGGCTTTGACAATGCCGATACTCTATCACCTCAACTCAAGCAAACTCATATACCAATAGTAACAGATAATACTTGCCTCAAAAGCAATCCGCTTTTTTACTCCTCAGTTTTGAATGAAAATAAATTCTGCGCTGGATTGAACGATGGTATGATTTTATATATTTTATACTTTTTGAAGATATAAACGGTGACGCAGCTCGGTCAGAAGTTGTAAATGAGGTAATTCTTCAAACAGCTCACCAGATATTTACAAAAATATAATTAAGGACCATCTCGATACAATCAGCTTTCAAGCAAATAAAACCGCATCGAAATCGATCTATTATCTTGAAGCTACGATGTCAAAGACAGACAAACAAATACACTGACACGTTAAACTTATGACACCCCACCAAAATATGATGTCACTAAAAATAATATAGCAACCAAAAACAAACAGTTTTAAAAAAGTAAGTTCTTGATATTATCATTGCAGGTTCATCAGCATGCAATGGTGATAGTGGAAGTGCCTTCCAAGTTTTTATACCAGATAAAGCAAAGGATAATAATACAAAAGCAGAAGGTGCTTGGTATATCCGAGGTATAGTTTCGTTAACAGTTGCAAGAAAAGATGCACCAATATGTGATCCTACTCAATATGTTGTGTTTACGGATGTTGCTAAATATATACCATGGATAGAAAGCCATTTATAAGAATTCGATTAGGTAATAATAGGATCAGAAATATATGCATTTAAATTATAGAGTTGTTTTTTTTTTAATAAATTGACTATTTGATTTGATAATCATATTTAGTTAGTAAAAGTCCAAATTAGTGTATTGCTCATAATTTTATTTAGGGGTTAGTATGAGTTATCACTTTTTCAAAAACAAATGTTGCTGTAGACATAGGTTTTGAATTAGGTTCAGATAACGAAAAAAATAAAACTAATATGTATAATATACACGCTTGGTTAAATTATACTACAATAGACACAGTGTTATGAGAACTAACAATCGCAATGTATCTATTAATAGCATTGCGGTTATGGACAAAGATAGTAAAGGGAAAATAAACATGATCAAGTCTTACAGCAAAATAAAACAAGTATCCTAAAAACCATAAACTATTAAACCAAGAAACCATTTCTTTCATACGTTTCTCAGTTGTTAGTCATTATTTAATAATTTCACAGTTGTAGAGAGACGACGATAGATTTTACAATAGAATTAACACAATTTGTTTTTGCATCTATTCATTTATAGTTTTGACTGTACGTATTATTTGATATATCCTTTCCTTGTTATTGTTGAACATATTTCTACAGTTAATATATTAACGGCATTTAACACATTTTGTACAGTTTAATATTATTTGAAGCAAATAACACTACATAGCTTAATTGTTGTAGTTTTGTCATTTTATTGTTAAGATCTTCAAATTCTAAATCTTTTTTATATACTGATTTAGTTTCAATTAAATCATTTATGATAATATCAATAACATTTAAAATATGTACTTATCTATAAAACAAGTACTATTAATCATGTTTCTAATAATAAATGTCAAAAGTGAAGAAGATTGGAATCCAATAGGCAATCCATTTATTAAGGAATATCCTTGTGAAGATACAGATTTATTAATTTGGTTTGATCCTGGACTACCACCAAGAGAGAAAAACCGATATTACTTAATTATTAATAAACCAATTGTAGCTGGTGATGTTTTAAAATGTTCTTTTGATTCTGATGTTAATATTCTTTATGTTACTTCTCGGGTAAGTTTGTTTGCTTAATTATCAAATGTTTATTTATCACGATATGCTAACAAATCATCTTTTTAGGATTACACAACATATGCAAGAGACTTCTTAAAAGACACAGAAGAGCTTAGGCTTAGTTTTGTGACCAATAGTTCTGGCTTCAGTTTTATAATCAAAGGTGCTATACCTGGAACTAGTCCATATTTAACATCCTTGACTATAAATGATCAAGAGTTTTGTAATCTTCCGAATGTGGTAAAGTATAATCTGAAGTCAATATTATTAGCTAATTTCAGGTCATTTTTATTTAATTTATATTTCATCTACTACGTTGGTACTAGTTCTTTAGACTTTGCCTACATCAATTATCACTAGGTTGTCATTATTTTAGTGAATGATGGTGTTTGTAAAATCAAGCTTTAAATAAATTTCTTTTTCTTCTTAACATTTAAAATAAGCTTAGAAGTAACCTCTTAATAATAATCGTAATATAACTCTTTTGTTTGATATATATACTTCTTTTATATTATAGGGTTTCTTTGAAAAATACATAGCTGAAACTTATGATAGCGGTCCTTATAGTAATTGTGGGAGACGTAAGATAAATCATGCAGAGCTGATCGTCAATGGAGCATCCACTAAACCTGGAGATTGGCCATGGCATGCTGCTATATATAGAATAAGGAATTCTATCGTGAGCTATATTTGTGGAGGAACTTTGATTTCTAAGCATTTTGTATTAACTGGTAATTTTTTTTGTAAACTGCGATAACATTTTGGTATCTGGTATTATAATTGTTATAAGTATAAACTCTAAAGAAATGTTTGTTCTCTGTGTCCATTGCATGTCTTTTCATATTATTCACAAATTTTGAAAGTTTAGGCAATGTATAATTTTTATCAAGTTTATTATTTTTAGCTGCACATTGTGGATTTTCTCGAGGTACTCCAGTAAAGCCTAAAAGTCTGAAGGTCCAGCTCGGTAAATATGACTTGATTGGAGACGATATCGGATCTGTGGAAAAGGAGGTAGGTTAATTTGTGACCAATAACTGTAATTGTGAATGTGATTTGAACTTCCTTCTTATTAACCACATTAATATAGTTTTGATAGTTATGATCAGAATTATTTTTGGATTTTGAATAAAATATGTTTTTACGTTTTCTAAAAGTGTCCTTGCTCTTATTGCATTCAAAAATAGTTACTGATAGGTTAATGAGTGAGCACAAGCAAAATTATCCTTTTCAAAAGATTTCCATCGAGATTCTTTCTTTCAGGTTCACAGAATTATTATTCATGATAAATTTGATTACACACAGTTAAACAATGACATAGCTCTGTTTGAACTGAACTCTGAGGTTCTATTTACTGATTATATACAACCTGCTTGCCTTTGGCATAGCAATGCTAATCCAGAGAGTATATTATATGGGACGGTAAGTAAACCTTACAAGCTACATAATTGCTGGTCACACGTGTCCATTTAATTTTGGGAAAATTATTATTATTGGTTCTAATTCTTTCGGAATTTTGCTGTCCCGGAAAAGATTTTCATTATCATCTTACCTCGGGTTTGTTCTGTAAACGAGAAGTCTAGATGAAAACTAGACTATGGATTCATTGTTTTAAACTCACATAACATCGAAAGATCTATTGTCTTGGACGAAATTTGACCTCTCTCCAAGCAAATGATCCCTAATTGTCTAGTCAACGAGTGCTTTTTTAAATTATAAATATTAGTTCTACAGTGCCGGTAGTACGGACTTTTCTTTGGAAAATTTCTTTCAAATTTCAAAAATCTCAAATAGTTTTCGAGATATTTTCAAAAAACCAAACCCCCTTTTTATTTTTCACTTAATTGTCAATAACTTTAGCAATTTTTGCGAGCGGCCCCTCAATTTTCTCAAAAATTTTCTACATGCCATTCCGAATCGAATGACCTAAATCATAATTTTTGGAGAATTGAACAAGTTTCGTCCAAAAAACCACTTGTTGACTAGACTGTAAATGAATTAGAAACTATTGATATCCCAAAAACTAAATAAACTATGGTTATAGCATAATGAAATGAGGGTATCAAACTTGATCCTAGAATTCTAATATTGTTACAGGTAATTGGATGGGGATTTGATAGCAACGATGCTCTAACTCATGAACTAAGGCAAGCTAAAATGCCTATAGTCTCACAAGATACATGTATAAAGAGTAATGTTTTTTATTATGGTAATGTCTTAAACAATAACAAGTTCTGTGCTGGATTTCATAATGGTAAGATATTAACTGTTAGTCTCCTGGAAATTTTAATCTATACCTACTAAGGATCTAAATCAGAGTCGGGTTGGTTTCACCATATATAACTCAACAACGGCTAAATTTTTTTAGATTATTTTCATGAAATTTGATACACTAAAACTTGGGAAATGTCATAGGATACCTTTTATCACCAAAAAAGGGTTAAAAGGTATTAAAATGGGGGACAAAATTTGTATGGGAGTTTGTTATATATATACACCAACACGGGGTAAATTGCACCCGGCAACCTCGTCCGGGTTAATTAGTCCATATTAAACTAATATTCAATTAAAGAATGTGGATTGAGTTATCAAATACTCATACAAAATGATTTCAAAGAAAATTAAAACCTCAGGATAGTCACTGTTAAATTGCCAATATCGGATTTGTCATAATTATGACATGAGGAAACCTGCACTCCTGAGTTCCCTAAAGTTCTCCAAGATGTTTGAAGTCTGTCAACACGCACTGGACCAGCGTGGTGGATTTTGGCTTAATACCCTCCTCATTCTGAGGAGGAGACTGGCTCAGCAGGTTGCCTATTAACGGATTGTGATGAGGATAGGAAATTTTTACCTATGCTAGTTAATTTAGTCTATTTTTCCCCTGATTGATGTCCGTAAGCACGAGTGTGTATTAACAATACTTATATATTGACAGGAACGTCTGCATGCAATGGTGATAGTGGTAGTGGCTTCCACATCTTCGTGGCAGATGAAGAAACATTAGAACCTGGTGCTCATCAGATAACTGGAGCTTGGTACGTCCGAGGAGTTGTGTCTTCTACTGTATCAAGATCCGACGCAGCTATATGTGACCCTAATCAATATAATGTATTTACTGATATCCAGAAATATCGACTTTGGATTGATGCTTATTTGGAGAAGGAACGCGATTAACGCAAAATCCCAAGATCATACGAATATTCTCAGAACATATAAACAGTGACGTAGCTCTCAAGTTAGCAAGGGACTGATAGTCTACAAACGGGTGACCAGATCTTCACAATACATAGCTAAGAACCATCTCGATTAAACTACCTTACGAATAAATAAAACAGCATCAAAATCAGTCAATTAATTCATTCTGAAAATTGGTTGTATTAATAAAAATATATTCTGTAAATACATTTATTATTAAAATATTTACTTAAGTAGTCTCGTTTTAGATCAAAATAATCTGAATCGAAAATCTCTTATAATAAAGTAATATCAAAAATATTGCTTGTCTATACGCGTATATCTTCTATGTGATTCAAGAGGAAGATTTATATATATATAATACATCTCGGGGCACGGTAGTGACCCTGTCAAAACAAGCCAAGCAAAGCGCAAGGGCACTACTACCCTTACTCGAAACGCTGAGTCGTTTTTTTGAACCCCCATAACTTGGGATTGGATTATTCCAGATTTACAAAATTATCGGAATATAATTTCAGTAGTAAACATATAAAGTTTTAATCGCATATCTCTTATACTTTAGATTTTATTGATATGTAAAAAACCCCGACTTCGTAATTGACTCTCTGATGATCATCAAAATTCTTAAGATACTTCCTGAAGTTATACAAAGCTGAAATAGGGTACTAGCTGTATAAGTACATTAAAAATAAAAAAATAGATGAAACTTGGGCTGGACTTTCCAAGTGCTGACATTACGAATGGAGGGGAGGGGTAGTAATTAGGGTAGATGGGGGTCCCCTCTATCGATCCCCCCATTTTTTTCTTGCCGATGACGCATATTTTGGGAATTATGGGGGGAGAAAGAAAAATTATACCTGACCTTTCCAAGTGCTGACTCAGTGGTTTCGCTCTAAAATTTTATTAGAGATAGTGGAAGGACTTTCCAAGTGCTGACATTACGAATTGAAAAGAGGAACTTTTACCCCCTAACCCCTAAAATGGGCGTGGTTTTTTTTGTATAAAAATTCCGTCAAATTTGATGCCAGAGGCTCTAATAATTAATTTAGGGACTTCAAGTTATAAAATATTAATATTTTTTAGAGACAGTTTTCTTTACAAGCATGTATGAATATATAGTTAGCCATATAATTGCCTTACCACCCTTAGGTTCATTGTCAGTTGCAAACTTGGGAATTACTCTAATAAGGTCTAAGGCCAAGGTATACTTATTGACTAAGAAATAGAGTTTGAGAAGTGAGAAGTAGGGCGTGTAGAGTTAGAAGCTTGGCTTTATATGAGATCTGATTACTTTTTGCCAGTTCGAGGTATATGGTCTAGTCTTGGTAATATTTTACATGAAAATGTTTTTTGTTATTACAGTAGAGAAACCACAAAAGAATTTAAATGTACATTATTACGCCATCTATGAATTACTTTTGACATTACGAAGACACTATCCTTAGTATCCTATTATAATGTAATGTATTAAATATAGATGGCTCTGCTTTAATCTAATTTTCATTAAACTAGATATCCGCTTACTAGTCGACCTGCCTTGCCCGTTTACTTATGTTTAATTTTCAACATATAAATTATCTTATTTTTGACTTACTCCCAAAGACTTAAACGATCACACAGCTCGACGTGCACTTCAACCCCTATCTAAACCCCTTCAAGCCTTTATCGTGGTAAAACTTAGCCTATGTTACTTCCAAGCTCTATTCTATCTCAGTACCAAATTTCAATAAAAATCGGTTTAGTTGGTTTAAGTGTGTAGTAAGTGTTACAAACAAATGTTATTTACGCATTTATAATATTACATAGTTGGAATTGATAATTTAAGGTAGTTCGTATCTGAATGATATACTAGATGGCGTTTAAAATTATTACAAATTTAGTTTTTTTTGAAAAAAAAAATTATTGATAAGCTTAAAATACTAAACTGTAACCGAATTTTGAATTTGATCCAAATCATTAGAGCCGTTTTGGAGATATCAATATATATATTTATACCAAAACAAATCTTGATGAAATTTGCACATTGTGTGATTTGGTAAGTTCTCGATGGATAGGATAGTTTTTATCCCGATTTACAAACATTCATAACTGTTAGTTCCATAGATTTCTAGCAGATGGCATCATAAGTCAGTTTTTCAAGTTGTTTTGAATTTCTATATTTTCTACAAGCCACTCGCTTCGCTGATGTGTATTCAAATTGTTCACTCACTCCCTCACACACTCAAGTATTCATTCATCTTCTATCCGCAACTATGAATCATATATCTCTCATCGTTAAGGCCGTTCAACCGTTTGTTCCTTACTGCAGCAAATCCGACTATCACGAAAAAGGTTTGAGATGAGAAGATTTTTTAACCCCTTTCCTTCTCCGCCCTTTTTGAGAAACCTTACATAAAGCAAAATATCCGCAGCATTAAAGGGTTGGGAGAAGGATACTCCTCATACGAGATGCTCTCCCTGCGGCAGAGGTGGATTGTATTTTAACCCGTCCCCGGCGTTCCCCCTCCTTTCCTCGTACACTGTTCGTGTCATTCCTATGAATGCATGAAGACTATGTATCTATATTATTATAAGTCTATATTAGTTCCCAAAGGAATCTAGGTCTCAGCTAGAGGGAGCTAGTCGTGTTAGCGAAGATAACTACGGAACCAATATGGACACTGTAATGAGCATTCGTACTCCTTGTGTGGAATATATTGCACGGATACGGATATTATGGAGCTGTTATTTATACTAATAATATATAATACGCTCAACTTCCTCTGCGTCACATAAGAGAGAGTGAGAGGGTTAGAGAGAGTGGTGTAGACACTTATATAATAATAATTTTTTTTAATATATAAAAGAAGAAGCTGACTGACTGACATATCAACGCAGGGCCTAAACTATAAGGGTTAGAAACTTGAAATTTTGCACAGGGGTTCTTTTTATAACGTAGGGCAGCACTAAGAAAAGAAAATTCACCCCTTAAGAGGGTAAAATGGGGGTGTAAAGTTAGTATAAAACTTCGTTGTTTTTGAAGTTATTCGAGTGGGTTTCTATTCACCTCAGCGATGCGAGAGCGGGTCGGCTAGTATAATATAATTATATCTAAAGCAGCCGCTTAAGCAACGGAAGCTCATTGATGCTCCGCTCCTATGGGTCGTAGCGTGATGTTATATAGCTTATAACCTTCCTCGAGAAATGCGCTACCTAATACTAAAATAATTTTTCAATTCAAGCCAATAGTTCCTGAGATTAGCGCGTTCAACCAAACAAACAAACTCTAGAATAAAAGTTAAGAATGAAGATATAAAAGTTTGTATGTTTGTTACTCAATCGCACAAAATCAGCTTAACAGATTTTTATGAAATTTAGCACACAAATACTTTATAATCTGGATTAATACCTAAGCTACTTTTTATCCCGGAAAAGTTAAAAGTTTCTGCGGAGTAATAAATATTTTATTGGCCTCCTGAATTGTAGACGGGACTATTCTCAGGAGGACGCTTAAAACCAGTTTGATATGATCACAACATTCACAAACTAATGCTAGTGAATTACACTTGTACTACTTTAGACAATGTATTCTCCTCTAGTGACTCCACAGGTTCCCCTGTCCAGTTGACAGAGGGCGCGGTCGTTCACCCGATATCAGCCAATATAACCCTAACTGTTAAGGTCGCTGTATCACAACACGCGGAAGTGCCTCGTGACTTTACTTACAATTAATTATTTGAAAACAATATAAAATATAACACTGAATAGGCCTTAAATACTATTGTGGTCCATATGGACCCGAGTCATGTTTTTGGTACATCACTCTGCCCTCGTACGTTACAGTCAAAAAACACGGGTCCGTATGGACCCACAATAGTATTAGTAAGTGCAATTACTCCACTCCTATGGGTCGTAGCGAGATGTTAAATAGTCTAAGTTAAGCCTTGTTACATCAGCTATCTGCCAGTTAAAGTACCGTCAAAATCGGTCTAGCCATTTTAGAGATTAGCCGGAACAAACACAGACAAATATTGTAAAAAAAAAATTGTAGTTGTTGGTATATGTACCGTGTGCACTTAGTAACTTAGCAGACATTGCAATTTTGTGTATTTGTATGGATGTGTAAGTTTGTTTCTTTGTTACTCAATCACACAAAAACGGATTTCGATGAGATTTAACACATAGATACATTATGGTTCCTGCGGGACAATACTAAAACATTTTTTAACTAATCCGGGAGGGTCAACTGGTAAAGTAAAAATTTTATCAACATAATTAAACGACACACATGTAAAATTCAGATTTATAAAATCAAAAATCTACTTATCTATATTAGATTATTGACTGTCATAGAATAGTATGGGAGCCCAAGAGGGAATTTTTTGGATTTACTCGAGCTCGTCTGATTAAGGTAAGGTAGGTTAATTGAATGATAGAATGCGTGTATTTTGAAAATCTGACGATTTGGGCGTGGCGGACCGCGGACGAGCTCGCACCATCACCACACCGCTTTACGACGTCATAACATCATCACAGATAATCACAAAACAACGCATTCATGTCATTTTATGTATGTATGTATCACTTAATATCCCCTCTGAATATCTTTCGGCGCTTGAATACATTTTTTTTCTACCCTTCTAGATGGCCACCCTCACAACTCAAGTCGGTAGATGAACATATCGTCACATAAGTGACTAGTCGGACCATCTTAACTTCAATATCTGACTTCTGGCTTATTATCTTCATGTAATTTTTTAATTTTACAATTTTTGAATAGCTATAGATGTTTTTCGGAACATTAAAATAGGAAACGTAATATAACCTTTTATTCTCACTATCATCTAATTATTAGCTCATTGATGCTCCGCTCCTATGGGTCGCAGCGTGATGTTATATAGCTTATAACCTTCCTCGAGAAATGCGCTACCTAATATTAAAATAATTTTTCAATTCAAGCCAATAGTTCCTGAGATTGGCGCGTTCAACCAAACAAACAAACTCTAGAATAGATATAAAAGTTTGTATGTTTGTTACTCAATCGCACAAAATCGGCTTAACGGATTTTTATGAAATTTAGCATATAAATACTTTATAATCTGGATTAATACCTAAGCTACTTTTTATCCCGGAAAAGTTCATAGTTTCCGCGGAGTAATAATAAATATTTTAATCTACAAAATCTTATATGTCCCTAAGACGCTCGAGTAAATCCCCATTGAAATAATATAAAAGGAACTACCCTCGAATACTAATTTATATTACTAACATGACATAGCTACAAATTTGTTTTGGAAATTTCTGGGTCTATGTCTAGCAATGGACGTCTAATGGCTGACACGACTATGGCGACATACAGCGATATAGTGGTGTCTGTAACAGTAAGATTGTAACAGGCCTGTGATATGTGTTAGTATATGTCCACTATGTCGATGCCCTAAACACTATTATAATGGATTGGAAGCAGCAGTTTGACTAGTGATTACATCAAGTATGTATTGAATTATCATAATGAAATATAAGTTTGATGAAAACACAATAAACCGCATCTGTCTTTGTTGGCAACGAACTCAAAAACTACTAGACGGATTTTAATACGGTTTTTACTAATAGATGGAGAGATTAATGACGACGGTTTGGGTATATCTTTTGATAAGAATATACCTCAGTGAAGGGAAGAATTATAATAAATTCATAAGTTCCTATCTTCAATACCAAAATGGTATAATGAATTCTACCAACGTTCTCACCTAACGGCGCGATAACCGCACACGACTGCGCTCTGCATGTGCTGTATAGGAAATAGATACATAAAAATATGTTACATAATAGTACCTGGGAGTTGTGACTTCTGTATATTACATTTAAATAAACTACGTACGTAAAATCAGTCGTCAAATTAGCGCTAATCTGCATCCCACGCGAAGCGGACAGTTAAAAAAACTCGATGTTTCCGATTTTAGTAATATATGAGTATGTTCTACATATACATGTTATTGATATATGTACCAAATATTTTTGTAATATATTGACTAGTTAAAGAGTTATAGAGACTTTGAAATTTTCGACAACCGGTTGGCATGTACTACTTCAAAGCCTATTATAGAGTTATAACATTATATATTAAAATAATTAAACCAATGGATTTATTACTTCATTGACTGAGCTTTGTAATTTTATTTTTGGAAAAAAATTGCGAATTAATATTTTTTCCTTGTTTTTTAAGTTAGACCATATCGATTTGTTTTATTTTTTAAATGTAAATAGCTTATATAGTATAGATCATTCTTGCCATCTTTTATAATGGACTTACAAGTGGATTAGGAGCTAGACTGAAAATAGTACTGAAGGGTGGCGTTCTGCTCTGCTCTCTCTGCTGCGCTGCCGCTCCTTATGCGAGTTTAAGTGAAACTGTCAATCAAATAAAATCACTTTTGACGGAATGTTTTGTATATTTTAATAACACCAATACATTTTAAATACTTATTAAATACAAAAATACGTTACATCTACACTTTTAATGACTAGAATGTGATAACTTCTCAAGGCTTTAGTTTTTCTATGTACAGGGGCCTTAGCCAAGTTGACTTTCTACAAATGTTAACGCATATAGAAAACCTAAAAAATGTATGGGAATGACATATATCAACGATATATCACGTGATGACGTTTTAAAGATGAAATTAAAATGACGTATGTAGAATGAGCATTCGCGCTTAATGGGTACGTTCCACTAAGTACTCACGAGTACGATGACTACTCTCACGACCACGGTTTTTCCCGTTCCACTTATTTGCGAGCGTAACGATCGTTAACCCAAGTGGAATATGTTTTTGAGCGTTTTGAACGTTCACGAAAATCATTGAAATGGCGAGTTATAAAGTAATAGTTTCAAGAGGTAAAGGTAATAACTTGTTAGTCTTAAAAATAAACTTCAATAATTATTGGTTAAATTAATTAATATACATACATGTTCTTATTGTTTGATATTGATTTTTTTATATTTATAATTAAATTAAAAGTAAGATTAATTTTACATAAATATATTTACCTGTGACGGTACGTTGAGCATCCGCTACAAAAACATTCACTTCCACTAATAAATCTCAATCCGTATCAAATAAACTTATTTACATCTTGAAGTTATTTGGGCGTTGTGAACGCTTAGTGGAACGCACCAAATATGTCAACGTGGCTTGTCAACACTTCTCGTTTGAAATTGTAGAAAGAGAATTGAAACATAACATTTGCAACTTGGCTAGGCCCTCTAGTAATTAAACGGATTATAACATCGATATAGGAAAAAATATTAATTCGCATTTTTTTTGAAAAAAAAAAAATTTTTTTCGTTCCCAAAAATACAATTAAAAAGCTCAGTCAATGAAGTAATAAATCCATTGATTTAATTATTTTAATATATAATGTGATAACTCTATAATAGGCTTTGAAGTATTGCATGCCAACCGGTTGTCGAAAATTTCAAAGTCCCATAACTCTGTAACTAGTCAATATATTACAAAAATATTTGTTACATGTATCAATAACATGTATATGTAGAACATACTCATATATTACTAAAATCGGAAACATCGAGTTTTTTTAACTGTCCGCTTCGCGTGGAATGCCCCAATGTGTTGATAGCTTTATACAAAGCTGAGCAGTGCCTGGGGCTTAATATCTAAGTAAGTATTAAACGACTTACGTGATTCTAAGAGAGAATCCATACAGCGCTTGTGTTGTAGTGATTTGTCGCTGATTCTTCCCTATTTCTTTAATAAGCAGATCATTGTACATACCCATTTCTGTCAACTATCCATTAATCGCTCACAGAAACTGCACGCCCGCGTATGGATTACACTTTATTTAGGTTTTCCTCTCCTTTACTACATATTTTCTTGATATTTAATGCTCGGAACACGATTTTTTACAATAAGTATCTTATTTTTATTAAGAAGAAATTAAAACTTTGGAATAAACTACCAAAAGACATTCAGGAAATTCGCTCAATTATGTTATTTAAAAGTAAATTAAAACAACATTATCTTGCACAAGTCTCTCGTACTACATAATCATCAATTATTTATATATTATTAATGATAGATATATATATATATAAATATTTATTACCATAACATATATGTATGTATGTATGTTAGTATTATTATATTTACGTTTTTTTTTTTTGTCTCTTGGTTTTGCACTAACGTCCCCCGCTTTATGACACTTTCTCTCACTTTTGCAGGTTTACTGGAAGAGATCTCTTCTAGAGATAAGTTCGCCTATGTCAACAAACTTTTTAACATTTTGTACTATATTTTTATTTTCCTGTGCAATAAAGAATATATAATAAGAAAACATAGCTCATTTTCAAATTCAGATCGCTAATAGTCTTCACGGTAAATCTAGCAACAGCAGTGAATCAGTTATCCCTTCACCTCCGACTAAGGAGGAAGCAAATTACAAAGGCCTGCCCAGGGGTCTATACTTCTTAAACACGTCTATTGCTCCGGACTACTAAAATACGCGCCACTGGGGGCCATGGGAACCATCGCTGGGAGTTGCAGCCTACGGCCCCCAGCACCTGCAGTCCACCTATCACCAGCACCTGCGTCCTACTTGCTCGGGCGACCTGGCGAACTCTGCAGGCCATCCACCAGCGCTCGGTCTTCCTCTCTCCTTCATCTCGTACATTTATACGTAATACATCCCACACACAACACCTTATACCCTCGTGCCCTTTTTTTATATATTTCTTTGTTTTTTTTTTTGTTAATGTAAATAGTTAGCATGTGCCTCTGTCCGATAGTATTTAATTAGTTTTTTTTATGATAGATAAGGGAAAAACGTACAGACGGTCCACCTAATGGAAAGTGGCCACCATCGCCCAATTGCACATCGACAAAACTCGCCTCGAAGATAGAGTGAGGAGGGGGAGCGAAGAGTAGACTGCGGCAGTTTCAATAGAACCTTATATGTATGTACCTACGATAGCACTTAAGAATTAAGAGTTGTAGTGTGCATCTAGTTGTTATTGATCGATGTATATAAGTGGCCTAAACCACAACACCCTCGTTATCAATGACGTGAGCGTAATAAGGAAATGCTGGTCAATTTGTGATGAGATTGCTGAAGTGCGAATGGATGCACAAATTGCTTGACCTTTATAACTAATGTGGTGCATGTGAGAATTCTTAGCTCAGTCAAATTACACGAATTGTATGAAATCATTGATTGTTAGTAATATGGACGCTGAGTCTGCAATCAACACTCAACATAATAATTATTATAAATATGAAAATTTATATGTTACGATGTTTGTTACTTATTCACACAAATATCACTGAACAGATTTCAATGAAATTTAGTATATAGATACTTTACAATATGGATTAATATATAGGCTATTTTTTATCCCAAAAATTTGTTTCCTATCCTTTGGGATGATTCACGCAAAATTTATCAAAAACTATTGAGTGAGTCAGTAAGTTGTTGCTGAACATGTGGAAAAGTGTTTGATTTAATAACTTTGTTCGGAGTAGGTGGGAGAGTGACTAAGTTGGTGTGGAATACGTGGGAGAGTGGTTGAGTGAGTTAGTTGGTGCGAAATATGGGAGTGTCATTAGGTGAGTAATTATGTTCGGGATACGTAGGAGAGTAATTGAGTGAGATGTTTTGGAATACGTGGGAGATCGATTGAGTGAGTTGTAGCAGAACACGTGGGGGAGTAAGTGATTTGGAATCATAATTAATCCTCATTTTACTTAAAGCATGATGTTCTTTAAAAAAATGTAAATGATACAAATCTTACCATATTTACAAATTATTTAAAGTATTACCTTTCTCAGAAATAGGTACATTCCAGTAGCAATATAAGGAAAATACGCAGAAATCCTTTTCAAAGATGGCCGTTGGGTTACCTTTACTTCCTGAATAATTACTGAGAAATTTTTAATATTACTAATAATATTATAAATAATTAAAATGTGGTATGACTAGTATTCGAAATGATTTTTGCTGACATTAATAGTGCAGGATTCAATGAATCAAGAATCAAGCTTAAAAGAGACCGATGGGAAAGGGTTCCATAACACAAAATGACTATAGAGTAGAAGAGGAGAAAGATCAAATCCGTGTTAGCCAATTCGTGATAGTCTCCATGAGGGTATCTCAATAATTTCGCAAAAAATTCTAAATAGACCGAGCAGTAACGAGGAATATAATAATTATAGTATCCATTTTTATGAAAGTAGATTTTAACTTTTTTTAAAAATAAAATAACAGAGACTAAAATACTTAGAACTTTTCTTGTGTTAAACGGTAATAAAATCATTATAGGCAGTTTGACAAGTAATTTTTAAAAATTGAATATTGTACCAGAGCCGCAAGCTCCAGGTCTTGTATTATACAACCAATGCTCATCTGAGTATCCGTCAGTGGTTTTACGATATGAAAATAAAAAAAATGTTTCGTTCTCATTTCTTTTTGTTTCCATGAAGGACAAGAAATAAAAGCACAAAATAAAACGGATTCCATATATTAAATATAACATTTGGTTTACATTCAACTGAATTCTTGCTAAAATATTAAATACAAAATGATGTAAAAAAAACATACCTAGTCACAAAAACATTGTATTTAATAAAAAACCATTATTAAAATAAAATATTTTTCAATATTAAAAATTAATTTTAAATTTCTTCGAAAACCATGATTGACGTCACATCGTGTGCAACAATGGCGTGACATTAGCTGAAGTTACATTATTATCTTAATTTCTCTACGATAAGGTTGACAACAATGGTTTAACCTAATTTATTTTGTAATTTGACACATATCATAAAGGTGAGCGGCAGAGGGTAGACCGCCATTTTGACTCAGGCGGTCGGGCGATCTAGACCTTTTATTTAATACTAGCGGCCCATCCCGGCTTCGCGCGGGTGGAATATTATTTTTAAAAATATATTGGCCCTCCCGCATTCCGGTGCCCCCTCTCTTGCCGCTTTACTCGCTGCGCTGCGTCGCTATACTGGCCCGTCGCGTCGGCGTGTATTTTTTGTTTATATTGATATTTTTAATTTCGTAATATCTTTTGAATGGAAAGTCCGATTTTAATAATTCAAAAAGTAATTTACAGGTATTGAAATAGTCTTGAATACGAAATAATTTATTTGGATAAGGATTAATACAAAGTAATAGAAAACATGGTCTGATTTTGATAGGCATTTTTACATTTTAAAAGTTGATAAAAATTATCAACTTTTAAAATGTAAAAAAGTAGTTATAGTGACGTAACTATAATAGTTGTACATATGGTCTCGCGGACTTTTTTGTAGATATTGATACGTTCTATAATATTGTAGAACATTTTTTTGTTCTATCATCAATACTTTTTGCAGCGCATGCGATGAAAGATATTTTATGGCAAATTTTTTGGCACCTTGGGTTGGTTTTCGTGAGATTTCCTAAGGATCTCTAATTTTTTCTTGTAATAAATATTTATTACAAGAAAAAATTAGAGATTAGTAACATAAGCTATATAGCTTATGTTACTCAGGGATAATGTAGCTTCCTAATGGTGAAAGAATTTTTGAAATCGGTCCAGTAGTTTTTATGTTTATTCGTTACATACAAAAATACAAAAATACAAATCTTACTTCTTTATAATATTATAGTATAGACTAAGGCGTTGTTATTGTATTACCTTATTTAGAATTGCGAAGATAAGACAATCTGGAAGTGAATGATTCGCAAGCCTCAGGCAATGCTTGTGCTCCTATCATGACATTTAGATAGTTAACACAAATTATCATCACAAATTGATACCTCAGGATTGCTTTCAATAGCAAGATGGGAGGATACTCGTCAGAGGAGGTCATGTCAAACGGCGCACAAAACTAAGAGACATTTTGTAATAACTAGCCAGATGTTTGTCTTTTTCTTAGCATTAATTTAGGGACAGATTATTTAGCAACATGTACTCCAACCTTTAGCTCATCTCCACCCGTCTGTCAAAATCAGTTCCGCCCTAAAATGTTGAAGCATAAAATTATTAAATTGTATTCATTTGTTAAATATATTGCCTTCTGTTGCGTTCCTGAACTTCCTAGAATTATATACTAGCGACCCGCCCCGGCTTTACACGGATGAATCATACAACTAACCCTTCCTCATAAATCATTCTGTCTATTGGTGACAACCGCAAAATGAAGATTCGTTCGGTAGTTTTTGAGCTTATCGCGAACAGAAATTCGCGGCGAAAGTGAATTGAAAGACACTCACTTACCAAATCAATGTGTAAAGTCATTCTTCCACTTAAAGATGCGAATCTCTCTCTCTCTCCTTCTCTCTAATTTAATCTATGACACAGACAATTTCTTGATAAAAAGTTAATCGTGTTAGAGCTTATTTTTGGGATTTTAATTTTGCGAGTTTGGATTTAATTTTAGGAACACGAAGAAAAAATAAAATACAGAGACTGGCTTTTAATTCAAAAATTGATATCAGATATCACGGTCGTAATTTATATACTTTCCTTCCATTTCAATAACCTTATCACAGCATTTCCAGATCGATTCAAATGCGTAATCAAGCTCATTTTATGGGATTCTCTCTAGAAGATATTTTGAGGCTGTTCCAGTTCTTAAATTATCATCAATAAATATTGCTCCAATATCATTTTTAATTTTAGGAGTACTAAAAAAGAGTTCATTTAGACATGATTTTGAACCAAATATTGATACTAGGTCTCTAAATAATGATATAAGTATGTAGATAGTATTAATTACCTTTCACGGTCGAAATTTAAATAATTCAGAATCCGGATGTACTCGTGCCTTGATAATGGCAGTATTGTCACGAATCGCGTGTATACGGGCATAACTTGCAATGTCATGGCGAAAATGATAAGCTAAACTAAACATTTTAAACAAATAAATGAAAAGTACAGGAACTTAGCTAAGAACTTAACCCTCATGCGGATGCGGAACTATCGCTGCCTGTCTCTAGCTTATTGTTGATCATGATTTAGTTGTTGATGAATCAGGAGAAACTCTTAAATATTTACATCATACTTAATCTATATCGAATGTTAAATTTGCTCTTGACCTAAAAGCAAAGCAAAACTCTCTCTCTCGTAAGAGGCGAGTAACCCAGCACCCTCTTGGCAGTAGGAGATCTGTTCCCCGGCTGGTTTGCGACCACCAGCATGCGAATTCGATCGCCAATATCTCTGACGCGTTCCTGTCCTGCAAGGAAAATGCATCGGCAAAATAAGTAACACTCTCCTCCGTCATTATTGTTGAGCGAGGGTGGTCGCTTACCATAAGATGGATCATCTGCTCGTTGACCGTGTATATACCTTTATGAAAAAAAATATATACATAAGGTCATATTAGGTCTGAGAGAATGGATGATACATTTTTTTTATAAAGCCGCTTCTTGCCTTCGCATTCTGTAATTAACTTATGTAGAGTCATTATCATGAGGATGTCCGATGTCGCAGAAAAATGAAAAAAAATTTTATATACTTTCAAATAATGAGTGGACATCATCGAGATGAGAAGACGTTACCAACCTAAAAGAATAAAAGAAGAAGGAAAAAAGGAAACGAATATCAGCTACGATATTATGAAGCCCAATACTAAACTCTACTAAAACTATTGCACTAACAGACTATTAGTCTAGTATAGCCCCAGATAATACTAATGCTAAAATAATGTTTGCTTTCTCTTTCTCTCAATATCTTCAAAATTGATAACTTCATGTATTATAATGGACCATCCAGTAATTACAAATTTTAAATAGAAAACCAAATCTTATTTGTAAAATATACAACGCCATAGTGAGTCACCGACGCGCCCTCACATACGCCGGGACATGTAACGGCGTATTATGTAAATAGGTCACGCGTTATGTTAATCTGTTCACACCCTAAACAAAAGTTCAAATTATATTTTATTAATATCTAATTCATGGCAAACATCAATTTTTCATGATGAGTCATGAGTAATAGAAAAATCATTTCGATAAAAATTTGTCTAATTTTAGAATTTCCATATCTTCATTTTCATCTGTTGTTAAAGTTACTACCGCTTCCTTTTACTTCTGATTTTTCTTTACTATTTGTTTTGATTTTAGTTTCAATTCTGCTTTATGTGTACTTGTCTTTTATAATTTATGTACTGCTTCTTATTCCTCGTACTTCTGTTCACATTTCTTATTCTTTATGCTTAAAATCTTCGCTGCTTTACTATTTGTTTACGAAACGAAACATGACTGTAACAGTCCGGCGGCTTTTGAAAGCCCGACAGGACAGTATGTTGAACCAGCGAAGTTAAAGAAAAAGCGAGTAGTAGATGAGGATCAAGTTCAACCAATAATTGCAGAACTTATCAAATAAGAAGATCTAGATTACGAAAAAAGGTGTGTGTGCGATTCACACACAATAGAAGTGAAACTTCAGTAAATCGACAAAAGAATGAGATGAATATATATAATAACTAGCGACCCATCCCGGCTTCGCGCGGGTGGAATATTATTTTTAAAAATATATAGGCCCTCCCGCATTTCGGTGCCCCCTCTCTTGCCGCTTTACTCGCTGCGCTGCGTCGCTACACTGGCCCGTCGCGTCGTCGTGTATTTTTTGTTTATATTGATATTTTTAATTTCGTAATATCTTTTGAATGGAAAGTCCGATTTTAATAATTCAAAAAGTAATTTACAGGTATTGAAATAGTCTTGAATACGAAATAATTTATTTGGATAAGGATTAATACAAAGTTATAGAAAACATGCTCTGATTTTGATTGGCATTTTTATCAACTTTTAAAATGTAAAAAAGTAGTTATAGTGACGTAACTATAATAGTTGGTCATATGGTCTCGCGGACTTTTTTGTAGATATTGATACGTTCTATAATATTGTACAACATTTTTTTGTTCTATCATCAATACTTTTTGCAGCGCATGCGATGAAAGATATTTTATGGCAAATTTTTTGGCACCTTGGGTTGGTTTTCGTGAGATTTCCTAAGGATCTCTAATTTTTTCTTGTAATAAATATAGCCTATGTTACTCAGGGACAATGTAGATTTCTAATGGTGAAAGAATTTTTGAAATCGGTCCAGTAGTTTTTATGTTTATTCGTAACATACAAAAATACAAATCTTACTTCTTTATAATATTAGTATAGATATAAAATAGTATGTATATTTCTGTCTCATTCTTTCCTACACATTTTTGTATTTGTGTCTCTTACCTGTCGTTTTTTCTGTTGCATCCAGTTTGAAATCACAACGATTCTAAAGAAGTTTCACTGCAAAAATAAAACCATACAAAAATTAAATGTAAAATAGACATACAATTTCCATCGGTAATAGTATCTAATGTCTTTGGTATTTATACCGTAGTAATTAGTTAAGTTAACCTTAATAGACACAATTATAGTATTCATAGTTCCCTACAGAGGTACAATACAAAGTTTGTAATTGCTAAAAGTTTGGAGTTTCAGGATTTATTTCAGTTAGAATGTTAATTAGCTTATTCCGTGCTGAAACGCGATTACGTTGTTGCTAAAATTGTCTATATTTAGAACTTGACATTTTGTGTGAAATAATTGGCTTATGGTGTTCGGGTTTATCATTTGTAACTATTTCTAATTAGAGCTTTATATGTTTTGCATGGACACGACCAACATGTCGGGCCTTGGATGCAACACAGTTGTGACACCTCATTTTGAAATTTTACAAGGGAGTACTTTTAAGATCATCTTTATCACTGGACTTACCATTTGTATTATGTTTAAAATATTTATAAAATTAGTTGATTATAGTTTAAACTACCGTGTGACATATAAGGCTTTTTGTAATATTTTACAATTAATTGCTATTGCAAAAGAAATTAATAAAAGGCAAAATAAATAAATGACGAAAGTTGTGACTTTGTTGCACCAAGAAAAATATAAGGTTCTCAATGAAATTATTTTCTTTTTTTAAATATTTCACATTAAGAAATTATGTCAATTTAGTTTGCTTTTTAAGATTCTAATAAATTCTCTAGACGTAGATTATATTATATAGACGGTACTGACCTTCACTATATAGGAATAAAGAGTAAAGAAAGGAAGAAGAATGAGGATAAGAAAATTTTAGCTTCCGTATTTTATACTATAAGACTAGAATTATCTCCTATTAATAAAGTAGTTTCAGTAAATTATTCTAGAACTAAAGACGTGTCATTAAAGCTTCAATCCTCTCTTCTCCTTCAAAGCTCCAGCTTCTGTATACAAACCAGATTTCGTCTTTCTACTTATTCTGTCAGATGTTGAGTAAATTCGTGATAAAAGATTGCTATCTTCTGCTTTTGTAGAGTCCACTTCTCCTGAAATAGTCTTCGTAATTAGAGTGAAATCTACCCAGATTGAATCATATCTGATTCATGGATATTAGTCAAATAGTCTTATAGGTTCTTCTTTGAATCGGTAATTGTAAACCAAATTGTCACAAGTCTTATTTATGGAAAAAAATTCTGTACAAAGTTTGTCGCTTTCATTTATATTCTTATATTCTTGTTCTTACTAACATAGAGCATCGTTCTCTGGATGACGTTTGTTCCAGCCACTCCTTATCATTTTATTTCCTGTTGGTTTCTTGTAAACTTAGTAAGTTTTAAAAGAGCTTTTCTGTCATAAATGACACGAACTTTAGCTTTAACCAAGGAATTCACGGAGAACCTTCTCGATAATTTACTAATCGAATGGCGATTTTCTTCTTCTCTCTACACTTAAGTGAAAAAAAAAGAATGGATGCCTCGATGATTTAGGAATGATGCTTCAAGAAGCCTATAAATGTCCTAGAAAACTTCTGCATGTAACCTAGGTTATATGAACTGGTTCGATAACTCTAACATTAAATTCTGGATCTAGTCTTGCTTATAACATCGTCACCACACATTAATGGCTCGCTGCTCAGTCCAGTCTCCTCCTCAGATTAAGGAGGGTGTTAGGTTAGGTTAGTTAGACTTCACACATCTTTTCAGGGCTTTAAGGAATTCTCAGGAGTGCAGGTTTCCTCACGATGTTTTCCTTCACCGTTAAAGCAAGTGATATTTAATTGCTTATTATAACTTATTGCAATTATTATTGATATTACTAACATGCCAACCATATTTATTGATTGCATGCATATCTCCAGACCAAAACAATATTAAATCAACAGTTTGAACGATAGCCATATTACTAACGCCATAATTGAATCTCCATAAAACATTTCCGCTTTCCATAAACACAGTGTTATTTCTGAACTAATCGATACGCCCCGGCTTCGTTCGGGTGCATTTTATGTATAAAAAATATTCAGGCATCATATAAACATATTTTATTGTTATAACGTAGAATGTAAATATCTCAGCATCTGAACATTGTACATCTGAACATCTAAACATCTTACCATCTGAACATTGTACATCTGAACATCTAAACATCTTAGTATCTGAATATTGTACATCTGAACGTCTAATATCTTAGCATCTGAACATTGTACATCTGAACGTCTAAATATCTTAGCATCTGAACATTGTACATCTGAACGTCTAAATATCTTACCATCTGAACATTGTACATCTGAACATCTAAACATCTTAGCATCTGAACATTGTACATATGAACGTCTAAACATCTTAGCATCTGAACATTGTAGATCTGAACTTCTAAACATCTTAGCATCTGAACATTGTACATCTGAACGTCTAAATATCTTAGCATCTGAACATTGTAGATCTGAACTTCTAAACATCTTAGCATCTGAACATTGTACATATGAACGTCTAAACATCTTAGCATCTGAACATTGTAGATCTGAACTTCTAAACATCTTAGCATCTGAACATTGTACATCTGAACGTCTAAATATCTTAGCATCTGAACATTGTAGATCTGAACTTCTAAACATCTTAGCATCTGAACATTGTACATATGAACGTCTAAACATCTTAGCATCTGAACATTGTACATCTGAACATCTTAGCATCTGAACTTGTAATGAGTAAGAAGTAAGATGTACTGTAAATATCGTCACTAGCTATAGTCGTGTCTCGTATATAGCATTGTCTATAGTAGTGTAGTGTGTAGTGTACAGTAGTGTGTGTAGTGTACGGTCCCCGGATAGTAGCATCTCATTTGGCATTAAAGCTAACACTTTGGCGCGCTAATTAGCTAACTTCAGATAATACTGGATACAGAACTAACAATGCTTAGAATTTCCTGATTCTCAGTGCAATGTTGTGGTAGCAACCCTTTTCATTAATTACTAGTTAAATAGATAGATTGTCGTGATAGATATGAGGCGATTAACAAGTGATTTCATAAAGTGAATATGTTCACAGTCTCCAGGCGTAGCTTGGCTTTCCGTATAAAGTTCCATAGAACGATATTTTATATTATATCCTCTAACTTGAGCTTCTAGATAGTGTTTCGTGGTCTTCTTGTAGATTTACCGAATTGAACTCAGTGACTCAAAAATCTTTTTTGGATTAAGAACTTATCGCCTGTATGTAAAAATGTATTGCCTGTATGTATGTACGCGCATAACTTCAGCAGCAAATCGTCGTATTAGTTATTATCAGGAAAAGATGTGAGTGAGGCAGAAGAGTGAGCAAGTGAGTGTGATGGTGGTGTCCACTGCACATCAGTGACATACTACGCATTATAGTCGGTTGACGTCATATGGTCAATTGGTCAGTTCTAATAGATTTAGTAGGACATGTTTAAATATTGTTTTACTTTTAGTTTCAAAGGACTGTGTTAGCATATTGTACTAAAGAAAAGATAAAGTTCAAGGCACACCGCGCTCAAACAAAGGTTCTATACTTAAATTCTAGAAAGTTCTTCACATGGACGCTCTCCATACGATGTTAGGGGGAGCACTTGCAAACTTCTATCGAGAAATAAAATAGAGAATAGAAAAGATTGACACTAACTGTTTAAATATAAACTACAACCTCTGAATCCTTTAGCCCCCACTCATGGCGGCGCCGATGATTGTTATGTGACTATTACGGACGAAATTAATCGGAATTAAGCTTAACCCAAAATCTTTAGATTATGGTTTAAATATTGAATCCAAATTCAAATTTGTATTACAAGGCTTTTAAATTCAGATTGATTATTAATTTCAATGAGTGCAAACCTCTGGAGAGGGGGAGTGAATAAAGAAATGCCGCAGTTTCAGCGGACCCTGAGCAAGAGCCTAGAGGCCACAAGATCCACAACATTAATGGGATGGGAGAGGTGGTAGTGGTGGTTAGGTATGCCTCACATGCAGTTCGACTGGAACGCTTCTATGTCACTTATCGGTCGGATT
This sequence comes from Limenitis camilla, assembly GCA_905147385.1. Classification (NCBI taxonomy): domain Eukaryota; kingdom Metazoa; phylum Arthropoda; class Insecta; order Lepidoptera; family Nymphalidae; genus Limenitis; species Limenitis camilla. Next base: position 11,402,109 of record LR990247.1, read on the forward strand.
CGCATGCTGTCGGGAAACAGATCCCGTACCATCCCAAGGAGGGCTAGGTCGATCGGTCGGAGAGGGTAATAGTATTCTAACCTGTCCCCACGGGTAAAAATTGTTGCAGGATTTGTATAGTAACTAACATGATACTTGAATATTATTAGTCATAAAAGAAGCTAACAATATAAATATATGTTACAGTTTTAGTTATTATTATATCATAGTGCACAATAATGTAATATATAAAATTAACTTAATAATACATATTCAAACACTGCATTAATTTACATATTAATTTAATTCGTCTGACAATACAAAAACTAGATGTTACTCATAATAACTAAAAGATTCTTGGAAGATTTTCCTGTATATGCAGCTAGTTGCGTCATTTAAATTAATTCACGTTGTTAATGTATCATGATTCGTTTCTTACTGTCTGTCTCATATCATCATCACGATCCTTCAATGGCCCACTGCTGAGCCGGGTCTCCTCCTCAGAATGAGGAGGGTATTAGGCCATAGTCCACCACGCTGGCCCAGTGCGGGTTGGCAGACTTCACACACCTTTGAGAACTTTTAGGGAACTCTCACTCGTGCAGGTTTCCTCACGATGTTTTCCTTCACCGTTAAAGCAAGTGATATTTAATTGCTAAAAACACACATAACTCAGAGTCAGAGATGATCCTCCTCTCGCCCTGCGCTCCGCTACGAAGGTCCTAATAGTGTCTTCTATACCTGCAAGATTAGAAGAGTATTTAGATGCCGTCCACTATAAAATTATGTATTATAATTTAAAGAAACTATTTGTTATGTGACGTGATGTGATGCAATGACATTATAATGCTTGCATTGTAATCTGATTATAGATAGACAGATGTACTCCATAACTAAATTAGTTTTACTATCATATGAATTTAAATAATTTTATGTATGTTAAAAATACAAGATGGATTGATGAGGCGGGTCAGTAAGGGCAGCTACCTTAACCGTTATAATTACAGGAAAACGTTCCTAGGAGACCATCCATAACTTTTTAAGATATTCTGAACTGCATTTACATATTTTTGAGAAAATGTATGGTTAGCGAAAAAAGTGCTAAAATCTAAAAAAAAAAAATTTATGCCTATCGATCCTACTTCGTATGGGGATCAAAAGACTCAATGGGACCATTTAAGGAAGTACTAGAAATGTTAGAAATCGCCAAAAACATTTTTCATACAATTCTATTTCTTACTGTGATAAAAAGATTCTTTTGGACCAACTGAAATTTAAATAAAAAAACTACGGTAAACCTAACTCCTAAACCTAGCTCACACTTCTTATCCCCCACTTAACTTTTTGTAATGTAATTGTTGTCCTTTGGTGACCAAAACTTTCTTATTAGACTTAAAAGTTTTGATCACACTTAAATTTGACTGTAATAGTTGAACTTATTGTATCCCAAACCTAAATATGCAAAGTTCGATTTAACAATGTAAGCGCAAATGCATTTCGAGTCCGCTTCCTCAGACCAGCTGCAGGTGTTAAATATACTGGCATTCCGGAGATAAGACACTTACACGTACATGCACACACACTCATACATCCACACAGACTCAAACTCACACTCATATTCATACATTTAAACTCACTCTCTCTTAGACTTAAACTCATGATTTGGATTCAGTGTGAATTGAAACACACTCACGCAGTAACTCACTCATTTAATTACCCTTGTCCAACACACTCACTCTGATAACCACCACCTAATATTTGGATATAAAATTTCGCTTTAGAGAAGGGATAGAATTTAATTACACACAAAATAAAATAGGTAACACGTAGGATACATTTTATCCCAGAAGAGTCATATAGGCTTCAGAATTCTGAAGAAATTTATGCGAAGAGATTAAGGGCGTCAATTAATTACATAAATTGTTTAAAGGGAGGAGAGGGTCAAGCTGAATTACCTCTAATTTTTCTTTGGGGAGAGGGGAGTCTTCGGCGAATATTGTTTTATTTTAATATCTTAATTATGAAGGGTTACTGAATAAAACACAGATTCGAGTCGCCACTACTTTTTTTTTATATTGACAGTTGAGAGTAACAGTGTTGCTATATTGAAGAATTATATTTACTTATAATATACAATATGAAATATACAAAAGTCCTAAACGAAGTTTTACAATTGACATTTGACTTACTCGAATTTCATTGACAGATTGACAGCTACATCCTCTCCCCTCATATATTTTTTTCACCTCGAGAAATAAATTCAAAATTCAAATTCATCTCGTAAGAGCCTAGTAACTCAGCACCCACTTGGTGGTAGGGGATCTGTTCCCCGACTGGCTTGCGACCACCAGCATGCGAATCCGACCGCCAAGTGTCTCTGACGCGTTCCGGTCGAGTCGCATGTAGGCCAGAACTACCCCCTCCCTTTCCCATCCCAATAATGCTGCGCTTCCAGTGAACACCGGGTTCTTGCTCAGGGTCCGCTGAAACGTCAGCATACTTCTCTTCGCTCCTCCTTCTCACTATATAAAAAAAAATATCCTCAAAACTTAAAAAAACACCAAAATGGCTCAATTAATTAATATAAAAATATCAATATTTTAAAATAAAATAAACGACCGTTATCCTTAAACGGATAAAACATAAAGACCGTTATAAAAACCTTTTTTAAACGGTTTACACAATGAATGGTTACATTAATGAAACACCATACGAGTTCAAAATCCTTTTGTAAGCTAAACCTTTCTTTAAAAGTGTAAATTTATTCAAATTTCAAAAAAACAACCCGCACGCCTTCTACTCGAAAGAGACAGAAATATATTTAGAATAAATGTGAGTGAAAGGGATAGATGTAATTTGTTCGCATCCGCTAAGAACCCGTTTAACAATAGACCTGCGCACGCGCAAGATAAAAAGAAAAGTTATTTAATAGCAATGCTGTGGTTAAAATCTATCTAGATTTTTTTATTTTGGACAACATAATTATTGAGTTGGGCACTAATTATTATTATGAGGTACGAATACTTGGTGGAGATGGATCTGTTGTTGATGCATTTGTATCAAGAGGAGTGATTGTCAGGTTTTATACTAAAGGTCATAGGTTAGATTCCCATGAAGGTAGGCACTTTATATTACTAATATTTAAAATACTAGATAGTCTGATAAAGAAGTTGAGCACTCTGTCTTTAAAAGACTTTTTTTAAGGACTTATTAGGATGAATATATAATAATGCTAATTTGTACAAGCAAGTACAAGACAAGAAAATGTCGCATGATCGTCGATATAAAACGTTAAATTATTTTAATAATAAAAATGGAAAACGACAGATTACAAAATGTTATCTACATTGGACCGATACATCCAAATATGCTTGAAGAATTAGAAGAATTTCAAAAGGTTGTGCGTAGTAAAGGAAATTTACAAAGAAAAGTAATAAAAAGGTAAGATTTGTTTTGATCATTTCAAATGTATTATTAATAATTTCTTGTGAGTCTAATAATCCTGAATGATGATGATATTTCGTTGTCGTGTCAGACATAGCATGTCCACTGCTGGACATAGGTCTTCCCCAGAGATTGCCACTAGGACCGATCACCTGCAACCTGCATCCAGCAGCTCCCTGCCGCCCCGACCAGGTCTTCTATACATCATGATGATATTTTACCTAATTTAGTTAAAAAAAATACACCTGAACTAGATATTATAGCCAAAAATAATAACAATGATTCTAAAAGAAAAAAGTAGGAAAAAGAGGATCAACCCGAGGCTGAAAAGGATATTTTACTTAATTTATTTAAAAAAGATACACCTAATCTAGATATTAAAGCCAAAAATAATAACAATGATTCTAACACAAGAAAGTAGGAAAAAGAGGATCAGTCTGAGGCTGAAAAGGATATTTGCTTAATTTAATTAAAATGATACACCTACAATAGATATTAAAGCCAAAAATAATAGCATTGATTCTAAAAGAAGAAAGTAGGAAAAAGAGGACCAGTCTAAGGCATTTAAAAGGTTAACATCTTATAACTGTACTAGTAAGACAGAAAGGTTTATATATAGATTATTTCTTTTAATCAAATTTTTTCCTTAAATAATCTTCCCTCCATGAAACTACTCCAAGTAAAAACGAACACAATGAAATCTAGGAGTTTATAGTAGAGAGATTTTAGGCAGAGTAGTAAAAAGTTCAAATATAATAATTGTTATCAAAGATTTACTTGATACCAGACCTTGTAGACAATAATCTTAAAAATGATTACAGAAGAAGAAAGCAAGACTGACAGTCTAAAGCAAGCAAGTAAATAACGTTCAAAAATATCTCAAATATGCGAGTGACACCAAGTTAATACTTTATTTATTTTTATCAGACTTTTAAAAAAGCAAAAGGAGCACAAGAAGTATAGCCTAACATTGGAAATATCCAGTATAGATCTAGAAGTTGATAGTAGAGAGATTTTAGGCAGAGAAGTAACAAAAATAAAGGAGTTTTTTGGATTACTTCGAACGTGCTGTTTATTATAAAGAATACATTAAATCTTGACCTTATAGCTAATAATTTAAATAATAGTTCTAGAAAAAATAAGCAAGATAAAGAGGAACAGTCTAAAACAGAATGAACATCCAAAACTATCTCATATGTTGAAGTGAAGTTAAAAGTTTCAAGATCGCCTTAGGCACAGTTATTTTTAAAAAAAGTTTTACTGAGATTACTCTAAGTAAAAACTGGCACAATAAGTATAGCCTCACAGTGGGAATATCCTGTGTAGATCATTATAATTCTTTTTTAAACCGGATATTTACGATCCGTCACCGCGTCCTGTGCGCCAATGCGCATATCAAGTGTAACCCTTTACTTTGAAATTATACTCAGTTGGATTAATTTAATTCATATGGAAAAGCGTGATCGTTACCAAGGACCTAACTGTTTAATAATGTTTTTTGAAAAGCATTTCTTTTCCAACCAAAGAATACTTATCAGTTGGGAATGTTTATTACTATTTTGAAACAATATCATCAAAATTCCACCAAAACTATTCTGAGGCGTCCTAATTATTTTACCTATTTGAAAACCATCGTTCCTATTTGTATAGATACTAAGAGAAGTGTAAAGTTTAGGCGATCTTCTTTACAGATCAAGTACTTGAGCATCTTCTTGATTTTCAGGTGTAATTGTTATTTCTCTAAAAACTATGCTCCCTTGAACCTTGAAGCAAATAAGTCGTCAGGCAAAAGAAGAGCATACAAATAAATAATAACTAATGGATTTTACAGATTTTCACCCTAAGGTTCTAGAAAACCCCATGTCTATTATAGAAAGCAATAGATGGTACAAAATTCCGAGAGTATAGGAAATATTCCATCAAAAATTCAAAAAGACAGAAAAGTTTATAAACAATTATACAAAGAAATTCAATATTAGAAGAACTTAAAAAAATAATGAATGGATGTTACAAAATTTAAGACTACAATAAAAATCCCGTTACATCCCAACTGGTACGAGCTTGTTCATACAATATTACAGGATAAGGTAGCACCTATCATGTTAATTGTTTTTATTGAGGAAGTTCTTGAAGTGTTGGTATAGTGTATCTGTTATATTTAAAGGTAAAAAAGAAATGGAAGACGTAATTTTGATAATTATTTAATTAAAAGATAATATAAAAGATTCTGCTAAAACATTTTTTTTGAAATTACAGAAAAAATCAAAAGAAAAAGATATGGTAGAGATTTTGTTCCCCAGAGATATTTATTTATCACAATATAATTAGTGAGATGACCTTAAAACCAATAAGGTTTCCAAATAAGAAAGGAATAGAGAATAAAAAAATAATAGGTAATACAGAAACCGCTGAAGAACTAAGTCATGTCAAAAAATTTTAATCATTTAAAATTTTTTTTCACATTCCACTTGTTGACATCATCGTCATCTTTAGTATATAAATACTTGTAGCAACACTGTTGACAATATTTTCATAGATTAAGTATTTATTATTATACTGAAGTAAGAGTGTGGGGAGATGTTGTCATTATTAAGGATTTAAGTCTTTGATGACATTGATTATAATTTAAATGTTAAAGTAAAGGAACTTCCTAAACCTTGTCTTGGGCTTCAAGCCCCAGGCAAGCTCAGTCTCTTGTTTAAAAAGCATTGTTAATGTTCGAGTGTAACTCATCTTCGACAAAACTGCTTTTGTTCCCATGGGACCCAATAAACATATATCTATATCTTGAAATTCATGTGAATGAGCCCTTAGTCTTTTTGCAAATCAAAGCCTAAATTATTGAGATTTAATTATTTTATTTTGTTCGGTCGCGTTTTGGAATTTTTGATTGTTAACTCGTTGAGTTATAGTCACGGCACTTGAGATTTATTGTCTATACAAATATTTGTATTGGGATCTTTGTTTTTTTTTTAAATGTAAAAAGATTACTCGAAACATTTATTTAATATCTATAGTCAAAATAATTTAGTATTTAATCAGACTTTACTTTTGTTACCACGCTCACACGATGTCAACGATTTAAATCATATCGGAGGTGTGAGTTAGGTTTAAGTATAGGTCTTCCATTCCTTCTATTTTAATTAGTATCCGACATATATATTTTAGCCAAGATGGTGAAGTACCCTCGCCTCTTGTATTTACACCTATGGAGACGGCAAAAATTTAAATTATAACTTTTTTGTGATAATTCCATACGCATTTCCATCGGAAGTATAACAGAAAACCGCAAAAAATATATGATGTACTTGAAAGAAACATATTCTTATAATTTTTGAAATCTAATCAACAGTAAATGATAAATAATATAGATATGATAATTACCTATAGATAAGATTGCACCTGACTGCACGTGCACTGTCACATAATGGTGGAGATCCTCAAACTCTATCTTCTGTAAAAATGGTATGGGTATATCATCCACCAGAGATCACCACGTCGTTTTTCATAGGCTCCACCTAGGTGAAAAAAAACTAGATTTCATTTAAATACATTGCAAATAAAATTCTGGATATATTTTAATCGTCTTTGGTTTCTCTCCCCTCAGTTTCAGTACTTTTTTTGGACTTCAAACTACTTCTTTGGAGTCTATCCAAACCAAAATGTATGAAAAATGGCCCAAGAATCAACAAGATATCAAGGGTTCTAATGGAATATAAAAAAAAAAAACATTTTCACGAGCAGTAAAATATTTACATATATATTAACTCTACATAAATTAATCCAGTTGATGGCAGTGTTTGGTATTTTTAATTTTTAAATAATAATAGAGTTCTAAAACCTTATGATCCTTAGACATGCGAGAGTAACAAAGGATAACAAAAACGGGGCGAAGGACAAGAGATGGATTTTGATCATAGTTTCAAATCTGTATTACGACACTATTGTTAAATGTAGAGATAACACCAAAGTAAAATCTATTTCATTTTGATTATACATAGGGATATTTTGGCACAGTACCTTTCTAGTAATATAAGTTCTAACTATATACTAGAGCAAGTGTAAGGTGTAAACTAGCTCTACAAGTCTAAGTGACTATATCAAAATTATAGTATTACTTACTGTCACGATATTTTTCAACTTACCACATACAATAACTGTTTTAAAATTGACTTAAAAATAAACATTTTCCTGTAGCATATATAAAAACAAAAGCTACATGATCTCGACATATTAATAAACAAAGCTTAATCAAAATCGGCCAAGTAACTTTTTATAATAAAGCTATAGAAAGAGATAGTCAACTCAACTTACAAACCGGTAGAGCCAACTTCACAGCTCAACCGAAGGTCAGACAACTTCGTGCAGATACACCGCGAACACCGCCACGTGCAGACGTGTCGTCAGACGTTCCAAATTCAAAATACTTGTTGATTTGTGATAGTGTTGTGTAGTGTAAGTGTATAGTTTAGTGTACAAACATTACTTATACTGTAAGTATTAATCATATATAAAGTTAAACTACATTTTGAGTTATTTTTCTTTTTAAAACTAGTTGTAGGCTTTAAAAAAGTAATTTTAAAATAGATGTGACAAGTTTTTTCTCAATCCTATCTAGTTACAGCCCGTTTCAAGTTAAATGTTTTCTTTTTTTTTCACCTTGCCACATAGAGTCACTTGCTTCGTTAAGTTAGCTTTACATTACAAATTAAAACTCTCCATTTCAAATGTGACTGAAAACCTCTCTAAAGAATGTAAATCCTGTCTTTAAATATGACAACCAAAAATAGATTGGTTTTACATATATAAATATATACTGAACGTCTCTACATATTGTCTCTACACTTCAAGGTTCCATACTTTTATTATTCTTTATTGAAAGTCTAGATATTAAGTTACTTTAGGCTACTTGTTTACTTGTATTTGTGGCTTTAAAAGTGTATCCAGGGAGATAGGATCCATTTACAGGGATAAAAAACATATTTATCCAAATGTATCATGAACTGGATTGTAGAACTTGTATTTAACAATAATTTTCTTGCTCTACATTTTTTAAGGTTATAATTTTCATGTGACAGTTGTGATACATATAACGAAATATTTTTCATGCCTTCATTACCATGGACTACATAAAGTTCGAAAATTTTTCATAAAACTTGCAAGAATTAAGATTTATTATGTTTCTGTTAAAATTTTAAAATTACTTGTAGTGCAACGTAGGGATACCATCAAGTGTGAACTATTTATTTATTTATTTACTTATAGACTTTGATTTTGAATTCTTTTTTTAATTTTTTACACCTCACCTCATAAAATATCAATAAATGGCTGTATTTTTTGTTATCTAAAAGATTTGCCAATTCTGTAAAATCCATTTGTCTTAAACAACTTTTTTATATCCGTACAATATTAACCCTCGCCTGTCTTAGGTATTACTGAATTACGCTCATAGCTAAATGGTGTATTTTTTTAGGATGATTTAGCTACTTTTATTGCTTTATCTCTCTCAAAATGTTTTCTTGCTTATAAAAAATAATCACGAGCCTTCACTTTTCGTGGTATTAATGAATTTATTCCCTTAGAATCCTGTAACTGGAATTCAATAGCTAAATCTTTTAAAAAATAAAATATTGGGTATCTCTATATAATATACCTATACTATTTATGTAAAGTTTAAAATAATACTTAATCTAATAAATACCAAAGAGAAGCGAGGGAAGGATAACACATTAAAACCACACGCTCGTCAAGAATGTAATAAATGTGAATTGATCTCGCTAATTACTTGCAATTATTGGATCTAGCATTTAATTGCTATTTATATTGTAGAGTCAATGAACTGTTCTCCCACTACTGGGAAAAGGTACTAGTTTGCCCACTATTTTATTTCTTGATTAAGAAAATAATATTGATTTGTAGATACAGCCATTGTTTAGTTTTTTTATTATGAACAAGCAAATAAGTGAATTTAAATGCAATAGAGCCTTTCTCCTGCTTTATTAGATGCTCTATCGAGCAATTTACATTACATGGTGATCATGAATCCATTCAGTGTTTTTTGAGGACAAACAAACTGATGCAATATAATAAAAATTGAAGTTATTTTTCTTTCGTGGGACATCAAATTAAAACATATTCCATACTAATGATATTTTGAAAATATGTATATTTAATGATTTATTTTTTGCATAGATAAAATGCCCATGTTCTTCTTTACAACCAAACGTCCTAAAATCTTTATGAATATACATTCATTTTGAATAGGTTTAAATATAATGGGTGGTAAAATATTGATATCCGAGTAAAGTAAAAGAGAGAAGAAGATGGGATGACCATAGTAGAGCGAAGAACACAATAAGAATTTAAAATAAAATATTTAGGTTTTAAAAGCCTTCTTCCTCCATTAGTACATCTGTTATTTAAATCAATATAACAATCAGGTGTAGTAACAGTTATGTCACAGTTTCATAACATTGTCTGTAACTTCCTTGATCTTATGGTACATACTAATTCTTATTGTAGAAGATAACCAGCTATGCTGATGCTGCCAAGTTAAAAAATATATCGCAGAAACGACTTATTTAATTTACCCAGGTACTTTTATTTGAACGGATAGAAAGCTAAAAGAAATATGAATTGAGATAAATTTCCAGTTGAGTGTTTGTAATAAATTTATAGTAACCATAGCAACAGAGCTCTACATGCGTGAACAGACACGCAGTTCACCAAACGTACTGTCATATATCACTTTATTATATGAGTAATAAACACGATAGTATATTTGTTTTTAATATACCCTAAAGTTTAAAGCATTAAAGGCCATGAGAATGTTGTCCACATCAAAAACTCTTAGTTTTACTTAGATATTATGACTTTTAGTAGTTCCTAGTCCTATAAGTATGTTATGTTTTAAAGTTTGTCTTTTTTTAACAAATTAACTATCAAAATGCACGAAAATATTTAATAATATTTTACTAATCTCATTGAGTTTTGAGGACAGACCAACTCTACATTTCTATTATATTACCGATATTAAAATCATTGAAGATTTAGTAAAGCGACTCGTACATTGATGGTTATTACTTTTCTCCTATTAGTCGTAATGTTATATAGCTTTATATGTACATCAAAAATCAAGTTAGCAAATATATTTATATTGAGTAACTAGACTATAAGATTTTGAGCACTTACAAACTCTATATTTTTTTCTCAATTCTTCGTCGAACCACGAACATAAGTAGGTATAACTTTACTCCTATGGGTCGTAATGTGTTCCTTAATACATAATAATACATAATAAATAATTAAATAACGAGTGTACCTCAGATGTTTGAGAACATACAAACTCTACATTTTTGTTAGGTTACTCGTATTAAAATCATAATCAAGAAACGGTTTCAAATACATTCATGGTTACTGCATCACTCCTATGGGTCGTAATGTAAATGTTGTACAGCTTATACCCTTCTTAATAAACAGACTCAAAACTCAAATGTTTCATATTGAGTGAGTTTGTATAACGTTTAGAAAAAAAGCGATAGTGTGTCATATGTGCTCAATTAATTGGAAAGTATCTTTGTTCGTATAATTGTCATGTAATGCGGTCAGACCCACAGAGTTATCTTACTAAATACTTGCTACATTAATCATATGTTTTGGACCGACGTAACGTCATAAAATACTGTTATATTTATCATCACTTTACCCAAGTGATTTCATACAGTCAACACTAAGTAAAGGGATGCAAGTTTAAATGTTGTATGTCCCTTTCTTAAAGATAAAGTTAGTTTAATTTATTATTTACTAGCGATCCGCTCCGGCTTCGCACGGTTACTTCCTCTACTATATTATTCATGTATTATACATATACACCTTCCTCGTGAATCATTCTATCTATTGGTGAAAACCGCATCAAAATTCGTTGCGTAGTTTTAAAGATCTAAGCATACATAGGGAGAGACAACGGAAAACGACTTTGTTTTGTACTGTGTAGAGATTCAAAGGGCCTGTAATATTGCATCTGCCTTTTACTCAAAGTGGCTTTTATTATTAGAACAGATAAAATTGTAGTCTGTCTTATAAGTGTATGAGCGAGCCTATAAGTACGAGTCACTAGAAACCATTTTAGTTTAAAACAATTTTATGTAAAAACAATTTTATACAATGTTGTCAAATGAGATACGATACAAATATATCTAAGAAATATTTCTGCACTTTTAAGATACTTCTAAGTTCGATTTTCCATACCGATTATCTATTAACTAATATTATAATTTCGAAAGTAACACTTAAGTACTAACTAAACAAACGACTGCGATTTAATATACTGCTTACGCCATCTATTGATGGTCTGTCTGTCTGTTAATCAATCAGGCTTAAATCACTGAACTGATTTTGATGAAATATGATACAGAAATAAAGTAGAGCTCGATGAAGGACATTAGTATTGTGTGCTCGTAATACTAAAGAGTATTTCTTGTTTTGCCGACGCGTTACCGCCTCGAAGATAGTGAGGAGGAAGAAGATACAGTGAGGAAGAGGAGAGTGAAGAGAAGAATGTTGCGATTTCTGATGACCCTGAGCAAGAACCCTGTGTTCTCTGGAACTGCAGCATTCATTGGATTAGAGAGGGAGAGGGTAGATCTGGCCCAAATTCGGCTCGACTGAAACGCGTCATAAACACTTGGCGTTCGAATTCGCATGCTGGTGGTAGCAAGCCTTTCGGGGAACAGATCTCCTACCACCAATGGGTATTGGGTTAGTCGTCTCTTACGAGATGCGCCCCCAGAGTCAGAGGGGAATAGTATTCTAACCCGTCTCCTCACCCGTAAAATTTGAGATAAAATGTGTAGAGTGAAAGAGAAGAAATATCGCAAAAGATTAATAATTGAGTGAAAGTCAAAAAGAAGAATATTTATTTAGCCAAAAATAAAAATATCAATTTTCAAGACGTATGGAAAATTGTCTTTATTGCTAACTTAGGTCGCTATCGAGTGATGTAAATTCACCGATAATACGTTAGCCACTGTAGAGAGTAATAACATTACTATCGTAGTAATATTTTGGACTAATGTACATGTCATTTATTTTTATATTTATTGCTTAAACGAGTAATGGATACGATAACTTGGTTTGTATGATATATGTATGTATTAATAATATATATATATATATATATGGCTAACTTCCAAAGACTTAAACGCTCACACAGCTCGACATGCACTTCATCCACTATTTCTACCCCTTTAAGACATTTCGCGATAAAACATAAATTACGTCCTTTATCAAGATCTAGTCTATCTCTTACACTAAATTTCATCAAAATCGGTTTAGTGTTTTAAGCGCAAAAGTGTAAGAGAGATACCTAAATTTACTTTCGCATTTATAATATTTGTTTGGATTCTTTCTACTTCTAAGAATAATTGAATTGACACACGACTCACACTTGACCTTTAAAACAAGTTTTGTAATATAAAAGATCCCTTTAAATATTTTAAATTTGTATTGAAAATTTCATCAAAATTTATTCAATTTTTAAGAGAATTGAGATCAAACATAATTACGTTTATAGACAAATAAGTGTATTGTCTATTACTTAACTGTAAAAGTTATCGCAATTTTTAATACACAAAAATCTTCCTAAAAATATTCTGATAATTTAATAAAAACCGCATAAAAATTTGTATAACAGTTTCCGAGAAAAAATGCGATCAAGTATAACATATGCTAGGAAGTTTCCTTTAGTATCCGAAAAGACATCGTATCAACCTTATGCCTGTCAGCTCCTTTCTATAAAAAATTCTGCAATTTTTTAATAATACCTACATCTTCTTTAAAATATATTGACTATAAAAGTGAAAACTTCATTCAGATTTGTTTAACAGTTCTCGAGATAAGCCTTATCTTACAAAATGACTAAATATTCGCCTTATTTATTAACTATGAAAACTATCGCAATTTAATTTTAATTCAATATTTCTTAAAACATTCTGCTTATTTTAGTGAAAACCGCATTAAAATTTGTAAAGTAGTTTCCTAGATAAATGCGACCAAACATAAATACTCTGCCAGAAAGTTCTTTAACTAAATATCAAAATACTCGTTTATTACCGAATTCCTATCCTCTCTCGCTCTTATATGCAAATTATAATAGTGAAAATCCCATCGAAATCAGCTTAGTAAGTAAAAAAGATAATTCTGATTATACAGAAACGTCCTACCAGAAACTGTCTTATATACTAAATATTAATATCCACTTTTCACATTATCTGGTTCAAAAAATGCAACCATTTATGTATATAAAGATAGACAGACAGACAGCTTAGTAACTTTACCGTTGACTTGTATGCATCTCTCTCATTTTTCTCGGAAACTTGATCAACATTTAAGTAGGTATTGGTATTCTGCAATCGTCTGACTAAACTATTTCTTTTTACTTCATTTCGCAGAAAAATGATCTATTTTTTTAATAATACTTTTACTAAACGGTTTTACCTAGAATTGTTTGAATCACATCCTCGCTCATATCTGGTGGAAACGCAGCCTTATTCATAAACAATTCTAGGTTTCTGAAATATAGATAGATCAAAACAATTGTGTGTTGGTGGAAAAAATATACTCAAAAGAAATAAGGATTCATATATATATCGTTGACTAGGCGACCCGCGCGACTTCGTTCGCGTGTTGCACCGCTCCTATGGGTCTTAGCAAGATGTTAAATAGCCTAAGTTACTCCTTGTTACATTAGCTATCTGACAGTGAAAGTCCCGTCTAAATCAGTCCAGCCATTTCAGAGATTAGACGGAACAAATAGACAGACAAAAATTGTAAAAAATGTTGTTGGTATATGTACCGTGTGCACTTAGTAACTAGCGGTTATTTTAATGTTACAAACAGACACTACAATGTTATTTATTTATATGGATTGTGATGCTGGCAACATTAATCTTGAGTAACATTTGATTTTTGGCACAAATTCAATATCATTCCCCTTTTAATTAACTATAAGTATATGTTGACGCCTTGGTTATGTTAGCCTTATCTAAGCTTAGACAGATAACGTGAGCAGTGGAGGCAAATGTAGCAATTGCTTGAAGGATCCTTTAACCTACACCTTGGTCACAAGCCCAAAGCACTGCTAGGTTCCTCTCGTAATTGTAAGAAATCATATTTGATTATTTATCGGTTCAGTAGCAGTATCTACGTTTTTTTTTTCGTTATTGCTTAAAACACACACAACTCAGAGTCAGAGGTGTGTGCCTGTGTGGGGATCGAACCTCGGACCTCCCGAGTAAGACTTGAAGTCTCAACCACTAGGCCATCATTGCTGTGTGTTTTAAGCAATTAAATATCACTTACTTTAACGGTGAAGGAAAACATCGTGAGGAAACCTGCACTCCTGAGAGTTCCCTAAAAGTTCTCAAAGCTGTGTGAAGTCTGCCAACCCGCACATGGCCAGCGTGGTGGACTATGGCCTAATACCCTCCTCATTCTAAGGAGGAGACCCGGCTCAGCAGTGGGCCATTGAAGGGTTGTGATGATGATGATCTACGTTTGCTTAGTAGTCCATTTAATATCATTACCCCTTGTAGTGTTTTTCAATTTACCTCCTCTCCTACTCCCTTCTCTTTCTCATTTCTCATGTATTATTTCCATGTACCTATTTACTAATTAATCTCCATCAGCAATGGACAAATTAAAAAAAATGTGGCGAGGCCGTAATATTACCAAAGCCACCAAGATCCGGCTCGTAAGAACTCTTGTTTTCTCCATATTCCTTTACGCATCGGAAACTTGAACCTTGCGAGAGAGAGAAAGCAAAAGTATAGACGCGTTTGAGATGTGTTGTCGGAGAAGAATGTTACGAATACCTTGGACTGTATTCCGTAGTAACATCTAAATCCTTTCTGAGCTCGGCATCAAACAACGTCTATCCTCCATCGTTCAGGCTCGCATTCTCACGTACTTTGATCACGTGTGTAGACGCGACGATGTGTCCATTGAGCGCTTAGTGGTGCAAGGGATCACCGATGAGGGGGACTGATCAAATAAAAGCAGCAATTGGCATCCCAGCACACCAATGTGCGAGGAAGGCTTCCATTAGGGAGGAGTAGAGGCGTATTGACCACAACCTTCAAATGACCACGACCGGTCTGCTAAGACCGTATCGACCAAGAAGAAGAATAATTAACTAATTAACCTTTAATAAATATAAACAATAAGGAAACATAAGATATTCCGTTCAAAAGTAGGTGATGACATTGACCGGGGAAATTATCAAAATACTTGCGTAAAACTGGCTCAAGGTCCTCTTATCTACGATAGCCAATTGATGCGTATTTTAGTGCAAATGCGAATAATCTTTTTCAATAGATTCCGACACTGATTAGTTGTGAAACGTTTGGCTAAATTGCCTTTTCATGGTTAATTTATGTTTATTTGTAATCAAAGTAAACAAATATTGCATTATTTGACCTATATGAATGACTAGTCGACCCTTACGACTTTGTCCGTTTGTAGCTTCGCTTCTATTGGTCTTAGCGTGATGATATATAGCCTATAGCCTTCCTCGATAAATGGGCTATCTAACACTGAAATAATTTTTCAAATCGTACTAGTAGTTCCTGAGATTAGCGAGTTCAAAAAAACAAACTCAGCTTTATATATTAGTATAGATCTTGAAAAACTGTCCGAAACTATTTTCCAATCTCTAATGGATTTTCGTAATAATATAAACAAATGTATAAGTATGAATTTGGATATAAGTTTCAATCCATAATCCAAAGATCTTGATTTAGATAGGTTATTAGTTTCGGCCGTAAAACGAAATTGGTTCTCCTTTTTGCATTTTGTGACAGTTTAGCTTCTGGCACTTTAATAACTATTGCCTTCATGATTCTTCAACCGAAAACAGTAATTTAATTAAATAAGTTAATTAATCTGCTGTACTTATACCTTGGCCGCAAATCCCAGGTACTAGGTTAAGTCAAGATCAAGATATCCTTTTGACTTGATAACCTGTTGGATTATCATTATCATATTATTTGAACAATTACCAATATCCCACAAATTGTGTCTAATTCTGATGCTTAAATGAATCCTGACTACAATTTTTTTAAACTAGAATCTTCTGCGACTTTGTCTGTGATATCTACAGTACTAGACTCAGTGTCTAGAAATTCTCAACTCACTCAAAATCATATTAATTATTAGAGATAATAAAATAATTGTATGCGTTATTTGGATCAATGGATGTGTTTTTGTGAACTCCCTTTTTTCCCACAGGAGCTTTTCTTTTTCAGAATAAAAGGTATCCTATATGTTGATCCAGATTATAAAGTATCTGTGTGCCAAATTTCATTGCAATCAGTCCAGCCGTTTTTGTATAGTTCAGTCATTTATTCAACTAAAATTAGTTTCTGGGAATGCTTAAGTTGGTACTTAAGTTGTCATTGTTTGAATATTTCCAGCATTTTAAACTTTTTCAGTTATTCAAATAAAATTTTTACTATTCCAACAATGAAGTCAGCAGGATATTAAACTCAAATTTCTCAGAATAACCAATAGTCCACAAAATCTGACTAACTCTTACGCAAATCTTTGACCTTTAGAACAATCATTATAATTCTTACAAGATTTAATCATCCGTTTTCCCTTCTTCATCATCTGTCTTATCTATCTTAGTATCTTTATATTATAGTCGATCCGCTCTCGCTTCACTGAGGTGTAGACAAACTGTTCACTCACTCACACACAACTATCTCTCATCGTTATGCCAGCGTTCGTAAGAAACGTTTTCATTCGACCGTTTTTTTTCCGACTCACTTTGCAAATCCGACTACCACGGAAAAGTCTTTTCATTTTTCGAATTAATTTATAGTTTATGACACTCACATATAATGTGGCTTTCTATTGGTAAAAGAATTTTTTAAATCGGTTCAGTAGATCTAGAGATTTCCCCCTATAACCTCATAAACGTTACCTCTTTATAATATTAGTATAAATAAGGACTAATTGAGAAAGTTTTAGGTTATTTATTATCCTCTAGAGACCCATAGGAGCGAAATGATGTCGACTAGTTATCGACGAGTTAAGATAGCGATTACTTCAATCGCAAATTCTGAAATCGCGTTCTAACTTTTTTACCTGGAAGTTTTGGTTGTGAGATTCTAAAGGTTTCAGATATTAATAACATCACGTGAAGACCCATAGGATGAAAAATAATATGTTAAAGACTCCTCGTGATCATTAGAATTATGTCCTATAACTTCGGGGGATGGGGGGATGACAAATCTATCGGGGTATAAATATTATATCGTAAAGACCCATAGGTAGTAGATAGCCGGGAAATCCAGGATTATCCCGGAATTTTAGATATTGCCCGGCAATAGGCGAAGAATGATTGAACGAAAGGACGAATGAATGAATGATAATCTCTAAAAAAACGATCTCTTCCAGGCGATAACGCTTCTTACCACTATAGGTAGATGATCTTTTTTTCGTGGCAAATAAGTCAATGTATGGTGACAACAGTTTATCAACAGCAAAGTTGGGTTAGAACTCTTGGAATGCGACTCGCACTTGGCAGATTTTTTTATTATGTCATCACAGAATTGTCCCGGACATGATAACTTTCTGTTAAATCATTAAATAATTGTATTGTTATATGAATGTTATATTGCTAATATATAAAGCTGAAGAGTTTGTTTGTTTGCTTGAACGCGCTAATCTCAGGAACTACTGGTCCGATTTGAAAAATTCTTTCAGTGTTAGATAGCTCATTTATTGAGGAAGTCTATAGGCTATATATCATCACGCTACGACCAATAGAAGCTGAGCTACACGCGGATGAATTTACGCGGGTCGACTAGTATTATCATATAGATGCGAAAAATATATTATTTTTTTTGGGGGTAAGATATCTATCTATTAGATGAATCAATCAGGATATACAATTAAATAATGACGTCATATGACAGGAAATCGAGATGACCTCAGATGCACCAAGTAAAGCACGATTTGTATGAAAAAACTGGATATAAGTGATTTTTGAAGGTTGCCATTATGTTTTAAATGTTTTATAGATGATCATCACGAATTAGTGATGTGAGGAATATGTTTATAAAAACTGTATTGTTTTTACTACCTGATGATTATATACTCGAGGATGTTTGAATACTTTATATTTACGAATTTCTTGTTTGTTTTTAGGGTTCCGTATCTTAAAAAGGATAATAGAAAAGCTTATAGAATAACTTCGTTGTCTGTCAAGACATTTTTCTCCACCAATGCGTGAACCATGTGCGAACCAATAGAATCCCTTCATTTGACACACTCTAAGGCTGCGTTTTCTCCAGAGATGTGAGAGAGATGTGTTTGTTAAGAACTTATAGAATCGCTTCGTTTGACACACTTTAGGGCTGCATTTACAACAGTGATGAGCGGATGTATAGCGAGGGATGTGTTTGTTAAGAACCATTAGAATCGCTTAATTTGACACGCTCAGAGCGAGGATAAATTAAACGATTCTATTGGTTCTTGACAAACATATCCATACAGTACTCTGTGAAAAGTCTAATTGGAATAAACTATTTTGAGTTTTGAGTTTATCCCTCGCTACGCATCTTCACTCATCTCTAGTGGAAACGTAGCCTAAGAAAGTGAGAATAATGTCAAATATTCATGTCACTTGCAGTCTCTTGCAACTGTCAAAAATCAAACTTCCAAGTCTACGCAAATAAAAGGATACAGCCATTTATTTCGCTGAGCTTCATGCGCCCGTTCTTCTCAGGTCTGGGTGAGGCTACTTCCAAATTGGTAGCAGATTTTGACGTTCAATATGAGAATGGAAATTCCTATTTTGTACTCACAAAATTACAGTTACAGAAGGTTCCCTATCCTACCTCCATTTTATAAGATACTAAGCTGACACGACAGACGTCTTAACTATGAATATTGAATTCAAAATGGCTGTCAAAAGCCTACATTAGAAAAGTTAATATGATCGTTAAGTTTTTTTTTTTATTTTTTCTTCCATGAGAACCTTCTCCTGATAATAACAAACACAACAAAAAAAGTATTAGCGAAATCGGTCCAGCCGTTTAGGCGTGATGCTGTGACCAAGGGAAATAGGGATTCATTTTTATATATAAGACTTTATATTCGCATTGGAATCGTAACGTATTGGGGACTTACCCTTTACCTAAAATCATGAAATTTGGTAAGAAAGAATATGTTCAGCACACGTTATAGAAATAATCCAACAGTTTTCCGGCGGCAAAGTTAAGTTTGTCACTTAATTTAAATTGTACGGAACCCTCAGTCCCGCACTCGAGCTTGACCGAATTATCTCTTTATTACAATTACTATTTGAATTCATATACTTAAAATACATTTTTTTTTCAGATTACCCTACACATGATATACAAGATAATATATTAGGTAAGTTATTTTTAATTTTAATTTTTAAATATTTAATTAAAACTTGGACATACTACCAAAACGTCTACTCCGCCCATGACTCTTAACTGATGTTCTGTGCATAAGATTGTATTTAATGAATGAATGAAGTATTCAAACATTAGATTTATTCAGTGAGAGAGTACTCACTCTCTCATTCACTGAGGGAGTGAGTGAACGACAATACCCACGTGGAAGGTGGAGGTGGGCTATAGAGGAATTATTTCTTTCTCTTTCTATCTTATTGATAAACAATTAGATTCACAATATTTTGACACGTCTTTCTAAAAAAAATAAAAAAAAAATAAAATTATCAACTATAGGCTGTCTCGATACTTCACAGCAAGTTCATAGAGTGAATATTGTCTATCGTAGTATAAGGGGATTGATATAATTAATTGAGATTTCTCTGATGTCTATATGAAAATTATGAGGCTATATTTTGGATAATTCACACTATATCATTATAAATTATAGCCTATGAGTTATTCTGATGTGTAAGCTATATTGTTGTAAAGTTTCATCAAAATCCATTCAGTAGTTTTTGCGTGAAGGAGTAACAAACATCCATATATTCTTACAAATTTTCACGTTTATAATATCATATCATAGACCTTGAAAAGAACCTAATTAGTGTGAAATAAAATTCAAGTATCTCCAGGGTGATTAGTTGTATATAAACTTTGAACAGATTCCAGTGAGTGAGAGGGTGGGAGAGTGAGTGAGACGCGTCACGTCTTGATTGTCTGTCACATCCATCATCGTTCTTGTTTTATATCTTTGACGTGTTGTTAGGGTTGCCAAACGATTTAAATTAAATAACACAATTTTAGTTTCCAATATGTAGTCTCGAGCGGTGTCTAGAGGTAGAGCAGTACCTGGGCTATGTGAATCACATTCTGTGATTCGCGATTATTGACTGTTTTTGAGTTATGATTTTTAAACAAATATTGACTTGTGTGTTACTTTTAATTACACTGACGTCAATTATTAAGATTTTTTGTTGATTTTTTTTTGTTAAATAGAAGAAGAGTATGCTTTTCAAAAACTAAAACAATTATTGTCATACCTATCACTATGACGTCATAAAAAAAAATTAAAAAATTAAATTATCAAACAAATAAATTCACTAAAATTTATTCGACAGGAAAAAATCCTACTCCCTCAGTAGGATAATTCTACAGTAGGATAACATTGACAACCCTATTTCTGATGTAGGGAAAAAATTACTCGAGTTTTTGTTTTACCTCATTTCCTGTACTGCTAATGGTAATAAAGGGACACTTTTTTCTATATAATATCGACCTAATATAATATAGACATCGAGTTATACAACTAATACCAAGTGTCTGAAGCTCGTACATAAATATTTGTGGATGCGTTTTGAAAAATGAATGAAAAAAAATTGTCATTTGTTGTCCCGTTTTAACAATTTCAGTATTAATTAATAAGTAAAGTTTTGTTGATTTTTGTGTTATTCAGGTGTTTTTGGTATGGTAATTATTTTTGGTCAAGCGTGAGTAGTGCATGGTATGTGGGCTCCTGTTTCCGCTCTTAGACTCTAATTCGGTCCATTGTACGTGTAGGGATGACTGGCTATAAGAGCCAGCCTAGCTCCTTCCAGAAGCGCAGAGGTTTCCTGGGAACTTCACAGGCTTCTTGGAGCGACCTCATGTCCTTGAGGATTTGTGCCCGTTGTGTGGCGACACCCACGCATTCCAGGACAACCTGGGCAGTCGTCTCTTCTGCCTGTAGACATCCCCTGCAAATAGGGCGGTCTGTCATGCCTATAGTGAATAGATGTTTCTCAAGTGGGCAATGTCCCGACATTACCCTCGTACAATTCAGATTTATGACAGGGTCATTTTATTGTATCAGAAGAAAAAAACCAGTTAGTGTGTAAAATGAAGCGATTCTATTGGTTCTTAACAAATTCATCTTTCGCTACACATCCCCTCATTTCTGGTATAAAAAAAGCCTTAATTGGATCACCTTTTGCCTCAGTCTCTGTAAAGCTCTGATTGTGAGTTCATAGTATTATAAGTCAATATTTTGCAATAGCGTGTGTCTATACTTATATGATGACATGACCTTATAATATTGACACAAGATCATAAAAAGAAAAAAATGCGGAAAATACATTAAAAACAAATGCATTAAGGATGTGCTAAGTTTATTAAAAGTTCAAGATTCTTGCACAGAGTATAAATAGAAGTGGCATCAAATATCTTACTTTGCCTCGCTCAGAGTGTGTCAAATGAAGCGATTCTCGGACGGGTTAGAATACTATTCCCCTCTGCCGCTGGGAGATCATTTCGTAAGAGCCGAGTAACCCAGCACCCCCTTGGTGGTAGGGGATCTGTTCCCCGACTGGCTTGCGACCACTAGCATGCGAATCCGACCGCCAAGTGTCACAGACGCGTTCCGGTCGAGCCGCATGTGGTCCGAGCGGTTGCCACCTTCCTTTCCCATCCCATTAATGCTGCGGATCTAGTGGTCTGTGGGCTCTTGCTCAGGGTCCGCTGAAACCTCAGCATTTTTTCTTCACTTCCCCTCCCCACTCTATTTTCGAGGATGCAACGCATTGCCGATGTCCATGGGCGTCCTTATCTACCATTAAAAAAAGGTTCTTAACAACCGCATCCCTTGCTACCCATCTTCGCACATCTTTGTTGGGAATGCAGACTTAAGGAGACGTTTTTTTATACTGCTACCTCAAACTTCTATACCTTCTGTTTTAAGTAAAAACTTGAGTTAAGTCACGTTTACAAATTACAAGTAAAATAACTTATTTTTATTATTTCTAAGTCTTATTAATTAATTTAAATATTTATCATTCGCTTCACTGAGAATTTTAGAACCCATTATACTTCACATTCTTCTGAATTTTCAGACTTTCTTGACACTTTTTATTACATCTCAAGTCATTTTGACAATATCAACAAAATTTAAAATGTATGTATTAGTAGGATATATAAGCTATATTACTATTAAGTTTAATCAAAATCGATCGAGCAGTTTTTAAGTAAAAAATTATGAAACACAGGAAACAATTTTACTTTCGTAGTAGTTTCAGAGATAAATTCAAACAGATATTGAATGTCGAAATAAAGGATTATTTCTATCGCAATTTTATCAAAATCAATATGTCGGTCAAGTGTTTTGGACTTTCACATGGAAATTTATCTCGATTAACAAATTTATCGACATTTATTATTAGGTTATCAGCTGACATGATTTCCTAGAAAATAGTGTTGATAAGATAACTAATCATTTCGTAAATTACGTATTTAGGTATTAAATTTAATTATTACGTAATTTCTTACTGTGATGAAATAAATATGTTAGTTAAAAATAAAATGGAGGATGAGTTGAAATTTGTTACTCTAACAAAAACTTCTAAACTGTTTTGATAAAACTAGACAATAATATAAATACTGCATTTAATTAAATTAAATTAAAAAATTGACTTTAGCCTACATAGTTCATATTTTTTCGAAGCCGGAATTTTTATTTTTTTCACGTATAATAAATATAAAAAATCTGAAAATGGTTGACTTTAAATTGTTATTCCTACAAAACCTTTTATAATTATTAATGAATATATAAACTTAAAGATGATTTTCAGAGATCTATTCAATGATACCCCTCATTAAATTTATTTCAGTTTTTTTTTACAATCTGAAATTAATATCTCTTATTAAACACAAAATAAAAAATTATATATATCCCAAGATATAGATATCCCAAAGTACCTATTATATGTCAGTATAGAACAACAATTAAGCCAAAAGAAATAAAACATTTTTAATTAAAAAAAATTTAACCGACTTCAACCTAAAAAAGGCACTAAAAAGCAAGAAATAATTCCGTCCTTTATTAATCTCCTATTTAGGACAATAATATAAAATAATTGTTATTTTTGAAGTCATAACCTTTTAAAAATATCAAAATCACTATGTGTGCCTATAACATTAGTGAAGTTCTCTCAATTTCACAAGGATCCCATCTAGATTAAAAAAATGGGTCATGGTAACATAAAAAAAATACAACCGTATTGATAACCTCCTATTTGAAGTCGGTTATATTGTTCCAGGTCTAACAGGTCCTGGATTCGCCAAACTAAAAGTATTTCAGTCCAGGTCCCTAGCTTTGCTAAACTAAAACAGATTAGTCTGTAAAAAATCTTTATAGTGCTACAAAGTAACAAACATGTATAGACAGATAAATGAATAACCCTACTCAGTTTCCTACTTAGTCGGATTTTTAAAAAAAATCTCTAATATTCTTCTACTAATTATTTTAAACATCTATATATACAGACAGTCATTAGTTATAATATACTAGCAGCTCGTCCCGGCTTCGCATGGGTGGACAAAATTTTTTTAAACATTTTGGCTTTCCCGCATGTCGGTGCCCCCTCTCTCGCCGCGTTGCTCGCTGCGGTGAGTGGTGCCATATAATTTCGTAATATCTTTTGAATGGAATGCCCGATTTCAATAATTCAAAAAGTAATCAACAGGTATTGAAACAGCCTTGAATACGAAATAATTTATTTGGATATGAATTAATACAAAGGTATGGATAACATGGTCTGATTTTGATAGGCATTGCTATCAACTTTTGAAATGTAAAAAAGTGGTTTTAGTGACTTAACTACAATAGTTGGACATATGGTCTTGTGAAGTTTTTTATAGATATTGATACGTTCTATAATATTGCAGAACATATTTTTGTTCTATCATCAATACTTTCCGCAGCGCATTCGATGAAAGACATTTTATGGCTAACTTTTTTACACCTTCGGTTGGTTTTAGTAATATATTCTGAGGATCTCTAATTTTTTCTAGTAATAAATATAGCCTATGGCTCAGGGATAATGTAGCTTTCTAATGACAAAAGAATTTTTGAAATCGGTCCAGTAGTTTTTAAGTTTATTCGTTACATACAAAAATACAAATCTTTCCTCTTTATAATATTAGTGTAGATATAGGTTACACAATAAAAAGTAAACAAGTGTAGGAGCTCCAAGGGTACAGGTGATTGATGTATCGAAATATGATTGATTGCCTAAAATGATCTCATTTGGCTTTTATATTGATTCTAACTTGTTTGGTTGGACACGTTTTGATGAAACTTTTATTTTTATACTTATTATAAAGTAATAATACTTTTGATATTATAAATATTCCATCCAATTATTTATAGATGAACAAATCCACCCGATTGTTGATTTGGTTACACTCATTGGTACAGAATTTTTTAGGTATCTTTATTTTTTGTGATCGATAATTTTATAGTATAAGGATAATCTTAAGAAGAAACTTTTTATATCAGTCTAAAGATACAGCCCTTATATGTTAATGTATGATTTACAAACAGATGATATAATCATTATTATAAAATGTGCAATATGATACAATGTTATGTTTTTTTTAATGAATTATTAATACAATTATGTATAAGGAAGTGTTTTTTACATAAAAGAAGGTCTTGTATGTTTATATATATTATATATACTAGACGACACGCTTTAGCTTGGCTGGGCTAAAACGTTTTTAACTAATAATAACTGTCCAATCCATAGCCCAGCATTATTGGTTTCCATATATTGACATAGGCCTACACGAGCCGGGGATTGTCCTTGGGTGCATTCTCATAGTGCATACAGGGATAATCGCCGGGTTGTGTCACATCTCATATTGAATTAAATTGTCTAAAGGGCCTCTACGTGTGGCTACGGCTCCGCGCACGCCTTCCAAAGGTCCGGGTCACTGTTGACCAGTGATTGGAAAAGACAAAAAAGACTGTAATTTAAATAAAAGCTTCATTTTAAGTTAGATCTCCTGCAATACAACTGAAAATTGTATTCAATTTCGTTCAAAACATACAAACAGACGGAGATATTAAAAAAGAATGCTTACGTTTCTATTAGTGTACAGACATTGAATAAAATATATATATAGAGTTCCGTAACTCAAAAGAAAACCCTTGTAGGATCACTGTGTTGTCCGTGTCTGTCTGTCAAGGCCCTTTTTCTCATAAATATAATCTCAGATCAATCGTCCCTTGAAGCTACAAAAATTAAATCTTCTAAATGAACGAAATTATAAGATATATATCGGTATAGGAATCGTGACGTATGGGATACTTTTCGTTAACTTAGATAACCTTCGCTGACCTCATAAAATTTAGTGAGAAGCACACGAAAAGGAAACCAAGAAACATTAAAATTATTGCAGTTGGTAAACTGACTGCGACCTATATTGATGTATGAAGACAACATTTTTCCAATGGCAAAGCTAAGTTTGTCCTTTAATTAAAATTATACGGAACCCACTGTGCGCGGGTATCACACTCACACTTGGCCGAATTTTTATTATATGTAAAGCAAATACCAGGCGGTGGAGTTTTTAAAAAGTATTTAAGTTTAATGTCATTTAAATATTTAACTTTGACATTCTCGTTGATTGTGTAATTAACATGTAAATATGAAACTTGCTCTCATTTCTATTTGCTTTGAGAGTTTTCTGGAAAAGATTACTTAATGACATCTGTTTGTTTGTCTGTCTTAGTGTAAAGCCGCGTTTACACCAGAGATGAGCGAGGAAAAAGAATCGCTTCTCAGAATGAGTCAAACAAAGCGATTCCTATATTTCTACGAATCCTCGCACACTTACTCTGGTGGACACACAACCTTAGAGTTCTTGTAAATTTTTTTTTATAATTATCAAAGTGCTCATTATTATCAAATCATTAGAACCATTAAACAAAACAAAATGATGTTTACTGAGTCGTGACGTCATTCGCTTTTGTAGTTTAATCGATACCTTTGTGTATACTATATTGACTTATAATAATATGGACTCCCAGGTCTTTATGCAAAATTAAGGAGTAACTGTCCGCACTACTATAATGTACAGGTACATTTACCTTCCTCATGAATCACTCTATCTATTAGTAAAAACCGCATTAAAATCTGTATTAACAGCGCGAGTGATATGTAATTAATTGTTGTCCTGTCTATCCGTATGTAAGAGAGAGTTAAACATTTCTTAATAGTTTAGAAATTCTTACAAACAAAAGTAGAATACAAAAAACATCGTTTAAGTGTTTTCACTTTGAAACACTTTCTATGTTTAACGTCACTTTGTTTCGTAACTTAAATACATCCATACTAATATTAAGCTGAAGAGTTTGTTTGTTTGAACGCGCTAATCTCAGCAACTACTTATTCGAATTGAAAAATTATTTTTGTGTTAGATAGACCATTTATCGAGGAAGGATATAAGCTATATAACATCACGCTACGACCCATAGGAGTGGAGCATCAATGAGAAATATTGCAAACTCCAGGAATATGTTTTGTCCGGAGAGCTTTGAATGTTTGTTACTCAATCACGCAAAAACGGCTGCACGGATTTCGATAAAATTTTGCACACAGATACTTTACACAAAGGCTACTTTTTATCCCGAAAAAAATCCGAATTGTTTTGATAAATCCATGAACCAATATGTAATAAATTTTATCCCTGCAATGCTAGGGCGGGTTGACTGGTTCATACAAATAAATAAAATTGTAGTGTCTGTTTGTAATATTAAAATAACCGCTTTTTACTAAGTGCATATGCTCTGAAATTGCTGGACCAATTATGACGGGACTATCACTGGCAGATAGCTGATGTAACAAGGAGTTACTTAGGCTATTTAACATCACGCTATGACTCAAAAGAGCGGAGCAAGTATAATAGTAATGTTTGATGACGAAATGAAAAAAAAACTCAAACTTTGACACGTCAAAATTGGTCAGTCAGTCAGTTTGTCTGAAGCTTCGATCTTTTAACCACCAAAACTAAAGGTTCCAGATCATAAAGAGCACATTAACAATCTGTTGAGGTCAAAAAACATATAATCGTTACATATTGACCGAGTCTAACATGGTTATAGAATATACTCCCTTCACACTGCGTATCGACCAGAGATGTGTGAGGATGTGTAGCTAGGGATGTGTAAGTTTTTAATAAACACACATCCTATCCCACTTATGATAGCAATTTTTTTGACTTAACTATTATTGTTATCTTTTTCTGATATTATTTAAAAGAAATAACAATCTTTAAGTTAATAGAGAGACTAATCAAATCACCCCAGCTTCGCACTAGTATAACTTACTACGTGTTTACTTGGATTTAACAAAAAAAAATAAGCTAGTAGCTTATGTGTTAATCTAGGTTGTAGGTATAGTGTCTGTGTGCCAAGTTTCATCGAAATCCATTCAGCCGTTTTTGAGCTAATATTATTATAGTACGAAGTAAGTTTACTTTGTATTTAGTACTAGTCGACCTACGCGACTTAGCCCGCACGTAGCTCCGCTCCTATTGGTCTTAGCGAGATGATATATAGCCTATAGCCTTCCTCGATAAATGGGCTATCTAACACTGTAAGAATTTTTCAAATGGGACTAGTAGTTCCTGAGATTAGCGTGTTCAAACAAACAAACTCTTCAGCTTTATATATTAGTATAAGACAAGATACCTCACTAGAATACTAAATATAAAGTACTCACTCGATACTTTTTGCACTTAATTGATACTTTTTGTATCGAGTAAGAACTTATTCACTCCATTAAACCCAACGGTACAGATTAAAAACAAAAACCATTTCCAGTAAATCCTCCCACGTACATTTTTTGCGTCATTTGCTTCAAACAATGAGCGTTAATTGTTTACATGCTTTGCAGAACTGTTTATGAATTATCTATGGGAGAATCTTATCGTTGCTAACAGATTTCACAAGTACTCTCCGATATGCCCTCGCTAAGCTCAGGATAATATATTTTTTTACATCATCTACATGGGAGCGATACCTCACCAACAACGGAACACCGAGAAAACAATATTAAACACTTACTGCACACCTTAGTAATGGAGAGCCAGCATTACGACACCACACCATTGCACAGCAATAATGGTCACCAGCCGAGCTCCGTTTGATATCTGGCTGAAGTCTATCGGAACAGAAATTATTTACAGTTTTGGAATTAAATTAAAGGAACCCGCGAAATAAAATCATACATTAAATCTATACTAACATATAAAGCAGAAGAGTTTGTTTGCTTGAACGCGCAAATCTCATGAACTACTAGTCTGATTTGAAAAATTCTTTCAGTGTCAGATAGCCCATTTATCAAGAAAGGCTATAGGCTATTTTTCATATCGCTAAGACCAATAGGAGCGGAGCTACACGTTGACAAAGTCGCGCAGGTTCACTAGTATACACATACATACAATAATTTTTTTTTTAATTATTTAAGACACATACACAAACATACATGTATGACTAGATATCATATTACATCATATTTATTCTAGTATAATTTTAAAACCGTTTAAACTAATTAATATCTATATATTTTTCAATAATTTCCATACATAATTCATACATCGGTTAACTATTGTTAAATATATAATAACACAATTATTATAATTACAAAAAAAGTAATAAATAAGCAATTAATCTTCAAGGATGTACATTATAATAATTTGATTTGTACATGTAAAAAATTTACTACCGTAAGTTTATGAAAAAGGGAAACAAAAAATGCAGACTCATACATTAAGTATTCCGTACTATACTAGTCTGAATCTTACTTGATTTAAAAAGTATCCAGTAAGAAAAGTATCGGAGGAAAAGTGTCGAGTAAGAACTTATTTGCTTCATTCCTGTCATGACTTAGTTTTCTTTTAAAATTGTCACTCCTCACTATATATAACGTCATGTACTAGTAAACTCTTCAAATGTTCTAATTTTTGGATGTCATCTAAACAAACCATTAATAGTCCACTGCTAAGCCGGGTTTCCTCCTCAGAATGAGGAAGGTTAGGTCATAGTCCACCACACTGGCCTGGTGCGGGTTGCCAAACTTCACACAACGATAGAGAACTTCAGGGAACTCTCAGGAGTGCAGGTTTCCTCACGATGTTTTCCTTCACCGTTAAAGCAAATGATATTTAATTTAAACACACATAACTCAGAGAAGTCAGGATGGCTCCTGAGTAAGACATTCAAGTCTTAGCTGAATGGCAAGAATATCAAGTCTGAGCTATCACTGTTATTATTACATAGTATAGTCACAAAGTCGCTTCTCGCTTTCTATACGCTTATCTTATAAACTACGACAGATTTTAATGCGGTTTTCACCAATAAACAGAGTGATTCAAGAGGTAGATTTATAACATTCTGAGGAATACTAAATAATTGTGTGCAAAAAAAGCTGATGATTTGTATGTGGTGGGTATTTTTATTTCCTACCAAATGATTGTTAGGTCGTGACTGCGAGTAACATAAGAGTTAATGTTTTACGCACATCCAATTATAATGACACTCCGAACACTGTGAACTTGGAACAAAACATTTTATATATATTTTTTTCTGATGGTTTTTGGATTTACAGACTGTTGATTTATGAAAATCTACATAATATAAATAATCATTTAATTCAATTTGATTTGTTTTACAAAGGTACTTTTTTTTGAAGGTCCGAATTAACACCCCACACACTGACGACTTTTTCGAATTATGTGTGCTTTAAGCTATTAAATATCGCTATATAATAATAATATATATAATAAGATTTTTGACTTGACATATACTAACTTATAAAAAAAAGGGTGAAAACACATACGAGTATATTTACCTGTGTAGAACCAAAGACTATGAAACTAATTGAAAAATCTATAAAAAAAACATTAAATCTCAAACCAAATTACTGAAATTGTTGCAGCATGAAATATATATGAAAATAAAAACCTAAAAGTAATATTATTTTTTCCGTATATTTTGTACCCAAGTCCACAGTATATAAATGATCCGTGACGGAGCTAACCTCAACTCGTCGGTTAAATCAAACGCATGACTAATTACTGAACTAGGAAGTATTTAACAGCTACAACATCATCATGACATCACTTTGGTTCCCACAAGGGCTTTTTTGCTTTTTTGAGTTAAATTTTTGGAAAAAATCCTCTTAAGATATCTTATTGGGCTTTTTAGTAATTTTACCCGGAAAGAATTCCGGAAATTCTGACATTCCGGGAATTCACTTACGCCTCCATGATGGAAAAATGGCGCGCTTTAAAAAGTTTTTGACAATCCAAAGGGCATAGCCGGGTTCCTATGGAATATCTATTCTTGGGACCTTTTCTACTCCTACTTAGGGTATGAAAATATGGGATAGATAGGATTAAAAAGACCTTTTTAAAAATATTTTTTTAAAGTGTCACTCATCGAATTTTGTCCAAAAATGTCTTTTAAATTCAATCAATGAATTGATGGAACAATATAAAAAAATAAAAAGAAATTTTCTTCTGCAAATCGTCTAAATTTTTTATAATGTTTTCTTTAGATTGATTGCTGCGTCGTCGAAAAATTAATGAGTATTACAATTATGTGAAATGGCCCTATAAAACAGTACCTCATCCATAAGCCAAGTCACTGCTGCTGAAAAATAAGCTCAGTCCCAAATTAAATTTAATTGATCATCATGAGATTCTAAGTTTCTTAGCTACTGGTCTTTCCCTTACCCTTTAAATTATAATATCTCTATTAAAGATAGGATAGATAGATAAGGTCAATCAGCAGATATATCAGTAAGATAGATAGATCAGTCAAAAGAATTAGCAAGACTTCAAACTTCAAGAGTTCTTTTAGACAGGAGTTAAAATCAACAACCAAAGCCAGAACCAATAGCAATAGTAATTATCCAGCAGTTAATTATATAACAACCTACATTTAAAAGATCCAAGGTTAAATCCAAAAGGTTATCGTAACCAATTAAACCAATTACTAAAATTGAGTATCGTTCTGCTATCAATTAATGAATGCGAAATGTTCCAAACAATTACGATGAAATTTAAAAGAGGCGTGGCTTTAAATGGATTTAGAATAAAAATAAGACTGGTTTTAAGAGATCCTTGTGCGCCTAAGAGCCTTATAATAAGGGAGCCAAAGACACAAAAAATTTCAAACTATCTAATCTATCTTCCATCTACCTCCTCCTTGGTCGCGTTCTTCATTACTGAAGGTCGTGTCCACATTGCAGTTGCATCATCGTCCACTTTTTTCTGGAGTTTCAGGAGGCTTCTTCCACTGCTACCTTTAGAGAAAATTAGTTTGGATGCTCTAAATCACTAGCCTTATACTGAAGATCTAATTTGTGAAGTTTTATGTTCAGTATTGTATCCACTGCACCAATTATATGTCTTCAATATGTGATGATGAAGGATTCCTAAACTCCTATTGAAGATCTAGATCCGATGCATCACGAATAATGAGGAAATCTAAAGAAAGATAAATAGGTGATGTAAATAACCTAAAGCAGTGATGGCCTGTGGGTGGCTAAGACTTGCCTGTTCTACTTGGGAGGTCTGAGCTCGATCTTGGGCACACTCCTATGACTTTTCTGAGTTATGTGTGTGTTTAAGCAATTATATATTACTTGCTTTAACAGTGAAGGGAAACATCGTGAAAAACCAGCAAATGTGTGAAATCTGCCAACCCAATGGCCTAGCACTCTCTTCATTCTGAGGAGGAGACCCGATCCAGCAGTGGGCGGTTAGCGAGTTGTTATGATGATGATAAAATATCCTTTATGAATATCACAAAGGAAGAATGAAGAAAAATAAATCTAGCTTCAATATTTTTAATTTTCAAATACCGGTTGCAAAAGTAGACACAAATTGAAACCAACCACCGTATTAAAATACCAAGACAACTATACTATCTGGGCTACTTAAAAATAATCTAACTGGTCAATTAATACGCCCCAATATTTCATCACATGAAGCTCATTGTTTTGAAGCCGTACCGGTTCACAACAAGCATTGTTGTGAACCGGTACGGAATGTCAGTAGGTTGACAGTGAACGACAACGTGATACTGCGGACCTTGAGTGATTATATCTAGACTGGTTGATTTTTAGCTTGTAAGTCACCTGAAATCAATTATGGATTAGAAATTAATAGGCCGTGAGGAGACAGGCTTGGAAAATACAACCCACCATCATTGAATTGTAACTGCGGACTGACAAAAGTTAAAGCAGTAGCACATCATTTGTTGCTAGTTTCTTTGGGGACCTGTATTGTGACTATTAAACTAGAACCGTTATTTGTTTCTTCTACTAACAATATAATATATAATTAGTACCTAGCAAGTTCTATTCAAGAATGTTCTACAATTAATAATGATATAATAAGTACCACAAATAAGACAGATGCCAAAGGAACTGACTTACATGGTCATAGTTAGAATACTTGTACATCAGATGTTCATGATGACGATGATAATGATGATGAAAAATATACTAACTGATTATGCATAAACTGAACTGATTATACAGCGTGATTATATAATACTGAAAGATTGATAGTAATTGATACAATCAATCTTTTAATGGTAGAAGATACTAATTTTGACCTCAGGACATTAGAAAACCGTTGACTACTTTACGATTATAACAGTAACAGTAGCAATTAGAAGATTCTAGCTCAAACATCTTAGTGCCTTACGGAATTTAGTACAGACTGAAGAATATGACGTACCGTATGACCTATAGGTTAATTGGTAACTTAGTCTTATAATGAATAATTAACCAATTCAAAATGCAGAATATTAAATGAGAGAGAATAATTTATATTCCAAGGATGTTCTAGTGGCTCTTAATGAAGAGAATATTATTAATGATGATTGTTTAAGTTTGCTATGTAGGATCTGTTTAAATGTAACCCATTTTTGAAGTTTAAGGGCCCATTCTTTCCTTTCTTCGACCAGAAATCTTGCGGTCCCCTTTTGGATGATTTCGTATCATCATGATGATCGGTATAAGATTCAAAGCTAATAGAGGTTTAATACATTTATCAATTTCTTATATCTGCCAGTTATTTTAAAGCGCAAAAAAAAAACCAAGTTCTGAAACTAGTTTTTAATAATTTTGTATTTTGTTTAATTTAATTTTTATTCTCCTTTTAGTATTTGTGTAATACCTACATACTTTTTTGTTCATGTTGTAAATAATAATCTATTCTAATATTATAACAAGATAAAGTTTATGAGGTCGTAGGAGGTAATCTCTGGATCTACTGAACCTATTTTGAAAATTCTTTTTCTAATAGAAAGCCACGTTAATTGTAAGTGTCATAGGCTATATATTGACTCTAAAAATGAAAAGACATTTTCGTGGTAGTCGGATTTTCAAAGTAAGTCGGAGAAAAAACGATCGAACCAAAACGTTTCATACAAACGCTGCCTTAACTATGTATGGGTAGAGTAGGTGTGAAAAGTTTGGATACACAGCACTGGTTGGCTAGAACCATAAAAGAATGCTTGGTATGGAGATGAGAATTAGAAAATTATTCCACTGATAAAGAGCAACATAATTTCTAATCTATCTCACATTTTATGACTATTATATTAACAAATATAAGATACATTATATATAGGAACTAGTAATAGGAACATATAAGAATTCATAATGCGATAAGTGTAAAACAAGTAACAATTACATTTAAGTCGGTCAATGTAGCCACGTGGTCGTGGTCGGTACTTGCCGCAGTGAACTAGGTTACGCTCACTTTCTATATATCTTGCTAACACTTTTCATATAAATTAACAAATATATTACAAATATACTACCGTATAGTAATGCGTATAAACTTGTATTTTAGATAGGAAGCCTGAGACTTGTGGTCCAGGTGCAGGTTTAAGGACGCCTTTGACTTTATCACTACACTTACTGTGCACTGCAGGATTTCGCTATCTAAAATAATTCCCAGAATTAATAAATCGTGTGATCCATAATGAAGAAATGCTGGGATTACTACTACTAATACTTGCCCTAACATAGACAATAGTTATTGTATACAAACTATTAAATTGTATTTAATTGTGAGACTTCGTTGATACAAGATAATATATATAGCCAATGTAATAAAAACTCAACTTTTTTACATTTTTCTCATTTAATTAATAACGCTATATAAAGTGTCGTTATATAGAGTTTATTTTGTATTTCAAAATATGGAGGATGAAACTTAGTTTTTATATTTATGTCAATTAAACAATTTTAATGTCACTGTGAGATAAATGTTCACGATCTACATTGTAAGTAATGGATTTATAAAATTCAATTGATTGGCTCGATCACTCATCACGACCAATACATATAACTTGGAGATTTATGATGAGAAGGAGGTGGAGAGGGGAAATATTGGAGAACACTAAAAGAGGTAATGATATTAAATAGACTATTGGGTAAACGCAACGCAGATGCTGCTCCTGAACCGATAAATAACTAAACATTATGATTTCTTACAATTACGACAGGAACCTAAGCAGTGCCTTGGACTTGTGACACCAACACTCGCTTCCACTGTCCAGGTGCTCTGTTTAAACCTGAGGTTAAGTTAACCTAAACCTAACTTACGTGCCGACATATATAAATGGATCTGACTCTACAAATTAAAGAGCTATCTGGACTTATGTGTTTAACTCTAAAATTATTACAACTCCCCTCTGCCGCTCTTCCAGCATCTCGTAAGAGGCGAGTAAATCACGAACCTCATTGGTGGTAGAGGATCTGTTTCCCGACTGGCTTACGACCACCAGCATGCGAATCCCTTATTGTCGCATTCCGGTCGAACCGCGTGTGTGCCAGATTTACCCTTCCCCCTCCTATCCCGTTGATATTGCGGTTCTAGTAAACTCTGGGTTCTCGTTCAGGTTCCACTGAAACCGTAGCGTCCTTCTGCTCATCCTCCTTCCTCACTCTATCTTCTTAGTGGCAACGCCGGTGACGGTGACCACTTACCATCAGATGGAAGACCAACTCGTGTGCCTCTTAAGGACTTTAAGGACTCCACATACGATGCAGCCGGAACGCGGCCAAAACACTTGTCGGTCGGATTCGCATGCTGATGGTCAGAATCCAATCGGAGAATAGATCCCCTACCATCAGAGGGTGCTGCCTCTTACGAGATGCTCTTCCAGCGGCAGATCCCCATGCCGCTATACGATAGGTTACATTTTTAGTATATGTGATAAACAAACACATGGACATATTATCTCTATATATAGAATAGTATTAGCATTACAACATCACATATGATTGGTATTGCAAAACGACAGCAATTTGCTTTTGATCAATATCAATTTGTATAATAAAATTCAATGCTGAAATTATTTATACATCTATTGTGTTATTACTGTCTTAGTATATATAAATGAATATATACCTGTCTGATATTAATGGACTAGGACATTATTTAACCGAACACTGTACACTTTGTTATAACTCGACAATAGATGGCGTTGATTTATGAAATTCATGGAGGTTGTATTTTTTCTTCATAATGAATGAAACTTAGTACTTAAGGGTTAAATGCAAATTTTGATAATTACTTGACTGACAGAAAATTCTTACAAAAGATAAACTATGTAGGGTGACCAAAAATGTTACAATTAACAAGATATGGCCACTTCAAATAAAACAAAGCGATCTGTAACAAAAATATCTATTTTACTATTTATATATGTACAAACATACATCTTGCTTTACATATAGTAAAAATGTATCTTTAAAAGTAAGTGGCCAAAATAACAACCAACTCTTAGCAACACCGATTATGAATTACTAAGCGCGGGTAGTTAATTTAATTTTATTTGGTGGTGTGGTGCTAGGCCTCCGTTATCGAAAAGCACGTGAGTAATGTATTTTATTATTATAATATTCGGTAGCGAGGTCGAGTAGTGAAGGTAAGAGCTTGTGCATAGTAGAAGACATTTTTAACCCTGGGCCTCAATCTGCAGGAACTGCTCTATCTCCCATAGTCAAATACATACCTCAGCGAAGAGAAGGTCAGACTAATATAATATATTACATCAGAGTCAGTCATCAGTCAGTCAATCAACTCTACCAACTTCATTTGCTTACAATAGCACTTTAATATAAATAATTCATTAATAATTATTATAGATACTCTCGTTTGTCTGTCTGTCTATTACGACATCGATTGAAGGACCTCTTCTAGCAAGCATATTATATAAAGTTTCAATTTGAATCAAAATTGTAATATTTCGAAGTGGGCATTTTTAAAAGTGGCAACATTTTTATATGACGTCATTAAAAATTTATTATCATTGCTGCATAATAAAAACCTTTTTTTGCATACAATGGTTATCCATTTTAATTACAAAAAAAATTTTACGAAGTGACCAAAAATAAAATACTATTTTTGGTCACTTCATATTGCCGGGAACCAAAAAAAAAATTAACCACTAAGAACGAAACAATGAACAATATAAATAAAATAAATAAATTTCGTCCACTTTATCTATCTTTTTTACCCAGGGGGACCCTATTACTAAGACTCCGTTGTCAGTCTGTCACCAAGCTGTATCTCATGAACCGTGATAGCTAGACACTTGAAATTTTCACAAATGATGTGTTTCTGTTGCCAGCAATAAAAAGAATAAAATAAATATTTAAGGGGGGTTCCCATACAACAAACGTGATTTTTTTGCCAAATATTTGTACGAAACCCTTCGTGCGCGAGTCCGACTTACACTTGGCCGGTAATTATCTTCATTAAAATAACCCTAAATTTTGCAGTTTTATGAATTGAAAAAAATGTTTTTTTTTTTAATTTAATTTGAATAATATAATTTTAAATTATATTTAGTTATTTATTAGTGACTTCTATTATTTCTTGTCGGTTTTAGGGTTCCATACTTTAAAAGGAAAAAAGGAACCCTTATAGGATCACTTCGTTCAATTGATTGTAACTATAAGTTTTACATAGAAAGGCGTTTAATTAAATATTATCAAATTTTGATTTTCGTTTGCGGGTGATATTATGACCCGCAAACGAAAATCAAAATTTGATAATATTTGTCCTTTAATTGAAATTGTTATTAGATTTTCTGTGCTTAACATACAGACAGATAGTTTATATGTATATATTCGAATACACAATAGTTGCGATATTAGCGTTGAATGGGGGCGTACATATATTCATGTAGTAAATGCTAACTTTTTGTATAATGTTACTGTTAAACTATAAATATGGCAACACTGTTGATAACTTTGCATTTACAAGTAATCTATCAAGTGTACGGTTTTTCATACATAATAACAAGTCGAGCAGACAGTGAGTCTCTTGAACAAGTCAAGGACGTCCTGCAACCTGCTCCTGGGTCTCATACCCCAGGTTCCTCGACTTTCTGTTTAAATACATATTTATACGCTTTCTGCTTTAGTTTCACTTTAATAATCCATTCCTTTATTACGTAAGACTATTTTCGCTAGTTTTTGACACCCTATGTATTATAAGAAAAAATAAGAATAGGCTAACCCCCTCCCCCCTATTTAATATTTATTACGTAAGAATCCAAAAGAAAAAATGAATGTTGCCCGCGCTTTTTCAAAGAATAATTTTAACTTTGAGCATTTGTAATCTTACGTAAGAACTATCGAGACTCTCTCCCACCTCTTTATAAGAAAAAATAAGACATGCCCCCCCCCCTCCCCCCTAAATCGTCTTAAATAATGAATGAATGGCCTCTT
Source organism: Limenitis camilla (assembly GCA_905147385.1). NCBI lineage: Eukaryota > Metazoa > Arthropoda > Insecta > Lepidoptera > Nymphalidae > Limenitis > Limenitis camilla. Next base: position 11,440,606 of record LR990247.1, read on the forward strand.
AGTTGTACCAATATAAAAAATTCAGATGTCGAATATTCTTGACTTTGCTAAACATGTCTTATTCGTTCTAGAAGTCGCTCCATCCGTTTTTTGATGATATTTTTGAACTTAAGTAGTTTTTTATGAAGAAATCGCATTAATATTTTTTTTAGTAATTTCAAAGATGTGTGATGTCATTTTTACCCGTGAGGGAACGGGTTAGTATACTATTCCTCTCTGCTGCTAGGAGAGCATCTCGTAAGAGTCGAGTAACCCAGCACCCTCTTGATGATTGGGGATCTGTTCCCCGACTAACTTGCAACCACCTTACCAGCAGACTTACCCCCTCTCTCTCCTTGCTCAGGGTCCATTGAAACCACAGCATTTTTTTCCTCACTCCTCCTCCCCACTCTATCTTCGAGGATGCAACGCATCTAGCTAAAGAAACACACACATTATTATTTTGTTATACATATAATAACGAAATGGTTATTATATCTCTGTTAGTGTAACATTACCAGACATTACAAAAAGTGTCCGATTTCACAGTTTGTGCGCGTCATAGCATTTAACTCACAATTACGTACCATTGTCTCTTGTAGAAAGGGCGAAGTGAAAGTTGCTTTGTATTGTTAGCTATATCTCATCACTGTGATATCATATTGCAATGTAAACTATAACATTTTAAAGCTTGGTTTATAGGCTATAGACAGGTGAAAACCGCATCGAAACGTGTGCAGTAGTTTAGGTATAATTAAGAAATGTACGTAACAGTAAATGATAAATTTATGTTTTATTTTGAATAAGTCTTGCTGAAGTCTATAAGACTGCGTTTCCATCAGAGATAAGCGAGGATGTGTAGAAAGTATTTGACATACGAGCGAGGCTATATAAATAAAAATGATTCTATTGGTTCTTAACAGACACGTCTCTCGCTACAAATACACACATCTCTGGTAGAAACGCAGTCTGAAGATTTTTCAACCTTCTTCAATTTTTTTATAATGGTTTTGTGTTTTTTTTTCAGATACATAAACTGGATCTAAATCACTAACACAAGGTATTTACTTTTACCTACACTGTTTGACTTCGATATAAAACTTCATTTAGCTTTTGATAATATCAATATCTATTGATATCTATGAAACTACTCGTCAAACTGCCGCAAAACTATCAGAATAAATTTATTGATTTGTAACAGGTATCCTCAACAACTAGTTTTACAAGTAATTTCAAGGTCTTTAAATCTATACCGAGATCTCAAGCCCCAGGCATTGCACAGTCTATCCAAAGTCTATCTAGCAGACCCACTCTCGCTTCACTGAGGTGCTCAAACTAGCGTTCGTATCAAACGTTTTCTTTCGATCGTTTTATCTCACACTCACAAATAATGTGGTTTTCTATTGGTAAAAGAATTTTCAAAATCGGTTCAGTAGAGCCAGAGATTACCCCCTACAACCACACAAACTACCTCTTTATAATTTGAGTATAGATTAGATTAGGTAATACTTGATCCCGTTAAATAATTAAATACTTGACATGTAATTTCCTTTCTAAACTGCTAAGGTTCATTGGTTTGACATTTCTCACTTTTTTGTAACTGTCAATTTGACAGGTGGCCAGACACCTTGACACCAATTGAATTTAAACTAGTTTTGTGTGTTTATTGAATGTTACAGAATGTATGAACGTTATATACCAGTAGCTACATAAATATACAAGCTTTAGAGACGAAGGGATAGAAAACCAATAAAATCGCACCCTGAGCGCCAATAATTAGTACGCCATCTTGTCCCACCCGCCATTTTGGATTTAGAATTGTGTGACTTAGCTAACCATATATTGTCATCCAATATAACGTTTCCTTTAATTAGCGAAAATCTTAAAAAAGCTATTGAGCTTATTATAACATGCTAGTCGACCCCCCCCCCTCCCTCCCCTCTGCTTCCCTCTGGTGCAATTACAACGTTTATTTACTAACGGATTAATTTTCAACATCAACATAATTTGATGACACAAACGATCACACAGCTCTACATGCACTTTATCCCCTATTTCAACCCCTATGAGGTTATTTATCGCAAAAAAAGTAGCCTATATCCTTTTGTAAGCTCTGTTCTATCTCTGAACCAAATTTCATCAAAATAGATTCAATGGTTTAAGCCTGAAAGCATAACAGACAGACAAGAGTTACTTTTCCATTTATAATATTAGTTGAGATTACGTAAAGCAATGACGTACGAGTTAATGAGAGTTGATTGTGACATTAGAAGTATAAACTGGTGCGTATTACAATCGGTTTATAGGTTATGCTTCATGTCGAATTGGTTCCGTGGTGTCCCGTTGAACAGTGATGTACCGTCCGCAAACAAAGCTTCTTCATATTCATATCAGCATACTCTTTTATTTCATACCCATATTATGAATGTGCTTAAAACTAAGTCAGCCATCTTGGATGGTACGCCATATTGCATTTGGAGTATTCTTCTGAACAAATTCCTTCATTTGATACCCATATCTCAATATCATGAAATAACTAGTCCGCCATCTTGGATGGTACGCCATATTGAATTTGGAGTATTCTTCTCAACAAATTCCTTCATTTGATACCCATATCTCAATATCATGAAATAACTAGTCTGCCATCTTGGATGGTACGCCATATTGAATTTGGAGTATTCTTCTCAGCAAATCCCTTCATTTGATACCCATATCTAAATATTATAAAATAACTAGTCCGCCATCTTGGATGGTACGCCATATTGCATTTGGAGTATTCTTCTCAGCAAATTCCTTCATTTGATACCCATATCTCAATATCATGAAATAACTAGTCCGCCATCTTGGATGGTACGCCATATTGAATTTGGAGTATTCTTCTCAACAAATTCCTTCATTTGATACCCATATCTCAATATCATGAAATAACTAGTCTGCCATCTTGGATGGTACGCCATATTGAATTTGGAGTATTCTTCTCAACAAATTCCTTCATTTGATACCCATATCTCAATATCATGAAATAACTAGTCCGCCATCTTGAATGGTACGCCATATTGAATTTGGAGTATTCTTCTCAACAAATTCCTTCATTTGATACCCATATCTCAATATCATGAAATAACTAGTCTGCCATCTTGGATGGTATGCCATATTGAATTTGGAGTATTCTTCTCAGCAAATCCCTTCATTTGATACCCATATCTAAATATTATAAAATAACTAGTCCGCCATCTTGGATGGTACGCCATATTGCATTTGGAGTATTCTTCTCAGCAAATTCCTTCATTTGATACCCATATCTCAATATCATGAAATAACTAGTCTGCCATCTTGAATGGTACGCCATATTGAATTTGGAGTATTCTTCTCAACAAATTCCTTCATTTGATACCCATATCTCAATATCATGAAATAACTAGTCTGCCATCTTGGATGGTACGCCATATTGCATTTGGTGTATTCTTCTCAGCAAATTCCTTCATTTGATACCCATATCTCAATATCATGAAATAACTAGTCTGCCATCTTGGATGGTACGCCATATTGCATTTGGTGTATTCTTCTCAACAAATTCCTTCATTTGATACTCATATCTTAAGATCATAAATCAATTAGTCTGCCATCTTGGATGGTACGCCATATTGCATTTGGAGTATACTTCTCAACAAATTCCTTCATTTGATGCCCATATCTAAATATTATAAAATAACTAGTCCGCCATCTTGGATGGTACGCCATATTGCATTTGGAGTATTCTTCTCAGCAAATTCCTTCATTTGATACCCATATCTCAATATCATGAAATAACTAGTCTGCCATCTTGGATGGTACGCCATATTGCATTTGGTGTATTCTTCTCAGCAAATTCCTTCATTTGATACCCATATCTCAATATCATGAAATAACTAGTCCGCCATCTTGGATGGTACGCCATATTGCATTTGGTGTATTCTTCTCAACAAATTCCTTCATTTGATGCCCATATCTAAATTTCATAAAATAACTAGTCCGCCATATTGGGACCTAAAGTGTCTTATTTTTTTGAAAATATAATGAAGGCAGTGTTGACTGAAATATGAGCGATGCCCGGGGCTTGAGACTCAGCTGATTACCTAAAGATCTTGATAACTAAAATTTAAGCAATCCAACAACAGATTAAAGGTGTTCCCAAATTACCAAATTATCAACAGTGTTGCTAGCATGGGCTTCGCATGGGCCAAAAAGAGAATAGCAAGCGTATTCAGTGAAAGCTCCCAGGCGACTTGAGTTTATTTTAATCAATTTACATAAAAAATTGATGAATGATAAATCTCATGTTAAGTAGTTTTAGTTTAATTACACAAAATAGTTTATTTTAATTACACTTTTTACAAAATATTTTTGACTCGTCAAAATCAGTCAGTCAGTCAGTTTTTCTGAAGCTACCACCAGCTCGGAAAGCGGTCTTCTAATGAGAAGAATTGACAACAAACTCAACAGTTGCTCTTTTCAAAACGCCATTGTTTACATCAGTCTGTGTATGTTCTGTTACAAAGGTATAATTATTCGCTTTTATAAACTCTATCCTTCACTGTTCAAGAAGAGTAAGTTCTATATAATACGTGACGTGATTTTTTTTAGTCTTTGATTTTCACAAAAATTGAATATTTCTACGTCAACTGATTCTAATTGAAATATTGTGACACTGATATATAATGTACCTGTCTAGCCGACCTGCGCGACTTCGTTCGCGTGTTGCTCCGCTCCTATGGGTCGTAGCGAGATGTTAAATAGCCTAAGTTACTCCTTGTTACATCAGCTATCTGCCAGTGAAAATCCCGTCGGTTCAGCCATTGCAGAGATTAGCCGGAAATAACAGCAGACAGATAGACAGAAATTGGTGGTTATTTTAATATTACACACAGACACTTCAATTTTATTTATGGGTATATGACTATATTTGTAGCATAGTAACATACACTTTAAACTAGAGACGAACAGTGCTTGAGACCCCAAGAGGAGAATTAAAGAGCTCTTTTATTATATAAACTTTTGCCTCCAAAGTTAATTTATATTTCACTATGATAACTCAATTGCTTGTCAAACTACCAGATCTTTCTCTAACGATAGATCTTGAATATTATAGAGTAAGTAAGAGTATTTTTAAAATGTAAAAAATGAATTACTAAAAAATCAAATAGCGTTGCTAGCGGACAGAAATATATAAATACACTTGATTTTCTGCGTCAACTGATTTCTGACACTCGTAGAAAACATCTTGCTGAATGACGCAGGGCATTTAAGAAATATAAAGCCTTTTTTCTTCAATAGTATCTCGATATTCTTTTCGACCTCGTGCTAATTTTAGGAATGAAAATGTGTCAAAGCTTTTGACATGATTTCGATAAAAAAGAAAATGCACATTCAGATGTTATTGTCGTTTATAACACGAACGGAATATAGAGTCAAGTATGTTAAAGAGGGAGATAATTTTTATATTCGTTACTAAATAATGAAATACTGATATTGATATAACTTTTTTGTCTCCCTTTCTCCGAAACTTGTATTCAATGGAAATTTATGGTTAAATAAGTGAAACCATATTTTTTTTGGTTCCAAATTCCAACCACAAATTGGTACTTATTATGAATCTAAACCATATTCCCAAAGTGAAATCAGAAACTTATTTAAAATATTCGAAAAATTATCAGTATTTTCAGAAAATTATTTCTTGTATCTGCTAGAATGTAGTACATTAGAAAAATATCCTAATTTTAGGGGAATTCTAAATTCTTCAAAACACAAAATAAAAAAAAACTTTCAGTACTTTCAGAAACTCTAAAATTTTCTAGATTTACTGATCCTTTCATGATTTATTGAATCGGGCTTTATATATAACCTATTAAAAAATATTTTACGACCCATAGGAGTACAACTAGTCTCAATATCTATAAGCTTTACGAAAGGCTTATTATCTCTTTCTGTTCTGTATAATAAAATGAGACAAAAGATGTAGGCAGGCGACGCGACGTGTACCGATGAGATAATGTATAGAGTTCGAAGCTTGTGTCGGTTATGACAGATCACGCTATTATGGGCCACTAAAATGTGGCCAATACTAATATAAATATACAGTGCCTGGGGATTGCGACCCAGAAACACGTTGCTAAGACCGCTTCAATAAGAATAATCTTAAATCTCTACACTGCTCGATCTTCAATACACGTTACACTACACTTGACTATGATAGTTATTATTCACTTCACATAATTACCTGTCAAACTGCCGCTGAACTATAGGGATTGAGCTTATAAGTTTTAGAGCCTTGCCATATCAAGGTTGAATAAAAATAAAAAACTAAATACTATGTCTATCTTAGTTGAGTTCCACTGATATAAATAGCTCTCCCAGAAATATCAGTGCAGTGGAGAAAGTTAACTAATTGGTCATACTGAAGAAAATAAACAGCTATACTTAAACATTTCCTATCTCTATTTATTACTAGTAGCAATATAAAATTGTTTATTTTATATAATTAATAATACTGCAGTGACATTAAGCTATTACATACAAACATTCATATACTATATTATCTTAATTATTACTTTATTTGTAAATTATAGCATGGGAAGTAGTTTTTTAGAAATTTGGCTATTTAAATATTAAATCAAAATCTGGTTTCTAAAACACGTTTGTAATTTATCATTGCACTCACTTTACATTGGAATATATTATTATTTTTACTAGTTTAAATGTCACAAAAAATGTTTACACATATACATACAGAGCAACATAAAAAAAGGAAACTAGTAAACATAAAAATTTGATCAGTGTTTCCAGAAATTGATTCAGTGAGACTACTCAAAGTTAAATAAAAAAATAAACTAATTGGTTTATACTAAAGATATAGAAGAAGAAAAAAGACTACAACGACTCCAGGTTTCAAAACCAGTGTTGCCAGTGTGCAAGTAATTGATGAAAATAAATATATAATTTTAATAGCGGATTTTTTTATGGAATATCTCTAACGTGTGATTACGCTGTACCGTGACTCGCACATTATTGAAATTTTTACACATTATATTTGAGGAAATTACGTTTCTACGTGATTTTGTTGGTGGGTGTATCTCAAAAAATAACCCCAAAAAATACCCGCAAAATTTTCCAAATATTTTTTTCTACCTTACAGTTCCTGGAAAAGTTTGGATAAAAATACGCGATATTAATCTAATTAATACCTATTATATTTCATTAAGATAATTTAAATATGTATGATAATTTCATAAATAATCATGAAGTTTTTAGTTTTCAACCCCTATATAATAAATTGGTTTAAAAAACCTATGAGACCGAACCACCGTCCGACCCTTAACCGAAACCGAGACCATTTGGTTTATTAAGGATTTTTTACAGAGAAGACTAAGATTAAATAGGGTAATTTCATTTAGAGTGATTTGGTCCACAGGGTAGGACGTCACCAGGTGACCCTCACCTGGTGACGTGAGTCCAGATTAGTCCACACGAATTATATTACTGTGTGGTTCAGAGGGTTATGACAGTTCTACCATTGCCACGACCCTCGTGATTTTTTGAAAACATCAAATATAGTCGGGTAAAAATAGGGTAAATTGGTAAAACATATCATCCACTCAAGCCTCCTCCAGCTCTTTCCAGTCTACTCTTATCTGGGTCGTTCTGTACCTTAGTGGACCGGCAATCTTTTTGGTGTCATAAGACCACCGTTTTCTTTGCCTTCCTCTTTCTCTCTTTGTCTGGAATCTAGAGGTCCTTTCTGTTATAGTTTTTGTCCATCTATTGCTGTTTTCTTGTATCATGTGGCCAACCCACCACCATTTGAAATTTCTGGTGTGTCTAATGTCTACGGCACTTTTCCTATCATTTTTTGTGTAACCCAAAATACACCTCTCCAGAAATAATGCAAGAAAAGCGTCATTTTAGTACCGCAAAGTAAAATTATCTGAACCAAAGATATATTATGCAGTGTTGTATGGAAGTGGAGATTTATGGTTCACTCTCAGTAACCATGGCAACCTGAATAAATTAACCTGATTGATTGTTTACGATTTTTATCACGCCATAGTTACCATTGTTGTTTATGGTAAAAAGAAGACTTTGTTAACGGTAAAATTATCATTCAATATTTTTTTTTAATTGTGTAAGAAATTACTTTTTAATCACATCCACGTTTGTTTTACTATAGCTATCACATTAGTTTCATTTCTCTCTCTTTCTCTCTCTATATATGTATAAGCTCTCACGAACTCTATTATATTATAATTCTTATTCAATGTTTACCAATTTATCTCGCTTTTACATTTCTTATCACTTTCACTCACAACAAAAATTCTCAAACATTAAATAACGGTTTCATTTTTAAAAAAAATTGAGAATGTGTAAAAACTATCACGTCTATATGTCACTGTCAGACTTTTATAACTACTCATTTGCTCTCCTTCTCTATCTACTCTTCTTAAAAAGCGCATACAATATTTTTATTATAAATTTCTCTCACTCTTTCTCCCACAATTCGAATCTTTATTAAAGCTCTAAATCCCGAAGCTGGAAGTTAAATTTTAAAAACATATATTACAAACATCTTCAGTCTCTTTCTCATCTTCACTCTCATACACATACTCCTCTCCTTATGTTCTATGTGCTCCTTGTAATTCGGAAATAGAACCCCTATTTCCAAATTATTTTGATTATTTTGATTCTAAAACATATCTATTACATTCTCTCTCTTCGCTTTGTAATACTTCTCTCGCAAACTTCTAGAAGTTATCTGAAAGTAATTACGACTAAATAAAAAAATATTTTATGTACGGAATAACATAAATGTCAGTTCTTTTGTATGTGTTTTTTGAGAAAACCTGCTGTGAGCAGTAAAATATTATATTCAGTTGTCAATCTTTTTTTTTTAAATGTCAAACTTGATATGATTTTGAGTGCGGATGCTTCACTTTTTATAGATTTTGAGTGAAAATATGACAAACTTGATGTGATGAAATGTGATGTGATGTTGGTCATGAACATGTTAAAGTTGTCATTTTCATTGCAGACTCTTCAAACATAAGTGTGATATTGAGTGTAGAATCAAAAACGTTCAAATGTAATGTCCAATTTAGTAAAATAAACTTGACCCGATTTTGAGTGATGGAATGTCAGACTTTTAATAATGTTTTGAGTGCAAGTTCGCCAAATTGATGTTATTTAAAAAGTAAAAATTAAAAAGATTTTAGGTGCAGACATGTCATATGTAATATTAAGAGCAGATATATTGAGAGATTGTTGTTTCAGATACGTTAAATTTATAACATGTGATTTTGAGTGTAGACACTTCATACGTGATTTGATTTTGAGTATAATATATCAAACTTGCTGCTGTTAATCAGAGAACTGAGAGTGAGCTTGAATAGTTAAGGTGACCGCATACTCATTTGTTTAACTTGTATTCTTAAGGCATTTATTTAATGATAAAAAATAAAGCCTATGTCTATGTAATGTATGTATTCTTAAGTATAACCTACGTTTCTTAAGTTACTTTCAAAATTGTAATAGAAGTTATATAGCTAATAGAAGCGAGGGCAAGTAAATGGAGTAACAGTAAGTGAAAACGTTTGTTACACAAATATCTTAAATGTTGGTCATTTCAATACACCAGTTAGACGAGTATTGTTTATAAAGAATGCTGACTAACTGGATACAGATCTACTGTTTTACTAAACACAATTAAACTGACAACGCCCTCGCTTCCCTCAGATATATCAAGTTATTAAGCAATAAATAAAGTAAATCCTGGACGAATAATACTTGGACTTGACGCCTTGAATCATGAGAAATATCATTTTTTAATTATTTTTCTGTCTACTATGATCTAAAAGAAAGAAGTAGTATTTTTGAGTAATCAAGAGTCTTGCTTAAAGATCTTTTTTCCAAAAATGACGTCATAATACCCACCAATTTACTTTATCCTAATAAAGGATGTACAATATCCATCTAAAAGATAAATATTTAACACTCTTTAATGCAAAAACTAGTGAACGAATTTTGATGAAACTTTACAATAAAATAGCTTTTATAATGGAATATTTTATAAGATACTTTTTATTCATGTAAATAGCTCAGTTTTTTGCTATTGAAAACACAGTTAGCTCGTTGGTGTTAAAAACTGTGTGTGTTTAAAGTCTCGTTTGAATAGTAACCTAAGCGAAGAGAGGGCAGATCTCTAGTTATATAAAAGTACAAATAAAGACAAATTGAATTATATTGATTAACAGTGAACAGAATAGCTGTTAGTTGTTAGCTGTTACGATAACAAGCGTGAAGCACTTTCATCATCGCTCAGATTGAAGTTAGATGAAATCGAGTGGACGCGAGGAATTGGGGCACTGCTCAATTAACAGACAGAACAGACGAATGAACTTATAATATATAACAATATAATATGTAGCTTAGAAATTAAATATATTGGGTTCAGAGTGCAATCAATTTTTTTTCATATTTTGGGTGTGCGCTAAAATAATTAGTCTGCCATCTTTGGCTGTTAACCATCTTGTGTTTATACTAAAATATATTTTTTTCGTAGTTTCCCAGAAAATCCTATCATTTGGTACCCATATTTTGGGTGTGTACGAAGAATAGTAACTATTCCGCCATCTAGGTCTGGTCGCCATCTTGGGTTCAGAGTGCAATCATTTTATTTTTCGTATTCTCCTCAGAAAATCTTTTGATTTAATACCCATATGGGTGTGCACGAAAAATAACTAGTCCGCCAACTTTTTCTGTCCGCCATGTTGGGTTTATACTGAAATATTTTTTTATTTCGTATTTTGCTCAAAATATCTTTTCAATTTATACCCATATTTTGGGTGTGCAAGAAAAATAATTATCCCGCCATCTTGATTATAGAGTACAACTATATTATTTTTCGTTTTTATCTTTAGAAGCCCTTTCATTTGATACCCATATTTAAGTGTGCACGAAAAATAATTACTCCTCCACCTTGGGCTGTGCGCCATCTTGGGTTTAGATGGAAATAATTTTTTTTATATTTTTCTAAGAAAATCCTTTCATTTTATACCCATATCATTAGCGTGCACAAAAACTAACTAATCCGCCCACTTAGCTTATCATGCATTGCTGCATTGAAATGTTTATTTCATCTCAATTCAGTTGCATGACTTGACCCTACTCTTGGGTTACGATCCCCAGGTTTTTATTGATTTTCTATAAAAATGGGTGTTTATACATTTTATAATAGTAGCAGAGCGTAGTGTTAGCTGATGACATCTTCTTATATATTAAAATCTCGTGTCAGAGTGTTTGTTATTGAATTCCTCTGAAATGGCTTGACCGATTATTATTTTTTTTTTTGTGTATATTTGTCAGGTCTGAGAATAGGTCGTAGGCTACTTTTCATCCATTTGGGTGATAAGGGTGGCCCTCCAGAAATTAATATATGTCAGCGCAAAAGTTAGGCTTAGGTTAGTCGAACCTTAGGTTTAAACAGATAACCCGGACAGCGTAGGCGAGTGTTTTAATTGAATGGAAATATTCTTGGTCACAATTCCATGGCACTGCTTGGGTTCCTGTCGTAATTGTAATTCGGTTATTTATCGATTCAGTAGCAGTACCTACGTTCCGTTTACTTAATAGTCCATTCAATATCACATCCCTCTCAACTTTTTCAATATATTCCCCCTTCTCCTTCTATTTTTCCGAGTTATATATAGTAATACAACGTTTGCCGGGACAGCTAGTTGTTTAATATCTTAATTTTATTTGTATTAAAATAAAGCCTTGAGACTTCCTCATAAAACTAATATTTAATTAATGCAAGTGTCTCATCATTCGAGACGGATGTTGTTGAATATTATATTTTAATATGAATGAGATTATTATTAGATTTGAGTATCCTCGACATCTTTCTGAGGTGTTTCACTGACCAGTCCTCGCTTCACTATGCCAATACATTATTTTTTTTAAATTATAAATGCGAAATTAACTCTATCTATCTGTTATGCTTTCACGCCTAAACCACTTAATTCATTTTAATTAAATTTGATATAGAGATAGACTAGAACTTGGAAAAGGATGTAGACTACCTTTTATAGTGAAAAAAGATTTGAAAGGGTTAAAATAATGAAGTGCATGTCGAGCTTTGAGACCGTTTAAGTTTTAACATTCAATAAATGTGCTTTGTAACTGTCTTACACACGTGTGTTTAACTTCTAAGTTAGTTTGTATATTTAGAAAGAACAGTTCGAGGTCAATTATTCCCGCAAAATGACTTGTTTGATGACTCTCAAAATAATGCTACTGTGTTTAAGTATCTTCACTAAGACTTCAAAGGTCAGTAAGGAAAATAATATCACCTTCCTGTCATCCGAAATCTTTGCTGAATGAATTTTAACCGATAGCTCTCACCAGTTATTTCTGTGCTGACAGGTTATAAGTTAGTTTCCTAACTAAATTTGCAATTTGGAAAAAAAAACCATTTATGATTAACTAAAAAAATATTCAATCCTAAAAAATTCGAATATTATATTGATTATATCGATTTTGAAAACCATTAGGTATCTAAGCTTACAATCAGTCTGTCCCTTAAATTATGCTTTGTCTGTATAACAGTATTGAATAATTGCAATTTTTGCAATAATGACTAAGAATAGTTGAGTCTGAGTGAGGCACGAGTCGAGTTGTAGTATTGTGCAAGATAACATCTGTTATTAGCGGTGTCCGTGTAAAAGAGTCATTGACCATAGATCCTTATCTGTGAACTGACTGGTATGCTACTATGAATCACTCTTTACTACATGCTCTAACGTTAACCTAATAAATTTAACTATCCAATTTTTTAAATTAAATATTATATTTTAGGAATTACAATTATATATCTACTCGTACGCCTGTATAGGTTTGACTTTGAATGCGAATTAAACCACTGTTAGGCGAGAGGAGTGCGTCACACGCGATTGGTTCTTATGCAACATTTCAGTTCCCGCGCGCCTGCTACGTCACGGATGGAACGCAGCAAGCTCACAATGCGCAATCCTTTCCCACGCCTAAAGTTTGCTGCCGGCTACTACACCAATATTTAATTTATCTTTTGCTAAGTATATGGGAGCTATACTGTGCGGTAACACTCAACGACAACATTAACATATAAACTAAATTGAAACTGAGCAGTGCCTGGGGCTTGAGATCCAGGAGCAGGTTTCTTCCACCGCTTGGCTTTGCTACCAAATCCTCCTCCTCGCGTCGTGCTCCTCATTACTGAGGGTGGTGATTCCCCTTGCAGGAAGTGATTTTTTCTTTTATAATCGTCCTCCATCTCTGTCCGTCCTTGGCGTTGTGAAGTGCCTCGTGCAGATTTGAGTCTAAGGCTGTCCGTAAAACAGGAGGGGTAAAAACGAAAAGGGTTGCCGATTTTGAAGGTTTTAATTCCCTAGTTTTTTTTTAAATAAAAAAAATGTTACGTAACGCGTTGTTTAAATGATCCCCCTCCCGCCGTAACGCACCGTAACGTTTTACAAGACCCCCCCCCCACACCCAAATTGCGTTACGTGTTACGTAATACTTGAATGCTCCCTAAATTAAAAATAAGCATCACCATTTTTGTCAAAAGAGTAACAGCGTTTTCTTAAATGTATATTAAAATCAGACACTCCACATCTTCGTTGCTAACTTTTACGTACTCGCTATCGAGTGTAGATTTCGTAACTAAACTAAAATAGTAAAGGCTGTGTATGAACAGTTCACACTGGGATGAGATGATAAAAAATATCATAGTTAGTATTGTATTTTGACTATTGATCTTATTCCTGATATGAATAAACTATGACATTTGAATGTTCAAATGTATAATATAAACTTTAACCGGTCTGTAGTTATGGACCACATATAAATGGACGATTTAGGACTCTGTCTCTGGTCGAGCTGCATGTAGGCTGCAGTGGACTGAGAGTCCTTTAAAACTGTAGCATTCTTCTCTTCGTCCTTCTTCCTCAATCTATCTCTGAGGACAGGTGGACCGTCTGCTCATCTGCCCCTTAAAAGCCTTAAAAATATTTATAGTAGTATGCAACTATGTAAACGGAGTCGTGCATACAAAATGTGAACGGAATACAAATTATATAACAAATCAAAAGGTCATCTATAATGACCGAACATTATCTTAGACATGTCTCTAACATCGATAAGCGCAAAGGTTTCAATTAACACTCATTTTGTAATTATCTAAGTCCGCGTTGCCATGGTTACGTGTGTAACCCTAAATAGCGAACGTTACTCAGAAACCATGATAACTACCCGCAACTATGAATAATATATCTCTCATCGTCAAGGCAGCGTTCGTAAGAAACGTTTTCGTTCGACCGTTTGTTCTCCGACTTACTGCAGCAAATATGACTACAGCGGAAAAGTCTTTTAATTTTTCGGGTTAATATACAGCCTAAGACATTCACAAATAATGTGGCTTTCTATTGGTAAAATAATTTTCAAAATCGGTTCAGCAAATCCAGAGATTTACCCCCTACAACCTCTCAAACTCACAAAAATTACTTCTTTATAATATTAGTATAGATCATTTACGAAGTTTTAGATATAAATAAAGTAAATAAATTAAAACCTGTGTGTCTAAAGTCTGGGGCTTGAGACCCAGGAGCTCTTTCATAATATATTAACTCTCACCTCCACCACTCGACCTCGCTAACGACAATAGATAATAAAGTAAACTTACGTGGACCTCGAAAAGGGTGAACTTAATCACGACACTATAATACTAACTTCCATGTTCACTGCACGAAAACACCAGAGAGACTGAGTCTATCTATCGCACTAAAGGTTATATATTGTCTTCACGTCGGTACACTTGAAATAATATAAAATGATCTACCCGCTACTACTACTTTATAAACAGTGTTGCTAATATTATTATCTTTGAAAAAGTTCCTTTTCAGTATTATATAAATAATTGGTTTCTAAAAAGTCCCGCAGTTCCTGAGTTATGAAACCCAGGTGATTGTGACTTTCTGATTAAATATTAAACTAATCCAATAACAATTATGATTTACGTGATCCTCAATGATTCCTACACTTTAATATAATATTTAGAAAATAAATTTTTAGATGAACTGATAGAAAAAAAAGTTGATGCACATGATGATATTATATAACATTGTCACACTCCTATTATGGCAACACCATAATACAGTTTATTTATTTAACTAATTAAAACCCACTCACTAATTACACAGTAGGAACATAATTAGCCACGTGCTGGGATACAAGCAAATGTATCTCTTATGTCCTTTAATTAGGACATAACCACGAGAACTTAGAAAGTGTACTAACGACCTACTTATATAAACTTTGTTTAGCTCGTGTTCGTTTATGTCTATTGTATATTTATGTTTGTTCTTTATTATGACATTAAAAAAAAATGTTATAAAATGCGATGCTTCTCAATTAAAAAAAAGAAACTTTATTATGAGTTATGCGAATTATATTATTTAACGTCGAAATAAAGAAGATAAAACATTTAAAAAAAAAAAATTGAACCGACTTCAAACTGTAAGAAATGCACTAATTAACTAAAAGAAATAATTAGCTTATTTATTAACCTACCTTTATTAGGACAATAATATACAATAATTGATATTTTTGAAAAAAATGGGGCCAATCTGTAAGCATATCCTACCAAATACAAAAAGAAATTTTCAATTCGGTTCATAAATGCCGGAGTTTTGAGGTAACAAACATAAAAAAAAATACAACCGAATTGATAACCTCTTTTTTTTGAAGTCGGTTGATAAATTATAGCATCATGAAATAATAATTTCATTATAGAACATATTAACATGACCTAGCTTCTTTGAGGTAAGATAGAGTTTTTTGTGTCAAAAATCTAAAAAAGTAAAAATATTTGGTCAGAAAATAAAAAATCAAAGATGTACAAATAATAGGTGTTGTTTTCGAATAGTACGAAGAACAATAAATACAAACATTTAATGATGTCAATAAAAAGATATCATGTAGCGCACAAAAAACGCGGCCATGTACTAAAAAAGGCCGTATATTTAAAAAACAAACTCTTTATAGTTTATTTAGCAAATATCTATAAAAGTATCTTTGTTATTGACATCAAGTTACACGTAGGTGTGACATTAAAATCTATTTCCTGGTACAACTTTACTTTCAAGTCAAAGGCCAATAAGATTCACCACTTAAAAAATTACGATCTAAAAGAAAGTCTATAAAATCAACATAAAGTGTTACGGAGATAACGGGGTCAAGTTAAACCATCAATCGATGTGACAAAGACGCCTCTGTGCTATTTTTAACTGCCTTTAAAAGAACAAGGTGTTTACTTTTGTATGCTTTTATTTATGAACTTATTAAGAAGATTTAAGCGTCAGTAGCTCAGAGTTTCAGGCATTAGAACGGTAAGTTGTGGGTTCAAATCCCAGTCATTGGTCTACTGACGACTCACTTAGAGAATCACGTAGAATAGTATACTAACCTTCTTTTATGGACAACAGAACTGGGCTCAGAGAAAAATAAAAGCACAAAAACTATAATTTATAGGGATAAAAGTTTAGCTTGTCAGTTCAGGTTAGTGAAGCCTCTGCTTTTAAGAAGTTAGAAGAAAAAATTGACATTACTCAGTCGATAAAATACTTATGACATAATATATCAATTGGTATATATACGAATGTTTTAAGATTTAAAAAAAAAAATAGAATTTTAATTCCTCAGTTAAGTTAAACTCTTAGGGTCAAAACAATAACTTATTTAATTATCTTACATAACTTTAAAAGTATGATTATTTTATTTTAGAAAGTGAAATATGACAATTTCAAAGAAACCAGCTAATGAACAGACAAACAAATCATTAAAGCATAACAAAGACATTATGACCTATATTTAGTACAATGTGTGGGGGCGTTAGAAAGCTTAGTTACTCAATTCACTCTCAGCTTCCGTATACAATGAGCGACGAAACATCCTAAAATATTGGACAAATCTAAAATATACTCTATGGTACAGACATAAAGGTTATTTTAGTATGACATTAGTGATTTGCAACCCCCATTTGTAATAACAAGCTTTTAACGTGCTATTACTTTGTTTGTTTAGGTTTGCATTACACCCTTTTAAACTATGAAGGTAAAAAACCATTAGGGCTTTTGTAGACCTTGTGTAGGCGTAACCTTAAGTAAGTAAACAGGATCTAGGCAGTGGAGGTGATTATTCACGTATGTGGTAGAGAGTTGCCTTAAACCTGAACTCTTGGTCTCAAGTCCAAGACGCTACTTGGGTTCCTGTCAGAATAGTAAGAGATCCTATATATTGTTAATTAAAAGTTGTAGTTGTAGTCTATACGCAGACTAACTATGTGACGGCTTGACTAAAATATCCCTCTGGGGGTAATACTTTAGACTCAGAGCTTTAGCGTTACTCCTACTCCTTGGTTTACTTTTATCTTTGCGTTGGTACAACCTAATAATATTTAATTTGTGCCAACTTCTAGCATCAAACGT
The DNA here is from genome assembly GCA_905147385.1 of Limenitis camilla. Taxonomy (NCBI): domain Eukaryota; kingdom Metazoa; phylum Arthropoda; class Insecta; order Lepidoptera; family Nymphalidae; genus Limenitis; species Limenitis camilla. Next base: position 11,458,131 of record LR990247.1, read on the forward strand.
TATTCAGATTAAAGCTGCTAACTAACAGAATTCTACTTAAATTAGTGTTTTTAACATCATAGTTAACAATATAGAACTTCTACACCATCAACAATCACAATCATCTTTTAGTACTTAGAAATCTACTGTCATGAAGGGTTTTAGGTGAAGAAATTCCTCAACGGTCAGTTACATAATGTCAGTGTAGGTATAAGAACCTTTTTTTAACTTTTTTCGTTGGTCGATTATTATTGTCAAATGAATTCACCTTTATCCTTTTATCAACTATCCTCGCGTAATATGACGTGTCGTATAGGAATCTTATACGAGATTCATTATATACAAACTTATGTTATATTCAGAAAACAAATATAGCTCCTATGTTAAGATAGTAAGGTCTAAATTATATTCTAGTCATAGTATAATTTTATATTACAAGCATAGTCACGTTACAAAATATAATAAAAGTTGTATTATAAACTTTATTTTGATAGTAATAATGTTGATTTTTGTTATTATATAAGAAAACCATTCAAATCATATGTTATGGTTTTTAGAAAGCAATGTTTTTATCGATAAAACTATCCTGTATCAGACACGTAATGTGAAAGATTAGAACATTTATTAATATAGGTCTTGTCCTATAAAAAGGACTTAAAAGGAACGAGAAAAAATGTAACACATGAAAGTTACTAGAAATAAAAAAATCAATAACGTTAACGCTAATTATATTAGCGTATTTAAAAATAATATGTATATTATTAAAAATAACATTTTCGTTTTAAAATAATTGCTATTCAAATCTAAGTGAGGCCGGATATAACATGTTATCCATGTTCATTTAATATATAAAAAAATGAGCAGACATACCTTTCTTCATTTTACGCTATTTAAGCGTTAAATCATTTTACTTGTAACGAGATTCTAAAAATACCACACGGTATAAGAATTGTGTAATTCCGATTTTCCATACAAACTATTCAAAATTACTTCGACGAGTACTTTTAAAAGAATTCGTCGAAATAATGTTTACTTTTACTGTGTCATTGTGTTTCATAAATATGGCGATTTAACTAAATTGTCTGTACTGCAAAGTAATACGTAAAAAAAGCTGAGCGATGGCTGATATTTGTGAGCCGAGAGTTGGTTTACAGCACTCCTTAACCTCGCTACGAAATATTTTATTAAAATGACAAGCATTAGCTTACCCTTATTAAAGGGTGACTGCTATATACTGTAGAGACAATTCAATATTATCAAAAAAGTTGCTAGCAATGAATTAATACATGTTTTACTCTTGTGTTTATAACAAAATAATTTCTTTTTACATAAAACTTTGTTAAAATGGGTTAATGTTTGTTACTTCCTTACGCAAAAACTACGGATTTACAGTGATATGTAGCTTATAATAATAATAATGAACAAAATAAATGTATATTAGTGACTCTTCAGATTAAATAGTTTTTTAAAAACAGAAATATCTGAGATCCAATCCATTTTTTTTTATATATATTCTTGGTTAGTATGGAAAATAATCCTTACAGGAGGCTCTTAATCATCATCAAGAAAACATCAAGTTAAAGATGGGAATAAAAACTGACACTTGACTAATATGGGTTGTAACGACCGCGTAATGGTATCGGGTAACTACGTGTGCACTCTTATTATAAATGTGAGACTCTCTATTTGTCCTTTTTAATAAATTATTAAAAAAATGTATGAACTACGTTCTGCTACCATTGTTAACGTAGCATAAATTGTCTACACTGCCTAGCAACAGTCAAAAGACAGAAAACATGTATTTAATACATGTAATTTCTCGCCTATACATCAGTAGTCCAATCTCAATACTCAATATTTAACTAAGATTAATATATTAAAAAGTCATTACTAGTTAATAAGTAATTACTAGTCAAATTACCACTGAAAGTTAACTTAGTGTTTGCAGCGGAAGATGTTACATAAAGGCGACCATAACCATGCATCAGGGTCGCAAGATCTAAATTATTGCTTTTTATATGTTATTTAGCAAATTGATTTCCGATAAACCGTTTTCAATTTGTGCAATTTGAATAGCAATTAGCGAAATGCAGCAAAAAGTTGATTTTTTATCGTTTTTCGTTGTAACAGTTTACGAGGTCAGTTAAGTAATACTTATTTTGATGCTAATTTAAAAATAATGATAAAGCGCTTGAATAAGCTACTTAGTAAAAAATTTTAAGGTTGAATTTATAAAAAAAAATACACTTTTCATTATTATTTGCACATATAGGTTGTTACTTTTATGATTTAGATGAAAGCGTTCATATTATACTGAATAAAAATTAAATGTTTTCATATCATATAGTGCTTAAGCAGTGATGGTCCAGTGATCGAGACACCAAAGTCTTACTTGGGAGGCCCGAGTTCAATCCTGGGTACACACCTCTGACTTTTCTGAGTTATGTGTGTTTTAAGCAGTAAAATATCACTTGCTTTAATGGTGAAGGAAATCCTCGTGAAGAAACATGCACCCCTGAGAGTTCTCCATGTTCTCTTTAATTTCATTATTAAGCTTTAAATCAAAAGTATTTCATAATGTGATGAAATATTTCATCACTTTTATGACATCGTTGATCACTTTAATTACACATTACTTGCTAACTGCCTTATACACGATATTTTTTTAATTAGAAGATTACTTTTTATAGGCAACACTATCTTAACAACGAATCTAATATCTATTCACTTTCATGACCTCGACGACTACTTTCATGACATGGCGAGTTTAAATTTTTTATTAATTTCTTTCAAAAATACTTACTGGCTCAAAAAATTGTAAATTTCTTTCCTTTATATTAACGAGTTTAACCGTTCATTTCATACAGTGAATATTACTATCGATAGTCTACTTTATTGAATTATATTTCTTATACATAGATATACGTTAGGTAAGCTGGCAATACCTCATCGAAGGAATTACTACATCATCATGAAATATTTCATCACTTTTATAACATCGTTGATCATTTTTATGTCACAATAAGGATTGTAAAAAAAATGTTCCTGCTTATATAGGATCTTTTTTAATTAGAAGATTACTTTTTTATAGGCAACACTTTCTAAACAACGAAATATCTCGTCACTTTCATGACCGCGACGACTACTTTCATGACATAGCGAGTAGAACTTTTTAATAATTTCTTTCAAAAATACTTACTGGCTCAAAAAATTGTAAATTTCTTTCCTTTAGATTAACGAGTTTAACCGTTCATTTCAGAGATTGAATATTGCTATCGATAGTCTACTTTATTGAACTATATTTCTTATACATAGATATACCTTAAGTAAGCTGGCAATACCTCATCGAAGGAAGTACTACATCACCATGAAATATTTCATCACTTTTATAACATCAATCAGTAAAAAAAATGATCCTGCTTATATAGGATCTTTTTTAATTAGACGATTACTTTTTTATAGGCAACACTTTCTAAACAACGAAATATCTCGTCACTTTCATGACCGCGACGACTACTTTCATGACATAGCGAGTAGAACTTTTTAATAATTTCTTTCAAAAATACTTACTGGCTCAAAAAATTGTAAATTTCTTTCCTTTAGATTAACGACTTTAACCGTTCATTTCATAGAGTGAATATTACTATAGATAGTCTACTTTATTGAACTATATTTCTTATACTTTAGGTAAGCTGGCAATACCTCATCGAAGCAAGTACTACATCATCATGAAATATTTCATCACTTTTATAACATCGTTGATCATTTTTATGTCACAATAAGGATTGTAAAAAAAATGATCCTGCTTATATAGGATCTTTTTTAATTAGAAGATTACTTTTTTATAGGCAACACTATCTAAACAACGAAATATCTCGTCACTTTCATGACCTCGACGACTACTTTCATGACATAAATTTTTATTAATTTCTTTGATTGATTAATAAGTTTGACGAGTAATTTTATAGAGTGAATTAAAAAAAAGGCTGTGAGTTAGGGAAGCTAGCAACACATCGAAGCGAGTACTTGTCTATAATAATTGCGGTATAAATGAATGTGGCTAGCGTCCGTCCGTCTTTGCATATTAATACCAAAAGTATTGTTCATAACACTCGTGGTGAATGTTAATAGAGAGATAGCGACATTTCTCGATAACGAAAGCCGCCGGTTCTCATGAACTCATCGGATGTATGCTTATGGTAAGGGTGATGACCTTTATGCTCTTCATCTATGCTATACTACCTTTTTATTAAGAGTATAGGAAACCCAGCAGTGTCTGCGGTTTGAGAACCTCACCTTCAACGCTTGACCTCACTACCAAATATTAAAATAAAAAAGTAGCAAAATAGCCTTTTGTGCGATATGACTTGACAGACTAACACAATTCTATCGGAACAAAAGTTATAAACTACCCACGAATACTAATTTTTTCTTAGGTATTTTATTATCTGCGTCGTAGCGTCTGCGGTAACTTCAAAATTGAACCAAAAAACAATAATAATAAACTTAACATGGAACACTGAGTAATCAATATTAAACAATTATTCCAAACCATAGAAATGGAGACCCAGCATCACGACTCCACGCCACTGCACAGCAATAATGGTCCCCAGGCGAGCTCCGTTTGCCTTTTCTTGTGTAACATACGGCTGAGTCTATTTGAGTAAATAAATGAATATGAACCCTTCTTTCCCAAAATCCAGTAAGTATAAGACACTATTGGTCGTAGCGTGATGATATATAGCCTATAGTCTTCCTCGATAAATGGGCTATCTAACACTGAAAGAATTTTTCAAATTGGACCAGTAGTTTCTGAGATTAGCGCGGTCAAGCAAACAAACTCTTCAACTTTATATATTAGTACAAGATAGAAGTAAAATATCAACAAGCTGATTCTTAGTAGGAAATTGAAATTTTATGAATTTGACCTTAAATGTTCAAAAGCATTATATATATTTTTTTCCATTAAATATAATATACTTCTGTAATGGGGCTTATTACCTACGCCATTTTGGATACAAATGCAAATGGGGAAAGGAGTAAAATTACCACCACCACCTATCGGCACAAGTTCCGAATCTGAACTATCCCTGAATCAACTCAAAAAGACAAAATGTTTCATCACAATAAGTAACTAATTTTAAATTCATGCTTTGATTTCTCACAAACAAGATTATAGATTACGAGTTTATGACATTTTATAACTATAGAATCAAGAATCAAGTGTCTTTTAGTCATACATGTTTAAATTATATGAATCATCAGCCGTAAATGGTTTGGAAGAAACCACGTTCAAACGAGACGCTTGAATTATTGTTTATTGTCCTCCCTCCCACTTCTTTCTCCTCTATATCCTTTAATACTATGATACCTCACAATTATGATTTATGCTCCGGCTTCGCCCGGGTGCAATTTAACACGTGTATTTAGCCGTAACCGCTTTTTCCCTGCATTTTAAAACTTGTAATATCTTCGAAAATATTCATTTAAATTTCGTGCTGTAAAGGGCCATATTGATCTATATTAAATGTACAATGTACTTAAGGTACTTAATTGGATAAGGATTAATGCTGTATTGTTTAAAATCGCTTCGTAAATAAGCCATTATTTCTCGTAAAAAGTGAAGAATAAAAAATGTTTATTGTGGTTTATCCTTAAGAGATAGACATATACCATTACGGATTTTTTTGTAGACCGTTTTAGGGTGTACAATACTATAGTACATTATTTTGGTCTATCTCGTAGGGTTCAGCCAGCGTTTGCAATGTAAGCGCAAAAAATGTGTTTATTTACGACATCACATTAGAAACCTCTAAAATTATCAGTGTTTCTCTACTATATTATGTATGTGTTATACATATATACCTTCCTCTTGAATTACTCTATCTAATAAAAAAAACCGCATCAAAATCCGTAGCTTAGTTTTAAAGATCTTAGCATACATAGGGACAGAAGGACAGCGGGAGTGATTATGTTCAGTATGTTAAGATTACCTCCATTGATTCAGCACCTTATACCACTAGATCAGCAGCACTTTGACTAGTAATTTCATAGAATGCATATTGTCTATTATAAGGATCTTATGTCTTACCTTTATCACTTTGATTAACTTAGATAGCAGTAGAAATAATTGAAGCAACGTATCACATTAACTAGAAAGGCGTTAAGGATATAACCGTCTATTTGCGTCGTTATTCATTTAATCTCAGCTAATACTCGTACATTACATTACAAAGTAACAGACTATTTATATCCGTTATCTCTATCCTAATCATGTTAGAAATAGTGAACTATAGCTGTCCTTTACTAGTCGTTTTACTCTCTTTATGTTGGAGTCAGGCGCTTAAGACTGTAAACAAATTTTATTATAATCCCGCAGGAACTTTTAAGTTTTCTGGGATAATAATTAGCTTATATGTTAATCCTGGTTATAAACTATCTATTTGCCCAATTTCATTGAAATCTGTACAGCCGTTTTTGTGTGTTTTAGTAGCAAACATCTAAACATATTATATAATATTAAATAAGATTTCATATATTTAAATCGTTAAAATTATTAAAACTTGTGTTTCTAGAACTATTTTAGTCAAATCCAATAAATTGGCAGTTTGACGAGTAATTTAGTTAAATATAAACTTACAATTAAATATTGTTTAGTGAAGTGTGTGAACGTTTACATGACGTATTAAAAGAGCCTTTTATACCTACTCACCAATCTCAAGCCCCAGGCACTACTTAGCTTCTTATCCATATTCATAGCCAATTCATTCTAATATCAACTATTCAATAAAATGGCGGATGTCTTACAAAGTGTAAAAAAAACTAATTATTAATGAATTAATGTAAATTACACTACATTTAAGTATTCCCATAGTCTCTGATAGTAATTTTAAAGCTATCTGGAACCTTTTTCTTTTTATAATAAATTACTATCTATCGTATAAAACAAAACAGGTATCAAAGTTAGACGGGCTGGAAATAAGCTAATTAATATGTACGTCGTGGCTGAGGGGTTAGATCAGCCGTCCAGTTGAAATGTGAAACTATAGCTATGGTTGCGTAAAGCTCAGCTCAGCTAATGCGGTAGCTTTACTGCACAATTACACTCAAATAGACTACAATAATACACAACCCAGACGAAAGTCGAGCAGTGCCTTGGGCTTGCCAGGTGCAAAATTAAGGCAATTCTATTACACCATTCGATCCACTAACTCTTCAGCAAAATAGCAGTTACACTAATTATTTAAACATTCGGCAAACTATTTTTAAATATACAACACTTTGAAGTTACATGAGATCTGAAAACAATTAAACCTTATTGTGTAAAAGTCATCCTTTTTATAATACAAAATACCTTACCTAATTATTCTAATTATGTTTAATATCGATATTTCATTATTACCTCATTTTCACTTGACTTCAGAAATCGATTTAAGGACAATATTTATCGCAATAGCTCATTATATGTTCTATTAGAAGAAGATCTAAAGTGGTATATACCTTTAATTTTGACATTACCAAACGAAAAGAGTAAATCATGATTTATAAAAATAAATTGTGATTGTGTTTTCAATGAACTGTATTTAATATATGTATCGATAGAATATCATACATATAACAATACAATCAATCTAGTTTAGTTTGGTAGTGCTAGGTATTTACTTTTAAAGATTTATAATTAAGTAGGAGGTTTAAGTGTCCTAGCTACTGCTCGCATGTCGTGTAAGGCCATACCCGTGAGGGGACGGGTTAGAATACTATTCCTCTCTGCCGCTGGGAGAGCTTCTCGTAAAAGGCGAGTAACCCAGCACCCTCTTGTTGGTAGGGAATCTGTTCCTCGACTGGCTTGAAACCAACAGCATACGAATCTGACCGCCAAGTGTCATAGATGCGTTCCGATCGAGCCGCATGTGGGCCAGACTTACGCACTCCCCCTCCCATCCCATTAATGCTGGGGATTTAGTGGACTGTGAGCTCTTGCTCAGGGTTCCATGAGACCGCAGCATTTATTTATTCTCTTCTCCTACCCACTTTAACTTTGAGTATGCAACGCATCGACAAAAAAAGAGGGTATCTCTTGATTTGCCGATGTCCATTGGCAATCGTGGTCACTTACATTACATTATTATATTAAAAGTAAAGCATTAAACAAGAACATCGAAACTTGAATAATCCCTGCTCATATTGAGAAGGCAGAATGCTTACACCAATGGGGATTAGGGGGTAACTTAGGTAAGCATATACGAGTTAAAATTATTAGCACCTGTAAGAAATATTATTGCACGCAGTATAGCGCTATATATCCACTGGATACAATCTCAAAGCCTGTAGGCGTGCCCATAATAATGAAGTATAGGAATTTTTAATAGAAATTTTAAATTGCACGTTGATTCTTACTATTATCTGACGGAGATGTTTTGTGTTGGATCTGATATTAAAATTACTTTACCTGCAAACAAATTTACGTTTTTTACACTTTGTGTGTTTGTTCTTATCTCTAAAAAATTTCCAATGTCCAAACCAGATTTTTTTAAATTAGTTATGTATAATAATTTCTAGTATCTACGACTCATAGGAGCACAGAAATAACAATAAGTGTAATATTTTACATACACGTTTGAATGTATGTATCTCAAAAATGATGAGTCTACACAAAACAGAAACGTGAAAAATACTTCATATGTATTTTGTGATTATTAGCCAAGCTATTGAAAATTCTTATAACTTACAAATAATTTAATATGATTTCGGAATCAAATTATAATAAGATAAGATAAAGGACCAAAAAATATAAAAATTTGTATCAAAAACTGTTTGTCTGATTCGTAAATGTCTTTTTAATCACTTGGCTAAGCTGTTTAAAAACCATAGGTACAGAGAAGTAAGAAATATAGATATAAGCAAAAAATCTAATATGATTTTTTTCTCAGCTATGTTATTGAAAATTTTACAGACAATTTTTTTTTTTTTTTAATGTACAATTTATAATAAACAGATATATCCGCTACCTTATTTCTAGGAAAATAAAGATGACTTTTGAATAATTCAATTAATTCATATTTTTTTAATGCAAGGAAATATGCCTTTTATTTGTATTGAAAGAAGGGTGTTTTTCTTGTATCAATATATTTTTGCATAGGGGTCGCCGTCGATCCGTGACGTCATTATTTAAATATATGATATAATGGAAGGTGAATAAACTTAAATTGCATGTTGGTACCAGTATGTTACTTATATGCCCTCATACTTATGGTACCTGGGCTCCTACTTATACACTATACTAGCTCTATATCCCGGCTTCGTCTGGGTGCAATTTACCTCAATATAACATACTAGCTTGTACCCGCAACTTTTTTTTGCAGTATTGAGGTAGTTATATTAGCCCACAGTAGATCGTCTGTAGACATATTTTAAATAATAATACTAATTTAAAGTCATACTAATTTTGAACCCCCCTTTTGCCCCTTTAAGGGATGATTTTCGAAAAAATATTTTACACATATTTCATGACTTTCAATGAAGAACCTTCGTAATGAATTTCATTTGAATAACTTCAAAAACGGCAAAGTTTCATACTAACTTTGCACCCCCGTTTTACTCCTTCAGGGGGTGAATTTTCAAAAATGCTTTCTTATTGCTCCCTTACGTTATAAAAGGAACCTCTGTGCAAAATTTCACGTTTCTAACCCTTATAGTTTAGTCAGCTTCTGCTATTATATATAGATATATGACTAATTCGCAAAGACTTAAACGATCACACAGCTCGACATGCACTTCATCCCATATTTCAATCCCTTCTAGCCTTTTTATCGCGATAAAAAGAAATCTATGTCCTTTCCCAAGCTCTAGTTTACCTATGACCAAATTTCATTTTGATTGATCAACGAAACCAAAAAAAAAACCACTATAATAACCGAAATAAATAACTAATCGTAATCCAAAAATCTTTAATTTCGTCAAAATTTCAAATTAGAATATTCCATTTTTTTTTAAATTTCAACCGTAAGTCAATAGAATATAGTCAATAGATTGTAGATATTGAAAATTTTACGAATTTTTTACATTTTTAACAATTTTTTATAATTTTTTTTAAATACTGTACCATTTTGAAACATCTCTTTTGACTTCATTTTTTTTATTTTGAATCAACAATGTCGTGTAATATATTTATTGGTCCTCAGGGAAGGGAAGAGAGGTTATAATTTATAATATTAAAATTTTTTTGTCTTTACAGATCCTTCACACAACGATCTAGTCAAAAGGTAAGCAGTATGTCATTGCATTTAAATGGCTGTATCTTTTTAAGTATAACATTTATTAAAACATTATATAATTTACATGACTTTGGAATATTATAGCTATATATCAGTGAAAACATTATCAAAATCGAATCAGCCGTTATAGAGATATCCTCTATTAAAGACTTTTAATTCCAACCCGTGTAAAGTCATGAAACAATAGCTTGTATATTAAACAAATACATTAATAGTATCATTACGTAATAGACTAGACTAGATTCACAGATTTTCCTTTTAAGCCTTGGAGCTAGTTTGTGATACGATCTAATGCAGTGATTCTCAAACTTTGTATCACACGTCCTTGCTTTGTTTCTCTGAGTTTTAGATAAAAATTGTTCATTTTCAAGCGTCAGTAGGTGAGTGGTTCAGGCGTTGGATTCACGATCGATAAGTCGTGAGTTCAAATCCCAGTCAATGGACTAGCTCACTACAAGTACTACGTAACACAATTTTTTTTATTTTTTCTACTGTGGACTTTGTCCCTGTGATCATCAAATGGTTAATAAAGTCCAAAAGCTAAAAAGTTATGACAGCATCAAAGTTATATTAAAAACTTAATATAAAAGCGGACCCTCCGTTAAAGTAATAAGTAAGCATTAAAGGTGGGCGGGAGGGTCCTTGCTTTGTTTATTTTTGATGACATGGGGGATGGGGGGATCTGCATGGTGATTACCATGTGATTACGTTAGCGGTATAAAAGTAAACACGCACATCGATACGTGAATATCTCTGCTCAGAATACGGAGAAAACACACACATCAATGGTTACCAAAGGTGAGGAGGGGGGGATGGGTTAGGGTTTTGCTTACATTGCTGATAAAAAATCAGCTTACGTAATACTTGAAAGGCCCCTTATGAATCGATTTACCAAGAATCTACTGGGGAGGCGACGCAGAAATTCCTAAAGATAAAATTTAAAAAAAAATTAAGGAGGAACACGAAAATTTGATAAAATGCGAGTGACGTACGAGAACTTGTTATCTATGAGGGTCCTCGTTATACTGAATAGAGTTTTCAATTCAGTGTCAAGTTTCTATAAGAAAAAATTAGCGTTGTCCCTTAGTCTGTCCTTAATCAACGATTCTAAGAGCGTAGTCCATAAGACTGTCCTCAATCAAATGATTCTAAAAGCATAGTCTCTAAGACTGTCCTCAATCAAACAATTCTAAGAGCGTAGTCCATAAGCCTATCTTCAATCAAACAATTCTAAGAGCGTAGTCTATAAGCCTGTCTTCAATCAAACAATTCTAAGAGCGTAGTCCATAAGCCTGTCTTCAATCAAACAATTCTAAGAGCGTAGTCTATAAGCCTGTATTCAATCAAACAATTCTAAGAGCGTAGTCCATAAGCCTGTCTTCAATCAAACAATTCTAAGAGCGTAGTCCATAAGCCTGTCTTCAATCAAACAATTCTAAGAGCGTAGTCCATAAGCCTGTCTTCAATCAAACAATTCTAAGAGCGTAGTCCATAAGCCTGTCTTCAATCAAACAATTCTAAGAGCGTAGTCCATAAGCCTGTCTTCAATCAAACAATAGATAGAATTTTTTGTATCCCTTAAAATTAAATGTGCTTAAATCTCTAACATTTGAGAAGCACTAGCTTAAATCTAGTATTTGTAAATGGTCAGGTCTGTCTAGACCAGAAAAAGTGTAATCAAACCAGCTTGTATGTAATGTTGCTAAGTGCACTAACTAGATACACTACATTAATATAATACTTTATCTGTTTGTTAAAAACATACTAGTCAACCTACCCCGGCTTTGCACGAGTGCAGTTTTACTTATTTTATTAATATCCCGCAGGAATTATGAATTTTTTTCCGAGATAAAAAGTAGCCTATGTGTTAGTCCAGATTATAGGGTATCCTTGTGTCAAATTTAATTAATATCTGTTCAGCCGTTTTTGTGTGATTGCCATACAACTGGTCGGGGACCACTATCTTAAGATTATCAAAGCCTTCATACAACATCAAGGGGTCGTTCAAGTATTACTGAAGCAGATTTTTTGCAATTACCAATCCCCAGTCATCATCAGTCTTAAACTACGATAAATCGTCGAAATTCCGAGTTTTTGAGAATAATTGTTAATAATGTTGGCCCTAAATTGCTCTTTTAGGACCAATTCTCTGACCCTTTTTGCTTCTGTCAAATGGGAACGATACTAAATCATCAATATTTTGTCTTTTCGAAATTAATAATCGTTACACCTTGTCAGACACATTCAAAATTGTTAGTTTTATAAAATAACGAAGGTCTGTTCGTCGCGGGATCTTGGACTATTAGATAAATTCACTGAATTGTCTCACAAAATCTCACCTCCAAAAAGACTAAACGTAACCAATGTGTATCTATTTAAATATGTCAAATAATATTTCCGTTACATTATCTGTGGACCGGCAGTCACGATTTAAAAAAAATGTGTTCATGAACTCTCAAATTACATTGATATTACAAAGTGACAAAGTAACAAGATATTATCTATCTAGAATATAATCGTCACGACACTTTTTAACACCATGTACCTATAATACTGTGGACACACAATTAGCATTTTAATAAGAGTCGTAGTACACCAAAAAAATATTGCAACTTGAAAATGGTCTCGAGATACACACAGACAAACAGACAGACGAACAGCGAAATGAAGGGGTTCCTTTTTTCCTTTCAAGGTGCAGTACTAAAAAACTATACCTTCAAGTCTGATAGGAAATAAGCTAAAGAAATTATATCTTAAGGTCTGATAGGAGATAAGCTAAGAGAAACTATACCTTCAAGCCTGATAGGAGATAAGCTAAGTTACACTATACCTTCAAGTCTGATAGGTGATAAGCTAAGAGAAACTAGATCTTCAAGTCTGATAGGAGATAAGCTAAGAGAAACTAGATCTTCAAGTCTGATAGGAGATAAGCTAAGAGAAACTATACCTTCAAGTCTGATAGGTGATAAGCTAAGAGAAACTAGATCTTCAAGTCTGATAGGAGATAAGCTAAGAGAAACTAGATCTTCAAGTCTGATAGGAGATAAGCTAAGAGAAACTATACCTTCAAGCCTGATGGAAATAAGCTAAAGAAACTATATCTTAAGGTCTGATAGGAGATAAGCTTAGAGAAACTATATCTTCAAGTCTGATAGGAGATAAGCTAAGAGAAACTATACCTTCAAGCCTGATAGGAGATAAGCTAAGAGAAACTATACCTTCAAGCCTGATAGGAGATAAGCTAAGTTACACTATACCTTCAAGTCTGATAGGAGATAAGCTAAGAGAAACTATACCTTCAAGCCTGATAGGAGATAAGCTAAGTTACACAATACCTTCAAGTCTGATAGGTGATAAGCTAAGAGAAACTATACCTTCAAGCCTGATAGGAGATAAGCTAAGTTACACTATACTTTCAAGTCTGATAGGTGATAAGCTACGAGAAACTAGATCTTCAAGTCTGATAGGAGATAAGCTAAGAGAAACTAGATCTTCAAGTCTGATAAGAGATAAGCTTAGAGAAACTATACCTTCAAGCCTGATAGGAAATAAGCTAAAGAAACTATATTTTAAGGTCTGATAGGAGATAAGCTAAGAGAAACTATACCTTCAAGCCTGATAGGAAATAAGCTAAAGAAACTATATTTTAAGGTCTGATAGGAGATAAGCTAAGAGAAACTATACCTTCAAGCCTGATAGGAAATAAGTTAAAGAAACTATATCTTAAGGTCTGATAGGAAATAAGCTAAGAGAGACTATATCTTCAAGGCTGATAGGAGATAAGCTAAGAGAAACTATACCTTCAAGTCTGATAGGTGATAAGCTAAGAGAAACTAGATCTTCAAGTCTGATAGGAGATAAGCTAAGAGAAACTATACCTTCAAGTCTGATAGGTGATAAGCTAAGAGAAACTATACCTTCAAGCCTGATAGGAGATAAGCTAAGTTACACTATACCTTCAAGTCTGATAGGTGATAAGCTAAGAGAAACTAGATCTTCAAGTCTGATAGGAGATAAGCTAAGAGAAACTAGATCTTCAAGTCTGATAGGAGATAAGCTAAGAGAAACTATACCTTCAAGCCTGATAGGAAATAAGCTAAAGAAACTATATTTTAAGGTCTGATAGGAGATAAGCTAAGAGAAACTATACCTTCAAGCCTGATAGGAAATAAGCTAAAGAAACTATATTTTAAGGTCTGATAGAAGATAAGCTAAGAGAAACTATACATTCAAGCCTGATAGGAAATAAGTTAAAGAAACTATATCTTAAGGTCTGATAGGAGATAAGCTAAGAGAGACTATATCTTCAAGCCTGATAGGAGATAAGCTAAGAGAAACTATACCTTCAAGTCTGATAGGTGATAAGCTAAGAGAGACTATATCTTCAAGTCTGATAGGAGATAAGCTAAGAGAGACTATATCTTCAAGCCTGATAGGAGATAAGCTAAGAGAAACTATACCTTCAAGTCTGATAGGTGATAAGCTAAGAGAGACTATATCTTCAAGCCTGATAGGAGATAAGCTAAGAGAAACTAGATCTTCAAGTCTGATAGGAGATAAGCTAAGAGAAACTAGATCTTCAAGTCTGATAGGAGATAAGCTAAGAGAAACTATACCTTCAAGCCTGATAGGAAATAAGCTAAAGAAACTATATTTTAAGGTCTGATAGGAGATAAGCTAAGAGAAACTATACCTTCAAGCCTGATAGGAAATAAGCTAAAGAAACTATATTTTAAGGTCTGATAGAAGATAAGCTAAGAGAAACTATACATTCAAGCCTGATAGGAAATAAGTTAAAGAAGTTATATCTTAAGGTCTGATAGGAGATAAGCTAAGAGAGACTATATCTTCAAGCCTGATAGGAGATAAGCTAAGAGAAACTATACCTTCAAGTCTGATAGGTGATAAGCTAAGAGAGACTATATCTTCAAGTCTGATAGGAGATAAGCTAAGAGAGACTATATCTTCAAGCCTGATAGGAGATAAGCTAAGAGAAACTATACCTTCAAGTCTGATAGGTGATAAGCTAAGAGAGACTATATCTTCAAGCCTGATAGGAGATAAGCTAAGAGAAACTAGATCTTCAAGTCTGATAGGAGATAAGCTAAGAGAAACTACACCTTCAAGCCTGATAGGAAATAAGCTAAAGAAACTATATTTTAAGGACTGATAGGAGAATATAAATTACATATATATGAAGTGTATTTAGATCAGGTCGTAAAACCTCAGTGATATGAAAAGTTGTAACGTCAGATATTGACGATGAAAGTCGCAGAATTATTACGAACCACGAAAGATTGGAAAAAATGTACAAAAATATTATTAATCAATGGCAGATATCGTCATATTTTTATTATTGCCTTACTTTCTTTAATTATCATAAAATACATAAAACATTATAGAAATCGGTCCATTAAAACCATATAATATGTTGCCATGACTTGATCTTGACTTTGAATTGCAAATGTTTGATTTCTAGTTACGTAAACTATATAATAAAAGTTTATTTATTTTAGATAAAGTGAAAGTATTATTTATGAGTTGAATAATCTATGCAAATAAATATGTATCGCCTGTATTTATGTATGCACGCGAATAACTTCAGAACGACTACACCAAATAGTTGTGTTAGTTATTGTCATTGTCAAGACAAGGTTTGAGCGAGACAGAAGATTGAGCGAGTGAGTAAATGGTGGTTACCACTGGACATCAGTGACATATTAGCGTTATAGAATAGACATTCAGCGAAATAATATTATCAATATCATGTGCACTCTGTAGTGTTTGATTTACAAATGATTTGTTGGCCCTAATTTGCTATTGTGGGGCCAAATTAACTAAAGTAACTGCAACACTTTGTTGTTGGTCCTAAATTGCTATTTTAAAGCCAATTGGCTAAAGACACTTTCTGCACCCGACTGTTTTAAGCAATCGATATTTCGACTTTTCGAGATAATTAATTGCATTGGCTTTAAATTGATATTTTAAAGCCAATCGGCTGAAGACACTTTCTGCGCCCGACTGTTTTAAGCAATCGATATTTCGACTTTTCGAGATAATTAATCGCATTGGCTCTAAATTGATATTTTAAAGCCAATCGGCTGAAGACACTTTCTGCACCCGACTGTTTTATGTAATCGATATTTCGACTTTTCGAGATAATTAATCGCATTGGCTCTAAATTGATATTTTTAAGCCAATCGGCTGAAGACACTTTCTGCACCCGACTGTTTTAAGCAATCGATATTTCGACTTTTCGAGATAATTAATCGCATTGGCTCTAAATTGATATTTTAAAGCCAATCGGCTGAAGACACTTTCTGCACCCGACTGTTTTAAGCAATCGATATTTCGACTTTTCGAGATAATTAATCGCATTGGCTCTAAATTGATATTTTAAAGCCAATCGGCTGAAGACACTTTCTGCACCCGACTGTTTTAAGCAATCGATATTTCGACTTTTCGAGATAATTAATCGCATTGGCTCTAAATTGATATTTTAAAGCCAATCGGCTGAAGACACTTTCTGCACCCGACTGTTTTAAGCAATCGATATTTCGACTTTTCGAGATAATTAATCGCATTGGCTCTAAATTGATATTTTAAAGCCAATCGGCTGAAGACACTTTCTGCACCTGACTGTTTTATGTAATCGATATTTCGACTTTTCGAGATAATTAATCGCGTTGGCTCTAAATTGCTATTTTAAAGCCAATCGGCTGAAGACACTTTCTGCACCTGACTGTTTTATGTAATCGATATTTCGACTTTTCGAGATAAATAATCGTATTGCCCTAAATTGTTTTTCTAGGGCCAATTCCCTGAAAATACTTTACGTCCGTCAATTGTAAACAATCATTAATCATTAAAATTTCAACTTTTCAATATACAATTCTAAAAGGATTCCAATGTTCGCTATTAATGACTTCGAAATCGTTAAGATTGCACTTTAATGAACGTGTCAGTGTTTTATTGGATTGATATTGCTGGATCATCAAACTCTTAATTGCCATGGTTAGAAAATCATTGATTTCGAGACGTTGAATTGTTTTCTTTGCCTGATTTGGTTAATGATTATTTTTTTTATTATTATCTTAATCCTCAACTACAGAGCACAGGTCTTTGCAGAATGAGAACGTTATAAGTTCGGGTCAGGTTCAGGTCCATCTATCAAAATTACCCTCTTCTAATAAGAACTCTGTATATACTTATTGTTCTGTTGCACTACAATTGAATTCTTCTTTATGACATTGATATTCTTCTGAAGACACCTTTAAATACCTAAACCTTAATGTATCAGCCTGACGGATCCCTTTATACTTACAATTGAATAAATAGGACGCTATAGTTATACTATAGTGTGTAAGTATGGATATTTAAATGTTTTTTACTCAATCACGCATAATTGGCCTGAAGGGATTTCTTCTGAAACTCGGCATACAGATACTTTATATTCTGGATTACAACACAGGTTTTTTATCCCGAAAAAATCTCACTTCCTGTGTCATAATAATGTAACTAATTAAATTTGAAAGACCTTTATAAAATTTGTTATATACTACCATATATATATATATATGGTATAAGTGTATAATCACAATAATATCATAATTTAATAATCATTAGGTTTCATCGACAAATCAAGCACAACACTAGCATTAAGCGATGTCTGCCTACACGGATTCCGATGTTCGTCACAGCCTCGATAACCTTGATGACCTGAATAGAAATAAAACTACGTAATCTATATATAAGGTTTCTCCTACATAGTGACGTGAAACCTCAAAAACCTCTTATTAAATCTACAGTCTTATCATCTTCGTAGGAGAAAATGATAGGTATGATACTTATTACTGTAATACAATACGTCTGCTTGAATCTTGTGACTCAAGAACAAGTTTAAGGACATCCTAGACATGATCAAGACACTCACCATTGACACCTTGACTTTCACTATTCATAATTCAAATAAACTCAATACATAACTCTCGTGATTCTTGAAAAGTGAGAATTAATACTAAAACACACTACTGCACCATTTTAGAAGTAAGGAAATAACATTTTTATATATTTACAATTTACATTTATTAATAACTTTCCTCTGATTCTTTCACTTCTGACGACGACGACCTATAATAACTAAGTCACCAATATTATTGCTAATAAAAAAGTATCACACTCAGACGCTGTTTACATTTATGATATTTAATATACACGTTACCATGGTAACGTGAACACAGTTTTAGAGACTGGGTAAGCTTCAATCTTAAGGTCTCAGGTCACTTGTCATCACTCACAGACCGCCGGCGGCAGTTAACGGGTTAGAAGCATACACTGGTATCACGTGACCTACTCACTTTTGTCTATACTTACTGACTATACTCATATTGAATGAAAAATTATGTTCTTCTGGTACGCAGCAACAGAGCTTTTGAATTACTACTATAGATATTTCTTATCCTACCATAAAAGTGTAATTATTACGAGATAATATATATCTGCATAAATTTAGGGCCAACACGATTATTCATCTCGAAATATCGAAATTTCGATGATTTAAAAGAGACAGGGCAGAAAGTATTTTTAGTAAAATGGTCCCAAAATAGCAAATTAGAGCCAACACGATTATTTATCTCGAAATGTCGAAATTTCGATGATTTAAAAGAGACAGGGCAGAAAGTATTTTTAGTAAAATGGCCCCAAAATAGCAAATTAGAGCAAACACGATTATTTATCTCGAAATGTCAAATTTCGATTATTTAAAAGTGACGGGTGTAGAAAGAATCTATAGTTTTGGCCCCAAAATAGCAAATTAGAGCCAACCCAATTATTTATCTCGAAATGTCAAAATTTCGATGATTTAAAAGTGACGGGTGCTGAAAGTATTTTTAGTAAATTGGCCCCAAAATAGCAAATTAAGGCCAACACGATTATTTATCTCGAAATGACGAAATTTCGATGATTTAAAAGAGACGGGTCCAGAAATTATTTTTTAGTAAATTGGCCCCAAACTAACAAATTAGGGCCCACATGATCATTTATCTCGAAAAGTCGATATTTCGATGATTTAAAAGAGACGGTTGCAGAAACTATTTTTAGTAAATTGGCCCCAAAATAGCAAATTAAGGCCAACACGATTATTTATCTCGAAATGACAAAATTTCGATGATTTAAAAGAGACGGGTGCAGAAAGTATTTTTAGTAAAATGGCCCCAAAATAGCAAATTAGAGCTAACACGATTATTTATCTCGAAATGTCAAATTTCGATGATTTAGAAGAGACTACTCTCAAACTCAACTCAACTTCACGAACTTCAAATTTTCAGCTTGGCTGAAACTTTTGATCTAAAACCACGACGAAACTTTAAGAATAGCTGACCAAGGGTAGTAGGAAGATAACCAGTCAGATTACTCCAGACTTGTATTTTATACACACGTACAGAATACTTATACACACAAAGATAGTGAAGCATAAGTGCGATGTGATATTCAATACATCCGTTTCGTACGAAATTTCATCTGAACTCGGTGAACCATTACAATGCAATTGAGCAATAAATTGATAACTTATATATTACTAGCGGCCCATCCCGGCTTCGCGCGGGTGGAATATTATTTTTAAAAATATATTGGCCCTCCCGCATTTCGCAAACTCTTGCCGCTTTCTTTACTCGCTGCGCTGCGTCGCTATACTGGCCCGTCGCGTCGTTGTGTATTTTTTGTTTATATTGATATTTTTAATTTCGTAATATCTTTTGAATGGAAAGTCCGATTTTAATAATTCAAAAAGTAATTTACAGGTATTGAAATAGACTTGAATACGAAATAATTTATTTGGATAAGGATTAATACAAAGTTATAGAAAACATGGTCTGATTTTGAAAGGCATTTTTATCAACTTTTAAAATGTAAAAAAGTAGTTATAGTGACATAACTACAATAGTTGGACATATGGTCTTGCGAACTTTTTTGTAGATATTGATACGTTCTATATTATTGTAGAACATTTCTTTGTTCTATCATCAATACTTTTTGCAGCGCATGCGATGAAAGATATTTTATGACTAATTTTTTTGCACCTTGTGTTGGTTTTAGTAAGAATTTCTGGGGATCTCTAATTTTTTCTTGTAATAAATATAGCCTATGTTACTCAGGGATAATGTAGCTTTCTAAAGGTGAAAGAATTTTTGAAATCGGTCCAGTAGTTTTTATGTTTATTCGTTACATACAAAAATACAAAAATACAAAAATACAAAAATACAAAAATACAAAAATACAAAAATACAAATCTTACTTCTTTATAATATTAGTATAGATATGTTATACCTTTACAACATACAAGTTAGTGTATTATATATTAAATATTATAGTTGCCAAATGATAAATTATTTAGGCTCTTTTTATATATATTTTTAATAAAAGCATATGCATCTACACGCACACAGTACATGTACCAACAATAACATTTTTACAATTTTTGTTCCGGCTTATCTCTGACATGGCTGGACCGATTTTGACTGTACTTTTACTAGCAGATAGCTGATGTATCAAGGAGTAACTTAAGCTATTTAAAATTTCGCTACGATCCATAGGAGCGGAGCAACACGCGAACGAATTCGCACGGGTCGGCTAGTAATTAATAACAAAGGACAGACGCCAAGGACTTTTTTTTATTATGTTTTAATATATGTATGACCTTTAGGACACAATAATATTTAACTGTCCTGTTGTATGAATCCCTGACCTTTCTAAATGCTGTCCGTCACAACAACTGAGCGTACACGTCTATCAATTATTGTCTTTATTACTAACATAAACATCATTTTGGATATTTTATTTTTTTATGTTGATGTATCTGTTAAAAAAGCCTCGTAAGAGTTTAAACCCTTTCGCGCATAAATGACAACTAGATATGTACAACTAAATGATTATCAGTTAATTAGTTAACTATTATAGTTAGTTTATAACTTAGTATTCGCGAGTAGTTCCCTTTATTTTATTACTAGTCGACCCGTTTTTGTCCACGTTGTGCTCCGCTCCTATTGGTCTTATCGTGATGATATATGGCCTATAGCCTTTCTCGATAGAGCGGTTAACTAACACTGAAAGAATTTTTCAAATCGGACCAGTAGTTCCTGAGATTAGCACGTTCAAGCAAACAAATAAACAAACTATTCAGCTTTATATATTATAGGATACCCACGTGATGTGACTTGAGCCAGTTGTCAAACAGAGCTCGCCTGGTGACCATTATGGATATGCAGTGGTGTGATGTCGTGATGCTAGGTCTCCATTTTGATGGACTTTTATTTTTCACTGTGCAGCTTTCATTTTTTTAAATTAACGCCCTAACCGCATAAAAAGAGCATTAAACAAGGCAGGTATTGTATATAAATTGAACATTTGATATTTACTGACTGTATGTAACCTTGGTCAGTTTTATCGTCTGTACAGTCAGTAGGTGTCAATCCTCCCTTCAAAACTTGACGTCTAAATATGGCGGCACTACTTCAGTTACTGCAATAGATAAAACTTGTAAATTATTTAACATTTCTTAATATGAATTCTTCTTCTTAATATCTAAATCGACTTTTGAAGAAGAGTGATGATGCATTAAAAACACTCCTTAAAATCTTCCCATAAATTCAAAGGAGAGTCTATGATATTAAGGGTGACTGAGTGAGTTATTAATTAAAAAGGTAAATAATTACATTTCTAAAACAGACTTATTTAAAAAAATATTATTAGAAAATAGCCACAGACTTAAAAAATTTTTTTTAGAAAAGAGCCACTTTTGAGTCTCACCGGATCTTTTCAACATGTATCCGATGCCTCATAAGCTTGCGGTAATGTTAACATGTTTTAAGTGAAATAATAATTTTAAATAGACCAACAGACAGTTAGATACATAACAAAGGTTTACTATTACTGAACAAAGCGAACATCTCATCTAGGCCCTAAATCAATGAATTCTAAACCAATGTACCCATTTTGATGGTATTTTTTATGGCGTCGTAAAATACGTATTGTCTATCGTTAATGTCGCCTGTGCTGTATCTCTCTTTTCTCAATTATATTTGTATAAAAATAGACCTTATTTCGTTTTGTTAGTGTCCATTTTGGTTTACATTTTATTTTCATTGATTCATGTATCGATTTTGAGGCACTTACCATAAAAACAGATTTATAGAGGAGACTTTTTATGGTGAAGATACTTCCTGGTCTATCTAATATACTGCAAAGCTAATGCTGTCTATAACGTCTAAATCTCAGAAACTACTTCTACTATTTGCATTTCTATTTATAAAATAAGGAACTTATGTTAAATTTTGTAAAGTTTATTACAAAGCTAAGATTTTTAATCGGATTACATTTCTTTTGATTAATTATTATAGCAAGCAATAAAGTTATCAAATAAAAGGGACAAAATAATATCTCTAATTCTAACTATATACTTATTTATTTAAAAGATAAAGAGCCTTTAATGAGAGATAAACAAAAATCACATACTCTAAATGAAATGTGATTGCCAACTTAAACTTTACTCTTTTCTTTTACAAAAATTGACATCAAATTTATTAATAACAAGTTAAATTAAAACAAACTCAATATTTATTTTAGTTAAATGATGTTCAAACAAACGATATATACTCTATATAATAAGAAATCACTAACTCAATCTTGACTCAATCTTGGCTGTTTTTTTAAATAAGATGTAGTAGAGCGATTGTCCGGTCAAGTACCGCGTCGGTTCGAGTGGGTGTACCTCAGTGTCGAGAGGTACTTTCCTTTACTTTTACTCTTGAGGACCCTTTGTTATTGAGAAATTATTTTTACCTCAAAACATATTTTTTAATTTCTTAACTGTATGAATAGAAAGACCTTGCTAGACAGCTATCAACTTTAGACAGGAATTCAAACAATGATAGCTGTTTTATTTCAAAATCTTCAATTTCAAATAGTTATATGATGTTCAATAAGGGCTACTTATATTCAAAGTTACACTGTAATAGTTAATATTTATACAATGAAATCACTAGTCTAATAGCCACCATAAATTGTCATGCTAGTGGGAGTATTAAAATACTCCATTAGAAATTACTAGTCATATAGCTTCTTCTTTCCACTATCTTTGCTACAGTCCATCCATTAGTATTAAGATAAGGGCCAATATATTGACAACACCATCATTCAGTCGCCAGGTCTTTCTCAGATATGAGCATAATACACAAAGTAGGAAACTTAAAATATCCTAATTTTACCGTCGAAAAATTACGGTAATCTGTTTTCATCACTAATTAACAGAAAGTGAAAAGATGGCTCTTTTTTGCAGTCGCCGTTAAACGGTTAAAATTTTATATTTCCAAAAACTGTTATGTTTATTCACCAGAAGGACAGTGATGCATACACAGACAGAAATAAAAATATAACTATATTTGTTACAACACTATTCTCGTTATAAGTTGCAAAACAATTGTCACTTACGTCGCTCAGTGTTGTGAGTCGCGACCTTCGGGTCAATTATGTCTAAGAATTTCATACAACTTCGTGAACCTTTAGATTATTGATAACTTACTTATTTTAAAGTTATAAATTAGACACAGTCACAATAGTAACTGGGAGTTATAACTTAAGTGTGGCATTAACGCTTGCCTTTGCTATTCAAGATCTGATGAATAGAGTAAGCAAACGAAATTAAAAAAGAGCACTTTTGTGTTACAAATAAAGTCTATGTAAGTATCATGTATTCTAAAAAAAATTAAAAAAGAGCACTTTTGAGTTACTTCAATAAAGTCTATGTAGATATCATGTAATCAAACAAAATAAAAAAGAGCACTTTTTGTGTTACTTGAATAAAGTATGTAGTATGCAGGCAAACAAAATTAAAAAAGAGCACCTTTTGAGTTACTTGAATAAAGTATGTATTATGCAGGTAAACAAAACTAAAAAAGCAATTTTTGAGTTACTTGAATGAAGTTTATGTATTATGTAAGCAAACAAAATTAAAAAAGAGCACTTTTGAGTTACTTGAATAAAGTCTATGTAGGTATCATGTAATCAAACAAAATAAAAAAGAGCACCTCTTGAGTTACTTGAATAAAGTCTATGTAGGTATCATGTAATCAAACAAAATTAAAAAACAGCACTTTCTGGGTTACTTGAATAAAGTGTGTAAGTATGCAGGTAAACAAAATTAAAAAAAACCACCTTTTGAGTTATATGAATAAAGTATGTAAGTATGCAGGTAAAAAAAATTAAAAAAGACCACCTTTTGAGTTACATGAATAAAGTATGTAAGTATGCAGGTAAACAAAATTAAAAAAGACCACCTTTTGAGTTGCATGAATAGAGTATGTAAGTATGCAGGTAAACAAAATTAAAAAAGACCACCTTTTGAGTTACATGAATAAAGTATGTAAGTATGCAGGTAAACAAAATTAAAAAAGACCACCTTTTGAGTTACATGAATAAAGTATGTAAGTATGCAGGTAAACAAAATTAAAAAAGACCACCTTTTGAGTTACATTAATAGAGTATGTAAGTATGCAGGTAAACAAAATTAAAAAAGACCACCTTTTGAGTTACATGAATAAAGTATGTAAGTATGCAGGTAAACAAAATTAAAAAAGACCACCTTTTGAGTTGCATGAATAGAGTATGTAAGTATGCAGGTAAACAAAATTAAAAAAGACCACCTTTTGAGTTACATGAATAAAGTATGTAAGTATGCAGGTAAACAAAATTAAAAAAGACCACCTTTTGAGTTACATGAATAAAGTTTGTAAGTATGCAGGTAAACAAAATTAAAAAAGACCACCTTTTGAGTTGCATGAATAGAGTATGTAAGTATGCAGGTAAACAAAATTAAAAAAGACCACCTTTTGAGTTACATGAATAAAGTATGTAAGTATGCAGGTAAACAAAATTAAAAAAGACCACCTTTTGAGTTACATGAATAAAGTATGTAAGTATGCAGGTAAACAAAATTAAAAAAGACCACCTTTTGAGTTACATTAATAGAGTATGTAAGTATGCAGGTAAACAAAATTAAAAAAGACCACCTTTTGAGTTACATGAATAAAGTATGTAAGTATGCAGGTAAACAAAATTAAAAAAGACCACCTTTTGAGTTACATGAATAAAGTATGTAAGTATGCAGGTAAACAAAATTAAAAAAGACCACCTTTTGAGTTACATGAATAAAGTATGTAAGTATGCAGGTAAACAAAATTAAAAAAGACCACCTTTTGAGTTACATGAATAGAGTATGTAAGTATGCAGGTAAACAAAATTAAAAAAGACCACCTTTTGAGTTACATGAATAAAGTTTGTAAGTATGCAGGTAAACAAAATTAAAAAAGACCACCTTTTGAGTTGCATGAATAAAGTATGTAAGTATGCAGGTAAACAAAATTAAAAAAGACCACCTTTTGAGTTACATGAATAAAGTATGTAAGTATGCAGGTAAACAAAATTAAAAAAGACCACCTTTTGAGTTGCATGAATAAAGTATGTAAGTATGCAGGTAAACAAAATTAAAAAAGACCACCTTTTGAGTTACATGAATAAAGTATGTAAGTATGCAGGTAAACAAAATTAAAAAAGACCACCTTTTGAGTTACATGAATAAAGTATGTAAGTATGCAGGTAAACAAAATTAAAAAAGACCACCTTTTGAGTTGCATGAATAAAGTATGTAAGTATGCAGGTAAACAAAATTAAAAAAGACCACCTTTTGAGTTACATGAATAAAGTATGTAAGTATGCAGGTAAACAAAATTAAAAAAGACCACCTTTTGAGTTGCATGAATAAAGTATGTAAGTATGCAGGTAAACAAAATTAAAAAAGAGCACCTTTTGAGTTACATGAATAAAGTATGTAAGTATGCAGGTAAACAAAATTAAAAAAGACCACCTTTTGAGTTGCATGAATAAAGTATGTAAGTATGCAGGTAAACAAAATTAAAAAAGACCACCTTTTGAGTTACATGAATAAAGTATGTAAGTATGCAGGTAAACAAAATTAAAAAAGACCACCTTTTGAGTTACATGAATAAAGTATGTAAGTATGCAGGTAAACAAAATTAAAAAAGACCACCTTTTGAGTTGCATGAATAAAGTATGTAAGTATGCAGGTAAACAAAATTAAAAAAGACCACCTTTTGAGTTACATGAATAAAGTATGTAAGTATGCAGGTAAACAAAATTAAAAAAGACCACCTTTTGAGTTGCATGAATAAAGTATGTAAGTATGCAGGTAAACAAAATTAAAAAAGAGCACCTTTTGAGTTACTTAAATAAAGTCTATGCGTTCTATAAGCAGACAAAATTATACTCTTAATATATTTATGAACTCCCCGATTACTAGGGCCTTTTGATACGTAATTTCATAGAGTGAATGTCTATCATAGATCATGTATGCACGTAAAGTCCATGTTGTTATTATCATCGTTAGCTATTAGTGGGTAGTTACATAAAACATATACTTAATATTCCTAATAAATATTTATTATAATAATTTTGAAGTGCAGTTAATGTGTGTCAATGGTTTTGACTGTAAGGTCAGATAAAGGACGAGGCGAGAGGTCAGAGGTCAACTTACTGTCGCTTCTAACTCGTATAGGACTAATGAAGAAGTGGATAAGTCGAAAAATCGTTTTTTTGGTTTATCCTTTTTCAGTATGACTAGTATTATCTATATGGAAGCTATATTGCACAGTAATACGTAAAAGATGGAGTCCCAGCATCACGACACCACACCAGTTGTACAGCCATTATGGTCACCAGGCGAGCTTCGTTTGACAACTATCACAAAGCTATATTTACATCCAACGAAAAAGGTTTAAATAATCAAGTACAGCAATACGTATACACATGCAGTTTAGACTGAGGCGAGCGGTGCCTGGGGCTTGAGACCCAGGAGCAGGCTTAAAGAGCTCTTTCATAATATATTAACTCTCACCTCCACCACTCGACCTCGCTAACGACAATAGATAATAAAGTAAACTTACGTGGACCTCTAAAAGGGTGACCTTAATCACGACACTATAACACTAACTTCCATGTTCACTACACGAAAACACCAGAGTGACTGAGACTAATCTATCGCACTAAAGGTTATATATTGTCTTCACGTCGGTATACTCGGAATAATATAAATAGTGTTGCTAAAATTTTTTTTTTTTTAAATCGATAGGTCCTCTTTAAGCTGAATCCAATTAAAACATTTATAGTAAGTTATTAAAATAATTATGAAGATTTTTTTAAATTGTCCCTAAAAAATTAAAATTGCAAGTTACCACACTGTGTTACTAATCTTATGAGTCGGACATTTTTTCTTATATTAATAGAAATAGTTTCAGGTAGATTAATAATATAATATGTTAACACTGACATACATGTATATTGTGTGGTATATTTCGTAACACTTTATACAATACAATACATCTGAGTATTGACAAGGCCTTTGACCTCAGCTTGGTTTGGTCCAAGTCATAAGATAAGGGCTACAAAAAAAAATTAAAATAAAACATGACTAAGCCGCAAACCCATTCTAAATATTTATTTTTACATTTTAATTTTTTTACATTCCCTATTTCATTCCCTTCAAGCATTTTTTCGGGATAAAACGTAGCCTTTGACATTTCGGAACCTCTAGTTGGTATTTGTACCAAATTTCATCAAAATAGGCATAGCAGTTCTTGAGTTAAATTAAGCCATAGACAACCATCTATTCAAGATTATTATCTTGTAATGGTATTTTGTTTTTTTCCTTACTTACGTAAATAAAGAGAAATCTTATCATAAGTCGATAAACCATGAAAATTACCGTAAAAATTCTACACGCTCATTAATGTTCAATCATATCAAATAGTCATTAGATTTTTTTTTATGAAGAGATCTCTGAGTTATGTGTGTTTTAAGCAATTAAATATCACTTGCTTTAACGGTGAAGGAAAACATCGTGAGGAAACCTTCACTCCTGATAGTTCCCTAAAAGTTCTCAAAGGTGTGTGAAGTCTGCCAACCCGCACTGGGCCAGCGTGGTGGACTATGGCCTAATACCCTCCTCATTCTGGAGGAGGAGACCCGGCTCAGCAGTGGGCCATTGAAGGGTCGTGATGATGATGAGTCATTAGATTAGGATTGCCAGATGGCTAGAAAATCCAGGATTGTCGATGTATGGATACAACAGTCACAACTTGGCTTTACATTTGTCCCAGATATGATGAATTTCCATTGAAGAGGTTTGGAGATACGCATCGAAAAATCGATAAGGATAAATGTACATCTCTGAGAATACTGAACAAATTTTAATACCATTTTTAAAACCAAATAAATATTTATTTGAAGTAGAAAATATCCCTAACCTAAACTGTAACACTAAAATAGAAAAAGTATAATTCTGAGGTAATTAATTGCTTCAATTAATTTTGTAAACTAAACTTTGTTGTACCTACATTTATTTATACTATTTTCGTTATAAATACGATGCAACGATGTTGCGCAAGTCAGTCTTGCTCGAACCTTCGTACCGTGCGGATGTGAGAGAGTGCGAGAAAATAGAAAAAACTGAAAGGTTGTGTTAGCAACACTGTTTATAAAGTAGTAGTAGCAAGTATATCATTTTATATTATTTCGAGTATACCGACGTGGAGACTTTATATAACCTTTAGTGCGATAGATTAGTCTGTCTTTCTGGTATTTTCGTGCAGTGAACATGGAAGTTAGTGTTATAGTGTCGTGATTAAGATTACCCTTCTCGAGGTCCACGTAAGTTTACTTTATTATCTATTGTCGTTAGCGAGGTCGAGTGGTGGAGGTGAGAGTTAATATATTATGAAAGAGCTCTTTAAACCTGCTCCTGGGTCTCAAGCCCCAGGCACCGCTCGCCTCAGTCTAAATTGCATGTGTATACGTATTGCTGTACAGTAATGGGTACCACATTCTCTCCATGTCTATAGTAGTTGAAGTGAAGAATCCAAAATCCCCGAATACAGATTGAATATAGATTGCAAATATTTCTAAATTTTGGCTGTATGTGGATAAACGTGACCTCAAAACGTAATTTGGATATTCATGCCTTTCTCATCCTGATAAAAAAATCTGACCTCCGCGAAGCGAGGGTACTAGTATACCATTATATATATTCTCTTATAACAGACACCACGTCCGTCCGTCCCGTTAATGAGATACTGACCGATATGTGAGGGGAAAGGTCAGCTCTTGACTTTGGCCATTGTACAACACCATACAACTAATACATACCTTACCCTCAGGCCGCAAAGCCCAAATTTGCACGAAAACATTATATAGGATTAGTAATTTTAAGCTTATTAGTGTATATTGTATCTAGTGTATGTGACCTGACTATGCCTGACTAGATAGTCTAGTATAATACTCAATTGCAAACAATTTCTTCTTGTTAGAATAAATACTAATATTACAGAGGTCATTTGTAAGTTCAGGTACAGAGTAATGTAGATTATACAGAGTAATTTAATTCTTTATATATGGTACGGTATAGTATACGGTACTAAGATAGGTATTTAATATACCTACTGCTCTTTATTGTATTATATCTATGTATATATAATAAAGTTTTTATCTATCTATCTATCTACACATGCAATTTAGACTGAGGCGAGTGGTGCCTGGGGCTTGAGACCTAGGGGCAGGTTTAAAGAGCTCTTTCATAATATATTAACTCTCACCTCCACCACTCGACCTCACTAACGACAATAGATAATAAAGTAAACTCACGTGGACCTCGAGAAGGGTCACCTTAATCACAACACTATAACACTAACTTCCATGTTCACTGCACGAAAACACCAGAGAGACTGAGACTAATCTATCGTACTAAAGGTTATATATTGTCTTCACGTCGGTATACTTAAAATAATAATAAAATGATATACCCGCTACTACTACTTTATAAACAGTGTTGCTAACTATATATTTTTTAATATACAGATCGGTACTGTACAGAGAATCAAATTTTATATGCGGTACAACTGATATTCGGTACCGTAAATGACACAATTTAATATCGTAAGTATATCAATAACATTACGATTGATTAACATCTAATTCTACCCGCAATTCGCAATTTACCTATACTAATATTATAAAGTGGTAGAGTTTGTGAGGTTATCTCTTGATCTACTGAACCGATTTTGAAAATTCTTGTACTAATAAAAAGCCACATTATTCCTGAGTGTCTTAAGCTATATATTGACCTGAAAAATGAATAGACTTTTTCGTGGTAATCGGATTTGCTGCAGTGAGCCGTGAGGGGACGGGTTAGAATACTATTCCCCTCTGTCGCTGGGAGAGCATCTCTTAAGAGCCGAGTAACCCAGCAATCCCTTGGTGGTAGAGGATCTGTTCCCCAACTGGCTTGCGACCACCAGCATGCGAATCCGATCGCCAAGTGTCATAGACGCGTTCCGGTTGAGCCTCTCCCGTCCCATTAATGCTGTGGGTCTAGTGGACTCTGGGCTCTTGCCTAGGGTTCGCTGAATCCGCATCATGTTTCTTCTTCATTCCCCCTTCCCACTCTATCTTCGGGGATGCAACGCATCGACAAAACGAGAGAGTGTTTCTCGGTTTGCCGATGTCCACGGGCGATGGTTGCCACTTACCATCAGGTGGACCATCTGCTCGTTTGCACCTTATCTATTATAAAAAATAAATAAAAAAAAACGGTCAGCAACAACATATGTCTAACTATTTTATATTTAAGTTACAAAAGCTAGTTTTTATATTAAAAAATAGTTTATTCATCAAATAAACAACAATTATAAATTTTTAACAAAAGCTTAACTATTTAAAACAAGACTTTTGCTCTTTTACTGCATATAATCTCAGCGAAGCGAGGATGGGTCGGCTAATAACTAATGTTCGGTATGGTCTGGCAGATTATATATTTTTAAAAATTTTGTTTACGCTCCGGTAATATAATGCAGGGTTAAGATATAATTTTATATACGCTAAGGTATACGATATTATATGATATGATTTTATACGGCAATATATAATGAACAATTTAATATAATAATATCATACAATTCAGTATAATGTATGATTGGTATTCGTTCATTCAAGCTGATATTTAAACAATTTTATATTACTGTATGTTTACAACACAACATGACATGAGGGAGGGGAAGCGCAGGCACATCTTTAATATATTTCTGGAACACAACGGAGTACACCTAACTCTAGTGCATGGTGTGGGAGGGAGAGGGGAACTTAGGGATATACATTAGCAGCTATAATAGAGGCAATGCTTTCCCAAATGCCCGAATGCTGTATCCAAATGTTTTGAAGTTATAAAGATGAAAGAAAGGCAGAGAGACACTGATGCTATTGCCTGGACACCACTCCATTCCATATAATGAGACCAAAAACACAAAATTTGTTACTTTGTTTCATGTATATCTGTGGTTGTCTGTTTATCACAAAATCTACAAAGTATTTTATTTATATACGGATTAAGAACATAAAGAGTATATTTTGCTATGTAAATTGCCTATACTTTAAAGCTAATTTCAAAATATAACATTTATAACCTGTTTGTCTGTCTGTGCGTGTTTTTATGATGGCATTACTTTGTATTTTATTCCAGCGCGCAACGGTAGCTTCTATATGTACGCTATCGTAAATTAACATTGCCTGCAGCGTTTAATATTGTCTGCAACTACCACAGTGATGCTCTTACGATACTCGCTAACGAGCGCGTTTAATATACTTATTTCGAAACGAGATGTTTCAATAAATATTTAAACTGTGTATCTGTTATTTTATCTAATATATCTTTTTAACGGAATTTATGTTTTATTTTTGAGTTAAATAAGACAAACAGTTGTAATTTGATGTTTTTATTTGACATTTTATGCCACGGAGACAGTATTTTTTAGAAATTCAGCTCCTAAAGTATCTGTGTACAAAATTTCATTCAAATCGATTTAGCCGTTTTGACGTAATGTGTGACGGGAATTCTACGATTACGGTTTATTTACGTGAAGAGTTGTTTGGGACTTAATACCCAGAAAACAGGTTTAAAGAGCTGTTTTACTACACATGAACTCTCACCTAAATCACAAACATTTAATTATGTGTGACTGTCAAACTAAGCGATCACTGAATAGTCTATAATTCAATCAGCTAAACTATTTGTCAAACCCCCACTAAACTATTAAAACCGAGTTTACTAATTGTCGTGCCAGTGGTTTCCCCACTTATAACAAACATATGGGAAGAACAGTGTTGCTAGCAGTTATTTACAGTAGTATAAGTTTTAACTTCAGCAAACAATAGTAGTAACATTATATAAACAGTAAACTAAACACAAGATATAACATTATAGTTTTTATTTCACACAATTTGCAATTTTTAATGCAAAACTTGTTAAAAAAGAAAAAAATTACATATCGCGTGATAATTATAAATAGTTATAATTATTTTAAATATCTTTAAAGGTCAAAAATTCATTATAAAATTAATTCTTCGCCTGCGCTTCCCTGAGATTTATAATTTTAAACATTTGTCTTAAGTATAAGGATTTTTTGCTCGATAATCATATTTTATTATCCTTCAAGAACTATTTTCGGAAGTTTTTTTGGCTTAACTAACATTATTTATTATTCCACATAGAGTATATATTTATACGGGATAAATATTATCCTATTTTACTTTCAAAGACATAAGCTATATATATACAAAAAATCAAGTAAATCTGTAGCTCCGTTGCAACGTAAGAGAAGGATTAACTGAACTGTATTTATACCGGAAGTAATTCAGCCATTTTGTATAATTCATCCGCAATTTTTTACATTATACTTTCCTTGTTTATCCCTCTATCTATTAATGAAAACCGTATCAAAATAGGTTGTGTAGTTTAGAAGATATTAAGAGAAATCTTATATATATATATATATATATATATAAGTATAATAACAAAGTAATTTATAACACGCAAATATAATCTGTATCATCCAACGCTAAGGTTAAAATGATTAAAAAACTGGGTTAAATATACGAACAATATTACACAACGTTTATTAGTACCTGGGGCTTGTGACTCAGGTATAGGTTCTATTGTTCGATCTCGCTACTTGATCCTCTGATCTATCTATACAGTTGTTATAATTTTACGGGAGACAGATGCAAATTCGCTCAATCATTTCCTCACGAGTGAAAATTCATGTACTGCGTAAGGGTTTAATATTATGATTATTCGTGACCGTCAGCTGCGATTCTGTGGGTGGAGCGAGCAGTGGCAGCCTCCCATACATAGAAAAAAAAATTAGTCATTTCCTCCCATTTGAAGATTTGTCGGATTATAGTTTACCTAGTATCTTGAAGGAAAGATAAAGTCAGCTGACCATAACGTGGTGGAATATACGCCAGCTGGCTGCTTGAACATGAAAAAAAAATTATATTTACAATGATTTCCAATCATAAAAGATTCCAAAAAAAACAAAGATTTTTTTAGTCATTTCCTGCAATTTGAAAATTTGCTCCCTTTAATGTTCATTCATAGTAACATTACATTACATTTTTAGTTGAGAGGAAAACATTAAAATTATTTTTTCGCTTGGGAGGGACTTGGTCATGAAAATCTGTCACCGGCTCCCGTACTTTAATTATAATTATAAAATATTGATAGCGCTAGTTGTTGCTTATTTTTTACTTTTTTTTTGTTACAGTTCCACCTGCCGACAAGGAGACTTCAAACTACTGATTGTTAATACAGTAAGTATTTATACAAGAGAGATAAAGAGAGATAGCTTAAAATTGTGTTAAGAGGGACCTTTTAAGTATACCATTATTGGAGATCATAATAAAAGGGGCCATTAATATATAACAGTATAATGTAATTGTGGTGTATATTCAAAGGGGCCTCTCAAGTATAGGTATGAAGGGGTCGTTTGTGCATTACAACATGGGGGAATGACGGTACTAGTTATTTTTGCTAACAAGAGAAATAGGGAGATGGGGGTGGGGAAATGTATGAACTTGAACATGTATTCCGATTATCATGGCCCCTATCATGCAAAGATGTTTCATTATTCCCCCTCGCTGTACTTTCAACGTAGCAAAGAACTCAGTTATATTTTCATCTTAAATGACCATTTTAATCTAGAAAGCTACTTATTCTAATTTTTTATAAAATAGTATAATTTACGTAATTGTCGTGGGAATGAGCTAATGATGAGAACGGGTCACTAATTTCTATAATACTGTACTCTTAATATCAGTTAACTCAAAATATTAAGTATCCTTTCTTTCTACTTTCGAAACAAATTGTTTTAATTATTTATACACGACAATTAAAAAAAAAAACAACCTCGATAGTCAAATGTTGTTGTTAAAATAAAAAGGTGTGACGTCATTCATTCGGATGTCAGATTGCTAATAATATACATATTACATCACAACCGTGTAAAGTTTTAGTTTATTGAAAAAAAACGTTTCATTTACAAACGTGCGTGACGTCATTTCCTCGTAAAACTTTCTTAGGTATCATTACTCCATTTGTGACGTCCCACCTAAGTAAATATTTTTATGTTGTATTAACGTGTTACAAAGGCAAATAATTAAACAAAACGTGACGTCATTATCTCTGACTGATCATTTCCTATTGCTTCCTTCTATATTAGTTTTTTTTATAATAGACTCTGTATATTTGACATATGGTTCAGAAGAAGATGTCTTTTTTTGTGCCGACGCGTTATCGTCTTAAAAGTAGTTAGGAGGGGGAGCAAAGAGACGAATGCTGCAGTTTCAGTGGATCTTGAGTCCACTAGAACCGCAGAATTAATGGAATGGGGAGCGGTTGGATTGGCATGTTGGTGGTCGCAAGACAGTTGGGGAAAAAATCCCCTACGTCCAATGGGGAGGCTGGGTTTTCTCTCTTCCTAAGAGATGCTCTCCCAGCAACACAATTGTATTGTATTCTAACTCTCCCTCGCGGGTAAAGTTTTCCTCGGAGGTTCTTTTAAATAGATCTGAGAATCATTTCCCCACTCAGAAATTCTCAGAAATTTCTGTTTACGAAACTAATTTCGAGTTCGTAATGGAAATTTTTATTTGTGACAGTGACCTTTATAGAACATCTGCTTGAGTTTGATTGAAATCGTTTTAAACTTAATTAACTAAAAAACTATTTAACTCAACGGAAATAAATTAACGGTTTTTAATCGTGTTAGCAACACTCTTGATAAGTAGATAAATAGGTCTATCACAGGCAGTATGACAAGTAATTTATTAGTGAGTATTATTTATCATAGTGTTATTCAGTTGTAAAATTCCACTGACCTGATAATTCAAGTGAAACTCAAACTTACTATTGTGGTCACATACTCCAGTAACGGACAGGAATCATTAATAGAATTTAATGGCTTTCATTTTTTAATCATTAGTATAGTCCGCTTTCTTTATAATGATTGATTTAATGACATGTTTATGTGTAACGGAGAGTATCATTAACTGCATCGATTGATGAATTAGGTCTTGGCAGGACGTTCACCTGACGGGGTTGCGCCTTACACTGATGGATATGAGAAGTATACACCATATTTTATGTTATAGCTGTGCTTGGGACTTGTAACTTAAGTGTAGTTTACG
The DNA here is from genome assembly GCA_905147385.1 of Limenitis camilla. Taxonomy (NCBI): domain Eukaryota; kingdom Metazoa; phylum Arthropoda; class Insecta; order Lepidoptera; family Nymphalidae; genus Limenitis; species Limenitis camilla. Next base: position 11,494,022 of record LR990247.1, read on the forward strand.
AGGCCTGACTTTGTTGCCAAAATCTAAGTAAGTAATCTAATTAATATAGTAAGGTCACGTCACGTTCTCGTGTCACAATGTTAGTTGCCATACTCTTTCGAAAATTTTATGAAATTTTATATGCATATGCAGTAGGCCTGAGAATCGGCTACCGTCTATTTTTTATACCCCTAAGTAATAAGGGTGGGTCACCACAATTTTTTTTAATTTATATGGATATTATGACCTTTCGCACAATGACTACTTTATTCAGGAATAAGTAATATTGTATATTTTAATACAGGTTATTATGCCAAATTTAATTTAAACTGGTTCAGCCGAATTTTTGTTATGTGAGTACAAACAAACATTTACCCTGACATTAAGTTTGCTTAAATATCTTCCATGTCTTGACTTATCGAATGTCTGTAAGTTACATCTTATTATATGATATGATGAGTTAGATATAAGGAAAAATATATAAAAGAGGTTATATGTGGAAAGAAGAAAGAAAGAAATGTCAGTGTGTTAGAAGACGTTAAGATGTATTTAAAAAACAAGTAGTTGAGGATTTTTAATATTTAATTTAGAAGTTCCCACATGTGAATGTATACTTAAAATGTTCCAGCAATGTAGTAGCGTACCCAACGTCAAGTTCGCGTCAAATAACGGTCAAACCTGTCGGAGTGTCGGCTGTCCACGATAAGCTCAGCCATTGCATAATTATAAACACGATTACTTGCATACCTTTATTGCTTATATGTTTATATTTTTTTATTAATATACTAGCGACCTCTTTTGGCTTCTTACGTAACATATAAATCTCTTTAAAATTTATAAGTTACAATTTTCCCCTGCTTCGCATTACAAGACTTCTCACAATCTCTGTCTTTCAGTTTCTTCTCCTTTAGTAGCTCTACAGCCCTTTGTGGGCTTTGGCTTGGTCTAGCAACTTCCTCTACGTCGGTCTGTCCTTAGCCACCCTCTTCCAGTTAGCTATGTAAACGTTCTTCGCGTTCCGGTTTGCGTCGTCCAACCAACGAAACTTTGGTATTCCTCGACCTTGACGTCTCTCATGATAGGTGCATTTTAGGGTCCTGGCCAGCCCATCTCAACCCGTTCAGCTTAATGTGACTTTAATTTTAATAATGTGGTATTTCCTTGTTAGGTTTTGATACTTGTGATTAATTATCAAAACCTTCTATACTATTCTAAATTCTAAATAAAAAATATTCTGTACTTCTATTTCTTCTTGGTAAGATTTAATAGGTCTGAAATTTTTCCCTTGAGTGATGTTGACCACTGAGTCTTCCTATCAGCTTTTTATTTATTTTCTTCTTTAAAACCAATTACCACCATCCGATTATCTTCTCTTTTTGTGTCTTTTTTTATTTAAAAATATAATACACGTTTTATTTTTCGCTCTTTGTTTTTGTCGGATGAAAATAACACTAAACAATAGAAGATTAAGAAAGGGTCTAAATAACAAAAAAAAATGCATACTTAAAGAAGCGAAGGCTGTATATTATACTTAGCTACAATTTTATGTTAATACAATGATTATAAATGCCAATCGCCTATAGACATACCGTTAATATTAAACACTCGAATGTTTCATAACTGTTTTGTTCATAACTTATAGATATTTTACGATTATGACTTCATATAATATTATTAAGAGGGGTATGCAACTATAGACCATAATGTAAAATGAGTTGCATCCTCTATACAATTGTATATTAAAGGCAATATTCCTGGTAGATGGAATATTATTATTTATTTGAAGTATATGTTGTCTATAAATACAACGATGCATTTGTACTTTAAAAACATATCACAATATCGTAGATAAATATGTTAAATAACAAGGTACCAAATTATGAACCTTGTGGTACTCCAAGTGATATAGACATGTAATGGAACGTATAACCATTAAATATGTCATCATTTGCTTTTTTCGGCAAACAAGACTCTAGAGACTTGAGTAAATCACCATCTTTACTAATATTATCTAATTTAATAAGCAACAAAGAATTGAGAGAACTTGTCAAAGGCTTTAGAGATAACTATTTAGTTTCTGTAATTGTAAACTGAGTTATATACCTATTGAAATGTAATCTGGCATTTTGTTAAAATACTTTTACAAAGCTTTTTTCTATCTTTTTCTGCTTACAATATTTTTTGTTACATGTGAACCTGACCTTATTAAGCTTAGGACAACTTTTTTAACAAACCGTTACTTCTAACCTGTACGATCTAAATAAGTAGATACTGTTAATTTAAACTACTATGTTGTACATTAAAATTTTTACTTTCTTAAAGGTAAGCTTCTTACTTTCTTTCTCTCTCTCTCTCTCTCTCGTAATAGTTTATTAAAACAATTACGAACACACTAGTATAGAATTTCAGCGTAGAGGTAAACATAAAAATTATTCTAAAACTTTAATAAATTGTACCACTAATTTCCAATGTTGACCCCTCATGGGTCAAAGAGGTCAAAGAGTTTTAAGGACTCCATGAGCAAAATACTTAAACAGATCGTAAATGTAATTTTGAATTTCCTGTTTTTCCGTAGATTTTCTAGTAGAAAGAGATGAAAAATCTACAGATAAAGAACCTCTGATCCCAACAATCCATTTAGAAGTAGTTCAGACATAGATGTACAGACAAAAGTATAATTCAATTTATAAATAGTGATGTACAGACACCGTTATCTGACCGAACAAACTATTCTCATTAGGAGCATGAAATTCGTCCATTGTCAATGATATGCGCCATTTTGTTAATTGTTACTCGTTATTTTGACGTGACATGCTTTTAAACATTCGGAACACATACTGTGAATGGACTGACACAGATAAACAAACATCCAAAAAATCGTGATAGCGAATAATGTAATGTACAAGTTTTTTGTCTTTATCTATCAATAGATGGCTCTGTAGGCTTTTTAAATCTCAACGTTATTTACTTTCCGATGTATCGAGGGTACAATTTGTTTTATTCATCTATAGCTTCCGGCGTTTAGAATTCTTGCAGCGAGAATTCTTTTACAATTCTTAGATTCTTGCGCGAAGGTCACTATTAGGGACTTTTAGCAGGGTGAGAGGAGCACGTCACACATGAATGGTTCTTACGTGACGGTTCTGTTCCCACACGCCTTTTATGTGTCTAAATAATAGACATCGCGCATGGAACTACCAATAATACTGACTGATTCTGTTACGATACTGTTTAGGTCTCGATTCGGAAAATTTCGACATTCGATTAATATAGTATAGAATTATATTTGTTTCCTATATAGCCAATAGATGGCATCACATTGTTTTCTTCTGACACTGAATGATGTAGTGTTTGTGATACAATTTGTTTTCTTCATATAATATTAATTTATTCGATAATTTCACTAATAAAAATTGAACAGCGTCGTGATTTAAAGAACTCCCAACTATTGGCAAATGAAAAAAAAAATGAATTGTGCTGTTCTTATACAAAGTATAGGAACAACAGGTATTTGTAGCTTGAATATCCCTTCTTAGACCTATAAAATGATTAGATGGTCCATCTTAAGACATTTTTTCTTGGACCTCTACAATACTTAAGAGCAGAAAAGAGAGGGACGTAAAGTTTGAATTTTCAAGCCATTGAGAAGCTTGCAGCTAGATTAGGTTACAATAGATTTAAAAATAATTTTTATCGTATTTACTATAAAACTGAGGGTCAGAGGTCCAAACCAGGGTCTGGACAAATCAGGCGGTAATAAATCAGACAACCATGGGAACCTCATGTAGCGGTCCGTCAATGGATACAGGAGGGCCATGGAAATAGCGGCTAAGGAAATTCTTTCTTATTTTAGTCAAAAAGTAATTTAATTTTTGAGAGATTTAACTGTTTTTACATTTATTTCTAAAAATTTTTTTCTAGTAATTTGTTTAAATTTACTAGAATTTTTTTTTTTAAATTCAATATATTTTTTATACAAAGACAAAAATAGATGATATTCATTTCTAGGGAAGTATGTTGACTTGGTTTTTGTAAAAAATTTGTCTGAATTTCTATGACACTTTTGATTAAATCAATCAATAATTCAGTACTTCGAGTATTTATGAAAAGTATTATAGTATTATATCAGTAACTAGCTGAACCGCGCGACTTTGACCGCGTCACATTAAGAGAGAATTAGAGAGATAGAAGCGTAGTCACTTGTAATACAATTCTAACGGACCCATTTATGCAGCGTACGCCACGTAATCTCATTGTTTATCCACTCCTATGGGTCGTAACGTGATGTTATATAGCATATAGCCTTCCTCGATAAATGGACTATCCAACACTAAAATAAATTTTCAGTTCAAAGCAGTAGTTCCTGAAAATAGTGCGTTCAACCAAACAAACAAATTTAAAAAAAATAATAGAACTGTGCAGCGTTTAAGCATGAATGTTAGATTACATACATACACTCACGCACACACCCATACACTTGCACGCGCACACACGCATATACATAAAATTCTTGTAATGTAAGAGAACCAGCAGATAGGTAGCATTAACTTTCGAGAAGAGCAACTGTCCGTCTCAACTATGTTAATCTATGTAATTAAAGGAAACGAAATAAATATGTTTTTTTTTTATTATTTTATATAAAGCAAAGCAGCTCCTGCAGGAGATCCAGGAGTAGCATGATACTTTAATGAAGCTAATAAATACGTATATTTTATAGATCAATTAAACATGAAATAGATATTCCTCTTGTTTCGCGGCCGCACCCGTCTCCTTATTTGTCTATACAGTACAGTTACCCGCGGAATTATCTCAAGCACAATACTTAATCGTGCGATGAAGTCGTGATGTACAAACGACGAATCTATAATACTTATTTATTTTATACTTGCAACGAATGGTATATTCGGCCATACCCCGAATTTTACCCTTGAGGGGACGCGTTAGAATACTATTCCCCTCTGCCGCTGGGAGAGCATCTCGTAAGAGCCGAGTAACCCAGCATCCCCTTGATGGCAGGGGATCTGTTCCCCGACTGGCTTGCGACCACCAGCATGCGAATCCGACCGCAAAGTGTCTCTCACGCGTTCCGGTCGAGCCGCATGTGAGCCAGACTTATCCATTCCCTCTCCCATCCCATTAATGCTGCGGATCTAGTGGGCTCTTGCTTAGGGTCCGCTCAATCTGCATCATTTTTTTTCTTCACTCCCCCTTCCCACTCTCTCTTCGAGGATGGAATGCATCGACAAAACGAGTGTTTTGCCGATGTCCATGGGCGATGGTGGCGACTTACCATCAGGTGGACCATCTGCTCGTTTGCACCTTATCTATTAGAAAAAAAAAGAAAAAAAAAATACCGAATGTTATCAAACCTGTTTATAAATTAGTATTCGCGGGTACTTTTTTTTATATTATTTCAAGTATACCCACGTGTAGACAATTAGTGCGATAGATTAGTCTCTCTGGTGTTGTCGCGCAGTGTACATGGAAGTTAGTGTTATAGTGTCGTGGTTAAGGTCGCCCTTCTTGAGGTCCACGTAAGTTAACTTTATTATTTAGTTAATGTTCGGGTAGAAGAAAAAAGGAGAAAGAGGAGGTCGACTTTGGTGTGTTGACTTCCTTTTAATAGTTTTAAAATTATTGGTTTATTGAAATGTTAATTAATAACGTTAATATTAAAATACTGTATTTTTTTTTTATTTATACAGTTCACAAAATCTACATAGAAAATGTTTGATAGAAAGCAGACTAACAGCCAAAATTAATAATCAATTTCAATCCAAAATATTTGGATTATGAATTGAATATAAATGTATTTAGCTTTCAAATACAAATTTGTGTTAATAAAATTCCAAATTGGAATCTATGTTCAATGTGTAATGCAAAATCTTACGATTTGAGATAGAAAATGTATTCCGAATTTGAATTTTATATAAAGAAATTTGAATTTGGAATATACGTAATCAAAAGGTTTTAGATTGAGATTGGTTATTAATTTCCGATGTAAATTAGGTACTTACACAAGAAAAAATTAAAAAATAATCCTGACAAAAATTTGTATAATTCGCCATTTTGTGGTGGCGGCCATCTTGGATTTGAAATTTATCATAGTTTAGAGTATTTTACTAGTCAAGTCGTTTCATTTGATACATATATTAACGGAGTTGTGAAAAAATATGTAATCCGCCATTTAGCGGTGGCGGCCATCTTGGAACTACGTCAATTCATCCGGGAACCGCCATGCCATAGACACAGTCTCGTCAAAATTATAACACCCCATCGTTTTTGCATCAGGGGTTACAAAGGGCAAATAGAACTGAAATAACATGTACAGTGCGTTTATGTGGGTTTGTGTGTGTATGTGTGTGTTCCGTTTTTCATATTCAAAAAAAATTCAAAATCTTTATTTTCTTCTTTCACAAACATAATTAATTTATTCTAGATGAACAATTTTATCGAGAAGTACAAAAGTATGAAAATAATGTTTGTGAGAGACTGGATGCTGTACTAGGGCTACCTGTATGACAGACAACCATGCCCTGACCCCTAAACTAATGGGACAATTAAAACACTCGAAGGTAAATTAAAAAAAAAAACAAGTAAAGCAAGACTTAAGACTAACTTAAGCAAGACAACAACAAAAAACAATTGACATTACCATCTGAGAAAAACAAAAATATAACAAAATAAGATATTATAATTATATGCAACTTTGTATCGCAGGGTGTGTGTGTTGTATAAATATATATGCGTGTATGTATATATATGTCGGGGATTTTAAATGAAGAGAAGGAAATGGAAGGAGGAAAGTGGGGAATATTGGAGAACACTAAAAGGGTTGATATCTAACGGATTATTGGGTAAACGCAACGTAGATACTTCTACTGAACCGATAAATAATCAATTATAATCACTAATAATTACGAGAGAAACCTAAGCAGTGCCTTGGACTTGTGACCAAGGTGTAGGCTTAAGGACGTCCTTTAAATGATCATAACACTCGCCTCCACTGCTCAGGCTCTCTGTTAAAACCCAAGGTTAAACGCACATAAACCGAATCTAACACAAGGCTAACCTAACCTAAGGCTAACCTAACCTAACATTGTGTTTCCTTAACCACGTAGCAATTACATTGTAAGGACTTACGTGACCTTAGTTGGACAGCACTTCCACACTACACTGCACTTGACACTATCACTATCACTAGCACTAGCACTACTTAGATGATGTTCACTTCTTGAGAGACCGCGCACGACTAAGACTTCAGTTAGACTGTCGATCGCATATAAAGGGTCGAGGGTAGAGACTGTCAAAACAACGGAAGTGACTACTACCCCACTCCAACGTCATAGACAACGATAACGATTCGATTAATCGATAATCTTTTACTATGCTCCGACATGTATATGTCGGAGCATAGTAAAGTGATAGTGATAGTGTCAAGTGCAGTGTAGTGTGGAAGTGCTGTCCAACTAAGGTCACGTAAGTCCTTACAATGTAATTGCCACGTGGTTAAGGAAACACAATGTTAGGTTAGGTTAGCCTTAGGTTAGGTTAGCCTTGTGTTAGATTCGGTTTATGTGCGTTTAACCTTGGGTTTCAATAGAGAGCCTAGCAGTGGAGGCGAGTGTTGTAATTACTTAAAGGATATCCTTAAGCCTACACCTTGGTCACAAGTCCAAGGCACTGCTTATGTTTCTCTCGTAATTGTTAGAGATCATATTTGATCATTAATCGGTTCAATAGGAGTATCTGCGTCGCGTTTACCTAATATTCCATTCAATACCATCACCCCCTTTTAGTGTTCCCCAATATACCCCATCTTCCTCCTTCCATTTCCTTTTCACACCATTTAAAATCCCCGACATACATACGTATGATATATTAGTAAACTTGTGATTGCGTTTCATGTATTATCATGTAAATATTAGTATTATGTATACACACATATGTAGCTATTCCACAGGCTGAATTAATTCTTCAGTTTGCTTATAATCGAGGTTAGGTTAGGTTAGGTTTAAATAGTTAAGAAACAGGTGGATACAGTGTTACAGTTGTGTGAAATGGTCTTGTAAACCTACACCTTAATCACAAGACCAAGGGCCAGCTCTGCTTCCATTGCTATAATTCTATTATATATAATAAGTAATAAAGTGAGTGAGTGAGTTATGAAAGGGTGTAATATGCAAAAGCGTTAGTGTTATATAATCTGACCGTCTGTTGTGAAGGTCAACGTACATACACAATGCTTGAGGTAAGCGTGTTACGCACACTAGTAAGTCGGGGGCACAACGAGTTATCTCTTTAGTATATAACCATCTAAATATGTTTGTAGTACCTCAGGCTTGTAACCTTTATGATCACAACATTGGCCTTTACTTCGGTATTATTCACCTAACTTGAAGACCAAAGTTGACGAAGTCAACGATTCGAGATTTTACTAAGTAGTAATTTAAATAAACTTGCACTTTAACTTTGATATTATAATATTCACTCTATTAAAACAAACCCAGTATTATCAAAATAAACCAATTCTTATCAAGATTGTTGCTAACAAATATAATATGCCATATAGAAATAAGTCATATTTATAATATACTCGTAGTATCTAATAATTGTTGTTCGGCACTTCTAACAATAGCTTCCCAAAAGAATCACACTTGGGACTTGCAACCACCTGGGTTTTTCTTGACGGGTCGGCAGGGTTTGCAGGTCTTTACTTGAGAGGGACTTTCCACCAGTTATACTTCACATACCTTATAATCGAATAGAAACTACTAGCCAAAAACTAAAGGCTATCAACAGTTGCCATTCGGCCTTTTTTTTGTTGACCTGGAGAAATCTGTCGTCAGATGGACGATGGCTAAGCGAGGACTTGTGAAGGTTATGCAGGGTTACCATCCGGATTCGTCGCTCGGACGCCGAGGCGAGCGGTCGTGTGCGGCGAATATAGCTGTGCGATTATATACGTAAACACGATACCTCTCGCTGTGCTTACGATATTGTCGGAATCATTTGAGAGTAAAGTCTGCGCTTCCCTGAGGGTTTTACTCGTTGACTTTAGGGTTTTTTGTTGTTTTAAGTCTGTTATTGTTTTTATTGTTAAGTTTGTTTTTTTTATTATTGTTCGTTGGGGTTGTTGAGGCCTAGGCCATGAACAACGACAATAGGGCAGCATCCTCAAAGGGCGCTGCCCTAGAGGTTGATTCTGATGTCTCGGAATCGTCTACCGGACGGCGGAAACGCCCTCGAGACGGGGGCGATGTGCCGCGGTCGGGCACGGACACGGAGACGGAGGAGAGGTCCGCGGCTAAAGTGAACTCGGCAAGGAGGGGGAAAGCCCCCCAGAGAGGACGCATTGCGGGCATGACTCGCAGTGAGCGGGATGCGGTCGCTGAACTAATTGAAGCGAACCGTGAGATTACTCGCAGGGCAACGGCCCGAGGGGTAGCTCAAGAGGAGTCGCCAAGTGAAGCGGAGCTCGGGGCTACACTTCATAGCCGTTTCTATAAGAAGGTAACGACCGGCGAATTCGGTGACTCCTCTGCTTCAGATGCCGGCCGAATGGACCCGGTGCGCTGTAACGCGGAACAGTTACGTGCGGACGCAGGCCGCAACGCTGCAGCTATTTTGGACGTAGCACGTAAGTCGATGAACTTGAAGGGCACGTGCGTTAAGCAGCTGAAGGAGACGGCGCACGCCCTCCAGGATATTGTGGATGCACTAGCAGAGCGGACGGTCTCTGAGGAGAACCGTAAATTGAGGGCAGACAATCTTCGTCTCAAGCGGGATGTTGCGAATCTGAAGGCGGAACTTACCGCCTTCAAGAAGGAGTATGATGCGGCCAAGGGTGTTCGCAAGCCTGTCTCTCCTTCCCCTGTTGCCATTGAAACTGGTAACTTAGTGGAGGAACTGAGGGCGTCAATTATCTCCACAATGGGGCAGATGATCAACGCGCGATTGTCTGTCCTGGAGGAACGACTTCCCCCAGCAGAGATTGTCCGCCCCCCTCTTGCTGCGGATAAGAGGACACAAGCAGAGGTTGAGCCGATGGCGAGCACATCGCGCCGAGCACCAGCGCCCAGACAAAAACCGGCGAAGTCTGGAAAAGTCATCTCGCACCAGATCCCTGTGCGTGAACTCCCACCGCTGCCCTCAACAGCGCGGGAGTTTCCACCGCTGCCATTAACTTCTGCTGCCACCGTCATGGCTGTATCAGTACCTCAGTCGGAGGAAGAGGGCGCCTGGGCCACGGTAACCAGAAAGGGGAAGGGCAAGGGGAAGAAATCTTCCTTAAATGCTAAGGCCCTCGAGCCTGTTCTGGCTAAGTCAAAACAGCCGGCCAAGCCGAAGCTCGCAGTACCCCGCACAGCGGCCGTCGTAATTACTCTGAAACCTGAGATCGCTGCACAGGGGGTCACCTACGCCAGCATTCTTGAGCGGGCAGAGCGCCAGATAGATTTGGCTGAGCTCGGGATCGGGTCTGGTCTGAGGATCAGACGGTTGGCCACTGGGGCCAGGCTTCTGGAACTGCCCAAGGAGCAAACTTCGGAGCAGGCTGACCAGTTAGCTGGAAAGCTCCGTGTGGTCTTGGATGAGGTGGCAATTGTCACCCGTCGAACACTAATGGCGGCGGTGAGGGTCGCCGGTCTAGATGACTCAGTCACCAGCGAGAAGGTAGCGACAGCAGTAGCTCGGGCTGGCAACTGTCCTCCGATGCAGGTTAAGGTAGCGGAGGTTCAGCCCAGTCCTGCCGGTATGGGAACAGCGGTGGTAAGGTGTCCTGTGTCGGTGGCTAAGAATCTCGTGGAAGCCGGCAGACTCTTGGTGGGGTGGAGCTCTGCCAAAATCTATGCCCTGGAGCAGCGCTCGCTCCGATGCTACAGGTGCTTGGGGACAGGACACACGCGAATGCTCTGCGCGTCGATTGAGGCACGAGACGGGTTGTGCTACCGGTGTGGAATTGCGGGTCACAAACTACCAGACTGCGTCAATCCGGTCCGGTGCGCGGTCTGTGATTATTCCCGGTTACCGGCAGACCATGTGATGGGGGGGAAAATTTGCAACCCCCCCCCAACGAAGGATGGACTATTGCGTCATCAATCAACGACGGGAGGCACGCGCCGCGCGTCTCAGGATGCTAACATGAACTCAGAATGAATACAGGGCCAGTTAGCATCCTCCAGACGAACGCCAACCACTCAGCGGGAGCGCAGGACCTTCTCCTGGAGTCCATCGCGGAGTGGAGTATCGACATCGCAGTAGTATGCGAGCCGTATTTTGTTCCATCCTCTTGGGTAGGAGACTCGGACGGACTGGTTGCCGTGATCAGCGGCGATAGCGGAACTTCGCCCCTCTCAGTTGTTGAGAGGGGATCGGGTTACGTCGTGGCGGGGTGACGGGGGTACGCTATAGTCGGGGTTTACTTCTCCCCGAATCGCAGTCTAGCCGAATTCGAAACGTATCTCGACTCGGTTAGAGCTGCGGTCAGCCGACAAGCCCCGAGGCAGGTTTTTGTCCTCGGGGATCTTAACGCCAAAAGTCGTGCCTGGGGAAACACCGCTACGAATCCCAGAGGAAGGAAGGTCCAAGTCTGGGCTTACCAATCGGGCCTATTCCTGCTGAACAGGGGAGAGGTTCACACTTGCGTGCGTCACAACGGAGGGTCCGTGGTCGACGTCTCCTTCGCTACGTCTGCTGCCGCAAGCATAGTGACTAACTGGAGGGTGGAGGAGGAGGTGGAGACTCTTTCGGATCACCGATATATCCGCTTCGAGGTCTCCACCTATCTCGGGCCGCAAGAATCCTCCAGGGGTCGCAATTGCAAGCTTCCTCGCTGGGCCCTTGGTCGACTCGACAGAGAGCTAGGTAAGGAAGCGGCGATCGTGCAGAGATGGGGCTTTGCTGCCACTGGATTGCCGGAGAATGTCAGAGTAGAAGACCTGGCAGGCCACATGCACAACGTCCTGGTTCGGGTATGTGATGCGGCCATGCCTCGGGCCAGACGGCACAGAGAGCGACGTCGCTGCCTTTATTGGTGGTCATCCGAAATTGCTGCTCTTCGGGTAAACTGTCACAGGACGCGAAGGGCCTATGTTCGGTGTCGTAGACGCCAAAGTTACGACCCGAATACAGAGAGGGAGCTGAAGGACGTATTCCATCGGGCGCGGAAGGCCCTTCAATTAGAGATAAGTCGGGCCAAGGCAGCAGCAAGGGAGGTGCTTCTGGCGAGCCTAGACAGGGACCCATGGGGGCGGCCGTACAAGGTGGCGAGGAATAAACTTCGCACACATGCCGCCCCAGTCATCGTGTCGATGACTACGGAGTCCCTGCAGCGAGTTGTGGGAGACCTGTTCCCGGCTCCTTCGGGACATATCCCCCCGAGGATGGTGCCTCCTCACCAAGTGCTGGAGAGGGTGCCGGCACCACCAACCATCACCGAGGAGGAGATGGAGGTAGCACTAAACCGCCTGAGGGAAAAATCAACGGCACCAGGGCCGGATGGGGTTCCGGGGCGAATTATGGTCATCGCCCTTGAATACCTAGGGGAGCGGTTTCGGGATCTTTTTAACCGTTGTCTCGAGAATGGCGAGTTCCCGAAATCGTGGAAAGAGGGGCGATTGTGTCTGCTGCCGAAGGAGGGCCGGCCACTGGGCTCCCCAGCGGCATACAGGCCAATAGTGCTGCTGAATGAGACGGGTAAACTGTTTGAGAAAATTCTCGCTGCCCATCTTGTTCGACACCTGGAAGAGGTGGGGCCGGATCTTTCGCCTTATCAGTTCGGGTTTAGGTCTGGTCGGTCTACCATCGATGCCTTGTCCCAACTAAAACGAGTTGCCTCAGAGGCGGTGCGGGAAGGAAACGTGGTTCTGGCTGTCTCCCTAGACGTGGCAAATGCCTTTAACAGCCTCCCCTTTGAGACTATACGAGAGGCGCTTCGGTTCCATAGAGTGCCTCTCTATCTCAGGAAGATGTTGGAGGCATATTTGGAGGAGAGAAAGGTCATATGGGAGGGGGCCAATGGGGGGCTGCAGCAACGACAGGTGAAGCGGGGTGTTCCTCAGGGCTCGGTTCTTGGCCCGATCCTGTGGAACATCGGTTTTGACTGGATCCTGAGAGAGCCTCTCCTTGACGGCATGGCTGTCATATGTTACGCGGATGACACCCTGGTAATGGCGAAGGGAGGATCCTTTCTGGAGGCGGCTAGGCTGGCCGAGGCTGCGACATCTCTAGTTGTGGACCGCATAGAGAAGCTGGGCCTGAGGGTCTCCATCTCAAAAACGGAGGCCCTCCTATTCCATGGTCCGCAGAGGGGCCCCCCACGCGGGGCACACATCACCGTCCAGGGCGTGGAGGTGGAGATCAAAGCCCAGATGAGGTACCTCGGCCTGATTCTCGATGGCCGATGGACTTTTCGGGCTCACTTCAGTGACCTCGCCACCAGACTCGTCAACTCGGCGGCCGCATTGGGCAGACTGCTGCCCAACAAGGGGGGACCGAACTCCCCGTGTCGGCGTCTTTACGTCGGCATTGTGAGGAGCATGGTACTGTATGGGGCACCCGTATGGGCGGACGCAATCACTGCTAAGAACAGGGCCCTCCTGCGGAGGCCACAGAGGGTCATAGCGGTGAGAGCGATACGGAGTTACCGGACAGTGTCATGGACGGCGGCCACACTGCTTGCGGGCGACCCACCCTGGGAACTCCAGGCAAAGTTGCTCGCAGCAGTATATAGTTTCCGGGTGAGTCTTAGGGCGAGAAATGAGACGCCCCGAGGGGAGGAGGTCGAAAGGATCAGGGATCAAGCCCAGCGAGCCCTGATCCAGAGGTGGGAGAAGGATCTGAGGTCCCCCATTGCGGGGTTGGTGACAGTGGAGGCAATACGCCCGCACCTCCATCGCTGGCTCGGCAGGCAGCACGGCGTCCTGACTTACCGGCTTGTGCAGATACTCACCGGGCACGGCTGTTTTGGACGGTATCTGCATAAGATAGCTCGGAGGGAGGTGATGCCGGTCTGTCATGAGTGTGGTGCAGCGGAGGATACGTCACACCACACCGTGGCTGAATGCCAAGCATGGGGTCCTCAGCGCCAAGCCCTATGGTCGACAATTGGCGGGGACCTCTCATTGTCGAGTGTGGTTGGGGCCATGCTCGAAGATGAAAGGAGCTGGTTGGCAGTGGCCTCCTTTTGCGAGTCGGTAATCTCGCTAAAGGAGGCCGCGGAAAGGGAACGCGAGGCTCATCCTCTGGCTGACCCGATCCGCAGACGTCAGCCGGGCGGTAGGAGGCGCAGATACGCGCATCTTCTTCCTCCCCCGGACCACAGCGGGGGCGTGTCTTCCGTACCCGGGACACGTCCAGGGCGGGCAGGCCTGCTTTAGAGTGGGCCGACCGTCGAGGCGTCACGGTAGAATGCGAATAGCGACCCCGTGGCGCCTCATTTTTGACGGAGAGGGTATCGCAGTAGGTTTAGTGGGTAGGACGGCGCTTACCGCTGGCGAGTCCCACATAACCATTCGATCCCCCAAAGGATCGGGTGGTATGCGTAAATGCATTCCCCTGCGACAAAAAAAAAAAAAAAAAAAAAGGGTTACCATCCGGAGAGTTCGTATTCAGCGCCTGGGAGTGGCAAGCGACGGGACCGTGACGCTTCGCATCCTAACCCTACTTTTGGGGAAAAAATAACAAATGCACCCTTAATTTCCGCCCTAGGGTTAACACTTTTTGAAATGATAACAACCTTTGCTCTGGGTTTAATTTAAATGAAACAAAGACATTGTTATATCTTAAGTTAGACCTGCATACAACTGTAAACAACCATATCTAATTTCACGACGCGCATACAAGCATACAGACAGAAATTAAAAAATTAATAATTGTCGGTGTTTTATTAAATATGTATTTATGTATGTACAAACATAGCATAAGTTACATTTTTATTACTTATATGTACATATTACGTGCTCAGTGTACCAGTGTCCTAATATACGTATGAACCAACATAGTTCTAACACTGAATCACTGGTAACTGTACTTTTATCAAACCAGTGGCTGATATCAAAAAACCTCATGTTTGCGGTCAGACACCAAATTGAGACTTTATGTACTGTTTCCATTGTCTTGTCACGTTATTCAGTTAGGTTAACTGTTTGAAATTATTGGTGACAGTATTTTACTAATATACTTTCTCTGTTTATCTGATATCTAACATGTTTAATAATTAATAAAAGGATTTCTTTATTTTACATACATCGGACAACACTTGAAATTTCCCCTGTCCCAAAAAAATTAACTCTTGCAATCTAAAGTGGTTCAAAAACAAAAAAGTTGCGTTCGATCATCCAAAACTTGTTACTTTAAAAAAAATCTTTATTTTTGTTATAAAAAAACTAACTTGGTTGTATATAATAATATTTAGGACCTACCCCAGCTTCACACAGGTACAATTTCCGCTCTACGTGTGCTTAGGATTAAACAACAAATACATTACTTTCGCATTTATAACATTTTCTCGTACGCAAAAGCAATGTTTTACTTTAATTGACGGTGCATGACCGTGGAAACAGTATATATTATGGCTATTTCACCCGCCACAATGGTTTTACTGCTATAATGTTCCTATTAACTGTTACGAAATTGTTTCATCCGATTGAAGTGATTTTTATTTAGATAACACCTAACTGTTCTTCAAAAATCTTATTTGGTTAACACTTGTTCCGCATCACGCTATTATAACTTTAACGAGATTGTTTTATACTAATAGACCATTTCGTGCACATAATAGATGGTAATATTATTAATAACATAATAATTGGTACAGTATCTAATATTATTCTTATTCGTTTTTCAGATGTGACAAAACTCACTATGGCAGCCACAGATGGCCAAGTCGTGGTCGCAGCATGCCGTTGGTCAGACGAAGGACACTATCTCAGAGAGTTCGCTGTCAAGAATCGACTTCCAAATGTCGCTAAAATTATTAAGGGCCAGTACGGAGGCCTTGGAGTCCCTACGCTTCCGAGTCCTGGACTTCAGAGCACAGCTTTACTCGTATCAGCAGGGAAAAGAAAGAAAATTATTGCTCAGGCAATAAAACTTAAAGAGGGAAGACGAATGGTCAGTGTAGGTCCGAGGATTGCAATTCCAGATACATATAAAGGGTATTTCGAACTTTTAAGTGAAGAAGGTAGAGCAGTTAGGTGTATTGAACATGTTTCCGAATTGGCAAGACGAAAACTCGAAGACGGATGTTTAGTAAGAGAACCGATTAGAGTAATTTGCGCAAAAACTGATTTAGATGGAAACATTACCGCAGATGGAGCAAGAAATCTGCCTGCAGGTGAAGTTATATTGCCAAAAGGTGAAACGTTTTTAGGTAAAAATAAGTATTTGAAATGTTCGGATTCCAAAGGAGACACTGTTTTATTGAGTCTAGATCAGAGAGGAAAATTTTCAGCTGTTGCTAAAGAAGAAAATATTAGTGGCGTGCACACAGCAAAAACACTGTTAACAAAACGCTTACCCATTACTGTAAGGCTCGTGCATGGCACTCCACCTAGAGGCCTCAAAAGTGCAAGTCACTTTGTTCCAGAATTAAGATTACTGTCTTTATACGAAGAGGATCATGTATTTGCACTGCCACTACAAAAAGAAGGTAATGCATTAGTCGCTTTACCACTTGCTGCTCCTTTGAAAATGTTACGATGTAAAAATGAAGAACATATAAAAAACTTCATGGAATTTGCTCGGCTGGTTGAAAAATGCAATAGATTGCTTATTGACGTTGTCGATAGAATACATGTTTTAGATGGAAAACTTGGTGATCCTAAAAGATTATTAAACGGGCCTCTTCATGCACCACCTTTAATAAAAACTGGCTACTTTTTACGAAGAAGTGCTTCTTCTGATTCTGCTAACCAACATAAATATATTAATCGTCATAGTCACATTTATAGCAGTCATAGAGATGACAACAGTATCCCTGATGAATATGACGAAATAGATCAAATATACGATTATGTAAGGGGTTTTGCTCCTTTACCCAAAAACATAAAAGCATCTTATTGCAATGAACCTACACGTCATGAGTCTTTACCAGCATCACCAGCCGCAACACCAATCCATATGCCTCTAATCACAGAAATAAAACCTGAACCACCACCCATAGAGACGATTCCAACAAAGAAACCACTTAACCAAAAAGCTGAAAAAAGAACACGTAAATCTACTAATACAACAAAAGAAACTCCAATAACCGTATACAAAGAGAAGTGTTCAGTAGCACCAGCTCCAAATTTACCGAAGCTTTATATTAAAAATAATATACCCAGTAACAAAAGTAGAGTTTTACTTACTCAGAAAAGTCATTCGCCAACAAAAGAGGCGCCTAGTCCAGGAACTAGTCCACTTAGACCTCTAACAAAAGGAGATTCGCCTATATTCAACATACGTTACAAGAGCTTGTCTAACATTCACCAGGCTATGGAACTAGATGGTACATTGGATTCCAGCCACTCAGGTGGAAGAACGTCTGGTGATTCTGGAAACGGACCAAAGTTACCAGAAAAAAGATCTAGGAAGATAAGCAGACCTAAGTCTTTAACTAATTTAGTCTGGGAGTTGACAGGATGTCCTGTGGAAGCTAATGAAAAGCCAAAATCTAGGACTAAGAATGAAGGCTACAAAAAAATTGGAAACAAATTATCGCTAGGAGCTCAAAAGAGAGTGCCTACGCTGTATCTTTAACTCTTGGTAAGTTACATTTTAATAATATTTCATATGACGAGAGTGTAAGATAGCTCTACTGATAAGATGAATTTAGGTTAATTTAATTTCCATTCAATATATAAACTACAGCTTGTAGTCTGGCAATATTTTTTTGTAAAAAAATATTATTCTAATGAGTTTAGATTGACTTAATTCTTCTTTATCTGTACTTAAACTTGCACCTAAATCCTGGAATTTCAAAAAAAAGTAGGGTCGAGCCAGAATTTACGTTGTATCAATCTGCCCTTTTCGAAGAATTCAAGGATTTAGTATTATTTGTAAATTGTAAGATACAAGAGTCGTAGGTTCTCCTTAGCTGATTATTGCGAATCATCTTTAAATGCCAAAACTTTCACGGCTCGAAGTTCACTTGTAGACTACGCAATTGCCTTTTGAACAATCGCTAATTATAATCACCTTGGCTAGCCATTTTTTGTAGATAAATAAATTAATTAGTCATAACACAAATTAGCATAGAAGGTCTAACTTTAGTGTCTTTCTCTTCTTCTTTATTAAAGAGCTAAAGATCATTATTACTATGAACTATGTCATACATTTATTCGAAAATTCTGTCTTTTGACCCTGAATAATTATTTTTAAGGTCAATATAACTGTGTATAGTAAATGTATCATCTAATTTAGAAAATTTAATTCTTTCGGTAGCAATTGCGTCACAAAAATTAATAAAAAATTAAAGAAAAGTAATAAATCTATTCAGTAATCAACTGTTTCTATTGTAGATCTTGAATCAGATTTGGATTAAGATAACGATCGTATCTAACGTAGAAAATATTTCTAAATTTAACGAATTAAACTTGACCTTTAATTACAATAACCTCTGTTTAGAAGTCGTTCAAGTATTATGTAAACAATTAAAAGAGAGAGTGTTGCATGGTGATTACGTCAGCGATAAAAAAGTACTTTTGGTGACGGGGGTTTATAATGGCAAAAAATCCCCCTTATTTACATACTAAGAGAAGCGAGAAAAGACCGTTAGGGTCAATACAAACATGTAGATACAACATTGATATTTAACTATAAATTAGAGGAGTCACAATCAGTAGATGTTCATGTTTACCATAAACGTGTACATTCTCAGTTGCGTCTTCATTTCGTAATTTATCGTGATAGGCTAAGTTGTGTTCACTATGCGCTATTCCTAGTAATGCTAACTGTAAATTATAATAAACACCATTAAATAAAACTATCGATAGCGAATTTATTAGTCTTTAGGGCCGAAATTAATAACTAAACTCTTTGTAATCCAAAAACTAGATAATAAATCGAAAATAGATTTCAAATTTGATTAAGATTCGGATCGGATTGGGATTATAAATTTCGGCCGTAAGAAGTTCAAAAATTAACCTGCACAGTCATGTACATCAGAATTTTATCTTAACTAATATTATAATTGCGAAAGTAACACTTGAGAAACCAAACACATAAAAGTGCGATTTAATATACTACTTACGCCATCTATTGACGGATAGATGGGCCGTCTATCTGTTACACAAACAGGCTTAAATTACTGAACTGGTTTTGATGGAATATGATACAGAGATAAATATGATAAGTAGAGCATGAGAAAGGACATAGGCTATGTTTTATCGCGATAAGAAATCAAAGTAAACAAACGAGTGTGCTCGTACGCCATCTATCGACGTGGGGGTGAAGTGCATGTCGAGCTGTGTGGACGTTTCTTTTGAGTCTCTTTAGTTTGTAAATGTAGATTTTGTGTTAGAAATAGATACCGACAGGTAAAGATACAAATTTTTTTTAAACCCATAGTACCACTACTGGGCAAAGATCTCCACGATATTCTCCAAAATGTTTACCTTTGTTTTGAAATTTAAACCATAATGTCTGTTAAAAAAGAAATTACATTTTTATAATAAAAATACAAGTAACAAGTTAATTTTGTTTTTCCTTATAAAAACTTAATTATTCAATTATGTATACGTAATTAAGCACATAACAATTACTTTAAAAGCATATTTAAAAAATACCCTCAGTTATTCATGCAGTTTATTTACATAAACTGACAGTAACATGCACTTTGTCTATTACAGTTTACGAGGAACTAAATAATGAAATTAATAAATGCTAAACAACCGTGGGGAGAATTTAAATAAAACAACCATTAAACTTGCCAACTTCATTGTGTTATTTGAGTTGAGTCTATACACGACTTATGTTTTGAGACCCAGGAGCAGGTTTAAAGACGTCTTCTACTATACACAAACTCTCACCTTCACCGCTCTACCTCACTACCAAATAATAAAGACCAAACAACACCACACTATTAGTAAAATTATATAATTAAAATTATATATTTTTGAACCACGGCTTGATTGCCTGAATTTTTTTAGTTCTTTATTTTCATATTTAATAAATTAATATAATATTTATTTTGACAGTTCCGGAAGTTACGGACTTTTCTTTGGAAAGTTTCCTGATCTCTTTGAATCTTTTTTCAAATTTCAAAAATCTCAAATAGTTTTCGATATATTTGCAAAAAACCAAACCCCTTTTTTCACTTAATCATTTATAACTTTCGCAATTTTTGCAAGCGGCCCTTCAATTTTCTCAAAAATTTCTACCTAAAAATCACTTGTTGACTAGACTATATTACTTTCACTACTTTAATATGTACAGCGCGATATTACTTGACAGACTAACTCAATCCTATCGAAACAAAAGTTATATATTCTCTACTTGGTATAAGATATAATAAATTACCCGCGAATACTAATATATAAACGGTGTTGCTAACAGGTATATGTGTACAAAATGTCAATGAAATCCGTTCACAACAAACTACCTTTAACGTTCAGTTAGTCGCGTGAGGTACATTAGTATCTATCCCAGATTTAACTAGAAAAAATATGGTTAAATATTATTTGATACGAAACCCACAAACCATATGTTAGTAATCTGTTATCCGACCTTGCACATAAAGAACAATGTCCTGAGTTAGCTACTAGAAATCTGGAAGATGAAGAATTTTGCTGTCTTAGAGGCTCTATAAATACTATTGCAGTACTATTTCAACTAACTTAATATTGCTTAACTTTATTTCTTCCGTGGATAAGGATACAATAAAGAAAACATTCAACAAATAAATACAATACCAAAAAAGAGTAAATAATGCCATCAGACCCTAATCGTAACTTTCCTAAAGCTAATAAAAAGCTGTTTACAAGTAGGTACAGGTAATAAAAATAGATATATCGTGCAAAAAATCCAACAATACAATTAGCAAAGCATTGTGTGATTTAAGTTATCACCATTAGCTAATTAGAGGGAGCGACGTGACGGCGCGCCCTGGTCGCACCCCTCACCCCACCTCACCCCACCCTCTCCCCACCCAGCCCCACCTATGCGGTTAATGTCATACAAATTACAAACACTTTATTTTTACCTGATGAATAATGAAGGAGTGTTATAACTGAGGTTTGCTATCTGTGTGCTTTTAGTATACAACAATGATTCAATGATATCTGATTGTCTAATTCATTTAAGTCATTTAGTATCTAAAACTCACTCATTTTAGTAAGGTTTTTTCAGGTAAGACGTAATTCATTAACGTCAGTTTAAGTCTCTCCATGTAAGACCATAAAGCATTAATGTATGTTTAGTTTATTCATATAAGACGAAACTTCATTAACCTTAGTTCAGTAAGTCTCTTCATGTAAAACCATAATGAATTAACGCCAGTTCAGTAAGTCTCTTCATGTAAAACCATAATGAGTTAACGCCAGTTCAGTAAGTCTCTTCATGTAAAACCATAATAAATTAACGCCAGTTCAGTAAGCCTCTTCATGTAAAACCATAATGAATTAACGCCAGTTCAGTAAGTCTCTTCATGTAAAACCATAATGAATTAACGCCAGTTCAGTAAGCCTCTTCATGTAAAACCATAATGAATTAACGCCAGTTCAGTAAGTCTCTTCATGTAAAACCATAATGAATTAACGCCAGTTCAGTAAGTCTCTTCATGTAAAACCATAATGAGTTAACGCCAGTTCAGTAAGTCTCTTCATTTAAGAGCATAATGTATTAACATCAGTTCAGTAAGCCTCTTCATGTAAAACCATAACGAGTTAACGCCAGTTCAGTAAGTCTCTTCATGTAAGAACATAATGAATTAACATCAGTTCAGTAAGCCTCTTCATGTAAAACCATAACGAGTTAACGCCAGTTCAGTAAGTCTCTTCAAGTAAGAACATAATGAATTAACATCAGTTCAGTAAGCCTCTTCATGTAAAACCATAATGAATTAACGCCAGTTAAGTAAGTCTCTTCATGTAAGAACATAATGAATTAACATCAGTTCAGTAAGCCTCTTCATGTAAAACCATAATGAATTAACGCCAGTTAAGTAAGTCTCTTCATGTAAGAACATAATGAATTAACATCAGTTCAGCAAGCCTCTTCATGTAAAACCATAATGAATTAACGCCAGTTCAGTAAGTCTCTTCATGTAAGAACATAATGAATTAACATCAGTTCAGTAAGCCTCTTCACGTAAAACCATAATGAATTAACGCCAGTTAAGTAAGTCTCTTCATGTAAAACCATAATGAATTAACGCCAGTTCAGTAAGTCTCTTCATTTAAGAGCATAATGTATTAACATCAGTTCAGTAAGCCTCTTCATGTAAAACCATAATGAATTAACGCCAGTTCAGTAAGTCTCTTCATTTAAGAGCATAATGTATTAACATCAGTTCAGTAAGCCTCTTCATGTAAAACCATAATGAATTAACGCCAGTTCAGTAAGTCTCTTCATTTAAGAGCATAATGTATTAACATCAGTTCAGTAAGTCTCTTCATGTAAAACCATAATGAATTAACGCCAGTTCAGTAAGTCTCTTCATTTAAGAGCATAATGTATTAACATCAGTTCAGTAAGCCTCTTCATGTAAAACCATAATGAATTAACGCCAGTTCAGTAAGTCTCTTCATTTAAGAGCATAATGTATTAACATCAGTTCAGTAAGCCTCTTCATGTAAAACCATAATGAATTAACGCCAGTTCAGTAAGTCTCTTCATTTAAGAGCATAATGTATTAACATCAGTTCAGTAAGTCTCTTCATGTAAAACCATAATGAATTAACGCCAGTTCAGTAAGTCTCTTCATTTAAGAGCATAATGTATTAACATCAGTTCAGTAAGCCTCTTCATGTAAAACCATAATGAATTAACGCCAGTAAAGTCTCTTCATTTAAGAGCATAATGAATTAACATCAGTTCAGTAAGTCTCTTCATGTAAAACCATAATGTATTAACATCAGTTCAGTAAGCCTCTTCATGTAAAACCATAATGAATTAACGCCAGTAAAGTCTCTTCATTTAAGAGCATAATGTATTAACATCAGTTCAGTAAGTCTCTTCATGTAAAACCATAATGAATTAAGTCTCTTCATGTAAGAGCATCAGATCAGTAAGTTTTCTCGTTAAACCATAAGACATTAAAGTCAGATTAGTGGGCTTCTTCATATAAGATAAAAATTCATTAACGCTAGTTCAATAAGTTAGTAAGTATGCAATAAATATATATATAACGTTCGCCACAACATGACTAAGGTAAAGTAAGTTTTTGTAGAGATCTCGTCAAGCTCGAAACGATCCGCAAATAGAAATTGAATTATGTATGACGATCAATATGGAGCAAAGACCTCTCAGATACTTCCTGCTAAAGTGCATTTAAATATAACTAGAATATCTTGAAACTCGTCCTTTTGAAGCTTGGGCTTAGGCTGCGTTTCCACTAGAGATGTGCGACTATAATAGAATCGCTTTACCTAGACTCACTCAGTGTGTCAGTGAAGCGATTTTATTAGTTCTTAACAAACACATGCCAGTCTTATCCGAGAAATATCCTTTTCGTGTCTGCAAATAATGTAAATTTGTAATAAAAGTCTCCATTATTGAGTTACTCAATAGATGGCGTAACGTATACATTTTAATTAGTTAATTTTATGACTTGACTCTTAAGGTTCTTAAAAAAAACAATTATATTTGGAAATTCCATGTACGATAACAGTTTTAAAGATGGCAAGATAAAGAATTCTATTATTTTTTACTACTTATAATTTAAATATGGTTTCTGTTTATGATTGTGAAATTTCTGAATATTAATATTAAATATATAAAATAATCCATCATATTTTAATAAAATAATTACTGATTTCAAATACAGTACCAATAAAATAATGTGCCGCCATGGCTATGTTAGAATAGGAATAGAAAATTAACAATTATTCTTTTAGGGTTGCCATACTTATATTCCATAGATAATATATGACATATTACTTAAATAAAACCAATTCTAAATGAATAATGAAAACAAATACTTTGAATATGATGTGATGGAGTGGAAGGAATTGAATTGGAATGGGATGAGATGGGATGGGATGGAATAAAGAGTTCCGTTGGTCCGGTACATGTAAGATAGGATAGAATGGAATATTGTTTTAAGCATTCAATTTAGAAAGGTTTACACATTTCTATAATAGGATAGAATGGAATAGAAAGACATGGAATGAAATTGAATGAATGATTTAGCAGTACCTGGGATTTGAGTAAACTCACCTCCACTGCTTCACCTTTCAATAAGTGTCACAATAATTATGATTATTGTTCAATCTACAAAAGTATTGACTGAAACTGAGCTTATAAATGGCTTATAGGAGTATTTACCGATAGAAACCACTCGTCGATTTGTCGCGAAAGTGAGGTTTGTAATCACGATATATTAATGAATAGAATGTTCTAGACAAACATCAAAGTCTAAGTCTATAGTTTAGTTGAATTGTTCTAGAAAACTTAATTTAAATAATTCCGTTACTACGTAGTTAAAATAGTAACGTTTATAGACTGATTGGTTTTAGATCGCGTGCCATCACAGACCGAGTATAATCACGATAGTCTGCTAAAGACTAGTCTGCGTGAATGCGCTAATTTTAGCTGGTTAAGCGTGAGTCGGATTTGCGTTTTGTGGGTGAAACCTGACATCAAATCAATAAAGATTAGTTTTATGAGATTCTTTCTTTTTCTTTATTGCAGATGATGTTTGAGATATGTTTGGCTTCAGTTGTTTTATGTTTTGAATGTTTAACTTCAGTTGCCTTATGTTTTGAATGTCTGACTTCAGTTGCCTAATGTTTTGAATGTCTGACTTCAGTTGCCTTATGTTTTGAATTTCTGACTTCAGTTGCCTTATGTTTTGAATGTCTGACTTCAGTTGTTTTATGTTTTGAATGTCCGACTTTAGTTGTCTTATGTTTTGAATGTCTGACTTCAGTTGCCTTGTGTTTTGAATAACTGACTTCAGTTGCCTTATGTTTTGAATGTCTGACTTCAGTTGCCTTGTGTTTTGAATAACTGACTTCAGTTGCCTAATGTTTTGAATGTCTGACTTCAGTTGCCTTATGTTTTGAATTTCTGACTTCAGTTGCCTTATGTTTTGAATGTCTGACTTCAGTTGTTTTATGTTTTGAATGTCCGACTTCAGTTGTCTTATGTTTTGAATGTTTGACTTTAGTTGTCTTATGTTTTGAATATCTGACTTCAGTTGTTTTATGTTTTGAATGTTTGACTTCAGTTGCCTTATGTTTTGAATGTCTGACTTTACTTGTCTTATGTTTTGAATATCTGACTTCAGTTGTCTTATGTTTTGAATGTCTGACTTCAGTTGTTTTATATTTTGAATGTCTGACTTCAGTTGTCTTATGTTTTGAATGTCTGACTTCAGTTGCCTTATGATTGACTTCTGTTGTGTCATATTTTAGATATTTAATTTTAATTACGATCTTATATTTAAGATGTCCGACTGTAACTGTCTTATAAACTCTAAGATTATGCTGATATATATACACTGTAATAATTTTTCCTTTTTCTATTTCCAGGTCAACGTTGTCCTCATCAATATCGACACGGCAGAGACCAAAATGGAAAGATCACGAACGAAAAAAATCAAAAATGAAAAATATTCGATTATTGTAAACCTGATATTTGTAAACAAATCAACAGCACGATTCTGTTAAATTTGATTTATAAATGTCAGTTGAAATGTCAAATATATTTTGATCTCTTTATTTATAATTAATGCCATATTACGGTATATCGATTTTAGTAGTAGAAGTTTTAAAATTAAACACAGATTATAGCTAATAGGCATTTTAAATATATAAATTAAGATGGTCTTTTGATATGTATATAGTATATGTTATATTATATATAAATATATTTGAAATGAGTAACATTATATATGGTTAAAAATTAAACAGTATAATTAAATATATAAGTATATGTTTTGCATGATTTTGACGTTCATATAAATTCATAAAGACTGTCTTAATTAAAGACATTAATTTCTTAACGTGTAAGACACATTTTTGGAGTTTAAACTTCGTTACCATGGTAACATAGATTATCATACGACGAACTCATCTAATGACAATCTTGTCTCTCTATCGAGTATTGTTTTGTATTTTTTGATAAATATAATGTTTCACGAAATAAAAACCAAAAAATCGAGGTGCCTTATTAAGTAATAATCGCTTTTATGCACTTTCTATTTTCGTCGAAATGTGTAATCTTTAAATTTTAAGATAAAAGTCACAATTGTAATGGTAATGTTTATTAGAATAGGGTTTTTTTTATGATATGCATTTATATCGTTTATTCAAAAAACATAGATATGTAAAAGTTTTATATAAAAATAGCTGCTTTTCCATTTTGTTTATCTCCATACCTATTTATTCTATCCCATTCCATCCCTACTAAAAATCTATACATTTGCCATAGTTTTGGTAACAGTGTTTGAAATCGTTAATTATCTTTTCCATTCTATCCCATTCAATCCAATCCATAGATATAAGAGATCATCCAGATACACATTAAAGAGAGATTTATTATAAAAAGGTAACCAGGACCTGACGAGTAGACCCTAATCTTATTTTTTCCATTTCATTTGTTAGCAGAATTCCAATTCCATTTTTTGAAAAATATTCCTTGTAATATAAAGCTACTTTTATATAAAACTGTTTAGAATTAAGTAATAAGTTATAATTAAATGATAAGTTTCTTGGAGATTCATCAGAACGAGATACAATACTTGAATCTTCGATTTATTTATCGTGTCAATTAAATATAAAAAAAATAACAGTTGTAATGTGATTTTAAGTGAATACAATATTATTTGAATCATTTTTTTCACTTGGAAACGTTTGAAAGTGCTAACTCCTTATCTCATGAAAAAAACTATTTAAATGCCAATCTATGGAAAATGCATCCCATCCTCACCAGGAAAAATTGGAAAATAAATTAAAATACGAGTCCTACTGCTGGTTGGATCTAACAATCCGATCGCAACGCCATCTACCAGTTTTAATTATGAGTTCTTATATTTCACTTCGTACCCTTTCTTTATCCTTGCCCTTCAATATTGACCTCAGCAGAAAAAGACAATCAATTATTTATGATTATTTCCATCAAAAAAGATTTCTTTATTATTCAACAATGATTTTATTGGCGAAGTAAGGATTTAGCAGTTTTTAACTAACATCTAACATTCCAGCTAGGAATGGTTTTGGATTCCAATATATCCCACCATCATGACTACTAAATTCATATTCTAAAAATCTTTATAAACAAAACATGGATTTAGCATTTCATTATTCCAATAAAGAATGGTATTGGATTCCAATATATCCCTAATCACATGACAGACGTATTATAATAATTAAATATGAATTTCTTATTCCAATGATAGAATTAGCTTAGATGTTCCATTGTATAGTTTGCGTATGAGTGTTCCGTTCCGTTCCGTTGGTACGGACAGACGCATTATTGTAAGTTTTTATTGAGTCTTGATATTGTAATTCTAAATAAACAACATGAATAGAAAGTTTTTTTTATTTAAACACACAATCTTAATAATATTTTTTGTGCTTAGTTTTACAGGAGCAACTTCTTGCTTTGGGATATCTGGGATAAAAAGTATCAAATACTGTATTCCAAATTTCCAAGTTATAAATTATTCTGTATCCCAAAAAATAAGCTGCCGCAAAAGTTTGTGAGCATGTTTGTTACTCTTTCTCGCAAAAACTACTGAACGGATTTTAATGAAACTTTACAATAATATAGTTTATACATCAGAATAACTCATAGGCTATAATTTATAAAGATATTGTGTAAATTGTCAATTATTTAAATAATATTTAACATTCATCATTCAATTTTATTTAATACTAGCTGCGCCCCGCGGTTTCACCCGCTGTATTTTGAATAATGCACACTATATAATTATAAATCATAGCCTATGTGTTATTCTGATGTGTAAGCTATATTATTGTAAAGTTTCATCAACATCCATTCAGTAGTCTTTGCGTGAAAGAGTAACAAACATACATCCATACGTTCTTACAAACTTTCGCGTTTATAATATTAGTAGGATTAGACTATTATTTTAATATAACATAGGAAAGCTGAACCTTGTGCTATCTAGTGGTCATGGCGCCATCTTGTCCTCTTAAATAGTTCAATGAGACAATTAATTCTCAACTACAGTTGTATACGATAGATGGCGTAGTCAACTAATCGATTTATTCAGGACGTTATTGTCAGGACAAGGTGTGAGTGAGACAGAAGAGGCGAGTGAGTGAGATGGTAAATGAGTGTGTGAACGATTTGTATGCACCTCAGCGTAGCGAGGGCAGGATAGTTTTCTTATAATAATTATTCAATGGCAACATTTTATTGTATTAATTCAGAAGTATATAAAAACTCCTTGTATCATGAGCAGAATTGCTGATGAAGTGATTCTATTGGTTCTTAACAAATATACAATTCTTTTTATACAAAACATATTTTTATTAATTCAGGAACTCCCCACAGTGGCGCTAGTGTAGATAAAAAGTAAAAGGAATGAAGAGTTTAATGCAAAACTCTGTTATAGATTAAAATAAAAATAAAAATTTATTTTTGAAACTTAATATATATTTAGATTTTTTTAAATTAAGTAATAAAAAATCGTAACTTAATTACATAAAAATCACTAATTTATTTATATTACAAACTAACTTAACTTAATTTTTTACAAATATCACAGATAAAAAATGATACGTGATGGGATATAAAGTTTATTAAAATTTAAAAAAAACACTAAGTACGAGTTTACTCAATTTTCTTTCTATTCCTTCTAATAGTTTCAAAAAAAATTATATTAATTTTTTTTTTTATAATCTACAAACCTAATTTTTCATGATATTTTTTTTTCCAAATAAAACTTCATCTTCTCATTATAATGAAAATTAAGATTTTTTTTTAAACTCGTACTTTTTTAATTCGTATACATTAATATTATACTTATAGTATAAATATAAAGCTTGAGACGATACATATATATATGGAATTGGACATCCATCCGTACGTGGAGCTTGACGCCACCTAAACAAACGTCACACATAAAATATTCACATTATATATAAAACAAACAATTACATACTATTAATATGAAAAAAAAAATTAAAAAAAAAACATTCCCAATATTATGTAAAATGACAAATGAAACTTACAAAAATTATTTTTTTTAAAACAATAATTATTATAATACTAGCGAATCGCTTCCGGCTTCGCACGGCTTCTTTTTCTACTATAATATGCAAGTATTATACATATAAACCTTCCTCTTGAATCACTCTATCTATTAAAAAAACCGTATCAAAATCCGTTGCGTAGTTTTAAAGATTTAAGCCCACATAGGGACAGACAGACGGCGAGAAATGGCTTTTGTTATATATAATACTATGTAGTGACATTACAATTATGATCATGTTTATTACTCAATTACACAAAAACGGCTGAACAGATATTAATGAAATTTGACACATATATACTTTATAATATGAATTAACACATAGAATACTGTTTATCCCGTAAAAATTTAAAGTTCCTGCGGGATAATGACAAAATATGTGGAATGTTGTAAGCGCCTGTATATTTTTATTCAGCAACAATATATTTAGAATTAAATGTTTTTGATAAATCTAAGTATTGAACGTGATTATTTAAACCTAAACGAAGCCGGGGAGAGTCGACTAGTTTTCAATAATATAAAGATTTTTTTAATATATTACCTTTTTTCATTATTTAAATATAATTATTATTCTCATAGCGAAAAGAGAATAATGTATGTATTATATAAATTAAATCAATTTTTGAAGTGAAACTTCTTTAGAATCGTTGTGATTTCAAACCGGATGCAACGGAAAAAACGACAGGTAAGACACAAATACAAAAATGTGTAGGAAAGAATGAGACAGAAATATACATACTATTTTATATTATTATATATATTCATCTTATTCTTTTGTCGATTTACTGAAGTTTCACTTCTATCGTGTGTGAATCGCACACACACCTTTTTTGTTTTTTTTATGTAAATTTTTTTAGTCTCATTTATCATTATTGAATGATATCTTTAATAACATTAAATGGCAATCACTGGGTAGTTATAAATAATGAAAATATTGATTTTCTACCTTTAAGTTCAATGACGTTCAGCTATTTAAAAAACAAATCAGTTAACCAGTTACTAACATTTTCCAAAAAAAAACAAATCTTTTTACAAAAAAAAGAGATTCACTTACTTACTTAACTGAACTAAATTTGTTTAGATTCAATTTGTGTGGTATTTTTCTATTAAATTCAGTTTATTTCAAACGTCAGTGAACTTACACTGAGGCTTAGTTTCACCAATTCCTTAACTGATATTAACAAATGAATTTAAATAGATTAATTATTATATGGTACGCTCAGAAGGGAACGTAATCAATATCCTCTAGGGAAATCTCTGAAGCTCACAGGTTGGCAACACTGACATTTATATGTCGGGATATCGACTGATTGGTGCTGGGAACGTGTTCGTTGAAGATGATTGAGATGAAAAATAAATGTAAAAAAAAGAAAAAAAGATATTTGTTTGTTGTTATAATATGTATGTACGCATTGTAGTAATAAAGGCAAATATGAGCCAAATTATTTTTTTTAACTTCTGTCACTGTTCCGTCTGTATCTTTCTGTCACCAAAAAATTAGAGAAAACTAGAAGATGGAGGGAGGGTGTCTTGGCATATACTACGGGTGGTCTCAACTGCCCCCCTTGGCTACTCTACTACTATATGATATCGAAACTAACAAAACCCAAAAAAAGTTAAAAAACTGTTTAACAAACTGTAAAAGATTATGGTGAAACTAATCCTCCTTACTATAACTTACTATTTAGTTTTGGTTTGAACATTAAAAATTTTTTAGTCATGAATTAAATTTAGTATCAACATTATCTATTTAGTTATTAACTGATGGTTCATGCTTTAGCATTACTATTATTTAAGTAGATTAGATTACATTAACAATATTAGTTATTTGTCTCTTCTTTCCAGATTTTGATTATATCTAAGATTTCTCTTCAAAATCTACAAAGACGAGACGACTGGTTTTATCACATTAACCTTTGTGCTAAAATAAAATATATGTTACCACTTGGTCTGTAGGATCTGTTGTATATTCACTTTTATCACTTTGAGTACTTTCCTTAAAATATTCATTTTCATCACTTTCTGACATAAACACATCTAAACTAGTACTTGAATCTATTTCACTTTCTGTTGTACTTATATTATCAGCTTCACTATTAAAGTCTGATGATTCTGTCGTTATTTGTTCTTCAACTGTAAAACTTTTATTTACTTCATCAGAATCAGTTGTATTTATTGCATAATTCATATTCACTGATAATATTATTAAATCGTCAGATCCAGTTTCTCTGCTTTCTTCTGTAGTAGTATCAAAATCTGTTTGTGTGGAATTTGTTAAAAATATAAAGAAATCATCAATCTCTGTACCTAAATTGTTTAAGTCTTTATTTAATAGCATGTCATTTGAGTTAGAACTATTTGAGATTTCTTCATTAAAAGAAAATTCACTAACTGTAGTTCCTACATTTATTTCCGTCGTTATTTCTTTTTCTGAATTATCCTTATTATCTGTTAAATAATCTTCACTGGTTATAAATGAAGATTCTGTTGTTGTAGATACATAGTCTGTGTCTGTAATATCTGTTGTACTCAAAAATTCAGAATTTTCAGTACTCTTAATTTCACTTTGATCAGTATGCTGATCTACTTCATTAATTACTTTAGTTTTTGATTTAAATAAAGCATCAAAAATCATTTTAATAATATTATTACTATCGTCATTCAAAATTAAATTTTCATTAATGGTATTGTTTTCTATTGTTACAGTTTTATTTACATTTATAAAATATTCGTTTGTAGAATAGTCTTCAAGGGCTGTATTTAAGGTCTGGTCTTCATGTAAAGATATTAATTTACTCTCAATTTTTTCTGTAACATTTAAACCACTATCCACTGCTTCTGATGGTATTTCCTTTCCTGCTAAAGCTTCAAAATTTTCTTTAGGGACGCCACTTAAAATTTCATCATGCAAAATGATTTCTTTATTAAGAAACTCATCGTCAAAGTTTGGTTCTTTAGTTACAAACATATTTTTTTCTTCGTTATTTACTTTTGGGGCTTCTGTTAATTCCGTACTACTAGCGTTATTTTGAGCAGTTGTTACATTCTGTATATCTCTAAACATTTGTTGATTATTTTCTTTAACATATTCAGATTTGAGTAAAGCATCAAATATCATATCTACAACAATACTGTCATTCAAACTATTAAGGTCAATTCTTCTGTCTTCTGTGTTAGTACGATTATATCCTTTTTTCAACAGTTCTTTTTCCACATTTTGTGATATATCTTCCGTATAATTTTCAGGAGGAATCCAATCGAATTCAGGATCAAATTCACCTTTCCTGATGACATCAGTAGTTTCATTATTAATTGAAGTTTCATTTGCAATAGTTTTATGTGTTGTTGTTATTATATCACTTGTAGTAATCAAAGTTTGATTGAAATCATCAACAATGATTTCGATTGGTGTTTCTACTGTAACATCGTCAATTCTGTTTATTTTCTGTACATATTTTGAAATTGTTGGTCCGAGTACTGTTTCTACATACTGATATAGTTTCTTGCACTTGGCTACAGTATTAACATCATTGGAGCTTCCCCATATTATAAAACCAGATGCTTTTGTGTCTTGTAGGGTTTGAAGTACAATATTTAAGTCTGCCTGAAAAAGATATGGATGAATCATGATACAAATGATTAATGCACAAAAACCTAAATATCTAACCGAAATTAGTAATAAATATTTACCTGTTTCATAAAATCTCCATCTCTGTATCTGAACCAGAAATAGGGTAGAATAGGTGTGCTATATCGTTTTACTCGTTGTGCTTCTTTCACCCGACCTTGAACTAGCTGTCCTAGTTGGGCAGTTGACAAATCACGAGAACTGTACACTGAAGGGTACAGCGCTGTGCTTTCTGCCCATAACCAATATGTCCTGAAATTAAGATACAATAAATATGAAACAGTTTCCTATAAACTTTAGTTATTTTATAGACAAGGTCACTGACTTTTACATTAGTAGACCATGCAGTATCAGTATTTTTATTTCGCTCTTTTCGTCTTTTATCGTAAATATGATCACTATTAATATGTATTAAATGGCATTCTATTCTACTCTTTTGTGTGCTAACTGTATTGTGTGCTACTGTATTGTATGCCATTGCATAGTGTCTTATTTTTGCGTCATCCTTTATGTGCTTGATCCTTGTTGGTATTGAAATACATTGGTTGTATAGAGGCTATTTGATTATTGCATTGCAAAACAGAATAACATTTTTTTTACTCTTTACTTCATTGGTTGTGTGTTTAATTATTAGATTTATTTTATTGTACTTCATACGCGTGGAATAGCGCTACTTCCATATAACTTTTCATCCCCCAATTTCAACCCCTTACAAACCTTTTTTTGCATGAAAATTTAGCCTATGTTCTTTTTAGACTCTTGAATATCTGTATACCAAATTTCATTTAAATCGGTTCCGTAGTTTTGGGGTGAAAGCGCGACCATCTCCTATTCCCTATTGTTATTTTACACTCTTGAGGGTAAAACTTTGACAAATCAAATCAAATCAAAATTATTTATTTCAATTAGACTTTTTTGAAAAGTACTTTTGAAACGTCAAAAATTTGTCGGTCAGTTAGTTTGTCTGAAGCTACCACCAGCTCGGAAAGCAGTTTTCTGTTGAGAAGAGCCGGCCAGAAATACTTATACTTATACATAGTCTGTTATACAAATGATTTAGCTTGAGAGTCAACGTCACTTAGATTCCAAGCATTCTCATCATTTAAGTAATCCTGTACATTATAGTATGCTTTATATATTAATGACTTCTTGATACGAGTTTTAAATTGTTGAAGTGGCAAGTCTAATATAGGCTGTAGACAAACATTGAATGTCATTTTTATTTATATCGATTAAACAGCCTAAAAAATAAGTTTCAAGCTTCTAGCTCTAAAAGTGACGATACTTCTATACAACATTCATCCCCACCTTTCAACCTCTTACAACCCTTTTTTCGTAATAAGAAGTAGCCTATGTCCTTTCTTAGGCTCTAGACTATCTGTATACCAAATTTTATTTAAATCGGCTCAGCAATTTAGGCGCGAAAACGCAACAGACAGGCAGACAGAGTTACTTTCGCATTTATAATATTACACGCGCATAAAGGTACGTTAGACACGGTATCGTGCCGGACAGAGGCAGCAAGAGGGCCGATAAGGGAGTACAGAAGGGCTTTTACCTTTATAGTATTTCTATTAGTCATGTATTTGATCTTCCCTAGAACTGTATTGTACTGAGTTGCTTTGTAGATTATTCCATCAAATTTGTAATATCATCAAGTGTAAATAAGATTACATATCTTACTTGTATGTTATATCTATATACTTACATATCATTCTCTCCTACCACATTACTCGGGCAGTTTTCAATTAAATTATTAAGACCCTGCATGTTGAAGCAATGAGGGAAGCCATAGTAGCCCCATAATGCTTTTGGTCGCATCTGCTTTGCTATTGACAAAGTTGTCTGCATGAATGTTCTTGCTGCTTTCTCGAAACGTTGTTGGGCCTGTAACATACATATTTTTGTATTAATACTTTAAAAAAATATTAAAATTATTAAACATAGTCTTAAGCTTTATAGAAAGTAAAAATGCTACTAAAATTACTGCTGCCAACATCATAATTTTAATTACAATCACTACATAGTATAAAACAAAGTCGCTTCCCGCTGTCTGTTTGTCCCTATGTATGCTTAGATCTTTAAAACTAAACAACAGATTTTGATGCGGTTTTTTTAATAGATAGAGTGATTCAAGAGGAAGGTTTATATGTATAATACATACATAATATAGTAGAACAACACTGATAATTTTATAGGTGTCTAATGTGATGTCGTAAATAAACACACTTTTTGCGCTTACATTGCAAACGGTGGCTGAACCCTACGAGATAGATCAAAATAATGTACTACAGTATTGTACACTTTAAAAAGGTCTATAAAAAAGTCCGCAATGGTATATGTCTATCTCTTAGGGATAACCCACAATAACCATTTTTATCCTTTACTTTTCACGAGAAATAATGGCTTATTTACAAAGTGATTTTAAGCAATACAGCATTAATCCTTATCTAATTAGGTACCTTATATACATTGTGCATTTAATATAGATCAATATGGCCCTTTACAGCATGAAATTTAAATGAATATTTTGGAAGATATTACAGATTTAAAATGCAGGGACATAGCGGTTACGGCTAGGCGGGCGAAGCCAGGACGGGTGGACTGGTATAGTATAAGTTATACAGAACATCTATGGTCTGGCATTGGATAAAGTGATTTTATAATGACGTCAGCTGGCTAGTCTAAATCATAATATTGCAATGTTCTTAGTCCTTACTTAGAACTTAAGGACTCTCCTTTTATTATTTTATCTCTCTTCTCTCGCTGTATATCTAGAACTTGTAACTGACTAACATAGCTTTAGTGAATCACAATACACTAGGGAAGGGTTATTAATCTAATCTTATATTTATGTACATAAAATATCACAAAATAGGGTGCGTAGAATTTTTCCATACTAATGCCGCGTTTCCACCAGAGGTGAGAATCAATAGAATCGCTTCATTTGACACACTGAGCGAGGCTAGGGAAATCCCTCGCTATCTTCGCACATCTCTAGTGGAAATCCAAAACTTCAATATAAAACACCCCTAGAGTAAAAGTGATTGAACTCAAAATTCCAGCAAATTCTGATTCTTACAAATCTTTCAATATTATTTTTTTACAAGAAGGAAGAGTTTCATTTCAATGATTTTCTATTTGTCTGATTTTTCTGATAAATACTTTTAAATAATTCCTAGATGATTCACTTCTGAGTAAGTATTATGTACTAACAACTAAACTAAGCTTATTTAAAAATATTTAATAATTTAATGAGTATTTTTTGCTATAATTACAGACAAAGACTAGACCATCTCAAAATGTTATCTCTAGAAGATAGGAGGATTTTTATAGGCATGCTATTTCTTTACAAGACATTTAATATCAGTGTAGTATTTTCATTCAACCTAATATTAATGTACCACGCTGAGTTCCTAGATATCCACAGCCCTTTTTCAATATTGAATTTTACAAAACTAATTTGTGTAGAAACTCTACTTTAGATATAGCGCATGACTCCATTATTAAATTTAAATTTTCAGTAAAAAATATTTTAAATCGAAATAATTGACATTTTTACCTACTTTTGACATTGGATAATAGTTAACTTAAATAATTAGTTTAAGTTTTTTTAAATCATTTAATTTTATTTTTTATTTTCACTGTATTTGTTATTTCATTGATTTGGATATTATTATGTCTCTTTAGTTCAGATAAAAATAAATAAAATAAATAAATATACAAATCTGAAGAGTTTGTTTGCTTGAACGCGATAATCTCAGGAACTATTGGTCTGATTTAAAAAAATCTTTCAGTGTTAGATAGGCCATTTATCGAGGAAGGCTGTAGGCTATATATCATCACGCTAAGACCAATAGAAGCGTAGCTGCACCCGGACAAAGTGAATCGTGTCAACATTAAATGCATGCTGTGCGCACCTGTATTAAGAGGAGCATTTAGTTTTAAAATTTTATATTTAATTTATTATATTGATATTTTAATGTTTACTCTGCTGGTGCACCCAATAAATGAATAACTATAAATTGCAATTCTTTTAGTTAAAACTCATTCTGTATAATGCATATGTTCGGTCACACTTAGACAATGCATCAACTGTATGGAATCCATGCTATGCTAAATATATTAACGCAATCGAAAGAATACAAAATAAATTCTTAAAGGACTTAAAATATAAATTCAATCACAACAGTCTCACTCTTTTGTCACTCAAACGCGAAGAGAGCAGAGGGATCAAACATTCCTTTATAAAAGTATCAATAACCTGGTGGATCCTCCTTATCTGTTAAGTAAAATTTCATTTAACTGTCCTCGGTTGAACGCTCGATATCATCATACTTTCGCAACCCCCCCTTTGTAGAACAAATGACTGCAGCAATTGTTTTATTATTAGAGCCTGTAGTCTTTACAACATGAAGTATAACCACCTACACTTGTTCAATAGTGGATTTAATAAGTTTGTTTCCTTACTCAGGTCTAGTTCTGTATAGTTATAATTTGTTTTTTTTTAAGTTTAAAGTTTTAACTTTATATAATAAAGTAATAAATAAATAAAAACACTATTATCCTTACTTTCTATTATGCCCTAGTTTTATATCCTTAAACTGCGTTTCACCAGAGATATTCAGGGATATGTAGCGAAAGATGTGTTGTAAAAAAAACCAATAGAATTGCTTCATTTACCTTTTCTCTCTCAAAGTGTGTCAAATGTAGCGATTCTATTGATTCTTCACAAACACTTTACTACACATCCTCGCACGTCTCTAGAGAAAACGCATCCTAAGGATTTTGATGCGGAATTTTTTAATAGACAGAGTGATTCTAATTATGATCTAATTATAAGTGATTATAATACATACATAATATAGTAGAGATACAATGATAATTTTAGAGGTTTCTAATGTGATGTCGTAAATAAACACATTTTTAACGCTTACATTGCAAACGCTGGCTGAACCCTACGAGATAGATCAAAATAATGTACTACAGTATTGTGCACCTTAAAAAGGTCTATAAAAAAGTCCGCGATGGTATATGTCTATCTCTTAGGGATAACCCACAATAACCATTTTTTATCCTTGACATTTTAAGAGAAATAATGGCTAATTTACGAAGCGATTTTAAACAATACAGCATTAATCCTTATCCAATTAGGTACTTAAATACATTGTGCATTTAATATAGATCAATATGGCCCTTTACAGCATGAAATTTAAATGAATATTTTGGAAGATATTACAGATTTAAAATGCAGGCACATAGCGGTTACGAGTAAATACACGAGTTAAATTGCACCAGGGCGAAGCCAGACGGGGCGACTAGTAAATGTATAAATATCGAAAAAAATGCAAAAATGTTTCTTTAAACCTCAGCGAAGCGAGTACAAGTAGTTAAATCTGAAGTAACATCTTCATAATTACACAGTAATTGGAACGACAATTAATAAACGCTTTGTTTAATTGAAACGCTTGATATGTGTGATGAAACTATCAAACACATTTCCGCTATCTAGATACCATACACGTTACCATGGTTACCTCTATCTATATACTATACATAGCCGATCTGCGCGACTTCGTCTGTGTCACATAATAAAGAAAAAAAAGAAGGTTAGAGAGAAAGAAACATTCTTTGTTGTGTCGCCGTTAACCCAGAAATTAATTTTTCCGGTTTTTGTAACAGTATTTCATTGATCCTCCGCTCCTATGGGTCGTAGCGTGATATTATATAGTCGACAGTCTTCCTCGATAAATAGACCAAACAAACAAACAAATTCTTTAGCTTTATAATATTAGTATAGATAGTAATATTATGTAAATTATCTCTACATAGAAATTATTTATATAAAAGCCAAAACAATTTTTTTTATAATTTTTATCTGTTGTGACGTTCAAGTATTACGTAAACTTTAAAGGGGGGTGGGGGGAGGAGTCCTTGCTTTGCTTATTTTTGATGACATGGAGGATTACGTCAGCGATATAAAAGTAGATACACATCAAAAACGTGAATATTCCTGACCAGAATGATGGGTTAGGTCTTTGCTTACTTTTGTTGACATTGGGGACAGGGGGCGGTTACCTGCCCCTGTATGTTTGTACGCGCATCACTCAAAAACTACTGTTTAAACAACTAATTATAAGCTTTGTTTCATTTAACATTTAAAAATGTTTTAGCCCAGCAAAGCTATGGTCTTCATTAATAATTTGTTTCACTACATTATTGCGTAGAGTATTAATTAATTTGGAAAGTGAAACAATGCGGTATAACATTAGTGTTGTAACACAATTCACCTGAAACGGATTACTATATACTTAGTATTTACATCTATAACGTAAGTATTGGACGTAAATATTGTTGTCCGAGGAAAACGCGATCCAAAATGCAAATGGAGATCAAATTTAATTTTTGTCAAAAAAAATTGTAATATAAAATATTCTTACAAGAATGAGGTGAATTTGATCACGTAAGCAGATTGTTTATAAGAATCAACCCCCACCCTCTCCATGTCAGCAAAAGTAAGCAAAGCGCTACCCCTCCCCACGTGCTTACGTAAACACATTTCGATGTATGTGTTTACCTTTCAAGCCCTTCAAGCCTCTTTTCAGGATAAAAGGTAGCCAAGTTTTTTCCATAGCTCCAGTCTATCTCAGTACCTAATTTCATCAATATTAGTTCAGTGGTTAAAGCGTAAAAAAGACTAACATAGAAAACAAAGAATCACAAATAGACAGACAGTCTTTGTAAGTAATACAGTGTAGGCGAAAACTGGTTTTGTATACTAATCGATGTAAACAATGACTGCTTTATATGGAATTTATTAATTACCTATGTGTATATCTACATACATATATAAAGTGTGTCAGAGTTCTATTGGGATTTATTCGTTTAAAAGGTAATTTAATCGAGATGGTCCATAGCTATGTATTGTAAAGATCTGTTCAGCTGTTTGAAGACTATCAGCTCATTTCTAACTAGAGATAATTCATAAAATCAAGGAAGTCACCCCTACCTCAGTTTGTATCCAAGGTTTCGGCCACCACCAGTGTAGCTTCTTCTCTATTTCATATGAGACGTCCTTGTAAGGTACCAACGTACCAAAGTTTTGTCGGAAGATTGGTCGCCAGGACTCGAAGTCAATTATTCCTATACCTGAAATTGATTGATTTGATAGTTATGGCAAAAATACAAGTGTGGCAAAGATTCCATGTAACTTCTATTTCAGCATTTAGCAAATATTTTTTCTTAAGTGTAACAAAGAGTACAAAATCTCTTTTTATTTCAACAAAACCAGAAACAAGTCAGCTAGAAACTGATATTAATTTCTCTGATTCAATTAGAAGATATCCAATCATCAGGTCATCATGAGATCTTACCGTATTTAGGAAAATTCTCACAACTTTTTACACAAAATTTTACACAGTAACCCTAACTTACAAACCCGAGAATCAAAATTAAACTAAAACAAGAAATCCTGGCTTAAGTAGTTCAAATTCTATAGATTTGATCAAAATCCAAGACTTGCTTTTAGTCATTATAAAACCCAAATTTCAGTGTACCCAGCAACGTATATTGGTTATTAAAGTATCGTTCTTTTTGTACTTTTATGGTATGGTAAGCAACAGACAGACAAATATCTAAAACAATATCCTTTTTATTGGTCTTTTAAAAAACTACTTTGTTCCTAACAAGTCTGGTTAAGTCTTTTCTTGGAACGATTAATCTTAAAAAGGCATAGACGAAAACATGTCAATCTCTATGAGGTAAGACTTGAGGTCACCTTTGAAAATAATTGTGATTATTTTAATGAAGGATAAGTAATATATGATGATATATATGAAAGCTTTGTTAACGCAAAAGAGATAGATGAAGAATATGAAAAAGTTAATGAAACAATACTTATTAAAGCAAAAACATCTGCAGATAGCTTTATAATTGATAAAATTCATGTTAAAAAGGTAAAATAAGGGGTGGAAAAGTTTTTGTAATGAAGGACGATGGATTAAAAAAACAAAGGTAGTTTAATTTATGTAAGTAGGTGAAATAAAAAAATGCAAATCAATACTTGTCGGTAGGAATGTTTATAAATTGCACTTACTATAATTATACAACCGGTTGTCCTTTACTGTACACGTTTATTTTGATTTATAAATAATAAAAATAGTGATTATCTACTTTTATAAAAGTTAACAGTAGAATTTGGATAAAATATCTTTAGGTTCGGAAGAAAATATTGTAATCATATAAAATAAAAGGAGAGCTATCTAGAAGTAGGAGAAATAAGGGGATCATGTATCATATTTCACATACAGAGGCATTACATGTGACAATACAAATCATCTGGTTATGGATCTTTAAGATCAAGATCTAGGTTCATCATATCCCATTATAATGTATATCGCCCAGTCATCTAATTTTACACAGTAAATGTTTCTCTAAACAAATGTTTTTATTCTTCTCTGATATCTTTTCTACTTCTACTTTCTCTTTATTAGTCATGATTTTTTTTAAGTTACTAATAAAACTTTGATCAGGAATAAATTGATCTAAATCCTTCTTAAATACAGTGAGATGTTCATCTAAACTATTGCTTGTGGGGACTCTTGAAATTTTTTTGTAAAAAAAGATTACTAGGAGTTTAGATTTGACTTGAACCCACCATTTTTTTGATTGAACTATCGATCGGTAATTCAAAGCCTGAAACTTTGACATACTGACGAATATTTTCATTTTCCTTTCCTGATCCCTTAATCTTACTGCAGATTTACTATCATTAGTTTTTCCTGTGAACTTATAAATCATCATTTATACTTACCACTAAAATTTTTATCCGGAATAATTTGATCTAAATCCTTCTTAAATGCAGTGAAATGCTCATCTAAATTACCCTCCTGAGGCACTCCTCCATTCCTAAATCTATATTTGCCACTGGTTTCGTTCTTGAATATAGCAGGAAATAATCCAGGTTCATATAAAATAGTGATTTTCTCTCCGCGAAATTTATCATCATCATTTTGTATTATACCAAATTTTTTGTATAGATTTTCGAAAGGTACTTTCTTGGACTTGCATTGCATTGTTGGCACATTCCAGTAGACGTTGAAAGATTCTTTGTTATCCCGGACTTCTTCTGGCATTTCGATGACATAGTAGTTGTTGCTGAAACAATAGTTTATATCTATAATTCTATATTAATATTATACAGCTGAAGAGTTTGTTTGTTTGAACGCGTTATTCTCAGGAACTACTGGTTAGAAATGAAATATTCTTTTAATGTTGGGATAGATAATTTATCGAGGAAGACTATAGGTCATATATCATCTCGCTACGACCCATAGGATCGGAGCAATAAGCTTCGGTTGCGTCAGTTTCGTAAATTGCGGTAAAACAATAGTTTGAGCTCCTTTAGAAGTCTACGTATGATCTGTTCTCTTTCTCTCTCTCTCTCTCTTATGTGATGCAAACGCTGATTCTCTAGTCAAAAAAAAATTGACCTGTATAGATAAATATCACGAGAAAGTGTCTGAAACACAAATATTTTTGTTCTATCTTCCGATATTTCTTGGATCTTCGTAATAATCTATACGAATTTAAGATATATATTCTCTCTGTAATATATACCTAATTTTCTTTATTTTGATTTTTTTTTAGATTTTTCTGGTAAAAATCTACTTTCTAAATATATGATAAACTACAATCCCGAAAATAATCATAGTATAATAGATGATATATGAGCTCTATTAGATACTTTCTGGGGTAAGAGGTTAATACATTAGAAATATGAATATTAATACTACTTCCGCTTTCTACTTTTACTACTTTCTGTCACCTTGAGCCAAATTTCATCTTAAGTTCAGGTCAGCGATGTTTACTAAAAATAAATCATTGAAATTTATTCCAAAATTAATTGTCTTGCTCTGGCTGGGCTAAAACATTTTTAAATGGAAGTCAATATTTTAAGTTAGACCTATTGCAATCATCATCATCATCACGACCCGTCAATGGCCCACTGCTGAGCTGGGTCTTCTCCTCAGAATGAGGAAGGTATTGGCCCATAGTCCATACGCTGACCCAGTGCGGGTTGGCAGACTTCACACAAATTTTTGAGAACTTGGAGAACTCTCACTCGTGCAGGTTTCTTCCCGATGTTTTTCTTCACCGTTAAAGCAAGTGATATTTAATTGTTTAAAACACACAACAGACTGTTGCAATAAAACTGAAAAAACCAATACATATCTCATCAAAAACATAAATGAGAGCCAAGTTTAATACAAAACATCCTTGTCACCACGGATTCATGATTGTCACTTTCACCGACAATAGAACTGAAATATATGTATGCTAAGTTCTATGTAAATAAAACATTTAATTTCTAGTTTCAATAATATTCAACATTAAAAAATAAATTCACATAACAATTCCTTGTTTCTTAGTACCTCCACAATGTTTGCTACTCAAGAGGTACTTTACCCGTGAGGGGACGGGTTAGAATACTATTCCCCTCTGCCGCTGGGAGAGCATCTCGTAAGAGCCGAGTAACCCAGCACCCCCTTGGTGGTAGGGGATCTGTTCCCCGACTGGCTTGCGATCACCAGCATGCGATTCCGATCGCCAAGTGTCATAGACGCATTCCGATCGAGCCGCATGTGGGCCAGACTTACCCCCTCCCTCTCCCATCCCATTAATGCTGTGGGTCTAGTGGACTCTGGGCTCTTGCCTAGGGTCCGCTGAATCCGCATCATTTTTCTTCTTCATTCCCCTTTCCCACTCTATCTTCGGGGATGCAACGCATCGACAAAACGAGAGAGTGTTTCTTGTTTTATCGATGTCCATGGGCGATGGTTGCCACTTACCATCAGGTGGACGTTTGCTCTTTATCTATTATAAAAAAAAAGGTAATTAATATAAATTCTTAAATTTCTACAGATAATTATTTACAAAATGCAATTATTTCACTTGAGGTGTAATTTAAGCTCAAGATTTGACTTGGATTATGGATGGGATAAATGTGGCAAATTTTTTGTATTTTTTAGGGCAGTTAAGGGTCAAACGTGGAGACGGTCCATCTGATGGAAAGTGGCTACAGTTGCCCTTGGACATCGCATTACAAGAGAGTGAGGAAATGGCATGAAGAGAAGAATACTACGGTTTCAGTAGACCATGAACGAGAACCCAGAGTTCACTAGAACCGCAGCATCAACTTTGGTTAAATTGGTTTCGGTTAGTTCAAATTTGTTTTCATGCACGGTTGCTGTGCTGCTGAACTTGGTTGGACTCTCTGCCGCGTGTATTTTCAGATATTAGTATCCAGTGAAGTTCTGAGTATGAGCTCAAAAGGATTGGAAGTGCAGCATCAGTGGTATAAGAGAGTGAGGAGCTCTGGCCCACATGTGGCTCGACCGAAACGCTACAAAGACACATGACTGGTGCTGGGTTACGCGTCTCTTTGGTGTCTAGTTATTCAGTTAGGTAGTTATTGGTGCAAGAAGGTTCGAGTAACCAAAAAAAAAGAAAAATCTATTCTCTATTTTTTCTTCTAATTTCTTTTCCTAATCTTTGTATTTTTTTTATTTTAGGGATTTCTGCGTAATATATAATTAGTACCAAAGAACAAAGGAGTTCTTAATGAGTTCATTTAAAAACATTTGGCATAAGGAAGTATAAAAAAAATGAATTTTCAAACCAATCTTTTTGTTATATTGTTTACCTCGACAACTTATAATGTCAGTATGTTTTAGAAGCGGCAGTTTGACTAGTAAATATTTTTTCGATTGAAGATCATGTAAGTCTTTGTTAATGGCTTAATTAATTAATATCAATATACAGCAGTGTAAAAAAATCTAGATTAAAAAGAAATATACATAAGTATTCTCCTCGATAAATCAAAAGCATACTATAAATATATCCAAAATGTAATATATATAAA
The DNA here is from genome assembly GCA_905147385.1 of Limenitis camilla. Classification (NCBI taxonomy): domain Eukaryota; kingdom Metazoa; phylum Arthropoda; class Insecta; order Lepidoptera; family Nymphalidae; genus Limenitis; species Limenitis camilla. The sequence goes on from LR990247.1 coordinate 11,538,920, forward strand.
TGTATCGCCTATATGTATGTACGCGCATATCATATACAATAGACATTCAAAGGAAAGAGTATATTCATTGTTGCGGGTGCTAGCGGGTAGATAAACGAGTGAGTAAATCAATGAACGGTTCGAAAACACCTCAGCGAAGCGCGTATACTATAAACGTCAACATGAACATACATTTGTTTATATATATTCAGGAAGTATTTTAATCAAAAGCAGGTCATTCACTTCAGGTATCTGCCAAGAATTAAGAAACAAAGAAACATTAGATTTATAAATAACTAGCTAATGTGCCCTCGCTTCGTCTACTCACTGGTTCCCAAAGTAGTCTATTTTGAACTCAAGGGATTGATAAACCTTCTTCTAATGTAGATACATCCTACTAATATTATAAACGCGAAAGTTTGTAAGAATGTATGGATGTCTGGATGTATGTTTGTTATTCATTCACGCAAAAACTACTGAATGGATTTTGATGAAACTTTACAATAATATAGCTTATACATCAGAATAACACATAGGCTATTACTTATAAAGATATAGTGTGAATTATCCAAAGTACAGCGGGTAAAACCGCGGGGCGCAGCTAGTTATATATAAAAATCTTGTGTCACTGTGTTTGTGGTCACACTGCTCCGAAACTGCTACACCGATTTTAATGAAAATATTTGTGTATATTAGGTAGGTCTCACAATAGGTCGTAGGCTATTTTTTATACCCCTAAGTAATAAGGGTGAGCATCTAAAAATAATTTATATGGCAAATCAACGTTTGCGAAGTCAGCTAGTCTAATAATAATAAGTATCTCGTCATGGTGTTTATGGTCGCACACCTCCGAAACGGCTTGACAGATTTTAATAAAATTTTGTTTTGTATGTTCGGTAAGTATTAGATTGGGTTGTAAAGTATTTTTCACCCTCTTACCTCTACCCCTTATTTTTTAACCGCGATTTAAGTTTGACAGATCAACGTTTTCGGGGTAGCCTAGTATATTACACGTTAATGACAATAATGTGTCAAGTCAATGACCTTTTTTTGCTAGATCTTATAAATAGAAGTGACGTCATCTTTAACTATATGAATCTACAGTTCGCCATGATGCAACGAGGCTCTTTAACTCAGCTGTTAGAGCACCCGTTAAACAGTGAAAATAGAGGAGGTCCGAGGTTCAAATCCCTCACGAGCTGACTTGTTTCTTTGAAATTAAAAAAAAAGCTTTATATATATATGTCGGAGCATAGTAAAAGATTATTGATTAATCGAATCGTTATCGTTGTCTATGGCGTTGGAGTGGGGTAGTAGTCACTTCCGTTGTTTTGACAGTCTCCACCCTCGACCCTTTATATGCGATCGACAGTCTAACTGAAGTCTTAGTCGTGCGCGGTCTCTCAAGAAGTGAACATCATCTAAGTAGTGCTAGTGATAGTGATAGTGTCAAGTGCAGTGTAGTGTGGAAGTGCTGTCCAACTAAGGTCACGTAAGTCCTTACAATGTAATTGCCACGTGGTTAAGTAAACACAATGTTAGGTTAGGTTAGCCTTAGGTTAGGTTAGCCTTGTGTTAGATTCGGTTTATGTGCGTTTAACCTTGGGTTTAAACAGAGAGCCTGAGCAGTGGAGGCGAGTGTTATGATCATTTAAAGGACGTCCTTAAGCCTAAACCTTGGTCACAAATCCAAGGCACTGCTTAAGTTTCTCTCGTAATTGTTAAAAATCATATTTGATAATTTATCGGTTCAGTAGAAGTATCTGCGTCGCGTGTTCCCCAATATTTCCCACCTTCCTCCTTCCATCTCCTTTCACATCGTTTTAAAATCCCCGACATATATGTCGGAAACTTAAAAAGAAAATGGATGGACAATCATTTACTAAGCATCGTATGTACACAACGGATGGCCTATGATATAAGCTAGGGGGACAACACGGTCAGGATAACTAAACGTTACGATCTTTTACTATTATGACAGGAACCCAAGCAGTGCCTTGGACTTGTGACCAAGGCGTAGGCTTAAGGATATCCTTTAAATGATCATAACACTAACCTCCACTGCTTAGTTTCACTGTTTAATCTTAATATTAGACTAACATTAACCTAACCTAACGCAAAGCTAACCTAACCTAAACCTAACTCACCTCCGACATATATTTTTTTTCTATAAATATTTTCAACAAAATACACCACAAAATTGCGCTTAAATGAAGCGTTTGGCTTGTAACCATTAATTATGTTGATCATCTTACATAAGGGGTTTACTCAAAACCGATAAACAAGGCAAGTGGTCTAAGATAAAAAAAGTTTGGGGATATCTGGTTTACATCAGTCCTTTTACTACACAAATTATTATTATTAATGTTTATATGTTTGGATGTTTGTTACTCAATTACACAAAAACGACTAAACGAATTACAATGAAATTTGGTACACAGATACTTTATAACCTGGATTAACACATAGGCTACTTTTTATCCCGGAAAAATTCCAGCGTAATAATAATAACATATGTTTACTATTGTTGGAGCCTGAATATTATTATTGATCAACAATATTAAAAAAAATTAAATGATTTTTGATAAATCTAAGTATTAAAGGTGGTAAATAGCACCCATACAAAGCCGGGGCAGGTCAACTAGTAACATTAAGATTGACTGTATTGTTGTATGTAGATAGAAACAGGAAATGAAATATGTGCCGCCTGTAACGATTCATGCAAATCCGATAAGCGTAGACGGTCTAGTTAAATATACACAAACAAATAACAATACTCCTTTTATGATGTTGGATAACACTTATAATATTACAGTATTATGTATATGAGAACTTTGCTTCCTAGTGACACGTAGAAGACAATAAAACTGCACAGCTATAATGGTCACCAGGCGAGCTCCGTTTGGCAACTGGCTCCAAGTCTAATAAACCCTAGTCTAGATATGGGAATCGTTAATCAAAGAATTAATTCTTGACCCCAAGAATCAATATTTAGCACTGTATTGACGTGAATCTTTCAGGCAAGAAAATGGAGATTCTATAAATAAATTATTCAAATGTTGATAACTGATTTTTTCAGGTTTTTGATCAATTTTTTGAAACAGAAAAAAAGAAATTTCTACTAGAGCACAGCAACACAGAATATTAGCAGAGTAATTAAAGACACTGAAGATACTGATACTAATCAATGAAATTAAACAGAGAAGTATAAATAATAGTAACCTTGGTGGTAGGGGATCTGTTCCCCGAATGGCTTGCGACCACCAACTTACGCATCCGACCGGCCAAGTGTCATAGACGCATTCCGATCGAGACGCATGTGGGCCAGACTTACCCCTTCCCTCTCCCATCCCATTAATGCTGCGGATCTAGTGTACTCTGGGCTCTTGCTCAGGGTCCGCTGAAACCGCAGCATTTTTTTTCTTCACTCCCCCTCCCCACTCTATCTTCAAGGATGCAACGCAAAACAAGAGATATCCTCTTGTTTTGCAGATGTCTACGGGCGATGGTGGCCACTTACCATCACGTGGACCATCTACTCGATTGCACCTTATCTATCATAAAATAAAAATAGTAATCTGTTAAATTCTTAAAACAATAAAAGTATTTTTTTAATCTACATTAAATATAAACTAATAACAAAACAAATATGAATGGCGAAGAACCCCCTACTAGAGTTACTACTAATAAAGAATAATATTTTACGCTACTTATTACATTTGGTGAAACAGGATAAGGTAAGGATGTAAAGGAAAGGAAAGAAGAATTCTGCCCTTAAATTGAGAAAACAACTGGAAAGAGTTAGTCGAGATATAGCCATGATTAGAAGCTTTGACATTTCCATGATGAGACTTCCATGACTCTCTTCCTCTTTTGGATCTGCTTTTATTCTAAACCCTTTGTGTGCAAAATGATCTTATAGGACAAAATGAATCCTTTAGATCATCAATATTGCTTCTAACTGATCTAAAAACTGCAGACTCCATGCTCATTTGATATTACCAATCGTGACTAAGACATAATATATTCGATGTAGTAAAAGCTTACGTTCCAGCGCCATGTTGAGTATAATCGTGTCTAGGAACTACAAGGAAGTGTATTGTTAGTTACATAATCGCTTATCTATTTAATATTGGCTATCATAAATCAACTCTATAAGGAGATACTTATTTATATTAATATTGTATAACTCTATATATATAATTTAGCTCTAGCTTCATAAATCATGTTTAAATGCTTGTTGAAGTTCCTCAAAAATATTCTTCATATTCAAAAATTTCTTCCCCTATTTTTGTGGTGTGTAAAAGGAAGATTGTATATAGATTACTAATAAACTATATATAATCTCTTTATCTTCACCTCTTCATCTATTTCCCTTACTATCCCTTCTTCATCTCCTTTCATTATATATGGATCACCTGTTAAGGATCCGTTAGGCAATAAAGGGGGGAATGAGGGATTTCTTGGTTTGTTTATTTTTGATAACATGGGGTGGTTTGCCTGGTGATTACATCAGCGATAAAAAATTAAACACGCGCATCAAAACGTGATCACGGTGGAAGGGTTAGGGGCTTTGCATACTTTTGCCGACATTGATTGCTTATTGCAAAAAATCTGCTTACGTAATACTTGAACAGCCCCTAATGTTAGAGGTTTAATAATTATTTCTTCATCCTCATCATCATCTTCATCGTTTCATTATTTATATGATTTCAAATTAAAACTATATTGAGCCATTTAAATCCACTTAAAACACAGTTTAATCCTACACCATCTGCCTCATTTAGGCCATCATTCCAGGTCTATGATGTTCCTAATGACTGTTCGTTCATGCTATGAAAATTCCACTGACTGTATCAGATTTGCCACTTGAACTATTTAAACTAAGACTTCGTTACTGAACAAAGTATACTGTTCTGTATAGAAATACTTAACCCTACATAGATAACGATCATCAAAATGACGAACATCAAAATATATTTTCTTTTTAATTGTTTTACCTATAGAAGTGTTTTGCACCAAATTAGTGACCAATAGACTAAGCTTACTAATGTTAATTAATCTTTTTTCTTGTCGTTTTAACAAATTCTTTTTGTGATAAACATAGTCGACTTTTGTCCATTTTTTACCAAAAAAAAATATTTAATGGCATTTGATTTTAATGTCACTTTTTTAATTCTTTTTATTTGATTTAAATTGTAGTAAAAATTATAATAATTTTCAAGACGAGAGATTATTAATTTAGCAATCGTAATTTTATACTATTCTATGTTGTAAATATTGTACTAAGTGTTGTAAAAGTATTGTTTTTTAATTAAATTACTTTCAAAGTCAAAGTCAAAATTTTTTATTCAATATTGGAATTTACATTCTCTTATTGAACGTCGGAATCTACCACCCTTTCGGAAACGACCTAACCCAGACCTGAGAAGAATGGGCGCAAGAAACTCAGCGGGACTATTTCTTTTGGATATTTTACTTTTTAACTTTGATTTTTTTTAAACGCCAATTTTTATAACAAATATATTTATATATTGAGAAAGCCTGGAGCGAACGCATCATTCCCAAGGCGTGACATCTTCCAAAAAATCTTTAATGTTATAATAGCCTTTGTCACACAAACGTTTTTAACTAACTTTTTAATTTTCCTATAGAACAATTTTGTTTTCTAACGTTTTCTGGGATCCTGTTGTAGAAGCATACACATCGCCCAACAAAAGAATTACTAATTCTACTCAATCGAGTAGTAGGAGTAACAAGTTTGTGTTTGTTCCTAGTATTGATGTCATGCAAGTCACTATTTCTAATAAAATCATTAATATTTTAACGTACATACATAACATTTTCAAAAATATATTGTGAAGCAACAGTCAATATACTAATTTCTTTGAATTTATCTCTTAAAGATATTTCAGGGCCGAGACCATAGATTGCGCGAATAGCTCTCTTCTGCAGTGCAAAAATCGTGTTTATGTCGGCTGCGTTACCCCAAAGTAGAATGCCGTAAGACATTATACTATGGAAGTAGCTAAAGTAAACTAAACGAGCCGTGTCTATATCAGTTAATTGGCGTATTTTCTTAACCGCGTATGCTGCAGAGCTGAGTCTATTGGCCAATCTCTCAATATGGGGGCCCCATTGTAATTTAGAATCGACATTAATGCCTAAAAATACGGTAGATTCCACCAGTTCCAACTCCTCTCCATTTATAAATACACCAGTCTCTATTTTTTTAACATTAGGTGTCGTAAATTTTATATATTTAGTTTTCTTACTATTTAACATTAGATTATTAGCACTGAACCAATGTACAATATCAGAGAGAGCATTGTTTACATCGTCATACTCAGTTTGATAGCGTTTCACTTTAAATATTAGTGAAGTGTCATCAGCAAACAATACTATCTTGTTCTTTTTTTCTACAAGGTTTGGCAGGTCGTTTATATAAATGAGGAAGAGAAATGGTCCAAGAATAGAACCCTGGGGGACCCCCATATCCAGACGAGCCCCAGGAGATCTCTTGCCATTCACGTCAACCCTTTGAACCCCATTGTTTAGATAGGAGTTCATAAGGTCGAGCGCAGTTCCTTTGATGCCATAGTGGCGTAGCTTGACCAGAGTCGCATGATGTACACAATCGAAGGCCTTAGATAAGTCACAGAATATTCCAAGTGCATTCTGTGATTCCTCCCAGGCCTCGAAGATATTCCTAATTAATTCGACACCAGCATCCGTTGTTGAACAACCCTTAGTAAAACCAAATTGTTTCACATGGAGAAGTTTCTGTGAATTAAAATGAATTAACATTTGGTTTAAAATTAGTTTTTCAAAAATTTTACTAAGCGTTGGCAATACTGAGATGGGTCGAAAATTATTTGGATCAGTTATACATCCAGATTTAAATATAGGCGTTACTTTACTATGCTTCATCAGGTCAGGAAACACGCCACGTTTAATACAAGTATTGAAAATAGTAGCTAGATACGGTGCAATGGCATCAATAATGGAGTTAATTATTTTAACAGAAATACCCCAAATATCAGCTGTTTTCTTCATATCTAGGGTTTTAAATGTTTTAATTATATCTTTACTGTTGACAGTACTAAATTCAAACAAAAAATCACATTTTTTTACATTTTCTAGCAATAATGATTCAGCAACGCTGGCAGATGAAATGAGTGAACAAGTTGTTGAGATTGGAATGTCAGAGAAATATTTTTCAAACATGGATGCAATTTCCTGATCAGTTTTGATATTAATGTTATTATAAATGAGATTATACTTGAAGTTACGATCTCTGACTCTTCCAGTTTCCCAATTGATAATATTCCATGTCATTTTTATTTTGTCTTGTGCATTATAAATTTTTTGTTTAATATGTAACGACTTTGCCATGGAACACACTTTTTTAAATAACTTTGAATATGCTTTAACAAAGGCTATAAAGGACTCTGAATGGTTGTATGATCTCTCATTATAAAGTTGATATAGTTTTTCTCTACTTCGATGAATACCAACAGTTGCCCAATCATTAAATGACAAGAGACCACCCGAATTGACTGTCTTGGTAGTGAATATAGCAGTAAACTCTGATTTTATTAATTTAAATAGTGTGTTATATAACATATCAGGGTTATTGTTGTCAAAATTTAAGTATGTGAGTTTTGCTATAATACTACCTTTAAATTTCTCCATACGCTTGGAGTTCGTAGGAACAAACACAATCTTTTTATTTTTATTTCCTTTTTTTAACTCACAGTTAAAGGAGACTTATTGCCCAAAATGATCCGAACTCAACTTTTTAATAATTGAATATGAATTGGGTTTAAAGTTGGTAAATATATTATCAATACATGTTGCTGAGGTTGCAGTTACTTTATTTATATAATCTATTTTCCCAAATAGTAAGTTTGGTAGTTCACATTTAAAATTCTGTCGTTAAAAAGTCGAATAGTTAGCAAGATGTTGAGCAAATGGTACTGGTATAAGCTATTTAGGGTAATAATCTAAATTCTTGTAAGTAGCAAGATCTCTTCTGAAATATCTTGGATCAAACCCACTGATGATGACTTATAATAAATCCAGTACAATCCTGAAATTGAATTACAGACGGAAACACGGACATTAATAAAGAGGCCACGACACTGCTTTGTGGTTGAACAGCATTCAACTGCTTTCAATTAGCTTTTATAAGACTAGATTTTTAATGTTATGATTATCCGTTAAGAGAATCTACTATACAATGATCCAAGACTCTTCTACCTTCCTCCTTTTTTCAGTGGTTCTTCACATCATAAGGGAAAAACGAGCAGAATTTGCACCTGATGGTAAGTGATGACAAGTAACAAGAGAGTGTCTCTTGTATTTCTAATGCGTTGCCGCCTTAAAGATAGAGTTAGGAGTGGGAAAGAAGCGAAGAATGCTACGGTTCCAGTAGATACCACAGCGTTAATGGGATGAAAGAAGGAAGTGGTAGAGAGGAATTCTAACCCATCCCCAGGGTAATATTCTTGTACTTTTATCTCTCCAGTCTCTAACCAGTTATTGTTGTATCTTTAAGAACAATATTTTATACCCATACACAATGCTCATATTATCTTAATATTATTTTCCTCAACTATTCCAACAACCTTGACTCCTTTTTGAGGCCTTTCTTATCAAAGCGATCTCAACCATCTTTTCTAATATTTGCGAATAATATTTGTTCAATCAAGCCACTACAGTAGTTATATAGCGACAAATTTTCAATGCATTAATTAAAAAATCCCAAGACACATTTCAAGGCATCCAAGATAGAGGATTCCTATACCAAACTGAAAGGAGAGACCTCTGTTCTGGAAGGAGTACTTTCTGTTACAGAATATTCTATTAAAGTTCAAGCTCAAGAAGGTTATTTCATAATGGTTTTCATGGTATAAAGATTAGAAAAGGATATGTTGTCAAAAAACAGAAGCGTTTGGTGGGAAAGTACGAATTGGGATAGAGTATGTCAAAATCTACATAATCACTAATTTCCAAAACTCCATGAAAACTTTTTAGGTTAAACTACTAGTGATTGATTATGTGTGGTCTCTATTTTTGTCCCAAATATGATAAAGACAAAGATTTCATTTGTTTATAAGGTCAGTAGTGGTACGCAATGTTTTGATTGTATTTCTTTGAACTATTGTTATCGTGGAGATATGGAGCAGGCCTCTGGGTCAACTCTATGAATAATTCTTTGTATTTATTTACATATTGCATATATTTCTATATTTGGTATGAATAAAACGATACAGTCTTATTTTTAATCGCAGCATAGACTTTAAAGTCAATAGGATGGACCCCCGACTGAAATTAATTATACACCAGTATCGATACCCATATGACATCGATTTTAACTGTGATAAATCGATTTTTTGGTATTGTTGAAAACAAAACGATACTCGATTAAATATGATACTTGAAATCGATAGAAAGATATCGAGATATACCGATTCATGTGTACTCAGTGTAAACAATGTGAGTGTGTTGCCATGATTACGAGATTGTTATAATTGTCAATATATTGATATTGTGAGGCAGCTCTCTAGTGAGCAATGAGCTGATAGTCTTCAAACGGGTGAAGAGATCTTCACAATACAAAGCTAAGAATCATCTAGATTAAATTACCTTTCAAACAAATAAAACTTCATCAGAATCGGTCCATTGTGTTGGGCGCTATGATGCCACAGACAGACATAAACGCTTAACCTAAATTTAAATTCTTAAAGATTGCTGCTCCCACGCATTCTACGAGTCAGTGAACTACTATTGTACGAGCATACAATGTCAGGGTTATATCTCTTATCTTTAACTCCCTAACTCTCTATCCCGACTGTTTGTCTATACAGTGTCATAGAAAATATATTTTTTTTAAATAGTAGTCCAAGTGCCAATCGCAAAAAATGCTATTAATCGGGAGTACACAAATTAATTTATAAAAAATTTATATTGAAAAAGTGGATTTAACTACTGAAAAAGGCGTAAATTAGTATTTCACTTTTAGTCTTCCGTTATACTCAAGATACTCCTTTCGGGGCGAATTGCTTATAATCTACAAAAAAAGAAGTATAGCCTCCCAGACCAGACCAGACTTATTTACTTTTGATCATCATCGTCAATGGTGCTACAGCCTCCCGTGGGCCAGGTCTGGTGCAGTAAGGCTCTACAGCCGCTTCGTTAAAGACCTTTCTCTGTTACTTATTTATATCCACAGGTAGTGCGTCCCTATCAGGGTCTTCCTAGAGTTCTTCGACCTTCGAATTCGATATATTTTTTTTATGATAGTTAAGGGACAAACGAGCAGAGGGTCCACCTGATGGAAAATGGCCACCGTCGCCCATACACATCGACAAAATAGAGGGTATCTTGTTTTGTCGATGCGTTGCCGCCGAAGATGGAGTGAGGAGGGGGAGTGAAGAGAAGATTGCTGCGGTTTCAATGGACCCCGGGCAAGAACCCGGTGTTGCTTAATAATATCTAGCTCCCCGTAAAATGTATACAGCTCATGATTGATTTTTCTTTTGATACTTCAAAATAAGTCAGTCAGTTTGTCTGATGCAACAACTAAGCCGATAAGAAACTTAGCAACAAGAAAGAGAAAAGAAGTGTAAGAAGTAAACATTCTTATCATTTTAAATATGTACAGAATAGCGAACACCAACGTTTTTTGCGCTCGTCTCTTGGCCTATAATATATATAAATAAGTTCTCTTCGCACTTTTTTATACATATATTAATTTCTCACTTTGTGTATTAATAAAATTCTATTGTTTTTATTAGGAAATGTAATAAATAGATAAACAAACAGTCGTCTGGTCTAACCTAACCTTGACATCGATACTGAATTCACCTACTTACCTATGTTTATTTATATTTATATACATACTAGTGACATGCCTCGGCTTCGCACGGTTACAGAAACCAGAAACTTGTCTTTTTTATTTGTACGTTTAAATATTTCGATGTTTAGATGTTTGTTAGTCAATAACACAAAAACTGCTGAACGCATTTTAGCTGACGAATACAAACTGTATTAACATATTCTAAGGTACTTTTTATCCCAGAAAAAGTCATTATTCCTGCGGGATAATATCAAAATACTCATTGAACGCCTAAATAGTTAATACAGCAACGTATTTTTTTTATTCTTTATTTGAATTCCACCAGAGTAAAGCCGGGGCGGGTTGCTAGTTAGATACAAATATGTAACTCAGTAGGTCAGTTAATGGAATCCGATTATAGATTAAAAGGTCGTGGGTTCAATTTACATCTAATTGTTTGTTGTATTTTTTTCTCGTGTCCACTATGTTTGTTATCGAACCCCTCCAAAACGGCTTGACCGATTGTAATGAAGTTTTTTGTTTGTATTTGGTAGATATGAGAATAGACGTAGGATACCTTTATACCTCCTCGATAAGGGTGGTCCTCTACAAAAAATAATTTATATGCAAAATAAAACGTTTTTTTTAAAAAAAAAAAAACGTTTGCCGGGACATCTAGCCTCTTTTCTTTACTCCCTCACCCTCTCTCTATCTCCTATTCTCTTCTGCCTCTACTTCACTACCACTCTTTCTTTTTACAATGATTGAAAACACTATTATCCAGTAAGAATTACGAATTCCAATTAAAATTATGTTTTAAATACCCGAAGTGAAGCGAGGGCAGGTCGCTCGTAATAAACTAAATATAATGATAGCACAATAAGTTTAATATATAACGTGACTTATCATATATAATACGATAGTCTACATCTATATCATGTCAAGATGTTTTTTATCGCTATTCGCTTAAACCCCTTAAATTGTTTTATTGAAATTAATGTAATGTTTGCTACAATAAAAAATGAGCTAGCAACACCGATTATAAATTAGTATTCGCGGGTAGCTCATTATATCATATTGTGAGTAGTCAATATATAACTTTCGTTCCGATGAGATTGAGCCAGTCTGTCAAGTGATATCATGCAGTACATATTAAAGCAGTGAGACTAATAGTGTAGTGTTGTTTGGTGGTGTGGTGCTGGGCATCCGATATCGAGAAGCACCTGAGTAATGCACTTTATTATTTTAATATACAGTAGCGAGGTCGAGCGGTGGATGTGACACTGCTCGACTTCCACCTAAAAGTTGTTTAACTTAAGACAGATTACTTTTATTCAAACAAGATGGCGCTGAAGAGATAAATACATGTTTCCTCAACAAAACGAGGAAAACTCAATAAGTGTATTATGGATGAAATATATTATATAAATAATATCGCAGTGTTTTCAATTTATTTATAATTTACGATTATTTAACATCAAGATGTTTTTTATCGCTAATCGGTTAACCGATTATGTTTCCTAAATTGTTATTTTAATTTTATTACCTATAACTACACTATTTATCCCAATGTGTAGTATCATAGATTAGCGATAAAGAACATCGTAACATCCAACTCATTAAATTGATAAAAAATATCTTCGTTCAGGCGTTTTTGTGTATTTAATTAACAAACATATAATCTTACACAATATTAGTAGGATTTTCAGTTTATTTAAATATTTAATTTAAACTCTCCTATTTATTTTTTATTTTTTTTTTTCGCTAATACCCATCCTAAGTGTATATCTGATTTCAGAGTTCTATTTTAAAGTCAAAATTTTCCTGAAAAAACGTATATCGGACATATACTTAGAATTGTAACTATTACCGAAAAAAAATATAAAAAATAGGGGATGTTCCCTAATCTAAAAAAGTACCTATATTTTTCCCAATCAGATGACTCTGAGATCAATACACATATTAATTACAAATATTATATATTTCTTACCTAACATCATCGCATTTTACTGCACAATAAACAACTAAACTTAACAACAACAACTTCATTATGACAACACTTAGAAGATCACTATTTTTTAACCAAAGAAAATATTTATCACTCGATGTTTATTATATTGTTCCGATGTCCGCGATGTATTTTATCGTAATTTTTAGATGTGAAACACATAATGTGCTCCCGACGCGCGCTCGATAGCGACTGAGGAGGTTTAGTGGCACGGACCAATAAATACGTGTTGCAGGTTGTATACTCCAAGAGGTAACGTTTAAAGTACGCCGTGTATATTTAAAAAAACCGAATGTATAATTAATTGCTGTTAATTACAACTATTTTTTTTACTGCAAAATAAATCAAACCGAGTTATTTCAAATTCTTAATTGAAAAAAAAAATCTGAAAAGTTTCAAGTTTTACCTGCCCTTCATAACTGGAAATAAAATCTCAATTAAATAAAAGTATTTTAAGTTATTTATTTTTTTCTTTATGGATTCTAGACGACAATATTTCTTTTTAATTTTTTTCTACTTAACCTGGCGAACTTCATACCTTCTAAAAGTCAATGAATGTCGTGTGATTACCTGAACTGTTGACAATTAACATATATGTCAATCCGTTTCCATTACTGACATTATTCTACATTTTAATAATCTAACGTTGTTTAATTTTTTTACGAGAAAGTTTACCGTATCGACGCGATGAACATTAAATGTTTGATAGTTACGAAACCCATCAAAATTTTGTATGGGAAATTAAAAAATGTTTTTAACAATTTTTCTGCTATTCGAGGCAGATACAAATACAATAAATCAAAATCCATAAAAATTGGTCGAGCTGTTCTCGAGTTGAAAAAACCTAACTTTGTTTTATATACATATATAGATTTGGGAAAAGTACCAGCCATTGTTACACAGAATAACAAAAAAAACATATTTCATAATGTGTAGTAATCCAAAATTGATCGTGTGATTCTTGTTAAAAGGAAATAAAAACAGGAATAACTTGGACCACACAGATACAAATTATAAACTGTTGTTCATTTTAATAAATAGCTCATTTTTTCCTCATTAATTGTGTAAATTACATACAACATAAATTAATTTGATTGTTATTCCATAGCAACTGTGCTCTTTTATTTTTGTATGTTCTTTTGTATCTATTATGTGTGTATAAATAATCCAAGCCAATCTCTTAGTAGATGTCAGATGATGTAATTATTCTTCGAATACTAATGTGTATAAAAACAAATAATCGTTTACAACGTTTAAACGTATTGAAATAATAATTTTGTCATTTGCGAACCCCTACTAGCTTACATTAATGGCCGTACAAGTATTACAAAAGCAGTAAAGGGCGGGCGGGGGTCCATGCTTTGCTTATTTTTGATGACATGGGGGATGGGGGGTCTGCATGGTGATTACGTCAGCAATATCTCTTATAGCGATATAATCTTCAGTTATACGGTTTTTAGCTAGTAATTTAACAAACCATACCTTAATTTGACGCATATTTATATCGAATTTTATCCCCAAAACGAGATTAAAAATTCCCAATTCCCAATCATTGTGGTTCCCGGTGGAATTGTGTAATTTAACATGAATTAATCTATATTATAATGTTTGTTATTACATTAGGAAAATATCTTGAACTAGTGACTTATTAGTTGCCTAATGAGTAAAATTATCATGTTGGAATTAATAACAAATATATCTTCCTACTAACCAATATTATAAATGTGAGTTTCTATACTTTGATGTTTGGTTATAAAACTGCTGAACGGGTTTTAATGAAATTTGGCACACAGATACTTAATAAGCTGGCTTAACATAAAGGTTACTTCTTATCCCGGAAAAAAGGTCTCTCTCTTAATATAATTAAAATAGAAGTTTTCCGACAGCAAAGTTAGTTTGTCACTTATAATCTCAGTGAGCAAGACCAACACGCTCACTTGGCTGTTTTTTTAGCATGTTTTTTACATAATGTTTAGCTGTTTTTGTTACATCGTTATAACAATGTTGATATTAACGTTATATTACAATTACTGACTGCTGAAACAAAATCAATGACTGCTGATTTTCAACAAGAGTTACACTAGATTTCTATGGTTACTCATCGAAATTACTAGTCAAAACTGCCGCTGTAATATCGGAATGAAGCTTAAAAATTATCAAGCCAGTAGAAATTCACAAGTTTTGCTTATACTCTCTTAACAAATATTTATTCATGGCGGTTAAATTGCAAGAATGAGTATTATAAAACGTATATACAACGTGCTGGTTTGTATTGATATTAAGTACCGAATGCAGGCTGAATTGTAATTACTACTTATGGTTATGTTTTTATTATTCCTAGATACATATAACTGATACGCTTTTTGAATTTCAACCAGAAGAAATATTGTACCCATTTTTATTGCCGTAGTTTCCTTGCACTCTATTAGTCCCTATCTGAAATATTTGAGCCAATTATGATTTATTTCGGAAATCATTGGGTTTGTCTTGCCAATGCTTTAGTCTTTTTTTTATTTAACCTCCAAGTTTTAACCATTCAAAATTCATGATTATTTTATGCCAAATAACTTAATAAAAGGTATAAGCCTGGTTTCTAAGGAACATCTGCTCTATTTTAGCTGTATAAAGTAAACGGTTTCCGAGATTTTCAATAATAAATTAGTATTTGTTTTTAATTTTTTTACATACTTAAAATTTAAATCTAATAATCACCGTCCTAGTTTTTTTCCCAATAATTATGAGGAAAATACATTAAAAAAAATTGTTATGATTCTCAGGTTGAAGGCCAATTTTTTTAAAAACTAATAAAACTATAATAATTTTTTTTTACTAGGTTTACACCTTTATTTATTTAGAATTGTTTACAATTTTATGATGAGGTGGAATAATGTCAAAGATTTTTCTTAGAAACCCGGTTCCCCCTTTGACCTTTTTAATTAATTTTAATATAATCTAAGTCAGCAATCTGTTAAGAATAGTCAAGAATAACAGTGGAAACTGTTGATATTTTCTCAAAATAACTTTTTGAAAATAAATTGATTGATTATTAAATGACAATGACACTCAAAAGACTATAATAATATACAATCTTAACGGAAGCCGAGCAGTGCCTGGGGCCTGTATTGCCTAAATAATATTTAAATTATTTAAAGGGGAACCTTTAAATAATTTAATAACGCTTACAGTAGGTTAAGATTTATTGTACATAATAATTATTACATTGTTGATATGAAGTTATTTTAGAAGCAAATTAATTTCTATTAATACAAATGCGTTATGTAAACAGAACAATTAGATCGCGGAAGAAGAGAATTGCTAAAACGATACTAATTGAATAGACACGCCGGGAATTAGTAGCGCCATCAATGATTTATACGTATCATGTTTGTTATAGTTATACTTTACTAGCTGACCCATCCTCGCTTCGTTAAGAGTTAGACTGCAGGTTAAAGTAGATCGGAATCGTTTTAGCATTTTACAGCTTTTAAACCATCCTTGGACTTATGCAGATATTTCAAAACCAAAATTACCCAAATTGGTCCAGCTGTTCTCCATTTTTAGCGAGACTTACTATAGGTATATATAGGTTACGGAATTACCCTCACTTAATTTAAATGTCAATATAAAGACAAAAATTGGCTAAAAAAATATTAAGAATAATAAAAATATGTATATCTAAACATTTAAAGACCCAAAGAGTATCACAAGATAAATTTGTTACAGTTTAGAAACAGAGAAAAAAATTGATCTCATCTGTAGTAGGCTTGTCCTTTTCAGTTAATAGTTATTTTAAAAAAATAACTAAAAAATTATTTTTTAATATTAGTAGTACAATGGCAAAATCCTAAATTTTACGATTTCACACAACTATGTTAGGTTATAAAAATATTATTGACTACAGTAAGTTTAAAATATACAGTTTATTTGTTTATACTATAGTCATCTGACCTTCAATCTGTTAAATGGTATCAGCAGTTAAAAATTTACTGTTTTAATTAATTGTACCTTGTATGGTATAATCTAGATATGAACAAAGCCTACAGGTTATTGAAAATACGAGGAAACATTTTGGTCTGGTTTTTTATTTTATATTTTCAAAAAATTAAACCAAAATGCTATACATGTCAGCATTTTTATTTTGAATTTAAAACTGTTATTTCTTGTTGGGAATATCCGCCTAAAACGGTCTGTACTTCATGTAAAAAAATTATCTTTACAAATATGCCATGAAAATGACCACAACATTCATAAAATATAAGTTAAATTGGAAAAATTATGTATTTCTTGTATATTGTCTTTGTATAATTTAAACTTTTAACCAAAATATTAATTATGTCGAGTATATATAAAAATATTCAAATATGAATCAAATGAGTTTTAAAAAATATTTCTATAAAAAACCTAAACTACTAAAAGCAAAACCATCATCACAACCCATTATTACCGTTAAAGCAAGTAATATTTATTTTTCTTATACCACAGCAAAATACATGCCACAAATTATCACCAAGCTCCTTGACTATAATGTAAGTCCTGACGCAGCGTCGTATACACGTAGAGTAATTACTCATAACTAGTAATTACTCATTGATCAATCGGAAATTAATAACATTACGTCATTGGTATCTATATACTACAAGAACTACGTCACTCTGGCATAGTGTAGCTTTCTATCAGTGAAAAATTTTTTATCAAAATTGGTTCAGTAATTCCAGAGAACCTTCACTTGTACAAAATGGCCAGGTTATGGCACTCAAATGACCATATCTTTTTAATTATAATATTTATGGCAACACAAAATAGCTTGTATTACTCGGAAAGAATGTAGATTTCTATCGGTGAAAGACTTACCAAAATCGATCCAGTAGTTTTTGAAAAAAATACAAAAAGATGAATCGGGATAAAAATTAACCCATCTCTCAACTTATAATAATACTAGCGGCCCATCCCGGCTTCGCACGGGTGGAATAATTAGTTTAAAACATTTTGGCTCTCCCGCATGTCGGTGCCCCTCTACCTCGGCGTCTCGGCGTTACTCGCTACCACTCGCTGCACTTCGAGTATCACCGAGATAGAACTACACTGGCCCGTCGCGTCGTCGCGTCGGCGTGTATGTTTTGTTTATACTGATATTTTTAATTTCGTAATATCTTTTGAACGGAAGGTCCGATTTTAATAATTCAAAAAGTAATTTACAGGTATTGAAACAGTCTTAAATATGAAATAATTTATTTGGATAAGGATTAATACAAAGGTATGGAAAACATGGTCTGATTTTGATTGGCATTTTTATCAACTTTTAAAATATAAAAAAGTAGTTATAGTGACGTAACTATAATAGTTGGACATATGGTCTCGCGGAGTTTTTTGTAGATATTGATACGTTCTATAATATTGTAGAACATGTTTTTGTTCTATCACCAATACTTTTCGCAGCGCATGCGATGACAGATATTTTATGGCTATTTTTTTTGCACCTTGGGTTGGTTTTAGTGAGATTTTCTGGGGATCTCTAATTTTTTCTTGTAATAAATATAGCCTATGTTACTCAGGGATAATGTAGCTTTCTAATGGTGAAAGAAATTTTGAAATCGGTCCAGTAGTTTTTATGTTTATTCGTTACATACAAAAATACAAATCTTACTTCTTTATAATATTAGTATAGATTATTATTCTGACCTTTTAATACTTGAAGTAAAAATATCAATATTTAAAAAGAAAGAAATAATATCTTTAAATATATTTTGCAAAAGGTCAATATTCCATAAATAAAAATTTGATACTTTTTTCGCTAAAAACATTAAAAAATACTTCGATCACTATTAAGAAATTGATACACATTCAGTATACCTGTACAAATATCCGACTCCTAGTATTTGTAAGCTCTTAACCGACTGATGTGTAGCAGTTTGACGAGTAATTTTATAAATTAAATATTTAATCATTTAAATCCTTATTGAAGATCACTTGACTCATTTTGTTGTTATATATTTGACTGTAGTACATGAAGGTGGCAACACTGATCACAAATCATTTATTTATACTAATATTTAAAGTTGACAAGTCTGCTTGTTTAAACGCGCTAATCTCAGGAATTACTAGTCCGATTTGAAAAATTTGTTCAGTGGTAGATAGCCCATTTATTGAGGAAGACTATAGGGTACATAACATCACGCTACGACCCATAGGAGCAGAGCAAGGAGCTTCCATTGCGTGCGTTGCGTAAACGGCGATACAATAAAAAGAGTTTCAGTTCCTTTAAAAACGTCACTCTCTCTAAACCTCTCTCTCTCTCTAACGTGTTGCAGACGAAGTATTTACAAGTACTATAGTATTTATTCACGTAACCATGGCAACACTTCCCAAGAAATAAGCAAGTAGTTCGTCTGTTTACACGAGTATCGTATTCGTCTAATCAGCGTATCATTCACCCATATTATATCACGTAGTGTGTGTTTGTACATTTGACACCTTTACTCAGTGATTGACCTTCAAAACTGTTATTCTAGTGACATTTTATGTCAACTACCATTTATAGTCCAAGAGGTGAATGTCAAAAAATATTGCTGATACGTTAAGTTTTTTGGATTTTACTTTAATAGTAAAACAAAGCTATTAAAAATAAGTAAAGCTATTAAAAGTTACAGTTAAGTAAATGCTAAAAATAATGTCTTAGCCTAGTAATTAATAGGACGACAAAAATTCAGTATTTGTAAAGTATTTCTTTATTTGGGACAAATTAAATGTAAAAAAAGAAAAAAGGAAAAGTGTTTTGTCTCAAGTTTGCTAATAATTCATTTTATTTCAATGAAACGCCACGTAACAATTTATATCAAGACAATATATAACCTCTATTCCGATAGGTTTGAGCCAGTTGTGGTGTCGTAATGCTGGGACTCTATTGCAAAGGATTTCGTGAATGTGATAGTATTTGCTCGGTTTCCATCTAAAATGTATATTATTATAGTATTTTACGGGTTACTGTGCAGTATGTTTTACATTGAGTCGCTTCCTGCTGTCTGTCTGTCCGTCTGTCCCTTTGTATGCTTAGATCTTTAAAACTACGCAACGGATTATGATGCGGTTTTTTTTAATAGATAGAGTGATTCAAGAGGAAGGTTTATATGTATACATACATAATATACTAGAAAAAGATGCCGTGTGAAGCCGCAGCGGCTGCGGCAGTTGATAATAATCAATTTAACAACAAAACGTTGAACTATTAAAATATGCATAAAAATCTGGTTTATTATTTTTTATCAAAACACTACTGATGTGAGTAAAACAAAACTTGAACTAAAGTTTTTTTTTAATGAGAGGATTTTTTGAAATATATCTCTTAAAGAAAGTGTATAGACCTTAAAATTTTTATCTATTGACGTATTTAGTAAAAAACTAAAGACTTTACCAAATTTTTTCCGAAGTGTGAAAAAGGAGTATGAGTGAATGAGTTGGGACAAGAATATGGATGCCAGACTCCGACTTTGTTATTCATAAAATTTAAAAAATGTATTTAAAGTTTTGTACACTCCCAATCAACAGTGTTTTTTACATTCGTCTCTTGGACTAAAAGAAGTAGAATTTCTTCTAGAAATTGTGGACATAACAAGGAAATGGATTAACATTCCATCGTTTATAAATAATTTTAAAAGTTAAAACACTCGTATGTTCTACTTTCTATCCATTTTCTATTTATACACAAACAGTTTATTGAACTCGAACAATTTAGCGAAACAAACAACAATACTCGCTTCCCTAAGTATTGTCAAATTTCGAAAGTAACGCATAAATGACTGAGATTTAATATACTACTTACGCCATCTTGTCATAAATATAGAAAGATATGCTACCCATTACTGTACAGCAATACGTATACAATGCACCCAGGAGCAGGTTTAAAGAACTCTTTCATAATATATTAACTCTCACCTCCACCACTCGTCCTCGCTAACGACAATAGATAATAAAGTAAACTTACGTGGACCTCGAGAAGGGTGACCTTAATCACGACACTATAACACTAACTTCCATGTTCACTGCACGAAAACACCAGAGAGGCTGAGACTAATCTATCGCACTAAAGGTTATATATTGTGTTGATCTACCCGCTACTACTACTATTGACGGATAGATGGCGTCCATCTGTCTGTTACTCAATCAGGCTTAAATTACTGAACCGTTTTTTATGAGACAGAGACAAAGTAGATCTTGAAGAAGGACATAGACTATGATTCATCGCGATAATACTTAGTAAACAAATGAGTGTGCTCGTACGCCATCTATCGTCGTGGTGGTGAAGTGCATGTCGAGCTGTGTGTCCGTTATGTCTATGGGAATTAGTTAAATATAAATTAAAATTTAAATATAGTAATAAAGCGATTAAAATGTGAAGAAAATAAAATATAATAATCCATAGCAGCAGAAATATGACGTCATAACATTAAACATTGTTTTTTTAACTAAGAATCTCTCTCGGACTATTAAATAAAAAAAAAACAAATTGCAAACATTCAAAGCTATTTATTTTTGTGTTAATGTTAATATTTGGGTTCTAGTGGTACAATTTAAGGGGTTAGGGGTAGTCAGAGTCATGAAAAAATGACAATAAGATTATCTATTTATAAAACTATTTTTTTTGTCTGATTGATTTTAAATGAATCCTTAAGGACTTATGATGGTCAAGCAAGGACACTTCTGTTGGAACTCGCTCAACACAAACAGCTATAACTTTTGAAATTATACATATTTTTTTTTTCAAATTTTCGTGACTTCAAGTCAAAAGATTGTGTAATGATGCCATGTTATTAATTTTATAAAATAAAATGATTTAATGGCAAAAAAAAATTACAGAAAATTCTCATTTTTTCATGTCTCTGACTACCCCTTAAGATATCAGTTACGTCAATTGGACCTTATGACAACTTTAAATAAATGAGTATTTCTAACAATTTACGACCATGCTACAATAATATCTGATTCATATTATTTTACTACTCAAAATAACTATATTTTGAGTAATATCTTATTTGTGTAGCATTAATAGATTCGGCGATATATTAAAAGTGAACCAATATAGGTTACTTACTACATTTGTCAGTGAAGTTGTTATTATAGATCGTGACGTCATGGAAATCTCTATAGCTCAACCCATTGTTGTTTGATTTATATTTGAATACAGTAAATATGGACAAACAAACATTTGTGATTTACAGTATTAGTATCGTTCATCATAAATACATTGAACCTGGTTATTTTCATCATATAAGACAAAGGATCTCTTTAAAAGCAAAATTACATTGTAAAGAAAATCTGGAATTTATCAAACTTTGATTTACTGCACACTGGCAACACTAATTTACACCACAATTAGGTTGCGTTTTCATTACAGATGTGTGGGAATGTGTAGCAAGGGATGTGTTTGTTTAGAACCAATAAAATCGATTAGTTTGACACACTCTAAGCGAGGCTAGGTAAATGAAACGATTCTTGCTAGACAACCTCGCATATCTCTGGTGGAAACGCAACCTTAGATCCATAGAAAATTTAATATTAAAGCAAATATAGCATTACTCTAACTTCTATATATAAAATTCTCGTGTCACAATGTTAGTTACCGTACTCCTCCGAAACGGCTCGACTGATTTTTATGAAATTTTATATGCATATTCAGTAGGTCTGACAATCGGCTACTATCTATTTTACATCCCCCTAAGTGATAAGGGTGCCCCACCTCAAATTTATATGACAAAACAACGTTTGCCGGGTCAGCTAGTACTTATATAAGATTTTCATGTCACAATGTTAGTTACCATACTCCTCCGAAACGGCTCGACTGATTTTTATAAAATTTTGTGTGCATATCGGGTAGGTCAGAGAATCGGTCATCATCTATTTTTTATACCCCTAAGTGATAAGGGTGACCCATGGCAGCAAAAAAACGTTTGCTGAGTCACCTAGTAATGCTATAAAAATAAAACAAGTACTTGTTATAGATGAATAATTTATTCCTGTAATTGTAAGGTATTTAATTATTTATTCTCACAAATATCACTATTTAATATTTGTTAAAGTTACGCTGCATTTCCACCAGACTTTAGTTGACCAATAGAATCGCTTCATTTGATTAAATTTGAGCCTCTCCCTGTGTCATCAAAATCCACATTACTCTTTTTTTCGAATATTAAATCAATTTAAATATTAGGCTCTCATAATTCTACAGCTTTGGCTGAAGCTATAACATGGACTCCATGAGCTTGCAAATTTTCTGGGTAATATCTTCTGTAATGCCATCCAAAACTCCTCTGCGTAGCATTTCTATGAAAAGAAGGAGATGATGGCAAAGATTCTCCAGTAGGAGAAAGAGTTGAAGAATCCTCTTGGCTTATCGACATATCAGGGGAAAGAGATAAGTTTGTAGGTGTTTCCAAGTTTTCTGTAGATTTGGTAAAGCCTTCCTCGAATTCTTTGAGTCTACTTGCACTGCAGAGTGGTGTTTCTACTTGTTCTACTGTGTTTAGGTTTTCAATGTCTATTTTGTAAGCTTCATCTTTTTTGGAGTACCTGAAAATATCGAATGCTTTATTATTTATCTCATTCTTCACAAAAACAAATATCTCAGTTTAACTTTTGGTAAAAAGACATTTCTTTAAAACTCCATTTTCTTTCCGAGGTATTATCTATTTCTACTTGTCAAAGCGTCTTAACAGCTTCTGGTAAATTCAATTATTAGTCTAGTAGATCTAAATATTGCATGTTACTTATTTATATTTTACTACTTACTTTAAAACATTCTTGAATCTATATCCCCATATAATTTCCTTGGATAGATAAGAAGTTCTGCTCTGAGTCATGGTTCCCATATTTTTTGATGATCCAGACAAACATATGACTATTTCAAATCTGAAATAAATATACATATAACGTTAATATTACTAACAGATAACATTAAACAATCATTCAGACGCTTCCTAAATATTATTACGTTGCAAAAGATGAAACACACTGAACAAATTGTAAACTTTTTACTTTATTGGCATTAAAATAAACATCAGAATAAGAAATAAATAAAATAATATGTTTTCGACATATCGTTGAACTTATTTTTAACCCCTGACGTTAAAATGACGAGATGCCACAGATATACAAGTTAGTATATCTGTGGCATCGTAGCGTCTGAGATTATGTACCGATTTTGATGAAATTTTATTTGTTTAAAAGATAATTTAATCGAGATGGTTCTTAGCTATGTTTTGTGAAGATCTGGTCACCCGTTTGAAGACTATTGAAGACTATATGACTTTGGCTTTAATGATCTTTTGAATCGGGGGTTATTTAAGTTTTAGTTATCATTGACAGAACTATCAAATATTGGGTGTAAGTATAAATATGGCGGTACAAACCGATAGTCCATCATGTCTTGAGCTGAAAAATCATATAATGGACTTTTAGCATCTATCACATGGACCACAGTGATTGGCCATAGAAGGAAAGCTCTTGATTCCTTCAGCTCTAGTTGATGAATATAATTTTGAACTAATTCTCCTTCTAATGTTCTGAAATAATATTTCGATAAGCTTATTTCTAGCTTTTTACATTACTTTTACATTAATAATTTCACAGTAAATAATATAATTATCACATGATCGCAAATAAATTGACGTAAAAGATTTTAAAGTAGGTACCTGATAGGTTTCAACATATAAGCAGTGATTGTGCTTCCTATCAAATGAAGATTTAGAAGATCCCATACCCGAAATTGAAGACATAGTTCTCCATCGCGAAGGCATACCTGCAAAACCACATATAAAAATCTTTCTATAACTCACAAAGGTAAAATAAAAGGACCAAAGTTCGAAATTGAATAGGTTTTCCTTGCCTTATTACCTTGGTCTATAAGTATAAACATTTCTAACAATTTGGGCTAAACGGTTTTTTGCTCTCGTTTTTTTGCATCTCGGTCAACCCCTATGTTTTTATATCATCTCATTAGTTCAGCTCTGTTGCTAGGATCATTAACTGTTTCCACTACACCGTTATCAATAGAATTTCATATACTTACAGTGGCTTTCTTACTGAAACCAACTGATGATACATGCCTGTTAGGCCTCACCAACTTCGTGAAGAGTAAACTTGTCAGACCACCAGACAGAGCAGTTCCCATCACTATCTGTTAAAATAAATCAAATTCAAATAAAAACCTTAACCAAGGAAATAAATTAAGGAAATACTTTAAATCAAAGTATTGGATAAGAAAAACCCTTCAGGAAATTATTTCAAGTAACAGATCCTCACCTAAATTTAAAAAGGGTAATAATTACCTCTAACACCATTATAATGATTGCTTCAGGACATTCTTCGTTTGGATATCTTACACCATAACCTATGGTCATCTGCAATAAAAAAAATACAAACACTTTAAGAAAAACTATCGAAATATAGATTTTATTGCAATAATAATGAAATAATTTTGTATCAATTTTTAATTCTTCAAGTACCTGAGTTTCAACTGACATCATAAGTAAACCAGCAAATGATGAGGTTCCAGTCACACAATGATCCTTCCCATCACCTATATCTTCTCGATATGCTGAAGCTACTGCATACCAGATACCAGCAAAGATAAACCAGAAGATGAAGTGAGCACAAATCATCATCAAGATTATGAAACGCCACTTGCTATTAATCTAGAAAATGTAATTAAAACTAAAATTAATCTAAATGCAGCAATAGCTATGGACGTTGTTATACTTGATGTTGTTAATAGTGTAGGTAAACCAGAATACTAAGCTGTCATTGATGCAGCTATAGATAGGTAGTTTATTTAGTCACATGATGCAGATACGGTTAAAAAATAAAAATTATTGATGTTGTTAATATTGCAAGTAATTCAAAATGGATGGTTTCAATAAGCTTCTGATTGGTGAGGCCACTAATTTTTTTTTTATTTACTCTCAAAGACAGAATTGCATAACGAAGGGACAGAATAATTACGGTGACCACTAACCCTTAGTTAACCCTTACCTTAATCTTATTTTCAAAAACTATATATATTTTATAGAACTAATGCGACTTCTAAATTA
Source organism: Limenitis camilla (assembly GCA_905147385.1). Taxonomy (NCBI): domain Eukaryota; kingdom Metazoa; phylum Arthropoda; class Insecta; order Lepidoptera; family Nymphalidae; genus Limenitis; species Limenitis camilla. Next base: position 11,564,829 of record LR990247.1, read on the forward strand.
CTAACAATGTGTCATCGTTTATTTTTTTTATTACATACTATTGTCATTGCAACATTTTTATGGTGTTTTCCTTCTTTTTTGTCATTATAATTTGATCATTTTGATAACATTATCAATGTTTAACTTTTTTTAATCAGGTGTTTATGACCTACCACAGTGTTAACTATATCTCTCAAGTATTTGATAGACTTGGCTGGTATATTGCTTCTTATTGGTACGTTCTCTTCACCACTTTTGTATACAACTCTTCTAGAACGAATTGGTCTTCCATGTTGGCGTCTGCGAATAAATAAAATTGAACAATATTTGCAATTTTTTTAACAGGTGATCTTAATTTATTGATATCATTTTTATCATCATCGTTTTTTATTCTATTATCTATTTGTATTAAACTTTTGTTTTCAGGTACTTTTTCTTTTGAGTCATTGTTTTAATAATCTTTTTTCTTTTATGTATAATTAAAATTAAAAAAAACGCTTTCATATCAGTCAAATTTGACTTCATATAAAGAGAATAAAGACGGTATAAATCAAGGTTTGTTTGCAAATACTTCAAAACTTTCCATTTCAAAATGAACAGTGTAAATATAAATTAAATTTATGACTCTCCATTTCTTTGACGCATTACAAGTATCACAAACTCGTGAACGATTTATACATTATTTGTCATTGTGTATGATAAGCAGTTCGCGAATAGTTTCATGAAAATATGTCATATTTGGTTTATATATCTTATCGTTAATGATAAAAATGATTTATCGAAATTATTTCAGAAATTCAATGAAAAATAATACTTGAAAGTTTATGGAGTTTATTTTCAGTAACGATACGTCAAAAATAACGATTGATGATACTACAATAAAAAAAAAGTCATTATAATTAAATTGAGTCAGGTTAAGAAATTTCTAGGAATAACATGTTTATATATAATGTTAAATGATTAACACACAATATAAAAAATATGTCAAGGCGTTAGAAACGACAATTTCCGCAGTTTTAACTTTTATGTAGTAATAAACGACGAAAGACTTCCTGACATCGTTAACTTTATTTAGATTAAGAAAGATATTAAAATTTAAGATAACACAAGTACTTGTATCCTTTGTTAGAGGAAAAGAACAAACCATTTAATCTATTCAATTACTAGACTGAAAGAAAAAAAGGAATTAATCTGACGATGAATAATTTTTTTATAGCTAATAAAATTCAAGCGAGTTTATGGTTCATAATTGGTTTGAAACGTTTAGAGTAAAAATTAATCAAATTAATTAGAAAATCTAGTATTTTGATTATACAAACTCACCTTGACCTTTTACCTTTCTTACGCCGCCTAGTATATGGCGTAGAATAACCATGCGCTGACGGACTTGGATCAATTTCATTATAAATACTTTCCGCTGTTTCTATTGTATCATATATATCAGTAGATACCACAGAACTTACTAATGGTTGTGTTGAAGCGTCTGAAATGTTTCTTTTGTCAGAACTTTTCGGTCTTTCCGTTTCAACGTCTATAGTCATAACTAGACCATCATCAGTATACTCCTCTTCACTTGAGTATTGACTGTACCCAGCTTCCAGCTTATTTTCCTGATTATTACTTTTATCTTCATTAGTAACAATGTACGGAAAAGATATTTCCTTTCCTTCTACATAGGTTTGTGAAATCCTATAATGTTTCTTAAATTCCTCATTGGTGTATACATCTGTGTTTCCAATTCTTGGTATCTCGATGGATGATCTACCAGAATGGTTGCCAATTGCTTCTGAGTAGCTTAAAGACCTTTCCAAAGCTCGACTTCTACTACCTCTTCTTTCAGTCTCATGATTATTATTATTGAACTCATTCATTTTCTTACTTTATCACACTAAACTGTTTATATTTATTGAAAACTTAAAGCACTTGTTATAATAATTCATTTATGAATAGAATATATAGTTCAATCAGTAATAAAAGGCTTTGCCGACACTTTACCATTATCATTTCATTGTGTGATATCAATATTTATAGCACTTATTCCATAATTTACATTAAAATCATATTTTACACTATATTAACACTCGTTATTTATATTTTCACTTAATTTCGCAGAATTGAAATGTATATATTTTAAGCGTTGCTCTACAACTAAGTGAAGTTATCTATCGTCAAGATAACGCAACTTTATCCTAAGATAAGAATATTTGTTGATAGCTGTTTTTGATGAATACCCATGGCCTAGAATGGGTGTGTGTAGCAAATACCCGCATTTTGTATTTATTTAGTTCAGTATTTGTTGTTCATGATCCTGCAGCTAGGTCTAGGGTATTAGGTATCTTCAAACTATATTTTATTTTTATGTTTATCAATATTTATATATAAAAAGAGATGGAAGTCTTAGACTTGTAACACTTTTTCATCTAATATTATGCAATCTTTTGGGGATTGATTAAAAACAACGTTTTAGTATTTCAAAATGAAAATATAATTTATATGTAAATAGAAATTATTAACAGAGATAATATTTTTACAGTAAATACAGATTTAGTAAGACGGTTATTTCTTTTACACAATAAAAAGAGTTACCTATTATAAAAAGTTACATTTAACAAAATTATAGATAATTCTGAAATTTTCAAAGATTATGAGGATTTTGGTTCTTTTCTTCTAAAAGATGATGTTCTTCCAATCTGAAATCTAGATACTTTATCGCTAAAGCTTCCAGGGGTGCTTGGGTATTCAAATGCTTCCACTGGTGTGCTGGATGAACTGAAAATCATTTATCAAAATTAATTAAGTTACAGAATATATTTTTAATTATAACTCTACAGCCTCATCCTAAATATATAGATAAAATATTTAATATTTTTAAAATTATAAGCTATAAATGCTTTCAATACAATACAACAGAGATATCAGAAAGAAAGAAATATCAGGGTTTTTTACTCTCGTCATCGTCAAAAGGTAATCTAATCTTTTTGAACTTTTTTCCTCCCTTGCCGGTTGATTTGTCTCCTAATTTTTTTTCAAAATTTAAACTGCATGCTTATACTCTATTAAGCTGTTATCGAGCTGAATAAAAATTCACCATCCAATTGTAAAAAATAATGTTTCTTTATTAAAAAGATACCTATAATATTCATAAGCGCTGCAATAAGGCGTAGGTGATGTTTCGATCGTATCTAACTTGGAATGATCGATCACGTACTTCCGCTTGTGACTGTCGTATCTGAAACACTTTGGTGTATTAATATCAGCTTAATCAAAATTATTGAAAATAGTATTGCTTCAAAATCATGACCCTTTAAAGTGAATAGATTAATAGAATACATACATCATATTATTAATAATTTAATAATACACAATACTGATGTACTCTTTGACCGTGATATTGTTGGGAAGCAGCATAATACTAACTAATATAATGGTGAAGAATTTGGGATAGATAAATAAAATATTTCTAATATCACTTTTTTATGGTGAAAAGCAGATAGTCCACTTGATGGTAAGTAGCCAACAAGAGATACTCTCTTGGTTTGTCGATGCGTTGCATCCTCGAAGATAGAGTAAGCCCTCAGCAAGAGCCCAGAGTCCACTGGATCCAAAGCATTAATGGGATAGCAGAGGGAGGGGGTAAGTCAGGTCCACATGCGTCACAACAAGCCAGTCAGGGAACAGATCCCCCACCATAAGGTACTGACGCAGTAACAGATTTACATTTGGCAAATAGTTTTATATTGCCAGAAATTTGAAGATATGGAGATGGATATTATTGCAAACCTCAATGAGGAATACAATGTCGTAGGATATTAAACTTAAAAGCATACTTTACAACTGGTGGAAAACGATGTCCCCAAACAATTTCTTTTGGTAAATATGAAGTTTGACTTTGCGTGAATGTACCCATGGATGCAGACGCTCCTTTTAAACTTATGGTTATTTCAAAACTAAAAACAGAAAACAACATAAATCTAAAACATGTAGATATAACCATTAAATTTAATTTTTACAAAAACCATCTCAAGAGATGAAGGAGATTTTGATTTTATTGGAAATCCACGGATTGCAGTTGGTGTTTATTTAATTGGACAGATAATTCATTCTTACCTGCTCTCAGCTATAGTTTTAGGGTTGAATCTGTAAAACGGACTGGCGGCATCAATCTCATGTACTAATGTGACTGGCCATAACAGGAACTGCCGTTGTTGGAGAGGAAGAGATCGAGCATAGTAACGAATAACTTCTCCCTCTTTTGTCCTGGAAATAACATCTTAATTTCAATACTTTCCAAGACCCTTAAAGGTTCGCGACTATAATCATGTGTCATTGCAACTTCAGCAAGTCTGGTTTTGCTTTAGGATTGCTACAACTCAAATATGATGATGATGTTGATGATGATGATGAATGATCCTTAAATTCTCTTTAATTATACAGTTGAATGAAGGTAGACATAATTGAAGTGACGTCACTGTAACCGCCATAACAATTATCCGTCGTTCATGTGTAATTGAAGCAGTAATAGTGATTGCGAAGGTTACTCCAATTATATCGATTGCATAATACTTAGACCATGTGGTACTATTGGAATATTTCCTCTTCCTGTTTCTAAACCTAAAATTTGTATTGAAAACTGGATTATTTTACTCTCTATTAACAGATAGTTCTGCTTCTCTACCATCTTTATACATATTATCAGGTTTTTATTCAAACTAATTTCATTGCTATCAATAACGATAGGACGCTGTTCGCTAATTTCATTATAAGACAATACATGCCCCGCTTTTACAGTATTTTTTAAGACAGTTAAGAGGCAAATAGCAGACAGCCCGCCTGATGGTAAGTGATCGCCGTCGGTCCTGGACATCGACAATAAGAGTGATTTTTGTTTTTGCCGATGCCACCTCATGATAGTGTGAGGAAGGGGTATGAGGAGAAGAATGCTACGATTTCAGTGGATCCTGAACGAGAACCCAGAGTTCATTAGAACCGCAGAATTGTCGGTATCCTTGTTTTCTACGTTTGAAGAGGTAAATTCCAAAAATTCCTCATTTCCAATCAATAAATAATATGTCAGCAAGTTATTCGATATCATCGATCCATCTCGTTAAGTTCTATACTCTTAATGTTACAGTGTCACGATTTCAACAATTTGGCATAGCAATTACCATCTTTTCTTGCAGACAAGGGATACTCTATCCTATATCCAGTTTTTTAAATATTACCTAACTACTAATATTCTTAACATCTTCAAGCAAGCTAAGATGCTTGTGTTAGGAGTAGACCACGTCAGTACTACAATCGCGAATCCATCGCCTGAACCACTCACCTTCTGACGCTATATAATCATGATTTTTTATTCAAAATATAAAGCATTTTATATCCACTTATTAAACTTCAGAACTTACTACCTATTTGGGAAAAAAACTAAATTAATCCAGGCCTGAGAAAAATGATGAATGAAAGAAGAAGAATTGAAGAATATTTTAATTCTACTTACCTATGAGTATTAATAAAATGTGCAGTAAATTCCGAGCTGATGATGTGGTCGTAGTTCAGGTCCCAAGCGCGGATCATAAGGCAAAGCTTTCCATCTCTCATGCATATCTAAATAAATATAATAATATCATTACTAGAAAAATTAACATCTATATTCTAGTATATTATAATTAACTGAAGCATTAGTATTCTTAGAAGTAAGTTTTTAATTTTACAAATTTTTGATTTCTCTTACCAAACGAACGACGAAAATGAGGGCACTCAAATGGCCAGATTTTGATGAGACTTAAATTCATATGTCTCTTTATTTTATCTCGAACATGTGTCATTAAATCAAAGAAAAAAATGAAAGAAATATAAAAGTTTTATTATGATCCTTACAACAGCTTTTTTACTGAATCCAACGCCATCTCGTGACAGTTTCTCGGGTCTGGTTAATTTTGCATACACGACACATGTTAATACTCCAGAAAGCCCAGTGCCCAGAATTAACTGAAAAATATACAAAAGATCATTATATTATAACGCACTTACATCAAGATATAAATGTATAATTTCCGAAAGGAGAAAATAAAAATCTGTTGAGACCATTTTTTTCTAACTAAATTAAATTACGGAAAGGGGTCTCAATTATTATTGTACTCTATCTGTATACTTCTAAATTAATTAAATAGCTAAAGCACTTGTTTATGTATTTTTAAAATTGAAAATACTCAAGCTAGATTACAGTAGATAGGTTAGATAGTCTTACGAGATAATTCGAATCAAATGATTTATTCTAACTATTAACTTTATTTATATCTACATAATAATGATGATAAAATTACTATTATTCTACATTATAGAAGTAGTTTAGAATATACGAACAAAAAATTTTGTTTTTATAAATGCTCCTACAATAATAAAATAGCAAAAGTATTAGTTTGCGCATTGCTCTTAAAATTAAAAATGTAGAGCTAAGGAGAGTTATAAATTTACTAAAAATATCTAATAGTTTAATAAATAAAAGTTACCTGCATAATAAATAAGAAGATAGATTCTGGACATTCTTCATCTATAGCACGATCCCCAAAACCAATTGTGGTCTGAAAAAGATAATTTATTATGGTTATTATGCAATTTGCCATATTTTCTTGTTTTTATTTTTATATAATCTATAAACTTTATGAATATCATTTTTTTAATCTATAACTATATACAAACTACAAATACAAAAAGCAGTAAAGTATATCAAAAAATTATTTTTTTATCTCATTGATTTGTGTCCATATTGCCTACTGGATCTATAAAGAGTTTCCAATATCTAAGATACACTTAAAATGTCTGTCTCTTTGTTACACTTTCGCGCTTACACCATTGAACCGATTTTGATAAAATTTGGTACAAAAGTAGAGTACATCGTGGGAAAAAACATAGGCAAGGCTGGAAGGAGTTGAAATAGGGGATTAAGTGCATATCGAGCTGTGTGACCCTTTATGTCTATAGCAATATTATGTTGAAAATTAAACCTAAATACACGTGGTAAATTGCACCCGGGCGAAGCCGGGTCAGTCGACTAGTAATTCTATAAAGCGAAAAGGCGGTAGATCACAAAAGAGCATCGTGTGTAAAAACATGAACAGTCAAAGATTGAGCAATTGAGCAATCAACCTGTATCCGTTTTTATGCACAAACCATTATGCTGGCAATTGCATAATGGGACACCTTTGTGATAGCGATGCATTACACGTGTATTGCATTGAATAATCCCCCAAACTATAAGGGCCTGGGGCGTGTGACCTAAGTGCACTTGCAAACTTAACTTCGGTACCCAATGTTTACTCGATGGGGCTGTTCAACTATTACGTAAGTAGATTTTTTGCAATTATCATTCCCTCGTTCAAAAATTTTAATTTAAATCACGATTCAATAGCGATCAGCGCCATCTAGTTTTCCTCATTATTATCCCGTAAATTAAAAATGTGATTAAAATATGAAAAAAAATTTTAACTCGAAAACTATCAAATATCGCGGAACATAAATGGATTGATAGCCCAGGCACAGTAAGGGACTTCTAGGACCCCACTTGACACTATTCATATGCCGGGTATACTTAAAATAAAACAAAAAGAACTACTCATCATGCAGTTATCAACAATGTTGCTAATAAAGAGACCAAATACTAAAAGGATGAAATGAACAATTTCCTTAATTCAGTTCTGAAGAACATCAAAGAGAATCAATTATTTTCAATCATGTTGGCTTGTATTCAATTGATTGAGATAACCTTCAATTTTGACTCCAAATTTACATCATACACAGATATCTACTAATAATAATATCTATACTAATATTATAAAGAGGTAGAGTTTGTGAGGTTGTAGGGGGTAATCTCTGGGTCTACTGAACCGATTTTGAAAATTCTTTTACCAATAGAAAGCCACATTACCCGTGAGTGTCATAAGCTATATATTAACCCAAAAAATGAATAGACTATTTCATAAATGAGTGAGTTTGAATACATATCCATATTAGATGACGATGCGTCGTGTTTAATATTTTAAAAGTCTGGATCTATACCCAATTCTGAAGTGTATGTAGTTGAAGTCACAGCAGAATTTAGTTATGCACCTATTTAATAGCGAATTGGAATCATAACATTTCTTTTCTAATAGCATACTTTATAGAATATCTTTTTCTTTATTTATTTCTTCATTAAACAACTAATCTAATAATAGATTGTCTGAATTAGGTAATAAAAATATATAATGTAAAAAGGTTCACGTAAAATAATATATTTTAGAACTGGAAAAAACTACCAATGGATGGCAACGGATTGTATGCTGTTTTAACCAATAAATAGAGTGATTTAAGAGAAAGGTTTATATGTATAACACATGCATATTATAGTTGAGAAAACGTGCGAAACCGGGGCGGGTCGCTATAGGATATCATCAGTAGGTGTCGTCAATGATTATGAAGACGAATGTTTGGCAATCACCGCATTATATTCCACCTACGATCAAATCATGTTGAAGGGAAGACCCATTACTAAATTTTTGATCATCATAACTCACTTAGAATTAACCACTCTAACTGCTGGATAAATAAATTTAGTAGCGCTAGTAGCTTTTTGTCTTCCAGGAATTAATTTTGTACAAAAAGGATTTAGCTGAGTAAATTAACAAATAACATCCTCTGACAAATCAGAATCATAAAGCAATAATAGAAGGGGATGACTAGAGTTATGTCCAAGATGCTCGAAAATAATACAAGGTGACAAGAGGTCGTGAAAAAGAACCTTCTGGTTGATAAAATTATGCCTATAATTTGTTCTGAGCACCAGCCATGACTATCAATATTTAATAGGAATTCTCCAAAATTTTTTTAGTAGGTGATGGATATTCTAGATGCTTTCGAAGATAAAGTAGGTGGTATTTGTTAAGTTCAAGGATTTGAGAAAATTAAAAAGTTATTTGTAGTCTATATCTCATTACTTGCACCAATGGGAAGTATCTAACAAAGAAAATCTTCTAATCCACTTGTCACATCACGCTCTGCCACATATAGACCAAGGACGAGCAAAATTGATCATCAAGATTAAGCGAATTCGAATGGTCTATTATCCAAAATTTGTAATACGTTTAATTGCGTTTACAATTGTCCTGAATTTGATGGAATTTCCTGTTAATTTTATCTGGGACTATATTTTTACATTATTAAAGGCGATATGGGAGATGTTTTATTAATAAAGGACTCATTGGAGCTTATTTTACTATTAAAAAAAAATTGTAATTTTTTAATCTATTACATCTAAATAAATACTATGAGGAGATAAGTAGATACTATGAAGAGATTTGACTTAACATAAATTCTATACGAGAGTTTAGGTCAAGTTTAGAAAATAGTCTAACTAATTTTAAGGTTAGGTTACAGAAGTCTTACTAAATAATGACTTTCCAAGGAATGACTACATCAGTGTCATTTCATCCACAATTTTTTACAATTTAACATTTTAAAGTTGTTGATTAAAAACTTATTTGCGTGTGATAAAATGGTTATTTATAGAATGACAACATAAGACACTGATATCAAATCACAAATATCGTTATAATCCTTTAAAGCTTCTTTTGTAAAAGACTGGAGTTATTCACCTTCTACTTCTAGTCTTCAAATGATATTAACTGTGACATCACATTGCTCAAGTAAATTTCGCGTACATAGAGATTATTTATTTAATTAAATTTCCTATTATCTGTAGCGTAAATCTTACTATGTTATACATTATTTATAACATTCACAAAATTTCCTCTTCTTTTATTATATTCTAAATTGTTTAAAAGACTTACCTGTGCTTCAACTGAAGCTAAGAATATAGTAACGAAATCCTTTCCTCCAGTAACGCAGGCACGTTGAGGAGGCTCAGGCTCAAAATCATAATGAGCTAAAGCAGTAATGTACCAGAAAACTGCGAAAACTAGCCAAATTGCAAAGTGGACCACCACAGTACCTATTACTATCCAACGCCAACGAAGGTTTATCTGTTAATAATAAATTACATTTGAAGACACTGATGAAGTTAAAGATGCAAACAAATATTATAAAAGTGTAAAAGCTTAATTTAAATACAAATATTGAAGACAAGGTACTACAGATATATTATTTCCAAGATATTAAGATATTTTTAACTAATAAGAAACAAAAATATATTTTAAATGTGTGAAAGCCTTATTTATTTACAAATAGAAATCAGAAAGGTGAAGATTTATTCAAATTTATTTTCTAAGACTTTCAAAAGGAAGTCAGTCAAGTTTTAAATAAATATGAATAACATTAATATATAAATATAAGTTCCTTACCAGTGTATGAAATGTGTCATTAAGCAGACGAATATTTTCAAAAGGTACATTAGATATTAGCGCTACATTTTCCACTCCATTTTTCGAGACCAGACGTTTAGGATAATCGCAATATGCTTTATATCGTATAGGAGGTTCTATTCTGTAATGATTAAGATTTATTATAAAACATTTTTCAAATTTAATTAAATATAGGTAAGGTCTTATAGAAGCTGATCATCAGAAAGAAATAGATTAAGAGTCTTTTTAGGTGTCTTCAAATCTAATTGAGAACTATCACGCACTTAATATGATCTAAATTGTTTGAACAAATTTGGCAGTTTTTTAATATTACTTTTATTTTTGTTATAAAGTATTGGATTTACGCGTTTTACGTTATCACATTATTTTTATCACAAAGTAAATATTGCACATAACTACCGTGTTCATGTAATGTTTGTATAGATAATTGAATACAATTACTGTTTCATATTAAATGTGAACGCTGTCATAGTTTAAATCAATATTAGTAACATGTAGTGTTACAACACTTTGCTTCAAAACTAATATTTTCTCCCTTAGCAAATAGAAAGAAACTATCTTCCATTTTCAGTAGACTTCAAGTTTTAATTTGATGGATGTAATATTTACGATGAATTAACTATTAAATAATAAGCTGTAATGTAATAAATGAAAATTAACAAAGATATAATAATAGAAGATATATTATCAAAATATGAATAAGATAATTAAGCAAAAAATATTTTTTTCAAATTTGAATTTAATAGAATTGATAATAAATGAAGAAACAATAACAATATTAAACTGATGATTCATCTGCAAAACAAAGAACAAGAAAAGGAAGTAAAAACTACCCAAAACTAACTTATATAAGATTATTTAATGAGACGTAATAGGAAACGCGTGAGACAATATTAAACCTTGCATCCTTACCTTTTAAGAATTTCGGGTTTTTTCACAACACTCTTTCTTGATATATGATTCACCAGCTTCTCCACATTCTCCTCTTTCTCTTCTTTCTTCACATTTAAACTCGTATTACTCTGCGTTATTATAATTTTAGGTAACTGTTGAGATAAACGACGTAACCTCTCAGATTTAGCACTTGATGTTGAATTGAGACTTTCATTTGAAATCAATTCATTTACAATCTTATATTCTACATTGGGCACATCAGTTATTTTAGAATCAGCTGTAGCGTTTATATTATTATGATTTTTTTTCTTAACTTCTTTAATAGTTTCATATCCTGGATCAATATCGTCATTATTATTCAATAATGCTTTTTCTTCATATACATTTGTTTTCACTGTTTTTAAATAATTAAGACACTCATCGTATAGTTGATTTATTTGATCGAATTCTGTATCGTTTGTGCTTTCCATGTTTGCTATTGTTTTATTGATGTTAGGTATTAAATCATCTACAACAGAGTCTATTAGTTTTACGACTCACCTCATTTATTTAATGTTGTGAAAATTTATAAGTGATAAATTTTCTGTTACATCGGCAAGCTGAACTTGAGGAATGGGTCTAGTGAGAAGTGATAACGTTATCAGATTGTTATCAGTGCTAATTGCGCGAGTGGAGAGCGAGCACTAAGCGGTCGGCTCTGCACCGACCTTGTCCGGATGCTGCGGGTTAGTCTACGAGACATATCTAATGCTTTTGCATATTAAAATTTAAAATCTAATTTTTTTTTAAATTAATAAATTTAAACATTTAACGTTTAAAATTTAAAACTATTAAGTATTGAATAAAAACATTTTTTTACAATATTTAAAATGTGTGTAAAAAAAAAAACAAACTACCAGTGTAAAAAAAAATAAAAAAAAATACATTCGAATTGATAACCTCCTTTTTTTTATTTTCGAAGTTGGTTGAAAAAAAAGAATGCATTTATTTATTTCATTGATACTAAAATTTTTATTTTTTTTATTCGACCATTTTCGGTTAATAATCGCCAATTTATTCCGATAGACTTGAACCAGTTGTCAAACGGAGCTCGCCTGGTGATCATTATGACTGTACCGTGGTGTGGTCTCGTGATGATGGATCTCCATTACTAAAGTTTGGATCGGTCCCATGGAGATATTTAAACTTGTTTTGAATATCTGTAAGTGTTGTAGAATGACTGCTAGACGTCACATGAACAGCTCTAAGTGCTTAATTCCTCTGCCTCATTGTTTATACACTACACGTACTACACAGCGTCTGGTAATCCGGTTAAATGTAATAAACACTTCCTCCACTTTCATTAACGTCAACATTTCTGTAGTAACGTAATACATTTCGTCTGCTCGGTTAATCACATAGTTTATCCTGTCACGACTATGAACAATATATTCTCTCTTTATAGTCTATAACATGAAAATATTTTTCAAAATAATGAAAAAAATAAATGACATAGAAAATTATTATTTTTTTTTTTGGAATTATTGCGTCGTAACAAATCAGCATGTTGAAATAATCAATTAATATAGTTGTAAATTGAAGGGTTTTCAAAAAAGGTCTAAAATATAATTTTACATCTAATTCACTTAATGGGACAGCACTGACACCACACTGCACTGTACAACACTAACACTATCCAGAGACTATCGCTATCCAGAGACTATCAGTCCTTGAGAGACCGCGCAAGAGTAAGACTACATTCAGACGATATGTCGGAGAATAAGTAAAAGATTATCGAATAATCGAATCGTCATCGCCATCTATGGCGTTGGAGTAGGGTAGTAGTCACTTCCATCGTTTTGACCCTTTATATGCCTTCGACAGTCTGACTTTAGTCTTAGTCTTGCACGGTCTCTCAAGGAGTGAAGTAGTCTCTGGATAGTGTTAGTGTTGTGCAATGCAGTGTGGTGTTAGTGCTGTCCCATTAAGGTCACGTACAATGTAGTTGCCACATCATGTGTTAGTTTAGATTTAAGACAGTTTAACCTTGAGTTTAAACAGAGAGACTGAGCAGTGGAGGCGAGTGTTAGAATCCTGTTTAAGCCTTGCTCATAAGTCCAAGACACTGCTTAGGTTTCTCTCGTAATTGGTAGAGATCATATTTGATCATTTATCGGTTCAATAGGAGTATCTACGTTGCGTTTACCTAATACTCCATTCAATATTACACCCCCCTTGTAGTGTTCTGAAATATCCCCCTCTCCCTCCTTCTCATCATAAAATCTTCGACATACTATATAGTTCTTAAACGACGGTAATAATTAAAAACATTAAGTGGGAGGTCACAAGATCAATAAACTCTCTATAATTCTAAGAAATCCCGCTGACGTTGAATCACATTATTCTATCAATAACAGCCTTTTTAATATATTTTTTTTTCTAGCCTATGTAGCGCCCGTGTGCAATCCTCACTCTAGTATCCTTGATGACGAAAAATCATTCACCATCAAAAAGGTTTTTGCTTTCATTTTTTGTTAGTAAATAAAAGAAATATATTTTGTGATATATATTTATTTACGCGCACACAAAGTAGAAACTACAAACTATTTAATAATAAAAGTTACATCACTTTTCTAATACCATTAAAGATTACTTAGAAAAATTAATTAATCAATTCATTAATTATGTCATGACGTAATGATATTATATTAATTATGATGATAGGCCGAAGCTTCGTTTTTATTTTCGGCCATAAAACCATGATTCAGTCAAATTTTTATTTTTCGACCATAAATGAATTTTCTTCGTTGCTGTCTTGTCGTGACAGTGTTGCCAATTAATCATACATATATATATAACTAGTATAGGTAAATTCGGCTAATTTACCGAATTTTTGTTGCCAAAGGGATAATACTGAAAATTAAAAAAAAACGGTGACAAAATAATCGGCGGACTTTTTTTAATGCTATTTTTTTTTAATTTTAGAATCCATATTCTAATCCGGAAAAAATTCAAGGTTCAAATTTTGTTTGTTTGAACGCGTTAATCTCAGGAACTACTGGTCCGATTTGAACAATTCTTTCAGTGTTAGATAGCCCATTTATCGAGGAAGGCTATAGGCTATATACCATCAAGCTAAGACCAATAGGAGCGGAGCTACACGCGGACGAAGTCGCAGGGGTCGCCTAGTATAATATAAATTAAATTAAAAAAAAATGTTTTTCTTCTCGTTTCGGTCGGACACTAGCGTCTTACAATAAATGAGTAAAAGTTTAGGTGAGTGAGTGAATTAGAACGAGAATGGAATAATGAATCATTAAAAATATTGATTCAGGCTTAGAAAAGTATTGCACTTTTTTTAATTAAAAAAAAAATATTAAAATAAATTTATAGTATACAAATAAAATAAAATCTATTTTAGTGGCAGTTTCTATTTGTATCTATCAATAAAATATAAGGATTTATATTTGAACTGTATGTTGATATCTACCCACACGATCTTTTTTTAAATACAAAACAAGTTATTTTTCCTTTATTTTTTAAAGTCCTCTGACAATTTTTTCTTTATTTTTTGTCTCCTGTATAAAGAGTTCTTAATAAATACACATATCTATTTTATAACGACTCGCACTTTACCAGTTTCGATTTTGTGGGTAAACACCAATAAACAATTGTATCTGTATTTATAAATTCTACATCTATTGTCTATTGTAGTTAAAGCGCTTTTCGCAGATATTATTAATCTTTCGCACTTGCTCTATTTTATAGCAGATTTTCTATTTAATGCCGACTAAGTTTGTATTTAGCGCCGACTAAGTTTATAGTCGATGTAAAATTTAGTCCAAAATCTTTGAATTATGGATTGAAAATAGATTCCAAATTCAAAGAAAAGCTTTAAATCTCGACTAAAACGTTTTTTAAAAAAAACAATTTACTCTATGCACAATCTCGTAATTTGATAAACAAAGTGTCAACCTAAAGACAAGGCTGTACGTCTTAATACCTTTGCCGTTTTCTTTTATGGAATAAAAACAAAGGTAACAAAAATAATTTAAGGTTGACGAAGTACACAATAACTTTGGTGAAAATGACAAAAAAACTTTTTTTTTTTATTTATTAATAATTTTTTTCCTAGTAAGTATAGAGATTTGAACCTCTCCTTTATGTATAATCAATGTATAATCTATTTTCAATCAACAATTTTGGATTGACTATTAATTTCGGTCATTCAGTTCATTAGTCATTGATAACAATTGCATCTCTTAAGGTAAAGTACAAAATATCTTTTAAAATAATGCATTCCAGAATATTTGCATTAATATTGTATAT
The DNA here is from genome assembly GCA_905147385.1 of Limenitis camilla. Lineage (NCBI taxonomy): Eukaryota > Metazoa > Arthropoda > Insecta > Lepidoptera > Nymphalidae > Limenitis > Limenitis camilla. The sequence goes on from LR990247.1 coordinate 11,580,365, forward strand.
TATTTATTATATACAAAGTTCTAGCATATTTACTATAGTTAGACATTGGAAATTCTAGCGATGAATAAAAAAAATGAAACCTAATATACACTGACCTATACTAATTCTATTGACTCAAGAAGGGCAAAATCTTTAGGAAGTATTAAATTTTTAGGAAGCAGGTTATTACTTTAACCATGTTAAAACATTTTTAATATCTATATATGACACCGTAAAATTGTAAACTGGCGGAAGATTGTAAACCGTATATACTGTTTACAATTTAACGCATTAAAAAATTAGAATGGATAAATCAATGACAACTCATTTGTGTCCTAATGTATATAAAAAACCGGAGAACGAAGGGAGGGGAGCCCACTGTAACACTGTAGAAAAACACGTGTGAGCCGTAACGGCCGAGGCTGCAAAGACGAACTTATGTTTTCACAATGTGTTACACGAAGCGAAGGGCGAAGAGTTTCGATCTTTAGACGATATTTTTGTCCATTTTATTTTTTTTATTATTTTCATCCTGATTCACAATTTGACGATTTCACTTCGATAGATAATCTATCGAAAATTAATGCGTTAAAGAAAAGAAGTGTTTAGATTCAGAGCTTCAGAGTTACTTCTAGAATATTTGCAATGTAATCCACGATTATTCTGTCGTGACGGCGGATTTATTTTGCAATCCCCTCTTCCTTGATTTGTGTTTATTAGTTGGCCAACATTCAAGTAACAGGATGGTACTCAAATTATAAGTGTTGCCAATATCATAATTAACAATTATGATCTAACGGTATTTACAATTTTACGGTACCATGTATATGTGCAGGCTTCGGACACTTGACAGAAATTTGTTAAAAACCCGTCGCCAATATTATAATAGGTCAATAAAATCATTAATTTTATAATTACAAAATATTTATTTTATAGTATTAAATTGATTTATGGGAAATTTAATAGAAAAAAGAAAAGCACAACAGTTGAAAATATTGGAAGAACATTAGTATAAAAGAGGAATAGTCTTTGAGTATATTAAACGTCTGATTATAGTCCTATAATTTGAATTTTTTACCTATAACGATTCCGGAGGGTTTTGAAAATTAGTAACTATAGATTATGGTGTATTCTTTCCGAATTTTAGATATTGGTATTTTTGGAAACGAAATGAAAAAATGAAGAAAAATATATGCCCTTATTATACTGAAATTCTCCCTAAATTCAGGATTTTGATATTTCATCTATAAAGTGATATGAGCCTTTTCGAAGTACTTGGTTTAAAAATATTAAAAGAAAAATAAGGAGTATTGCTTAACTACTCTTTCGGATTCCTTCACCACATTGTCCTTCTAGAATCACTTAACTGTGAGATCTACAATAGAATAGTGAGCAGCACTTGATGATGGAGTGTCCTCCTGACACTCAGGGCATTATTAGACATCCAATCTCAGAATAAAAGTTCCTACTTATTTTACAAAGAAAATACGAGATAGCTTAAATTCGGGAAGACTTCATAAAAACCTGTAGTCACTAGTTTTAGAACACCTATAAAACTTTCAAGGCAACCTTATTTTCAGCACCGAACGACTGTATTTAAATGAATTTATGTAACTTACATAATACTTTGTCATCTAGTAATAAATGTTAATTTAATGCAACTTCAACAATGATACGCCTTCACTATACATGTACTAAGATAACTAGATCAATAATTTAAATAACAATAAAATAATAGTTTAGCTTACAATAGTTTAAATAATAAATAAAATATGGGTGCAATAATTTAATGTTGCTTATTTATTCAACCAACTAATAATTTTGTCGGTCATATAGTATCAAGAGTAAATTTAGCGCCGACAAAGTTATGATTAGTGATGGTATAAATGGCTTAAAATTAACAATAATAATGCTTTTCAGACAGCTTTTCACTTATAATGCTTTTTTATAAAAGTCGTTGAACAAAACGTAGCAAACAGCAATTATTCTTTGTTTTTTATTAATTGAATGATACCTGAAGACAAAAAAACGTTTAAACGACTGTAAATACAACGTTGGTGTGCTGTTGTCTATATTATCGTTTAAACGACTGTAAATACAACGTTGGTGTGCTTTCGTCTATACTTTCGTTTAAGCGATTGTTAATACAACGTTAGTGTGCTTTTGTCTATATTATCGTTTAAACGACTGTAAATACAACGTTAGTGTGTCTGTATAACTGTCAACGAGTGTGAAGTGAGTAGATGTTTATAACAACTTTCGCGCGCAATTTCTTTGTTTCAATGTTTTGTTGCTCTTTCTTTCAATGTTTTTTTGGTCTTTAGGTATAATTCAATTAATAAAAAACAAAGTATAATTCATTAGAGCTATATAAAGTAATTTTCTTGGAAACAATGACGTTATTTTTCAAAAAAGGTTTCGTTTAAACGAAATCTACTTACACTTAAAAGCATGCTTGTGAACGTTAAAAAAGTCCACTCTTATAATTTTGGCAGCGTGAATTTGGTAGCGTACTGACTTAAGGATTGCATAATTGGTGGGCATTTTATCAAAGTAACTTGAACTAGGAATTAGTTAGGGGGTTGCCAGATAAATACATGATTTCCTCTTACTTGTCAATCATAATATATAATAATAAAAAAAATAATATGAAAAAATAATAATATGTAAATATGTGTGATAAAATAATAAAGCATTGCATATTTTTGACTGACTCAATTTCTATATCCATTTTATCATTCTGACAGTTTGTAGTTTGGAATTACTTTGACCAAATTTTAAGCATCAATTTAAATTTAAAAAAAAAATTGTATATATAAATCATTTTATTTAGATTAATAAATAATTTTAAAAATTTTAAATTTAATTACATTAAGATTATATATGATTTTGATTAAATAATTTTAAAATTTCACAACCATTACATAAATTTCCAAAACAAATCTTGGAAATATTTTGAAGTAATTTTTTTTTATTTGACTTAATTTTTCATTGAAGAGAAAAAAGGTGGAAAAAAATAAAAAAAAAACAATGTAAAAAAATAAAAATACAACCATTTATTACGAATATAGTATAATTTATAGATGAATTTAAAATAATTTAACATAGATTAAAATTTATTTTAAAAAAATCACAACAATAAGTATACCGTCTAGTCTTTCACTAAGTAATATATTCTAACTTGTATACAACGCCTATATTACTTAAGTAGGTATTTTTTTTTATATTTGCTTTGTTACTTTTTTTTGGTAATATTAAAAATATTTTGAGTTTGAAATTGGAGAGGTTAAAATGAAAAAAAAAGAATATGATAGTGACTCGAAAATAAATAAAAATAACAAAGCAAATAAAAAACAACAAATGGTTACAATCACAATAATATCTTTAATATAATAATCTATACAACGCATCCAGCGGCTTTACACACTGTAAATATCTCTTGGACTGAAACTGGAACTTCTGAAATAATTGAAAAAAAAAATGGAAAACTTAAAAAAAAAATTATTTCACATATAAACTTTATTTGAGGAAATGACAAACTAAACTAAAAGAGAAAATAATTTAACTGTGATAGTATATTCAGCAGAGATGTTACGGAGCTCCGTAACCAAAACTTTCGGATATCCGAAATAAAAAATTATCCGTATTCGTAACCGAATCCGATATAACAGTTTCGGGTAATTTCAGATAAAAGCGGAGTCTAAATGATGCTAGTTATTTAATGTTTTTGTTTTTGCCCAGCCGAGCCAGCTAACACCTTTTTTCGATTTTCGAAATTTTGATTCAAAATTTTTGACGGAAAAAAGTGGTAGAAAACATAACCTAGAAAAAAATAAAGTCAAAACCTATTTGTATTATATTTTTAAAACACTTCGTTCTGCGGTTTTAGAGAACTCTGGGTCCTCATTTAAGGTCCACTAAAACCGTAGCATTCTTCTCTTCATTCCTCTTTATCACTCTATCTTTGAGGTGGCAACACATCGGCAAAACAAGAGTCACTCCGTCTGCTCGTTTGGCTCTTCATCATCACGACCCTTCAATGGCCCACTGCTGAGGCGGGTCTCCTCCTCAGAATGAGGAGGGTATTAGACCATAGTCTACCACGCTGGCCCAGTGCGAGTTGGCAGACTTCACACTCTCAGGATTGCAGGTTTCCTCACGATGTTTTCCTTCACCGTTAAAGCAAGTACACACATAGCTCAGAAAAGTCAGAGGTGTGTGCCTGTGTGGGGGATTGAACTCGGACCTCCCGAGTAAGACTTGAAGTCTCAACCACTGGGCCATCACTGCTGTTTGGCCCTTACTGCTATAAAAAACCGTAACCGAAACAATACGAAACTAACGTGGAGGTGACAACGCATCGACAAAACAAGAGTCACTCTTTTGTGTTGCCGACGTCCATGGGCGTAGGTGGCCACTTACCATCAGGTGGACCGTCTGCTCGTTTGGCCCTTGCTGCCATAAAAAAACCATAACCGAAACTATCCGAAACTAACGTGGAGGTAACAACGCATCGGACAAAACGAGAGTCACTCTTTTGAATTGCTGATGTCCATGGGCGTCGGTGGCCACTTACCATCAGATGAGTCGTCGGCTCGTTTGGCCCTTGCTGCTATAAAAAAAAACCGTATCCGAATCCAATATAATATTATTCCTATATCCGTATACAGATCTGAAATATAATATCCATAACATCTCTGATATTTAGTACCGACAAAGTATGAAGTTAGTGACGACTAAGTTTGTAGTTAACATAATAGAGTGAGACGGAGAAAAATAATATTTATATTTTGTCAATTCCTCATTTAATATTAAAAGTGATAGTTTAGATAGAAAATAGTAATAATGTTAGAAAAGCCATACCAGTTTATTTACAAGAATGAGTTCGGCTACACGTCTGTTGTGTACCTGCAAATGATTTGTCAACTGAGTTCTAGTACTGTGACTCAGTTATGATGATATGATAGCGATGATTAGTAATAGTGATGATGTCGTTCAAGTTAGTGAAGAGCCAATAGAATGATAAGAAATCATAGTAATAGAAACACAGTAAAATACAGCGTTAAAACTCCAAGTGTATAAAGTTTAGTTATTTAAGTATTTTTAGTAAAATATAATTATTATTTAAAAAAAAAAAATTACATACCTATCGCGAGCAGGCATCGCCTCCTCATCTGAGTCAATGTCGTACACATCATTCTTCATGTAACTTTTATTGGAATAACCTCCAATATCCACTGGAAACAAAATAACTACTGTTAATTAATTGGAAAAATCCATCAAATAAATAAAATTGGAGTGTCTGTTTGTAATATTAAAATAACTGCTTTATACTAAGTGCATATGGATGTATACACGCACACACCACATATACCAGCAATAACATTTTGTACATTTTTGTCTGTCTGTCTGTTTGTTACGGCTAATCTCTGAAATGGCTGGACCGATTTTGACGGTAGTTTCACTGGCAGATAGCTGATGTAACAAGGAGTAACTTTGGCTATTTAACATCTCGCTACGACCCATAGGAGCGGAGTTATACGCGAACGAATTCGCGTAGGTCGGCTAGTAATAAATATAATCTAAGGGTCATTAGACCAAATGTTGACAGATTGGATACAATACTTACTTTTTGCAATTGACTGAGTCACCTACCAACCTAGTCGGTCACGACAAAAATATTAGTCATAGTTATTTTGTTTTAATAGAAAACTGTCTTGTTCTAAAACATCCAGATATAATGATATTAACAGAAAAATTCGTAATTAACTACATTATTATATGAGAAACTACGAATATGATAGAAAAAAATAATTAACCCCTTATTGCATGAATAATTCATTATACAATAGACCGATATACATCTATACCGTCGTTCGAAGAAGTTATTCAATGAAAATACTTTCAGTTTTAAGAAAAAAAAAAAAATATAAAATAAAAAAGTAATACAAACAAAGAAATGATGTATAAGAATTCAATGTTAGTTGCGAAAAAATAATTTAGTCAATTCAAAAAAAATAATTTTTAAACCCATATAAAGCGTTGTATGCGGTAAGGGGTTAAATAAAGTATGCAATAAATTGCACCATCAATTTATTATTTATAAATTATTTGTTCTCAGTATATTAGGGTTCAGTATCGCAGGGGGTTCACATGTGTACAAAAAGGAATTAGAGGTCTATTAGATGTTGATGATTCTAGGACACTAATATTGAAGTGTTGAAAACATCTATATATTTAGATATTCATTCTAAAGAGGTAAAGTCTGTGAGGTTGTAGGGGGGTAATCTCTGGATCTACTGAAACGATTTTGGAAATTCTTTTACCAATAGAAAGCCAAGGCTATATATTAATCCAAAAAATGAAAAGACTTTTTCATGGTAATCGGATTAGTTGCAGTACGTCGGAGAAAAACGGTCGAACGAAAACGTTTCTTACGAACGCTGCTTTAACGATGAGATATATGATTAATAATCAACGAAGCGAGAGCAGGTCGGCTAGTCTTTGATATAATATAATTCTGAAGAAGTAAGTTAAATAATTATTACAGTAAAAGTATGTTGTTTGGCGTGAAGCCAGTGCAGTATATCACGCAAACCTGCAATGGCGATAACTTTACCTTTTCACTTGTTCTACTTATACTTAATCAACTGCTGGTCTACTTGGCACTCGTCCTATCTGACTACCTATATCATAGTCTATTTTTGTCATTCCTCCATTGTGGTATTTCATATTTCCGTACAATTTATTTTGCAGCCGACTTCAACTTACAATTCGTCGGATTCTTTTTTTTAACGTATGTTCACCAATTACTTGGAGACCCCTTAAACGATTTGGAAAATTCTTTGTTTATTTCAAAGGGTTATATTTCTCAAGTATAGAAATGCATAGCAGTGATAGCCCAGTGGTTGACACATCGGTGCCTTTTTTCATTTTTTTGAGTTATGTGTGTTTTAAGCAATTAAATAAGAAAAACATCGGGAGGAAACCTGTACTCCTGAGAGTTCCCTAAAGTTCTCAAAGGTGTGTGAAGTTTGCCAACCCGCACTGGGGTAGCGTGGTGGACTATGGCCTCAAGTAGTGCTCGGGTTAAGCGGTTTTGGAAAAATCAACAAAAATCTAGATTATGGTCCTACAAAAATTAATAGCAATCGTTGCTCTTAGAAGATTGCTCTGTTTTTTTTTCATCCCTACCATCAGACCTACCCTACTTGATATGAAAAAAATATATGTAATTTATGAAAATCCATTTAAATCATTACTATGAACGTATCTCGTCGCTTCAAATAATTTAATAATTTTATATTATCTTCTAAGTTTTTTTTACATTTATCTTTTCAATTAATGAGTAACAGAACATAATATACACTAAAAAGCAAGAAACGAAACATATTTAACAAAAAATCTAATATCCTACCAAATAATAAAGAAACACAACTAAACGAAACCTTCGATAGATGGCGTAACGCACACTCAGTTGTTTAGTTTATATTCTTAAGTATTTCTTTCTCAATTAACCATAGCCTATGTCTTTCTCCAAGCTTTAATCTATTTCTGTCCAAAATTTCATTAAAATAGGTTCAGTGATTTAATCGTGACTGCGTAACAGACAAAACAGACCATCAATATATGGTGTAAGTATTACCTACGTTTCTTAAGAGTTAGGATAAATATATTTACCTTTAGTGGTATCCTCATATTTGGCATCAGCCCACTGATAGTCAATCTCCGAGTAGAGAGGAGGGAGGCTCTGGTGAGGGGTGGGGTACAGGTCAAGGTTGCGCTTCTCGTTCACGCTATCTGTGTCGCTGAACGATGGCATTCTGGAAGAAGAGAAATATTCTTAAATACTATTTATCTTGAAACCGAAAGCGTGCGTAGGTTGCGGCGGAATATTTTAATATAGTGTAAACTGTATTCAACAGTATATTTTATGATGTTTTTTTTATGGTAGATAAGGTCCAAACGAGCAGATGGTCCACCTGATGGTAAGTGGCCACCATCGTCCATGGACATCGACAAAACAAGAGATACCCTCTTATTTTGCCGATGCGTTGTATCCTCGAAGATAGAGTGAGGAGGGGGAGTGAAGAAAACAATGCTGCAGTTTCAGCGGACCCTGAGCAATAGCCCAGAGTTCACTAGATCCGCAGCATTAATGGGATGGGAGAGGAAGAGGTTAAGTCTGGCTCACATGCGGCTCGACCGGAACGTGTCTATGACACTTGGCGGTCGGATTCGCATGCTGGTGGTCGCAAGCCAGTCGCGGAACAGATCCCCTACCACCAAGGAATGATGTTGATGAAGTAACAACCCGGCAGATGTTGTTGGGCCAAATTATTTCTAGAGGGTTCCCTTACCATCTAGGGGTATAAAAAATAGCCTAAGAGGTCTTAGATCTTATTCTAAGATCTACCAAATATACACAAAAAAATATCATAAAAATCAGTCTAGCCGTTTCGGTGGAGTTTGGTGACAAACACGACACCAGTATTATTTATAAGACTCCCTTTATGATTTTATCGGGAACAATAAATATCATGAAATAAAAGGTCAAGTAGTTTTGACGTTATAAGAAGTTCGTAGTTTAGCTGTCTGTTTTAAAATGATGACGTCATTGAACGGCGTAATTTAAACGTTATAGCAAATATAACGTTTAAATTAATAATTTAGACGTTATAGCAAATTTGTCGTCAAAAGTTTATCTTTGGATTAGTAAGATTCAGGTGAAGGGGACAACATAAAATCTGTCATCATCAGCCAGTCATACTTTAAGAATGCTAAGGTGGTGGTACAATGGTAGTGAATACCGAATAAATAATAATTATAGGAATAAGTAATTGACGTTCAGTGGCAGTAAAATGCGCAAATATAAAGAATATGAGTCATATAGATATATTATACATAATCTTACTGATAACACTGAAGTCAACACTGATAACACTCACGATAGCGTGATATTTTCCATTTGCCACAACAAATTAATATATTACATCAATATGTTGAGTGAAATTTAAATAAAGCACGTTATCTACTGTTGCCCTCGCTTCACTAAGTAACAAAAACTAAAACTCCACATATCCTAGTATAATCGTTAGTCGACCAGTATCAGTCTAGTAGACAAGTATAATCTTTAGTAGACCTGTGTGGGTTTAATAGACTAGTATAATCTTTAGCAGACCTGTGTCGGTTTAATAGACTAGTATAATCTTTAGTAGACATGTGTAGGTTTAATAGACTAGTATAATCTTTAGCAGACCTGTGTCGGTTTAATAGACTAGTATAATCTTTAGTAGACCTGTGTGGGTTTAATAGACTAGTATAATCTTTAGTAGACCTGTGTGGGTTTAATAGACTAGTATAATCTTTAGCAGACCTGTGTCGGTTTAATAGACTAGTATAATCTTTAGTAGACCTGTGTGGGTTTAATAGACTAGTATAATCTTTAGTAGACCTGTGTGGGTTTAATAGACTAGTATAATCTTTAGCAGACCTGTGTCGGTTTAATAGACTAGTATAATCTTTAGTAGACCTGTGTGGGTTTAATAGACTAGTATAATCTTTAGTAGACCTGTGTGGGTTTAATAGACTAGTATAATCTTTAGCAGACCTGTGTCGGTTTAATAGACTAGTATAATCTTTAGTAGACATGTGTAGGTTTAATAGACTAGTATAATCTTTAGCAGACCTGTGTCGGTTTAATAGACTAGTATAATCTTTAGCAGACCTGTGTCGGTTTAATAGACTAGTATAATCTTTAGCAGACCTGTGTGGGTTTAATAGACTAGTATAATCGTTAGTAGACCTGTGTCGGTTTAGTAGACGAGTATAATCTTTAGTAGACCTGTGTGGGTTTAATAGACTAGTATAATCTTTAGCAGACCTGTGTCGGTTTAATAGACTAGTATAATCTTTAGTAGACATGTGTAGGTTAAATAGACTAGTATAATCTTTAGCAGACCTGTGTCGGTTTAATAGACTAGTATAATCTTTAGTAGACCTGTGTGGGTTTAATAGACTAGTATAATCTTTAGTAGACCTGTGTGGGTTTAATAGACTAGTATAATCTTTAGCAGACCTGTGTTGGTTTAATAGACTAGTATAATCTTTAGTAGACATGTGTAGGTTTAATAGACTAGTATAATCTTTAGCAGACCTGTGTCGGTTTAATAGACTAGTATAATCTTTAGTAGACCTGTGTGGGTTTAATAGACTAGTATAATCTTTAGTAGACCTGTGTGGGTTTAATAGACTAGTATAATCTTTAGCAGACCTGTGTCGGTTTAATAGACTAGTATAATCTTTAGTAGACATGTGTAGGTTTAATAGACTAGTATAATCTTTAGCAGACCTGTGTCGGTTTAATAGACTAGTATAATCTTTAGCAGACCTGTGTCGGTTTAATAGACTAGTATAATCTTTAGCAGACCTGTGTCGGTTTAATAGACTAGTATAATCTTTAGCAGACCTGTGTCGGTTTAATAGACTAGTATAATCTTTAGCAGACCTGTGTCGGTTTAATAGACTGGTATAATCTTTAGCAGACCTGTGTCGGTTTAGTAAACCAGTATAATCTTTAACAGACTTGTGTCGGTTTAGTAGACTAGTATAATATTTAGTCAACCAGTATCGGTTTAATAGACTAGTATAATCTTTAGTAGACATGTGTAGGTTTAATAGACTAGTATAATCTTTAGCAGACCTGTGTCGGTTTAATAGACTAGTATAATCTTTAGCAGACCTGTGTCGGTTTAATAGACTAGTATAATCTTTAGCAGACCTGTGTCGGTTTAATAGACTAGTATAATCTTTAGCAGACCTGTGTCGGTTTAATAGACTAGTATAATCTTTAGCAGACCTGTGTCGGTTTAATAGACTGGTATAATCTTTAGCAGACCTGTGTCGGTTTAGTAAACCAGTATAATCTTTAACAGACTTGTGTCGGTTTAGTAGACTAGTATAATATTTAGTCAACCAGTATCGGTGTAGTAGACTAGTATAATCTTTAGTCAACCAGTATCGGTTTATTAGACTAGTATTATCTTTAGTAGACCAATATCAGTCTAGTAAACTAGTATTATATTTCAATAGTAACGGCTTACTTGACTAGAATGTTTTTCGACTATCATCAATCTATTCTAGTCGAGTAGTATAATGTTAAGTAAGCTCGTATTGATCAAACCGAATGTAAAATATAGTAGAGTAATATCGGTTTCGTTGATCTGTATAATGTGTAGTCAACTAGTATCCATGTAGTTTATTTTGCAGTCTAGTTAATGTAATTTATAATCTAGTAGTAATGATCATTAAACCATGTATAATATACAATCGATCTAGTCACTAGATCACTAGATTCTGGTGTAATTTATAGTCGATCATCAGTCTCCTTGATTGTATAATGTTTTAATGTATTTTTAATTAGTAACAGTCTAGTCTAGTCGACTAGTATAATATAAAGTCGAATAGTATCGGTCGATATTATTTTTCAGAAATAAATCATCCAATGGTTCGAATTCACAGACTTTTAAAAAAATTTTTTGAAAGATGAGTTGCAATGCAAAAATCTTTTATCTACAACCCAAACACACTTCACAGATTTACAAAGATTGAAAATAATAAAAGTTCTTACCTAGTGTACTCCGCGAAGCAGCTGTACCTCCACAGCACGAAGCCCAGCAAGGCGATAGAGATGAGCACACCACCACCGATCACCATCCACACCATCAGCACACCACGGTCGTTGGGTATTTGGAACTCCTAGACAATAAATTTTACTTGAATTTGATATTCTATTATTTTACTGGGAGTAGTCATATGAGGGGAGACTGAATCTAAACGTCGGACCATTGGCATATTACTTTAAAAAAATTCGATCCAATCAAGAATAAATTTTATAAAATCGGATGTTTCGAGTCAATTTTACAAAACTCGATCATCATCATTATCGACCCATCAATGGCCCACTGCTGAGCCGAGTTGCTTCCTCAGAATGAGGAGGGTATTAGGCCGTAGTCCACGACGCTGGCCCAGTGCGGGTTGGTAGACTTCACACCTTTGAGAACTTTTAGGGAACTCTCAGGAGTGCAGGTTTCCTCACGATGTTTTCCTTCACCGTTAAAGCAAGTACACACATAGCTCAGAAAAGTCAGAGGAGGTGTGCCCAGGATCGAACGTGGACCTACCGAGTAAGACTTGAAGTCTCAACCACTGGGCTATCACAGCTTTTTAAATTTTATGAAACGTATCAATTTAACAAAATTCGATTTTAGGAAGCAATTTGACAAAATCTAGATTTAGATTCTACAATTCAAACCTACAAGCTTTTTATATAAACCAGTTAAAAAGATATAAACTACAGTCTTTACTTATGTTTTCTCAACATTTGAACAATAGTAACATACACACAAAACCAAAACAGTCCAACATTAGAATACGTAGGCATAAAGTAGGCGAGGAATTGTCTGCAGTCTCTTTGATATTTCATCTTTTGTTCTTTCTTTCGTGTTTATTTCAAGTTTTTTGTTTTAGTTTAAAATGTTGCATTAGTTAATTGATAGTATTTTTTTTCTTCTTCTATGTTTTCTAAGACAGAATAACTTTTACGAATAGTTGCGTATATATCTAACTAATGTTATCTCTAGACTTAATACGATGAGGGTGCGATTAGATTTGCCTAATCCCCCTATCATTTCTCTGGCTAGCCGTATTATTAGATTTGCCTAATCCCCCTATCGTTTCTCTGGCTAGCCGTATTATTAGATTTGCCTAATCCCCCTATCGTTTATCTGGCTAGCCGTATTATTAGATTTGCCTAATCCCCCTATCGTTTCTCTGGCTAGCCATATTTTTTCTAAATACCCCCTCTATTACCGGTCCATTATCCATAAACAGTATCTTTGACAATTTAATAAATTTTAGTTGTTTTAGATATAAATAAAAAATATCAACTACTCAGCTATTACACATTAAAGAGTATTAAAAGTACCAATTTTTGAGATTCTTTAATTTATGTGACCATCGTTTTTATATAGCATCGGCTAAAAATATTCAACTGGTACACAGTTAATTATTATTTCCATTTTCCTGTCCCCATTTCATAATTAATTTTATTAAAATAACGCATGTAATATGTGAATAATATTCATACGTGTTTTTATTTAATTGCACACATTAAATTTACTGCCAGCCATACGATCATTGTGTCCTTTCACATATTTAATGGTTGACTAGAAGAGATTCCTCATTCGGAATAAGCCCGCCTTTGTACAGTACTATTATTATTTTTTTTTTTTTCAATAAAGTTCTACAACACAACTGTTTTATTAATTAATACACGCTCAGTTCTAAGTAATTGACACTTAGTTACAAGCAACTAAATGAAAGAATACATGCTTGATTAAATCTAAAAGCCAAGATTGATTTGAACAAATCTGATTCATGTTAAGAAGATATCTAGAACACTTGATTAACTATATATATTGAACCTTTTAGGTTAACGATGATTTTCAGGGGATCCACGTGTAAGAAAAAGAATTGGAGATTCATGAGGGATTTTTGGTCTTGGTATTCAAAATTATGTGCATGCTTTGCAATATAAGAAAGGGATCTATCTAATAACGAATAGAATGCTAAATGAGACCACTGACTATGGGTCAAATAAGTAATTGAATAAATATACTTATTGCACACTAAAAGACAAATACGATCAATTACTTATTACTTACCTCAATTCCCAACATCCTGAGCCTTACAGCAAAGGGGTCCCTCTGATAGTAAGTAGACCACATATCTAGGAGATCAGTTTCGTTTAATCTCTCCCCAATTATATCATTGTAGATCAGAGGGACCCCAAATCTGATTTCAGCACAACGCTCGAACTTAGGCCAGTTGTGGAAGCAAAGCGCTATGCCTGATATTTTTGTCGTTTCTAGCCTAAAAACATAAAAAAATATTAATATCATGATCTACATACTACTATGAAGTTACATTACATTCTAAAAAAAATTGAGGTATTACATTTTTATTAGCGTTGTCGAGATTTTAATATCTATTGCACTTAAATTAGGCTCCAAAAGATTTAGTAGCGGTATGCAAAAGCTTTGTTGGTACCTCTAAAACTCAGGGAAAGGTACCACTGATTTTATTAATTATGGCCTGTAGTTGCAACATAAAAAGTAGACATAAGCCTTGCTTAATCTTCTGGTATCAATGAGGGTGTAGATAGAGCATTTTCAAAATTCAAGATTTCCAAAGATGATGTAAAAATAAACAGAAGGGAGAACAGTTGTTTACAAAAATCTAGAAACGAAATTATATTATGATCTCAATGTTATAGTCAGATAGAATAATTATTTTGTAACGTATGACTAGATCATCCTGTAACACGCGCTTTACAGTCTGTCCTATTAATTAAATCTATTTTTATCCGGGGTAATTGCCCTGCTCACTATTTGCTATTTCAGATACGATTAAATAGAGCATTCATTCTCAAATGTTGATACAGAAGACCTAAGATTTTGAGATACTAAACTAAAAATTTAAAGATTCAGAAATTCTGAAACATATTTTTAATTTGAATTAGAAAATCCTGATATAATGACCATTAAACATCAAGAAATCATCAGGACAACACAATGTACGATAGCGTGGATTCTTTAAAAAAGTGGCTCGTAAGAAAGTTATAATACAGATCAAAAGTCATAACAACAAATGTAACTTAAAGCTAAATTGATGTTATTGGTTACCACTTATGCGATCAGTTGAACAATTTACATTATTGATTGAAGATAGTTTCAATTATTTCCTGTTACAGCTGCAACAGTCCATTTAAAAATAAGTGATATTCATTATCAGTTTATAGTATTAGAAAAAAGTGTCAATTGTCAGAAATACAGATTGAGATACAGATCATATAATCAATGATATTCTTGAAAAAAACAACTAATGAGTTTCTTTCCGATTCTCATCAAAAGATAACTTCCGAACTGGTATGAGCTTCAAACCAACTGACTGACCGACCAATTTTGACTTGAAAAAAAGTATAATTAAAATATAATATTTTGACTGATTATGGAGATAAAGGACTAGAGCATTAACCAATTAAGAATGCACCAAAGGAATCTAAACATGATGGAGTAAATACTCTTAAATTTCCTACCAATTTGCCGCATTACCCCATGTCTAAAATCTGATATATTTGAATGATAATAAACGACCTTAATCCGACCTAAGTGTGGTAGTAATATGTTAGGATATAACAGATCCATCAATCATATTAATATCAGTAGTTCTCATGCGTTGTCTACCTTTTAAGCAAATTTGTTTAGTGACATGATAACCAAACAAAATGATTAAATAACGGAGTATAGAAAGTTTGGAAAATTAAATACTATGTCCCATGTTTAAAATATGGACGATACCAGTGGCTAGAATTTACAATTAATTCATAAATTTAAACAATTAAGCAATAGATTTAAAGTGTTAAAGAAACTTAGAGAAAACAAATTGAATAAACAAAGCTGCTAGTATCTGAATCAATATTAATACCATTTAATGAAATATTGACAAAATAAACTTACCCGAATGCTAAGCGGTCTATATCCTTTAAGCTACTCTATATTTACATAAACTTTATAGTAATAGGAAGAAAATTATTCTATTTGAGACGGATTCGACTATTTATCTAAATTATTTGATACGAACTATAATATATCAACGTTTTCACTATCTACAACAAGTTCCTCTTAATTAATGAACAAAATTAGCTCGCTGGTTAACTATTAAAATTTACTTCCAGGTTTACCAGTCTTTTATATATTATTTACAACAGTTTGTATTTCGATATGTATTTTTTCACTCTAACGGGCTTATGCCAATATCTTCTCATAATCAATGAAAAGTTGGCTAATTCTCATACAAGCTTCTCTTCTGTAAATTTAACTGGTTTGCTTAATACTTCTAAACTTTTGACACAGTTTGATTTAACTGTCTCATTATTGTTCTCATTATGTTTTATTTTTGGTGTAGTTTTAGTTTCAGACTGTATTTCATTATTATTATCTTTTTCTTTTAGAGGTTTGTTTAAATCTGATTTCTTTGCGGATCGCTCGACACAATTGTCTGTACAATTTTTATTCTGCATCTGCGGATAGTGATGTAATATTGCCGTAGTGTTGAACGTAATTTTGCCGTACTTCACGTACTCTGCTGGCCTCTTATCATTTCTACTAGTACTTGGTGCACTTAATTCTACATCATTTGGTGATTTTAACCTAATATTTGTTATGGGGGACTCGACCCCCTCTATAATATCTTTCGTTTCATCTATAAGTCCTAATGCAACTCTTTTGCTACGCTTCAAATTTTCCATGTAAATATTATAACGATCCATATCTAAAGTATTATTCTGTTTCAATGGCAACGAATTTGGCAATTTCTTTTGAGGTTTATCCTCGGCCGAGTATCACAATTTTTGGTTGTTCTGACTCTTTGGATTATTAGATTCCTTAGCCGCAACGCAGTCGCGCGCGGCGTTTGTTAGCTATGTCTGAGACTGGACCATAGATATACTAGTGGTCTCGGTAACAATCGTGGGAGCAGGGAAATCATCTCTTGTCGAATCATACATAGGAAATTCACAACACAGCATACATTTCATTAATCTTGGCACTTCAACGTAAATTGCCGGCGGTATCGGTATAAAGGGTGACGTGGACGCCTTATAATATAAATAATCTGGGTTATCTCTATATTTTTCGTCCGCCGATCGTTCGAGCAGTGGTATTCCTGATAAAAACAATATAATTGCGGTCGTGAATAAAGGCGATAACACTGCAATATATTCGACACCTTCGATAACATTCAATGATATTATAAATATTCCCCACCAAAGAACAACCTCACCAAAGTAATTAGGATGTCTGGACAAGCCCCAAAGCCCGTCGTTACACCATTTTCCTTGGTTTATTGGTTCTTGACGGAACGCGAACTTCTGCAGATCCGCATAAGTTTCTATTAATAAACCAATGACAAATACACCTGCGCCTGCAGAATCTAATGTTGTCATGGTTTTTGGAGCCTTTGGATACGAATGATGAGGTGAATTAATAATGATAACTGGTAAACTAACAATATACACCCACACCGCTTGAAACGTGTAAAATACTGCAAATCTTAAAGTATTACTTTTACGATCTTCGAATTGTTTATCTCTTCCAATATGATAAATTCTATATAAGAGATATCCAGAGAGTCTCACGCCCCAAACACATACAAACGCTGTGACCATGAGTTGTCTGCTGTCATAGCTTTTTAATGTACTCCCTCCTTGGCCGAGGAAGAATGTTAATAATGCTATAGAGATAAAATTGGCACCACCTGTAAAATCTGTGACTTTATCGCTCTGTGACAGGGATGCGATCGTGAAAAACAGAATCTGCATTGCCACTGTCACCATGGCACTTATGGCAAAGTTGTTTCTATCTATGAGGGGCTCCATGGTAAATATTTGACACTAAATTTTGTAAATTTTGGCATTAGGGAATACTGACATCGATCTTTTGGCGCATTGCTGCATTTTAACACTTATGCTTATCTCGTTTAGGTGCTACTAATGATTTGCCGTAATATTTCCATTTTTTAAATGTTTTTGTCCGGTTTAATGATGGTTTAAGCGTGATTTTTGAGGCGAATAGTTTATTTTACGACCGTGTATTCGTGTTTAGAAGCGTGGCACTGTAAGCTTGTCCCGCACGAAAGCTTGCTACTAAAATAGACATGACGTTTTGAGTGCGCAAGTCCGCAGCACGCGCAGGCGCGTTACTGACTTTTGACTTCGACTTGAAGATTGCGTAGTAATTTCAGATTAATAGACTTAAAATATTATCGAAATCTTCCTAAATATCAATTTTGTTTTGCTAGTCACAATTTGGTAATATTACAGTACTTTTCACAACAAACCACTTATCCCTAAATATGTTTTTATAGGTCAGTGACGTAAAGAAGTGTAAAGTGGGGCATTGTATGCTTGTGTAGTGTTGTTTTGGCGCACTGATGTAACTCGTATGAGCATTAATGGTTTTCACATGGCTTAGAGAATGATAGCTGTACGTGTGCATACGTACTTGTAACCATAACTAGAATAGAAAACTTGTTCAAAATATCTTGAGGTTAATACGAATTGAGATGATGAGCTACATTACAATGTTTATTTGAGCCTATTTTTCCGTATCATTAATGAGGTTTTAAAGCATACGTGCTTGACATAGAAAGCTTTGTGTAAAAAGCAGCGTAGCAAACGATTACAATGAAAATGAAAGTTTCTTATTTTTAAAATAGATGATAAATGTAACATAAGCGATAATACTAAAAGTTAGAATAGTTTTAATCGAGACATTATAACAAAAAGGTAGAATAACTACATAGAAGCTTCAAGGGTAAAAAGAGATATATGCGTAGTACATAATACAAGTCGTAAAATAATCTAGTAGCAAAATGTAACACAATATTATCTTGCAATGGAAAATATTTAACCTTTCTTTTGTTTTTGCTTAAGTTTTTATCTGTCAGTGAATTGCCATATAATACCACGATAAGATTGCTTTGTCTCGCTTATCTATGTATAGCTTGTAAATAATCAATATCAATATATTCGACATCATCAAACTTATTCTAGAAAACGTCTGTTGTTGTTACTTTCATTATTTAAGTATTTCCGTTATGAACGTTGTTTATGACAAATACAACATTTTTGATAAGATTTTGTTTACCACAGTATTAATACATTAAAGAGATATTATTAGAGAGGTGATGCAATAAATCAGTTTTACAATATTACGCTATCTATCTGTCTATCTATATCTATCTCTACATATAATAAAATCGTAGAATTTCCGTGTTTGTGCAAGCATCATGTTAAAGCGTCTGAACCGAATTGAATGAAATTTGATACACAGATACTTTAGAAGGTTACTTAACACATTTTTATCCCAAAAAAAAAACTGTTCCCGTAGTATAGAATGGTACAAAAAATGGTAGTCTATACGCACACCAACAGTATGACGGCTTGACTAAAATGTCCTTCTGGGGTTATACTTTAGACTCTGACCTTCAATTTCGGCTAGAATACTCGCGATGTAATTATCCACATTTCCGTTTTTTTCCGTAAGCTTTTATCTTTACGTTGGCACCACCGAATGATATTCAGTTTGTGCCAACTTCCAAAATCAAATTACCCCGATTAATGATGACTAATTTAACATTTACTTTTACGAGAACGAAGTCACGCGGGTCGACTAGTTGACAAATATAATTAGATTTTTACATCTCGTTTAAGCAAGTAATTTGTGTATGTTTAACGGTCATTAAAACAACGAAGATAATTTACAGGCGTGAAAAATTTTATGGAATATTCTACTCGTGGCATTGAAATATTGTAAACTATAACTCTGTTGAAATGACTCATCTATTAATATAGTTTTATGTTTCTAGTCAAGTATAGTTACTGCATACTTACGTAGTTTTCGATCCAGGATCGATGCCATTAGCATTTATATACATTGTGGCCATATCGGCGATGATACGTCTGAAGTCTTCTTGCACTGCGATAAACTCGGGAAGAGAAATGCCACCAAGATTCAAGGTTATAGTTGAAACTGGATATACAGGTTCTTCTGGTACAGGTTCTGGTTCTGCAATAACCGCTCCAGGTCTTGGGGCTACAATGTAAAATTTGGTTTTTATGACATAATTGAAACTGCTTTTGAAGTAAAAGAAACAAATTGAACATAACTGATTTATCCTACATAGGCAATGTTGGTACAGGTCATTCTTCTTGTTATAAAATTTGTGAAATTGGATATCAAAACCACAGAATTTCCAGACGATTAACGACAAAAGCAATAACGACGGCGGGGAACTACCACAAAAGCTATGACATTCTATAGGCAATGAGTAAACAGACACAATACAAAGACATGGGAAAAACAAGTACTGCAAACAAAACAGGTTTAGTGAAATTAACATTTTTTTTTGTTTCAAATGTAACATTTTCTACGTATGATTCATTTGAAACAATTTATTTAATTATATTCATTTAATGAGATGAACTTCCTTTGGTCTCATATTTAAAACTATTTACTGCAAATATTTAATGATAGAACATCCAATTTTTATAACATGTATGTTGTATCTTTTTGATTAAGCTAAAATACTAAAAGCGACTTTTGACCTTAACGTTTGGACGATACAGACAATCAACCCAAAGATATCAATTATCTGTTACTCACCAATCATTCGCACACTGAAACTAAAGCCTCTCATGAACTGCATACCCGGCCTCGCTTTAAAACGCACGAACATTTGATCAACATCAATGAAACGGAATCGTCTTACAGAACGCAGCGTGTAAGAGAACAGTAGACCAGTAGACCCAGA
Organism: Limenitis camilla; assembly: GCA_905147385.1. NCBI lineage: Eukaryota > Metazoa > Arthropoda > Insecta > Lepidoptera > Nymphalidae > Limenitis > Limenitis camilla. Next base: position 11,600,777 of record LR990247.1, read on the forward strand.
CACATCAATACCACCTACGTTTTAAAACAAATTAAAGACGCAATCTAATCCCTTAATCTTAAAAAACGAATACAAGATACAATAGCATTTATTTAGTAGAATTCAAATCACCTGGTTTAACAAGAAGATAGTCACCAATGTGCCCATTGATACTGAAATCAGTTATATTCAATTCTATACCCATACCATCGCCGGTGAACATCCAATCCGTAGTAGTGTCAGTAGGATAAAACTGAGGGTAGTCCGGTGAAGTTATCACTACAGGTGTATCAACTGACAACCTAATATTTTTTGCATTGCTGACATCATCTGATGTAATAACAATATTTGTCAATTGACTTGTAAAATCTTCAAGTGCTCCATCTACCTCTTCTTCAGACAATTTCTCAACTTCGTGTACTTTTGGAGTTGTTATGCTTACTGTTGACGTCACTTCTTTGGTTTCGGTAGTCTTAATTGACTCGATGTCAGTGTCGTTACTACTATCAATTAATGCGTCATTGAGGTAAAGTATAGGTTCAGATACTTTATCTGTATCTTCAGCCTTGTTAGACTTTTCAAAGTTATCATTTCTATCATTTCTGTTATTTTCAAATAAACGTTCAAAATTCGCATCATCAATTTCTTCATAATCTTCATCACTAGCACTAATTTCTATCTTGTCATAGTCGCTAATATCAGCTGAAGCATATGAGGGATTGGATAAAGCTAATTCGTGACGGGTTTTTTTTAAAGTATCTAAATCAACCATTAAATCATTAAGGTTATCATCGAATGCATTTCTTTGGTCAGTTTCTAAAGATTTATCTTTTCTTTCATTAGATTCTTCATTACTATCGATTTGTTCATCACTAAGGGCATCCTTATCATCCTCGTCATTAGTTTCTTCAGATTCATTCAATATACTGATGGTTTCTTCATATATTTTCTTAACATCATCGTTTGTTTTCATACCTTCTAATTCTGGTTTTATATCAATGAAATCATTTTTAGTATATTCATTTAATATATCTGTAGTTTCTTCAAATAATTTTTCATCACTGTCATTTACATCTTTGACAGCAGCATCAAGATCTATATTTTCATCGTTTTCATCTGGACTGGTAACACTTTTATCAGATACGATTTCTTTATTTTCCACTTCAGGTGAAGTACTTAAGATTTCTGTACTCGATTTTACATCCTCTTCGCGTAAGGTTGTACCTTTCGCGTTTTCGAAATCATTTTCATCTAAGTTTAGTCTATTATCTTCAACTAGATAATCGTTAAAACTATGGGTAGTTCCCACATTTTCTGATTCGAAGTTTCTGTTATTTTCATCTGAATCCGTTTTTGAAGGTTCTTTTTCGTCATCGAAGTAGCTGGATTTGTCTCCACCTTCATACCAATAATCATCATAATAGAGATCGTGATAATTCAAGCTGGTACTAGTAGCTGTAAAAGATAATAAAATGTGGTTATTTTATTTTAATACTACATCCTCATTTAGTGTACTTTGTATTTGAAATACCGATCACAAACAAACATTTTATCTGATAGAGAGCGATAAAAATAACATTTACGTTGTAGCCAACTGCGTGGATCTAACTTCCGTTGAATTCATTGTTTTTATGTTTTGTTATTAACAGTATTTCAGGTTAATTAAAAAATATAAATGTATCATCGTTCAATTCTTTTTAGAATCTAAGAGATGAAATCATTTCTAGATTTTTGTAATTTTCATGATTTTTGATCCCTCCAGGAGGAGGGTTCTTGTCATATTTTATGATTTAATATTTAGAAATTATTAAATTAAAACAAAATTAAAGAAATAACAGATCAAACATCTTAAGCTTCTGGTTTTGATATGATTTTTTTTTAATTTTAAAATGTTACATTACGATATTTAGCGCACCTTCCCAACCCTTTATAGTGCGACGTAATTTATGGATTATCCCTCAGAGGGAAATGAGGTATTATATAAGAAAAGGAAAATCCTGACTCTATCCTGCTTTTATGACGTCAATTAACACGTCAGTGACAAAGCTATTTTTGCGTTGGGAACTCCTTTTCTTCGAATACTTTTTAAACGATAATTGTAAGTCCTACCTATTAATTATTTTAAATCTCATTCACTATATTCATTTCAACATGTTTAGTAGATGTACGATATACATGAGTTACTTATTTTTAGACCGTATATAGTGAAATAAACTAGACGCAATGACATAAAATCAAGCTAAATTAAGCTTTATTTCAATAGAAATAGAACTCAAATTTGCATTGCAATTTTTCAACAATGATTTAGCAATTGCTGTGTGCTATTATGGTTTTAATTTCGTTGACATAAAGACAGATATTCTGTAATTTAAATCAATGATACAGATGTGACCTGTTATTTGACATTTGATTGTAAAGTTTGACCTTGACTTTGAAAACGTTACAATATTTTACTGACCTGTCGTAAATATTAACTCTTAACCTGAAAGTCTAAAAAACTGCAATCAATTTTAATTCAAAAATTAAAAAAAACGACTGAAGAGTCGTGTTTCGACTAGATTTGTTATTTCCTCATTCCACGCCCACGCTTCGCTGAGGTTTATTCAATCATTCACTCAGTCACTTATACACTCATTTCTAAGTCTCTTGTCTACCAGGGTAGGTAGACAAGAGACTTAAACTACTTTTTGTGACTCAAATATAAAAGTTAGATATATTTTGTCTTAGACTTTTTTGAAGGCATTATCAAGTTCTACAAAGTTTCTCTAAAACTCAATGATATATCTCTCATCGTTAAGGCAGCGTTCGTAAGAAACGTTCTCGTTCGACCATTTTTTCTAGGACTTACTTTGCAAATCCGACTAATACGAAAAAGACTTTTCATTTTTCTGGTTAATATATAGTCTAAGACACTCAATAATAATGTAGCTTTCTATTAGTAAAAGAATTTTCAAAATCAGTTCAGCAGATCCAGAGATTTTTCACTATAATAAATACATATAACCAGCCAAACTGAGAATAACTATAGGAACTGAGCTTAATAAAAAATAATACTAGTTAATCAAATGCTATCATAAATGTTGCTAGCATTAAGAAAGTTTAGGAGTGCTAGAAATATTTATATTGTTGTATACAATAATACCGTGGGACTAAGAGTTGTCTTTAGGACCGTACCTAGATAGTTAGGGAAGAAAATGGAGGTTAGGTTAGGTAAGAATTGGTAACAATTAAAGTGAAAATTTTATTACACTGGTATCACTTATTGTCGAATATGGGATAATTGAATAAAGTGTTTTGTGCTCATATAAGAGTATTGTCACACTGTATTTATTCTGCTACCCCCTTTTATTTTACGACAAGCTTTATTGGAAGCTATTGTGACTGATGTCGGTCTTGTGACAATAACAAAAACTATCACACCGGTGTGTTTATTGTGTTACCTCCTCTTAGGTCGCGACAAGTTTTATTGGAAGCTTTTGTGAGTGATGTCGGTCTTGTGACAATAACATAACTGTCACGCCGGTGTTTTTATTGTGTTACCCTCTCTTAGTTTGCGACTAGTTTTATTGGAAGCTATTGTGAGTAATGTCGGTCATGTGACAATAACAAAAACTGCCACACCGGTGTGTTTATTATGTTACCTCCTCTTAGGTTGCGACAAGTTTTATTGGAAGCTATTGTGAGTAATGTCGGTCATGTGACAATAACAAAAACTATCACTCCGGTATGTTAATTGTGTTACTCTCCTCTTAGGTTGCGACAAGTTTTATTGGAAGCTATTGTGAGTAATGTCGGTCATGTGACAATAACAAATACTGTCACGCCGGTGTTTATTGTGTTACCCTCTCTTAGTTTACGACAAGTTTTATTGGAAGCTATTGTAACTAACGTCGGTCATGTGACAATAACATAACTGTCACGCCGGTGTTTTTATTGTGTTACCCTCTCTTAGGTTACGATCAGTTTTATTGGAAGCTATTGTGACTAAGTATGTATATGCAATTTCACAATAATTTAAATAATTACTACTAATTATTATTAGTAGTCATTATTGATATTATTATCAGACATATTATTTATGTGACGTATAGATAATAATTACAGACAACAGACAATAAATATTGTCTCAGTGGGAATCATCCAAGGAACCGCCAATATCGATAATATTCAAAATATTATTGTCAATAATGCCAAGTCTCGCAACAACTTAAATAATTAATTAGTGAGACTAATCAAGGACGCACCATCCATAAGTGCTAAGACGTGCGGCGCACGACGGCGCCGGGGCGGAAAAGGCGCTGTGAAGCTTTCAGAGGGTGCCAGAAAGAAAATACAATGTGGTTGGAATTTAAAAAAGTTGGTTGAAAGAGCAAGTCGAGCGATGGTTAGAAAGATTTCAAAAAAAAATAATAGTAGACAGGGTCGTATCACCCAATCAGATGATTGTAGGCAAGCAAGACAGAATTCCTTTTTTTTAGGTCTTTAAGGATAGGCACGCTCACAAGTATTGGCACGACGGCGCAGACGATGCTTGGCGCGTGGCTAAGACTAAAAGTGTGCAACAATTTAGTAATATACTTATTTGATAGCGAGATTGAGCGGTGAAGGTGAGAGTTTATGGTTATAAAAGATGTTCTTAAGCCTGCTCCTGAATCTCAAGCTCCTAGCACTGCTCGGCTTCTAAATATTTGAGGCTTACCGCGCAGTTTAGCAACTTTTAAAATTTATTTTATTAAAAAAATAGATAATAATAGTTTTTTCAACAACTGGAGAAGAAACATTATTTTGAGTAAACAAATTTAAATGGCCACATTAGGTAAAGACTACTTGACTTGTCAGATCAACTACCGTGACCCCTGATAATATTTGTTTACAATTCTGGTATGTACATTTACAACATTTTAACTATACGTGAGTATTTATAAATTATGGAAATATAAAAGCAATATTTGACATATTTAATTATGTTTCTTCATTATTAAATTATCAATTATGACATACTTTAGAAGTCACATACAATTCACCTTTTTACAAAATATTATCTATTGCAGAATTAATTTCAAAATCAAAGTTTAGATCTATTTTGGCTTTGTTGGCTATGATCTTTAAAAAAAAGAATTAGGTATTACTGAGATTTAAAAGTATTTCTGTCCCTAAATTACAAATAATTGTAAAATTGAAATAGAAATATGATAGTCCACGACTAAGACATTAGTGCACCCATTGGTTTAAAATCCTTCGTAATAACAGTATTTATAAAGTTAAATCTAATAAATAAACCAAAACAATTCATAATTAATTTAACTATCAGAATTTGGACATAAATAGGTGATAAAAACAGCATATAAACTTTTATGTTATTTTCTTCGATACAAACTCATACCAATAATCACTTTCCTGTACAAATATAATAAAACAAGCTGGTGTTATATTTAATACTAATGACGTCATATCACCATGATATTAATAAAATACAGATAATATGATATCGCTATAAATTTAAATAAACTATAAGTTTTACAAACAGCCCTCTCTTCGAACACACAAATAACAATAATGATATATTTATTGTATACTAAGATTAATTTACAATTTAAGAAACCTTGCTAACTTTTCATTTTTAACCAACTTTAAACATTTCGACAAAAATTTATTAATTTTCAAAAAATCATATCTCGAAAATTCAGAAATACACTTAGAATGTAAAATATTAAAAAAAAATTGGAGGAGTGCTCTATTCTAAAGAAGTGCCGAAAAAGGTTAATGGTGGGTCACATAGTCACGTACCTAAACTACCTTCCAGTAATAACAACAATAAATAAGTACAGAAAAATATAGATGATAGTTAGTTATCATGAATAAATATTAGTCAATAGTTGATGTACCACTAATATTTTAGTCGGGAAAAATTAGTATTTGATCGCTTACCACCAATAACGGCAAAAGCCAAGCAAATCCAAATTGTTTTCATAGTGAACTGTCACTGCGCACGCGCACGTCTACCTTACACTGTGCATTACACTGTACTGTGACATTGTTCTCAGTGTTGCCATTGCCATACCCGGTTTTACCCAATAATTGGTTTCCCAATTTTGATTAAGAAATAATAGATTAAAAAATGCTCTTAGATTTATTAAAAGTATGGAAGCATAATAGGATGCAATTTAGTTGGAGCCGAGTGGTAATCGGGGCTTGAGACCCAGGGGCAGCTTTAAAAAGCTCTTTTATAATATACTAGCTGTGCCCGCGACGTTGTCTGCGTGGAGTATCGATACTTCCATACAACTTTTCATACACCATTTTAAACCCTCTCCCTTCCCTTCTTTTCTCAAGCTATAGACTATCTGTATAATCGGTTCAGTAGTTTTGGCGTGTAAGCGCGGCAGACAGACAAAGTTACTTTCACATTTATAATATCAGCAGGGATTAACTCACCTCTACCACTTAACTTCGCACTCAGCTATTTAAATAATAAAGTACATTAATGACGTGCTCCTCGACAACGGAGGCCTACCACCACGCCATCAAACAATACTAGTCCTATCGGAACGAAAGTTATATATTATCTACTCGATGTAAGATAAAATACCTGCGACTACTAATTTATAAACGGCTAACAGGTTGAGTATATTTTTCGAAAATACTGAGCGCCGTTATTCTACTGTGCTAATAAATTCATTGTACTATAATAATGGTGTAATAATTTATATTTTTTTTATCTGTCTGTCTGTTTGTATGTACGTGACGCTAGAAATGAATACGCCAAATTAGATGAAGTCTCTTCAGTAGTGCTTCAGTAAATCCTACTTAAAATATATTATTATAGCCTATTGGTTCCGATATATAATTATTGCTTTTACGGATGCTTCATAAAATATCCCTCTTTTCGGTTTGCCTTTTGGCATAGGTTTCCTCCAGCCTTCTCTATTCCAACGTTTGGCAAATATCGTCCTCCCATCTGGGTTTCGCACGTCCCTGTCTTTTTACACCGTCTCTGGAGTACCAAATAGTTGCCCACTTGCTCCATTTATTCATAGTACAACGCAGCATGTGACCAGTCCAGCGCCATTTCTAGCAGTTAATATTTAATCATATACATTTTATTTAAATCAGATGTAAAAAAAAGTTAGTGTTATTTTAAAATGTTTTTAAGTAAAATTTTTAATAATTAAAAATAATATATACTATAATAAAAACTTAAATTAAGCAATGATTTCTGTTGAATTTAATTACAATTGTACCTGGCACTGTTATGGGTAATTACCTCTACACTAGCAACACTGACAATACAGAAGACTCGATAAGTGACTAAAAATATGATAACATATTGACATCGCTTTGTTTTGGTTTATTTAAAAATGAATTAAAAAAAAGTGTGATTATAAGAAATAACTGCAGTATTTTCTTGAACTGCTAATTCGATTTTGATGAGTTTTAAATTATAATTACCTACTTATTTCCTTGATATGGATATTCACGTGGTCAGTGATATTATTAATACCGATGAGAATCGAAATTTCATAAACATACATGTTTAATAAAATATTATCGCAGTTTGGGTTTCAGTTTACATTTTACAAGTAGGTATAGTATATGAACTACTAGTCGAAGTGCCCAGGCAAGCACTTCATCTTTTTTTTGCTATTCCGGAGGAATCTGCTCAACAGATACCTCCCTAAGCGAGGACTTGGGTAAGGTAGGCGATGTTAGTGCTGTGCACTTCATCCCCTATTTCAACACCATCAACCCTTTTTTTCGTGATAAAATGTAGTCCATTCCCTTTCCTAAGCTCTATTTCATCTCTGTACTAAATTTCATCAAAATTGGTTCAGTGGTTTAAGCGTAAAAGTGTAACAGACAGAATTATTTTCGAACTTAGAATATTAACTTATGATCATGAGGGTAAACTAAAATTTTCACCTTAGACTTACTCACTCAATCACACACACATAATAATCCAAAAGAAAAATATTTCTATTTATGTATGTTCGGGTCAAATCTTTTAATTACACGATAAAACATGCTCAACTCCAAAATCCAATATGGCGAACGGCCGAACATGGCAGCTGCCATGCACCTGCATGATATGGGTATCAAATGAAAGAGGTTGCTGGGAAGAATAACAATGATTATGATTCTGTCATAATTAGTGGTAAATGTTAAGGAAAATCAACAAAATATTTTAAGCAAATAATTCCGTGGTTTACCCTATTATAGTTTAATTATAACATCCTTATATCAGTGATACCAATTCTCAAAAATATTTCTCCCTAAAACTTGAGTCAAAAACACCAAAAAACACAATATCTGAAAATAGAAATATCCATTAAAAATATCCCCAAATAATTTTACTGCTTAAAAATATTGTATAGGTTTTTTCTCCCTTTCAGGGAAAAAATACCTGAGTTGGCATCATTGTCTTATACGTCATTGGTCTATAATAATATGGACGACGCGACTTTACACAATCATGAAAATGATTAGAATAAAAACAAAATCAAAATCAGTTAAGCAGGTGTTTTAGATAGTGTCAAACTGGATATAGTAGATGGCAGCTAACTTTAGGGCTGAGAATAAATAGTGGGGGGAAGTTGAGCATTGGGAGCGTGTTGCGTTATATCTGTGACTAATAGTGACTTCTGCGCATTCAAGGTCAAACCTATACTTACGTGCCGGCACCTATACCTCTTGACTCAAAAAGAAAACAAGGGAGATCATTTAAGAGAGGGGAATATATTATCTCTGTAGCAGGTAATTTGTGGTCAAGAAAGTTTTATTTTATATATTACCAGTGGCCTGTTCCGGCTTCGCATGGGTGGATAATTTTTTTAAGATTTTGGCTTTCCCACATTTCGGTGACCCCTCTTGCTGGCTGCGCTGCGTGTCGCGTCACACCGGCCCGTCGGGGTGTATTTTTTGTTTATATTCATTCCATTTTAATTTCGTAATATCTTTTGAATGGAAAGTCCGATTTCAATAATTCAAAAAGTAATCAACAGGTATTGAAACAGTCTTGAATACGAAATAATTTATTTGGATAAGAATTCATACAAAGGTATAAAAAACATGGTCTGATTTTGATAGGCATTTCTATTAACTTTTAAAATGTATAAAAGTACTTATAGGGACATAACTACAATAGTTGGACATATGGTCTCGCGGAGGTTTTTGTAGATATTGATATGCTCTAAAATATTGTAGAACATTATTTTGTTCTATCATCAATACTTTCCGCAGCGCATGCGATGAAAGATATATTATAGCTAATTTTTTTTGCTCCTTGGGTTAGTTTTAGTAAGAATTTCTGAGGATCTCTAATTTTTTCTTGTAATAAATATAGCCTATGTTACTCAGGGATAATGTAGCTTTCTAACGGCATAAGAATTTTTGAAATCGGTCCAGTATTTTTTAAGTTTATTCGTTAGAGGATGTGTCTAAAACGACGAGTGTTAGATCAATGCGTCATTCCGGTGATGACTTACGGCTGTGACCTTGACCCTTACATAACGAATAATAAAAAAAGCTTAAGATAGCCGTATCATGGAAACTGCCAATTGCTAACATAGTCCACATTGAACTACCTTTAAATTGGAGAATGATGGAAGATGGAGCGGGAATATACTGGACTATTGGCCCAAGCTGGGATATAAAAGCAGTGGTGTGTCCTGCAGGACAAAAGGCTGACATCAGAAGAGGGATAATACTAGCAACACTTTACACTGTCTCGCTATTTGATTGGCAAGTAGTTTTTATTTATATTACGTTCGTTAATTTATTCGCTTTGTTATTGATAGTTCTGTGGCAGTTTGACTAATAACTACTATAAGAGAACATTTTGTAAAAGAGGCACAATCCCCAGACACTGCTTTAGACATCATCCTAACTCACCCGTTTTGATAATTGTGTTAATATTATCATGGCTCATATCAGTATTTTTTAATTTTTTTTATAGCAGTTAAGGGACAATGCGGCTCGCAAGCCTGTCGGTGAATACATCCCCTACCACCAAGGGAGTGCTGGGTTACTCGGCTCTTACGAGATGCTCTCCCAGCGGCAGAGGGGAACCTCAGTATGAATTATTCCTTAAAAAATAAAATGTCTTATCACACGTAATGTGCTATCTCACTTATTATTAGATATCATATCTATATAACTAATATCGTGGTGTAAATAGTTTAAAGTATATGGATCACTTATTTAATTGCTATATAAATTGTCAAGTAAAATTTCAATTTGTTCGAAAAAAACAATTAATTTTAGAAACATGAGCGAAATTATTGGATTTCTAACGAGCGAGAGGGAGGGAAGGGAGGCAACCGATGGTCGATTAAAATTCCTTTTTTCCATGCCTACTATAAAGCTTATTTAAAAAAAATCAAATCTCTCTCGTTAATTATATGTAAGTACATATAACAATACATTCATCAAAGTAATCTGTATAATTAGTTATGCATCACGAAAAATAGATGGCGCTGCATGACGTCACATATAACCACAAATTTGTTTAGATTCAGTTCAGAACAGAAGTATAAACTCGTTACCAACTACTTAGTTCCATTATGATACACTAGATGGTGTTAAACAACTATTATCATTATTATGTTTATTATATTAATGTTAATTAAAATGAATTCTAGAAATATTGTATAAAATTTTTAATTTCTTTAAAAACGTTATATTTACTTCAGCGCAGCGTACAAAGCAGTTTTTTATTCTTTCTTCGTTGTTTTATGGTTGTTGACACTAGATGGCGCTGTTATAGAAAATAAAAATTCCAACAGCTTATTAAAAGTAAGTTAATTTAACTAAGGACAGATGAACAGACTATTGCATTAACTTACTATATCCTATTACAATTATTATAATTTATTTAAAGTATATTAAAATCATTTGAAATTAACAATGTAAAAAAATACTTAAAAATAATAATAAATAAACTTAAAATTTAATATCTAATTTTTCAAAAATTAAGCACAATTCATTGTACTATTTAGTTTCAGTATATTCTACTAGATAATGCTGTCATAATTATATTTAACTAGTGTCAATTGCTGATACTAGATGGCGTTGTTTTTAAATTAAATATTTCATAGGTTTATTTAGTATAATATGGGAATGAAAAAATATTTCTTATTAATACGTCTGTCTTTTACCTTGGTTTCTTATGACATAACTTGTTACTTATACTATACTATGCCAAAGAGTAGCGAGGGCTGGTTATTATTGCATACAAATAAATAAAATTGGAATGTCTGTTTGTAATATACTAAAATAACCACTTTACTGTGCATATGGACGTATATCTATATACGCACACGGTACATACACCAACAACAGCATTTTGTTACAATTTTTGTCTGTCTGTTTGTTCCGGCTAATCTCTGAAAAAGTTGGATTGAGTTTGACGGGACTTTCACTGGCAGATAGCTGATGAAACAAGGAGTAACTTAGGCTATTTAACATCTCGCTACGACTCATAGAAGCGGAGCAACACGCGAACGAAGTCGCGCCGGTCGGCTAGTCTTAAATAATGTATCAGTCATTTAGCAATATAACAATTGCTCGATTATAAATTTATAAATATAAAGTGACGAAAAACGATTTCAATTAATTTAAAAATCGATCCTGGTACGTAAGAATAATCGATTTGTTTTCAAGAGAATCGTCCATCTTTAACGTGACAGTTGTTATTGTAAGATAATTATTTGCACATACAATGAGTATACCGATGACGTCATAGATAATATGACGGAAGTATAATAATATTTAGAGGGCAATGTAGAATCACCTTGTACCCGAAGGTTATCCTTGAAGCAAGGTTGCGTCCTCCACCCAAGGTTGGGACGAGGACATCGCGAACACTACCTTGGAGCCAACCTTGTGCCAAGGTTGGTGGCGAGGTCGTGCAAAACGTATCATTGACGTAATGTTACGCGAATATGACGTATGGTATCACAAGGTTTCCGCATATCTAAATACGATACATTGACATAAATTTAAACTTAATTTATTTATTAATTTATTTCTAACGGTTTATCATTACGAATATTTTAGTTTTGGAAACCTCAAAGACTGAACTTCACCACATAGTATAAAACAAAGCTTCCTGTCTGTCTGTCCCTATGTATGCTTAGATCTTTAAAACTATGCAACGGATTTTGATGCGTTTTTTTTAATAGATAGAGTGATTCAAGAGGAAGGTTTATATGTATAATACATACATAATATAGTAGAGAAACTCTGATAATTTTAGAGGTTTCTAATGTGATGTCGTAAATAAACACATTTTTTGCGCTCACATTGCAAACGCTGGCTAAACCCTACGAGATAGATCAAAATAATGTACTACAGTATTGTACACTTTAAAATGGTCTACAAAAAAGTCCGTGATGGTATATGTGTATCTCTTAGAGATAACCCACAATAACCATTTTTTATCCTTTACCGTGACATTATTTACGAAGCGATTTAAGCAATACAGCATTAATCCGTATCTAATTCATATCATTCCAACGTCAGTGCAAAATGCTACATTTATAATCTTATACTTTACTAGCTGACCCAGCAAACGTTGTTTTGCCACCGTGAGCCAGCCTTATCCCTTAGGTGTATAAAAAATAGATGTTGACCGATTCTCAGACCTACTAGATATGCATACAAAATTTCATAAAAATCGGTTAAGCCGTTTCGAAGGAGTTTGGTAACTAACATTGTGACACGAGAATTTTATATATAAGACTAGCTGACCCAGCAAACGTTGTTTTGCCACCGTGAGCCAGCCTTATCCCTTAGGTGTATAAAAAATAGATGTTGACCGATTCTCAGACCTACTAGATATGCATACAAAATTTCATAAAAATCGGTTAAGCCGTTTCGAAGGAGTTTGGTAACTAACATTGTGACACGAGAATTTTATATATAAGACTAGCTGACCCAGCAAACGTTGTTTTGCCACCGTGAGCCAGCCTTATCCCTTAGGTGTATAAAAAATAGATGTTGACCGATTCTCAGACCTACTAGATATGCATACAAAATTTCATAAAAATCGGTTAAGCCGTTTCGAAGGAGTTTGGTAACTAACATTGTGACACGAGAATTTTATATATAAGACTAGCTGACCCAGCAAACGTTGTTTTGCTACCGTGGGCCACCCTTATCCCTTAGGTGTATAAAAAATAGATGTTGACCGATTCTCAGACCTACCCGATATGCACACATAATTTCATAAAAATCGGTTAAGCCGTTTCGAAGGAGTATGGTAACTAACATTGTGACACGAGAATTTTATATATAAGAAAAATATATACAGCTAAAGAGTTTGTTTCTTTGAACGCGCTAATCTCAAGAACTACTAGTCCGATTTGAAAAATTCTTTCAGTGTTATATAGCCCATTTATCGAGGAAGGCTATAGGTTATATATATCAACATGCTACGACCAATAGGAGCGGAGCTACACGCGGACGAAGTCGCGCGGGTTGACTTGTAATTTATATGTGATGGTTGATTTGTCCTTCTTGTTACCCTATTACAAGACAATGGATTCAGGTTACTATTTACCCATGAAGTGTGTTTCATATGGTATTGTAGTAGTCACACCATTCATATAAAGCTCGATTTTTCAGAAATTATTTTTTTAGACACTTTTTCTTGTTTTTTTTCAGAAGTTTGATTTGCATCTTTTTGTAAAGTTTATTATTTGTGTTCGTAAAACCTCTGACTGTAACTTTGGAATCAAATGTGCATTTATTTGTATAGGTATCCAACAGCAAACTTAATTAATATTTAAGCCAAAGTAGTGGGGATAGTTCAATACACGACTCTATTACATTGACAAATTGCAGGCGCGGGAACAGATATTTCGCATCAGAACCAATCGCGTGTGTTAGAAGTCGCAAAAGTTAGAAACCTTTGGACATGTACTAATTATTCCTTGTAATGCATTATAATGTTAATGTACACAGCATTTTCATTTAATAGTTTGAGCAGTACGTTGTTATACGCTTCAAATAGTTTGAGTAGTACGAATAGTTTCATCAGTACATTGTCTGTCTCTTTCTACAACTTTTTTTTATTTAGGAAAACATACAGAACAATATTTAACTAAATTATTCTTACAACTAGTAGTACTACGGTATACACAAAGGCCAATAAAGTTTCCACTGATGTACATTTCATTAAAGGGAATTTACAATATTACTTTAACATTATTTTTACTTTAGAATTTTTTTTTATATAACTAGGTCGGCAAACAAGCGTACGGCTCACCTGATGGTAAGCGATTACCGTAGCTTATAGACGTCTGCAACACCAGAAGCATCGCAAGCGCGTTGCCGACCCTATCCCCAGTTCCCCCCAGGAGCTCTGGTCACCTTACTCACCAACAGGAACACAACACTGCTTTAGAGTAGTGTTATTTAGCTGTGATCTTCTGTAAGGTCGAGGTACTACCCCAGTCGGGCTGCTCCATATTTGAGCAGGAAATTTCCTGCTGTGCCCTACCTCAGTTAAACTCCTTAAATATTCAATTAAATTATGAAATAAAAAATTAGATTAACACTTTCGCTGCGTTACGGAGTGCGGCAGCTCGTTGTTCTTGTGTTACGCTCGGTGCGGGGGTGATTTAACTATGTTCCCGTGATCTTTTCAATATTGTTACTTTAAATATAATAATATTCTACACTAATAATGTACGACGACGAAAATAGTTGCCGTAACGCACAATATGTAAAATATTGATAAGTTACCTAACCGAATGCGCCCACGCGGTGCCTCAGTTTGCAATAGTTTATTTTGAAAAAATTCTTTTATCTTTCTAAATATCTTTAAGAACCCCAGGTGACCGCAGCCATGTATACACGAGGATGTAGCCTATCGATTATTTAAACAAAAACGTTGATATCATGAGTTTCCACGTCTGTATGGACCTTGGAAGTTGGGTGCTGGTACGGTCAAATGGAGGTCGAAAGTAACTCTTCTAACTTAAACTCGACTTAAATATATGTCAAGTATATTGATTAATATGATACTTTTTGCTGGATATTTTAAATCTATTAAGGCAAAATATTTAAGAAAAATAATGTTATAATACTGTTTCTAACTTCAACTAATGGATCTAATGCACTTTCAACATCAAACTATCTCCTAACAAAACACTAACTCTCTTGTTCTAAAGGCACACATGTTATTCGTAAAACCTAAGTTTCTATATATATATATACTAACTAAAGATAAACAATACCTAGAGTAACGTCAAAGACAAGCTTTATTTCTATTAAATTACAACTACATGACAAATAATATTTTGAATTATTAATTTATATAATTTTATTTTTCAGGATATAAATTAAACAGTTGATGAAACTTAATAAAAATTGTCAAATACTTGTATCCATGTAAATTGATTATTATTATTTACTAGCTGACCCGACAGACGTTGTCCTGTCTTAACTATGTGTATTTGTCAAATGACTGACACTTATATCAAACGCTACAAAAGAAATCTTAAATTTTCTAATTTTCCGCGCAACTTTTCTTACAACAAAAAAAATAATCTGCGAAATAGGTTCAGTCGTATAGAAGGAAATATAGATACGGGCAGTTTTAGTGCAAAGAAATTACTGCTACTTATATAATTAAATGGATCTACTTGGTTGTATTTAAACTGATCTTTTAAATAAATATACATTGGGTTATAGATAAAATAAAACAAAATGTTTTTAAACAATCGCAATTTAATAAATTAAACTCTCGATGTAACAAAACTATAATTATAATAAATACTTAATAATATGGTAACTAACTTGGACCCTTTTTACTAATTTTACATTTATACAAATAACATAGAGACTGAAATATTAAGGCAAGTAAGCAAGCAATCTTTTGAATATGTTATATTTTATTACAGTTCTCTAAAAGTATTTGACAAGGGAAATGTGATGGAATTATGGACAAAATGTAAACTTAAAAAAATACAATTATCATTACAATAGTTTGACTAACTGACTTATTTCTTAATAGTAAGTTTGCTAAGTTCTTAAATTATTAACACTGTCAGGTCTAAAATAGCAATAAGTACAATCTCTTGTCGAAATTGAAAATTGATTCATAAAAATTGTAATCTCTATTTTATTATTTTTTATTTAGCGATATTGACAATTGTCATGAGATTCTATCAAACTATCAAATATATATAAAACTTTTCCGTACTTTTGTTACTAAATGCTAAGAAAAAGATTTGTATTTTATGTTTGTATTAAAAGATCATAATTCATAAAATATACAGTAACTCGGCGACCAATCTACACTCGTTTTTTTTTCATTAATTTACAATTCATCAACTTTTTCGAGGTATCAGGTATACACTGATTAAACGACTAACATTCAAAAGCAGCAATGCAAGATCACTTTGAAGATTAGAAGATGGCTAAACATTAGCATTTTTTTAAATCGCATTTTCAATTTGTTTAAGCCATACTACTTAATTGTTTAATATTACAAATAGCTTGAGTACACAGTTATTTTTTGCTTCAGGTAGTTTGAGCAGTACGTTGTATTATGCTTTGAATAGTTTGAGCAGTACGTTGTATTATGCTTTGAATAGTTTGAGCAGTACGTTGTATTATGCTTTGAATAGTTTGAGCAGTACGTTGTATTATGCTTCGAATAGTTTGAGCAGTACGTTCTATTATCCTTTGAATAGTTTGAGCAGTACGTTGTATTATGCTTTGAGTAGTTTGAGCAGTACATTGTATTATGCTTCAGATAGTTTGAACAGTACTTCGAATAGTTTGAGCAGTACGATGTATTATGCTTCAGATAGTTTGAACAGTACATTGTATTATGCTTCGAATAGTTTGAGCAGTACATTGTATTATGCTTCGAATAGTTTGAGCAGTACGTTGTATTATCATTGGAATAGTTTGAGCAGTACGTTGTATTATCATTGGAATAGTTTGAGCAGTACGTTGTATTATCATTTGAATAGTTTGAGCAGTACGTTGTATTATGCTTTGAGTAGTTTGAACAGTACATTGTATTATGCTTCAGATAGTTTGAACAGTACATTGTATTATGCTTCGAATAGTTTGAGCAGTACATTGTATTATGCTTCGAATAGTTTGAGCAGTACGTTGTATTATCATTTGAATAGTTTGAGCAGTACGTTGTATTATGCTTTGAGTAGTTTGAGCAGTACATTGTATTATGCTTCAGATAGTTTGAACAGTACATTGTATTATGCTTCGAATAGTTTGAGCAGTACGATCTATTATGCTTCGAATAGTTTGAACAGTACATTGTATTATGCTTCGAGTAGTTTGAACAGTACGTTGTATTATCCTTTGAATAGTTTGAGCAGTACGTTGTATTATGCTTTGAGTAGTTTGAGCAGTACATTGTATTATGCTTCAGATAGTTTGAACAGTACTTCGAATAGTTTGAGCAGTACGATGTATTATGCTTCAGATAGTTTGAACAGTACATTGTATTATGCTTCAGATAGTTTGAACAGTACATTGTATTATGCTTTGAATAGTTTGAGCAGTACGATGTATTATTCTTCGAATAGTTTGAGCAGTACGTTGTATTATGCTTTGAGTAGTTTGAACAGTACATTGTATTATGCTTCAGATAGTTTGAACAGTACATTGCATTATGCTTCGAATAGTTTGAGCAGTACGATGTATTATGCTTCGAATAGTTTGAGCAGTACGTTGTATTATCATTTGAATAGTTTGAGCAGTACGTTGTATTATGCTTCAGCTTTTTCTCAGAAAACACAGCTCTATAAATTAACTTAAAAAATAAAAAGTTTGATCCAAATTATAACAATTGTTTTTTCGATGTGACAAGAATCATAGTTATTTATATACAAAAGTTGTTCGTTGAAACTTATTATTTTTTAAAAAGCAAGTATTTTTCCATTAAAATACTTCCTTTTTAAAATCAAATCCGAACTGATCACACTTGAGGCGCAGAGTGCGCGCGAGTGCGGGAGGGCCGCAGTAGAACACTGTGACTGCTCCTCGTCGCTGGGACTGCAACCGCTGGAACACTTTGTCCCAGTTTGGACGACCAGCGTTTGTGCGAGTCTTTAGTCCTGTTATTAGATCTCGTTTCTCCTGGAAAAAGTATAAGAATCATCAATTCACCTGACACACAAATCCAGGAGCTTTCGTTAGATAGTCTCTGAATAAACGTTGTATGCTAACTTTTATAAGCTATCGTATATATTATTTTTATTTATCAAAATAATATAATAATAGTAATATCAGTAAGTAATAGGAACACGGAACTACAGTCAAATTTAGGTAGTTGATCGTGTCTGCTAAGTCGAGTCTGTATTAGGGCATTTCATCATTAAAAAATTTCACAAAATCATAGCTATGACTTCGACCCTGCCAGTATTTGAACCTGAAATCTTCTGATCCATAGTCAGACGCGTTATCCGTTGCGCCACAATGCCAACACTACAGTGGATAAGACTAGAAATAATCTAACTATAAGGTAGTGCTTTTGCTGTCTATATATTAGAGCAATTGTCCCTACCTTCTCATGCAGCAAATCCAACGCTAGCTGCAGTCCTAATGCTTTCATGTCACTCCTCTGCAAAGCGCTTGTAATATACATGTGCATCTCAAGGAACCGATCCCCAGAATTCCCTTCTCCTTTATTCCCTTTTGCGCATTCTGCTTCCGCCTGCTCCATCTCCAGTTGTGACAGGAGAGAAACAAACCACTCGAAGGAACGTTGCTCTCGATTTATCCAAAAGAAATCCACCTAAAAAGTATATAAAGTTCATAATGTTATTTTTATGACTTCAGGCTGTATATCCTGATGATTTAATATGATTTAATTTTTTTGAATATCTGGTTATTCTAACCCAGAATAAAGCAATGATAGTAGTACAGTAATGACAGTCATGATGAAAGCAGGACCCAATAACTAAAGGGAACAAAGAAAACGAAACATTAAGTTGGTAAAGAATACAGAAGTTAGCCTTTTTTTACTAAGCTGATTCTTTAAAACTATGTAGAATCTAGTTAGTCATGTCATGACTTATTAATGACTTCTTACTTACTTATTAATGTATTCTTGCTTACCTTTCTCAAATTCATATTAGCGGTAGGCATTTCAGTAGTAAAGGTATGATCACACTTAGGACAAGTGGCTCTCGCACTCCAGTACCGATACATGATGGACTGCAAGATGGAGGCAAAGGGTGTGACGCCAATACCCGCTGCTATGAGGGCTGCGTGTTGCGCGCGGAAGATATGCGAGGAGGGAGCTCCGTAAGGACCATCGAGATAGATCTGAAGAATAATATTAAAAAATTTTACAGAATGGAAATTTTTACAATTTAGCTCAGACCATCTATATTGTATAACGTTGTTTTTATCGTACTTCACCAACTATTCAGGAAGGATTTTTGAGATGGGTCAGTAAGGGCAGGTACCTTAACCGTTATAGTTATAGGAAAACATTCCTAGGAGACCTTTTATTAGTTTTTGAGATATTCTGAACTGCATTCACAGATTTTTGAGAAAATGTACGGTCAGCGAAAAAAGTGCTAAAATCCAAAATAAGCATAGCTCTTATGCTAGCCTCAGGTTATGACTGAAGTGAGATTTATTTATACTATTTTTCTTTAATGTCATTTTTTCATAATTATAACTCACTTCTAAAGGTTTCCCAATATGATAATTATCTTCTTCTGCTATAACATCAGAAGGCGAATCTACATTAATTTCAGGCTTCTCAACTTCTGCATCTCGATCTGGTGAAATACTCTTAGACAGGCGCCGTCTGGCTGAAAATAATATTTATTTGAACTTACAAAAATTATCCAGTACTCAATGTCATCATAAACAATTTTTAAAATTAATTGCTGATTTTCTTTTAATTCAACAAATAAATAGTCTTCATATTAATACTGGAAAACTTACCAATGCTAATAATACTTTCATTAGAGCGTCGCCTGTCTTGTTCACTGGGTGGTTTACATGCAATGACAGTGGGCTTGGTGCGCATGTAGCGGAAGCTGTGTGCTAGGCGGCATCCGGTAGGGGTATGTGTGATGGTAGGGGTACCACTACGGATAGAAGCTGTAGAGAAAGTGCGTGCGGATTCCGATCGGTGGTAATCGTGGAGACTGAGAATAATTGAAACTGAATCTATAACACATACATATGCGCAGTAAAAGGTATTAAATCTGTTTAACTTACACAGGTACTTTATGTTTTTTATTAGGATTTCTCACATCAGGCATGGAACGAGATTTCTCTAGAAATTTCAAGGGAGATAAAAACAATGGACGCTTCTGAACAGCCGGTGATACTGGAAAGATACCGTTTAATTTATGAACTATATCTATAGTAAAGCTATATTCATTTCTACAATTATGCGATTGTCTACCTGCCATCCCATTAGTGGTTTCCTCTTCAATGGTAAAAGCGTCATTAGTGTAAGAGAATGGAGAGAAGTCGACAGATCGCTTTTTGCTGGAGGAGCTTCTGCGTCTGCTGCTATTGCTATAATTGGAAGCGCTGCGAGATGTTTTCCTAAACAATTAATTACTTCTTTGAAATTACTACCAATAGATGAGTTTGATGATAACATTACATTATTTATTGACTGTTTCATTCAGCATTTAAGACAGTTTGCATACTTACTCATGTATTATATCATGTGCATGTAATTTTCTCTGTTCTTCCTCAAAATATGAATATAAACGGTTAGTCCACTCTCCAACACCTCGGATATGTAACCAAATGTAATCTGGGGAAAGAGATAGGAATTTATCAAAGATTATATATCCATAAGTTCAAAAATGATTTAATTCTTTAGAAAAACTTTTATAAGCTTGTGGATTTTTTCTTGTTGCTTGTTGCTTGTGGATTACTATAGAATGGTCTAGTTTTTCCTTACCAAGCTGATCAGGTGCGCTACTAACAGTAAAGGGATGCCACTCATGTCGAGCGATAGTTGGTATGTTCACAAATACGTAGTCTCCCGCATGGAAGTCAAACTGAGGAGGGCGACGAACTACGAGGTGGGTCACACGGGAGGGTAGAAGGATACCTGAAGCTATGTAAGTTTTCCCTCGATTTGATCTGAAGCGAGTCAAAAAATCTGTTTATATAAACTTTGCTGTCCGCATTACCAATAAGATACTTTGCAAAATAAAACTAAAAGAAATGTTGGTTATAAACGATAATAGAAAAAAACTGAAACTTTCTTACCTCATCCAAGCTAACCTCAAGATCCTTTCTATCAAATAAACAATTCCTGGAACTAAGAACCATTTCCAGAAGTTGGGTGCGTGCAGGATTAAAAGAATCCAAAAGGGGATGTATAAAAGATGGGCAAAATAGAATATCTAAAATCAATTAATATTAAGCATTATTAATTTGTCTTTCACATATCACTCTTACAAACTCATTTGTTCTTACCTCAAAACATCCTCCTTGTCGTAATGCAGGTCTGGAAGATCCAGCCAATACAAGCAAAGCTATGCAGAGAGCAATTCCAGTTGGATTAGCATAACCTCCACACAAGCCAAATAGGCCAGGCCTAGTAGTGGCAATCCACTCCATTGTTGTATAATTATTGGGGTTTTGGACAGGATCAGGAACTACCATGATACCTGGAAAGAATATAGAAAATTTTCTTCATGATAAATGCTATATAGTATTCCAAAAGGCAAAGAAGGAAAGAAAACTATACTTACTGAAATTACACAAATGCATAATTGTATGAACAATACTGAAGATAACAATGAGGACTCCAGTTAATTTGTGCAAGTAAATGTGATGATCCAGAGGCAGATATGAACCTAAACCTCTTTCGCGCAAAGCCGTTATACATTTACGTAACATTAGTACTAGAACCCATGTGCAGTTGAAGTTTAGACATTGACCTGAAAGTAATCCTGATAATGAATAATTGAAAGAAGTAAAAGAAATAAAACTAATAAGTAATCAAAGCAAAGTTAAAATAAAAATGAAACAATATGTCTGTATAGTGCAAGTTATAAAAATATCACTTACCACAAGCTCTCGCAAAAATAACAAAAACATTATATTCCCAATACTCAATTATTCTTGAAACAAATAAACCAATATTTATTAGAATGAATATGAACAGGTAAGTTAGATAGACATAATTATTCTTAAAGTAAGGCAAAGATAATTGGTAAGGTTTCATTTTGGATAAACGAGCGCAAAGTGATGTTGCTTCTGGTTTTGGATTGGGTGGGACTAGCCATCTATCTATGCTAAAAAAAACAATATGTATCTGTAAAATCTACACAGTTATTAATACCACTATTAGTAGAACAGCTGCTACTAATAAAGCTATAACTAAAGCTACAACTACTATAACATCTATTTCAATTACTTCTAAAGTGTCAGAAGTATAAGAATAAACTTACCTGATCGACAAATTTTCTAAAAGCCCGCCATGTTTATTCAGCTGATCTTTTAAAGCTTCATAAGTAATAGCTCCTCTCTGTTCTGTATCAGCATCTTCAAACATGGCACTAGTTAGATCTAATAACTGATCATCAGAAAACTGCATGCCATTCTCTTCCATACACGCTCGCATAACATGTTGAAGCTCACGATGTTGGATGAGACCATCACCTTTGGATAATAAATCATTTATTTGTTTATTGCTATTTTCTAGATTATTAATATCTTTGTATTTATTTTAAACTTAGCCAAATAATGTAAATTATTATTTTATACGTAAAAAAAAGAAGGTGTCTCTTACCATCCAAATCATAAACTTTGAATAGAAATCTAATTTTATCCTCTGCGGTTTGGCTTCCAAATCTATGGACTGCTTCAATGAATTCATGATGTGATATTGTTCCTGAATTGTCTTCGTCAAAGATTTGAAATACTCGTTCAGTGAAAAATGGCTGAAATTTCATTTAAATTGACTCATAGATGTATCTAGATATTTAATTCCTCGTGATATTTTAACAAAACTATTGTCATCAGGACTGGCTACTCTTTTTAGGTAATTTTTTTTAGTCTAGTATATTATTTAGGTATTAATTTCAATGTACAACTGAAATAACTTTGTTACTTACGTTTTTTGATACTACAATCTTTTGAAACTGTTCTCTTGTAATTTCTTTCTGATCTCCTGCTGTCTCTCTAAACAATTGTTCTAAACGATCTACACTTAATTTATCTATTCCGATTGGAGGTCTGAAATAAAAATGTATTAGTAAATATTGAATTATATAGGATTTACGGAAATCTGGATGTATCTTATCATCATCATCATCTTAACTGCCTAACAGCTCACAACTTAGCACAGATTTTGATGAGAAGGATTTAGGTCCACGTCTACTAAGGTGAATATCTGTGATTGCCCGACCTTACACAAACCCAAAATAAATATGATGTACGTGTTTAGGTGTATAGATTTTAAAAAACTGTATGGTAGGAAAGGGATATAGTGTATTTTGTCAATACTCCATAAGTTATGTCACAGAAATTTCTGAGATCCTTCCGCTTTGATGTCACGTCACAAACATTGAAATTCACACTTTAATAGTTTACATTTCAAATCAAGGTGCATGTGTTTTAGTGATTCTAGATTTTGTAATATTTCTTAAGCTTCCATCACATAATTATCTAGTATAACTAAAAACTCCTCTAGAGCTTTGTGACGTCAAATTTCATGGAGAAAAATAAGTCGAAACTTCGACATCGAGTCTAGACATATCTCCTTCTATCCTTTATCAGAAATTGTGTAATGTAATTATGGATAACGTGGATTTACTGTTATTTATACATCATTTAGTTGCACTTACCTGCTACTAGAAACAGCAGTAATAAACTCCATAACGTCATCAGCGGTAATGTATCCGTCACTATCTGTGTCTATCACTTTCAATAATTTGTTTGTTACCTAAAAAATACATTTAATACAAATCTGTTATACTCTTTCCATTACTGGTTATATGTCAAAAGTTTCAGATTTTATAGTTGTGGGTAGATGGAAAGAAAATCAATGTGTATAAAAATATTATTAAATCCGAATCTACCCTATAGTAGTGAATAAGTATAATTAATACTTACCACCTTATTCTTCAATATTCTCTGGAAAGTATCCAATGTGATGACGCCATCTCCACACAACACGTAGGCTACACTTTCTACTTGTTCTACAAAATCTAATTGTTTCGCTTCCCTGAAAAAAAAAACTTATTAACTGCTGTTACTGCTTATTGTTAATTGATAAGTTTATTAAAAAAAAGAAGAAATTAGTTAAGATCTACTTTACATAGTATAAAACAAAATCGCTTTCCTGCTGTCCCTATGTATGCTTAGATCTTTAAAATTAAGCAACGGATTTTGATGCGGTTTTATTTAGTATATAGAGGGATTCAAGAGGAAGGTTTATATGTATAACATGCATATTATAGTAGGGAAAGAAAGCCGTGCGAAGCCGGAAGCGGGTCGCTAGTACTAGTATAAATGTGAAATTATGTATGTTTAGATGTTTGTGACACAATCACGCAAAAATGGCTTAACGGATTTTAATGAAATTTGTTACACAATACTTTATAACCTGGATTAACATATAGGCTATTTTTAGTTTCGAAAAATTTTACTTTCACCCGCACGATATTAATAAAATATATTTACTGTTAAGCGCCTGAGTATTTTTTAGCAATAAAAATATTCTAAGTCTTTTACTTGATAAATTGCACCCGAGCGAAGCCGGGGTAAGTCGAATAATTTATTCTTGTATTTCAAACAATAAATATTTTTTAAACGCCTATTAAAATCCATTAACTTAAGGTGCAATATTTATGTAAAAAAACAGTTTAAGGATTTTTCAAATCTATTCCAAACAAACAAACAAAAATCAAACCTATTAACAACATTAGTGTAGATAACACTTACGACAATCGTTGTTTAAGAAACTCCAACCAGTCTTCCTGCACGAGGTGATCCTGTCTCTCCACGTCGAATAATCGAAATATCCTCTCCAGTAGATCCTGGAACAATTAATACATGAATAAAATGATAATAATTTAAATATTTCTCCCCGGTTCGATAAGTTATAATTAATTTCATTATTTACTTTAAAGGACACCGCTTTGGGTTTTATAGAGTTAGTTATGATGTTGGCAACACTACCAAGTAATCTAGAAGGGACACTGAATCTCTGTCATACTGATAGTCTGCCTATCAAGTTAATTAACAATAGATTATGGATGTTTGTATTTCGCGTAAAAAATACTACACGAAATTTAGTGAAACTTTATATTAATACAATTATCATACCTATATATAAATCTATATGAGTGTGTTGTATATATTAAAAATATATTGATATAAGCATAATCCGCCTTAGCGCTTAATTTTTTCATTTTAAACTTTGAGAGCAATGTTTATGTTTTGATAAATTGCTTTTATATTTTATCAGGCGCTCAATAGTAAATAAAAAATATATTTAAATAGTATACTACGATTCTATGCTAAAAGCAGAATTGACGTTAATCACGAAATATTCATAAAAAATTCTACACAAAAAATTCGTACAAAATTCTTCGGTCTATGAAAATTCAAATTCAATTATATAGAATGTTTTAATTTGTAAACAACATTACGACATGATTCTTTTTTTTTGTACATTTTTTTATGTTTTTTTATTTACGTTTAATAACTTGATCCTGATTTAGAATCAGTTTGACAATTGGTTTCGTAGAGTGAACATTGACTATCCTACCCTAGGCTCTGCTCACCTTTATAAAGTGCATGGGTTTTTTATTATAATAACGATGCTGAATAGTATTTAATCAATTAGTGAGTGATACAAAAAACACTTAACTATTATCGCCACCGGTTGTCGCACCCACGCACGCACGCCGCCATGTCGCTGTCATCTCCCTCACCTGTCACGTGACATGATGACACTGACAGCTCGACTGACAGCGCGCGTCTAATTAGTATCGATTTTTTATTGATTCCGTTTGGTTTACATCTTATTTTTTTGGTAATTTGATATTCTTATGATGAGAAGATTTGTTTGTTTAACTTTAATATCCACTGGCTCAACTACTTATAAGCTCTGTTCCGATTGAGTTTACTTTCGAAATAATTGAAATGAAAGTTTTGGAATATTTTAACTTCGGACATATTTATAATCGGACTGTTTTATACTCATAATATTATATAGACATAATACCAAATAGTTTATCTGAATTATGACAGTACTAGTCAACGCTCCCGGCTTCGCTCAGGTACCAACAAATATTTAATTTTTAATATATTGCCTAATAAAAATATTCAGGCGCTTACGACAGTACACATATTTTATTTATATCCCGTATGAACTCTACTTTTCTCCGGGATAAAAAGTAGCCTGTGTATTAATCAAGATTATAAAGTATCTGTATGCCAAATTTTATCGAAATCCGTTCAGCCGTTTTTGCGTGATTGAGTAACAAACATACAAAGTTTCACATTTATAATAGTAACATGTAGGTCATATAGATAATAGCAGCCTGTCCGTCCGTGTGTCCGTGTGTGCTGTGTAGGGTAATTTACGAGTATATTGAGTGCTGGGTGTCGTGTAGGCTGTAGGTGTCTCATAAGGTCTATATTCATTACACAGAACATTCTGTAAAATTGCCTAACTGTTTGTATACAGCGTGTTTCTATTTATACAACTATTTTTTTAGTGTTAACTACTACTTTTTGTGAATTACTAAAATTAGTTGCTTGTACTAGAAGACTATTCTAGAACACGAATCCTTACATGCACATTTTTACACGCGAAAGTTTGTTTGTTTGTTACTCTTTCACGCAAAAACTACTAAATGGATTTTGATGAAACTTTACAAAAATATAGCTTACACATTAGAATAACACATAGGCTATAATTTATAATGATATAGTGTGAATTATCCAAAATATAGCGGGTGAAAGCGCGGGACACAGCTAGTTTTATTATATTTTAGAAGATGTAAGTTTCAATAAGGTACTAGATTTTTTTCTACTAATTTCTTTGGAATTTACAGAATAAATTCATCAACACTAAGGTTATTAACATGACAGTCTTACATGTTGTGACTGACAGATAAAAAAATACCTTAATTTACCTCAGTGAAGTGAGGATACGTATTTAAATTAGTTGTACAAACAAGAACATTAGTGAACAAACGAAACTGTGATTTACGCCATCTATTGACGTCTGTCTGTTATTCAATTACACTTAAATTACTGAACCGATTTTAATGAAATTTGGAGCAAAGATAGATTAGAGCTTGAGGAAGGATATAGCTATATTTTATCGCGAATAAATTACGGTACATTGCACCCGAGCGAAGCCGAGACGGGTCGACTAGTATCTATATTATAAGATAAAGTTGGGTTAGTTACACCCTTTAAAATTCAAGAACTACTGGACCGATTTTGATGAAATTTGGATAGACTAAAGCTTGGGAAATCACAAAGGCCAAAACCCAAAACTATTTATTACAAAAAAAGGTTTTAAGGGGTTGAATAAGGGGTTGAAAGTGCATGGAAGTAAAATAAACAAATACATGTAATAAAATTGACCTGAGCGAAGTAGGCGCTGGTCGACTAGTTAATTTTTTTTTGATATGGTAAGGATAGCAGTAAAAGCTTGCCAACTACATAAAAAGGTCATTGAACTCTACATAAATAAATTTAGAATTTCTCAACCCGCACTATTGTAACATGTTGTATATCGTCACTTATATAAAGTGTGAGAAGAGAAACGTTATACAACTATAAATTACACATCGATTTAAATTACCTGTCTCTGTCTATCCCCTAGCTCCGAACAGACAGACAGGTTAATATATGTAATTACCATAATCTGTAGATACACTTTCGCCAGGGGCGCAGTGTTTGTAAACTGCTTTGCTTAATATTATCTTATAAGTCATTAATTATAATGTGTGAAGAAATAATCACCTAAAATATTGTGTAAACTGAATTATGTTTTCAAAAAAAAAATTATACTGCTAACTTATAAGTTTATTTGTAGATATTATAGAACAGATTTTTTCCAATTATCAACCCCTCCCACCTCCCATGTGGGAGGTAAACAAAGCCCAAACCCTTCATCCCTGTGCTTACGTAAACAAGCATGCATCTTTCTCCCTCCTCATTCTAAGCAGGGATATTCACGTTCCGATATTTCCGATATGCATCCACCATGTCATCAAAAAAAAGGAAAAGCAAAGACCCCCCTTCCACCCCCTTTAAAAATTACTTGAAGCGTCAGTAGCTCAGTGGTGCGGACGTTGGATTCACGATCGATAAGTCGTGGGTTCAAATCCCGGACATTGGAATACTGGCGTGGCCCACTCCTGGCACAAGCATGCAAGCTTACTAGGAGGGGTAAAGGGAATACTAGTAGTATGTGATCCATACTGCTAGTAATCTTTAAAAAAAAAAATACATACAAACAGTGTAATCTAAATAACAGTAACACTAATATAGACAGACGGACGTACGTAAGCAGTGACATGTTCGTATTATAATATAATTATCTTAATCAACCGAAACCGCAAGTTAATCTTTACAACCGGATGTGGTCCGTGATATCGGATACGCGCATCCGGTCGACTGGATCAATCACTAGAGCCAGCAGCTCGGCTCGGATCATGTTTGGCCTTAGTTTTTTTTTTTTTTTAATTAACTGACATTTGCCTGTCCTCGTGGTTAGATAACTACTGAAGTATCATTATGTCGACCTGCGCGACTTGTTTGCGTGTTGCTCAGCTCCTATGGGTCGTAGCGAGATGTTAAATAGCCTAAATTACTCCTTGTTACATCAGCTATCTGCCAGTGAAAGTCCCGTCAAAATCGGTCCAGCCATTTCAGAGATTAGCCGGAATAAACAGACAGACCGAAAGACAGACAAAAATTGTAAAAAATGTTGTTGGTATACGTGGAGCAGTTTGACTAGTATTTTTAGTAGTTCCGGTCTCGCTGTATGTAAGCGAGATCTCGTTATACAGTTCGGTTTTTTTTATTTTGTTCTTTGGGAATATTCAAAAATGCACAACGTCAATGTTCAACGTTACACTTGACTGTCGGCACCCCCCCTTGCAACCCATTTTTTAAAATTTGTAATTTAGTAAACGTTAGTAAGCAATTCAAATGGTTTTTATGCATTTACATAACCGTTGACACTATTGATGAATTAGCCCAGTTGATTGTGGTGTACGGAACCCTAATTGTGTTATACACCATCAAATTTAAGGGGACGATAATTTTAATTATGTTAAAGAAAACGTCATCAAAATCGGTTCATTATCTTGAACGCTGCGGGTATAAGTCACTGACTAACCCACCCACCTTCGGGGGGTTTATATCGTTCAGAACAAACCGTTTAATCCAACGAGTTTATTCTTTGACAAATCAATTCTTAGCCTTTCGAGAAAGGAAAGGCTTTCCAAAAATAGTGGCTCTAGTATACATAGCTACTATACTACTGAGCCGAACGTAATTCTATAGCAATAGCAACAATAGTGCGACGTGTGCAGTCTCGTTGCTACTGAGCCCAGTCAACAAAACGGTAGCGCGATTCAAGTACTACTGGCGCCATCTTGGGTCGCACTAACAAGTTTCTCTCGCCACCACTAAACAGAGTAGGACAAGTTTTTGTATATTATATCATAAAAATAAAATTAAATATTTGTATAATAATTAATAATATTTATAATTTTATCTATACATATAATAAATCTGTAAAAAAGATATTCATTTACAAATGTTATTCACGTAGTTGAACCTGTCACACGTCCTGTAGATGGCGCCACGTGATTGACAATTGTCTCATAATATAATCACTAATATATATTTGGATTTAACGATACTATTATGTAATATTTTACAATAATATAAACAGTTTTTTTAATTTTTAAATAAGATGTTTTAGAAGTTTAGCTACATGTTGTTTATTTTATTAATTTTCTTTTTCTTCTGTCATATAGATGGCGTTGTCGGTGTAAACTGTAGTTATTATTAAGTATTACTTTATAGTTATACCTAGGTTTTTACAGTAAATCTTCATCTTTAAAAAAAAAAAAATTTATAACATTTATTTGCGTTTGTAAATAAAATCCAAAATTAGTACTGAGAAATATAATAGTTACAGTCGAGACTCTCAACCTTTTTTTATTTGATTTACAGATCATTCCATAATGGAATATACTTTTTAACCCCAACTCTACAATGACGCGGACGGGGTGTTATACGTTTAACGTGAATATGTATCTGTATGTCTGTCTGTGGCAGGAGAGAGAGCACGAGATTACATGCGACTTTTTTATCTGAAAACCAATTTAATGTAGATGGTTCTGAGCTAAAATATGTGAAGATCTGATCAGCCATTTGAAGACTTCTCTAACTCATTTCCAACAAGTCTGTTTGGTTTCAAATTTATTGTAAAGTATTTCTAAGACTTTGCATATGAAGTATTCTCAACCATTTATAGAAGACATTTTGAGGTGAAACTAATAAGGAAAGTTTCTTCTTAACGACTTGCAGCAGATATTTCGTGTTTAAGACGAGATGGGTCGCACCCCCCACTTCGGGCACGCTACGTCACCGGATCACTCTCCATTTTTATTTGTTAGCTTATGCTTTTGATATAATCATCAACAAGACACAGCGCGTTGCAGGAGTAGACCTGAGTGCTAACTGTTCCTCGCACCTCAATGTAACTTGATGTAGCTCTATCCCGCTCTATCCCGTGGGCAACCCTCACAATCTCTACACATTTATATCTGAGGGTTACACTACTAATATTGTATACCGGTAAGCTTTAGAATAATCTGTAACGAGATTAGATGTAAGTGGTGTAATAAGTTTCGTCTAGGAATTATTAATTTGGTAATAAAGAATATTTTTTTTAGTTTTAATTACTGATGTATCTAAATGTTTAGTAAATAATTGTCTTCTGTTAACATCGACCTGGACTTTAATTATGGATTTCAATAAACCTTTTGTATTTATGTTTTTAAAAAAGTGTGAATTTTTTTTTAAAATCAATAAAATTTTATTTATGTTTCTTCTATAAGGTTATAAAGTTAATAATATAAGTTTAATATAAAACTCCGTTGCTCCGCTCCTATGGGTCGTAGCGAGATGTTAAATAGCCTAAGTTACTCCTTGTTACATCAGCTATCTGCCAATGAAAGTCCCGTCCAAATCGGTCCAGTCATTTCAGAGATTAGCCGGAACAAACAAACAGACAAAAATTGTAAAAAAAATTGTTTTGGTATATGTGGTGTGTGCGTGTATACATCCATATGCACTTAGTAAAAAGCGGTTATTTTAATATTACAAACAGACACTCCAATTTTGTTTATTTGTATGGACTAACGACTCGCCCCGGCTTCGCACAGATGCAATGCTGATACTAAATACACTACGGAATGTCTCTATATACAACGTTCACAGCTTTTTTGTCATTAGACAATATAAACATATTATCATAGGCTCGCGCCGCGTAACCCTGTCAAATGTCCCTGCATTTTGAATGTGTAATATCTTCGAAAATATTCATTCAAATTTAAAGGGCCATATTGATCTATATTAAATGCACAATGTATTTAAGGTACCTAATTGGATAAGGATTAATGCTATATTGTTTAAAATAAACTTCGTAAATAAGCCATGATTTCTCGTAAAAAGTGAAGGATAAAAAATGTTAATTGTGGGTTATCCCTAAGAGATAGACATATACTATCTAGAACTTTTTTGTAAACCATTTTAAGGTGTACAATACTGTAGTACATTATTTTAATCTATCTCGTAGGGTTCAGCCAGCGTTTGCAATGTAAGCGCAAAAAATGTGTTTATTTACGACATCACATTAGAAACCTCTAAAATGATTAGTATTTCTCTACTATATTATTAATGTATTATACATATAAACCTTCCTCTTGAATCACTATCTATTTATAAAAACTGCATCAAAATCCGTTGCGTAGTTTTAAAGATCTAAGCATACATGTAGTGATCTACAGAAATAATAAGAAAAAAAAATACTTATTTTCGTGTCCATATTTTCGTCATTAAACAGCACAAGACATAAAATCATAAAAGTGGTCACAACTAGTCTAATAACTTAATACCTAAGCCTAAGTTATGACCTAGATATAAACCTGAAGTGAGTCTAAGGTCATATATTGTGTAAGAAATAAGTCCTTTGTGTGACAACACGGATCTGAAAACTAGATCAATGTTATAATAAACTATTAACCGTAACTATCGTTATTTGTGGTGTTGCCATATATACCTAGAATATCCCAGGGTAGCCAGCTAAGAGGCTGAATGACAAGTGATTTCATAGAGTACCTAGCCATAGTAATAACTTGCCGACCCACTCCCGCTTCGCTGAGGTATGTAAACTGTTCACCATAAATTTTCTTAAGAAACGTTTTCGTTCGACTGTTTTTTCTCCGACTTACTGCAGCAAATCCGACTACCAACAAAATGTCTTTTTAATATTCGGGTTAATATATATCTTATGACACTCACAAATAATGTGGCTTTCTATTGGTAAAAGAATTATCAAAATTGGTTCAGTAGATCCAGAGATACAACCACACAAACTCACGAGCTTTACCACTTTATTTACCAGAACTGGTGGCGTATTTGTGTGATGGAAATCAGCGACTCTATACCAGAGCCACCAGTTCCAGGCACTCATAGTCACGTAACCATGGTAACAGGTACTGTAGATAAAGTGTGTATAATTTATACCGAGTCTAGTTAAAAGGTTATATGTGTATCAATGTTGGTGTCGGATAAAGTAACGTCGCTGTAGATTCTAAATGCGTTGCTCGTGACCTGAAGATTAACCTCGATTTTACACTGCAGACTGCAGACTTTAACGTGTGTATCTGTATGTCTGTCTGTGGCATCGTAACGCCCAAGATAATGCACAAATTCTGATGAAGTTGTATATGTTTGAAAGGTAATTTAATCGAGATGGTTCTTAGCTATGTATTGTGAAGATCTGTTCTTGGTGGTTTTGAGAGCTGCCTCACAATATTAATATATTGACAATTACAACAATCTTGTAACCATGGTAACAATATGTCGGACAATTGTAAACGATTATCGAATAATCGAATCGTCATCTCCATCTATGGTGTTGGAGTCACTTCCGTCGTTTTGACAGTCTCGACCCTTGAACAGTCTGACTGTAGTCCTTGTGCGGTGTCTTAAGGAGTGAAGTAGTCTCTAGATATTGTCAGTGAAAGTTTTAAGTGCAGTTTTTAGTGCTGGGAGTGCTGACCGATTAAGGTCACGTGAGTACCTTAAAATGTAGTTGCCACTTGTTGTATTAGGTTAGGTTTATATGAGTTTAACTTTGGGCGTAAACAGAGAGCCTGAGCAGTGGAGGCGAATGTTGGAATTCTGTTTAAGGACGTCACTTTAAAAGCCTACGACTTGGTCACAAGTCCAAGGCAGCGTGCGTAGAGTTCTCTCGTAATTGTAAGAGATCATATTTCATTTTATTTATCGGTTCAGTAGCAGTGTGTCTACGTTGCGTTTGCCCAATAATCCATTCAATATCATCACCCCTTGTTTCTTAATATACCCCCTCTTTCTCCTCCTTCTCATCATAAAATCTGCGAGAAGTATATATATTTTTTTAATGATAGACAAGGGACAAACGAGCAGACGGTCCACCTGATGGAAAGTGGCCACCGTCGCCCATAGACATCGACAAAACTAGAGTTTATCTCTTGTTTTGTCGATGCGTTGCCGCCTCGAAGATAGAGTGAGGAGGGGGAGCGAAGAGAAGGCTGCTGCGGTTTCAATGGAACCTTAGCAAGAACTCGGTGTTCATAGGAATCGCAGCAGAAATGGGATGGAAGAGGGAGGTGTAGATCTGGCCCGCATGCAGCTCGGCCGAAACACGTCAGAGCCACTTGGCGGTCGGATTCGCATGCTGGTGATCGCAAGCCAGTCGAGGAACAGATCCCCTACCACCAAGGATGTGCTGGGTTACTCAGTTCTTACTCTTGCTCTCCCAGCGGCAGAGAGCAGTGGCTCACGGGTAAAAATATTTTATCTATTTTTGCATTCTATGAATATTTGTTATGTCTGAGATTAGACTTCACAATAGCTTTCAATTTTTTTCATATCCACCATACACAATATATGCACGACAAAACTGTCGCAGTACAATCGTTAGTCTACACCAATTTCGATCGGATCAAAGCTTGCAACACAGTGCGTTATTGTCTTCAGATAAGTGTCGTTACATTGAATTAGACAGTTATCTCGCCACTTATAAATCACATTTAAACTAGAACAAGTTAAATTTATCTAAAGATATATATCACACTAGCCAGCCCTCGCTTCGCTGAGGTAAATTATAATTATTCATTATTCACTCACAATATTATAAATGGGAAATTAACAAATCAAATCAAATCAAATTTATTTATTGCGAATATAGGTTACATAGGTGATAGATAAAAACAATCACACACTGTCTACTTACGCTTTCACGCTTAAACTACTGAACAGATTTGGATAAAATTTGGTACAGGGATAGATTAGAGCTTGGGAAAAGACATAGGCTAAGTTTTAGTGTGAAAAAAAGGCTTAATGGGGTTAAAGTAGGGGATGAAATGCATATCGAGCTGTGTGATTGAAGAGGCGTGGGACTTTGTATCATCATATATAGTGATAGATCGGTATTTTTTACTACCCATCAACATTTCGACAACATGTCTTAAATGATGTATATCTTAACTGTTATAATAAAATGTTAAGTGGTTAATAGTACGAGTATGCGCAGGCGCGGCGGGCCCAACACATTTAATGATCATTATAAGAGTATTTATCTGTGGGTGTACTGGTTTTGAATACAATTCTTCGTTAAGAAAGTATAAACATTTGTAGTCATTCACCTGTAATAATATGGACGCACAGTCTCCTGATTTTTTAAGGATTTTCGTATTTAACAAATTAGACTATTAGGTTAATAAAAGGACAAATACGGGGAAGAAGAGAAGATATATTGTTTTGGTTATCTTACCAATATAGTATTATAAATGTGAAAACTTGTATGTTTGGATGATTGTTACTCGATCACGTAAAACCAGCTGAACAGATTTCAATGAAATTCGGTATATATATACAGATACAGCTGATTAATACAAGTGTAATATAATGAATACATTTGCAGACAGAACAAAAACAATTCAGTCAGTTCAGTATCTGTAGGCGCAGTAGGCAGGTACAGTAGATACGGGAGTACTGTATAAACAGACAGATAAGCTTAGTTAGTCAGACCTATTTATGGTGACACCTGATTTGTACTCAGAACAGGGAATAGAAAATCCATCAAATCCAAAGAAGTTTTCTAAGAAAATAAATACTTTACTTTTACTACTACATATACTTATAGCTGGCTTGACAATACGCTATCGGCCGAAATTAATAACCAATCTCACTCCAAAATCTTCCAAATTTGAATTTTATATACATGTCCAAGAAATAATTACAACGATGGTAATTTTAATTATTTGATTAGAAACACTGCAATATCACAGTTTAATAGAAGTTACAGTGTCAGATACAATGTCAGTGTCAGATGGTTGATTGTCGATGGTAAGTCAGTTCAGTCGATATAAATCACTCTTACCTCAGCTGGCGGAGGCGCAAGACGTGCGTACTGATAGGCAAATACCGGCAACATGGCGGACACAGATAAGCCCAAGAAATCGAATCCATGTGAATCCGCGAGATACATTAATTTGAATTTGGTATTTATTTTCAATCCATAGGTAATCCGAAGATTTTGGATTGAGATTAATTTTTAAATGAACAAGTGCTACATCCACTCTATTCTTTTGTTGTTGACCCACAGGGATCTGCTTACAGATACCTCCTCAAGCGTGGACAAGGTTATGCGGAGTTGGTGAGATTGTCTCTGAAGGTGATGGCCCAATACCACCTCTATAGGAGCCAGGAGGTAAAACTTTATCGGTCAATGTTGTATCAAAAACATTGAAAGAAATTTCTTCCAAACATTGGCAGGGAACCCGCGTGCACTAAAAACATCATATTACTTATGGCAAAAGATGTAGTAAGTGCTGCCATCTATGTAAAATCCAGTACACCAAGACTTTAATTTTTTGACACCTCGAAATCTCTATAACATCTGTCCCTATAGAATTAAGGCAGTCTGACAAGTTATTTCTTCCAATCATCATCATCATCTCAGCCATAGGACGTCCACTGCTGGACATAGGTTTGCCCCAGAGATTTCCAGTACGACCGATCACCTGCGACCTGACCAGGTCGTCTGTCCATCTTGTGGGAGGCCTTCCAACGCTCCGGCGTCTTGTCCGTGGTCGCCACTCTAGAACCTTTCTGCCCCGACGGCCATCGGTTTCTTCCAATAAATTATACAAACAAGTAGTGTGGTTTAGAGTAGTGGTGACTAATTTTGCCTTTATGGTTAACGTTGGATAGTTCGAGCTGGGTCACAGCTCCCAGGAAGTGCTCATCTTCTTATAACAATAAATAGTGTATGATCTTCATACCATTTCCATCTTACTTGTTCTGAGGTTTGAGCTGTCAGGGCGTCTTGTTAGCTGAACTAATGAGTACTTACGCGAGCCGCATTATTTATATTCGCTACGAGTTATATGTTGGCCATTAGTTGTAGTAGTTGTGTATCTAGTGGTCTAACTATGTCCTTAGATGAGGTAGTGGGTGCAGTTTTAATGGAAATATCTACTTTATTCATTCACAATACACGCTTAAAAGTGTCCGAGGCAAAAGAGTACCTAAACGATATGTTATTATGCTATCTATATAATGACTCACTTTCTCTCTTATTCTCTCTCAGACATTTAGAGGGAGACAGATATATGGACTTACATTTTTTTACAATTTTATTGTACGGACTTTGGACACTTTCGTATTAGTAGAATTAAATGACTTTAGATTTCTTTGTGTGACTATTAAATAAAATTAAAAGTAAAACAAAGTTTTCAGGAAATTCGAACAGCGCCTAGGACTTGTGACCTACGCCTCGTTACGTTAAACAATATTCACTCTTATAATGGTAATATGCATGATCTCCAAAAACAGAAGTCCCATAAATATGAAAGCATTGTGTTGTCAAAGCGTCGCGATTTGACCGCTGATTTATTGCGATACAATCATTTACTGATTTATTATACTGATGCAGGGTTGCCAACCTACAAGTTTTCTATATACTCGTACAAATCCATGGTCTTATTTGAGGACAGGTAGACTTTAAGATTGAGGACAAACATAGATATATATTGAGGCAGATATACGGAGAACTTTTTTTCATTTACCAAAGTTTCATCATCATTATTAAAAAAAATGTAAATCATTTAAAACGATTGCTCCTTAACAGAGAGATCAATCCGGATTGTCATCCACAAGCAAATATTTTGAAAATAGTAAAAAAAAAAAAATTTTGAAAGGAAATTCTTCTATAAAAGTGGTTATTTTTAAAAAGGGTAAAATTTTATGACTTAAATTAGTCCAGACAATATTTCTACAAATACTCGTCTGAGGACAAATCAGTCAAAACTAGACAGGTGGCAACCCTGAAGCAGCCCATGATTTACGAGACGAGAGACACGATGATTTACGATTCTAAACAATGAATCAGGCTAAGTGATGGCAGATCGAATATTTCACGTCAAATATCTACTACTGAATCATTTACTTATTGGATACTAGCCGACCAGCGCGTCTTTGTATACGTGGAATTTAGTACACATTACCGCCCTATTGGCTTCCTCATGAATCATTCTGTCTACTGCTGAAAACCGCATGAAAATCCCTTCAGCTATTTATGAGTTCATCTCGAAAAGGGAGCTTTCAAGTATTACGTAACGCAATTTGGGTGTAGGGGGGGGGGTCTTATAAAACGTTACGATGCGTTATAAGGGCGGGATCATTTAAACAACGCGTTACGTAACATTTTTTTTATTAAAAAAAAAAACTTGGGAATTAGAACCTTCAAAATCGTTTATGTAGATGTACAGAAAAACGTTACGGTGCGTTACTTGGGGGGGAGGGAGCATCTAAAATCAGGTATCAAAAAGTCTTTATTCAGACACAATTTTTTTTTTTTAATTAATTACTTGAGTTCAGGACTGATCTCGACATTTGCTCTGTTTGTCCTTTGACAAAGAAGGAGGGGGCTCCATTTTCTTCCATTCTATCCTATCTAATGCTTTTCGTCTCCACACTTTTCCCCCCACCGTTTTTATTTCGTCTTCCCACCTTTGACATCGTCTGCCACGGTTTCTTTTCCTCTCCCTTTGGTACCAGAAGATTATATTTCTGCTCCACTGATGGTGGTGGAACTTACTACTAGCGGGTATCCGTATATCCTGGGCATTATATATTATACAGGCACACCGATGGCATCAATCCTGAAGCCTGAGTTCCATCCCCATTTGGAAAAGCTGATGTTGCTCCTCGTATTCTACTGCAAAGTCTATGTTCCCTCTCCTGCTTTTGGTTTACTTCTGGACCATAATGAAAATAAAATATAGAAGAAGTAAAACCTTGAACAATAAAACAGTTGTAAGTAAACATATGTTTCGCTGGCAACACATGATGATATAGTTTTCAAAGAGAGACTACTTTATTTGATACGGTAACACATACCAAATCGCCGGGTCGCTGCCTGAGTTCGAGTGTAAGTAAAGTGTTGGTATAGTGTGAGCGTGGTAACAAAAGTTATACTGTCAGCTATAGTCCTACTTGAAAGTATATTTTAAATGTTCCATAAGCAAAAATGTGTGGGTGTAGTTACACAATAACATATATGTTCTCTCTACAACTGGAACAGACAACAGTTACACAATATTTTGATATGTTGATCTTTATATGACAAATGATGTTTTAGAATCCTATATCATTAAATTTTATCTGTTGATCAATTCAATACAATTTGTAAGACAAAGATATGTGTTCACTATACTGTCAAGTGTGTAAATGCCACTAGTCACACAACATGTAAGACAGACTTTCTCAAATAACATTATCTTTATTTTCAGGACCAAACCATTTGTCCATCTCTATACTATTAAGTCTTCTTATTACCATGTATTTGTATGTTAATGTATTCTACTATTTATGTATCAATTCGTATAATTATATGTACGTGAATCTGTGAAATTTCATACTCCATTATTTTATGACTCAATTTATCCATCTATATATATATATCCATTTATCTACTTATCCATTTCTCTATTTATCCATCTATCTATATATCCATTTATCTACGTATCCATTTCTATATTTATCCATCTACCTACGTATCTATTTATCTAGATCCATTTATCTACTTATCCATTTCTCTATTTATCCATCTATCTATATATCCATTTATCTACGTATCCATTTCTATATTTATCCATCTATCTATATATCCATTTATCTACGTATCCATTTCTCTATTTATCCATCTACCTACGTATCTCTTTATCTACGTATCCATTTCTCTATTTATCCATCTACCTACGTATCTCTTTATCTACGTATCCATTTCTCTATTTATCCATCTACCTACGTATCTCTTTATCTACGTATCCATTTCTCTATTTATCCATTTACCGACGTATCCATTTATCTACGTATCTATTGCACTATTTATTCATCTACCTACGTATCCATATATCTACTTATCCATTTCTCTATTTATCCATCTGCCTACGTAACCGTCTATCTACGTTTCCATTTTGCTATGTATCCATTTGTCTATGAGTTCATTTATCTAAGCTCCCATGTCTTCATTAATCTAAATATTTATTCTTACATTAACTTATTCATTTATTTTCAATTATTATACAAATGGTAGCTGTCAACCAAGACTCCGTTTATCCATTAAATAAGATAGTACTTTGTAAAAATAAACAAGATTCATGTGATTGCGAAATATAAACAGAATGAATAATTGAATCAAAGCCGTAGTAACAGGCGGGGCACTCGTATATTATTGGCTGCAGATGACCTTACACGTCTGAACACAATGTGTCCTATACCAATGGAGCTCTCGGTGAAGGGAAGGTTAACTTATATTGATTTACATTATATATAGATTAGATTTAATAAGAAAATTATTTCAATAACAGAAACTATGTCGCTCCTATTAGGTTTTGTTGGAAGCTATTGTGGCTAATGTCGGTCATATTACAATAACAGAATATTTACTGTGTTACTCCCCCCTGGGTTACGATAACTTTTATTGGAAGCTACTGTGACTAATATCGGTCATATTACAATAACAGAATATTTACTGTGTTACTCCCCCCTGGGTTACGATAACTTTTATTGGAAGCTACTGTGACTAATATCGGTCATATTACAATAACAGAATATTTACTGTGTTACTCCCCCCTGGGTTACAATAACTTTTATTGGAAGCTACTGTGACTAATATCGGTCATATTACAATAACAGAATATTTACTGTGTTACTCCCCCCTGGGTTACGATAACTTTTATTGAAAGCTACTGTGACTAATATCGGTCATATTACAATAACAGAATATTTACTGTGCTACTCCCCCCTGGGTTACGATAACTTTTATTGGAAGCTACTGTGACTAATATCGGTCATATTACAATAACAGAATATTTACTGTGCTACTCCCCCCTGGGTTACGATAACTTTTATTGGAAGCTACTGTGACTAATATCGGTCATATTACAATAACAGAATATTTACTGTGTTACTCCCTCCTGGGTTACGATAACTTTTATTGGAAGCTACTGTGACTAATGTCGGTCATATTACAATAACAGAATATTTACTGTGTTACTCCCTCCTGGGTTACGATAACTTTTATTGGAAGCTACTGTGAATAATTTCAGTCATATTACAATAACAGAGTATTTACTGTGTTACTCCCTCCTGGGTTACGATAACTTTTATTGGAAGCTACTGTGACTAATGTCGGTCATATTACAATAACAGAATATTTACTGTGTTACTCCCCCCTGGGTTACGATAACTTTTATTGGAAGCTACTGTGACTAATTTCAGTCATATTACAATAACAGAGTATTTACTGTGTTACTCCCTCCTGGGTTACGATAACTTTTATTGGAAGCTACTGTGACTAATGTCGGTCATATTACAATAACAGAGTATTTACTGTTACTCCCTTCTAGATTACGACAAATTTTATTGGAATCTATTGTGACTAATGTCGGTCATGTGACAATAACCAAATATTTACTGTGTTACTCCCCCATAGGTTACGATAACGTTTATTGGAAAGTATTGTGACTTATTTCGGTCAACTGACAATAACAGAAACTGTCACACCGATGTGTTTATTATGTTACCGCCTCTAAGTAAACGAAAAGTTTCATTGGCAGCTATTGTTACTAATGTCGGTCATGTTAGAATATCAAAAACTGTTACACATGTGTTTTTTTGTTACTTCTAATTGCATTCGTGCAAAGCCAGTGCGAATCGACTAGTATTAAATACATTTTTGCTTATATATTTCCTATCATATACCGTATCGAACCAATCCTTAATATAGTCTGGATATAATCTAGAAAC
Source organism: Limenitis camilla (assembly GCA_905147385.1). NCBI lineage: Eukaryota > Metazoa > Arthropoda > Insecta > Lepidoptera > Nymphalidae > Limenitis > Limenitis camilla. The sequence continues at coordinate 11,642,378 of LR990247.1, forward strand.
TAACGAGTTACATTTATCAGTTTGGCAGTCACATGATAATAAGTATTGCGAGTTGCAGTCTAGGACTTACTAAGGTTTCTAGTTTAGATAAATGGTGACGAATATAGTAAGAATTGTAACTTTTGATATAACTTACAAGTTTGAATAGAAAAGATTAGTGCCAAAGCCAATTAATATTATAAAAAGTTCGTTTTTACTGTCAGCGTAGTCAACTACCACTGCGTTACACAAAGTTAGAATCAACATCATTAGTCATTACACATAAATTAAATTTCTAGAAATATACAGATCATATTAGTGAAAAGGGAATCAAAACTAGTGCAGTAGTTTTAGCAATTATATAAAAATATTTTTAAACATGAAAATCTTATGCGTTGCGGTTAAGTATTTAAAATAAACAGTATAAGATCTATTTTTATAAACATAAAAAACCATAGTAACCATTTACGGGTGAGATCTTAAGTTAAGTCAAGTAATAAGTGAGTAGACACAGACAGAACTATTTTATATTTATAGCGCCTGTCTGTACGCCATTAACATGCCTTCATGTTCATTATTTGTTATGTTAGTTCAATTTAATTGATTTTACTTATAAATGGATTGTATCCTGAACTACGGGTGTGGTTATACAGTCAGGAAGTTGTCGCTTTATAGTCAATAACTATCGCGTTGGACTTGTGATCAAAGCTTAAATTTCCAAAGCTCTTTGAGATCATGATAACGTACACACAAACATAACACTATAACACTTCTTCTAGCGCTACTTTAGACGATGTTCACTCAACGAATCAAAGGTTATTTGTTAAATAAACCAACAGATGACCTACATTTGTCAAATGTTACCTACGATAACTTTTAGTACGTTTAGTGAATGTTTCGAAAGGTACTGTTCTACAGATATAGGACAATACACCCAGGCAACTGCTTTACAGAGTTTTATCAGGAATCGGACTTTTTCTGGCCTTTTGGTTTATCTATGAATCAACATCCTGTCATCATTGATCAGTATCTCGCTTACAAGTGTCCAGTTTCCATAAAAAGTGTATAATTAAATTCATTTATCTATAAAAATATCTATGTTAAAGTTTTAACCAACTTATAATAGGAAAATATTCGTTTATATATTAAAATCTCGTGTCACAGTGTTTGATATCGAACTCCTCGGAAACGACTTGACCGATATTTATAATTTTTTGTGTAGATTTGCTAGCTATAAGTGATAGGGTGGCCCACTAGAAATAATTTATATGGATAAACAACGATTGCGGGGTCAGGGGTCATCTAAGAAATATGATAAATATATTAAAGATGCCCAAACTTGGCCTTTAAATTAACTATATCTCTCGAAGCATTTATGAGGCTGCTATAGGAGTTAATTTCATATCCCTTAAAATATCGAATCTCCGCTAAACTGGCAACATTAAGACGTAAGTTAGGTAAACCTCTTTTCTTGATTGTTGGTGAAAAAAGCTGCAAAGTGTCTTTTCGTTAACGTTTTAATGAGTGAAGATGAAGAATTTATTTATATTTTTTTTTTATTTCACTCAAAGTGATGTGACATCTGTGGAAATGGATGGATAGATACTTTTCATTGTATGTCTCAGTTAAATCTTGTAACTGTATCTCAAATTAATTAAATTACTAAGATGGCGAACGAATTTACATGATATGGGCATCAAATGAAAGAGCTTGCTGAGGAGAATACGATTAAGCTTGTTTTGATTAAGGTATATATACCAAAATCAAAGAATTTCACTGCAATAATATAGGTTTAACATTGCAGATTGGGTTGCATATTGGCTAGAAGTCTAACGACTGGAAAATAAAGTTTTATTTTCCAATAATTTAAATTCATTGCTTTCATTTTTGAATTGTGGCATTAAGAAATTCTTTTATAAATAATAAAAAGGTACAACTACAGTATATATAAATATGTAAGATGTGACAGTATTTGTAAAGGCATGGACATTGGACACAGACTATAAAAAGCAATGGGACAAGTTATCTATAGAGCGGATTGAGCTCGTTATCGCAGCCGGTGCCTAATTAGAGCATAACTCGGATTTATTGAATAATATTTTTCTTGTTAACTCTACTAGATATAGAAAACTATGGTTTTATTAGCAAAATAACCAGCAGATACAAAAACATAGAGTATATTCGTTAGACTAGCGGAGTTTCATTTTAGTAGGAGTGGGGAAAGATATCGGATAATATTTTGGAAATACTACTATGTACAGTTTTGTTAAAAAATTTGTTCCAGAGAAGCGAGAGAATATACTTTCTATACATACATTTATCTTACAAACGTTTTTCGATTAGTTTTTGGTTTCTGTAGACACTCATTATGAATATATACGCATAAAATGTTAACTATCGCAACTTTACAGTTTCTGTAACCAATTATTGAATTTATTGAATCCTCAGCGAAGTAAAAGTGTAATTTTTTTATAAATATGAAATTTAACACCTGCTAGTATCATTCAGTGAGATTTTTTAAAATATTTCCTTATAAACGTCTAGTTAACCAGTGCAACAGCTTATATAACATAGAAATCACTTCCAAGACTACTTTTTAATAAATGTTAAAAGGCATATAAAATTATACAAACAGTGTTGGAGAAATACCAATACGCAATTTAAAATCAATACCATATTAGCGACAGTAATAACAATTTGTTACATACTGCACTAGGGATCTGCCCTCGATTTGCTTACGACTATTTAATTTTTTTAAATAACAACATTTTTTGTGAGATGGCCGCCATTAGTCACAATAGCTTCCACTGAAACTCGAAGCAGCAACCTAAGAAAGGGTAACACAATAAATACACCAGTGTGACAATTTCTGTTATGTTCACATGACCGACAACAGTCATAATAGCTTCCAATGAAACTCGAAGCAGCAACCTAAGAAAGGGTAACACAATAAATACACCAGTGTGACAATTTCTGTTATGTTCACATGACCGAGTACAGTCACAATAGCTTCCACTGAAACTCGAAGCAGCAACCTAAGAAAGGGTAACACAATAAATACACCAGTGTGACAATTTCTGTTATGTTCACATGACCGACAACAGTCATAATAGCTTCCACTGAAACTCGTAGCAACCTAAAGAGGGGGTAATATAATAAATACACCAGTTTCTGTTATGTTCATATGACCGACAACAGTCATAATAGCTTCCACTGAAACTCGTAGCAACCTAAAGAGGGGGTAATATAATAAATACACCAGTTTCTGTTATGTTCACATGACCGACAACAGTCATAATAGCTTCCACTGAAACTCGTAGCAACCTAAAGAGGGGGTAATATAATAAATACACCAGTTTCTGTTATGTTCATATGACCGACAACAGTCATAATAGCTTCCACTGAAACTCGTAGCAACCTAAAGAGGGGGTAATATAATAAATACACCAGTTTCTGTTATGTTCATATGACCGACAACAGTCATAATAGCTTCCACTGAAACTCGTAGCAACCTAAAGAGGGGGTAATATAATAAATACACCAGTTTCTGTTATGTTCACATGACCGACAACAGTCATAATAGCTTCCACTGAAACTCGTAGCAACCTAAAGAGGGGGTAATATAATAAATACACCAGTTTCTGTTATGTTCATATGACCGACAACAGTCATAATAGCTTCCACTGAAACTCGTAGCAACCTAAAGAGGGGGTAATATAATAAATACACCAGTTTCTGTTATGTTCATATGACCGACAACAGTCATAATAGCTTCCACTGAAACTCGTAGCAACCTAAAGAGGGGGTAATATAATAAATACACCAGTTTCTGTTATGTTCATATGACCGACAACAGTCATAATAGCTTCCACTGAAACTCGTAGCAACCTAAAGAGGGGGTAATATAATAAATACACCAGTTTCTGTTATGTTCACATGACCGACAACAGTCATAATAGCTTCCACTGAAACTCGTAGCAACCTAAAGAGGGGGTAATATAATAAATACACCAGTTTCTGTTATGTTCACATGACCGACAACAGTCATAATAGCTTCCACTGAAACTCGTAGCAACCTAAAGAGGGGGTAATATAATAAATACACCAGTTTCTGTTATGTTCACATGACCGACATTAGTCACGATAGCTTCTAAAAATTCTTTTGGTTACCTAAAAGAAGGTAATATAAATACACCGTGCAAATTAAAATATTATACGGAACTCTAAAAGCTCCAACTCGTGCTTGACTTGCTTTTTGTAACGTCTATTGCAATGCTTGAATAGACTCATAACCATTATTCTTCAGAATGAAAACTGTTTTGCTAACAGATAAACGATTATTTTATCATAGAAATGATCCAATTTCATGGCGAATACTTTCACGGGGAAAAAATATCAGAATTGCAATAAATTTTCGTCTAATAGCCGCTATGATTATAATAAGTGACAGGAGAGGATAACTTGTTTTACAATAGAATACCAAAGAATGTTTTGTTGATGAGTTATTACAATCTTTGCCTTTCAATGGCAATTTGCCTTTCAACGATCCTGTATTTCTAAAGATCACAAAAACTTCGTACAAACAAACAAGGCCGTCATTACCATACCTAAGCGATCAACTAATATATATTTAAACTATACTATCTGTCTGTTAAAGTAAATCAAAATTTGACTGAAAATAATTAAAAAGATACTTAAGAAGATGAAAATAATGCAAAAGAAAAAACGATCATTAAAGAAAAGTTTTAAAAAATTGGATCCAATCAAGTAAAAGAAATCTTATAATGGGCTAGTTTGAGTTAATCAAAAGATACTTAACCGAGTTAAAATTGCGTCTAAGCAATATAATGGTAACTTTTAATGTAACTATTAAGATAAAGAAGAAGATTCTTATGCACACTAACAACACTATGACGATTTAACTCAAACAAGCGTAAAAACAACAGAAGAGGAGGCAGATGAGATTCCTGTGAGAAAAAGACGTTTCGAGTTATCTCTAACTTGATCAGTTCTCGATTGGAAAACCTAGAACATCCTCTTATAGTAGCATCCTTATCGGTTATTTATCCGATAAATTTTGGACAGTGTGCCCTGGATATGTACAATTTAATTCCTGACTCCCCATTTTTCTAACGAACGGCCAGACAAACGAGACTGCGACGATCGGTACCTTATTGGTATTTTTTTTAATTCGCACTACAAAATTGTGAAACGATTTGCCAGAGTCTGTGTTCCCTGATAGATATAACATTGGCATCTTCAAATTCGAAGAAAACAGGTACCTTCTAAGCTACGCTGGCCTATAATCAGTTTATAAGACTCATCAGCATTTTGGATAACCGTTGGACAATCTTATTCTTATCACAATTTCTTTGTATTTCTAACAATAATCAAACAGGAACAGTCCAATGATTCAACTAGTTTAATGCCAACTAAACGGCCGCGTTAAAGTAATGTCAAGCTTTTTGCATATGTTCTCTGTTATGGTAATGACTGGTGTAATTTATCGCTTTATTGCTATCGAGTTGAAATTTTATGTTTGGTTCTGTATAGTCTTACTATTAATTATTATTTTCCTCACTAACTGCTGCCGCTAGGTAATAATATTTACTTTTGCTCTTCTTTCTTTGTGTTTCTAGGTCACCAACATTGTGAATCTCTTTTGGTGTTGGTTCGTCTACTATTTCTCTTTTATCTTCTTATAAAATGTCAGTTATTATTTCTTCTTCTTCTGCTTACGTTTATACACCATTTTTTGAAGATGGTTTTATGTAGCTTTGTCTGTTTGTTGAACTCCTTTCTTCTACTTCATCTACAATATTATCTGATAATGCTTCAACTCATAAATGGATATATTCACAGTATATTATGTAGTCTTAATCTCTTTCTAAACCATCAAGTGTTTATATATTAAATAAGATTTAATTATAATAAGATGCCTTGTGAAACAAGTTAAAAAAAATAAACCTGTTTTAACTTGGATATAAGAACAAATCCAGATTAAACTTTACTCCCTGGTGTTACATACTTTTTACAAGGATCTCTTAAGGTATATAAGTGTAGTCAGTAATTTTAATCACCTACCACCAACCTCATTATCGATACTTAGATTTTTTTTAAATTCCCTATAGGGTATGGTGTTGGTAGAAAAGGATTTGCAATCATTAGAATACTGTGTGAAAAAAATCTTCAGACGTCAGTGAAGTTAGTGGAGAATATTATTCTGATCAGGATTACTTAGACGGTAAGAAAGCTTGGAATTTAAATGACGTTGATTTTCAAGTAAAATCTATACCCACAACAGTGTAAGCAGCTGTTAAGTTTCCTGTCACTTCGCAACTGGTGGTCATTTTAAAGAATCAGACTGATTTTGTATAGAGTTTATTTGAAGTAAATGTTATGTGAACTGATGATGGACATTTTTGAGAATGAGATTTATTAATCGAAAAAATCTGTATTTTGAAACTGTAAAATTATTTTTTATATCGTTACGTAACACAATTCAAACTGATACTAAAATCTATTTTTTTAAAGAGAGCTGGCAACCCTTAGTAATGATAGAATAAGAAGATAAACTGATAAAATCAATTGTAATTGTCAATTTTCCAACAGTCCCATCATCAAGAAAAGGATAGGATATGATAGGATGCAAAAGTTGGAGACAATTTTGAAGTTGTCACCGCAAAGTTTTTGCCCCAAGGCCACATAAGGAACCATTAATGAACGGACAGACAAACAGTTTTTCACTGACAATAATACCGCATCGATATTAATAAGGTGGGCTAGGGTCCATACATGGCTTAATTATGTGATAAACGATGGTTTAGCTCCAGCTATGGTCTTATAGTGGGGCTAGATTCCTATGGGCATGTGTCATAAATTGTACGTCTTCGTACAATATCTCAACTTTTATGGGGTTCATTTGGCTTTTATAAACCTATAGCTGATAAATCCTCTCTTCCCTAAGTTACGATTTGAGGTTTTTAAGGGAAATCTTCATCCAAATCTCTAATTTTTTTTTGTTCTCTAATTTAGTTTGTACGTAGTCTTTGGGTCAACGAGTATCATCAATTTTTTACTAGCCATTTCCTTTGTCCGATCATTTTTTAGTTTGTTCGAATTCATTCTTCCTATCCCCTAAAATCTGAGCTTTTATTTAACCTGTATTTGACATTGAAAATATTCTTTATAATTAAAAATATTATGGTTTGAATAAGTCCAAATTTTATTGAATTTTAAACAAAATAATAAGAAACATCGACCCTGCCAGGATTCGAACCTGGAATCTTCTGATCCGTAGTCAGACGCGTTATCCGTTGCGCCACAGGGCCCTTACCACTGTTCTATATATTGCAAAACTTGTGATTACATCACTACTAGCGACCCGTCCTGGCTTCGCATGGTTTCTCTACTACAATATGCATCTAAACCTACCTCATGAATCACTTTGTCTATTCGACGGTCCCTACGTACAAAGCGACATGTCAAAAATAGAGGTTTTCAGGAGAGCGTAATGAATGTTTGAATCTCTCTAGAAATTTATCTATTCACTTTTTGATATAATTTTTTTGAAATGATTTATTAAATATTTGAAGTTTATGATTCGATTCACCATATGTATATTTATTCATGTTTTCATTAAAAACTCGATAGATGACTGTTTCTACATTATAAATTTAACATAGCCCTTTCGGTCAAGTGTGATTTAACCGATTACACGTAGGAGATATCGAATCAATAATATCTACTAGTTTTTATTTAAATTTATTTTAAAACGTATGCTTATATTATTTTAACGAAAAGTGCAACTTGAATATTCTAAGATTTTTACCATTAAAAATTAAAAATATATTTATATTGTATGTACATATCTCTTTATACGTAATTATTGTTTATTAGAGCATAATTGCCTTTGGGGAATGTAAATAATGACATGTACTGAATTAAAATAAAAGTCAGCATGATTTTTACCTAAATAAAATACGTTTAGTTTTCTATAATAATCTTATATACTTTTTTAATCAGGCACAATTAAATAGGAACTTAAAATAGAAAATATCAGTGCATTTAATGTTACACAATCAACTGTTCTCAAAAGAGATTCACCAGAGACTATTCTTTTAATTATCTCACGATATACCTGATCTAATAATCATCACAGTTTCATTGAGATTGATTAGTATTATTACTTATTATTTAATTTATAAACTAATTAGTATTATTTTTCAACATGAAAAATAAAATTAATGAGTTTCTAAGTTATCTAATTAATCTTCTCGTCTCTTCTTCTTCGTCACCCTGAACTTCTTTAGTATGATTAAGGTTTTTATAAAATTCTTGCAGGTACTTTACTTTAGATATCGTAATTGGCTGTTTGTCTTTTAGCTATTGGGGGGTACGGGGGAAAAATGGTTAGAGAGGGTGAGAAAGAAGAGAAAGAAATTTTGTATTTGTAAGAGAGAGAAACGGTAAATAGTGAGAAAGAAAGAGAGTAAAGAGACAGAATGGCACTGAGACAAGAGACGTCAATATTGTAGATTTCTATCTGTGAAAGAATTCGCAACAAACAAAAAATCAAATCTTTCCTCTTTACATAATAGTGTGGATTATTTTATACTATCCGACCCGCGCGACTTCGTTCGCGTGTTGCTCCGCTCCTATAGGTCGTAGCGAGATGTTAAATAGCCTAAGTTACTCCTTGTTACATCAGCTATCTGCCAGTTAAAGTCCCGTCAAAATCGGTCCAACCATTTCAGAGATTAGCCGGAACAAACAGACAGACAGTACTTAGTATAAAGCGGTTATTTTAATATTTTTTTGTGTGGATTTTATGTAGTGTTAGAAAAAGAAAGAAGATAATAAATGTGCACCTGTTTCGAAAGCTTAAAGGCTCATTTGTAACTTATGTCGCCCACAGTACTCTCTCTAATCAATCATCAAATCGTGATTGAAGTTAATACCGATGATTGATGGATTGAATGGTTGTCGGTCAGTCTGCGGTACTGAATACTGATTCTATTATAGTTAAACTCAAGGGCTTTAGATAATTACCGTACGCTTTTAATGAGAATTTAATTCTATTGACCGGTGCAGTCATTAACCGACTTCAAAAAAGAAGTTTTGTATTGAACAATATTTTTTATTATTACTTCATTCAAGTATTACGTAAGCACTAATTTTGGGTATTATTTCAATGACATGGCGATGGGGGGGTCTGCTTGATGATGACGTCATTAATAAAGGAGAGTAAGGCCTTTAAACTTAAATCTTATATCTCTATTTTATTTGTATGCTGCGAGTAGGTTCAAAAACTACTTAACTGGTATTGATATCGTTAACCGAAGGTTATATCCATTCTATTTACGATGTAGTGTTGCCATAAATATTTAAATTAAAATGATATGGCGATTTAAGTGTCATAAAATGAATTTTGCTTGAATTTATACTTTAACTATAAAAACTTGATAATTGCTGCATATACCAATGTGTAAGTCGTCATGATGGACGCGGGGGGGTTAGAATTTTGATACTTCTGCTGACGTGGAGACGGGGGGGTTGGAACATATGAACCATAAAGTCATTTTATAACCATTAGTATGCTGCTAGCTGACCCGGCAAACATTTTTTTGCCGTATAAATTTAGGGTGGACTACCCTTGTCACGTAGGGGAAGAAAAATAGATAGTAGCCGATTCGCAGACCTACTGAATTTGGATTTAAAATTTTATAAAAATCGGTCGAGCTGTTTTGGAGGAGTATGGTAACTAACATTGTGACACAAGAGTAAGATAGTGTAGATAACTAAAAATATATTAATTAGAGTATCATAATGCACAAATACACTTACTTACTTACTAAATGTCTATTGGTAATAACTACTTAAAAATCCGTTTTGTGGTTTCCGAATTTATAGCAAGTAGTTAGAATAAACTTAGAACTCAAAGTTAAGTGACAGGGGGTTTGCTTAATAGAAAATGAAATGGAGGGTCGATGGGATATGATAGAGTCTCTAGAAGTCTCTAGAAGTCTCTAGAAGTCTCTAGAAGTCTCTAGAAGTCTAAAGAATTGTGTTGATGTAGGAATTAAATAAGATTAGGAACTTCTGGTTAGATTATTACAAACATCATGACCCAAATGATAGCAACACTTTAATTAGAGACAGAACTTGCTCTTATTGAGGCATCAGTCCTGATGATGTCAAGAGACTTAATGGGAAAGGGGGGATGTCGAGAGAAAAAGAAATTAAATAGACTTTTAGAACTCGATGTTAAGTGACAGGGGGTTTGCTTAATAGAAAATGAAATGGAGGGTCGATGGGATATGATAGAGTCTCTAGAAGTCTCTAGAAGTCTCTAGAAGTCTCTAGAAGTCTCTAGAAGTCTAAAGAATTGTGTTGATGTAGGAATTAAATAAGATTAGGAACTTCTGGTTAGATTATTACAAACATCATGACCCAAATGATAGCAACACTTTAATTAGAGACAGAACTTGCTCTTATTGAGGCATCAGTCCTGATGATGTCAAGAGACTTAATGGGAAAGGGGGGATGTCGAGAGAAAAAGAAATTAAATAGACTTTTAGAACTCGATGTTAAGTGACAGGGGGTTTGCTTAATAGAAAAAGAAATGGAGGGTCGATGGGATATGATAGAGTCTCTAGAAGTCTAAAGAATTGTGTTGATGTAGGAATTATATAAGATTAGGAACTTTTGGTTAGATTATTACAAACATCATGACCCAAATGATAGCAACACTTTAATGATTGACAGAACTTGCTCTTATTGAGGCATCAGTCCTGATGATGTCAAGAGACTTAATGGGAAAGGGGGGATGTCGAGGGAAAAAGAAATGAACTGTAGTCCAAGTATATTAGTAGTTAGCATTATATATTAGTAAACAAATATAATATTGAAAGTAGATGGAGCGGTTAAACCGACACAACTGAAACTGGGACAGATTATGCTAATATGGCGGCTGCGGCTCTTTCATGTTTTATTTTTAATTGGGCTGTTATACTGTTCACACGGAGATTTGTTTCTCCTATCACATATAATAATAATCAATGAAAACTATATTAAATATTCGCGGGTAGTACCTTTTAATTTTATTTAAGACTGTACCTCTATTCCGATAGATTTGGGCCAGTTGTCAAACAAAGCTCGCCTCGTGATCTTTATGGCTGTGCAGTGTTGTAGTGTCGTGATGCTGGGTCTCTGTTACTCGGTGTTCTGTTGTATGTGCATATTATTAATGATAGTAATTAAGTTAAAATGTAAATGTTATCCTATTAATCTGATACAAATATCCCAAAAAAGAAGGATAGATGGATGGTATAGAAGTGTTTGCTCACAGAGAAGAGTGCTCCAGAGTGAGTGAATGAGTTTCTTAGAAGGAGGGTTGAATGAGTGAATTGGTATATGAGTAGTAAAATGAGTCAGTGAACAACGAAAGCTAGTGAGCGTCTTATTTTCAATTTACTTTGGATCCAATTCTAAAGATTTCAAAGACAAAATCACGGGCGGAATTGAATGAGTGAGTGACTAAATAAAGCACGCAAAGTAAGACAGGTAAAATATATGGGTTTCCGTATGAACAAGCCTCACAGTTTCTAGAGCTTTATCCTCGCAGTGATTAATATCTGAGTGAGTGAGGTCACTCTGCCTATAATGTTACTCGTATGAGGATTATATTGATTAGATTACATGTTCTGTCTGTCTGTATTATCAGTTACGAAACAATATATGTGGAATTATAAATAAAATTGTGAATGGTAATTAGGATTTGATATGGTAATGAGAAATTTCGAAATCAATTTTGCTCAATAGTTTCCCCTAAAGATGCGATAAATTTCATACAATAACTTATCATCGTATCTTCCTCTTTCTCCAAGTAACTCCAAAATTTGAATCCAGAGAAAAAGGAATAATATGAAGACATAAAGTAAGATTAACTTAACTACTCCCTCTCTCATCCCATTAATGCTGCAATTCCAGTGAAAACCGCAAGGACTTAAGGTCCAGTGAAACCGCAGCATTCTTCTCTTCGCTCCCCCTCCTCACTCTATCTTCGAGGCGACGCATCGGTAAAACAATAAATACCCTCTAGTTTTGCTGATGACCATGGGCGACGGTGGCCACTTTCCATCAGGTGGACCGCCTGCTCGTTTGCCCCTTATCTATCATAAAAAAGATTAAAGGTTTTATATCTTTACTTCCAGATCTCTATGCAATCTGCCGTAAACATACAAGAGGGGGGAAGGGCACTAGTATTAGTATAAATTTGAAGAAAATAATTTCCCATGGATTACTGTAAATAGAAAGTGACATATACTCCAACCTTAGTAACGCTATAATGGTCACTAGGCGAGCTTCGTTTGACGACTGGTTCAAGTGTATCGGAACAGAGGAACCCACGAATATAAAGTTATTAACAGTGCGACTGCGACTGTTGAGTTTGATGCCAGTTCTTCTCATCAGATAACTGCTTTGCGAACTGGTGGTAGCTTCAGACAAGTTGACTGACTGACCAATATTGACATGTTGAAAATACTGCGGAATATTACGTCAAATTAAAACAGTAGTATCATTTACACCTCAGCGAAGAGTGAGTACGTGTGAGCAGTTCAAGTGTCCGTCCGTCCAGTTCGTGACTTCTCATGTTAATTAGCCGACATTCTCGAGACCAATAAAATTGTGTATAAACTAAAAACAACTTGTGTAAAAGTGAAAGGTTTTTTGGGGCTAGGACATTGAACGATATACAAGCATCTGCCTGCGACTTCATTTAAATCTCAGAATTGGGATCATAGAGAAAATATCATATCCAAATTTCATTATCAAGTATAGTCTGTGGTTTGTATTTACCATTTTTATTTTTACTACCAGATATGGGTATGCATTTTCAAATACTAAACGGATTTTGAAAGAAGAAGACAAAGGAAAGATAAGTGCTTGCAAATACTAAACGGATTTTGAAAGAAGAAGACGAAGGAAAGATAAGTGCTTGCAAATACTAAACGGATTTTGAAAGAAGAAGACAAAGGAAAGATAAGTGCTTGCAAATACTAAACGGATTTTGAAAGAAGAAGACGAAGGAAAGATAAGTGCTTGCAAAAACTAAACGGATTTTGAAAGAAGAAGACAAAGGAAAGATAAGTGCTTGCAAATACTAAACGGATTTTGAAAGAAGAAGACGAAGGAAAGATAAGTGCTTGCAAATACTAAACGGATTTTGAAAGAAGAAGACAAAGGAAAGATAAGTGCTTGCAAATACTAAACGGATTTTGAAAGAAGAAGACGAAGGAAAGATAAGTGCTTGCAAAAACTAAACGGATTTTGAAAGAAGAAGACAAAGGAAAGATAAGTGCTTGCAAATACTAAACGGATTTTGAAAGAAGAAGACGAAGGAAAGATAAGTGCTTGCAAATACTAAACGGATTTTGAAAGAAGAAGACGAAGGAAAGATAAGTGCTTGCAAATACTAAACGGATTTTGAAAGAAGAAGACAAAGGAAAGATAAGTGCTTGCAAATACTAAACGGATTTTGAAAGAAGAAGACAAAGGAAAGATAAGTGCTTGTAAATACTAAACGGATTTTAAAAGAAGAAAACAAAAGGAGGAAGTGAGCATGAAGTCATGAATAAATTTAATTCGCTATTTTAATCATTCTTATTACTTAGTTTAATTTTAATTTAAATGAATCAAATCAAAATTATTTATTTCAATTAGACTTTTTTGAAAAGTACTTTTGAAACGTCAGAAATTTGTCGGTCAGTTAGTTTGTCTGAAGCTACCACCAGCTCGGAAAGCAGTTTTCTGTTGAGAAGAGCCGGCCAGAAACTCAACAGTCGCTCTTTTCAAAAAGCCATGTTTACATAGTCTGTTATACAAATCATTTAACTTGAGAGTCAACGTCACTTAGATTCCAAGCATTCTCATCATTTAAATAATACTGTACATTATAGTATGCTTTATATATTAATGACATCTTGATACGAGTTTTAAATTGTTGAAGTGGCAAGTCTAATATAGGCTGTGGAATTTTATTATAGATGCGAACACCAAGCCCCATGAAGCTATTACTCACTTTGTGGAGACGATAGTAAGGCGTTACAAGTTTATTTCTGTTTCTAGTATTGACATTATGTTTGTCACTGTGTTTTGAATACAAATGAATATTCTGGTAAATGAACAAAAAATTACAATATATGTATTGAGATGGGACTGTAAGAACGTCTATTTTTTTATATACATCTCTAAGGGAATCCCGCGCTCTTAAGTTATAAATGGCCCGAACAGCTCTCTTTTGAAGAATAAAAATGGATTCAATGTCCGCGGCCCTACCCCACAGTAAAATGCCATAAGACATAATACTGTGAAAGTAACTGAAGTAAACTAGCCTAGCAGTATTGATATCAGTCATTTGTCTGACTCTCCTTACCGCGTAGGCAGCTGAGCTGAGTCTTCCCGCAAGAGATGATAGATGGGGGTTCCACTGGAGTTTTGAATCTAAAGTTATACCCAGAAATACCGTCGAGTCCGCCACATCTAAAATTTCATTATTTAAACGTAGGTTAAATTTTTGTTTTTTAACATTAGGTAAAGCAAACTCAACGCATTTGGTTTTTTTAGCATTAAGAACTAAGTTATTTACCGTAAACCATTGAAGAACCTGCGATAATGCACTGTTTACATCGTCATAATTATGTTTATTTCTGTTTACTTTAAATATAAGAGATGTATCATCAGCAAAAAGTACAATATCACACAAGTTCTTCACATAGTATGGCAGATCATTAATATAAATCAAAAATAAAAACGGGCCTAAAATGGATCCCTGTGGAACGCCCATTTGTAGCAAAGATCCAGAAGATTTTACACCATTAATAGTAATCCTCTGGACTCTTTGATTTAGGTATGAGGCAATTAGATCCAGAGAAACACCACATATACCGTAATAATTAAGTTTTTTTAAAAGCGTTTCATGTTGAACACAATCAAAGGCCTTAGACAAGTCGCAAAATACACCAATCGCATTTTGTGATTTCTCCCATGCTTCATAAATATGCTTAAGAAGAGCAACTCCAGCATCTGTTGTTGACCTACCCCTAGTAAAACCATACTGTTCACTATGAAATAGTTTATTTTCATTAAAATATTCTAAAAGTTGGTTTAAAATAATCTTTTCAAAAACTTTACTCAGTGATGGTAATATAGAGATTGGTCTATAGTTACCGGGATCATTCCTGTTTCCATTTTTAAATAGAGGTATTATTTTACTGTGCTTCATTAAGTCCGGAAACTTTCCTGTATCGACACATTTATTAAAAATATCAGCTAGATGTGGGGCAATATTATTGATTATTGTATTTAATATTTTTACTGAGATGTCCCATAAATCACCAGTTTTTTTTATATCAAGTGTCCTGAAATTCTTAATAATATCAAATGAAGTAATATGTTTAAACTCAAAGTAATTAGCATAGCCTGGGAGTTTATTTTTAAGTAGAGAAATAGCATCTAAGGGCGATGATTTTAATGCAGATGTTACATTGATAGGTATATCTGTAAAGAATTTTTCAAACGTGCTTGCCACTTCTTCTTCCGAATTTATTAATATATTATCAACATTTAATTTAATTGGTTCGTTTTCTATTTTAGATCTTCCAGTTATGCTATTAATAATATCCCAGGTAGCCTTTATTTTATCGTCTGAGTTAAGTATTTTGTTTCTAATATAAATTGCCTTTGCCTGGATGCAAACACTTTTAAAGATCTTAGAATAACACCTAACGCGTTCTAAAAATACTGGATCCTGATTATTTTGCCTCATACCATATAATTCATATAATTTATCTCTATTCTAAATATACCTATGGTAGCCCAGTCACTAAATTTCAGTTTTAAATTTTTACTAAAAGTTTTTATTTTAAATGTGTTATTAAATTCAATTAAAATCATTGTAAATAAATTATTATATAGCGTATCTGGGTCCTTATAAATCAAACACAAACTAGAAAATTTTTGTACTACCTTATCCTTAAACAAGTTAATTTTGTTACTCGACTTTGGTCTACATGAAATCTTATTTGAATTTTTAATTTCTTGGTCTACTAACGTGAATTTCTGTCCATAATGATCCGAAGTTAAGTTTTTCATTATTATAGTCTCAAACACTTCACAGTCACAAAACACATTGTCTATACACGTTGCAAAATTATCACCAACATGAGTCGGCTCAGAGAATAAGTTTAATAAATTATATGATTTAAATAAATTTAACAGCCGACGACTGAAAGTTGTGTCTATCAATATATCTATATTAAAGTCTCCACACACGATTATAGATTTATTTTTAATGCAAATACGTTTAAGTACGTCATCAATAGTGGACTCAAAAGTTTCAAAATCACTATTGGGGGGGCGGTACTCGCATACTATAATGTAACGTTGAAACTCTACACAAGAAATCTCAACAATACGCTCGACAGAGAGAGAAACAATATCTTGTCGAGATTTACATACTGTATTGGATATGTCACTGCGAACTAATATTAAAGAGCCTCCGCGAATTGTTTTCTCTCTGACGAATGTACTTATTAATTTATAGTTATCCATAAGTGACATAATACAATTTTTATTTAACCAGTGTTCAGTGATACAAAATATATGAATATTAAATTTATTAGCTAACAATTCCAGTTCAAGTTCTTTGCCGCCTAAACCTTGCATGTTTTGATGAACTATGTTAATATTTAAACGGTTTTGCTTAGGCTTTGTCTCATTAACTAGTTTAAACTAGTGTGTACAACATTATTAATGATAACATTATCATTATTAATTGATGTTGAATAGAAAGAAGAAAGTTCCCCAGAAGGAATGAATATGAAGAAGAAAAAAAACCTAGCAAACAAACATGGCAACTGCAATGCTTCAGTGATGCCTACTAGTTTGATGCCCTATCCTCATAACCATCCCCATATTTCTTCATTACCATCTCAAAAACAGTTCTGTTTATTCTAAACTTTGGAATGGATAAACATTCGATATATTATATTTGTATAATGTGTTATTAAATGAGCCATAGATAATGTATCTCCGGTCCAAATATCAATTTATATTACAAATCAGATAATGCAATATCAGTAACACCTCTAACACACGGAAGCTGCAGATCTGCTGATAACGAATGACATCTCTCTGATAACGATCTACACTTGCTACGCGCTCACTTTACATGGACCGCCTCCAAATAGACACTGGTGCGCTGTCCAATATATTTAAATAAAATCTTAGAATAAGTACACATAGATGAAAAAGTTATTAGCCAAATAATTCATGATATTTCAGCTACCTTCTCTTTTTAATCCACCATTAATATTTTTTTGTAATTAAAAAGGTTTGTGCAAGTCGCAGCTAGATGGCGCTGACCACAATTGAATGGCGATTATGTTCTTTCATTGCTATTACTTCGGTGGTTACTTTCGACGTCTCCAGAGGGGGGAGCCTGAGGGAGATGCTCTCAGGATCAAAAGTGAAGTGACGAAGAACTCAACCAATCAAATTTTCTAAAACATTAACCCTCCCTGTGATGAATTATAACTAATAGTATATAAAGAAACGAACACTTGATTGCTGAAGACAGAAAACTAAGAGGGATCTTGACCCGGGAGTAGATTCTCGAGGACTAGAGGAATTTTTCAATTTTTTATAAATAGTGCAACATTTAGAACCATCTGTGCCAATTATTTGATTATACTTTTTTCAAATTAACTAACCAAAAACTTCTAACGTATCGAAAGTACTTATAAAGGTAAAAATTTCTAATTCAAATTATTGTGTTTGAGTTTTTCAAGTTTAAATTTTAGACAACGATATAAAATCAAGTGAAAATAATTTTATTTATTGGTGTGTCCAGACGCAAATTGTGCTAGTTGTTAAGTGAGCGACAACCTTAAAGATATTATCACATATACAAATTATAATGAATATTAAAGCACAAATGTAATTTAATATTAAAAAATGAAACATTTGTAACAAGTATTTGTTATCCGTTGATCATCTTAAAACTCAAGAACTTGATTGTAAAGTTCATTAACACAATTATGTTGTACGGACGAAAAAACTGTGATTGACATCGTTATCACGACTCGGTCATACGAAGATACACAGGTCCGCCGCTTGGTGTGTTTGCGCCCGCGTGCAATACTGATGACGACGTCCTCTATCTATCCTCATGTCGACTAAGCAGCAAACTAATAATAACATTGTACATCAAGTGTATATTCGTAGCAGTGATAGCCCAGTGGTTTAGACGTTGATGTCTACTCAGGAGGTCCAAGTTCAATCCCCCACACAGACACACACCTCCAACTTTTCTGAGTTATGTGTGTTTTAAGCTATTAAATATCACTTGCTTTAACGGCGAAGGGAAACATCGTGAAGAAACCTGCACTCCTGAGAGTTCCCTAAAAGTTCTCAAAAGTGTGTGAAGTCTGCCAACCGGCACTGGGCCAGCGTGGTGGACCATGGCCTAATACCCTCCTCATTCAGAGAAGGAGATCCGGCTCAACAGTGGACCATTAAAAGGTGACGATGACTTCAAGTTTTAAATTTTATTTTAGTTAAAAAATTATGCACTAATGGATTTAGGCCATCTCTAATTTTATCGCCCTTCTATAATGCCGCCCGCGTGTGTCGCAGTAGGCCTTACCCACCCGCTTGCGACGATAAAAATTGGTAAGATGCTTTAATGAAGAAAGTCTTTCTTTATTATTATTCGCCAACAGATGGCGTTGAAGACTCAAAGTTATTTCCACACATAGAAGAGAGGATGGTTTATATAGTATTATATGTGCGTGAAAAGTAATTCAAGTATATAGTGAAAGCCCCAACCCTTCCCTACCCTTCCTCAATTTTAAAGTGAAGTGTAACTTGTTCCTTCTTTTCTCTTCTCTTTCAATAACAGCCTCATCTCAGCAGTGAACCACGCGCAGTATACAACATCAAAATGTATTACGTGTGAACAACGTAATTTTTATACGATAATTACACATAATTCAAATGATTGATTCAAAATGATTATAAAAAACATCATGATAGCTTAGTTTTCGGCTATGAACTAGACGAAGCTTCGGCCAAGCCGAAAATGGAGGTTCAAACCCTCTCAAGGTGACAAACTGAAACCGAAAACGAAACGAAAATGAAATTTTAGCTTTGATTTGCACGAAAAATGATTTAGACATTCATATACACAGCAAAAAGATTTGAGTTTTTGTATGTGTGTTTGTTGCGGATAGGCTCATAAATTACTGAACCGATTTTGATAATTCTTTCATTAAAAGAATTCTATAGTACTCCTCCATTCTATCTCATTATTAAATTTTTATTTTCGCTCTTTTATTTCTATCTTTATCTCATTTAGTTCGTTCTGTCTCTTTTATCTCTCATACTCTTTATTATCTACTATCTCTTTCTCGTTTTTTTATTATCAGTCTCTTTTCTAGCTTTTATTCTTTTATTCGATACCTATAAAGAGATAAAGAGAACAACCACGTTTCACAAGTTCCACGAGCGGACCCGGTGGAGGACGAAGATAGCAAAAACTATAGCCGAATTATATCTTTGGTCGAGCACCATTTAAAATGTAATAAAAGAATTAATTTCATATTTATTAGTATTGGAATCTCGAACAATATTTAATGAATACTTAATATACCGAATTGCCTTCACTTGGTCGTGTAGTCGTGGTGCGTGGTGCGTGGTGCGTGTTGTGTGGTGCGATGCTTTTAGTGATTTGGATTCTGTTCATTCTGTTCAATGCTAACATGTTGTTTGATCACCAAAAATTTTACTAAAACAGCACCACTATTTTTTTTTTGCATCATTTACATCCTTATTGGTGATATACAGTGTTTCATATAAATATCACTAAAGTGGTGTTCTATAACACAAATATTTTTCTAATAATTTTTGTGTCATTTTCTAACTTTTTTTTGTGTATTTTCTACTTCCTTTTTGGGTATTTTTCTAGTCCCTTTTTCTATATTTTTCTAGCTCCTTTTTGTGTATTTTTCTAGCTCTTTTTTGTGTATTTTTCTAGTTCTTTTTTGTGTATTTTTCTAGCTCCTTTTTGTGTATTTTTCTAGTTCCTTTTTCGGTTTTTCCTAGCTCCTTTTTGTGTATTTTTCTAGTTCTTTTTTGTGTATTTTTCTAGCTCCTTTTTGTGTATTTTTCTAGTTCTTTTATCTGTATTTTTCTAGCTCCTTTTTGTGTATTTTCTAGCTCTTTTTTGTGTATTTTTCTAGTTCCTTTTTCGGTTTTTCCTAGCTCCTTTTTGTGTATTTTTCTAGTTCTTTTATCTGTATTTTTCTAGCTCCTTTTTCTGTATTTTTCTAGCTCCTTTTTCTGTATTTTTCTAGCTCCTTTTTGTGTATTTTTCTAGCTCCTTTTTGTGTATTTTTCTAGTTCCTTTTTCTGTATTTTTCTAGCTCCTTTTTGTGTATTTTTCTAATTCCTTTTTCTGTATTTTTCTAGCTCCTTTTTGTGTATTTTTCTAGCTCCTTTTTGTGTATTTTTCTAGTTCCTTTTTCTGTATTTTTCTAGCTCCTTTTTGTGTATTTTTCTAGCTCCTTTTTGTGTATTTTTCTAGTTCCTTTTTCTGTATATTTCTAGCTCCTTTTTGTGTATTTTTCTAGCTCCTTTTTGTGTATTTTTCTAGTTCCTTTTTCTGTATTTTTCTAGCTCCTTTTTGTGTATTTTTCTAGCTCCTTTTTGTGTATTTTTCTAGTTCCTTTTTCTGTATATTTCTAGCTCCTTTTTGTGTATTTTTCTAGTTCCTTTTTCTGTATATTTCTAGCTCCTTTTTGTGTATTTTTCTACTTCCTTTTTCTGTATATTTCTAGCTCCTTTTTGTGTATTTTTCTAGCTCCTTTTTGTGTATTTTTCTAGTTCCTTTTAGTGTAAATTTCTAGTTCGTTTTTGTGTAAATTTCTAGTTTCTTTTTGTGTATTTTTCTAGTTCCTGTTTTTTGTAAAATCGGGTTTATTTATTAATAGGGTGACACTATTACCCGTCGTAGTTAAATTCATTTAAAGTTATGACTTATGACGTCATAGCATCGAAAATAACTTACTATATTTGAATCTTCTCAACTAGCACCAAAATAATTAATTCTTTTGTTGTGCTAGTTATTGTCAGGACAAGGTGTGAGTGACACAGAAGAGTGAGCGAGTGAGTGAGATGGTGGTGAGTGACAGAGTATGAATAAATAAATGAGTGAGTGAGTGGTTTGAATACACCTCAGCGAAGCGAGGGCAGGTCGGCTAGTAATTACATTTTAAACCGTGCAGAGTCGGCCGTATTTACAGTGTTGCTAGCGCCCGACCTTGTGGACATGACAACTATTTATATTATTATAATTGATATTCTTATCTGAACCTTAACAAATGAAAAGGTGACAGATAACGAAGTATTTCTATTGGTCAGTCCAAAGTGACCAATCACTAGTTGTCTGTCTCACTCTGTCACAGGTTTTGACCCACTTTTCTAATACCTACTTGCACTTTTAAGGCAACTTGTAAATACTTGAACTTACTAGCGACTTGCCCTGACTTCGCACTTACTATGCATGTATAAACCCTCCTCCTGAATCACTCTTGAGCTTGCTCAACTTGCTCCCCTCCACTACAATATCACACAGTGTAAACAACACTCATGTTTACTTTTTCAAATTACTTGTCAAACTGCCTCAAACCTATTGGGAAAAGTCCTATATTTAATTCTTATAATATAAATTTTTTGAACAACAAGTCAATGTCTATCAAAATATATCAAAATTCAAGTGTTGCTAGCATAAAAAATACTAAATTTCAATCAACAATAACTGGCAACACCATGTATAATTTTTTGTATAAGGTAATACATTCAGGGTACACATTTTTTATATAAATAATTCATTGACTAAACAATAACTAAATATTTAAATGCTATAATATATCATCGTAACTATTTGTATTTTAATCTACAGATAAGTGATCCATAGATCATTGATCGATAGATCTGTAGGGTGTGATCTATACGGCGGGCGGCTCATACATTATTCATCTGTTGCTAAAGCGTTGAAGGGAGATAGAAGATATGATAATATTCATACAATTTATTAAAGAAAATTATATGAGCTTTTAAAAATGTTTAATTTTTTATGGTCGATCTGTAATACAGTTGTAGGGTTACCAACCTTCTGGGTTTTCGTGGATTTGTCCTAATTTCATATAGTTTCCGGACGTCCGGAAAGCTAACGGGAATCTGTCTAGAATTTTAGTCTGCTTTGTTTTAAAGTTTGTTTAAACCATTTTGTTGTCTTTTATGAATCACGTTATTAAATTGGTCCTAAATTTTATTTACAAAAAAAATTAAAAAAAATTAATACATGAAAACTATTTTCTACTTTAATAAAATAATAAAAAAAAGCTTATCAAAGCGAGGGTTATTTGACTAGTATGTAAGTATGTAATATAACAGTATACTGTACATAAGAGTGTCGCATTAACTAAACCTGTTATTTAACACCATAAAGCTCGCTCGTGACTCACTCAGTCACGACTTACACATTACTGCTATCAAGGTTCTACATAACACCTGGACCCTGGAAATTGTTGTCATATACATATAACATTACATATTACTGTAAAACATATTATTATTCCGCAATATTCCTTTTTTTCTAGCATTAAAAGTAGTCAATTCCATAAGTTATCTTACTAATATTATATGTCAAAGTTTGTGTATTTGGATGATGGATGTATGTTCAATCACGCAAAAACAACTAACGAAGATACTTTATTATCTGAATTAACACATAGGCTACTTTTTATTCCGGAATAATTCTGAATTCCTGCGGGATAATTCAAGCACTGCACCCAAGCGAAGCCAGGGTGGGTCGACCTGGGGGAGTGATGCATAAATTTACTAAATAAAAACAAGGTATTTTTTAAATTTCAAATTAAATTGTAAAAGTAAATATTGGAGAGAAAAAACATTTTTAGCGTGGACTAAATGCGTCCAAAAAATACTTACACTCTCTCCAAAATCATGATCCCTCAATTATCACGGAATTAATATTATATTATATAAATAAGTTTGAAAGATTCTTTCTTTTTCTTTCAAATACTCATTTTTTTCTATTCATAGATTTTTTTCAGAACATGTTGGCATCGTTGGTATAGATAGCATCTGAAGGAGAAAAAAATTAAAGATGTATGAGACGACATTATATGATCAAACATGACAACGACAAAAGAAGGAAAATCAACATTTTTGTGAACCATAAATAACTTTAAAATATTTACGCGAATACCATACCGACATAATTGGTCTTTTTTTTCTTCTCTATATTAAGATACCACGGTTTCTTATAAAAGTTGGAAATTTCGTAATACCATATGTTTTGATCTGGTCGTATCTCCAGACAAACTGACTGAATGACATATTTTGACGTGTATAAGTACTTTTTTTTTAAATTTTATTAAAATAAACTAGTTTAGTGTTCTTCTGTAAACATAAGAAGCGAAGAGAGGATAAACACACCATTCTACCTCATCGAATATACATGCTTTTACATTGACACTAGCAGAATTATTGCTATCAAAACCAGAACAAAATCTATAGAAGAAGAGAAAAAAAAAGAAGAAGAATTGAAATAAACTATTTCGAATTTACGATTCTTAAAGATGAGGTAATATAGGATCTTTTTTTTCAACTGATTTTCAATCAGTCAAACCACTATCATGCGAATTCAATAAAAAAGAGTCTTGGATTTCAAGTCGCGTGATGTGTGAGGTTAAATAAACACATAAGCATTAAGTGTCAAAAGACGTAAAAAGAAAAAATAGATAAAAGAAGCAATATCTGCAGCTTAACGCCTAAGAGCAAGTTTAAGCTCTCACCTTCACTGCTCAACTAGATTCGCTAAGATTTGTCCAAGCTATTAATAAGTCAGTGATTCAAACTTTAGTATGATAAATCAATCTCTTTTCTTCGTCTTTATTGTCACTGAGCATACAATTGTCGAGGTATTGATAATTAAAAACATGTTAATATAAATTATTACATTTATATAGTATAGTCCTATAAATTCTAAATATTCGGTCACCCTAGTGATATAAAATATGCAATCTTGTTTAACAACTTAAAATCATACGACAATAAAAATTCCTTTGAATCTTCTTACTTTTGTAAAAATACTCGTATATTATATTAAAAACTTTACTCATATTAAATTTTTACGAATAAACGATTTTCCAGGTTTTTTTTTCTAATTAATTTGAGTTCCTGTTCCTTATGATGTTTAATAACCTAAAATCTTTATTATTATATCCCGAGTAACCATTAAGTAATTCTGAATTATTGTATCTAAAGTATAACCCTTCATACTGTTGGTCTGCATGTAGACTATAACCCATTAATGAACACTACTTTATTGTATTGCTATTTTTATATAAATCTATATACAAATATACAAACCATGTATGTATAAGTATTACAAACATACCTTTGTTATATTTAAATCGATTGAACTAAAGGTCACGTGACATTACGTTGAGTTACGTTGGGCTCCAGCTGAGAACCTGTGGGCGGTCGCACTGTCTCTTACCACGCTTCTGCCATTCAATAATAATGTATAAAGGGATGTATCTTATGTTCATAATATAAATAATTAACCAACTACACGCTGCTTCATCCGCTTCGAATTTAGTATCTACCTCAACCTCACCAGACTTTACTTATGCTTTTATTTGTTCATTTATGATTGACTCATTCTCTCGCTCGCACCTTCACTTGTTCACCCACTCCCTATTAAACATAATGAAGATGCAGAGTTTTCTCAAATTTTTCTTAAAAAATTAAAAAAAAAATGTAATCGGTAAAGTAATTCTCAAGTTATGGCGTCAACGTTTTTAAGCATTTTACAACAAAAAACCTAGAAAGGCGTCCTTTGTGTAATTTTTTTTAAACCTGCTTTTTAATTAAAATAATATCCAGTTAGAATACTTCTTTATATATTTTTTATACTTTCAAAAGCTCGAGGTCATCAAAACGTCGATGACGATTTAATAAGCAGTTATACAATCGTGATTATTATGAACATTGCTTTAATAAAATAACAAATCAATGAACATTTATTTTTATGTTATGTAATAAAGCTATTAATACACTAGCTGATCCGGCAGACGTTGTCCTGTGTTAGCTGTGAATATTGGTCACATGACAGACGCCGTACACGTTACATTACAAAAGTTTATATGGTCGTTAAGTTTTCTTAAATATCTAATTTTTGGAAGGAAGGAAAATTTTTTTCCTACATAAGAACATTCTTCTGATATTAACAAATACAACAAAAGAAGTATTATCGAAATCCGTCCAGCCGTTCACGAGTGATCCTGTGATTAAGGGAAATAGGGATAAATTTTTATATACATAATGTATTATAAAATTTCAAACACTTTTAATGTAACTAAGAATATTTACGGTATACTGATAGTGTTACTAAAAATATTTGGAAAGGAAGGTTGAAAAGGTGAAAAATGCTAAGATCATTTGGAACTTTTACACCTCAGCGAAGCGAGGTCTGGTCACCTAGTTAGTAATAAAGATGCATCTTTAGTGTAGCTATGTACACACAATATTTCAAATAATTCACCCTATATCATTATAAATGACAGCCTATGTATTATTCTGATGTGTAATCTATATTATTATAAAGTTTCATCAAAATCCATTCAGTAGTTTTTGCGTGAAAGAATAACAAACACACATCCATACATTCTTAAAAACTTTTGCGTTTATAATATTAGTAGGATGGATACAGCTTTGCTCAGAGTATGTCAAATGAAGCGATTCTATTGGTTATTATACCGTTAATACAATGCGTATACTTGAAGTGACCATACGTCCCGTTATTCGGTTGTCTTTCCCGTTGTCCCGGAAGTAAGTGTCGGGACGTCAAACTGTCCCGATGTCTGTGTCCCGTTTTGAGCGAAAAATAAAATGGTCACTTTAAGTATACTGTAACTAAGAATACCTGGAATGTGTATCACTTACCTCATCTTGAAAGGTCCGGTGCAGCGTCTCCTTGGTGTAGCGCTGGTCTCCCTGCTTCAGGATAGCCGAGCACTGCTTCAGCAGCGACAGCCGGATCCTGTCCTTAACACTCTCCTCCTCCATGAACGACATCCGGTGCCCCTGGCGCAGAGCCCCCAGGAGCTCCTTACAGTTCACATCACTCGACACTTGTAATAAATTAGCGAAATCACTATTTTTAGGTTTCTCCTTATAAGTATTCACTTGTTTCTCCGCCATTTCGATTTCATTTTTCCCGCCATTACAACTGTCAATGTTTATTGTTATATTGTCTGTTTGTTCGGACGCCATTTTGACACTTGTTTTAATTCATTGTTTTTATCTAATGCAACAAATAATTGTTAGATAGATCTAAATTATGAAGATATTTTTATCTAATACGATTTAGCCAAAAAAGGGTAATGTATGTATTTTTGATTATATCTTCAAAACAGTTCTCCATACTGAATTTCTAAGTGGGGAGATATCATAAGGTTTGTGACGTCATACTATTGGTAGAGTATTTTATAACTAAAAATAAATGGTATAATATATCCTTAGTGTATGTCTGTATATTCCTTGTTTACCCCTTAGGATAGAAAAATAATAATCTTTGTGACGTCATATCTCATACCTCTATTTAATACAAAAAGTAATATATTATAATATGGCGTCCTAGAGTGTAGCTGTGCAGGAATCCCGAGTATTTATTCGCGATCCCATAGCGTTCCGGATATCATGATGCTATCGAGACACATTCACCATAAGGAGGTATCAAAGTTAGGGTCGCTTGTTCAGATATTACTCATTAAGTTTCATTGGTAATAAAGTAATGGAATAAGACTAAGATACAATAAGAGAGCAGCAGTTACACTACATTTACATTGTAGTCAATATTCACTCTAAGAATTTATTTGTTAAACAATTTCTGTTCCGTGTTGCTAAGTGATGAGTACAGATAACATTTCTAATAGAAATAAATTTCATAATAAAAACAATTCAATTTAAATCACTTCTTTGCAAATGAAACATATAACATAGTACGAGCATGTCTTGCTAATGTCACGTAGAACAGAATACAAACTGTTTTGTATTTACGCAACAATATCAGGTATTGTTATTATGACATTTAAAACTACAATATAAAACTGACAGTCACAGTGTATATTTAAAATATATAAATCTACTGAACTTTTGATCATTTAGAAAATCACACGCTAAATAATTAATTTACTTGCTTGCTTACTAACTCATTCATATATTAACGCACTCACTCATCTATACCCTCACTTAGTGATGACTTAGTAAGGACTTAGCAAGTAGAGTTAACACCTCCTGAAGATGTTTCGGTTACGGAGCGAAACGTACGCGATCTACTTGTGTGGTGTGTGTTTCAGGTTCGCGCGTTACACTTTTCTGTGAACGGTGTGCTCTTTCGGATTGTGCCGTACTAGTCTAGTTGTTAGATCGTCGAGCTACTTGTGTGATGTGTCTTGGTTCGCGTTACTAACATACCAACAAATTTACACACTCACTTATCTATACACTCACTTAGAGATGACTTAGTAAGGCTGTACTGTAATTTTATTAAACAACAAGAATTTTTTTTACATCAACAAACGATCACTCATTCGCTGCTTACTCACTCAGATACTCGCCGTTTTGTTGCCATATAAGAAAATTAACTTCAGCTAATTTTTTTAATTGACTGATCACTTAGAAACTCATTCACCTAATAATTCATTCACTTGTAATACCAACTGAGATACTTACCTTTTGTATTCAAACAACGTACTCACTCATCTATACACTTACTTAGTGATGACTTAGTAAGTCTGTACTGTAATTTTATTAAACAACAAGAAATTTTTTACATAAATAGACATCTTCAGGTCATTCACTCAACAACAAACGCTCACCCACACTCACTAACTCACTTATACTTCTTTGTTTTTTTTAGTTTGATCTTTTGGCGTAAAACAATTTGTTTATATATATAAATGAATCCCTATTTCCCTTGGTCACGGCATCACGCGTGAAGGGCTGGACCGATTTCGCTATTTATTTTTTTATTGTGTTTGTTATTGTCTGGAGAAGGTTCTTATGGAAGAAAAAATTAAAAAAGTTGCGCGTAAAATTAGAAAATTAAAAAAAAACTTAATGATACGATACCATATTAACTTTTCTAATGTAAGCTTTGACAGCCAATTCGACGGGTCAGCTAGTTATTGTATACAACAAAATGACCATATTCTATTAATTTAAAAAATGTATATGGCAACACTACATCACCTTTGTCTCTCATGAATAGTGTAGTTTTCTATCAGGGAAAAAAATTTCAATCGGATTTGTAGTTCCTGAGTAACTCTTCAATTTACAAAATGGCCACCTTATGGCACTTAAATGGCCATATCTTTTTAATTAGAGTATTTATGGCAACACCACATAGCCTATGTTACCCAGAAAGGATGTAGCTTCCCATCGGTGAAAGAATTTTCAAAATCGGTTCAGTACTTTTAGAGCCTATTCGCAACAAACAAACATACAAACAATCAAATCTTTCCTCCTTATATAATAGTATAGATATAGATAAAAAAAATTGTTTAACGCCAAAAGATCAAACTAAAAAAAACAAAGAAGTTACGCAGTGAGTAAATACAGATTTCCGAATATCACTACTTAGTAACATAGTTTGAGCACCCCTGCACAGCACACACGATGAGCACAGGTGTTTGGTTTTTGTAAGCAGAACCGGTATGTGGTCGTGGTTGTGTTGACGGTATGAATATTGCACAGTATCATCCCACGGGTTTTTGAGATAATATAGGACGTGCATACTAATAACTACACAGTTGTGCCCACGATTCCATTCACACGAACATTATCATTATCCGACAGGAAGAGAAAGTTTCTGAGATAAATATATCCGGGATAAATATTTTTATAATATACACAGATACTTTATATAAATAATATATCCTGTGGGATAGATATTTATACACAAAAATATTTTAACGGATTTTTATGAAATATTACTTACAGATACTCTATAAGGGGACATTCAAGTAATGCGTTAGTATTAAGGGGAGGTGGGGGGTCTTTTCTTCGCTTATTTTAGATGACATGGGGGGACGGAGGAGTTTACATGGTGATTACGTCAATAAAAAGTAAACACACGAAAACGAGAGCAAGACTTTTAAGAGTAGTTTTATTGTAAATTGAAAAATACATAAACCTACCAATTAGCATGAGACGGGGGGTTAGGGCTTTGATTAGTTTTGATGACAGCGGGGACGAGGGGGGAGGGGACAATTATTAAAAATGTTGCTTACGTAATACTAGAACGGCCCCTAAACTTGAAAAACAAATAGGATACTTATCATTCCAGAATAAAACACAAATGGTCGCATGATATTATATGTATGACATGATAGTATGATATTATCATTCAAACATTTAAATAATTATATACAGACCTAAGTGACCAACATTTACATTTATATATAACCTTTTCGTATATTTTTATTAAATCTGGTTTTATAGAAAGCGAGAGTCTTGGAATTTAGATCCGCTAATAAATTGCAAATTCCTCCACATTTATTTTATATGTTATTGTTTAGTTTATATAATGTTCTGATAATAAATTAATAGAAAATAAAATAAAGTTACTACCCCGTGTCTACCTTTCCGTTTCTCTACTTATTCCTATCCGTTACTATTTTTCTGTTTTTCCACTTATTCCTAACTATGTCTCTGTCTTTCCCTTCCTCCACTTATTCCTAACTATGTCTCTGTCTTTCCCTTCCTCCACTTATTCCTAACTATGTCTCTGTCTTTCCCTTCCTCCACTTATTCCTAACTATGTCTCTGTCTTTCCGTTTCTCCACTTATTCCTAACTATGTCTCTGTCTTTCCGTTTCTCCACTTATTCCTAACTATGTCTCTGTCTTTCCGTTTCTCCACTTATTCCTAACTTTGTCTCTGTCTTTCCGTTTCTCCACTTATTCCTAACTTTGTCTCTGTCTTTCTGTTTCTCCACTTATTCCTAACTATTAATAAAATTTTCACTAATGTATGGAGTGATAAACGAAATGGTAATACACTTAGAATTTTTTTAAGTATAAGACTTAGGAGAGATACCTTAAAAAACCATTCTAATTAAACAAACCAACATCTGTATTAAGATGTAATAATGTAATTGTATAAATATTTTTAATTTTAATTATTTGTATTTCAGTTCATAAGGATTTAAATTTTGAGCTTGCTAATACTTAACTTATATATTACTTAGTTATACACTTAACTGTAATAACTAATAGATTTTTGATTAATCTACATAATGAGATGAGTATCTTAAACACATTACCCTTCTTTCCTACTCCGTTAGATAAATATATATTATTACTTATTTAATAATAATAAGTATATTTTACACAAACCTATATAAAACACTCAAAAAAATATAAATTATTATTTTTTTAAATTTTAAAAATTTATAAACACATTCACAATAAAACTGTTAACATCTGAATTAAAAAAAAACACAGATTATTAGTGCTTAGTATTTAAAAAAATATACTCGACTATACTAGAGCACGAGTGACCGACGCGCGATATACTTCCATACTACGACGACACTCACCCGAACGCACTCACTATCACATATTGAATTAATATACATTATACTATTAAAGGGTCTTCAATATTAACATATAAATATATAGATTAATTTACAGTAACCTGAAATTAAAAACAAACCAAAAGACAATTATATAACATCTTACTTTAACTTTAATAAATACGACATAGTATAAAACAAAGTCGCTTCCTGCTATCTGTCTGTCTGTCTCTGTGTATATTAAGATCTTTAAAACTAAGCAACGGATTTTGATGTGATTTTTTTAATAGATAGAGTGATTCCAGAGGAAGGTTTATATGTATAATACATACATAATATAGTAGAGAAACACTGATAATTTTAGAGATTTCTAATGTGATGTCGTAAATAAACTTAGCGCTTACATTGCAAACGCTGGCTGAACCCTTCCAGATAGATCAAAATAATGTACTACAGTATTGTACACCTTAAAAAGGTGTACAATACTGTACAAAATAAGTCTTTGATGGAATATGTCTATCTCTTAGGGATAACCCACAATAACTATTTTTTATCCTTTACTTTTTACGAGAAAGAATGGCTTATTTACGCAGCGATTTTAAACAATACAGCATTAATCCTTATCCAATTAAGTACCTTAAGTATATTGTGCATTTAAAATAGATCAATATGGCCCTTTACAGCATGAAATTTAAATAAATATTTCGGAAGATATTACAGATTTAAAATGCAGCGACATAGAATAGCGGTTACGGCTAAATACTCGTGGTAAATTGCACCCGGCCGAAGCCAGACGGAACGACTAGTATAATAATAATGCAAAATTGTTTTTGATATTTTTTCATTAATAGAGTAATTGACATTTCCAAAATTGATTTTTTTTAAATACTTTGGATTTGTAAATTTCTTCAAAAATTGTTTTTTGTAAAATATGTTTGTCAAATTAAACGTGCGTAATGTTTTAATAAAGTTATTTATTTAAAATATACTTAAAAACATACTTTTGTTATACATTTTCTGTTAACTCTATACTAATATTATTTTTATAGATGTGATTAATTTTCATTTTTTTTATTTAGCTGAATTCACGCGAAAACTAGGCGGGCTACTATTAAACTAACAAATTTGCCTTTTTTACATAATTATATAGGATATAACAAATATTTTACTTCAGTGAATAATATAATAAGTTATATTTTTAAGTACAATATTAATTATGTATATAATTTTTCTTTATTTATCTTTATAATTTCATTAAACTTCAATATTGTGGTAACAAATCAGTGCAAACGCGTTGATGTCTTTTGTATAGCGCTGCGAGATCAACACTCGTGTTCAGTTATAATTATAATACAAACATTTCATATAGAATTCCATAAATTAAACAATATTGTTAATTACTTATTAGTTAGTATATTGATTAATAATTATATGTTATTTTTTAATTATTCCTACTCGACAAACTTGATTTCTTTAAATTTTTAAATTATTTTTCCTTTCATTTTTGTTATTCTCTTCCTTTTCCAATGACTTTTATCCTACTATAATTTTATTTTACTTTTTATCATTACCCAGGGTCTCGGCACTGATTAAACAGATTTTCATGCGGTTTTTACCAATAAACAAAGTGATTAATAAGGAAGATTAAGGTATCAATTTTTTCGCGGACGAAGTCGTGCGGGTAGACTAGTAATATATAAAATTAAATACAAATAATGTAAATTGTTTTTGGTAATTGATTAAAATTCCATTACATTATCTTTTTAAACAGAATACTTGAATATATTACAGAGATAACAAGTTTTCGTGTTTCATTTACCGACTTTGATATCTCCTTTAAAAAACGTTGACTATCCACGCTGTATGTTAGCCAGAGGTTTTTCTCTCTTATCCAGTCTGTTAAGCTGCTAATTCTATTTTTTCTCTCTCATCTATAAAATGTAATAATACATTGTAACTAATAATATAACTATCTGAAGTAAGCAATTTTACCACTACGATATACAATATGCAGGCTATAAAATTACTTGTCAAACTGCCACTACTCTAGGAAGACATATAAGATGTAATAGAGTTAACATGAGTATTAAAAAAATTATATTTGTATATGTATCAATATCTTGTGGAATAAGTATACAATAATCTCTATTCCTTCATTAATTTAATTATACTTTATAATAAATATTTAAAAAATAAACAAACAACTTGTTTGAAACATTTATACTAATTGTATATCGTACGTGATAAGTTCTTGCCTTTACTATTTAACTTTAAACGATCGACGTGCGGTCTTGGAGACCCCTAGCTAAATGTTTTTATTTACCTCGACCAAGGTAACCTCAAACCTCTAAAATACTATAATATCGAAGGTTCTTAAGAGACGTAGGTTGTACTTAAGAATACAAACTACACAAACGAAACTGCGATTTAATATACTACTTACGCCATCTATTGAGGGATATATATCTGTTATGCAATCACGCCTAAATCACTGAACTGAACTTTGATAAAATATGATACAGAGATAAAGTAGAGCTTGAGGAAGGACATAGGCTATGTTTTATCGCGATAAGAATACTTAGTAAACAAATGAGTGTGCTCGTACGCCATCTAGCGACGTGGGGGTGAAGTGCATGTCGAGCTGTGTGACCATTATGTCTTTGGGAAATAAATAAATTGTATTCGGGCGAAGCCTAAGTATATACTTGGGTGAAACTCACTACTTGACTCCACTGTCAAATTTTGAAGTAACGATTGGGATGGACAAGTAATAGGAGTGACTATGGATCCAGAACCAGACCCAGAGAATGACAGTCAGTTACAGTCGAGAGGTGTCATTTTATTGCATTACGGTGGTAATACAACACGTACATGTCAAAATATTTGGATATGTATCGGTGTCTTAGACCAACGGTGGATGGTTGAGGGTTAATTTTACTATTTCAGTAAGTACTGCTTCAAATTGAATAGTTCCTTTAGTGTTGCAAAGTCCATTTATCGAGGAAGACTATTACAAGGTATATAATAGCACGATTTGACCCATAGGAGCGGGAGCATCAATGAGCTTTCACGGCTGTACCCGGAAATAAAAAAAAGTTTCAGTTCGTTTAGAAAAGTATTGTACTACTCACTCTCCCAAAACCCTCTCTCTCTCTTTTATGTAACGCAGACGAAGGCAAGCGGGTTGACTGTAATATTCAAAGCAATGACCATAAACTATGGTAGCAGAGCGTAATTTTTATCATCGTAAAAATTCAATATTAAGAATTTTTAACTTAATATTATTTTATAAAATAATAAATGAATATTTTTTCATGACTGAGTCACAGTAAGTAGGGCAACCATTATAAATGATATTTTAAGGTGAAGTGTTTAGTAAAATATAATCTGTCAAACTGTCACACCTAGTTTGTGTTAGAAGTATATATTTCAGAGCTTGACAACCTTTTGATTGTAAGAAGAAATCGGATATAAACTACACCCGTGAGGGGAGCGGTTAGAATACAACTCCCCTCTGCCGATAGGAGAGCATCTCGTAAGAGGTGAGTGACACAGCAGCACACACTCTTCTTCTTTTCGCTCCCCCTCATCACTCTATCTTCGAGGCGGGAACGCATCGGCAAAACTAGAGGGTATCTCTTGTCCATGGACGACGGTGGCCAATTTCCATCAGGCGGGCCGTCTGCTCATTTGCCTGCAATAAAAAAAACACAAAGTATAACAACTGTGAAGAACTGATCAGATGTTTGAAGACTATCAGCTCATTGCTAACTTGGGAGCTGCCTCACAATATTAATATATTGACAATTATAACAATCTTGTAACCATGGTAACACACTCATTGCTTACAGTGAGTACACATGAAATGGTATTACCCGATACCTTTCTTATGTAACTTGGTCGGAAAACAAGCGTACGGCTCACCTGATGGTAAGCGATTACCGTAGCTTATAGACGTCTGCAACACCAGAAGCATCGCAAGCGCGTTGCCGACCCTATCCCAAATTCCCCCCAGGAGCTCTGGTCACCTTACTCACCAACAGGAACACAACACTGCTTTAGAGTAGTGTTATTTAGCTGTGATCTTCTGTAAGGTCGAGGTACTACCCCAGTCGGGCTGCTCCATATTTGAGCAGGAAATTTCCTGCTGTGCCCTACCTCAGTTATCAAACAAGTATATAATAATATATTAGTACAGATTATTAAAGGTTTATAATACCTGATATATTTAATTACAGCAATTAAGTTGTCTCATGTGATAAACTGTAAGTATTTATGTTTTAATTAATATTCACGTTTTTTACATTCTTTCTTCACTAACGAAATAATGACCTTCGGCAGTTGAAGGTTCACGCACTTCTAAGTATCATCAAGTTCATATATTTTACTACAGTATGAGAAGTATTGTCATGGTATCAAAGAGCTCTGCAAACCCAGAACCTAGTCACAAACCAATGATACTACTAGAGTTCTTATCAAAATTGCAATTTGGTAGTTATAAACTGTCAATCGGCAACATCCTAACTATACCATCCATCATATCCTAGACCTGAATGGCTGAATAGACTGTCCATCTTTTTTATTATTATTACATAATAATTCTTTCTCTTTTTATGGACGCTTGAAAAAATAATAGATTTTTTTCTATTAGCAACCCAAAAATGTGTTACGTGTCCATGGAAAATGGCGACCTCTATATCTCCTATTAGGTCACCTCATCTTATTGCCATGGATAATCATAATTAGTACAGTAAATTATATTTTTATATCCATCAATAAATTAGAGGTGAAGTCAAGGCTCATTTATTATTGCACTGTTATTGCTGTTAATGATATAATTGATCAAAGCTTTAAGGTTAAGTGATCACCTAGTTACTATTTTGATTGCTTCATCTATTGCAGTGTAAGCTGTATATGACGTCATGTGAGAGAGTATTGCTACAGGTTCAGGTTTATTTTATTCTTCTACATACTACTTCTCTTCTGTAACTGCTTCTATATCATCACAGATTTTTATTTTACTCCCGATCATCACTATTTATATCCTTATTTATGAGAGGAACGTGGTCTTGGTAGAACTACACTTATATCTCATATCATCGACACTGGAACAATTGGACCAAATGCTTCATAGACGTTGTAGAACCACGCGAAAGTCCATGGTCTTCTCCTGCACTACTTACACCTAAAAATAATGGAAAACTTCGATTTTGTTTGGATGAAAGATGACAGATAAATATCTTTATTAATTTCTAAATCATTCTAGAATGTTGCTCGATCTTTTTTATTTACATTATCATCTTCTACTTTCAGTTCCTCTCTAGCATTATCATCTTTTAACAAGTTATTTATTACTCTAATTGTTAAGTTTAGTGCAAGATGTCAAGCTTGTTTAATGTAATGTTCACTCAAGAGTTTTGCGTTATTGGGAACTGTTGTTAAATTGAGAGTAACATAAGAGTCAACCAGACCAACTGCTCTTTTCAGATTCTCTCCTCTTGTACTATTAATCAAATTTAAATATTTAGCTAAATAGATCAGGTTTTCACACCACAACAACCTCGGTCTCAATACCTAGCTATAGCCCGCGGCTTTATCCGAACTTCGTTAGTATATCATTATTTATTAGTAATAAATATTTAGAGTCATTGAATTACAATTGGTTAGGGACAATATATAAACATAAATTGTATATTCTAAATATTTTAGGACAATACCTTATGAATAACCTTAAATTCCTTTCATTATTAACGGATATAAAAAGTGAATCACGAGTGAATGTTCGCGTATATGTAATAAACGCAATTAACCTAATTTTTATTATAAATTAAATGTTAATTAAATATTGCGATATTAATATTAATTCCTTATAAGTAATCATTGTATTAATAAAAGCTGTAATTGAATCGTAAAATCAAAAATTTTTAGTATTGAAATGATTAATATAATATTGGTTTCATGTATATATTCGGTAATCTATACTTAATATAATCTATTTTTCTAGTCTTACTAAATTATATTTGATAAACTCATGTCCAAAAGTAGAATAGATAGTAAGAGGGACACGGGTCCCAAATGACACCCTTGAGTCACCCCACAAGTTATCGTAATTTAGACCAGTTGGAATCCAGGAGCTACGACATAAATTATTGCTTTTTTTCTAATTAAAACTTAAATAATTTTTTTACTACCGTGAATTTCAAAATTTCTTAGTTTTTTTTTTTAAATACTGAAGATTAAGCTTATCGAACGCTTTGTTAAAATTAATTACTATCTTATAATAGGAATGTATTATAGTATTTTAAAAACAGTAGATATTTAGCGAGGTTTATAAGAAAAGACAATATAATTGAATGATAGGCATCATACTAATGATAAGAGAACCTTATTAACTTTAACATAGCCAAGCGATAGTAATTTCATTAAAAAACTACATACGTATTATTTACTTCAAATTTAAAAGATAACAAAAATTTAAATTTCGTAGTGTCGATCAAAAATATATAAAAAAATATATTAAATTCAATTAATTTTAAACGTTAATGTGAATGTCAATGTCGCTGTATTATATCAAGAACACTAAACAAATTTGAATGTGGTTTTCAAGCTGAAGTGAAGAAGAACGAGAACAAAAACATATAATTAAAGCATCTGTAGTAATTTGTATGGAATTAATGAGCTGTCAAAAAGATTAATACAATAATAATGTAGGTGCGCGACCTCTGCGCGTGCGCATGCTGCGACTGTACTAATGTTTTGATTTTTATTATTAATAACATCTTAATAAGTACTTAATGCCTAAGTCTGTAGATATATAATAAGAAAAAATATACTTATTATAACCACTCAAGGCTTATATATAAATTACCTTATTCTTTACAATGAAACTAATCATTATAATAAAATAAATTGTATTACATGAAATGTTTAATTGTGAAACGAAATATATTTATTTCTGCCTATTAGAAGTTATCTATGGTGACATTATTTATGACATTATTAATAATTGATTCCAAATGTAAAGCGAAATGTTTATCAACTAAAAGCAATAGTGATGGCTGGGATAATTGTGTTCTTGTCTAAAACCTTACATAATAATATTCATCCAGATCAATCTTGAAACATCAAAATAAAGAGTATTAGTCCCAATTCTAAAACTAACTCCTCAAGCACTTCAGACGTTCAGCCACAGTCGAAGAAACAATTAACTTTACTTATTGCCAACGTCCATACCACGTTGAATACACCGGTTCTCGTCCGATCACCGAAGTTAAGCAACGTCGGGCGCGGTCAGTACTTGGATGGGTGACCGCCTGGGAACACCGCGTGCCGTTGGCTTTTTGCTTTTGTTTTTGCTATTTCATTGTTTATATGTATTTAGTTTAGTTATAATTGAAGTAATCTGTCGCCAACGTCCATACCACGTTGAATACACCGGTTCTCGTCCGATCACCGAAGTTAAGCAACGTCGGGCGCGGTCAGTACTTGGATGGGTGACCGCCTGGGAACACCGCGTGCCGTTGGCTTTTTGCTTTTGTTTTTGCTATTTCATTGTTTATATGTATTTAGTTTAGTTATAATTGAAGTAATCTGTCGCCAACGTCCATACCACGTTGAATACACCGGTTCTCGTCCGATCACCGAAGTTAAGCAACGTCGGGCGCGGTCAGTACTTGGATGGGTGACCGCCTGGGAACACCGCGTGCCGTTGGCTTTTTGCTTTTGTTTTTGCTATTTCATTGTTTATATGTATTTAGTTTAGTTATAATTGAAGTAATCTGTCGCCAACGTCCATACCACGTTGAATACACCGGTTCTCGTCCGATCACCGAAGTTAAGCAACGTCGGGCGCGGTCAGTACTTGGATGGGTGACCGCCTGGGAACACCGCGTGCCGTTGGCTTTTTGCTTTTGTTTTTGCTATTTCATTGTTTATATGTATTTAGTTTAGTTAAAATTGAAGTAATCTGTCGCCAACGTCCATACCACGTTGAATACACCGGTTCTCGTCCGATCACCGAAGTTAAGCAACGTCGGGCGCGGTCAGTACTTGGATGGGTGACCGCCTGGGAACACCGCGTGCCGTTGGCTTTTTGCTTTTGTTTTTGCTACTCATCATTGTATACTATGTTAAGACATCACCTATAAAAAAATGTTTTACTAATCATACAGAAATATACTTATATGTTATGTATAGATAATAAACTTTTTAGAAAAGATATTTTGCGACAATAAACTATTTTTTAAATAAAATCGCATTTTAGATCATTGTTCTTATTTTTTCTCTGAACTATCATATGTAATAATTATATTATTACTTACTAGCTGACCCGGCAAACGTTATTTTGCCATATAAATTTGGGGTGGGTCACCCTTATCACTTAGGGGGATTAAATATGTATGATGATAGTAGCCGATTGTCAGACCCACTGAATATAAAATTTCATAAAAATCAGTCGAGCCGTTTCGGAGGAGTATGGTAACTAACATTGTGACACGAGAATTTTTATATAAGATGATATTTTCTAATTCAATGTTACCTTATGTCTATCAAAGCGCCATCTATCACCACTATAGCCAAGGTAAAAATAATGCCATCTTGTTGATGTATTAAAATAGTTATGTAGTTTACTAACTTCATCATAGATGGCGCTGCTCTAAATTTAGTTGTATGAGAAATACTAAAATAATAAATGAAGTAAGGTTTTACTATATTTATCTCTTCAAGCTTTCCTAATATTTTTTAATCTTGTACTTTTCTGTATTACAGTATCTTTAATGTTATCATAAATTATTAACGCAATGGTGTTAAAAATACTGTCATATTGTATTTTACAGTCTTTTTACAATTATTCGCTTATAATTGACTGATTATATAAATAATACATTTTTACGTATATAACATATAGTGTATAACTGAATACATAAAATATATCTCAATATTCTGACGATAGACTTCTATTCTAATAACAAAAACTATTTTAAATTATATGAAAAATTACTAATTGTAAACAGCGACATCTATTATCTGAATTGAAATTTAAATTGACTTCAATTACATATAACAACAAACAATGTAAATATTTAATTATTAATGACTAACTTAAAAAAAATTAACTTCTTGTTAAGAACTCGTTAGCAATCGCCTTCCAATTGGTTGGGTCATCGTCAGGGTCTGGTTTGGTTTTCCTGATCTTCTTCAGCAGTTCCCAACCATTGGCTTTCTCAGTGGATGTTACGTATGTGTTTTTGGGGTCTTGTTCCAGAGTGTACGCTCCCAGAATTAAGCTTTGGACTAAGCGAGATGAAATGAGGGTCTGGAACAGAAATAATGGATGTAGTGACCAGAAATGCTGTTGTAGGTCTTGGAGACCGTGGATTTACAGGAACTTTTAGGTCCACAGAGAACCATTATTACCTTCAAAAGTCTATACTCTTCATCGGGAAGTCTTCTAGTCACAGTATAACCAGCGAGGACTAACCCACCAGTGCGAGGGTCACCAGTCAACAGCATCATATACGTCATAGTGATCGCCAGCTCAAATACATAGTACGAGTACTGGATATCCCCGAAATCTATTATTCCAGATATACGGTAATCGGTTTTACTGTAAAATAAATTTCATTAGATTTTTTTATATAATGTAAAAACATTATCTAATCAAGATGGTGACAGGGTTTTTAAATTTTCTTTACTTCCTTATCTTATATAAATATGCTGAAATATTAAATAAATTTAGATATATAAGATAAAATTAATTTTTAAAAAGCTGTAAAACCTCCACCTGTAAATTTTGCATCGATATAACATAATAATATCGATTATTCAGATCAGGTTAGCCAATGTAAGCAAATACTCGCAAGCCCTCACTTACACCGGCTCACCTCAACACTATTCCGTTCAGAATCTGCTTGCATACCTTCAAAACTGATGATTTAACGGGCCTATTACACAAAATAACATATACTAAAAT
The DNA here is from genome assembly GCA_905147385.1 of Limenitis camilla. Classification (NCBI taxonomy): domain Eukaryota; kingdom Metazoa; phylum Arthropoda; class Insecta; order Lepidoptera; family Nymphalidae; genus Limenitis; species Limenitis camilla. The sequence goes on from LR990247.1 coordinate 11,683,063, forward strand.
TTGGACAAGATTTACGAACTTTAAGCCAAAAATAGACGTCATTATCATCATCAAAAGCCAATATTGTATTTTGTAGTGTCACTGTCACTGGAATTATATACTTTACCTGCCCCCAGGTTTAAGAGTAACTAGCATGTTCATCTCGTTGACATCTCCATGGATGACACCTTTCTCCAGCTCATCAAGACGAGGCACTACTGCGTATTTGAATTCCTCGATTACCTAAAAAGATTCAATTCATAATACTCTTCATTGTCATCATCGTCTCCCTTTAATAGTCCACTGCTGAGCCGGGTCTCCTCCTCAGAATAAGGAGGGATTAGGCCATAGTCCACCACACGGACAAATGCGGGTTGGCACACACCTTTGAGAACATGGAGAACTCTCACTCGTGCAGGTTTCCTCACGATGTTTTCCTTCACCGTTAAAGCAAGTGATATTTAATCGCTTAAAACACACAAAAGTCCCGAGTAGACCTCAACGTCTAAACCACTAGGCATCACTGCTTCGACATAACATAACACTCTTTCATCTTTAATTAAAAAACATTATCCGATATAGTTTACAATTACCTCCTCAGCCAAGTCCAGCTTCTCAGCATCTTTGATGACGTATTTAAACTTCTCAAGATCTGGCACCTTGCTCAACATCCAAATATGTTCACGTGAAACCAAACCAGAATGATTGAAGTTCTAAAATATAAACAGCACCATCAAAATCCAAAAAATATTTACATCACATATTTTTCCATAATATCACAGACAGCGTAAAACCTTGAAAATAACTATTCTAGTTCATAATTATGTGTGACGGATCCATTACCGTCATGCGAGCAAGTTATATCATACATAATATGTAAATAAAGTAGGTTAACTGACGTTTGTAATCTATTGTTCATCTATTTCTACAGATTTTCTTATACTCACTTGCAATTTATTATCTAAGTTAGCCACAAACTCTCCAAGCTGGTAAAACAACGCCTCTGAACGAGGAACATCCTTCAGCAGATCTCCAGGAATATATTCCAGTAAACGAACTACATGCTGCTTACCACCAATATTTTCCACGGAATGAAGATGACCGAAAACATTACGGACTGGTTTCGGGCATGTTACTGAACGAGTGACTGAAAAGAAAGTGTTTATTAGAGACTAAAATAACCGAAACAAACAGAATAACTAGTGAGACTTACTCAGGAAATTCATAATTTCATTCTGAGCCTCCACGACACCCAGGTTTTGAGAATCCATAGAGTTCATTATCTTCAGCACATATCCATGCTCGCTATGGTTTGGTATCAGCGGGTTCTTCATGTTAGGATCTTCCATGATCTTGTAGTTCTTGTCATCGTATCCATTCAGTTCTATCAACTCCAGGACAGAAATACCGTAAAGCCGTTCAGCTAACAGCTTCACACCTTCATGATCAATGTTTGGACGAATTACTGTACCAGGTTCCAAAACTCCACCTTGATCTGCCATTTTCGATTAAATTTGGATCTCTAAAACACAAACAACATGTCAACATGTCAAGATTAGCATGGCAAATTTGTTAAATGATTAAAAATATTTGTCTGAACATGTGCTGCGCTCTATCGTCAATTCATTGTAACCTCCGTCACATGATTAGGGGACAGTAGACCGATGCCGGCTTTATTGAATTATGGCCATTGTACGATATTGTGATTGTTATATTGTTATTATAGACGAGAATTACACAGATAATAATAAAACTAATTCGTTAGTTAAGTAATAAATAAGTTAATGATAAGAATGTACTTATTGAAGCTCATAAGAGAAAGTAGTAAATAGTTAAAAATTATTTTTACAAAACTCAGTAGATATCGATTATAAAAATAATTGTAAATTAAATACAAAAGCAATTTAATAACAATATAAAATATTCCGTATGCTCTCACCGTGTGTGTGTCGGTCCGTGTCCACAGACGAACTGAGAGGACAACGAACACAAACGTTGCGCAAATGATAACCGAGATGACTGATAACGTGTACTGATTGTTGTGTTGATTGATATCACTGCACACCTCTCCTCTCGAGTGCACTGAATAACATCATAAATATACTCATAACTTCATGTCTGTATGTATATCTGTATTGTATTGTAATTGTTAGTAAGATATAAAATATAAATAAGCTTAATATTGATGAATAATTTTTTAACTAAAGTTAATTTAAAACCTCGATAACAAAAGGCTACCAAACAATATTAGACTCACTACTTTAACATTAAAAGGTACGAAAGTTATATATCGTCTATTTGAATAAGATGAAACTAACTACCCGCAAATACTAATTAATAAACAGTGTTGCTAACAATTAATTTATTTTCTCATTTATTTATATCCATACATTGTATTTGTAATTAAAAAGTTTGGTGATAAATTTCAGGATAAAAACTAGATTTTTTTTTTCTAGATTTTAAACTTTAATCTAGTTTGTCAAGTTATTTAAAAGTTAGATCAATTTTATTAGTACATAGTTAGTAATTCAATAATTAGGTTAGTAGTTAACTTGATTACTTTAAAATGTCACATATTCAACTCTGACTAGAAGAAGAGAGAAGAGAGGACGAGAGAGGAAAGTATCGAGGTAATAATCTACAACTCTGGACTATAACTTCCCTGTCAAATTGTCAGACAGTTCACCATTAACACCCTCCCTCACACATCCCATTAATGATGCGGTTTCAGTGTTCATCCTCAGAGTCCTCTTCATTTCCCCTCCTCTATCTTCGAGGTGGCAACGAATCGGCAGTACAAGAGACACTCTAGTTTTGTCGATGCCCATGGCCGAAGGCGGCCACTTACCATCAGGTGGACCATCCCCGCGTTTGCTCCTTAACTATCATAAAAAAAAGATTAAACAACTACATCAAATGCAATACTTATAGAAGAAGAGAGAAGAGAGCACGAGAGAGGAACGTAATCTACCTTCTAGTATGAGTTCCCTGACAACTGTTCACCATTAACTCGGTATATCATTTTTTTAAACATAAGTATTCTAGATAGAAAATATGTCACACGACACACTTAAAACTAGATAAAACAAACACAATGGTGTCTACGTCAAATGCAATACTTAGTTTAGTGGTTAGTATATAACATCAATAGCAATAGGAATTAGTAGTCTGTATCGCGACACGCAATAGACTCTGCTCGTGACTCCACACTTGACAACTTCGCGTCGTATTTTGGATATTAGTGTCATTTATAATTTGATTGTGACGTCAAATATCAAAATAGATACGATAATATTATTTTAGAAAACTCTATCATATAGTAGCCCATTCGCCCTCGCTTCCCTGAGGTATATTCTGATCGTTCACTCACACACTCACTTATCAGTTATTAATCAAATGTTAAACTAATATATAAAGTTAAAGGGTTTGTTTGTTTGAACGTGCTAATCTCATGAACTACTGGTCCGATTTGAAAAATTCTTTCAGTGTTAGATAGCCCATTTACCGAGGAAGACTAGTTGACCTTTGCGACTTCGTCCGCGTGTAGCTCCGCTCCTATGAGTCTTAACGTGATGATATATAACCTATAGCCTTCCTCGATAAATGGCCTATCTAATACTGAAAGTATTTTTCAAATTGGACCAGTAGTTCCTGAGATTAGCGCGTTCAAACAAACAAACTCTTCAGCTTTATATATTAGTATATACTATACATATAGAGTATAGATATGGACGGTTGTATCCAGACGTAATCGGAAGAGGTAGGTAGTTAGTTAATGATGAGAAATTGAAGGAAAGTCACCGAAGACATTCATATTGTTTGTTGTTATTTTTGTTCATCACACAACTGATAAAATTGTACATTGATTGATTTCTTGGAAGTCATCGACCGATTTATATTTTATCTTAAAATAAACTTGAGATTCAGAAGAAATGATATCATAAAACAGCGCCATCTATTGGATACTTACACAATCTATGTAATATAATATGTGTTGTGTCAATAAACTAACTTACAACGTCATCAATTAGTAAGTCAGGATAAAAACTATCCTATCTCTAAAATGTAGATTATTTTGAAAACAAAACGAGAGGAAATTTACAAGTAATCAGTCACGATGGAGACAGCTTCAGATATGAGTAGGGTTACCATGATAACGAAAATCTTGAATCATGATAGCCTTCGCTTAGATGAGGCGTATTCATACCGTTCAATCACTTACTCAGTTACAACATAACCGCAATTATGAATATACTATTTACGTTGAAGTTATACATACAGATGACATGCGAAAATAACTCTGTTTCTCTGTTTGTATGTCTGTCGCGAAAACTACTGGATCGATTTAAATGAAATTTGGTACACAGATAGTCTAGAGCCTGAACAAGGATATAGGCTACTTTTTAATGCGAAAAAGCGTCGTGGGGAGTTGAAAAGGGGGATCAAAACTTGATACTTATTGTTAAGGCTGTTGATTCGATATAAATAAATAAGACATTTAAAATTCGTAAAAGTTTTACCCTCAAGTGTGTAAAATAACAATAGGGAGACACTATTCCACGTGGGCGAAGTCGCGGGCACAGCTAGTCTACGTTATAATATTAAAATTATTTATGGTGTGTAGATAATAGTTGCATACTAAACATGGTAGATCATGAAGAATAAATTAGTAAATAAATATCGTTTCGTTTCGTTCCATTGAGATCGCAACTCTGTCCATCATAGTTCGATCGACAGCTTGTCACTTTGACATAATTTGACCTGGTGATAAGGTCGATATAAATTATCGATATTACAACAAAGGTTATGTATAAAATTAAGTGTTATGTTTTAAACAGTTGATCTGTTTTTCAACAAAGGGTATAGCCGGATTTCTATGGGATATAATGAATGTTCTAAAATTTTTATACACATTCTTAACAATTAAAAATATAAGTATAAGTTAAACGGAAAAAATACTTTTAATTTTTTTATATTGTTTCACCAATTCAAAACATTCAAAAATATCCTCAGTACGTAGTAGAATGAAAGACATTTTGTGACAAAATTCGGTGAGTGATACTTTTCAAAAAAATTGAAGTTTTATTTCGTCAGCCAAAAATCGCCTTTTTTTAAATTAATCGTAACTAAAATATTTTTTCACGTCTTTTACTTCTAAGAATTGAGGAAAAAATTACCATTCGGTAATTTTGAATTTTTCTATGAGAAAAAAAAATAAAACGAAAAAAGAGTTTTTTTTGGAAAACTGTTTGATATAAATGGCTTAAAATTTGTACGAAAAATGTTTATTCATAACCTAAATGAACCCCTAAGTACGAGTAGAAAAGGGCCGATATCCCATAGAAACCCGGCTGTACCCTTTGTTTGTTCCCATACTTATCTGGAATTACTGATCTGGTTTAAGTGCAGTAGTTATTATTAAGGGAAAAAGAAAAATAATAATTACAAGTTTGAAGTTTTTTGTTTGATTCAATACAATCAAACATCAACAAATCAGAATATCTATCTATTCTGAAGTAAACAGACTTCGAAAATAATAAAAAATTGACATTAATCTTTATTCTACATATTACGTTATTTATATCGTCCATTATTGGTGCTACTATACGTTCCTTATTTACTAAAAACTATTTAATATATTAATTGGTGAAATATGTAAATATTTTGTTACATTACAAACAAAATTTATGATCAAAACGAAGTTGTAACACGTTTTTATTCTTGTTAAAATGGTTCACAATCACAGCCCAAATAATCATCATCTAAGCCTGATTCCATTCCATGATTCCAATGAGTTTCCAATCTTCTTCCATAATCTTTCTTGTTTTAACGACTCGATTAATTAATAAATGGTACTTCATAACGATATTTCATAGACGTGTTTTGCGCTGACAGCTGTCTTCGATCAAAATGTATTGAACAGAGTCTTATTTTAATAAAACAATTGATGATAGAGTAAATTCCAACTGAATTTGAATGTATGGTCACCTCAGATAAGAGTATCTCACACTGAGGTTAACGAACTCATTTATTACTATACAAATATTTATATAATTGTCATACAAGCTAGCTAGTTAAAATATGGCATCAATCTCAAAATATTGGATTGAATATAAATTCCAAATTTGGATAAGACGACAAATTGTGAATATTTTTGTATATACCATAATCAGCATTTTAAATAATTTTTATTTTAGCGCCATCTATATACAATAGAACAAATATGAAAAATAATTCTACTGGACGATAGATGGCGCTTTAAAATTTTAATAGTTATAGCTATTCTATACTAGATGGCGTTGCATGAAGTGAAAATTGTATTAATTATAAAAATTCTGTTACGATGTTCGTTTACACAAATCTCCAAAACTGCTAAATCGATTTAAATGATAATCTATGAAAAAGTAGTTTGTTTTCATTTTGCGAAGTGAAGGTAGATCAATTAATTACCAATTTTCTAAAAAAATAAAATAATTCAGAATCTGACATGAATCTATCTATGTATGTGCTGTCTATGTCATCTTCTCGAAACGGAGGCCTAGCACCACGCCATAAAACAACACTACACTATTACTCTCAATACTTTAATAAGTACTGCGTGAAACCACTTGACAAACTGGCTCAATCCTATCGGAACAAAAAGTTATATACTTATTGTCTACTCGAAACATCATAAGATGAACTACCCGCAAATTTATACACGGTGTTACAAGCATTAAAAAATTACTATGTTTCATTAGTTGAATACCAAAGTAGGACACTAAAATCAGCTTACGATAACGATGATATTTCAAACACATCCCTCAGCACAAATTAATAGTGTTGTTAACTGTTAGCACAGGCGATGTAGATGATAATTGTTTTAATTATTGACACTAATTAGCACAGAGGGCGCCTCTTGACGTAATCTTCGACACGTGACCTACAACTTGGTGGATCAGACGAGACGCGTATAACACGCTGCGGTTTAAACGCGGGAAAGGAGGAATCAGGATGCTTAACAGCCGAAATTAATAAGCTAATTTGCAACACTACACGAGTCTTGAACACCGCCACAGAATGGCTTGCCTCTCGGTTTTTAACTTGTGTGCTGTAGAACTTTACGACTTAGTTCCCCCATCACCATTTCGTCATCAGACTACTAGGTGGGGTGAGAGTTTTCAACCTTATGTTGTTGACATACCACCAATACGCACGAAGCGCTTCGCATCTTCCTTCCTCATGGGCACTGCTAAGGATTGGAATTCTCTCCCCTCGTCTGTGTTCCCTACGACTTACAACTTAGGGATCTTTAAGAAAAGAGTGCGGGAAAACGAGCTCCACCTTCGGCCTTATTTTGACTTACCATCAGGTGAGATTGAGGCCAATCGCAATCGTCACGAATAACAAAAAAAACTGTAATTCTGATAAATCAAATTATTTTTTGTCTTACACTTACTATCTGGTAAACTAAAACACTGGTAACTTACCATACCATACCATACCAATAATATAATTATAATCACTAACTGTGTAATTAAATAATCTACAAAAGACAAATAAAAACGCAAATTTTCAAACGGAGATTCTTTCTTAGTTATTTTTTTTTTAATTTTACTATTTTTTACAGATTCTCAAAACATTTACAAATAGTAACATATCTAGGTCTAAATCACCGTCACCAATAGAAAGCTACAACCTTTCCGGGTAACATAGGTTATATAGTGTTGCCATTAATATCATAATTAAAAAGATATGGCCACTTAAGTCCCATAACGTGGCCGTCTTGTACAGTGAAGGTTTTCTCTGAAATTTCTGATCTGATTTAGAAAATTCTTTTACTGACAGAAAGCTACAATCTTTCCGGGTAACATAGGTTATATAGTGTTGCCATTAATATCATAATTAAAAAGATATGGCCACTTAAGTTCCATAACGTGGCCGTCTTGTACAGTGAAGGTTTTCTCTGAAATTTCTGATCTGATTTAGAAAATTCTTTTACTGACAGAAAGCTACAATCTTTCCGGGTAACATAGGTTATATAGTGTTGCCATTAATATCATAATTAAAAAGATATGGCCACTTAAGTCCCATAACGTGGCCGTCTTGTACAGTGAAGGTTTTCTCTGAAATTTCTGATCTGATTTAGAAAATTCTTTTACTGACAGAAAGCTACAATCTTTCCGGGTAACATAGGTTATATAGTGTTGCCATTAATATCATAATTAAAAAGATATGGCCACTTAAGTTCCATAACGTGGCCGTCTTGTACAGTGAAGGTTTTCTCTGAAATTTCTGATCTGATTTAGAAAATTCTTTTACTGACAGAAAGCTACAATCTTTCCGGGTAACATAGGTTATATAGTGTTGCCATTAATATCATAATTAAAAAGATATGGCCACTTAAGTCCCATAACGTGGCCGTCTTGTACAGTGAAGGTTTTCTCTGAAATTTCTGATCTGATTTAGAAAATTCTTTTACTGACAGAAAGCTACAATCTTTCCGGGTAACATAGGTTATATAGTGTTGCCATTAATATCATAATTAAAAAGATATGGCCACTTAAGTTCCATAACGTGGCCGTCTTGTACAGTGAAGGTTTTCTCTAGAATTTCTGATCCGATTTAGAAAATTCTTTTACTGACAGAAAGTTACAACCTTTCCGGGTAACATAGGTTATATAGTGTTGCCATTAATATCATAATTAAAAAGATATGGCCATTTAAGTCCCTTAACGTGGCCATCTTGTACAGTGAAGATTTTCTCTGGAATTACTGATCCGATTTAGAAAATTCTTTCACTGACAGAAAGCTACATGCTTTCCGGTTGACGTAGGCTATATGGTGTTACCATAAATATTCTAATTAAAAAGATATGGCCATTTAAATCCCACAACGTGGCCATCTTGTAGTGAAGGTTTTCTTTATATCCCCTCCTATTTCTTTCTTTTTTTAAATAATGAAAAGCTACATTTGTATCAGCAATTTAAGGACATCAATTATAACATTGCTCCTAATAAAGCGAAGCGAGGACAAGCGGCCTGCCCTCGCTTCGCTTTATTAGGAGCGTAAAATAAAATCGCAGTTTTAAAAACGCGTGTAATCTGTAACGCCAGTATAAGGGAGGGAAAAATGCTATTTGATTTGTTCTTAACGTTTGCTCGTGACAGCCCTTCAGTGTTGACCCTTTAACTGACTCAATACTGAGTAGTGAATACTAATGTGTAGGGGCTTGGGGAGTGGGGTTCGATTGCTGATACATATTGATTTATTCCAACGATAGCTTTCTTTGATAGATTCGAAACTACTGAGGCGATTTTTATGATTATTTTACGTAAAGAAAGCTACACTAATTCTATGATAGAAGTGACAAATATGACCTTAGAGGTAGAAGAAGGAAAGAAAGAAAGTTTGTAGGTATATAATACATTAAATCAAGTTTTCATAATTTAAAAAAAACCTCTTTGTTATAAAAATAATTTTCCAAACAAGTAATAATTGGAAAACCAAAAAAATTAAATTAAAAAATTTAGGTAAATTTTTGTTTACTATCTGTCAATAGATGGCGCTGTATTAATTTTAACTAAAATAAAGCTTTATGGAAACCATCATTTTATTTTTTTTAAACAGTCGAGTAAAATATAAATATACACTGAAAATATCATTAGAAAGAGACAGACTATACGTTTTTTAATTTAAAAAAGGACGGAAATACGTCCTCGAGTACAAAGCAAGTTATTGTAGACAATGGGAACTGAAAAAGACATTTCCTCTAACAAGATTCCTATCTAAGACTGTTTAGCCTGAGGACTTACATACAAGCGTACATACAGACAATATAAACATTATTTATATGAGGATAAGGTTTAAATTAAAATTTTATAGTATATTTGTAAGTTTAAGCGACTTTGTGAACGTATGTCGAGCGTGAAACAAGATTTTCCAAAGTATAATTAAAAACCAGTATAAGTTGAGCTATACATGTGTAATGTTTGTATGTAGTGAGGGGTCAGGGTGTGCGGTTCGTGTGGGTGATGTAAGTTAGACGAGTGTTGATCAAAGTGAAGTCACTTAGTAATCTTTTGCTGGTTTATTGTAGATAATTGTATTGTTTAAATGTTAACTGGGGGTTCATATAATATAAATCATTGTTTTCCACATTTCCAGAAGGGAAGTAATTTCAAAGATGATAGTTTCAAGTCTACATTTAGTGTAAAATCTTAATAAAAGAAATAAAAACTAATTCACCTGATAATGTCCTTAAAACAGGAAAATCCATGTAGCAAAAACATGTCAACAATAAGTTAATTAAATGTACTTATTAATGTAAAGTATTTTGTAATTAAACTATGCCCAGAAATTGGAGCCAAAACATTGGTTGACATTTGACAGCTCGACATTTTTTTTCTTTGTTTTTATTCCCTAAGGTATTACACCGTACAGCCTTGTCTTTAGTAGGTTAATTCTTTATTCATGTCTTTGGTTTTAATTTGTATGATAAAATCATATATTAAGTTATATTTTTTATAATTCAAAAAATTTATAATTCCGCTTTCCTGGTGACATAGGCTATGTGGTGTTGCCATAACTATTAAATTCCAGATAGTCATTAAATGACCATTTTGAATAAAGAAACTAATCCTAGGTACTATTAACCTGATTTTGAAATTTTTTTCACTCATATAAAACTATACTATTCCTGAGTGTATATTAATAAGATATTGACATTTTTTGTGTTGATACGATTTAATTTTTTTTACGATGGAAAGCTATATATACCTACTCTTCCCATATTTCAAATAGTGTTGCCATATATTTACAATTATGTAATTATATTAGGAAATAAGCTGTTTTCTTTATGTTGATTCGATATCAAATATTTTTTCACTACAAGCTACATTATTCCCGTCTCTTTTCTCTCTCTCTCTTCCTTTTTGTCAGACAAGCCGCTCGTATTAAATAATGACATCTGTCAACCTTCATTCCAATCACGCAAACAGTGTTGCCAACACATCAAAATTAAATTCAACTAATTATAATAACAGAGCTTGTCTAGATTTTATGTGAAATTTTAATATTTTTACCGGGGTAATAAACGCCTAAACCGATATTAATGAAATGTTGATCATAGATATAATTTAAGATTAAAGGCAAGTAGGTTCGTGTCAGTGAATAAGTAATATTTTATTGAAGAGTTTCACCCTGTTTGTGATAGATTCCACTCTCACTATGATAGGGTTGATAAACGGTTAGGGGTGAACTTAGGGGTTTAATTCTTTACTAATATTTAAAATTAAATTATTATTTTTGTTTGTAAACCTATTTATTTCACCATCTCGTCTTTTCTGGTCTCATTTCCATTCTATTCCGTTCCATTCCATTCCAAAGCATCAGATTCATCATATGATTATCTACTTTATTGATAGATATGTAGTTTTTAATTTAAAAAAAAATGTTAATGGCAACTTGTTCCCGAAGAAATCCTCTATGTATTAATAAAAGTTTCACTAAAATTATCTTAGCCATTTTAGTGTTTTAACGAAGAGAGAGAAAAATAAAAATATTTATAATATACACGTTTTTCATGGTATTTGTTTGAAGACCCGACATCTATAAATTATTATTAGTAAATTTTTAAAATATAATAAGTATCGTGAACCCTAACCCTACCGCTAACTGACCCTTAGGCTGTTAAAAGATATAAAAAAGTAATAAAACGCAATGCACAATAAAAACCAACGAAGGGTTCACAACTCACAAGTCACAACGAATAAGAATATCTGAAGATATTGCTACATTTGCATAATTGTGATATATCGCATTCCTTTGCTTTTTATTGCTCTCCCTCTCTGTTGTGATGGAAAATTAATATACGTATAGAATAAAAACAATGCAACTTTTTCATCACGTTCATGCCGAACCAATAACATTCCCAAGTAAGTGATCAAACGAACTTACCAAGTGAAGTTCGATCCTAATTTGTTTCTATAAAAACGTGGAAGGTTGGCAGTTGCTGTGAATTATAAATAACATTTTACATTGATTTCAAATGCTATTATCATTATCCGTTAATAGCCCACTTCTAAGCTGGGTCTGCTCCTCAGATTGAGGAGTGAATTAGGCCATACTCTATCACTCTGGTCTGAGAACATAGAGAAACTCAAACTTAAACTTAAAATATTTTCTTCAAATCTGGGGGCACGATAGTGCCCTCGCCAAGACGAGCCAAGCGAAGCGCAGCTCGCAAGGGCACTACTACCTTTTCTAGAAGTGCTTCGTCGTTTTTTTGAACCCTCATAACTTGGGTTTGGATTTTACCAGATCTACAAAATTCTCAAGATTTGATGTCAGTAGTGGACTTATTAAACATACAAAGTTTTAATTTCAGAGCTCTTATACTTTAGTTTTTATTGATATCTAAAAAACGTCGATTTCGTCACTGACTCACTGATGATCATCAAAATTCTTAGGGTACTTCCCGAAGTCTTAGAAAGCTGAAATTTGGTGTATAGGCTATTAGTAAATAAATAACAAAAAAATTATAAAACTCGGAACTTTTACCCCCTAACTCCTTAAACTGGGAATCGTTTGTTTGTATGAGAATTCCGCAAATATTGATGCTAGAGGCTCTAAAAAGTAATATAGGGACTCCATGTTATAAAACAATAATCATTTTTAGTGCGAGACAGTTTTCTTTAGAGGCTTGTTTGTATATATAGTCAGCCGTATAATCGTCTTACCTCCCTTAGGTTCGTTGTCAGTTGCATACTTGAGAACTACTCGTATAAGGTCTATTCTTGTTAGCGAAAATTATGTGTCACTTTAGATTATATTCAAAGGATAAACTGTTGTTATAGTGTTGATTAAACATATTATACTACTTAAATCTATATATAAAAATGAATCCCTATTTTTCTTCGTCGTACCATCACGCGTGAACGGCTGAACCGATTTCGCTAATTCTTTTTTATTGTGTTTATTATTATCAAAAAAATTAGAAAATTTAACAAAACTTAAAGACAATATTAACTTTTCTAATGGAAGCTTTTGACATTCATAGTTAAGACAGGACAATGTCCTTCGGATCAGCTAGTATTCGATAATTATGTAGCTCTCTCTGAGGTTTAATAAGTTTTGTTTACAAACAATGAGTTTCCTTAGCCGTAGGTTATCATAACATTCATAATATACTAATCATTTATACCAATTAATAGGCAGACTGTGGAATATCACGATATAAAAATAAAAATAACATTTTTGACATGAAGTCGAGGGTCGTGGAGGAGAATAATAGTAAATCTTTGTACAAATGTAAGAGGTATTTTCAGTCATCCTAGTCAGCAAAACGTATATAAGTCCCGCAACTAGAAGCAAGTTATAATCAGATATTATAAGCAAGCAATAAGTGAATATTATTAAAATCAAATATTTTGGAAACTATTTCGTATAATAAACATTGGTTGACATCTGACAATGTCTGCTTTTATCATTTTATTTTAACGAGCCATGTAACCATGTAGGTTTTATATCACTATTCAACTTTTAACAGACTCATTCATAAGTTAGAAATCAATTAAATAACTATGTTGAATGAGTCGACACAGGAATCACCTGGGGGCATGGTAGTACATCGCCAAGACGAGCCAAGCAAAGTGCAAGAGTATTTTTACCTTTTCTCAGTTTGGATTATACCAGATAAACAAAATTCTCGGGATATAATGGCAATAGTGTTTCGTTACTGACTCCCTGACGATAAAAAACATTTTAAGGTACTTCTGGAAGTTCTATAAAAGTTGACATTTGTATCGTCCTATCGCCTTCGACAATAAACCAACGAAAAAAAATGAAAAAGAAATGTGTGAAAAGACACCTCTGATGTGTAAGAAATACGCCCTAAAAAAAGAAAGAAAAAACTAACAAACTAAAAAAAATATAGTCATAGATAACTTACAAAAAGAAGTGAAATCCCACCAAAAACATTTTCATGTAAAATGTAGCCAAGACGAGACCATATACCTCGCACTGTCAAAAAGTTATCAGATCTCAAATTGAGCCAAGCTTCTAACTCTACACGCCCTCCCCACCTACCTCTACAAGCCCGAAGTTCACCAAGAAGGCCAATATATGTAGCTTGGCCTTTTCGTTTAGTTAGTTGAAGAACTGTTGTATAACAGAAAAGTAATGAACAGTAATAAATTGAATATATAACTTGGACAGGAACCACGACAGGAACCTAGACAGTACCTTAGACTTGCTTGTGACTAGGTGGTGTAGGTTTGCAAGGTCTTTTAACAGAATTCCAACACTCTCCTCTACTGCTTTGTTTTACTATTTAAACTTCAAGTTAGGTAACCCTAAGCCTAACTTGCGTGCCGACATAATTCGCATAAAATTTAGAATAAAAGTGACCTAACTCAAAAAAGGAAATTTGTGTATATTTGTTAGAAAAGCTTCAAAAAAATGTATATTAAGTAAATTTGCATGTGCCTTTCCTGTACATGAATGAAAATAATTGATTCTACTTACAATTCTCCCTTTTTCATGTAAGGTAATTTTATGTTAAAGTCGGAAGTTACAAAAATTTAGAGTTAAGTCACTTTAATTTTAAGGGTGTGATATATTGAATTGAATCAGGCGTTACTTTGCGGAAATTCATGGTTTAAAAGGAATCAAAATGTTACCTTGCTATAATCCGCGGCAATCTGAACTACCAGACTCGTATGGTACAACCCAGAAGAGCACCCTGCCCACACAAAAGTGAGACGCGTGAACCCGAACCAGGACACACCACACAAGTAGGTAGCTCGACGATCTTTTATCATTTTGAGAGTATCTTGTCCCGGATTGTTTCATCACTATCACTATCCCTACTAATATTATAAATGCGAAAGTAACTCTATCTGTCTGTCTGTTACGCTTTCCCGCTTAAACCTCTCAACCGATTTTGATGAAATTTGGCACAGACAATCTTTAAACCCTGAGAAAGGACATAGGCTACCTTTTATTGCGAAAAAAAGGGACGCGGACGAAGTCGCGCGGGTCGACTAGTATAGTATAAAACATAGGCGCTTCCCGCTGTCTGTAACTATGTATGCTTAGATCTTTAATAGTTTTAACAGCAACAGATTTTGATGCGGTTTTTTTTGATAGATAGAGTGATAAAAGAGGAAGGTTTATATGTATAATACTTACATAATGTAGTAGAGAAACACTGATAATTTTATAGGTTTCTTAGGTGATGTCGTAAAAAACACATTTTTTTGCGCTTACATTGCAAACGCTGGCTGAACCCTACGAAATAGATCAAAATAATGTACTACAGTATTGTACACCTTATAAAGGTCTACAAAAAAGTCAAAGATGGTACATGTCTATCACTTAGGGATAACCCACAATAACCATTTTTTATCCTTTACTTTTTACGAGAACTTATGGCTTATTTACGAAGTGATTTTAAACAATACAGCATTAATCCTTATCCAATGAGGTACCTTAAACACATTGTGCATTTTATATAGATCAATATGGCCCTTTACAGCATTAAATTTAAATGAATATTTTCGACGATAATACACATTTAAAATACAGGGAGATAGTAGTTACGGCTAAATTCACGTGTTAAATTGCTCCCGGGCGAAGCCGGGACAGTTCGACTAGTTAGGTATATAAGATTGATTTGCTTCTCTTTTTATTGTTGACTCAAAATAGAAGATTTTGATTATTAGACGAATGAAAACTCAATCTAAAAAATCTCCAACATTTGTAGCAGCCTACGATGATGAAATAAAAGTATATACTTAAATAGCCTTTTATTTAGTTAGTAAACCTGTAATATTCTGTATCTTCATCACCATTACCAGAGATTACAATCTCGTCTTGTCTGGTCTCATTTCCATTCACAACCGTTCCGTTCCATTCTATAACATAACATCCGATTTATCATATTTATTGATAGATACTTTCTAGGTATGTAGTTTGTAATTTAAAAAATAATTTTAATGCCAATTTGTTCCCGAACAAATCCTCTATGTATTAATTAAAGTTTCACTAAAATTATCTTATTGGTATTTGCATAAATAACTAAGTAATATCCTATAATCGTCTATTGGCTTAACTACGATATAATTTTCGCGTGGTTATGGAAAACGGAATAAATATTCTAGTACCGGGACTAAAACGGAACGTGTGGTCATATAGTGTAAATAAATCCTTCAGCATTAGATGGAGAAACAGAAAGAGGGAAACTGAAACCTTGATGATAGAAAAGCTATGTAGAGCAGAGACAGTTATCACTTACCATCAGAAAGACTGTCCCTTCTTTTGCTTAGTAATGGTTTGATCGGTCGTTATATATGTTATGTATGTGTATGTGTATGATAGTGTAGTGTATGTAGTGTTAGTGTATAGTAGTGCAGAGCAGTGTCGGCTGATCACAGCCGCGGAGCGGAGCGCTCTCGAGTGGTCACTGTTCATATACTCTCTCACAGTTCTCACAGGGTCGGATTCTAGACTAAATGTGAGCATAATACTCTATGTTAACTTTTATGATGATATATGAAATATCAAAATTAATTTTCTTAATAATAGGTAATGAATTTTCATATTTTATTTTCATATTCGTAACTTTTATACATATAAAAGTATAACTAAACATTACGATCTCGTACTATTCTGATAGGAACTATTATGACATGAACCAAAGCAGTGACTTGGACTTGTGACCAAGGTGTAGGATCCTCCTCCTCCGCTGCCCAGGTTCTCTAGTTAAACCTAAGGATAGGCTAACATAAGGCTCACCTAAACCTAACATACATTTCCGACATATATATTATATTCGTGTTTGGGATGTATGTAGGAAATTACCGGTAGTAATAAGATTGCTTTTGCATACCTTCTTCTTCAATTTGTATCTATACTGTTAAATTTTATTTATTTGATGCGTGTGCTATATAGACTTTCTATTCTATTCTAATATTCTTTCGATAGATAGCCTAAGAATAAGCATACCTTCTTATTATTTATTTTATTTAACAGGCTCCAATTGGCTTATAGAGAAAATTATTAATTATAAGTTTGTCTTTTATTCAACATTTTTAATTGGAAAAATTTAAATCTTATATATATATATACAAATAATGGGTAAAACCACTTTGAACTAAGGTACCACTAAAGATGATTATAAATATTCCACAAGTCAAGCCCATTTTTGTATTTTTTTTATATAATTTTAAAAAATGTTATAAAAAATAAATAAGATGCTCCAATTAACGATTTACTAAAAAGAAATTAAGGTATCTTAACACTTTCTTCCCGCAATCCGTCCCTGTATTGCCACCATGATAGTATTTTGTTAGTCGGCAGCTTTGTCGCCGACTCGCACTTCACCGCGCGCCCCGTCCCTCTCCCACACACAGCGCCAGAGCGAGACGGCACACACACCACTGGTAGGACAATATTTAATCACTTATTGGTTACAATGGGTCTGAGATCTCCGAAACTATTTGTACACTCAAATTTGTGATATTTTTACTTTATTTACTGTCCCACATTTTTACTTTTCAAGTTTTTTAAAAGCTACAACTTGTGGTGTTGGGTTTCTTTCAGAGAAAAAATCTATATTGGTCAACTTTCATTTAATTGTTAAACCTATTATTAATTTTGATATATTCTATAGATTATGTCAGGTTTTACGACCGATAGGAGTAGAGTCAATGCTAAAATTAAATACATAAAAATATCTATATTGAAACTGAACGCAACCATAAGGTCGTTTCATTATCTATGCGCTTCCCGCCCATTTCTCGCTTTCCGCCCGTTATAATTTATATTATTACAGAGAAAAAAAATTAATTTGACAGATGTCAATGTGTGTGTCACTTGTAATAAGTAGAGTAATAAGTTAACCAAACTTATTATTATTTTTCTCTGTATCATAATATTTCTAGCAATATATATTTATCATCATATATAATTATAGAATCATCGACTATGATGATTATTATCAGAAATAGAAATGTGCCTGAACATCAACTAATAAAATAGATTGTGTTTATCGTGATCAGCCGCAAACTAGTGGTAGATATATTTTAATGTATATTCTATGAATTAAAACGATTTTTCATGCTCTATTACTATTTTTAGACTGAAGACTAACTATGTTAGGTTTTAAAAAAAAAACTTTTTTTGATTGGAAAACTCAATATCTCCCAAAGACAAACGATCACGCAGCTCGACATGCAGTTCATCCCCTATTCCAACCCCTTCAAGTAAATACGCGATAAAACGTAGCCTATGTCTTTTCCCAAGATCTAGTCTATCTCTGTACCAAATTATATCCAAATCGGTTAAGTATTTTAAGCTTGAAAGCATGATAGACAGACAGGTTAAGTTACTTTCACATTGTTGGGATTGAAATGCCAATTAATTAAAAAAAAAATCTTTACATTAATAGAGATGATGTTGTTGTACATAGAAAACTAATTAATATATTTATATATAGCACATATATGTATGTGTATTACATAAAGGCATATACATACATATATTGTAAACCAAACCCAGTTGTGCCTAAGGTTTGTGTCCCAGAAACACGCTTACATGATCTACGATAGACAACAGTTACTCTATGAAATTACTCGTCAAACTGCCACTGATCTCAGCTGTATATACAGACGACGACATTGACCTTAGTTAAGTCTTAGTTATCTAATTTACTGTTACTGAGAGAACTTAAATAGTGAACTTGAGCGTTAAAGCTACATAACCTATATTTGGGTCACAAGTCCCAGGTCAGTGGTAGTTGTAGACACGGCTTTATGTGTAGATTAATGAAACTCAATAATGGCAACACGTATTGTATGAACATCTCGACATTGGGCAACTGTTTGTTTATCGCTACGCTACTCTACAGACGCGAGTACTGTTCGCAAAAAAATATTGACTTACAAACTGACCTCGCGTCGCTGAGGGTCAATAGACAAGTATCATGTCTCCCATAATTAAAGATGGTTTGTTGAAATTCTCCTCATAAGTATAGGATTTTCCTAAAATATGGTTTTTTGGATTCTAGGAAGATTTGTGTAAATCTAATTCAAGATGAGAGATGGCGCTGGTTTCTGAAAATGGTGGCTCTTAATGAAGCGTGATTGCAACTATTTAATAATGATAAATATGTAGTCCTACAAATGCCGTACTATTTCGATGAAAAATAACCTATTCCTCATCTCTCCTGAGAAAAAAAGTCCCATTTTTATCACGAATATAACACAAATTGTAATAATTGACTACTAGTGGTTTCTGTTGGTTGGTTTTAAACATCCCCCCACTGCCACTAGCTCAACAATTTGTTGGCGATAATCTCAATAATTTGACATCAGTTTTTCAATTCAATCGTGGCAATCATATTGACTATCATAGTAAATGATGAATGCAAGGAACTGTTTTTTAGCCTCATGGGTTTTTTTGATATAATGTTATATATATAACCTTTATAAAATATTTTAGGGTCTGCGCGTGGTGATGTTAACCTGACACTGCCTAAAGAGACCGAAACAGGTGGAAATCTGAAGGTGAAAGGTCAGGACTATATGGCGGATGCATTAACACCTCCCAGCCAAACTCTCTTAATTTTTGCTGAGTGGCTAAAGATGTGTGAGGTCTAGCGTTATCATGATGAAAAACCACACCCCTTCTGTTGATTAATCCCGGCCGCTTTCTCTCAATTTCTTGCTTTAATCTCATCAGTTGTTCGCAGTAGAATTCAGAATCGATGGTCCTGCCTGGTGGTAACAGCTCATAATGAATAATGCCCTTCCAATCCCACCACACACACAGCATCACCTTGTTGCGAGTTAACCCGGGTTTCGCCACAGTCTGTGAAGCTTGACCGGCCTTTGACCACGACCTTTTTCGCACGTTCTTGTCGTACGTGATCCACTTTCCATCACCAGTTATCAGCTTCTTCAAAAATGGTTCGGTTTCATTACGTCGTAATAAAGAATCACAAATGAGTACACGGTTCATTAGGTTTCTTTCAGTGAGCTCGTGAGGTACCCAAATATCGAACTTTTTTGTGTACCCATTTTTTTCAAATGCGCCAAAACTGTTTTGTGGTCAATTCCCAGTTCTTCAGCTACGTACAACTAATGATATGCCGATCTTGCTCTACTTTGTCAAAACGTTCTTCTTTAAAATGTAAACTTGTAATGATACCAAAACCAGGCAGATACAAATAGTATAGCCAAAGAGATTTTATTACAAGTTCATACATACTATAATGCGAAAAGACTTTTTCCCCAACCTATTATGTCTCACTAATATTATAAATGTCAAAGTTTGTATGTTTAGATGTTTTTTACTCAATCATGTAAAATCTACTGAATAGATTTCTATGACATTTTGCTCACAGATGCTTTATAACCTGGATTATTTTATGGGCTACTCTTACTTATTTATAGTAGTAGTAGAGTAACTTTAAATAATTGTATATCATAGACAAGTATAATTTTAAAAATATAATTTTTTATCCTGTTTTCGCTAACTCTACATATTAAAAAATAATCTCCAAAAACTGGAAAATGCATTAACGAGATAACGTGACACACACTCAGACAGATGTAATACGAGTACATGTGTCTGTCTGGCTGTGTGTGTGTGTGTGTGTGTGTGAGTACTCAGTATAATGTTATTCTAGCGAGTGACGCAACTTTAATCTATAGGTTTGCTTAATCTTATTCATTTGAGACTCTACACTCGTCAACTAAAGTGTTTATTTAAAAAAATTAAAATATTTTTTTCTACAACTTCGTTAACCAGTGCACCGAATTGATTTAGGTTTTTTTTAACGACAATTTTTAGAATTAGACAAGAAAACATTTAGAAATTTCTTGTAAGATTAGTGATTGCTGTATTTTGGTAATACTAAGGTACAAGTGCAGAGCTTCTTTGATTGGACGCAAAGAACGTTAGCATAGGTAACTACTAACTACTAACGTTACCGAAGAGCAGACCGACATGAAAGAAGTTGATTGTCCAAGCCAAGGCCCACAAAGGGCTGTAGAGGTACGAGAGAAGCTGTAAACGATCGTCCGCGGGATCTTTTTGAAGTGATTACTTCTTATAGGAGGGTAAACTACTTCGTAACGTAACGCGTTACTCTCACGCATACGGCAGCAGTAGGCAGGCTGCTCCTCTCTCACTCTAACCCACAGCGCTAGCCGTATTTCGGACAGACGCTTCCCCCTCTCTCTACTCAGTGTACAATTTCAATATTAAATAGTTCAACTTAGATTAGTTGAAGTTACCACTTCTGTCAAGCGTCCCGAGACGCACACGTTTTTTCATGTTCGAATTTCACTACTAAATTTTCCAGACTTTTACTACTCTTACTAGATTTTCGGCGAGTAGCCTGTAACCAATGTAGAGAAGATTTTAGTGGTTATTAATCGAAAGCCTGATTTTTATATCACGTTAATCAAGAATTGTGTTTTTAACAGCGAAACACTCTTCTCCAACATCTCTACCGCGTTTGTTTTTGGAAAAATATGTAAAATTTTATTATTTCGAAAAATATTGCTAAAAATAAAATAAAAATTCAACTACATAAAAAAGACTATTATCTTTTCTTCTTTCTGAAACATTAAAGACTCATAATTGACTTCAACTGCATGAGGTTATAGACAGAACTAGCCTACTTGTCTTTTTAATTATTAAAAAAAAACAAACATTTGTAGCGCTTTTGGCTGTGATTGTAGGAAGGGTAACACGATCACCTCTCCGCTCGATCACCTCTGTTTGCGCGACCGCGACCACGTGACCACGTGACCACCGTATTTGAACATATTAGAAACTTCCATTTACATTAAACGTTCACATTCCACTACTAAACAAACAGATTGTCTATCAGATATAAGATAAATCCATTTTAGACCATATTTGTTAACGCAGACGAGTTGTGTTGCAACATCAGAAGTGGGATTTTGTTTCTTTATGACAAATAAGGAATTAATTAGTGGATTGGTTTTTATATTTAAAGTATTTTTAAAATATTCTATAAGTGGATTTTTAGTGAATAACAAATTCCAGTTAGTTATGTATAATTATATTTTAAGGATTTTCCTCTTAAACTCACGTAAACTACTAAACTTGATAGATCCAGTAGATGTCGCCGATATCGGAGTATATTTTCTTAAATTTTACTTTCCTAAGTGGCTGAATTTATTTAGATGAAATTTTTTATATATAGTTTTATGTACTTCTCACCGAGAAACTTCAACATATTTTTTAGGAAAAGTTTTTGGAATAAACTGATACATTTATAGATTACTAACATAATAGATTAATGCGATCCCGAAATATACAAATAAAATAAAAATAAAAGGATAGATGTTCATAAATTATATCTCTTCATAATAACCATAACCACTTACCATCAGTACTCTACTACTCCACAGTAGAGTCATCTGCCAACTGTCAAATATAAAAAAAATTAAAAATTCCTTTTTAACTTTAATTTAGATATTTTCAAAAAGTTTGTGAGGTTGTAGCGGGTAATCTCTGGTTCTACTGAACCGATGTTGATAATTCTTTTACCAATAGAAAGCCACATTACTTGAGAGTTTCATAGAATACATATTAACCCCAAAAATGAAATGACTTTTTCGTGGTAGTCGAAATCGCAAAGAAAGTCGGTCGAGTCGGGCCTAACTAAAACCTTTCTTACGAACGCTGTCTCAATGATGAGAGTTATATAATTCATTGTTGTGTGAGTGAGTGAGTGAGTTAAAAGTTTGTATACACCTCAGCGAAGCGAGAGCGGGTCGACTAGTTCTAATTACTAAATATACCTTAAGTGCGTACCACGTAGGGATTTCAAACAGTTAAATCTATTTTCTTATAATTTTATTTGCATTACTATTAAACTTTTTCAATACGTTTTTGCATCTTTATGCTAAAATGTATTATTTTCGATTAAGGGCGTTCACACAATGAGCGGTTTTTTGCTCCGGATGTTTTCACTGTAAGTATATTAAGCACGCTTGGTCAGATATTTGCAAAGGTATGAATTTAATTTGGCTTCTGTATGTTTTTTGTTATTTCCTAAGTCTTGGAATTCACCCACACCTTATCGTATTATATTTCTTTTATTGTGGATTTAAAAAAATAAGATTAAGACACTTTAATATAATGTTATGTTGTAATAATTCGTACGTTTATTTCAACAAAACAATGTTAATAAAAACCTTTAACGTTTTTGTCACAAGTCTAGGTATAACATATTATTTTCTAGACCCATATGGTGGAAATAGTTCCTGGTGTGTCATTCAAGACAAGAATTCGATTGACAATGAAATTAAAACCTAACAACCATTAATGTCTATCTTTTTTAGTAAAAAAAAATCATTTAAATCAGTTCAGGAACAAAAAATATGAAAAAGGGTTTATGGAAACCGATAAGTAAAATTACAAACGATATCCGGCATAAGTTCTGTCAATCAATAGTTATTGTATCTTAATATCATAGATGAGTGAATCAAATAATCTCAAGAATTATATCAATTTATGATCTATTGAAAGATGATTGTCATTTTGTCCTGATCTTTTTCCATTGACATTGCATTCGCGATGACAACTGATCCAACTACTTATAGTTGAAATCAAACAATATAATATTTTATGCAAAGTTGTTAAGATTTACTTAATTTATATTTTCCAATAATTTTTTTGACAGTCGAGCGAGTCAAATTTTAGGAGCGTAAAAACAAAATTTTATTGAACTTCATCACAAAATTGTTATTATGTATAAATAATTAACCGAATGCGCAGAATTGGATGCGCGTATTAAATTCTAACTAACTAGTGAGTCGATCTCGAATTAGATGCTAGTGTACTACTCTCCTTCTCTTGGTGTCTCCTCAGGTAACTTCCATTTCCGTTGGCTGACACTATTAGAAGGTTCGTAGAGATAATAAAGGAATGATCCGAAGCTGACATACCCGGGGTACGTCCAGGGCGGGCACGCCTGCTTTAGAGCCGGCCGAGCGTCGAGGCGTCGCGGTGGCGCCTCTTTTTTGACGGAGAGGGTATCGCAGTAGGTTTAGTGGGTAAGATGGCGCTTCCAATGTAACCATTCGATGCCCCCCAAAGGATCGGGTAGTGTGCGTAAAAAAAAGGTACTAATTTAACTAGCTGTTCTCTCAGTCCTAGATTGTTTGTTATTGCATGATAAAATAGCTAATAAAAACAAAAGAAAATATAAATACTTATAAACATAATTAAAGTTGCAACACGTAAATTTCGTCACTTTTTATACGTACACGTGAAAATTAAAAAAAAACTAGCAAAAAGTTTCCAACCGCAGTCGGCGGTGCGTGTAATCGCAAATTGTGCGAACACCCTTATTGTGCAAGTATCGAGTTTAGAGGATTTATTGTGAATGGAGTTTTGTAAGTAATTGGATTACACTTCAATATTATGATTAAATGAAATGCAACTATTATACTGTATAGTTCCCAATTTTTTTAACCCGTAGATCACTTAACATATTTTACATATTGCATAATTTTATACACGATTTTGAAGAAGAAAATGAAGAATCTGAATTATATCACGGACCTAGACTACTGATTTAGTTTTTACATCAATCTGACCCCCAATTCTTACCTTTTTAATGTGAAAACTCATCATCAACCCGTGGGTGTCAATATGGATATTTTTATAAATATCTTATAGATACCAAGTGTAGCATAACTTTTTCTTTTCAGAGAGACGTAACTAAAGTGACAATAATATACTACCCGACCTTTCCATACTTCATCTGAGTAATCTTCAGGAAATTTTCTATAATTTCTATACCGGTAGATTTTTGAGACGGGTCCTTAATCGTTATAGTTATAGGAAAACGTTCCTAGGAGACCATCCATAACTTTTTAAGATATTCTGAACTGCATTCACAGATTTTTGAGAAAATGTACGTGATGAGAAGAAGTTCTGAGAAATGTATGTGTTAGAGAAAAAAATGCTAAAATCCGAAAAAAAATTTTGTATGTCTATCGATTCTTCTTCGTATGGGGATCAAAAGACTATGGAACCGTTCAAGGTTTGAGTACTAGAAATGTCAGAAATCGCCAAAAACATTTTCCATACATTTTGTACTGAAAAATGATAAATCAACTCGAAATATTGTTATTGCCAAACAATCCTATTTCTTACTGTGATTAAAAGATTCTTTAAAGCCAACTTGCCAATAAACCTCCCCTTGCTGACCCATCTCAAAAACCCTCCCTGTATATTCCTTAAATTGTAAAGGTTTTACAATAGCGATAAGACGAGCAGTGATGATGATAATAATATCATTTTGCCAACTACAATAAGATAATATAGGCTCTGGATAAATGGACCTTTAAAACATCCTAACAGACTTCGAAATGAAATTTCATACTATATTTCGTACTGATCTATCATATTTCACACTAAGGCTGATGAAAATAAACAGGCATTAAATGAAAAAGAAGCTTCATCTATGCTAGATTAATTTACATTAGTTATTTAATATATAAGGAGTAATATTAGAAAGAGATAAAAAATCATTTAGTTATACAATTTTTTGTTCTTTGTAACATGATTAAACTCCTTTATAACACAAATCTATACAAATCAAATGAAAACACGCAATTGCCAGTCAAATGTCAAACCTTTTAACATTACAATACAGATAAAAAAACTATTTCAATAATAGACAAAGCGTTTTATCTCCCACGCAAGAAAAAATAAAAATTGCCAAGTGTGAACAGGACTATATATTATAGAGTTCTGTACAAAGAAAATGCGACTTTTAAATAATTTAGCGATGACTTTTGGATGATAAAGATATTCAATTTCTAAATACCAAAAAAAATTTACTCGTAAATAATAAAAGAGAGAAGTTAGACTATAACTTTTTAATAACAAAAAACATTTGGTATGACTTTCAAATACAAAAGGATAAGTGGGTACTTTTATTTGTACCTAAATTAATTTGGATTTTAAACGTTGAATGTGACATTTTTAAATATTGGTAGTTACATTCATCATCACAACCCATTAATGGCTTAATGCTGAGCCAGATCCCTTAGAGTGAGGAGGGTTTTAGGCCATAGTCCACTACACAGGCTCAGTGTGTATTGGTAGACTTCGCACACCTTTGAGGACTTTAAGGAACTCTCAAGAGTGCAGGTTTCCTAACGATGTGTTCCTCCCTTCACCGTTAAAGAAAGTGATATTCAATTGCTTAAAACACACATTACTCAGAAAAGTAGTCGGTGTGTGCATGTGTGGGGGATCGAACTCAGACCTTCCGAGTAAGATAGCCATGTCTGAAGCACTTTTTTTTATATATAACTAGGTAGGCAAACAAGCGTACGGCTCACCTGATGGTAAGCGATTACCGTAGCTTATAGACGTCTGCAACACCAGAAGCATCTCAAGCGCGTTGCCGACCCTATCCCCTATTCCCCCCAGGAGCTCTGGTCACCTTACACACCAACAGAAACACAACACTGCTTTTGAGTAGTTAGCTGTGATCTTCTGTAAGGTCGAGGAACTACCCCAGTCGGGCTGTTCCATATTTGAGCAGGAAATTTCCTGCTGTCCCCTACCTTTTTTTTTTTTTTTTTGTTGACCCGGAGGAATCTGTTCAGCAGATACCTTCCCAAGCGGGGAGGTTATGCGGGGATGGTGTTACTGCCTCTGAAGGAAACAGTCCAAAACTGCCTCAGAAGGAGGCAGCCCGACCCCAGTTAACCACCACTAGGCTATCACAACTAAGGTTTAGCTATGACTTTTAATTTTCGTCTGGATGTCTGACTGTTTATATAGTCGAAACCCCCAAAATAGGGGTTGATTAAAAGGCTTTCTATATTGATTGCAGAACTCTAAAAGATAAAAAAATATTAAAACAGTCGTTTATACGCATAATAAAGGCGTAAAACAAACATTGTATAGCTGATATAATTCCGGCGCGGTCTCGATTCGTACGAACACACAATACTACGCACAATACGCACAATACGTAATTGATATGTCTTCATTGGTTTCGAATAACGACCGACCAGTACAAGCTGACACCCGCAGGGCTTTCGGCGTAACGAACATTACACACGAGCGACTCACTCAAACTCAGAATAATATTTTATTTGGCAAAAGTATTTAACACAATAAATCTGACCTTGCGAAGCTACCATTAAGTTGAAGCGTCTCTTGGCCAGGATGATGAAGTTCTTAAGAAAATCAATGAAATGTGTTTTTCTATTTGAAATTCTTTTTATAAGAAAAACTAGTTGACTCGCGCGAATTAGTTCGATTGATGCTCCGCTCCTATTGGTCTTAGCGTGATGATATATAGCCTATAGCTTTCCTCGATAAATGGGCTATCTAAAATTGAAATAATTTTTCAAATCAGACGAGTAGTTCCTGAGATAAGCGCTTTCAAGCTAACAAACAAACTCCTCATCTTTATATATTAGTATAAGATTTGTTGGGGGGGAAAATATTCCATAAAACAGATAAACTTCTGTCATTTATCAAGGTTTATAATTAACTAAGTGATCTGCTTCTAACTGATCTCTTTAACTAGCTGATACAAGGATATTACCAAAGGAAAGTGACGTTCAGTTCCATGACGAATGAAACTGAAGATGAATGAAATAAAACAAAATATATATATTAAAAAAAACTCCAAAAAAGAATAGCGGTAATTGAATGTTAAGATTGTCTACAACTAACTGAAAAAGTTAAAAAATGCATTTTTGTTGTTATATCAGATACAGATTCCACTTTAAATGCCGCTGAAGTCTCGCCGCTTGCTTACCGTCAAAATAGTAGGCAAACCGTAAGTGATTGAACTATCTTTGAATCTGTACCTGGATAAAACCACGTACGTAAACTTTTGTAAATAATAGGTTTTAGCAATATTACGTCATATTGCTAAAACTTATTATTTACAAAAGTGTTTAGCATAAGATTGTTTTGAGTAGGTATATTGCGACAGTCGTAACATGTGTACGCAGCCTAAACATATCAAGGATATTGGTGAACTTTAACAAATGGGCAATGAAAGAGAATTTACCTGCTATTATGTTGTTTCATTCAGATTTAAGTGTTTTTTCCTTACAATTAAATATTGCGGTTGCCAGCTGAGCCTCCTCTGGAGTATAGGATGACAGTATCTTTGTCTAAACCCGTTTTAATATAACTATACTCTTATTTGAAGGTCAATTAATGGGTATGATTATGGTGTAATAGATCTGTGTTTTCCGTAAGTGAATTTTGGAGAAAGTTTTCGTTAATAAATAGAAATTGATGATGAAAAATAATCAATGACTGCTAGTGACTATTTGCGAATAGGCTCGAAAAGTACTGAACCGATTTTGAAAATTCTTTCACCGATAGAAAGCTACATCCTTTCCGGGTAACATAGTAAATATTTTAATTAAAAAGATATGGCCATTTAAGTGCCATAACCTGGTCATTTTGTAAATTGAAGGGTTTCTCAGGATTAGTAGAATCCGATTGTAAAAATTCTTTCACCGATAGAAAACTATACTATACGCGAGGGACAAAAGTGATTTAGTGTTGCCATATACATTTTTTCATTAATAGAATATGGCCATTTTGTTGCTTCTAATCTGATTTTAAAAACTCTTTCACTGATAGAAGTCTATAGTATTTCCGTCTCTCTTTCGCTTATAATACTATCATTGTCTCTCATCTTCTCTCTTTTTTATCACTTTAATTTTTATTTTTATCTGTTCAGAATGATTAGCCTCTTTTCACTTCTGTTTCTCTCTTCATTTTCTCTCTTTCTCTCTCCTTTACCCATTCAATTTTAGTTCTGCTCTGTCCTCCCTCATTTATCATCTGTCGCTTTTCTCTAATTTTGTTTCTATTATTTCTCTTTTTATAACTTTTTCTCACTCTCTCTCTTTTTTCAAATAATAAAAAACTATACAATTACAGAGTGACAATTTAAGGACATCAATTATAATATTGCTTTAAATACCCGGAGCGAAGCGAGGGCAAACTCAACTAGTTCTTAAATAAAACAGTTGTTTTGACACAATGACAAAAAACACAATTCAAATATGACATGTACAATCTAGATATGACTTTTAAGCGACAAAATATACAATTCAGATATGACTTTTAAACGATAAAATATACAATTCAGATATGACTTTTAAACAATAAAATATACAATTCAGATATGACTTTTAAACAATAAAATATACAATTCAGATATGACTTTTAAACGATAAAATATACAATTCAGATATGACTTTTAAACGATAAAATATACAATTCAGATATGACTTTTAAACGATAAAATATACAATTCAGATATGACTTTTAAACGATAAAATATACAATTCAGATATGACTTTTAAGCGATAAAATATACAATTCAGATATGACTTTTAAACGATAAAATATACAATTCAGATATGACTTTTAAACGATAAAATATACAATTCAGATATGACTTTTAAACGATAAAATATACAATTCAGATATGACTTTTAAACGATAAAATATACAATTCAGATATGACTTTTAAGCGATAAAATATACAATTCAGATATGACTTTTAAACGATAAAATATACAATTCAGATATGACTTTTAAGCGATAAAATATACAATTCAGATATGACTTTTAAACGATAAAATATACAATTCAGATATGACTTTTAAACGATAAAATATACAATTCAGATATGACTTTTAAGCGATAAAATATACAATTCAGATATGACTTTTAAACGATAAAATATACAATTCAGATATGACTTTTAAGCGATAAAATATACAATTCAGATATGACTTTTAAACGATAAAATATACAATTCAGATATGACTTTTAAACGATAAAATATACAATTCAGATATGACTTTTAAACGATAAAATATACAATTCAGATATGACTTTTAAATGATAAAATATACAATTCAGATATGACTTTTAAATGATAAAATATACAATTCAGATATGACTTTTAAACGATAAAATATACAATTCAGATATGACTTTTAAGCGATAAAATATACAATTCAGATATGACTTTTAAACAATAAAATATAGAATTCAGATATGACTTTTAAACGATAAAATATACAATTCAGATATGACTTTTAAGCGATAAAATATACAATTCAGATATGACTTTTAAGCGATAAAATATACAATTCAGATATGACTTTTAAACGATAAAATATACAATTCAGATATGACTTTTAAACGATAAAATATACAATTCAGATATGACTTTTAAACGATAAAATATACAATTCAGATATGACTTTTAAACGATAAAATATACAATTCAAATATGACTTTTAAGCGACAAAACAATCTTTTTAGATATGACTTCTAAGCAATAAAGTACACAAGTTAAATATGACTTTAATGTAATAAACAATAAAATTTTACTTTTAAATAACAAATCAATCTTTACATTTTAATTTTAATCATTTTTTGTTTAATTGTTTTATCTGACTCGTTATTATCTTTGAACTTATTTAAATGTATCGTTTCTCTTTATAGCAAAAAAATTGTGGTGAAAAGTTATATAAATGGATTTAACAATTATAAATTCATATTTTTGATTATACCTAAGTGAAGCGAGGGCGGGTAATTATTATTTTAAGTGCAACGGTCACCACGCCCCTAACAATGCGCACAATGCTACCGTTTATATATTAAAAAATAACCCCAAAAGTCAAACTTAAGGGTAGTTAATTGAATAACAATTATCGAGGGTATTTATGGTTGGACCAAAATGTGAGTTTGTTTGTATGTAAAATATACTTTAACTACTCGATTTGTGATCTGAAAGATTTTATATTTTGATCATAGTTGAAATTAATCATCCCGCCTGTGATTCAGTAGGCCAATAAGCTCATTAAACGAATTAACTTTTACCTTATATATTAAATTTAAATTATTTAAGGTTAGCTGTACAATACAGTTGTGAAAACTTCATGCAATTTGGTTTAGTGGTTTTTACGTTATACGCGTACAAAGAAACGCAAATTCTCAAAATTATTGTATTGCCTTCCGTTGGAGTTATAAAAAAGTTTACTCAAAAATACAAGAGAAGTCGTCAAATAGTTATAGTTTTTAGGTTCAAATAACACTCACGAAGGGTACATTATACTATAAAGAGTATAATAAAATAATAATCAAACAATTGGTTTGTTCTAATTGCTCTCGAGTGAATGAGATCGTGTGGCGCTCCATTGTTGCAGCAATGAGAAACGATTACTGTGCCTACTGCCTACTGCCTACTGCCTACTGCCCCTTTTGTGCTCTAACTACCTTCATGTATTGTTTATATCATATTAACTGCGTTTATGTATCGTTTATGTGACATTTACAACGTTTATTTATATAATTATAACAATACTTGACTCCACTTATGTATCGTTCATTATGTTTTCAGAATTCGGGATGTTTTGTATTCTTGTTATCAGAAAAGTTTTTTGTAGTATTGGCTTGGATCCCTGGTCACTCAGGCTTTGGTAACGAGACTGCTGATGCTTTTGCTAAACAAGCGATAGAACTAGACACTTTGTCTCATTACGTAAATCATCCACAGGGTCTCCGATCTATTGCAAAAAATGGACCTTGTCAATTCCTGTAAGTCAATGTGGGGTTCATCAAAATCTGTCAGAGGCAAACATTACGCATCCTTCCAACATGATATTCCACAAAGGCCCTGGTTTTTTTCTCATCAAAAGGATCGGCGGGTCATCCCGACTATCAGCCGTATCAGAATTGGACACTCGTGTACTCCAGTGCATCTGGCCAAACTAAAAATTCGAGATAATTCACTTTGTAAGTGTGGTCTGGATGAAGGATCCATCTCTCATATCTTGTCTTCTTGCCCTAAGCTTCTCTGCAATCTCTATGATGCTCTTCCTCTATCTATCCCTCGTCTTTTATCATTGTTACTTTTTCCTCAATTTAGTATCTCATCCTCGATATGTAAAATTTGTGTGCAAATTTATTAAACATAATAAAATTAAATTGTAAATTTTCATTGTAGTTAGTGTTTAGTTCGTAATTAGTTATGTGGTGGTGGTTTACTAATTTCTAACGTGTGTGTGTTTGTCGTAGATTGAAACTAACAAGGTAAAATCTTCTCATGTAATGGATGACGGATAACAAATTAAATACTGTATATTTTCCCCGGTCATTCCTCCACAAGTGTGTGTTCGTTCTTACTTCGTGCACAGTCGTAGAGCGCAACGGAAAGCCATCAAACCTAAAGAAGAAGAAGAAGAATAATATTAACAACGTTTGACTAGAATATATATAATCTATAGGATATTAACTACGTTTCACTAAGTTTATGTATCGTTCATTACATAAATAACAACTAGGTACATTAATATATCACAAGTTGTGCAATTCATCATGTATATAACTTAGATTTATCAAACACATTTAATTTTGAATATATTGTGAAGGGACGGATTAGAATACTATTACCCTCTGCCGCTGGGAGAGCATCTCGTAAGAGCCGAGTAACCCAGCACCCCCTTGATGGGATCTGTTCCCCGACTGGCTTGCGAATCCGACCGCCAAGTGTCATAGACGCGTTCCGGTCGAGCCACATGTGGGCCAGACTTACCCACTCCCTCTCCCATCCCATTAACGCTGCGGATCTAGTGGACTCAAGGCTCTAGCTCAGGGTCCGCTGAAACCGCAGCATTTTTTTTTCTTCACTCCCCCTCCCCACTCTGTCTTCGAGGATGCAACGCATCGATAAAATAAAAGAGTATCTCTTGTTTTGCCGATATCCATGGGCGATGGTGGCCACTTACCATCAGGTGGATCATGTGCTCGTTTGCACCTTATTTACCATAAAAAAATTGTTGCTAAATATATTCATGAGCTTACAAAGGTAAACATATTTTATAATTATTCCATACGAATTGAATTTTTTATGGAAATAATTAGACTATGTATTGATCCAGGTTATAAAGCACAAGTTTCATTGAAATCCGTTCAGCTGTTTTTCTGTAATTGAGTAACAAACATACAAGCTTTCAAATTTATAATATTAGTAAGATTAATAAGATTTATGATATAATAACATTTGATTACATTAATGTATTGTTGATACAATATAATTTAATTGATTGACTTGATTCTTTTATAATACACTAGCTGTGCCCGCGACTTCGTCCGCGTGGAATAGTACCTCCCTATTGTTATTTGAGACCCTTGAGGATAAAACTTTTACTAACTTTAGATGTCATATTTATTTATATTGAAATAACAGCCTAAATAATAAGTTTCAAGCTGCTAGCCTTGTTGACACTTCCATACAGCTTTTATCCCTCCTTTTAACACTTTGCACCCCTTTTTGCGCATTAAAAAGTAGCCATGTCCTTTGTCAGACTCTAGACTATCTGTATACCAATATAGCCGCGATACTATCACTTAAAACTATTTACAAAATAGTTTCTTACATAAATTTTCACCTTGACTTTCCTCATTTTATTTTATCGAAAAAAAAAAATTTAACAATCAATAATAATATAACGAAAGGAAGCGAGGACAATTTTCTAGAATAAATTGTCCTAAAAACTATAAAAAACCTCAGCGAAAAGAAGGCCAATCTTGTCACACAAAAAATCCATCAAACTTACTACATTTCACTGAACAAAGAAACAAACAAATGCAACAGAAAACCGATAAAAATCAATCCCGCCATGTTAACCACATCTCAATCCTTTGGGAACGTAATCGATACCTCTATTCAGTTTATCTGCCAGAATCTTATCAAAATAGGATCAGCAAATACAAATTGTAACAAAAACACTTGCACAATGCACTTGTGGGTAGTTGGGTACACTCGCTGCTGCGTGGGAGAAGTTTTTTATCATTTAGGGTTCAGACTTCCGATGTAAAGGTTCAAGTTGACTAATTTTAAATACTTTAGAGGTCCTAAAAATTTTACTTAATTTTACAAACAACACTTTAGATGGAAGCCGAAAAGTGACTGGGGCTTGTCACCTAGGAGCAGGTTTAAATACGTCTTTTACAACCGTAATCTCTCACCTTCACCGCTCGATATCTATACCAAATATTAAAATAATAAAGTACATATTCACCTGCTTCTCAATAACGGAAGCCTTGCACCACGCCACCAAACAACACTACACTATTAAACTACATTTACACTTTAATATGTAATCAATCCTATCGGAACGAAAGTAGTATATTGTTTCTCGAAATAAGATGAATTGAATTGAATTAAACGGTGTTGCTAACAGTAAATGTCAGAACCTACGGAACCCTCAACACATATACTCAACTCAACCTTCACTTAATTCATGTATAATTTTTTTTTAAGGTTTTATTTTTTGAATTACTTGACAAAAGTTTACTGTGTTGACAGAATGTTCTTACCAATACTTTATCATTATTGAGGATCATGTCAGTTAATGTGGCATCGTACCGTCCAAGATAATAGACCGATTGTGATGAAGTTTTATTTGTTCGAAAGGTAATTTAATCGAGATGATCCTTAGCTATGTATTGTGAAGATCTGTTCAGTAATTGGAAGACTATCAGCTCATTGCTCACTTGAGAGCTGCCTCACAATTATAACAATCTCGTAACCATGGCAACACACTCACATTGCTTACACCGAGTACAAATGAAGCGGTATTTCTCGATACCTTTCTTTCGATATCAAGCATCGAATAGAATCGAGTATTAAGCTTTTTTAAAGTAGATAATATTGTTATTTGTTACACATTAAGTAAAGTAACCGTAGAATGGTCGCGCGGGCCTGTGTGACCCACTTAGCGCCGCTCGGTCGCGCCCATCGATCGCGCACTCACAGTACACTCACAGTACAGTCACAGGACAGCAACAGCTCGCTCGCACTCGATTGTGTTTCGATTAATTCGCAATACTTCACTACTTGTTCCGACCATCTACATTTTATATTTCAGCTTTATGAACTATGGAGACGGCTTTTCTATCTTCATTTAATAATATTGTACTAAAATGTGTGTTTGGTTTATAAGTATAATATTATAGTAATGTCAAATAGCGCGTTATAATGTATGATTGAATTCTTTTTTGAACTTTAAATTATAACTTATCCCTTTCTATGATATATGTGTCATCAGTAATAATTATTATTATACATTAATTATTTAATTATATGACTTTGTATTTTTCGTTGATTATTGTAAGCATATATCTTATTTAGTTGTTCTATTGACCACAAGTAATGGCGGGAAAAACAAGATGGCGGGAGAGCGTTGTTGCATTTGATTGTGCTGCAGAAAAAGGATAATATGGGCCATTACTTGTCGAATGTTGCGGTTTTGTTATTTCTAATCTGACATTATAGATAATTATAACCTATTTATAAAGTGAAGTGAAAAAAGGTGTTGTAGTTTGTAAAAATAAAGTACAATTGTTATGAGTGAGTATTCCCGTATTCTTATTTATTTCTTCGATAACCTAGTAAAGCATATGCAAGCCGATGATTTCGACCAGAATCCTACATATGTATGTATATAAGTAAATTAAACATAAAAGTAGATCAAAATATGGTAAATGAAAAGGTTTGTAAAGGTCACCGAAAGATTATTTTATTTTATTTTCAAAAAAGAGGCATTTTAGACCTATTCTATTACGTTTATTGCTGTTGTCTGATCAAACTTTTTTGGATGTCATGACTTACAAACTCGTCGTTAATGGTTAGCAGTATTGATCATAGAGATTGAGTAAATACCCTTGCTATGAAAATAATGGTTGTAAATACACTGGCCTGCAAAAGAAGGTACATCACACATATACGTGACGGCCACTAAGAAGTCCTGACCTGACCCCGATCGAACACGCTTGGGATGAGCTCGGAAGGCTGTACAGATAACGCAGACGACCCCCTGTCACTCTCAATGATCTTAAACAGGGCCTGATGGAAGAATGGGGGAATATCCCCCAACATCGTCTCCTGAACCTTGTCTTCAGTATGCCAAACAGACTCGAAAAATCTGAGCCAAAGAAGGTTGAGACCAATTATAAAAATGTGATTTTAAAATTTGCAGGCCAGTATATAATATCATCATCACGACCCTTCAATGGCCCACTGCTGAGCCGGGTCTCCTCCTCAGAATGAGGAGGGTATTAGGCCATAGTCCATTTATAATATACGTGACTGTGTAAGTATGTAGTATGATTACTATATTATAAGGTGGTCTATCTATATATAAAAGATATAATAATTTACAATAAAAGCTGGGTCCACAGTTCGGTACCCGGAGGCGTGTCAGTGACACTCGCAGTAATTATTTTTATTATTGAGCACGCTTAGCCTCGCGCTTGTATATTTCGCTCGTCCATTTTTGTTTCGCGTTATAGCGGTTGTGATGGATTAATTAATTCTCGATGCATGTTTGAGGGTTAGATATTGACTGTATTGTTTATGAAAATTATTTAATTTCTTAGAGTATTAAATATGTGAAATATTTACTTTAATATTACTTTTAAATGTACTTTCATAAGATTTAGCTAATATATTTATTGTTTTCATAGCATTTACTTAGATCAAAAATACATATCGTTATATATATTTTATTTATAATGAAAAGGCAAATACATAGATTATGCGATACGATTTAATTCTTAATATTACTTCAGCAATAAGTAGATAAAGTTTAAACAGTATTTGACTCGAAGCCCCGAAGCCCGACCAATATCGAGGTGTCTTTCATAGCGCAGTTCAATTTATTTTTACGCGAACTTTCAGCGATTAGCGACGACTTCGTTCAGATTTTACAATCCGCTGAAACCTGAAACTTACCACAAAGGATCGTCCGTCTCCTTCGTTCCTCTAGGAGATCGTGTCTGCCTCTCACTCCGAAACTTATTGTAATAGTGGTAGCTAAGTTAGAAAGTATTGAATTATAGCGCTCGGGACGGTTTCATGCAAGTTAGACACTAAGAAACCTTTCAAAATCCGTTGTTGGGGGTCAAAACTTCTCGATTAAACATTTGTGAAATATTATGTCTGTTTTGGTTACATAAATAATAAGTCCTATCGCACATTAATTGTGCTTAATCCAGTCTAGGACAATTTGAAAAGGTGGCCAATACGTTAATCCATGCTATAAACATTAAACAAGTTTTTTTTTAAGTATGCAAATATCTAAACATATTGCAAACTATAACATTCATAATATTAATAGAATAGTAGGATTAGTTGGTATATTTTTGTTTTTTATTTTCTATAAAAGCCTCTTATTTTTAGCCGCATATGGGCTAGATGTACCTCCTCCCACTTCCATTCCATTAATGCTGCGGTTCCAGTGAATACTGGGATCTTGCTCAGGGTCCACTGAAACCGCAGCATTATCCTTCGCTCCCCGTCCTCACTCTATCTTCGAGACTACAACGCATCGACAAAACAAGAGAAACTCTCTAGTCTTCCCGATGTCCATGGGCGACGGTACGAGCAGACGATTTACCTGATGAAACACTTTCCATAAAAAAAAATATATCTATAAAAAAATATTAAATTGAGAATAAGGTTTTAAACTTTTTTTGAAAATAAAAGAAAATTAGGGTGTAAATATATACTCTCATTGCATAAAGCTACCCCAACGAAGTGGGTATAGAATCTAAAATCCGTTCAGAGAGTGTTCGGTTTGAATTATATATAAAGTTACCCAATAACCCACAGCCGCGGCCGCAGCACCCGCGCATTGTTCCTTTGTGAGAATATCCTACACAGACTCGACTGCCATTGTATACAATATACATTTCATATACACTATAATCTTTATATAACACAACACAAATTAGCCACTAACTTCGGATCTGTTTATTTCATCATCACGACCCTTCAATGGCCCACTGCTGAGCTGGGTCTCCTCCACCACGCTGGCCCAGTGCAGACTTCACACACCTTTGAGAACTTTTAGGGAACTCTCAGGAGTGCAGGTTTCCTCACGATGTTTTCCTTCACCGTTAAAGCTGATATTTAATTGCTTAAAACACCCATAACTCAGAGTCAGAGGTGTGTGCCTGTGTGGGGGATCGAACCACGGACCTCCCGAGTATGACTTGAAGTCTCAACCACTGGGCCATCACTGCTTTTATTTCACTGTTGATAATCTAAAACTTTCATAATTAGGTACATCTGAAACTAATCTTATCACAAAATAAAAGGCCCGTTTTGACAGTTCACGCCCATGAAGTTCTCTATTTTTTACCGATTGAAGTTCTGAAGGTAATTACATTTTTCATAGATGGGTACCGCCCACTCGGCTAAGTGCATAATGATAATTTCATATTGTCCACAGACTATTAATAATCGGTTAAGGAAAAAATCATTATCATAAATCGATTAAGATATTTTTTATAAGGCTGACTCGCACTTGGCCGGTTTTATTTATACTTGTGCTTAGACTAATTAATTACTGAATTTCACCAGCTGTGTAGTGATCGTTACTGAAAATTATGAGACTTGGCTGAACTCGAATCATATTCATACCGTGCCTCATCTTGCTCAAAAGTGCCAATGGCCTACATCTGCCACGGGGGATAAGCTGGGGGAGGTTTGGTGAATGATACCTTGCTCGCATTAATTTTTTAAAAGAACTTTAATCCAATGTACTTTACAATACATATTCAAATCGATCAAATACTCAACTCGAATCGATTCGATCGATCGTGAGTATCGAGTACCGAGTCGTATGGTTACATCACTAGTTCAGTCATGAAGACAAATGTCAAAACGGGCCTTTTATTTTGAGATAAATTTAACGTTAAAAATTACTTGTTAATTCCGTTTTGAAGATCCAAAAAGAGGTTATTAATAGCAAAAGTTGGATTAAGAATAGTCTTGAGTATTCTATTGTAATTTCAGCTTTTACGGCTGAAATTAACAACCAATCTATACTCAAAATAGACTCCGACTCCTCCTTGGAATCTGTTTATCCAAAAATTACGGATTGAAATCGATTATTAATTTCGACTGTATGATATTAAGTTCTTAGATGTTGATCCTCCCCTAAGAATCATAACCATTATTGATGAGTTATCTGCTGTTTTTGATACTACTTGAGAATCTTTTTACACGAATTCAGGTCTAGGAGGCTATAGTCCACCGATTTTTTTAAAATTAATCATAATGAGGAACTAATGACGTCACAAATCCTAACACAATAGAGCTGATCAAATAATCAATACAAGTCCAATTTTAATTATAAATTAATTTTTCTCACACGCTCTTAAATCAAAATTAACCCCCACTAATGCTATTTAAAAACCAACAAACAATTACCGCGGTCACGTTTAAATGTACGGTCGCCATCTTGTTTGGGCCACGTGACCGACGCGTGGCGCTAATTCGAAACGCGATTAACTGATCTCTAATCTTTAAACAACTAAATTCTGAAACTTCATTTAAATTTAACACATATTTAAATTGTTTTTAAAGCCTATTTTTGGTTTAAAAATATCTCAGTCTGATTTGCAAACAAAATTAATCTCGAAGTACCCACTTTACAGTTGATTTTTGCGTTCCATATTTGAATTTAGAATATTTGTAGTGTGTATCGCAGTCGAATGAGTTGTTTCATTGTTGTCACTTGCACTGGTCACATCAAAGCTCATAAATTGA
Source organism: Limenitis camilla (assembly GCA_905147385.1). NCBI lineage: Eukaryota > Metazoa > Arthropoda > Insecta > Lepidoptera > Nymphalidae > Limenitis > Limenitis camilla. The sequence goes on from LR990247.1 coordinate 11,722,715, forward strand.
AAACATTTACAATTCAACTAATCTGTCACTTTGCTGTAACTCGCCTCCAGATGGCGCTAAAGGATGAATCAAGATTTTCTCAGCGTAGTGAAAACTGGTCCATTATTAAATACTTTATTAATATTATGGTCTTTAACACCATAGTTATGTACAAATTGATATCAAAATTGACATCTATATGAAAGGGTTAATATTTTATATTACCTAAAATATTATTTTTTGTGAAACTAACTTTTCTCGTAGTTCTTCATATCGGATTACATCGACGTATTATAGTATGGACTTAGAGTCAACAATTAAAAGTAAAAGAAGACTATTTGTATTTTAGATTACTGTGTCATGTAGTATTAAGAATAGAAGATTTTCATCCAGAGTTGTCTGTAAGTTAGACTCTATAGGGTGTATTGACCCTGCTATACTATGTTGACTCAATGACCTTTAACATAATATATATTGTCAACACAATTAATTAAGTCGTAATTCAATAACCATTGTGTATACCTCGTGTTCGTTTATGTACAGACAGACAGTACAATAGATACCAATACAATACCTGAATGCTTAATGTCTAGATTTCCCCATCCCCTCTTAAATATAATATAACTAATCATATTATATTCTCCTTCCTCCCCATATCCATATCTTATACTAATCTATATCTATACTAATATATAAAGCTGAAAAGTTTGTTAGTTTGAACGCGCTAATCTCAGGAACTACTGGTCCGATTTGAAAAACTCTTTCAGTGTTAGATAGCCCATTTATCGAGGAAGGCTATAGGCTATATATAATTACGCTACGACCCATAGGAGCGGAGCATCACGCGAACAAAGTCGCAAGGGTCGACTAGTCTATACTTATATATATGATGAGTTTGTTTGTTTGAACGCGCTAATCTCAGGAACTACTGGTCCGATTTAAAAAATTCTTTCAGTGTTAGATAGCCCATTTATCGAGGAAGGCTATAGGCTATATATCATCACGCTAAGACCATAGGAGCGGAACTACACGCGGACGAAGTCGTGCGGGTCGATTTCACTATTATATAAAGCTGAAGAGTTTGTTTGTTTGCTTGAACGCGCTAATCTCAGGAACTACTGGTCCGATTTGAAAAACTCTTTTAGTGTTAGATAGCAAATTTATCGAGGAAGGCTATAGGCTATATATCATCACGCTAAAACTAATAGGAGCGGAACTACACGCGGACGAAGTCGTGCGGGTCGATTTCACTATTATATAAAGCTGAAGAGTTTGTTTGTTTGCTTGAACGCGCTAATCTCAGGAACTACTGGTCCGATTTGAAAAACTCTTTTAGTGTTAGATAGCAAATTTATCGAGGAAGGCTATAGGCTATATATCATCACGCTACGACCAATAGGAGCGGAGCTACACGCGGACGAATTCGCAAGGGTCGACTAGTCAGTAATATAAATGCGAAATTGTATTTGTAAGTTTGTCCTCTTTTCACGATATCATAAATGATATTTTACTATCCTAACTAATATTATAATTTCGAAAGTAGCGCTAAACTTTTTTTTTTTACGGACTGTGTATGCTGTTGGCCCTACTGGCCTTGACAGCGTCACCGGACGGGGGGGCGAGCTGAAGGCTCACCCGGGCTAAGCGCTAAACAAACGTATGTAACACTTAAGAATACAAACTAAGCACACGAAACTGCGATTTAATATACTACTTACGCCACCTATTGACGGATAGATAGTCTATCTATCCGTCATCCGTCCGTCCGTCGATACAGAGATAAAGTAGAGCTTGAGGAAGGACATATATAGGTAAAAAAGTTTTTAAGAATACAAAGTAACGAGTTTGAGATCACTCCATCTATCTCTGTGGGGATGAAGAGTATGTCGAAGATACGTGGCCGTTGTCTACCTACTGATATAGCCATTAAAAAGTGAAATTAAACCTCTATACACGGGGAAGGGTCAAAACTTTTTTTAGAATTTAAAACATATTTTTTTATATAATTGAAAGTAAAACAACATATGGATATTACATCTAGGATAAAGGATATAAAATACAGGACACATGAACCATGGTAAATTGTTAACATTAGCTCGTCGAAGCGAGGTCGATTCTAAAGTTATATATTGACAAAGATAAAAGACAAGGACGACATGACGTCATGATGTCCGTGACGTCAACTCGACGTCACTCGAACTTGACGTAGACTGGGGAGTGGAGAGTGGAGAGCGACAGCTTTGATCTAGATTTAGGATTTGGAAGCTGGGAGCAATTATTATTATGTATCTATATACTTAATCAGATCACTCAATCTTTTCAATAAAATGTCACAAGAATTTTCATTAACTCTGCTTCAAATACCACAAAAATTTACAGTATTTACAAAAATTTAACCAAGTGTGAGTAGGAGACGCACACTGAGGGTTCCGTGTAATCGTTACATAGGTTATAAATTTTTATGGGACCAAATGGCAACTATTCCACGAACCTCGACCTTTTTGAAGGTTCATAAAATTAAAACCACTGGGTCAAACTATCTGAAATTTTTATGGGACCAAATAGTAACTATTTCGCATCAAATTAAAGAAGAATCACGTAAATCCGATCATAAATCTCAGCGCAATTGGTGTACATACATAAAAAAAAGTGCCGCGCGCCTTAAACAATATAGATCTCAAAAAGCGGGAACGGAAAAAATATTTATAAAAAAAATGAAAACTACTGGGTCAAACTATGTTAAATGGTTTGTTTAGATTCCTTTGTAAGTAAAAACATATGTATAAACGGCCGTATCTGTCGACTATGTTCTCTTAGAAGTTTGATGTCTCCACAGCTATAAGGAACCACAGATCCATTTGATTTTAATTTCAAATTAATACTTGAGACAAATAGGTACAGAAGTTTTTTTTTCATTTTGACGTACGGAATTCTAAAAAGGTTAAAGCTATTTTATGTATTTCTAACTGTTGCTATTAAAACTGTCTATCATGAGCTCTGTAGTTTCACTCCAGTCATCTCATCAACTTGTCTATCATCTAAAGCTAACTTGCCACTCGCGGACTACACTACTAATACTACTGACATTCTACTTGACACTTACAGTTGACAACTTGACACTTGACGTCTAGGGGTTTAGCAAAATGTCAAATCAATATTCAATAACGATTATAGACAACAGCTTTAGAGAAAAAAGTTTCTTCCAAACGTAGAGCTAGGTTACCTACATTGACCCAGTCAAACGTATATATATATCTTACTATTTAAAAGTAATGTATATATTACATTGTACTTCTTCTACACTGCTGAAACGATTAAGATGAAGCTTTTGTGTATTTTTGTAGGTCTCTATTTAGATTCTGTATTTTTCAAAAAAGAGTATTTCATGCCATTTTCAATCTAAATGCTAGAGATTCTAGTCGAGATGTTTTTAATAAAAAAGGTGTACTTGCAGTACCGTCATAATATATTTATCGTCAAAACACAAAGTGAGTAATAGTTTCATGGGGCTTGGTGTTCGCATCTATAATAACATCCCACAGACTATATTAGATTTGCCACTTCAGCGATTTAAAACTCGGATAAAAAAGTGTTTAGTAAATAAAGCTTACTACTCTGTACAAGATTATTTGAATGATGACAAAGCTTGGATTCAAAATGACGTTGATGCTCAGCTGAATGATTATACCTTTGTAACACTACACACACAGACTGATGTAAACTGCTTTCGGAACTGGTGGTAGCTTCAGATAAAATATTTTGAGTTTGAGTATAATAAAAAACAATGTAAGTGTTGAGCCGTTTATTATTCAGTACATTTACAACCAGCTATACTATGCTAACGATTAAACATTCTCTAAATACACGTAAATACATATTACATTATACCCCCTACTCGTATCTATCTATTGAACACTAATTGTAACTCACTTATATTACAGCAAAACAACTCAAAATGTGATATGTGACATTTTGAGTTACGACCTTATTACTTTGTCAAGTCATTAGTAACACCGTTAATAAATTAGTGTTCGCGGGTAGTTCCTTTTAAATATTATGTCAAGTATACCCACGTGTAGACCTTTAGTGCGATAGAGAGTCAGTCTCTCTGGTGTTGTCGCGCAGTGTACATGGAAGTTAGGTCACGCTTCTTGAGGTCTGTTTTTGCCTTTAACCCTACACTTTAGTCGCAAGTCCAGTGTATCTATCCAAAATCTTTGGATTATGTATAAAATATTTGGATTCTATTTTCTATCCATAATTTTGTATTTTGGACATTAGTCCGCGTTCCCACCACTCTGAGCGAGGCTGATCTGATGAAAACGAAGTCTAACGGATATGTTTTGGTATAAAGTTTGTCACAATTTACAACAAAAGACTATATTAACTGAAGAGTTCTTATATATGTCGGAGAATAATAAAGGATTATGGCGCTGGAGTAGGGTAGTAGTCACTTCCGTCATTTTAACAGTCTCGACCCTTTATATGCCATAGACAGTCTGACAAAAGTCTTAGTATTGCGCGGTCTCTCAAGGAGTGAAGTAGTCTCTGGATAGTGTCAGTGCTTGGAGTGTGAGTACCTTACAATGTAGTTGCCACGTCTTGTGTAATGTTAGGTTTATATTAGCCTATCAATCCTTATCATGTATCTACAGCTGAGTAGGTTCAAGACTACTATTGACTTTAAATATTATCTATAAAATTTAAACTAGTTATTACTTGACTATATATAGTTGTATAATTACGTATAATAGGTACTTGTCATATTTACATTGACGTCTAACGTCATACTTATCATTTAATATCTATAATTCATATCAAACTTATCATGCATCATGTTAGCAACACTATTGATAACTTTATACTCGCGGGTACCTTTTATTTTATTTTAAGACTGTATAATCCCTGCTCCGATAGATTTGAGCCAGTTGTTAATCGGAGCTCGCCTGGTGACCTTTTCCGTATACTTTTAACATGTCAAGTAGTTAATCTAGACATAAAATTAAAAACACTACTTAATATTTTACATATTTACATAAGTGTCCATAGAGATCTAACTACAAGAGATTCGTTATCTACATATACAATAATAGTTTGGATTAAAAAAAGGTCATGAAAAGGTATTTTGTATTTTAATTATATCACTATATATACAATCAGTTATTTTATTAATACTACAATTACTATCTGGTATAATCTCGCACGTAAATGCTTTAAAAGTAACAAATTTTAAAATCAATATTTTGAATTTAAGACATTATAAAACTCTAGTACTTGTTATTATATAAACTTACATAGTAGTTATTTATTTTAAAGCTTTGTAAAACGGTGACACTCACATATTGCTATGTTAACTTGCATTCGGCAGTCACACTGTGTTCGACAAAACCGAGGAAGACCGCCGAATGCGGCTGAAACTATAGTACCAAGTTACCATAAAAATACGCGAATGTTACTATTTTACAAAGATTTAGAACTCTAGTACTCATACATACATATTATAATAAGAGACTATTTTAATAATGTCAATCTGTATATTTCAAGTTACGTCTATTTACAAAGTTTTAGAAAAATCCACAAAATCTCTACATTACCTAATAGGTGACAATCTATAAAGAATATAATAATATAATATACAATTAATAATGTATTATTCTTAGTATATATTGGTTAATCTAAAATATTTATAATACCGTCGACTATAGAGAAAGAATTCTAAAAATATGACACTAATAAAGATTTGGATTACTTGGCCAACGATACAGCACTTACTAGGACAATGCAATCATCAGAATCCCAGAACAGTTCAATTCAACATGGCCGCGAACTCATTAGAGAACGGTCCAGTACCTTGGGTACTAATCTGAAAAACCTTCAGTATTCGTGTTGTCTGATGTTGGAGATGTACCAGGAGATGGAACTTGGAGCTGTCTGCCGTACATCAACTCTGAAGGTGGCAGAAACGACGACAAATATTCTGGAGGCGGTCGAATAACTGTTGGCATGTATCTGGTTCCGCTGTACGGTGGGGTTAAGAATCTTCTAGAGGGTGAGAATTTGAAGCTTTGGTTAGATAGCGGGGAAAAGGCAGATCTTGATTGATAATTCTGCATATAAGACTCAGGAGTTAAGTTGTAAGTTTGTTCGGGACCGTTCAGCATCGTCTCCATCGCAGCAACTACATCACCCTTACATCTTGTAAGGATACTTTCTATCTCCTGACGACTGCGTTTAGGGAAAACTTTAATGAGAACATCGACTGGTTTTTGAAAAGGCGCAGATTCTTCTGATTCAATGGACCCTTCCGGTTTTGAGCGTCGGAATTTGAAATTTGGGTTATCCCATTTCTCGTCTTCTTCTTTTTTGACCTCGTCTTGTCTCTGCTCCTTCATGGAGAGGTTTTCTGGAGTAAGTGAAGGCTCAGAGTGTTCGAGCTCTTCTTCTACATTGAGCTCATGATCAGATGGTGATCGTGGGGGTGGAGTTGATAAAGGAGGTGTTTGAGCAGGAGTAGTCTCTTGTGGCACTTGAGGTGGTGAAGGGCTTGAGCAAACTTCAGTGATGCGCGCACGTTTGTGAACTGTTGACAAAGGAAATCAAGTGAGTCTTTAAATACAAAATATGACCAAACAATACCAGGTATGGTTCATTGTCGTTAAAGTATTTTATTTTTGAAACAAAACATTTTCGTGGCTGTGTGTACTTTGCGTTAAAAGGAAAATGTAAAGATTTCTTTGAAACATTTTGTTTAAAAACGTCCACGTTGAAATACATCAAAAGTTCATTCTCTTAAGTACACAAGGTGAACAAATACAGTCGCCGATAGAAGTGCTCGCGACAAATAAAGAAGTTTAAATGTGCACGAGTGACTCTAACAGTCACAGTGCTTGAGAAAGTAAATGTTGAGAAACGTGAACCTTTACATATCACGTATTTTGTTCTTTTTACCTTTTTACGTCTGTTTCTTACAAACAATGAACGTTATAACTGAAAATTGAATCGCCACTCTAGAAATAGAAACAATAATAAATAAAATATTTGCCAAAATTTAAATACATATTTTAGATTCATCAGCAATTATAAACTTTTTTTAGTTCTCCAAGTCGTTCGTTATTCATGAAGTACAAAATGTCTGAACATAGAGGGTAACATATAAAAGCTTTTAAGTCACAAAGCCTTTAGTTTAGCATAATTTAAAACAAAGGTTGTGTCGCGAGCTCGCGGGGAACTTCAACATTAACAAAGCGCAATAACAATATTGTCACAACGCGTTACGCGCGGCTGAAACTGGCAACACAAGTGCTGTGTATAAAGGCAAAGCTTACAAAGAGGAAAGGTCCTTACAACACGAAATAAAGAGATTATAACTTCAGTTATATTTTATCAACACAACTGATTTATGCAAAGAGGGAAAAGAAAAGTAGAATTGGTATCAGTTAGGTAAGAAAACCATACCTGATAACTGAGACACATATTTACTGTTTTACATTTTATTTACTTGAATATTGTGCACAATATTGCTAGCAACACTTGATTTAAACATTTGGATGGCTAATAGTTTCTATTAAATTATTTTAAAATACCTCTTAACGCGTTGTTTGATAGTTAAGGAAATGACTATCACGCGAATCTTTGATTATTAATGATTAATGGTTAGTATTTGTAAATTTTAGATAACCAGGTCGAGCAGTAAAGCCGAGAGTCAGCTCCAGGCATTGCTAGGCTTCCTGTTTAAAATGTATGTTATTTTGGCCGTACTCGTGTACAGTGCACCTCAATTACAAATACTAAATATTATTCGCGATAAACACAAAAATTACGAAATAGATTTTCATGCTTTTTCACCAATAGATAAACTCATTTATAAGTAAGGCTTAAGTAAATAATTTATGTTTTTGTATAAATTGGTAATAAATTTTGTCGAAAAGTCGGCCTATTCCCAGTTTGTGTATGTATGGTGGGGTACATGTAGATACTATGCTCTACTCTGCGTACGCAGCTTGGGCGGGTCGCTAGAGATTGATACAATAACAGCAGCTTTGATATTGGTTTATTTGTCAGAAGAAGCTCTAGTGATTGTCTGCCATCAAATTTGAAGCACATTTTAACAATTGTTAAAGTCAATCAGAATGCATGAATAGCGGAAATGTGAATAGAGGCGTAACTCAGTACTGCGAGTTAACATCGAATGATTTAATTAAAATAAAACGTCATCAATTACCAAGATTCGAGGTGTGCTGAGAGCATTGGCAGGTCGGCAGGTCGGCAGGTCGATGGTATTTCTACAATATTCTGAGTTTAGTACGTCGCCGGAACAAGTCATTGTGTTCGTGCAATTAGAGTGCGGGGCGTTTTCAGTGACGTGTGCGAATTTAATGGTCTATGTTATTGTTTTTTAAACGAGGGGGAGTGGGTGGGTGTAGGGGAGGGGGTGGTAAATGATTCGATTACAGTTTGATCGCGAAACGTATGTATATAACAGGCATGGGTCTATGAATCACGATTTTTATTGTTTTTAGTGCAATTCAATATTTGATTGGAAAAATTTTTGGTTTATAAGTTTTTTTGTTGCTCGTTTAATCTTTTATTCGTACGTTGTTTATGATTATGTTTAAAACTAAAAAGGCTGAAATTCGTTACAAAAATCTTTAATATAAAAAAAGACGATAACTATGAATAATCAAAATTTAATTCTGTCCTTCAATATGAAAATTAATCGTTTCAAGTAAAAAACATCAAAGATATTTCAACCCATAATTTATGTATCTCTATCGTATTATTTTATATTTGACAATAGTTACGATAATTTAAAAACTAAAAGCAGGTTTTAAACCACGAACAAATAAATGCAAGCCCCCATACGTAATGATATATTTTAATAAAAACACAAAAGCGAACAAAGAACCAATGAAACACAAAACCCATAAAACGAATCTCAAATAAAAAATACGCCCTCACAAAAGTATTTCATTAAAATAATACGCCATTATTATTCCATACAAACATACTTACAGGCCATTTTGAATCTCATTACGCGAGCGAGACGGCTACAGTTCGTGTACAGTGGCTGGTGTGCTAGAGCGGGACGGGTATACAATATTTATTACGTTATAGAGACAGCTGGTTTAAATGTTAAGAGTAGTGAGCTTGATTGTACTTGTATTTATTTTAGTATTTTTCAATATGTAGGCGTACGCTGTACACTGTACACTATACGCTGTACACTGTACGTTGTGCGGTTTGGTGAATGCGCTTGTTTTATTGTATTATTGTGTTTACTGAACTTTGTGTTCAAATTAAAAAACTAGTTGACCAACCCTTATCCCGCTTCGTAGCATTAAACTGGAGTAACTCTAAATATGTCGAAATCATTTTAAATTTGCATAAATATAAAAATTGCACATGTACTTAAAATATAGAATAAAAGATATTTATTTTAATTAACAATATAGGTTTGTACTTAATAATTAAATTATTAAAAAAAATTAATTGACGTTTGTTAGTGTCGTTAAAACTCGAGAACCGATAAATCGATTTGGCTAATTTTGGTTTTGTAATATTTCTAGGAGTCCAGGAAAAGTTTAAAAGGACAAAACAGGGTGAATTCTAAATTTTGATTTATAAGTTTAATCGTATGATTTAATTGTTCTTTTCACTATTTTCTTATTACTATTTTTTGACTAATTCTATACTCAATATGCAATACAAAAACTTGAGATTGAGATTGATTAGTAATTGAAATTATACATCATATCAGTATTGTATATACTATCAATTCTTTTGTTACTGTATAAGTTCAAAAGTTTAATTAAATATGGTTTAGCGTAATATATGTACGTAGAGGACAACAGACAACAGAGTCTCCATATTGAATGGGATATCTGGAATAACTCTTGCTCAGCGCTTTGTGCTCAGCGCCGTATATTAAATACAGTCGCCTAATTTAATTTACTGCTGAGAATTAGGGTTGCCACTCTACAACTTTTACTTATATTAAATATTAATAAAAGTTGATCTCTTTGATAATATTACCAATAAACACGAGCAAAAGATTTAAATGATTTTTTTATATAAAAAACACTTTTTGTGACTTAACTATAAAAGTTAGACGTATACTATCTGTGACTTTTTTGTAGGCATTATCAAGCTCTTCAACTTGTCTCTAGAACTTAATCATATATCTCTCATCGATAAGGCAACGTTTGTAAAAAACGTTTTTGGTCGACCGTTTGTTCTCCGACTTACTGCAGCAAATCCGACTACCACGTAAAAGTCTTTTCATTTTTCGGATTAATATAAAGTCTATGACACTCACAAATAAGGTGGTTTTCTATTGGTACTATAATTTTTAACATCGGTTCAGTAGATCCAGAGATTACCTCCTCCAACCCCACACACTACCTCTTTATAATATTAGTATAGATATGCGTTTTTAATAAATTTAATAAAATAAAATATCGAACAGTTGGCAACCCTAAACAATCCGTATGATTGCATTGCAATAGAATACTAATTCCTTACCAAATAAAATCATTTTCACACCAAACTGAACTTTAACCCCCAATTATACAATCGAGTTTACAATACAATTTCATATAATAGAGTCGCTCTACAATTGATTTTGTTACCACCCGTTGATTCTAAATACTATGATTCTAGAGATTCTTGATTCATTGCAATTTGGGTCTTACTGCAAGCGTTTTAGGTGGACATTCGTGTGTCCGTTTGTTGGTAGTAAATAATAGGTGTCGTGAACAATCCGTGGAGGGTCGGGTGGTATTGTCAGTATCGCTAATCACTTGAGAATGGCGAGCGAATTAGGGTTGCTATATTAAATTCGGTTTATTGCATTTTTTTATAATTTATTGGTTTTGATGACCCTAGTTGACATTTAATAGGATATTTATTAATTGCAGGGTTATAGAACATTACTCTTATTATACTATAGTATTAGTGGATTCCTATGGGTCGTAGTATGATGAAATAAGTTTACATTAATAGAAAAGGAGTTATTAGTCCTATAATCATAAATATTTCCATCATGGCGGCGTATTTATATGGTTTGCTTTTATCTTTACGTTGGCAGAACCGGATGATATTCAGTTTGTGCCAACTTCTAAAATCAAATGTTACTTAATGTTAATCAATGTTGCTAGCATCATAATTAACAGAATGCTGTCATTATGACAGAGTATTATTTTTTAATTTCTTTTTTTAGAGAATAAGTAAAAAGAGAGAATAAATTGCTTTCGCTGAACTATTTTAGATAGCGAATAAACGATTATCGAATAATCGATTACGATTTTTAATAGCTTCAAACGAGTAAAATCGTTGAATAAAGTACCATAGATGTCGCTCGTATTCCGATTATTCGATTGTATTGTAGCCCAACACGACCTCCATGTTTATCCTACCATGACATATACATGTCTATATTTTAACAACAATTAAACAAGAATATATTAAGTAAAGATTGGGAAAAAATAATTGTTACATGAAGGGTAAAAAATTATAAAAACTGGCAACATTGTTATATTTAAGTCTTGTAAATTTTTTTAACCGTAATTACTTACGATGATAAATTTTTTATGGAGTGGATTTTACAAAAATAAATTTTGAGTTATGACAGTTTTATTTGGTTTTTTTTAACCACAATCCCAATTAGCAAACACAGAAATGTAGTTTAGAGTAGGAATTAACTAATAAATGATTCACAACATACCTACATGTGTGTGTGTGCATAGTGAACGCAAAAGGCCGAGGTTTGAGGGTAGGAGTAGAAAAAAGACAATACACGCTACACCAGCGCCGCATGGCCGGTGGCGGTGGCGGACAACTTTGAGTAGAAAATTTTATTTTTATTGTGTTCGCTTACCATTTGGAAAGGATTTATTTGCTTTTCGAGTTTCGACCTACAAAGAGAATATTGGGAATGATTTTGGAGGCACTTTTTGAGTTTAATTTAATTGGATAAGTTGGCAACACTGGTTCCTGTTAGTATTTCAAGTATCTTAACAAAACCGATAATTGTTAAACAGTCTGTCACACATATTAATGCTGCGTTTCCACCAGAGATGACACCACACACCAAGAGAATCACTTCGCTTTCTTCGCTCAGAGTGTGTCAAATGAAGTGATTCTATTGGTTCTCTCTCTGCTCTGGTGGTAACGAAGTATTACACTTAGTTTCTTTAATATCGGATACTAAGGTGGGGCAATGTAGTCAGGTCGTCAGCATCACAGAAACATCATTAATCCGGTTCTAGGGTCTCAAATCCAAACGACAGTGTTCCTAGGGTAGTTTGGAAAACTCAAAGACTAAAATAACCAACTTTTAGTAAAGTTAGCATAAAATTATGAAAGTCCAAAATTTGACAAAAAACAAAAAGCTTAAAGCTTTACTCCAGCTCTTTATTAAGTTATAATAACTGAATGGCCCGCTGGACCGCTAATTAGCCGCCACCCCTCCACCCCCAGCACTCCCACCTCCCTCTACCAGTTGTGTATGAATTATTTGTTTTGACTTTTAAATTAAGGATTTGGGTAATTATTTTTGCGACTGAATTCTTTCTAAACTTGATGAATATTTTAGTCTTAAAAAATAAAAAAAGAAAGCGAAAGAGGTTCCTTCTATGTGATTTATGTTATGTGAAGAATTATATCTATTACTGTACAGCATACGTATGAACATAAGTACATTATAGAGAGCCGAACAGAGCCTTAAACGTGCGACTAAGGTGTAGAGTTAATGGCTCCTTAACTTAACTATAATGCCTCCCTTCGCTGACTGAACACTCCTACAGGATAGTAAACTCACACGAACCTCAAGAAGCATCTCCCTAACCACGACTGTAGCACTACTGTACACTATCGTCACTATATCAGATCACAAAGAGCCGAAATTAATAACCTATAGGTTGAAAATAGATTCCGAATTCATTTAATCAGATTTTAGATTAAAAATTAAATTCCAATTTCGATTCTTTTTTTAATCCATAATCAAGAGATTACGGATTAAAATTGATTATTAATTAGGCCGATAAACACAATATTTGTAAGTTAATGCGTCTAAGAAAATTTTTTATGGCTAAATCGTGATAAATTTGACCATAATTGATTTAGTTTTTGAAAAGCATACCATTCATCTATTTAAGAAAAAAAAGTCAATAAAAAATCTCATTGAATAACGTCACTGTAATTTAAAGTGAGCATAACGACACCATACAAGTTCTACAGCCTACGAGCTCCGATCGACAACTGACATAAATCTATCGGAACAGAGGTTATATTGTCTTATCATAAATTGTTCGCGGGTATTTAGTTCCTGTTACGTGTAGACAATAGTGTCGTGGATAAAGTCACCCTTCTTGAGTTCCACGTAATTTTGTTTTATTATCTGTTATAGTTGGCGTTAGCGAGTAGTGGAGGTGAGAGTTAATATATTTTGAAAGAGCTCTTCAAACGTGCTCCTTAGTCTCAACAGGCACTACTCGCGAATATAAAGTTATTAACGTTGTTTCTAACTCATAACAAAAAGTAGAGATGAAATGTGAACAAAGTGAGGTGGCGAGGCGAGGGTAGTCGTACAATATGCAGCGCGTTGCGTCGTTGTGTGTCGGTGGCGCGTCGCCAGCGGTATTGTGTCCCTGCTTTGTCCGGGTTATTTATGGATACAGTAGCTGGTGGCTGTTGTCGGTGTCGGTGTCGGCGCAGCGTGTAAGCAGCGCGGGTGCGGTGTTGGCGCGGCGCCGGCTCGGTGTAGAGCCGTGTCGCTCCGTTATGAAGGGTATTATACTGATTTATGAAGACCAGCGACAATGCTGCTCTACCGTTTATTTGTCAGATACAACCAAATGAGTACAATATGTATTTTTTATCTATATAGTTATCAACAACGTTGAGAACTTTATATATCCTCTGTTAGGATATAACTTCTGTGACCATTATGGCTGTCGTGATGCGTCTCTATTACTAAGGTTTGGAGTAAGTGTTTAATATTGGCTCACCATTGAAATCATTAAGAGGGGTGATGATATTGAATGGACTACCGGGTAAACGCAACGTAGATACTGCTGCTGAACTGTGCCTAGGACTTGTGACCAAGGTGTAGTTTTAAAGGATCCTTTCAAGTAATCACAACACGTACCATCACTGCTTACTTTTACTTTTTAAACCCAACTTATGCGCCGACATGTACATATGTTTAAATGTTAAAATTTAAAAAACAAAGATTATTATCCCGCAGTAATTGAATTTTTCCGGGATAAAAAGTTGCCTATATATTATCCTTTTTTTATTAGATTATAAAGTATCTGTGAGCCAAATTTCATTGATATCCGTTCAGCCGTTTTTGCGTGATTTAGTAGCAAACATCCAAACATACAAATTTTCACATTTAGAATATTAGTATGTCTACTCGACCCACGCGACTCTATCCGCGTGTAGCTCCGCTCCTATGGGTCTTAGCGTGATGATATATAGCCTATAGCCTTCCTCGATAAATGGGCTATCTAACACTGAAACAATATTTCAAATCGGACCAGCAGTTCCTGAGATTAGCGCGTTCAAACAAATAAACAAACTCTTCAGCATTATATATTAACATAGATTAATTAATGTAATAGATACATACGAGTATATTATCGACTAATGTGATACTTAAATAAGAATAACATTTTACCAACTTTGTCGATATTCACTCAGTCGATATTACAAGTTTGTATGTTTGTTTGTTGCGAATAGACATCCTTTGCGAGTAACATAGTCTATGTGGTGTTGTCACAAAAAGTTAAAAAGATATGGCCATTTAAATCCCACAACATGTTATATATGCCAAAGAAACATACAGGAAACCTTAAAAATAAAAAACGTGTATTTAATAAAATACAATTGCAGGTAGAATGAAGAATTATCAATCAAACGAAAAATATCAATAAACGTTCACACGTGACAGATGACATCATTCGCTCTTCAGTTTTACATTCTGTATTAAATAATTTTCATTCATCAGTCATGACTAATGTGACCATACGTCCCGTTATAAGCGGAACTATTCGGTTATCAGTCTCGTGGTCTCGAAAGAAAGCTTCGGGACGTAAACCTGTACCGTTTTCCGATATCACGCGAATATTACCGCGTAGCCGATAATAAGACAGTCCGGTTCCTATTGCATTAAATTTTTTTTTTTATTAAATACTAGGGATACCTCATAACTTCACCTACCAAATGAAAGTTTATGATTTTATGATTATTATCTGTTTCTCTAAGACTATTGTCGTCATTATGATTTGTCTGATTTAATATATTTTATATTAGCATCCGGGTTGTTACAATATAATTCGACTTCCTTTACGTATTTTAAATTTATTTTTAAAAATAACATTACGAATATCCGGTGTGTAGCATCCGGTTATAATACACATTTGATTTCCTTTATTTTTATATTTCTCAATTGTTAGAACATATTTTGACTTTATTCTAAAATATTATGAATATCCGGTCAATAATATCCGGTTGTCTTAATTTATTTGGACTACCGGGATTTCGAGGTATCCGAAAGGTATTTATTTCAAATGCTCTTTGTATTCCCGTTTATAATGAAACTGATTGTCAATACTGTAGTTCGTTTTGCTTTTACGAGTATCTAGCCGAAATTAACGCAATATTTACATAAATTATTAGCACGCTCCTACACGTAAATCTAAAAGACTGGCGTCCCGTTATCCGTGTCCCGTTTTGAGTGAAAAATAAAATGGTCACTTTACTCATGATCGAACTTCGAACGAAAGCGTTTATTTATATTTATTCCACAAATCATACATTTTTCTAGGTTACAAAAGTAGACTTTTTAGTCTTAAACCCATAATATATATCCATCGCTCTTATAGTGCAGAAGTAAGACGAACCAACAATAACAGTTTTGTATTTATAATAAAATAATTGCCAAGTGCGAGTCGGCCTCATTCACTCAAAGTTCCGTACAGTTTACATTAATTTTGCCGTCGGAAAACTATTTCCCCATACATCAACAATTGTCGCATTCGCAACATTGTTTAGATTATTTCTTTTTGTCGCATTCGGTTTACTAACTTTTTTTTAGATTATTTCTATAGTGTCAATAAAAATGCATAAACAGCTGTGTCTTTTAATTGCGTTGACCTAGAAATTTGAGGAACAGCAGATCTGAGTATTTGATATTAATTTCAAATTAATTAACAACACCTTTAATAACTTTATACTCGTTAGCAGTATTTTTTTATTTTATTTTATTTTATTGAACAATATTATAATTTATACGATAGCTTTCTAGAGGTCTCGCCTGGTAACCGTTAAGGCTATGTAAATGGAGTCATTTCGTAATGCTGGGATCCTATTATGAAGTAATCAAGTAAGAGTTCAATATGTTCTCAGTGTCTGTTGTCTTTTTCGTGTTTCTGTACAGTAGAGCTTTAATTTAGCTAATACAGAATTCTATAGGGGTTCTTTTATTGTTTTAGGGAACCCTAAAAATCAATCCTTTCATATCATAGTTGATAGTGTACATAATAAAAGTAATTAAGTTGAAGCACTAGGGGTTTACAACAGTAAGGGACTGGGGGTCGACAGATGAGATTATTTTGATATTGTTTGTTTATCTGAATACTCTGTTTGGTGTGTTTGTTGATATTATAATTTAGAGGGGTGTATCAGTAACAAAGGTATTTTAAATATCTTTCTAATTTAATAATTCGTGTTCATATTTTTTCTATAAAAGCTTGATGTATTTAAAAAAAAATCCACATTTTCAAAATTCCATTTCCCTTCAATGAAGAGAGAACAGAAGAGAAATTAATTTTTTATTTTTAAACTACTGAAAATACCTGTTTAAAAATGAATAACTCAAGTTCACTAATTTTCAATATATTACTTGAACTAGGGAGTCTATTCTACCCCTATTGTGATTACTTGAATTGCAATAAGAATTGTCAGATCTATTACCTTGTTTCACATATGAGTATTATTTATGACACTTGAGGGTCAATATCATTTGATGGTGCTGTCAAGCAGAGGTATTATTAGTTTTAAACCCATAGTAGTGTAATTTTTTAAAGGTTAATAAAGAGTAAAACGATACAGAACAAACAGATAGAGGATCCCTCTCAGTTCCGACATGTAACGAAGCCGACACCGAATTTAATCAAAGCAAACGAATCGCGAAAATTTAATAAAAAGTTAAGAAGCAAGAGATCGCATTACGCGATTCAATCAAACCTTACGTGTATCACTTTCATGGAAAAAGGGAAAAAAACCATCGCTAGGGGAAGTGCAGATAATATATACTTATATACCAATGGAGTGATTACTAGTGGGATTTGAATCAGTGGTTTTTATCCGCAAAAAGATGACATTGAAGATAGAAAACATCTTCTATAAATACTTTCTGAAATTGGGTTCTTAATAGATGTAAGCGTAACAGGAAGCCGAATAGTGCCTTGGATTTATGACCTAAATTTTTGACTTTTTTGACTAGAGCAGTGATTCACAAAGTGGTCTGTATCACCCCCCAAGATATGACGAGTTATAAGACGTATATAAGTAAAAGAGAAAAGAATTAATCCAGTTCCAGTAGATGGGGGTCTATCTAAAAGTGAATAACATGCTAAGTAATCTTAGAGTCAATTCACCATCTATTGCTGAACCTGAAAATTCACTACTTAATGTTTACTGCGTGAAATCTCTTGACAGACTGGATCAGATGCATCAGGATAGAGATTATATATATTGTCGAGCCAGAGATTATCATCATCACACACCATTAATGACCCACTGCTAGCCGCGTCTCTCTCCTCAGATATAGGAGGGGGAAAGCAGTGATAGCCCAATGGTTAAGACATTCACTCCTGAGAGTTCCCTAAAAGTTCTCAAAGTTGTGTGAAATCTGCCAACCCGCACTTGGCCAGGGTGGTGTACTATGGCCAGTGAGTATACTAATCACGAATATAAAGTTATCAATGTTAAAAAACAGCAAAAATGTCAGAAAGCAACACGTAGTAGTTCCATATCGTCTATATCGTCTGTCTGTTCAACCCCTTACAACAACTAACGATTTACTTGATAAATCCTTTTGCCATGATCAACATAATACGATTTAACAGGATGTGTATCTTTAGTATCGCTATCGCCATCTAACCTATAGATAACACTATTCTCCTCTCTCTCACAATTTCGATACCATTTATACTTCGAGTGGCACTTCTGCGCTCTATACGTCCCTCTCGCTCACACTCGCCTCTTCCGTCTCGCTCAGTCCACTCGAGGTCAGGGATGCAACCTGAATTTTCATTGTATAAAACCTTTTCAAAACGAAGGGTTGTGCGCTTTAAAAGTTTTACCATTTTTTTTCCTCTTTTTTTATAATGAAATATTTTTATTTCCATTTATGTTGCTTTGTATAGATCGCTCAAACGAGCTTTAAACTGTGGGTGGAAAAGAGTTGGTTTTTATCTTTTTATATCTCTTTCATATATTTTTTTATTAAGTTCTTTATTTTAATCGCCACTACATTTAGTTGAACCTGAAAGGAGGTAAATATCATTATGTCCATCTTTGACCTTCAGATGAGTTTTACTATTGAATAAATACTACATAGTTGATCAATATACACTAATATCATAAACAGTTAATGTACAAACATTAACTGCTAACAGTTTGTGTGTAAGATGTACTTGTCAGAACAGAGAGCCGAATAGGATGAATTACTTAATCGAAGAAGAGAGAGAGAGAGAGCCGATTTTAATAAATTAAGTGATCGAATATCACGACTCTTTAGTTTTTGAACAGGAACCCAGCCAGTGCCTTGGATTTGTGGCCAAGGTGTAGGCTTAAGGAGCTCCTTTAAGTGATCACGACACTCGCCTCCACTGCCTGGTCTCACTGCTTGCCTTAGGTTAGGCCAACATAAGGCTAACCTAATCTAACATAAACCTAACTCAAGGCTTATATAACCTAAGGTTGTGTTAACATATCTAAATACAATGTAGGGAATCACAATAAATTAGACGTAAGAACTCACATGATCCTTAGTCCGTGAGGTCCAATACCCGTGATATAGAGACACACTATTTGTTACACTTCAACTCCAGGTGATGTTCACTCAAAGATACTTGTAGAAAGACTAAAGTGTACTGCGTCAGTCAGGGAATATAAAGGAACTAGATAATGGTAGCAATGCTCCTCCACTAGGGGGGAGAAGTAAATCAACAAAAAGGAAATATAGCGCTGGCGTTCCGATTAACCGATAATCGGTTACTCATTTAAAGCTATTAAAAATCGTTGAATAAAGTGCCGTAGGTGTCGTTCGTATTCCGATTATTCGATAATCGTTTACTCGCTATCTAAAATCGTCAAATATTAAAATGACGCGACGGAAGTGACAACAAGTCCTCTTTATTATGATTCTACCCTAACTATAGCCCAACTCGGCCTTCACTATTATCCTACCCCAACTATACCCCGACATACTTAATCTTTTAAAATGCAGTGGACTTTTACCAGATCTTTCGTCTAAATGTGTCATATTTTTGTCTTATCTGTTTTGTGTGACATTAAGTTCATAATCTATGAACAACTTAAAAGCTTTAGCCAACGACATGACCTGACATCTCTATTCTTTAAATACATTATCGATTAAACTCGATATATTAGGACGAATAGCTTCTTAAAAGTATTTTAATATCATCCTATTTTTACCACTCAAAAAAAGTTCAAGAACCATCGAAGTAAAATAACCTGCACACAACATTGATACTAACAAAAAACACAAAAACCTCTCGATAGCGCACAAGGAAAATATTGAATTACGTTCAAGAACTTCAAATAATGAGCCCTTAGAGTACTTTTACCATTTCACTGACCGATTGAAACCTTTAAAAAAAACTCAATTGCTGTCCTGTTAACTGTATAATTTGAAACGTTTACTATTGGAAATTAGACTTTATTATAATAGAGATAAGGTTTAAAATGATTTTGATAGTGTAGGATGATCTTTTAAGGATTTATCTGTCATGTAAACTTCGACTCTATATTTGTGGGTTAAGGTTGAATATCGTTTGTGTGGTGTGAAGGGTTCTCCAATTTGGCGGTAAGGTGAATGGTTCAGTAATCGACAGAGGGCAGAGGGCCGAGGCAGAGGCAGAGGCCGGAGGGCCCGCAGGAGTGTGTTTGATGTGTTGACGTTAAATTGCTTTGGATAGGCCTTGTCTTAACAGGTGATCGACACTTAGTACTGTCGTGTGTGCGTCTAAATACTATCATAGTTTGATTTGTGTTGTGTTGATTGGTTTGCGTTTGATCTAATATACGGGTTTAAGTTTAACTCAAGTACATTTGATGTTTAGTTTGTCTGTCTGTAATTTTTTTATACACATATGCTAACTAATATTATAAATGCGATCAGTAGTTGTGATCTGTGATGCGAAAGTAACTCTCTATCTGTTACGCTGTCATGCTTAAATCACTGAACTGATTTTGATGAAATATGGTATAGAGATAGACTAGAGCTTGAGAAAGGACATAGGCTACTTTTTAATGTGTGATTGTTTATGTCATTGGAAATTATTCATATATTAGGGGATCATTATTTAAGTGAAAATATTCAATGGTTAGGGCCTGAAATTCTCCGATGAAAAATAAATCACATGCATAATAATGTGTGGTAGGGGTCACAATACACAAAAACAGCCCACTTTTCAATAGTCAAAATCCGCAAACAAGCCAATAATGATAATGGAAAATGGAGCAGAAAGATGTCTTTGTTAAACCATTGTCGACCTCGCGTATAACGACGAATAAAAATAATGACATTTTCATCTTCGTCTTTTTTCATTGTTAGTATACTTGGAAACTGTTATTCAATGTTAACATCTTTTAATGCTAAACCGAAAATATTCGTTTACATTTAATGCTGTAAAGGGCCATATTGATCTATATTAAATACACAATGTATGTAAGGTACTTTATTGGTTAAGGATTAATGCTGTATTGTTTAAAATCGCTTCGTAAATAAGCCATTATTTCTCGTAAAAAAATGGTTATTGTGGGTTATCCCTAAGAGATAGACATACACCATCGCTGACTTTTTTGTAGACCATTTTAAGGTGTACAATACTGTAGTACATTATTTTGATTTATCTCGTAGGGTTCAGCCAGCGTTTGCGATGTAAGCGCAAAAAGTGTGTTTATTTACGAAATCACATTAGACACCTCTAAAATTATCAGTGTTGCTCTACTATAACATGTATGTATTATACATATAAACCTTCCTCTTGAATCTATCTATCTATTGAAAAAAACCGCATCTAAATCCGTTGCTTAGTTTTAAAGATCTAAGCATACATAGTGACAGACAGACAGCGGGAAGCGACTTTGTTCACTAACGATTTAAATAATTGATCAATCACAAATTAAAATCTTTGGATTACGTATTGAAATTCAAATCTACTTTCGTATTATTCAAAGATTTTGGATTGAAAATTGTTATTACTATTATATTCCATAATCCAAAGATTAAAATATTGAGATTTATTATTAATTTCCGCATTTATAGTTTAATCTATATCATGTAGCTCTACCTACAGATTAAATTAGTCTTTCACTGACTTGGCTCAGCTGTAGTGAATTATTATTTAAAGATTTCCGTCCGAATATCAATCTCAAACCAAAATCTCTCGATATATTTTGAATTTGGAATCTATTTTCAATTCATAATCTAAAGATTTTTTATTTTGATTGATTATAAAATATCTATCATAGTTTCGTGAAAAAATTGTTTGTAGTTTACTTTTGTATGGAAACTCAGCTTAATAATTTTAAAACGGTGTAACAAGCGGTTAGAGCAGAAAGTAAGTTTGAATATCGGCGCGAGCCTTTACTAGTTAGTAGTTATTAGTTAGTATTAATATGAAAGGGCGTGATCGATACCTCACCACTCACCACTCGCCACTTGCCCTACAGTAATCATGTAGTCAATTAGCACGGAGAGTGGAGAGTGGAGAGCGGAGAGTGACCCCACATGTGCTATTGATATTCATTGATTCATGTTTATGAGTACAGCCCTCGCTACGCTGAGACCATAACCTATTTAACAGACGCAAATTATCTGACAATGACCAACTATTCATTTACGGTCGAAATTAATAATCAATCTCGAACCAATTGAATGTTTTCCATTTGTAATCTGGGGATTTTGGATTGAGATGATAACTTTATATTCGTTTTCTATATGTTTGGTTATTGATTTCATAAAGTGAATAGTATTGAGTTTATTGCGCCAATGTCCATTACTGGCGACTCTTTAGTTTAGCCGTCTAAGTATAGTGGAAAATCACAAAGCCATCAAAACTTGTCTCAAACCGTCCATAAAAGAATTTTGTAAGTCATAAAATTATAGCTTAAACCTACACCTGAGTCACAAGCCATAGGCATTGTTCGCACTCTTATATATTACCTACTACTAAACATAATACGCTGTACTAGCCGTACGAAACCAGGACGAGTCGTTAGTTAATAAAAGAGCAGCCCATAAAGAAGTGCAATCGTGTAAGCAAGTGAGAGACATAATGAAGTGTCATATTGTGGTGCCTGGTGGTGGTGACTGGTATGCAGGGTGATAATACTGTAGCCGCAATAAACGCGGCGCGTGACGGAGCCCGCGCGCTACACGCGGCACAAGTCACGAGAGCAAGCGACAGAGATAATGACATCAGCGGGCAGTTCGACGGTGTTGGGGGAAATATCTCTAATTCCTAACTGATACTGATAAAGATCAAAAGGCATATACGAAATTAATTATCAATCACAATCCAAAATCTTTGGATACATTCTAAATTTATTTTTAGATAAGGGACAAACGAGCAGACGGTCCACCTGATGGTAAGTGACCACTGTCGCCCATGGACATCTGCAAAACTAGAGTGTCTCTTATTAATAAGATAGAGTCAGGAGGGGGAGCGAAGAGAAGACATCTGTGGTTTCAATGAACCCCGAGCAAAAACCCAATGTTCGTTAGAACCGTAGCAGTAGTGGGAGGAGTAGATCTGCCCCCCATGCGACTCGGCCGGAACGCGTCAGAGACACTTGGCGGTCGGATTTGCTTGGTGGTAGTCGTAAGCCAGTCAGGGGACAGATCTCCTACCATTAAGTGGATGTTGGGTTACTCGGCTCTTACGTGATGCCCCTCACGGGAGCTTAGCTGTCCCGATAAACGTTGTCCTGTCCTAATTAAGAATATTGAATTTCTTATCGGCTGTCAAAAGCTTTCATGAGAAAAGTTAATATTGCTGCTTTACCATTCTGATCTTTAATTGTCAAGTGACTGTGACACTCCGAAACTATCTTAAGATCTAGACTAAGAAAGTTTTAGACTAATAAGGGTGATATAGGAAGAGAAATTCCAAATCATTTTGATTTGAGATCAAGATAATGTCTAGTAAACAAACTTGATTAATATCTCGATAATAGATGGCGTTAATAGACAATAAGTGTTAGTAGGTGAATGATTTAGGCATTGTTCAAATCCCACTTATTGGACTACTGGCGTGGCCCACTCCTGACACTAACATTTTAGCTTACTTCATCATCACGACCCGTCAATGGCCCACTGCTGAGCCGGGTCTCCTCCTCAGAATAAGGAGGGTATTAGGCCATAGTCCACCACGCTGGCCCAGTGCGGGTTGGCAGACTTCACACACCTTTGAGAACTTCACCGTTAAAGCAAGTGATATTTTATTACTAAAAACACACATAACTCAGAGTCAGAGGTGTGTGCCTGTTTGGGGGATCGAAACCGAGTAAGACATGAGGTCTCAACCACTGGGCCATCACTGCTTAGAAACTGCTAGTAATCTTTTATAAAAAAAAAACTAGCAGTCACATCATAAACGCTATTGTGACTGATGTAGTCTTCATGTAATCGGTGTTCGCCTCTAACTCGGCCCACACCGCAGGCGGGTAAGTGCCGGCACGCAAGGAATGCGTCCCCCCCACGCTCCACCCCACCCTCCATAACATGTTTAATACTCTTATATTGCAGTGCAGTGTAGCCGTTAATAATATACTCGTATAGACATTAGAGATAGAGTGTGAAACAATTCCCATTTGATCCCCTTACTTAATGTCTCTACATGCGTCGATATTATATCTATACTAATATATAAAGCTGAAGAGTTTGTTTGTTTACTTGAACGCGCTAATCTCAGGAGCTACTGTTCCCATTTAAAAAATTCTTTCAGTGTTAGATAGCCCATTTATCGAGGAAGGCTATAGGCTATATATCATCACGCTAAGACCAATAGAAGCTGAGCTACACGCGGACGAAGTCGCAAGGGTTGACTAGTCTGTTATATTTATGAGAAGGACAATTTTTTAATAATCAATCTCAATCATAAATCTTTGGATTATAGATAGCAAACGCTTCAAACGCAAATTTGTGAATATAAAATTGAAATTTGCAATGTATATTCAATCTGTAATCTGGGGATTTTGGATTTAGATTGATTGTTGTACACAATATATAACCTTTAGTGCGATAGATTAGAGTCAGACTCTCTGTACATTAAAGTTAGTATCTAGCTGTTTAAACCTGCTCCTGGGTCTCAAGCCCCAGGCACCGCTCGGCTCCGTCTAAATTGCATGTGTATACTTATTGCTAGTAATGGGTATCAGTTCTTTCTCATTATATGACATACAAATTTGAAAATTTTCAATCCGTAATCTATAAATTTTGAATTGAGATTGATTATTAATTTCGGCGCAATTTACGCAATTTTTTATATATTGTATGTGAACACATAGACGTAACACACAGCACAGGCTTGTCACACTATTACATTGTTACAGACACCAGCACGTCGCTCTCGGCTCACGGCTCTCGCTCAACTGACGTGGTTTGCACGAGATTGTATTCATTTGTATTTACTACCCTCAAATGTATAAATGTCAATGTCCCTAGACGTACATGCAGCATGACATGCGTTACGTTTCGTTTTACGTGACTTACCATGTTGCATGATCGACCAAAAAAACAAATCATGTCGCACTTTCAGTCCAGGCGCAGTGTTCGCAGAGTCGCTCGAAATTGGTCAGTCAGTCAGTTTGTCTGAAGCTACCACCAGTTCGGAAAGCAGTTTACATCAGTCTGTGTGTGTAGTGTTACAAAGGTATAATCATTCAGCTGAGCATCATCGTCATGATTCCAAGCTTCGTCATCATTCAAGTAATCTTCAATTTCTCCACTGTGAAATCTTTATCGAATTTTTTCAAATTGTTTAATTAAATATTTCGCTTGTTTTTTTTTTTATTTTCGAGGTAATTCCTTCGCATCTGGGTTTACGTTGACGTCGTCGTCTTCGGGAGCTCTTGCGGCGCATCGTACGTGTCCATCGTCGATGCTGCCGTGAAACAAACTGAGCTGTTGCATAACATGCACCGTCCGTCATAGTTTGCAGGATGAAAAATAAAAGGAATTAAACGGTCTTGCATGCATGACAGCATGTAACGCATGTCATGCTGCATGGTCGTCTAGGGACCGCATTAACTTCAGAGCGCTGTTCCTCAAGCAACCGCTCACAGCTCACATGTGGTCAATCAAATCAATTGAATTAAATGTTAGCAACGCGGGTAGTTCCTTTTATATTATGTTAAGAATACCCACGTGTAGACAATATATAACGTTTAGTGCGATAAATTAGTGTCTGTCTCTGGTTAAGGTCACCTTTCTTGAGTTCCACGTAAGTTAACTTTTTAGGGTAGTTAGTGTGCCCGGCTTGCATGTGTATACGTGTTGCTGTACAGTAATGTTCATAAAAACCTCACCGAAGCGAAAGCAGAGAAGTGCGCAACAAAAGCAAGTCTGCAATTAAGTAACTAAACCGTTGAAAGCAAACAAAGATGGCGGAAGTAAGAAAGTTGTAAAGAAATAAATACTATTTCATACTTTCATTAGAAATGAAAAGGCAAGAAACGTCCAGAATGAGTTGTTACTCGCGGTTTGAGTGAGTGAGTGAAGTGTGCGCAACACTATACACCAGACTGCTTGCTTTTGATGTTTATACTTAATGTGGACTGCACTACACACGGCGCGACACGACGCGACACAACGCGACACTACGCGACACGCGGTGAAACACCGAGAAAGTTTCACTTAGGAAAATTAATAAATTTTTCATATTTTTTTTCAAAATGCTAATATCACTATTGATAGTATTTAATTAGCTAGTAAAAACAGCAGTTTGACGAGTATTTTCGTCTAAAATTGACTTATCATAGTGAAGTGTAAGTTGGTGAAGTTGTACTTCATCTATGTTAAGATTATTTTATTACTATCTTAGAAAAATGTTTAGTAACGAAGACGAGCAGTATAGGCGACAGTTTTGATCCAATTTTGAGTCAGTTTGTCCGAAGTATTTGTTGAAAAGAGTCTGCAAGCTTGCTCTTTTTCTTTTAAAAAACTTAATAATTAGATTCATTTACAAAAAATAATTCTGGATGTTTGTGTTGTGTAAAAATCTTAAAAAATGTAATCTTAAAAAATATTTTATGTCATTTATGCATGTCGCCGTAAAATTGTAAACTGTCGCAAGATTGTGAACTGTAAGATACTGAGATAACTTTCGAAGTTAAACCGTGAAATTGTGAATAAGGATTAATTTATATTTGAATTACATCTACTACAGTGGCCGACTTGCATGACTTTGTTCGCGTGTTGTTCCGCTCCTATGGGTCGTAGCGAGATGTTAAATAGCCTAAGTTACTCCTTGTTACATCACCTATCTGCCAGTGAAAGTCCCGACTAAAATGGTCCAGCCATTTCAGAGATTAGCCGGAACAAACAGACAGACAAAAATTGTAACAAAATGTAGTTGTTTGTATATGTACCGTGTGCGTGTATACATTCATATATACTTAGAAAAATGTAAAAATATTTTTAATGCATTATTGTAAGTTACCATAGATAATAATCTACCGAAAAATAATGCGTTAGATTGTAAACTATCGACGGTTTACAATATCGCGAGATAGATTACAATCTAACGGTGTTTACAATTTTACGGTGACACATAAAATCATTAGATCTATTTTTGGGTTTACTTTTTTTGTTTTTGTTTTTTACTTTCTAGTCAACGACTATATAGTTTGGGTTCTGCTCCGGTAGACGGCAGTTTGACGAGTAGTTTTATAGTTTAAATATTGACTTGACTAGCCGTGTATGTATGTGTGTGAGTGAGTGAGTGTACGTACTGATTAACGCCTGCTAAGTGACTGAGTGTCTAGTGAGGGCGGGGGGTGCTCATTCACACTCGTAACTAAACTATATACATACACTCGACTTGCCTCGCTTTAACTTTGTACCATTTCTTAACCCTCCATATTTAGCCACTCCACACTCAACACTCGACTCTCGACACTCGACACTCGACAATTCGACATAAACTGTACATTCTAATTACGTAAATCACGTATTTGTTGAATCAAAGAAAACGACTGAAAAGGGGAAGTTTGGAAACCTTTCTGTTTGTGTGTTTGTCTACAACAATAACTACTAACGTTGCTTTAAAATTTACATTCAATCAATAAGTCTAGTGTTTTGTTGTTTTAGTGTTTATAGAATAGGTTGACATTACTACAAGCTGCCGGCACGTAAGTATAGAGGATGGAGGTCACTGTTAGAGGCGAGAGCACACACGATTGGTTCTTATGCGACGTTTCAGTTCCTGCGCGTCTTCTACGTCACGAATGGAACGCAGCACGTTCACAATGCGCCAGACCTAAAGTTAGCTGCCGGCTACTATCTATACTAATATATGAAGCTGAAGAGTTTGTTTGTTTAAACGCGCTAATCTCAGGAACTACTGGTTCGATTTGAAAAATTCTTTCAGTGTTAGATAGCCCATTTATCGAGGAAGGCTATAGGCTATATATCATCACGCTACGACCAATAGGATCGGAGCTACATGCGGACGAATTCGCGCAGATCGACTAGTAATTAGATATTAGGTAAGTTTTGTTATACTATAGTAAGATAAACTTCAGCTAGAGCAGTGTCTGGGGCTTGAGACTTGTGTATATTTATAGTATTTATTTCGATTGTAAACACTCGCCAACACCACTAATATTTTGAACAATGTTCACTCTATAAAATCACAATCACATAACTTTCAATATAATTATGTACAAGAAGTTTTTCTCTTATAAAAATAATTGTACAACAGCCAAAGAAAATGAAATAAACAAGTAACGCTGTCGAGTGTCGAGTGTCGGGTGTCGGGTGTCGCACATAAACGATACATTTCACCGGCCGCGCCACCGCGACCCCCTCCCCCCTCCAATGCTGAATAGCCTGAGCGAGAAGCATAAGGTCCCGTTCACACCAGCACTAACACTGAGTTTGACGACACCTATATGTATAAACATGCATTTTAGACAAGACAAGACAAGTTTAGCAGTACCTAGGGGTTGCGTCTCAGGTGTTGAGTGAATATGTATGGGTCATTCCAAGTCAAATCTACCTATATCTCGAAAACTATTATAGTTACAATAATGGTTTAAACTTTGTTGTAAAGGTGATACTTGGACCTACAGAAAGGATTTTGAAATTTTTTTTCAAAATGAGGTTTTTTTCTTTCTAAAAAGATTTTTTTTTTTGAGTTTTGAAAGGTTCTATAAATTGTTTTAATTTTCACTTTACGTCTTTAATTTAATTTGCTTAAAAATGTGGTGCTGGCGGCAATTGCTGAGAATTCTTTGTGGAGCCAAAGGCAAGTGTATCTTTGCTGCATTGGGAATTTTGACCTCACTCTCCTCGATAGCCTTCCTATTGTTCCTCTTACATTTCGGACGAAAATGCAGCAGACGAGCAGCACTGAACACAGATCAAGAAGCAGATTACCAACTAGATGAGCAGACCAGCTGAGGGACAAAAGACGGAAACGGAAACAATTACTGAGAAGGATATAAAAGAGGTGTAGGTTGCTCAAGGTTAACAATTTCCATGAGCAAAGAAAATTTTGGACTTGTACATAATCCCTCCCTCCCTCTTTACTCTATACACTGAATGTATCTTCTGTGTGTCACACAGACCAACAATAAACACACACAATCATCTTGATATTTTTTCCTGAAAATTTGGGTTATGTGAATGAAGATCAAGGGGAATGGTTTCATCAGGACAAGAAGAGATTGAGACACGATACTAGGGATGGTGGAATGACAGAACGATGGGTGATTACTGTTGGTCACAGAACGGAACAACAAAACGCATCTCATGGTACACAAGAAGCTGCAGCGAAGAGAGAGGAAATGCAAAACATTATAATCCTCCAATGGTAAAAGATCAAGAAGAAAGAAGAGTAGATACTGTGAATTTTTAAAGTCTATAGGTGAAAACCTTGTGAGAGAACGGAGGGTAATAAAAAAACAAATATTTGAAACATTCGTCTCTATTACAAATTTTAACACCCTTTTCCTCTCTTCAGAAAATTAAAAGTTCCTCAAGTATTAGGAAATCAATAAAGTTTTTCTAGTGCAGCAACACTTTCAATATTAATTGGGTCCGGCGACGCGACGCGACGGCCGCGCCACCACCATCACTTCCTCCCTTATTGAGGAGGGTGCAAGAGGATTGAGTGACGAAGTAACTGTTCTATCGTTGTACCTTATAAGAATTACCACCTTGATAACTTTATTCATTATGGTTAGTAAAAAAGTTTTAGTTTTAATATTTCCATGTCTATGGTCTGTGCTTATTTTCGGGAGAAAAATAATAGCCCACATGTATCCAGGATACAAAGGGATATAAAGTAAGTGTGCTAATAATGTTTTAGTAGAATTGCATAGTTCTATTGAAGATGAATCATATTATAATTTATGAATGTGTTTAATTTTTCAAGAGAATTAAATTATTATTTGATCCAGACTCCAGCTATTCAATTTTCAGGTTATGTAAAAAAATTAAAAAATATCCACTAAATTTTTTATTTTTTTTTTATAATAGATAAGGTGCAAATGAGCAGATGGTCCACCTGATGGTAAGTGGCAACCATCGCCCATGGTCATCGGAAAAACAAGAAACATTCTCTTGTTTTGTCGATGCGTTGTATCCCCGAATATAGAGTGGGAAGGAGAAATGAAGAAGAAAAATGATGCGGATTCAGCGGACCCTAGGCAAGAGCCCAGAGTCCACTAGACCCAAAGGATTAATGGGATGGGAGAGGGAGGGGGTAAGTCTGGCCCACATGCGGCTCAACCGGAACGCGTCTATGACACTTGGCGATCGGATTCGTATGCTGGTGGTCGCAAGCCAGTCGGGGAACAGATCCCCTACCACCAAGGGGGTGCTGACGAGCTGCTGCTTACGAGATGCTCTCCCAGCGGCAGAGGGGAATAGTATTCTAACCCGTCCCCTCACGGGTAAAAATTACAAATTAATATTTTTATACTCAAAATTTCACACAAATCCTATATCAGAAATCCATACACAACATAACATCATGATACACAAACAGACGCACTGCTGTAAGTATCTGTATAAATTCTCATAAGTGAGAGATTGCAAATATGTATAGAACTGACCTGGAGAATCTTCAGGTAGGTCAGGGAAGTGTGGGGCCGAGGGCTGCGCATATAGCAGGTTGAGCTCCCGAGCCTCGTTCTCTTCCTGCGCTTGCTGTCGGCGGAGAGCGACCTACAATCATGAATGATAATGTATTCACTTTAAAATATTTTTTTTAAATCTCCCAAGATGGATCAGCGAGGAAATATTATAATCAAAAGGAAATAGAGTAACAAACCTAATAATTTTTTTTCAAAGATATTTGAATTAATTTCTATTTTTATTATGTTTAATGACGATTTATTTATTTTTCTTCTATGCTGTTTTTTTAATGTGTAGTAAAGATTTATACATTTTTTTATTTATAAAAACCTAATATCTTAGATTCTTAAGGTGCATGTAGGTATTACAAATTGGAATGAACACCAAAATTTTATTATTTTTTGTGTTCGTAATGAAAGTTTATCAAGTGAAACATTTCATTCATTTTTATTTAAACTTAAGAAAAATTGCAATTAATATTCAGACCTCTAGATGTAAATAGATGTAATCTCTTATTTTTAATTTAAATAAAATAGTTTTTTATTTTAAATAAAATAAAAATAGGGGATTGATGATAAAAGTTGATATCATTTATTGTGTCTTTCTAGAAAAAGCAGAACTGAGACGGATTTCTTAAGCCACAAATATAGTTATGGAAGGAAATATTAGGAGCATTAGTGGCGACGATGACGACATTTTTAGTTTAATTGTGCTGCAACCTGTGCTACTATAACATGCCCATAAGGTATGATTTGCTTATTAAGCTTTTATATTAATAAATTAAAGCAGTATAGCCTAGTGGTTAGGACTTCGACGTCTTAATTCCCACACATGCACAGATGCACACACCTCTGACCTTTTGAGTGATGTGTGTTTTAAGCAACGTGAGGAAACCTGCATTTTCGAGATGTTCCTTAAGTTCTCTGTCGGTGTGTAAAGTCTGACAATCGGCACTGGTTAAGCGTGGGCCTAACACTCTCCACAGTCTGAGAAGGAGAGCCGGCTCAGCAGTGAAGCATAAACAGATTATGATTATGATGATTAATTAATGAACAGTTAAGGTACCTGTGCAGCCATAACCCGTTGTCTCTCGGCGATGAGCGTGCACTTGGCGCACACACAGTCGCGCCACCGACAGTAACGCTTGTGCCCCTTCAGCGCGGACACCACGCCGTGGTTGCGGCACCGCGCGCACTTCGGCGTCCTCTGAGCACACAATATATTATCATCATTAGCACACTATGCACACAAGTTCCCATCTAGACACTGCTGTACGATAGAATCATAACGGAATTTTGGAAATTATATCTAAACTAAATTACTAATACAGGGTGTATTTATTTATTTCTTATCTTTCCCCTTATATTCGTAGATCCTCTATAACTTCTTGTGACACTTAGGAATCGGTATAGAACACTTTAGTGTAGTACACAACAATTTAAAGTGACACTCAGTCCGAACACCTTAAAAGATGATGGATTTTATTGATAAAATAAATTATGTTTTCAGATCATTATTAAAGACAGAAATATGAGTATTTTAATCTTCTTCAATTATTCAAAATATTATATTTATATAATGTATATCTACATAAAAAACATATGATTATTAAGTTTAAAACGACTTTATTAATAAGTATCGATTCTATAATGAAGTCTTTTAGATATCAGTGCTCTTGCACGATAATGTATTTCATAACTGAATATTAAAGTTAAGCTACTAACATATAAATTTCAAGCAAATTTGGACATATTTCTTTCATAATAAATATCCATTTAGGACCAAAATTATAACTAATCTCGATCCTAAATCTTATTTCTTCAGATTATGGATTGTAAATAGATTCAAAAAAATGGTTATTAATTTTGACCGATGGTATTTATGATAGTTAAGCGTCGGTAACCATTTTCTTCAGCTAAAAAAAGTCACTTCTTGTTCATGAATATTAAATAGATTATTATTTATTTAGTAATTTTTTAAAATAAGAGCATTGTCTATGACTTTATCTCTATTCTATATTATGTCTAGTTTCCCTTCGTCTATGTTATGTTTTGTAAGTTAAATTAAAGTAAGTTTTAATCACTCTTAAATCTTAATTTATTTCTTATGGGAATATTTACCTATACCAATTTTAATGGGATAAAAATTTATTCTTAAATTCTCATCACCTTTTGATTACAAAACCAATGAAACATTGGTTTTGTTGCCCTTAGTACAGAAGTAGTTTGCACTCATTTTATGTCTGCACTTTATGAAACAAAATTTTTGAAAATTGTTTTTTAAATTATTTATTTCCATCACTTAAATTAGGATAGCTTATTATTCACATTATATTTTTTCTACAATTCTCCAGATTATCAAGAAATCTAACCAGATGTGAATAAAGAAAACATACCTTACATTCATATTTCCCCCTAAAATCATAAAAAGTAGAGCCAATCCAGAACTTTCATTAATATATCCGTAATCTATACTACTTAGAAGTAATATATACTAATGACCTAGCTGTGTAATTTTACAATTTGTTATAATAATAAAAACAAACAAGAACTTCATGAACGTTAATTGATTTTGAAATTGTATCCTAATATCTCCCGAATTTTAAATGTTCAGCTGCATATTTAAAATAGGCTGGCAACACTGCAAAGCTCATTTGAAATAGATTTGTTTACTTGGAAATAGGTTCTTTATTTTTTAGTCAATAACCATAAAGTTCGTCACCTCCGTTTACCTCCTCAGGGATTAAATTTCAAAAAATAACTTTTTAAAAGTGTTGCTCGCTAATAAGTTAGTCAGTCAAATGTTAAGTTCGTTTAGTGACCCATTTTTAAAAATCAATCAATATGTAATCCAAATGTAGAGTTACGGAGGCAAATCGATTCTTCAAATTTTCTGAAAGATATCTTTTAGAAATTCTAAAATTTTAACAAAGTCAGAAATTTTAAAAAATACTTCCAATATATTTGTAACTTTTTAATTATAAAATACAATTACATATCCATAAAGATACCCACATTAAAATTAGATTCATTTAAAAATTAAAATTAAACTAATTATAGGTAATATTAAATTTCAAATTCCATTAATATTGTAATTTTTTCAGCTTTTAAATATTGTATTTATTAACAATTTAAAATATGCAACCCTTAATTAAAATTATAAACTACCCCAATATCCAACAGGATACTCATAACCTAATAAAACACAAAGTAACAGCCGCTACTTGTAACATTACACTTTAATGCAGTGTTACATTACAGCTGAATGCCAATTTAACTAACAAACACATTGTAATATAATTACAGTGGTAATAACATTGTAATACTATGACAATACTGTTACAACCGGAAGTGACACTGGAAACTGTTATTTCACAACACCCCACAACTTTAACTTATTTACATATTTTGTTCGCCTTTTATGATTTTTTATTAAATTATAATTTAGTTATTAGATCTTAAAATATTATCTTAATATAAGTTAGAAGAAGAAAGCGTCGGCTTGCTCTACATTATCCTAATGTTACAAAATTATCAGTTTTAAGAATAAAATATCATGTTGAAAATGTAGAGTTTGATTTGAATGAATGAACTTCTATTTTAAAACTATTTTGTTTATATAAAGATAAAAGTCATCTAGTTTAGATTCTGTTTTATCCGTCGCACGTAGGCTTGCTCTACATTAGTTAAACTATCACTTTCAAATAAATATTATCATCTTTAAGTAAGTAGATATAATGAATTAAATATTTATACAAATAACTATTTAAATACTATTTTACTTTTAGTAATTCAAAAGCTGCTCTATTATATAGGCTATATTGGCTTGCTCTACTTGATATTATAAACTATCGCTCTAGAAAATAAATATGTCTATTTTAGAAATATGTAGAGCTTAGAGTAATACTAAATAGTATTAATATTGAAGTTACTCGTAAAATTTACAACAACATACCTGATATCTCTCAGAGGCGCGCAGGAAGAAAGGCGGCAAAGCAGCCAAAACCGGGTGCTGCACTAACTGCGACACGTCCACACCGTTAGGCAAAGACATGACGAAGTTTTCAAACTTATAGTTATCAATTGTTACTGATTCAAACACACGCAAAACAAATGTTCATTGTATAGAACGCAACAGTTGAGGCGACTCTCCGTTCCGCGGCGCTTCCAACACTGTTACTTCAATTTGGGCACAAAGCTGACAGTTGCAGCGCGGAGAGAGAGAGAGCACGAGGGGAAGGAGACACTGTATAAGCCGCGTCGCCGTCTCGCTCGCTCTGGAGTAACAACTGTATATTCTGTATCATCCGGTTATATAAAATGTTGTCAGATGAGAGGATGCTCTACGCCAATAGCCGAGCCCCCGGGCCCCGCCCCTCGCCTCCCATTGGACGGAACACGATGAAACTTAATTTATAAAGGTGACTTTTTTGAGAAGCAGTTTTTCATTTTTGTTCGGACAAAGCGATTGAATGAGGC
Source organism: Limenitis camilla (assembly GCA_905147385.1). Lineage (NCBI taxonomy): Eukaryota > Metazoa > Arthropoda > Insecta > Lepidoptera > Nymphalidae > Limenitis > Limenitis camilla. The sequence goes on from LR990247.1 coordinate 11,757,797, forward strand.
ACAAAAACACAATTACGTTTGTTATTCGCGTCGAGGATTTTCGCTTTTTTAATGTTTATTGTTAAAGGTTTTTGTTTAATTGTTCAGTTTTGTAGTTTCGATGCGTTCAATATGTTGATGGTGTGTCGAGGGGTTTATGTCCGTAATGAGATCGTCCGATACCGTTGTCGTTGTTGTTGGCCATTTCACTCTATCTGCGTGATCCATCGCGACACTGCTTGTTCTCTTGTTTAAACAACCTCAGATAAATATCAATCTCTACATTCATTCTATTGTAATCTAAACACAATTATAATAAGAATATTATTTAAAGAGCAACGTACATCTTTTCGTCATATTTGATGCACTAAAATGATTAAAACTATAAGAATATATTTTGTTGTAATTATCTAAAGTTAATAAGGATTAAAAAAAAGTAATTAAAAATATTTTGTAGTTATGTTAGATTAGTTTATGAATCTAAGAACTCTACATTCATACATTTGGATTGATAAGAAAAACTGTAGCAATAAGAAAGATGAAGACTTCTTATATAAATTCATAAATAATAATCTTCATAACAAACGTACAGACAGCGAAAAATAAGTCCCGTTTATTATGAACATCTGTTAATTCCTTAATCAATTTCAACATCACGTGACAGCGGAAGGTGCGACCGAATTGAAATATTTCAATTTACTTGTCGAAGGGAATTCGATTTAAATTACAATGAGCGCGAGGGTCGGGGGTGAGGGTTGGGGGGTGCTGGGGGTGGAGGTATCTGGGAGGCAGTAATTATTAATGTATAACTGAATATCTGCGCGTATTGTGCTCGAGACAGGGCTGCTTTTAATATTGAATGTTTGTTATAAGAATTATAATTGGGTAATACGTTTAGAGTTCGTTACTGTTTTTTTTTGGTTCAGTGATGATTTTTTTGTGTATGCGATATTCTATATGGTTGATATTGATAGTTTATAGAGTTTGGTTATACAACTAACATCACTCTAAAGTTTTATATTCGTGTTAATCTTTGTTGAGCAAAATTATTAACGGATAGTGACTAATAACTTGTAGAGTTGCTATAAAAATCCAATAAAGGGTGTTGAGTGAAGGGAAAATTCAAGGACAGCTCACAGTGAATCGATCTTAGAATGAAGAAGGATACGAATATAATGTTTGCTCTACTTTATCCATTCCCACGTATATTGATTCAAACAAGACGATACAGTCTTGTTTATTATTGTTTTCAAACTCTACCAATCGAATGATTTCTTTAATAATGTATTCTCTAATCAATGAAATATATATTATATAAATATATCTAGTAAACTGCTCTAATTCATTCCACTTTGGTGTTAGCTCATTGTCGTATTGCTTAACTTCTAAAAGATTAATAGTTCATCAGTTTTTAATTTTTAATCTCATTCAGTTAATTAATGATATCACGATCAAAACTTCTAATAGGAAGAATAATAATTGTGTTAATCTTCAACTAATTTTTTTTGAAGCTAGAGTTTTAATCTACAATCAATTTGACCTCTTTATCATACCGCACAGGGATCTATATTAAAATGCCTGTATCTTTTAAAATGCAATATCTTTCATTATAAAGTCTATATTTTTAGGGTATTATGTGGCGTTTTATGAGTAAAAAATGTTTGGTAATTAGTTAAGTAACTCTATAGATTATGTCTCTACATTACTCGTTATCTCAAGTGTTTAACTTAGAAATGGCGTCCATTATAAACGATTATTCAATACAGAGTACACATTGCCTAAAACATTATTATATTTGTAATTCTAAGCGGCAATAATTTGAAGCAAAGCCAACATCATCAGGTGAGTAAACCAAAAGTAAAACTTGTTTAGTGTAGAGCAACAGGTTTCTATTGTTGTGTAAGATGTTATCAAATTATTTAACTGGTATCACTTAGGATATTTATTGTAACCAAAAGTAAAGTAAAAAGGGATTGTTTCGGCTTCTATTGGTGTTGTAAAATTAATTCAATAAGTTAAATTTTTTATAAAAGACTCGACAAACGTTGTTTCGTTAAAAATAAATTAATTTCTGGAGACCCACCCTTACCACTTAAGGATAAAAAAAAATTCTACGACATATCCTCAGACCTCCAAAATATACACGAAAAATTTCATTACAATCGGTCAAGCCGTTTTGGAGGAGTTTGATAACAAACGTTGTGACGTTCCTGTAACACAAAAAGGACTTGAAACTTTTTTTCTGTAAATGTTTAAACATACAATATCAGACACTTTACTTTTCCCTTTGGATCCAATTTGGGATTTAAAATATAAAGGAGATATTAAAATATGTTTTTGTCTAACGACTTTGTCTGAAGAGGCCAAGGGATCACGACTAGCCAGTAGCCAGGAAATGTCTCCCAAAAAGAACTTATGTATTTTACTCAATAGAATAATTATTGTTTGTAGGTATATTGATTTCTTTATACATGAAGTCTTTATGAACACCAAGCTCTTGAAAAAAAAAGAAATCTATCTGCCTCTCTCGTTCACACCTCTCTTTATGTAAGGATCTGGATACTAACTGTACTTGAAATACCCGAGGCGAAGCGAGAGACCGCTCGTACAGAAATGAAAAGATAAAAGTTAGAAGACAATATGTTAAACTCCAAAGTTTCCAGCAGCCCTGTCACTCCACGGATAGATACAGGTGAGGGAGAGGAGGCGACCACCAGCACCAGCACCAGCACCGCGCACCGGCTGAGGAGGTCGGGTGGTGGGGGGTGAGGGGTGAAGCGCAAATGAGAATTCCGCAGCCGCGACCAATTCGCGAAATGTGAACATTTCGTAAACGTCTCAACTTCGATCTAGTGATGAGATATTTTAAAATTTCAGAAGCTCGGTTTTATTTATTTAACATAACTGTAGTGATAGGCCATAGTCCAGTATTACTCATTAATATTTTTGTTTTATATCTTTACATCAACTGACTAAAATTATATGCAACTAGCTCACCCGACAAATTAGAGAATATTGTTTAAATAACTGACAACATTAGAAAAGTATACATTGTTGATAAATTTTCCTAAATTTTATTTTCCGCGCAACTTTCTTAATATTTTCTTACAGAAGAACCTTCTCCTGACAATAACAAACACAACAAATAAGAAATTAGGAAAATCGGTTCAACCGTTCAGACGTGATGCCGTGACCAAGGGAAATATCATCCTCATCATCTGGATGTGTGGCGTGTTACAACAGTACGTTTTTTTTAAACTTTTATTCCACGCACCATTAACTTATGGAATGATCTACCTTCGGTGGTATATCCCGATCATTACGACATGGGGACCATCGAAACTCGCGTATATCTCCACCTTAAAGGCTTTCAATGCTCCTGTAACTTCCCTGTAGATTTTTATTATTGTCCATTAAAATATGTGAGTTCCCAGTGTACAATATTGCATCACACAGGTTTATGTTTACAGGTATCACAGTCTCCTCGTGACGTTTGTGATTATCCTTCCCTAAATTATGATAAGCTATATAAAAAAAATTACTCATATCAAAATTAAAGCTAGTTATCCTGTGTGCAATACATTTCCTACGGAAGTTTACAGGTGATTTGTGTAATTAAAATACAAATCAATTATAAATCACAGTATAGCTATTATGTAGGTTACACACACATTTTTTTTGTAGATTAAATAATACTATCGATATAAAGAAGCATTCCCATCACTATAGAGCGTGGGAGCGAGCAAATATCTTGGTAAAGCGTTAAAATGAAATGTTCGCAATTTGAATATCGTCCGTGTCTTCTCACCCCCCACCTGCTCACACCCGCACCACTCTCCCCCTCCCCCTCACCCTCACCCCCACACTACGCCGCACGTAATGTACGACAGTTTGATATTCATTTTCATTGTTTTATACTTTTTAGGCTTTATGTAATTATTGTTTATACTGTGTTAGAGGACTGGGACTTGCGACCCAGCTGCAGGGTTACGGGTCTCCTTTACATATACAACGCTCCACACTACTCCACATATTTAATAATATAAATTTAGTATAATTTGATAACGATGATCCCAACAAAGCATTTAATGTAAAATGTTGCCAAGACGACAAACTCTACAACTTAGTTAATATATGTGGCTTGGCCAAACATTTGAAACACAGATACCATTTATCATGTACACGAGGTAAATTGCATCTGTTATAAAATAATAACATTATTAGGGTAAATAATTAAATGTGTGTGGTAAATAGTTTTCTTAGACTGGCAACATTTTAATTGTTTGACCTTCAATTAAAGTTAACCATTAATTTCTTATTTATAAATTTTAATAATTATTATTTATTTCTAAGATTGTAATTAATAAATTAAATAAATAATTTATTATTTAATATTATCTAATATTATAAATAATGTAATTTAGTATTTAAGTTAGTATTAATGGCGCCACCACTTGACTAGCTTAGTTTGTGACAGTATTGCTATAAAAGGGCAGATGCGGGTTGGATTGGGATACTCTAGTTTCTACTCTGTATAGTCGTTACGCTGTTGCTCTGTGCCGAGGTGCTGGTGGTGTTGCTGTTGGATATTCTTGGTTACTGTACAACCATATTAAGATAAGTTAATATTATTCCGAACTGGCGGTAGATTAATAACTTCAAGAGAGATAACTTAATATTTCAAGAGCAGATACCCATTTTCCTAATTAGATTATGTTTAAAAGTAAAATATATTTTAAAACTATCATAATTCTTTTTTTTTTTTATGGTAGAAAAGGTGCAAACGAGCAGATAGTCCACCTGATGGTAAGTGGCCACCATCGCTCATGGACATCGACAAAACAATAGATACCCTCTTGTTTTGTCGATGCGTTGCATCCTCAAGGTACTAGATTCACAGCAGTCGCAAGCCAGTCGGGGAACAGATCCCCTACCACCAAGGGGGTTCTGGGTTACTCGGCTATTACGAGATGCTCTCCCAGCGGCAGAGGGGAGTAGTATTCTATCCCGTTCCCTCACGGGGGAAACATTTAATTTTTACTCTACATTTAAATATAAATCTATCACATCCGTGCAAAGCCGGTGTGTTTACTAGTATCATATAATTAATTCTGACATATTGAATAAATTCACGTAATAGCTTAGAGGAACCTTACATGAAATGGAGAAATTGCTAACTTGGAATATGGAAGGTGTTCATGAGGATGCAAGAGTATGATGAGGTGAAAGTAGGGATAATTATCATCGGCTAGGACGTTAGTTATCTAGTATTTTCCAGAAAAAAGTGCCAGAAACAAGTAATTTCTTTTGTATGTTAATCTTTATATAAAAAGGAGCCGACCCGCGCGACTACGATCGCCTGTTGCTCCGCTCCTATGGGTCGTAGCGAGATGTTAAATAGCCTAAGTTACTCCTTGTTACATCAGCTATCTGCCAGTGAAAGTCCTGTCAAAAAAAAATTTAATATTACAAACAGACACTTTAATTTTATTTAGGGAAGTCCGGGGTAGATGGCCGTAAGGAAGAGATGGCTGGTTCAATTATTTTCGAAAATAATAGCTAGATGGCGATAATTTAGCTTAGTTTTCTTTGGTCAGTGGAGGTCACTAGTAATACGTGGCATAGTGATAGTGAAAATAAATCAAAAAGTAAGTAAAAACCTGTTTCGTTGTTTTCGAAAGTGCACAAGTTATTCAATGGGTTCACCTCTGATTCAGTGGTTAAAATCTAGACTTTGTTTTTTATTGTTATATGTATGTGGCCATCACTCCCTATTAGTATGGATATATGTTGGAAGTTTAAGTTAGGATTAGATTAGCCTTAAATAGAGAACCTAGGCAGTGGAGGATCGAAATATTTATTTATCTTTCATCCATTGTGTATATTTTAACTTTACTCCGATATTAATGTGGTTGCAGTTGTAGAATAGTTGCTTCCGTAGATACTTACTAACTGATTAACTAACTTGGTTTTATATTAGACTCAATGTTTACTGTATATCTCCGGATACCTCTAGATATTTGAGGTTTGATATATCTTTATTTTCTCTAAAAGAATTACACTTTACTTATAAAAGAAAACTTAAATTTTCGAGCACAATTTTATTTTTAAGACGTAGGTAGTTACAAAAAAAAATCATAACAAGCTATACTTAATAGATTATAAAAAAACATTGAAAGTTTAGAATGTGTGAGCGAGTTGTTAAGCGTAATTTATGTATAATGTGATTAATTAAATTATTTATTTAGGTTTATTTTTCAAGATTTTTTTTTAAACAATATGATTTTATATTTATATTAGATTTCACTTTATTTTAGCAACATAAATTTTAAGAAGTTTTTTAAACTCTACTATTGTTTTAGAATTTTTTATATTGTTAGGTAATTTATTATATAGCTCCTTCGTACATAAGACAGCTTTTCCCATAATTTGTACATGACTTGTGAAGTTTTAAATTATTTGCGTTTCATAATCTTGAGATTTTAATTAAAAAATTTATATTAAAAAAAAATAATTGATTAATAAAAAAAGTATTAAGTATCTTGTATGTATGTCTTTTTTTTGTTGAAAATTTATTTGGGTATGTATTTTTTTATCAATAATTTTAGGCATAAGTATGCAAGTGTTAAAAATGTTGGTTTCGTTATATATCTTTTCAGTAGGCGTTAAATAATAGTATTTAAATATTTTTTTAATTAGCCTGTTTTGTACTATTTGTAGTAAATTTACATTACTTTTAGCTGTTGTACCCGATATTGGTATTAAACATCCAATTTGTGATTTTATTAAGGAATTATATATTGTATGGCGTACTATTAGCAACACTGTTTATAAAGTCGTAGTATCGGGTATATCATTTTATATTATTTCAAGTATACCGACGTGGAGACATTATATAACCTTTAGTGCGATAGATTAGTCTCAGTCTCTCTGGTGTTTTCGTGCAGTGAACATGGAAGTTAGTGTTATAGTGTCGTGATTAAGGTTACCCTTCTCGAGGTCCACGTAAGTTTACTTTATTATCTATTGTCGTTAACGAAGTCGAGTGGTGGAGGTGAGAGTTAATATATTATAAAAGAGCTCTTTAAACCTGCTCCTGGGTCTCAAGCCCCAGGCACCGCTCGCCTCAGTCTAAATTGCATGTGTATACGTATTGCTGTACAGTAATGGGTACCACATTTCTCTCTTATATACTTAGCATTTGTAGCAAAAATTAGAAACTATTGCGAGAATTGGCTTCTTTTACAATGTTTAATGCGATCAACTTTACTCGTATGTAGTATATTGGAAACACAATATTAAGTGAACGAGTGAGTGTAGATTGTAGAGTGAGTGCGCAGGCCTGAGACTCCAAAGAGTTAATTTGTTGCAGTCCCAGTAATGAAGAGGCTCCGCCCCGGCCAATGGAGGCTCTCGCAACTGTAGCGACTTCCTCATTGGATACTCGCTACACTCACACTCACTCTGTTATGTATTGGAGATAACTGACACTGTCTCAGCTCACTGGCTACTTATTGTTACCTCCTCTTAGGCTGCGATATAAGTGAAGCGATTCTATTGACGTGTAAGAATACTTCTCTCCTCTGCCGCTGGGAGAGCATCTCGTAAGAGCCGAGTAACCATTGATTGACACCCCTGACTGGCTTGCGACCACCAGCATACGAATCCGACCCCCAAGTGTCTCTGACGCGTTCCGGTACCCCTTCCCTCTCCCATCCCAAGGTCCACTGAAACCATATCCTTATTCTCTTCGCTCCCCCTCCTTACTTTATCTTCGAGGCGGCAACGCATCGGCAAAACAAAAGATACCCTTTAGTTTTACAGATATCCATGGGTGACGGTGACCACATACTATCAGGTTGACCGTCTGTTCGTCTGTCCCTTTCCTTACTAACCACCCTTGTACAACTCTTGTGGAAACACAGCATTAGGTTGCGATAAGTAACCAATTACACTAAACGTCATAGATATTTGATTAACAGACGAATCAGCCATGTTGTGTATATTATTGTCAGAGCTATGACGTCATTGAGCTAGTAAGCAAACGCTTTTGAAATAGGCTGCTTTTGTGTCTGCTTACTGATTTTGTAATATATAAACATAAGTTCTAATAAGTAACATGGGAAATATAGCAATTGAAAATTTCTCGGAGAAATAATATCAGAAGTGTGACACTTGAATAAAACAGGGGATAAGGCCCCCAATAGACTTAGGATATTCAATTTTCAAATTCCGATTAGTAAATACTAGTAAACATGTTTTTCTTGATATTTTTCTCGCTGTTTTACCTTTACCTACAGTAATTTGTACAAACATGATTATATTGTTTTTAAATATTAACAGAAATCATTGATCACAATTTGTTCACTCCCATCAGGTAATCAGTAAAATATCAAATGGCCCTCAGAAGCACTTGCAATTTACTACCTATTTTGTGGATATATCCCAATGCCTCAATGAATGAGTGGAGTAGTACTAGTTTACAATCAAAAAAAAAAAACAAAAGAAATCATCAAAATTTTTAGGCGAAAAAAGCTTGGATGGTTCCGTTCGTTAACACTAAAACTTAATTCCAGATAATTCTTGTTTCCGATTATATTAATATATGTTTGTTAAATACTTGGTTGCACAGTACATTATTTCTTAAAAAACTCGATTGAAAAATATTGAGCCTGGGGGCCTCCACTCTTTTGTTGCCCCGAGGCCTCCAGACCACTAAATCCGGCCCCGCTTTTCACCTACTTCCTAAAAGTACCTTTCCTCTGGTAATATACAGTTCACTTTATATTATTTTTTAGTAGACAATATACAACTTTTATTCGGATTCGGATTGAGCCAGTCTGTCCAGTGATATCGCGCAGTACATATTAAAGTAGTGTAATGTTGTTTAGTGGCGTGGTGCTAGGCCAGACATTTGTGAATGTTACTGCACAGTAGAGCTCCACAGCTTTAGAGATATTAAATAATGTGAAAAAAACTACTAGTGTGGATGACATTTAATTGTTTATACGTAGTATGACGTCATCATCATGACGGATAGCGTTGTCGGTGCATGATATAGTTTAAATGAGTCAACTACCCTATTATCAAAATTGTACCCTCCACCTCCAAATAAAGGAGAGTATACAGAGGTTTTTTTTAAATACCTACCTATTTACCTATTCCTTACTTGTAGGTAAAGCTCTGATAGAAATATATCTATAGGAAAGCTTTATTCATATTAATATAATAATGTATTACCTAATGAACTTACTGAATGACGTCACTACATAAACTATCTAGCTCATAATAGAAAGAAAGATTTACCCAAATCTGATCTGGACTTCTTACTCTTTAGTAGGTATGCAATTAGAAGGCTCAGTACCTTTCAAGTACCTACGTATAACGCGAACTAGTTACCATCCTGTTTACAATCAACGAGGAAAGTAGAACGTACACGTACACGTACAGTAATTAGTTAAACTAATATACTTTGTAATGTAGAGCGCACTCACTCACTCACTCACTCGTTCCGACCACACTAACTCAAAATACTTTACTTCAATTATTCTTTTGATTATTTAGTTAACAATAACAGAATTAGTTAATACTAGCTGCACCCCGCGGTTTCACCCGCTATATCTTGGATAATTCGTACTATATCTTTATAAATTATAGCCTATATGTTATTCTGATGTGTAATCTATATTACTTTAAAGTTTCATCAAAATCCATTCAGTAGTTTTTGCGTGAAAGAGCAACAAACATTTCTTACAAACTTTCGCGTTTATAATATTAGGAAAAATTCCTTTAAATTTTTAACAGACTTTAGAATTAAAAGTACTACAGTGTTGCCAAATACTTATTCATTATTTTTTGACCCATTACATTTAAAAGGAAATAGTCTTGTCTAGACAGTAGACTATCTTCCTCAGAGTTATACTTTAGACTCAAGACAACAGCATTACTTCTAGAATATTAATTCATATCTTACTTAATATAATAAATATGAAAGTTTGTACGTTTGTGACTCAATTACACAAAAATGGCTGAACAGATTTCAATGAAACTTTGCACATAGATGCTTTATAAACTCAATTATCACAGAGGCATCTTATTATCCTGCAAAAATACAGTTATAAGATAATAAAATTATATTTATTAAACGTTTAAGATCCTACTAATATAAGAATGTGTGGATGTATGTTTGTTACTCTTTCACGCAAAGATTACTGAATGGATTTTGATGAAACTTTACAGTAATATAGCTTACACATCAGCATAACATATCGAGGGGTGAAAGGCTACTTGGTTTAAACGACATTTTTGTAACTTTACAGGAGAGCCATTTAAAGTTTGTAATTTTGGAAAAAAATCATAACAAAAAAACTTCTACAGCTATTTGAATTTGATTTGAAACATTGAAGAAAAATATCGAATTGTTGATGCTAATACCAAATAAAACGGACCTTTAATTACAAAGATAAATATCGCTTACTACGAATAGCCTTAAGCCCTTATTTTTCAGAGTAAGCCAAAACGTATGAAGTGACGTAACCCAAAATTAATAGTAGCAAGCTATTTATCTCAACTACCAATTCTCCTCCCTGCGTGGAAAATATTTCAGCTGAAAGAGCTTAAGCGACGGCCCATGTCGTATTTGGGGGACAAATGGTTTAAGCGACATCACATCGGGTAAGTGGTGGAAGTCAAAATAATAAAATCAAATAAAAATTAGAAAACTCTTCTTGAATTATTTATCTGAGAAAGGGTCTTGGATCTTTATATCATTGTATGATTCAAATCCATTCATCATCACGACCCTTCAATGGCCCACTGCTGAGCCGGGTCTCCTCCTCAGAATGAGGAGGGCTTAGGCCATAGTCCACCTGGCTGGCTCAGTGCCGGTTGGCAGACTTCACACACCGACAGTTTAGGGAACTCTCAGGAGTGAAGGTTTCCTCACGATGTTTTCTTTCACCGTTAAAGCAAGTGATATTTAATTGCTTAAAACATACATAACTCAGAGTCAGAGGTGAGTGCCTGTGTGGGGGATCGAACTCTTGAAGAATTGAAGTCTCGACCATTGGGCCATCACTGCTGCCTAAAAATCCATTACAAAAAAATGCAAAATCCACGTCGGATAATATATATACTTTGGAATTTTTTTTTTTTTTATGTAACTAGGTCGGCAAACAAGCGTACGGCTCACCTGATGGTAAGCGATTACCGTAGCTTATGGTCGTCTGCAACACCAGAAGCATCGCAAGCGCGTTGCCGACCCTATCCCCAATTCCCCCCAGGAGCTCTGGTCACCTTACTCACCAACAGGAACACAACACTGCTTTAGAGTAGTGTTATTTAGCTGTGATCTTCTGTAAGGTCGAGGTACTACCCCAGTCGGGCTGCTCCATATTTGAATAGTATTGTTTTAAGCGCCAAAAAAGTGCTCTGATTTTAGTGAATCCGCCATCATTCGACGCTGATTCCGATTATATATAACACAATATCACCCTAGACGTCGCTTAAACCAAATAACCCCCCTCGATATAGGCTATAGTTTTCCGCGGGGAGCATAGTTAGTTTATATCACGTTAAAGATGAACTTTGTGTGAACACGAGCGCACTAAGCACTAAACACTGAGCACCAGTATGTACCTGCAGAGAGCTCTACTCACTAGTCAATGGTCACTGCTCACTCAGCACGAAAAATCCGACAGAGAAATGGCTGTCGCAGCGCGTAGAGCATACTGAGGACATGACTCTACGTGCATTGTTAGCAATACTATTTATAACCTCTTTTCCGATACACTTGAACCTGTTGTCAAACGGAGCTCGCCTGGTGACCGTTATGGCTGTGCAGTGGTGTTGTGTTGTGACTCAGTTCCTGTTTTCCGACACTGATAGCCCCTAAGCGTGTGGAACCATTTCTGCTAAATATTGCATTTTTGTAATGGTATTGAGACAGACAGACTAACAGAATATTAATAAAACACTTACAGCTTTCACTCTTTTCTTTTATTAATAATTTTAATAATATCTTTGTGTTGAAAATTTGGAATATTAAATAATAGTAGCGGGTAGGACATTTTATATTAAGTCAAGTGTACCCACGTGTAGACAATATATAACCGTTAGTGCGATAGGTTATATTATAGTGTCGTGTTTAAGGTCACCCTACTTGAGGTCCACGTAATTTTACTTTATTATCTAATGTCGAGTTAATATACATATTATGAAAGAGCTCTTTAAATCTGCTCGTGGATCTCAAACCCCAGGTACTGCTCGTATACGTATTGTTGTACAGCTATAATATACTTTTAAGATAGGTCGTATCCACACAATGATATCAGTCGCACAGTCCGAGGTCCGGCTCAGCAAGGAGCAATAAAAACAAAGCGTTTCTCTTTGTCGCTTACGAACGGCGTGCCCGTGTGTGTGTGTGTGTGTGTGTGTGTGTGAGTGAGTGAGTGAGTGCGAGTGACTCTGACAGAGCGCCTCGCCTTATCACAGTCAGCTCTTTGCAGGTTTTTCCTTAACTCCTGATTTATTTCCAGCATCCCCGACCGCTGACCGCCGCCGCCACTCACGCGACTCGCGCGGTCGTTTGATGGACGGTTTTCGGTTTTTTCGACTATTTATGATTTGGGTTTGGCATTATACGAATAGTTCGTATTTTGGGGATTCATTTCATTTTTTGCTTATTTTGCTGTTTACGTTTATTCTAGTTTGATGTTTGTTTAGATGATTGCAATTAAAACAAAACGAATGAGTATTCACCTTCTATGATTTATCGTGTTGACTAGCGATTGCCTTCACCTCGTCGAGGTAAAATGGACACAAGACATAAAAGTAATATTAGAAATCATAAGCCGACTCTCCTTGATTGATCTGAAAAATATAAAAAGAATTAAACATGTCCGACTGATAATTCCAGAGATTAGTATTTAATCAAACAAACAAACTCTATAACTTTATAAGAAACTGAATATATTAATCAAGCAAAACAATCTATTTAAAATAAAAAGAAATGGTGGAAACATAAAGTTAGAATAATTATTACAAGTTGAATATTTAAATTAATTTATTGAAGAAATGTAACACAACGCCCTCTATTGGCAAGTAGAAGCGTACGAAATAATGGAGTTATTTAGTCTTACTTTTCATCACTAGATGGCGTCTCGCTTCCGCTTTATTTAGTTCCACACAATCAAACTAGATGACGTAAAACTGTATATTGCGCAATTGTGAAACTTTTGAAAGCAAAAAATGAATACCAACTACCTAAAACACGAATCTTTAACAAATAATTTAATTACTTCTTACAATTATTATAGGTGTTTTTTTAATCGATTAGTCGTGTATTTTATTTATTTATATTTATAATTAATAACATATTGCAATGTAAATAAATAACCTTTAGTAACTTAATTTTAATAAACCATTTTTTACTGTTCTATATTTTATTTATCCATATACATAAATGAAATTGTGTCTGTTTGTAATATTAAAATAACCGCTTGTTACTAAGTGCACACGGTACGCATACCAAAACAAGGAGTAACTTAGGCTATTTAACATCTCGCTACGACCCATAGGAGCGGAGAAACGGAGTCTTATATAACACTTATATTATTAACTTTATAACTTTATAGAAGAAACAAATAAAATTTAATTAATTTACTAATTATTTTCACGCTTTTTTGAAAACATAAATACTAAAGGTTTATGTTTTCAAAATAAACAACCAAAATAAATCGAATCTAATTTAATATACAAATATTTAATTTTATTTTTATGATATAATATACAAAAACTTGTCCTACTCTGTTTAGTGGTGGCGAGAGAAACTTGTTAGTGCGACCCAAGATGGCGCCAGTAGTACTTGAATCGCGCTACCGTCTTGTTGACTGGGCTCAGTAGCAACGAGACTGCACACGTCGCACTATTGTTGCTATTGCTATAGAATTACGTTCGGCTCAGTAGTATAGTAGCTATGTATACTAGAGCCACTATTTTTGTAAAGCCTTTCCTTTCTCGAAAGGCTAAGAATTGATTTGTCAAAGAATAAACTCGTTGGATTAAACGGTTTGTTCTGAACGATATAAACCCCCCGAAGGTGGGTGGGTTAGTCAGTGACTTATACCCGCAGCGTTCAAGATAATGAACCGATTTTGATGACGTTTTCTTTAACATAATTAAAATTATCGTCCCCTTAAAGAATCTTGGCAGAATTTGTACTAAAAAATAATAGGTTCAAACATTTAGAATATTTTTAGGACATGGGAATCAATAAAAGTGAAAATTTTAAAACAATTGACTATTTCTGAACGAAACAGATTGCTATAAATGTCATTTGTCATAATATGTGTTTTACTAAACTGTCAGAGCTTAATTTTACGATAATAAATGAATTAATACGATAATTTATATTGCTGTACGATAATATTATCTATATCTATACTATTATATAAAGAAGAAAGATTTGATTGTTTGTATGTTTGTTTGTTGCGAATAGGCTCTAAAAGTACTGAACCGATTTTGAAAATTCTTTCACCGATAGGAAGCTACATCCTTTCCGGGTAACATAGGCTATGTTGTGTTGCCATAAATATTCTGATTAAAAAGATATGGCCATTTAAGTGCCATAAGGTGGTCATTTTGTAAATTGAAGAGTTTCTCAGGAACTACAAATCCGATTTAAAATTTTTTTTCACTGATAGTAAACTACACTATTCGTGAGTGACAAAGGTGATTTAGTGTTGCCATATACATTTTTTAATTAATAAAACATGGACGTTTTGTTGCTACTGATTGGATTTTAAAAATTCTTTCACTGAGAAAAGTCTATAGTATTTCCGTCTCTCTTTCGCTTATAATACTATCATTGTATCTCATCCTCTCTCTTAGTTCTCACTTTAATTTTTATTTTTATCTGTTCAGAATGATTAGCCGCTTCACTTTCTTTCATTCGATAATTTCTGTCTTTCTCTCTCCTTTACCCATTCAATTTTAGTTCTGCTCTGTCCCTCTTTTATCATCTGTCGCTTTTCTTTAATTTTGTTTCTATTATTTTTCTTTTTATAACTTTTTCTTACTTTCTCTAATTTTTCAAATAATTAAAAACAACAACAAATTACAGAATGACAATTTGAGGACATCAATTATAATGTTGCTTTAAATACCCGGAGCGAGGCGAGGGCAGCCCTCTAGTTATTAATATTTGTCTTTATTTCGTAAAGCTTTTATGTTCTTATTATTTATTTTTTACAAAATCAAAGATATAAAACCCAAAGATGATAAATAAAACTTGTCATATTAACTTATTGACAGATGCAAGTGTCACTTTGACAGTTGGCGTTTATATTTTTTTAAATACTAAATATGGCAATAGAAAATGTCAGAAGTCCATTATTTTTACTATAGAATATTTTATGTTTGCCATCTGATAAAAATATATTATTCATATTACCGGGATCCCTAGAGTATAATCTAAGCAATGTAAATAGTTAATCGCTCTCAAAATTTTCCGTACAAATCAATGTATGAAACTTGCCATGATTCTTTGATGGTATATAACACATCTAAAGTATCAACGGTTATGTAAATGCATAAAAACCATTTGAATTGCTTACTAACGTTTACTTAATTACAAATTTTAAAAAATGGGTTGCTAGGGGGGGTGCCGACAGTCAAGTGTAACATTGAACATTGACGTTGTGCGTTTTTGAATATTTCCAGAGAACAAAATTCAAAAAACCGAACTGTATTATCGAGATCTTACATACGGCGAGACCGGAACATGTCACGGAACTTTGGAAAGAAAATGTAATTCTACAGTTTAAGTAACCCAAAGAACTAAATATAAAGAATTTACTAGTCAAACTGCCTACACTGCTCCATGTCACAACAAATCATTAACTACGCGAAATTACTCACGAAACGACTCAAACTGCCAATGAACTTGTGACACCCAATAAAATATCCAATCCATACAAATAAATAACATTGTAGTGTCTGTTTGTAATATTAAAATAACCGCTTGTTTGCCTGTTTGTTCCGGCTAATCTCTGAAATGGCTGGACCGATTTTGACGGGTCATTCACTGACAGATAGCTGACGTAACAAGGAGTAACTTAGGCTATTTCACATCTCGCTACGACCCATAGGAGCGAAGCAACACGTGAACGAAGTGGCGCGGTGAAAGTTGGTGTATTCTGATTTACATTACTCATCGTAAAACTAGATGGCGCTGGATATAAATGATTATACCATGGAGAGCCAATAGTAATATTATAATCAGTGTTGCCAACTGATATATTATCTTTATAGCTTAACTAATAAAAATGACTATAATTATTACAATAATGTTGCCACTAAAAATTTTGCTACATATTTTTTTTGGTAACACTGATTATAATCGAATCAAACATTAAACTCGACGTAAAGATGGTGCAGGAAATAAAATTCACGTGAACGAAGGAAAAACATGAGAACAGTTTACAAACACGACGTTGTTATGTTTGCTTTCACATGGCAATGCTAAACATCCTCCACTGCCTGCTACCGGCCGCTGCCACACTACTCACTGAAACTCACTCACGATTAGACCCACTTACTAATATCAAGTCATTGTAGATTTCATTATGATTTGTTTTGTAATCCAATTTCTTCATTGGTAAGTACTTTAACAAATATTCTTGTATTTATATATCCTATATCTCCCCTTCCCCTCTGCCGCTGGGAGAGCATCTCGTAAGAGCCGAGTAACCCAGCACCCCCTTGGTGCCCCTTGGATCTGTTCCCTGACTGGCTTGCGACCACCAGCATGAGAGTCCGAGCGTCAAGTGTCATAGATGCGTTCCTATCCCATCCCATCCCATTAATGCTGCGGATCTAGTGGAGCCGGGCTCTCTTGCTCAGTCAGTTAAAAATTAATTGTACTTAAATCCTTTCCAGAATAATCACACAATGACGCTACACCTACTGATAACGTTTATATTGTTATCAACGACCGAAACCAAGATCATGAGGAACAACGCGCTCATCACCAGGATGGTCTCCAACTTCCACAGAGAAAACGACATCTCCGGACCGGAAGTTGAGAAGCCTGTACCCATTTTGACAAGAATGCAAAACGTTCTGTGCAAAAACTTTCCTTCCATACCCTGCGAGCTGATCACACAGGACAGGACGCTCAAGAAGTTAATAGAGAAGTCAATCGAGCAGATTAACAATAAGAAACTATCCATGGAGAAATCGACTCCCTTTCCTGGATACCTGACGCTTTTTCCAATAATTAATGAAGAAGAATCTCATGTAGAAACAGTTTCAGAACAAGCCCAACCAAAATATCAACAAGAAGTAGAAAAACTACGAAACCCAAAAAAGAAGAAGATAATTGCAAAAATAAGAGAAAAGTCCCACGACAAACAGAAGAAGATAAAGAATAAATCAAAAATGACGTCATTCTACAACCGGAAGAAGTTGCGCAAGTTCTACCCTCATAAGGTAAAGTACAGAGACAAGATACAGAATTTAAGAGAAGACTTTGCTGACAATTCTGGCGAGAAACTGTCCATGTCTGTAGAAGTCCCGGACATGACGCTGACGAAGAAACACCAGCACTTCGCGTATAAGATGGAACCTGCTGACCCTCCGGTCTGGAGAATAGACTACATGAAGCATGGAGAGCCAAGCTTGAACATGTTCGATTATGAAAATGATAAATTTAATTCAAAAATCATGAAAACAGGTCCAAGTGTGATCGTAGACAATATGGTGGACGGAAGGAAAGACGTGTTGCATCCTGATGTGTATATAAAGAAGAATTATGTGAGGAAGAATGCTGACTCGGATAATGCTGATTAGTTAGTTACTTCATCATACTTAGTGTGAGTGAGTTAAAATGTTAGTGTAGATAAAGTTAATGATGAAAGATAAATAGAAGACAACTTGAGATTAGATAGTTTAATAATTTGAACGTCCCCTGACTTTACCCGTGAAGGGATGGGTTAGAATACTATTCCCTTCTACCGCTGGGAGAGCATCTCGTAAGAGCTGAGTAACCCAGCACCCCCTTGGTGGAAGGGGATCTGTTCCCCGACTGGCTTGCGACCACCTTACTCCTACCCTCTCTCATCCCACTAATGCTGCGGATCTAGAGGACTCTGGGCTGTTGCTCAGGGTCCACTGAAACCGCAACATTTTTTCCTTCACTCCCTCTCCCCACTCTACCTTCGAGATAGAGACTGATAGAGTGTCAAGAAAGGAAAACCACCATTCACCACTATCAATGGTGACTGTTTGGCACTAAAGTTGAACCAATTTTGATAAAAATTATAAAAAACGCATGTTCTAGCACAAACCGCAAATATTGATAATTATATCAGCAAGATAAAGATGTGTTTAAAGAAAACTATAAAACACAAAACTACGTCTTCATGTCTAAATGACTAAATCAATTTTAATACATTTTTATAGAGAGAGAGGTGAAGAAGGGTGGTATATAATCGGAAAATAAAAATTACAATAAAGATTACAAGCACAAGACATAATAGGTTTTAAGGCAATTTAAACTAGATGGCGCTGTATATTATAAATAGCGTTTATGTTATTAAATAATTTAAAATTAAAATAATAAATATATTTGAAATATAACCTTTCCTGAGAACTCCTAGAAGCGTTTCCTTAACTGAATAGTTTTATTTTAATATACTAGATGGCGCTGTTCAAGAAATGTATGATTGCTTTCACAAGATTTATTATTTACAGCCGACCCGCGTGGCTTCGTTCGCGTGTTACTCCGCTTCTATGGGTCGTAGCGAGATGTTAAATAGCCTAAGTTACTCTTTGTTACATCAGCTATCTGCCAGTGAAAGTCCCGTCAAAATCGGTCTAGCAATTTCAGAGATTTGCCGGAATATCCATATGCACTTAAAGTAAAAAGCGGTAATTTTAATATTACAGACACTACAATTTTATTTATTTGTATGTATTAGGTACGTACTTAACAAATCATTTTTTGAAGTTATTAATTTACTAATTATATTTTATCCATAATTAACATATTAATGATTAACTAATTAATGAAAAAATAAGTCATTGTGAATAGAGCCTAATTAGTAAATATGAATATAATATCCCCACCATGATAACGAGTCAGAGTTCAAAGTCTTATCACGATGTCGGAGTCTCAGTCTCAGAGTGTAAACACGTTCGTGGTGACGATGTCGCGCCCCGTCCTGTCCACCCACGTGCTGGACGTCTCCACAGGACGACCTGTAGAGGGTATATTCGTCGAGTTATACAAGAAAAGAGACGAGACCTGGACGCAATGGCACAACACCGTCACCTCTAAAGACGGCAGGATACAGTTTCCGTTTTCTAAGGAGTCAATGCAAGCAGGGACCTACAAACTGAAGTTTAATGTTGAAGAATATTACAATAGAAGAAATCAAGAAACTTTATATCCATTTGTAGAGGTAAGAAACCAAAAAATGCGTCACAAACATAATATATCTCCTCACGCACTTTCATTTTTATATTATAAAGATAATTCGTATCTTTTATCGCTACTGAGTTAAATTGTATAAATGAAATTGTCAACCTTTATTTAATTCATACTTCTGATAAGAAAACAAATTACTGCAAGCGTAACACAAAAATATTCTTTTATAAATCATGTATTCTTTTTGTATCTTATATCTTGCAAAAAATTAATATCATCATCAACATAACATGTAATTAAAACTACTGCAACTTACCATAAACAATTCTTTTTTTTTCAGATTGTTTTCAAAACAGAGCAAGAGCAACATTACCACATTCCTTTACTGCTCAGCCCATATGGATACTCTACTTATAGAGGCAGCTAAATATTATATTTAAAACGCGACTTTAATCAAATTATATAATTTTTTTTTATTATGTAATTTTTTTTTCAAAGGCCACTATGTTACACATGAAATTTAAAAATAAATTCTAATTTTTTTTTATTATATATAAAATAAAACAACAATAAAATTTAGTAATAATAATGTATTCTAAATGTAGTACAAATAACTTTTAAAACTAACTCAAATATACAAGATATCCTAATTCCACACCTTATATATAATCATAAACTACAGTCTACAGCTACAGATTATATACTAACTTGTTCAATAAACACATCATTATAAAAAAAATATAAAATATATTATTTGTACATTTGCTTAACTAATTACAAAATCTGGCAACTATTAAATGCGGAGTAGAATACAACTAAATTATTAACTAATTAGAGTTATACACAACATAACATGTCTTTAAAAAAAGTTCTTATTCCTTTTTAGTTCCAAAGCTTAAAATATTTAACAAATAAAAAAAAATTGTTGTTTATTAACCGAAATATTTTATCAATATTTATTGTTAATAAAATTTAATTGGTGTTAAAATTTAATTAAGCTCGAATTAGATAACTATTTTATATATTTACATTTAAACATAGATGAGTTAAGGAGTTGCAAGACAAAAAAAAAAATCATTAAAATATTTAATGTAGACAAGACAAGGGTTGCCAGCTTTTATAATTGGATACAATTACTTACAGTTAACAAAAATGTACCATGAAAAACAGATAATTAATTGTAACAGTTATGTTATATGTATTGTATGATAAAATATTTTGTTCAAGGGTAAAAAATAAGTTAGCTATGGCAACCCGGTAAACCGATAAAAAAAACATAAAATAATAGTGGAATAAATTATGTTCCTCAATCAATGTGTCTTTTAGCTATATTTAATTAAGCTGCTTTAACAAAATCATTTTAAAGACCTACAACGATAGTATCAAGTCTAAAAAATAATATGATAGGTTTGTTTGGGAAAACGACGCAGTCGGGCCCCCACCAGGTTCTGTAATATAAATGGTCACATACGTCAGTTATCTGAATAAGTTCACATACACCGTTTCTTCATCACACAACATATCACAGATCACATCTTGTTAGGCATCCAATAAGTCTATAACTGCTGACAATGTCCGCCATTTTGTATTCAACTACACTATGTTTCTACATTAGATATGGAACATCCGATGAGTACTGTTTGGGCTTGCTACGATGCTTATGCGACACAAGTCATTACACAACATCTGTCCGGTCCTAAAATATCATATCAGCTGTTTAAAGAAAAGTTAAAATAAATGATACCATTTACAGATGTTGTGAAAAGACAAGTGTTAAATCTGAAAGGAAATAATGCTGCAAAAAAATTTCAAATGCGGAGCAATGTTATTCCAAAGACTTCCATGTTTTTTATAATAATTACCTGTACCTGTGGGGGGAAATCTCATTATATTATCAAAAATGCTCAATATAAAACTTACCAAGTGCAAACTGGGCACATCTTTGCGCTGGCTATGATGTTTGGGCTCGCCACATCTAGTTTTGTAACACAGAATCAAACGATTAGACAGATAGCTTAAAGGCGACTCTGACCTCTGGTCTTCCCAACCATTTTTGAAAAATACCACATATGCGGATAAAAATTAGATGAAGCCTTCCTTATGGATAGGTATTAAAAATATTATAATTCTTTTAGAAGATCAAAATCAAGTTAAATAGATTCAATAAATAGTCAGATTAAATCTGTATTTATTCACATGATTATTTCCCATTTGTTATTCAATTAATAATATATGTTAAAAGTAGCAATTTATTTTGTCATTGTAAATTATCAAAAAAATATAAAAATCATAGACAACATAAGTTTTTAATTTTCAAACATACCTCGAGCCAAAGAACCTGCAACAGAGAAGAGTTAGATGGAAAATAAATAAAAAACAACCCACCTATTGATTTCCTTCCTCCTGCCCGACAACTTCCTTGTAACGTGCTATCATGAGTTTCTTCACTGTATCCCGATAAGTTAAACCAGGTGTTGGTGTATAGATTCCCCTTTTTTGTCCAAGCCCAGCTAAACTAGGTCTTTGTTCAGCCTCAATAGGTGCTATTCGTCCCTGCTCCTCCTTTCCAAGTCCTCGTCCTTCAGACCAACCCATTTTTTGCAACATTTTTCCACCAATTGTATCGACAACTGATGGAGGTGGATGTGACATCACTGGAACACGAGATTCTGGAGGTTCATATCGCTTCCTTATTGGTGGAGGTTCATCTTCACCAAACTTCATACGTCTCTCAGCTGCTCTATCTCTGTAACCATTTGTCTGTGGCAGCAACTCGAGTCTCTTCCTGTGTTCCATCAAATTTTGCTTGTGCAAATCTGATAATGTTTTATGTTTTGTCAACACTTCCATTGACGGGAACTTTCGTTTACAGATAAGACAAGTGAGTTTTGACCATTCTATGATACCCTCATCGGAATCATAGATGCTCATTTCTGTCTTTTTCACAAGGAATTCATCAGTTGAAACTGGTGGTGGGGATAATTCTCTAACATGAGTTTGTGGCAGAGATGGTCCAGCTCCCAATACTGAAAATCCAATATCTGCAGATCCCTTACTAGTACCGGTATCCATGGGCTGTTCCATAACAATATTACACTTAGCATTTTCTTTCTTTTGATTCAAAGTCCGGGCCCATCTTTCCATATCCTTGGCAATCTTTTTAGCAACTTTCACTTTGTCTTCCTTATCTTTCTTTTTCTTTTCCTCTGGCTCCTTTGCAATTGTATTATCAGAACTAGGATTAGGTGGGTTTTGTAATTTTGGTTGATCTGAATTAGTCTGTGTTTGAGATGCAGCAATGTAGGTAGAGCTATTGGCGTCCCAGTACATGTACTGGTTAATTTGGCTGTTGTAAAAGTACTGTGTATTACCATCATAGTATAACCCAGTTCCTGGGTCGTAATAGTAACCTGAGGTTTCATCATACATAAATGTTCTAACGTCAGGTGCTGTATACACTGTTGTACCATCACCAGTGGGAATGTCAGCAGCAGGAGTAGTTTGAGCAGTAGATGATACAAAGACTGGTACAGATACTGGAGTCCAGGACATTTGTCGAGCCTGTGCAGCTGATATAGCTGACTGAGCTACAGCCGCTGCTGCATTTACTCTGTCAGCTTCAGACATTGCCTGAGAGTTATAATTTGCCATTTGTGAATAATAGGCTGGGTATTCACTTGAGTTTGAAGGTTTCTGTGACTTCTGTGGCTCATTATAAAATGTTATTAATACTTCCCGACCATCAATCTTTAAAGGTGGATCTAGAGATATCAGTTCCGAATGAGCTGCTGTTGAATCGGATATGGAATTAAAATTAATATATGCAAGGCACTTTGATGCACCTGTCAAAGTTTCTCTTCCAATTGTTATGCCTGCTATAGAGTCTATAATAGATTTCGAACACCTGTCTTTAATCTCTTCTAATATTTTCTCCTCGGTGGTGAGAGCATCAAGTCTCCTAAATAACAATCGTTTTGTGATACCAGAGTTAGATTCAGTTGGAATGCTTCTTTCATTATCACCGCCGTACACCACTCCCTCTGCTCTCTTACCCTGACAATTACGCCTGTAGCAAACCTGTCGTCGCTTGAAGTTATATGATCCACATTTACAAAACCAATCACCAGGAGATGCGTTAACAGCTTGATTATCATCATGCTTCTCCCTTTCATATTTACCATCGTAGTTGTCTATATTATCTTGTCGCTCGCGGCTTTCAGAGCGACTAGATCTAGAGTGGGAATCTATACTTTTCTCAATATCTCCGCTAATAGTGGGTGGTGAAGGAGGCAGAGGGACATCCTTGTCATCGAAGCGCCGCGGCGATCGGCGCCTCTCGCGATCACGATCACGCGGTTTATCATGACGGTCACGCCGGCCGTGTCTATCGGTATCGCGGTCGCGGTCCCTATCACGATCTCGACGCTCCCGATCACGATCGTATCTGTCGTGGCGGTCGCGACGCTCCCGTTGCCTGTTCCTGTCGGGACTGCTGCTGCGGCGGGCCTCGCCCCAGCGGGTCGTACGCTCGCCCCGCCCTCTCCACGACATAGCAACGGCCTGCGAACATCACACATAGTGAAACAATAGCACTCAATCACAAACCTGGTGTGTTCCCTTCTATCCAAGAGCCTTACGAGTAGCGTCGGAATAAACCTTTCCTTCGCGTTATGTTTACCTGATGCAACTGTCCTTTATTGCTAATTCCTTTGGAAAACTATAAAAACGCAAAGATCCTAACTTTATAAATTACAAAACACTAAATTCCTAAAAATAATCGAACAATGATACGAAAGAACGCCATATTCTTTCTCAAATATTTATTTTACAGATTAAAAACGTATTTAATATGTGAAAGAGCAGAGACAACAGCCAACCTCAACGAGCCAACGAGGGGCAACTTTCAAATTGTCTCTGGCTCCGACGGGCGACGGCATAACAAGAATAAGGCATCTACTCACTATCGACTCATTTATTGTAAGACAGTAGAGTAAAAAAATATATCCAAGTTTTAAATATAAACCTATGTTTAATTTTGTTTATCGATTTTAACTTCTTAGGTATGATATAAAATTCTACCGTTCAATAAAAAAAGATTAATATGGACAGCTATAACTTACATAACATTAAAAAAAAATAACAAAAAGTTTATTTTCTAGCTGACAAACTTTAATTTTAAAATATGCACAGATAAATGTTATTTGAATCATTTTGGATTTTTTTTTAATAAAAATAACCTGTATAACGTGCAACAATATTTTATTGATTAATTATATTTACTTTATTATCTACACACAATATAATGTTATACATGCAAATCATTTTGCTGGTTTTTAGCCTATTTTATTTGGTTACAATTCTTAAAATTTCTATGAAAGTACTAACACTAATTATAATTAAAACATCGTAGCATTTTATAAATGAATTTTCTATAAATATTAAATTTTAAACATTGTTAAAATTGTAACCTATTCTAGACAAAACGCTAATTACATTATGAAAATTCTCAACTTGGAAGATTTACTAATTTTATTTATCTTGTTTCTTAAGTATTACGATTCGTTTATTCATATTCAGATTGATAAATTTATTTCAATTGAAATTTAAAATAAAAGAATTAAAAATGGTGCTTAGTGATCCTTGAGTGCACTTGTAATACGAAAAAGTAGACAAACTCCACGTTTGTTTTATTACAATATTAGTCTGTATACAATAAGCAATAATTACCTTATAATATTATTTACTAAACGTTCAATACTTTTAGCATTACAAATACCTAGCGAGTATAGAACTCTACTCTGACAAGTTTTGGATGCTCTAAATCAACTAGATGATTTAAATTCCTATTTAATATATAATCATTAATAATTTAATGCACTAGCTACTTCATTTTGTTCTATTAAACTAATTATTAATTTTCAGCTATTTTAAGCTCGAAATATCTAGCTTTTCTAGCAACAGTAGACAAGCAAATTTAGAGAACTTACAATGTTTATATTTACTCCTAACTTTTTCTTTTCATTGATACAATAAAACAAAACCACATGATTTTCACTATGAGAAAACTAGTTTGTAATGGAAAGCTTAGTACTTTATAAAAATCATACGCAAATATTAAATATTCAAATAGATTATTGTAAAGAGTAGCATAAAATAAACAAAATGTCACTTAATTACTAAATTACATTAAAATCACTTCACTATTAACAATTATTAATTGCTGCCAATCGGCAAGCTAGTCCTTCATAATCAACTCCGACGACTTAGTCACTATTTAAAAACAAAATAACTCTTTAAATACTCGTATTTATAATTATTATTTTAATACCCACGGAAATCATTTAATTTTTGGCACTTTTATTTATACCTTTATTAATTCAAAACATTTGCTAATATGACATCTCTAATTATTATATTCAAATTCAACATTTAAAAAAATGGTTGGTATTTAGAAATACGAGTTTAAAGTTAATATTTGATACCTTAACATGCAATTCTTCTAACTTTTTGGCTGTAACGTTTATTTAATTTAGAAGTAACCATAATCGTGTCATACAAATATCAAAATTAGTTACAAATATTGCAAAATAAGGTATCAAAATTATAGAGATGGACGAAGACGAAAAATTTTTTAATTGTTTATTTTTAGTTTAATATTATTATGCATTACTAAAATTCAAATATTATAAAGGTAGTCTAATCTGCCAAAAAATACTTCTATGTAATTGTCACTATTATTTAACTATAAATACAAATAAAATAAGATTTATTATCTCGCTATCGTCCATCACTAGAAAGAAAAATTAAAAGCAAACTAAATTTAAATGATTGATTAAATTAGTCGTCAGAGTCGTAAATGAACACCTGACGTTATTCATGCTGTCCAGTCAGCAAATGTTCGCGCAAAGTGCAGATTTCACGTTCAATATTTTCTCGAGCAGCAGACTCGAAGCATTCAAATTCAGCGGTGTGGTAGAGTTTAGGTATTTGCGAGAATTGATTCAGTACCTGTGAAGTAACACTTGGTTTATTATTATTATTATGAATGCACAATTTTTATGTGTAATTGTTAGCTAGATGCTCAAAAGGCAGTATTTCCCTTAAAAGAAGAGTAAATAAATTCCATAAAATTGGTAGAATTTAATACCAACCTTAACCCTCAGTTCAACATAGTTGCTATTGGCCAAATTTGCGTATTCAGCTCGTACAAGCTTAGCGTGAGCATCATATTCTTCTCGTGAAGCGGCAAGCACTGCTAATTCACAGTCACCAAACAACTGAAGGTCACGTAATGGAGCTCCTCCTGCCAAACTACCACCAGGCACACCTAAACATGATTTAAGATTTTAATACCACTGTCCAAGCAGTACAAACAGTAAGTATTTACTACTACTGATCATCTTAATGTTAAATATAGTGAGAATATTAGTACCAGGTAAACCTCCGCTTGATCCGCAACTCCCGCACCATGCTTCATCATCAGTCAATAAGGCTAATACATAAGCTGTTAAATCTTGCTGAAATGTAATAAAAAAAAGAAATATTATTTTAATAAAGCTAACAATTTCATAATCCACACCATAATAATATTCAACCATAATTAGCGAGATACTGTTCTTCACCAGCATATGGATTATAATTCCAGTAAGAGTATGCATTCATTGTTGTATACTTTGTTATACTTACAGATTGAGGATGTAGATGCAGTAAATCGGCTAAAAGTCTAACCGTGAGTTCTGAAGGTGTATGTCTTAAAACGATTGCCAGCTTAAATGCAGCGGGTTGCATCACATCTGCAATGCCTTTTAATTGCAAGTTATGCCACACTCCAGCCTAAAAATAAAATAATTCCGTCATTATTACTTCTATTTTTTTATAATGGCACATAAACAAAATATGTCATTCGACATCTTTAAACCAGAGTAAAAACGCACAATGGTACTATAATCTAAACTAAAATGTAATTAAAATAATCAATGATATTATTTAACTGTAATAAATTTAATATTTAAAATTTAAAATATTACATATATATGTTAGTACGGATTAGTGTGTGCGTAAAAGACGCTGTATGCTGTACGAGAAGGATTAAGATTAAACATTTTTCCAGGACATATTATACCTGATACGCCACACAGTTTCTTAAGGAATGCCACACAGAATCAGATGGGGAAGCTTCCACGATCTGTTGCCAGGCCTCCTCCGCCGCCGGCGCCACTAACGTATTGCACGCACTTCGCCACATTCGAGACGCAGCACATCCTTCGCGTTCTCCTGATACTCATAATGCTTGTTACTTGTTTTATTCTATTACTTTTGATAATGGACACAGTCTTTGATATAAATATGGATTTTATATGTAAATTAATTTTGTAGCATGATGTTACATAGCCTTTCTCAATAAATGGACAACAAAACAAACAAACTTAGCTTTATAATATTAGTATTTATGTATGACTAATAAAAAGAACCTACAGCCCTGAAATACAATAAATTAGTTTTATTTCATAAAAATATTAAAAGTATACCACTTTTAATATAAATTAATATTGAAAGAAATTAATTACTATAATTTAATGTGAAATAACGACTGATTTTACAATGTTTATTTAAGAGAAGATATGTATGTCCTGAGCGTTACCTAGAAGACGTAATAAAATTTTTTAGTGTGTACAAACATTTAAGTATCAAATTTAAAATAAAGGGGATTTATTCAAACTTTAAGTTACCGACTATTGTTTTTACCTGCTAAAATACATCAACGGAAGCGTCTCAAGAGTTTAGCTTAAAAAAGCATATGTAGTGATGATGATAGATTTCGTCTTATAAAAATAAACAAAAACTATAAAGAATGAGGTGCAATAATTGTATATAGTGAAGTATTAAATATTTTATATTATACCATGTGTATTATGCCTTATGTTATTGTGACATCAGATGTCATTTGAATTGCAAACTTAAAATTATAAATTTAATATTTGACAAGCAGAAAATGACATACAATGAAATATCACCTCCGATATCCGGCTCTCGCCACCAATTGTTGATCGCCATCGTCGCTGTGGTCACTACACTGGAAATAAAATTAAAATTCTAAGAGAATGGTAAGCACAAAATATAATATTCTCTATGGTCGTATTTGTAGCTAAACCTGAACGTAGCCTTAACACAATTTCACAGTTCTTCACGCCTCCCGCACTGTGACGTCACATCCGTTTATATTACGACTTTCGACACCTTTTTATTGAATACAAAAATGATATATTCCAAATAAAATAATTGATAAAATTAGCATTGCTGATAAATAATAATAAACACTCACATTGAAATCCAAATATATAATTTAAGGTTATGAGTACAAGATGTATTTTGTAGCACTTTAGTGATGTAGAGCGGACGCAAATGACGAGCGGACCGACCGCGAGGAGGGGATGAGTGTGTTGAAACTAGAGATGTGAATTATCGATTACTTAATATCGATGACTTATTTTGAACCATTGTTAATTTTAATCAAGTGGTAATACATTTTTGATTAAGCGTAGTGAATGCAGTTCTTAGATAACTTTTTTAATATTTTTGAATATTTTGAAGACAAATAGAATTGCACACATGTCACTCATGTGAGAGCCGTGAATTGAAAGCGACATGCTGTTTGTCTGTGCCAGTGTGTAATGTACAGCAAGTGATATGTGTTAATATTTATGTACATGAAAAGTACATTTTAGCTTCTTCTTGTGGGTCGCGTGATTTCTGTTACACTATATATAATTGCTTACAAACATAAAATTAGACCATGGGGATGTTGTTTCTATTCTCGGCTCGCCTATAATACTGTGGGGCAACTCTATGAATATTAACAAAGTATTCTTGGCTCAAAAGAAATGTGTAAGAGCAATTTGCAGGGTGAGTCTTGAAACATCATGACGATCACTATTTAAAAATTAAGAATATTGACCTTAACTAGCTTGTTTATCATGCAAACGGGCATTTTTGGGAAAAGAGCATCATGACCTTTTTACTTAAATTGAAAAGAACTCAAATTATTCAAATAGCTACTCTATGCGCCTTAAAGTGCCTATTCATAACTGTAGCTATAGTTTATAATAAAATACACAAAAAATATCACAGAAATGCCTTTCAATCAATTTAGAAGAAAACTAAAACAATGACTAATAAAACTTTTTTATGACCTAAAATAATTTTTGTGACTTGTATATTATAATGTATTACATATTCATTAAAATAAATCTGACATTATTTAATATATTTTCTAAATGTTTTTTTTGTAATAACTATTTGTATGCCAAATCCTGGCAAAACCTTCAAGTTTTATGTGGTATTAATCCATCAAGTGTTTGTTTTTTACAAATATTTGATTTGATGATTAGATCAGAAATTATATACGATTACATTGCGTCAGACGGATTGTCAGTAATTGTTCTAGTTTTAACGTAAAGACAACAAATATAAATTTTAAAGCAAAAGAATAAAATGTAGCAAATAATAAAATATTTATCGATGTTTTAAGCTCATCACGTCACTACGTTTTATAAGGGTGAGATTGTTGACGCATGCGCCGGGTCACGTTGAAAATCTACAGCCTTCATGAATAGACATAGCAACATCTGACTCATCGAAAAGCTTTCATGGCCCAAATAACCTTGTAAATGTGTCATCACTAAACCTATATTGGAGTGTGTACAGAACTGTAACAATAATAGCAGAGTGTAATTCACCTCACTAGTAAGATAAGACACAGACAGACCAATTTGCAAATAAAAGGGTGTAAATTGAGCTCATACATTATATAAACAGTATCACATCGCATATAAGTATCTGATCTATTACTATTGTAGATAGTGTAGATCGCGCCTTATGTAAGCCATTTCTTTGCGAACAAATATTCATTTTTATTAATTAATAAAAGTAATAATTAAAATTTTGTCACAATAATGTTTGTCTGTCTGTCCCCAGGCTGTACGTTGTGTATCTCACGAACCGTGATAGCAAATGTATTTATAGTCTATAGCAACAAATACTAAAAACATAATAAGATAAATATTAAAGGGGGGGCTCCCGTACAACAAACGTCATTTTTTGCAAATATTGGTACGGAACCCTACGTGCGCGAGTCCCACTCGCATTTGGTCGTTTTTTTGAGATCCATTAAATTTTCCTATGTACAAAATCAGGTCCATTAATTTTACCGTTACCGCGAAAGATAGAGATTTTATAATTAATTTTATTTTGATAGCTTTAGATTAAACCATTTCATACAAAGAGCAATAATATTTTGGTCCGAAACGGTGATCCTCTCCCACCAAGTACCACTATCTCAGTTCAAGTTGTCACGCAAGCGGCAAGGGCTCACCGTCAGAGCCGCTCAGCCGCTCAGCCGCTCAGCCGCTCAGCCAGTCACTCCTCACGAGCCGATACAAGCTGAACAGTGAACACACCGCAGTCCGCACTACCACTATCCGCGACAATAGACAATAGATTCTTAGTGAAAACTCACTAACTAACAACACTATAAGCGCGCCAAAAAATATTTTTATTATTTATATTTAATTAAACATTTTAGTGTTTAGTGTGTGTTTTAGTGTAAATAATGGCTATGATGCGGTATTTAGTTTATTTGGTAAGTTATTTTTTTACTTTTTGAGTAATGTATTCCTCGAATAAAATTGTAACAGATAATAAATATTTAACTCATTTTTGAATGTAAAGCTGCGTTTAATTTAGATTTTTTTTATTTTATGATATTTTTTGTTCCTCCTTTTCTTTGTAGACATCTGTTTTTTTATCTATTTTTTTTTAATAATTAATTAACAATAAAAACGACTATAATATGATTGTATTTACGACAATCATCGTCTTAGCCTCAACTTGTTTAAATAATTTAGATTTATACATTACTATGCACTTTCCTGACTCTCATTAATGTAAATATGGTCATGACTATATTTTCTTCTAATATTATCTTCAATAGGCGTCTTTCTCTCATTTCTTGCTATTTAAATCTGGTTCGATTTCAATGCGACTGTATTACACAACTATAGCCTTTATGTGTAAGAGGTTAAGAGCGCGAGTCGCTTGCGCGGTGGTACAATAGAGAGAAAGCTGCACTCGTACAGCGTACAGCGCGCAACGATACGAGTACAGAGTACAGTAAGAATGTGTACCAAAACGAGTAATGCGTTGAATTGTTCTCGTTTTGCCGGAGATAATAATACTTGTATTGTTTCAATTGTACATCAATTGTGAAATTCGTAACTTAGTTGTGGAAGCACTTGACAATAATGTTTACAATGAATCTATACTTAATATATAAAGCTGAAGAGTTTGTTTGCTTGAACGCGCTAATCTCAGGAGCTACTGTTCCCATTTAAAAAAATTTTTCAGTGTTAGATAGGCCATTTATCGAGGAAGGCTATAGGCTATATATGATCACGCTAAGACCAATAGGAGCGGAGCTACACACGGACGAAGTTGCGCAGGTCGATTATTAAAACAATAAAATAATTAATTAACATATTGAGGGAGTTAGAGAAATAATCTAGAGTGACCTAGATCAAGTATTACCATTACAAGTGTTCCTAGAAGTGACTATAGTATACTCGCAGTAGCAGTAGTAGTAGCAGTAGGCTGTTGGATGCGGAGTACCGTTCTGTTCCGGCGCAAGCGCATGAGTTCCGTTAACATTTGAATATTTTATGAGAAAATAAGGTTTTCTTGTGAGATCTCATCGCCCTTTACTACTTTTAATCTTTATAATATTTTTAATCTCAAAAATCTACTTTCTTTACCCAAAAGGTTCCATAGTCCAAATTAGCCTAAGATCTAGCTAACAGTAAGTCACGTAAATATAAGTTGAATAAGTATTCTTTCTAAAGAAAGTTGAACGGTAATTAACCTTCTATATACTCGTATAACTGTGTCTGTAGATTATTTTAGTTAACCACCATTATAGCTTTACTTAATCACCTTAATCACCAGAAGACAACTTTCTATAACTCGCTAAGGAAAAGCTTCATTTATCCTATCGCTCATGCAAAAAAAAAAACAAAAAAAAATTTTTTACAACCTTAGGGAGACTGTATTTATTTTTACACAAAAATTAAATGGATCCTGTAATGGACGATGGATGGAAAAATGTCCAAATTCTGTACTCAAAGGAAAAAACGGGATCCTATTATGTACTAATACTCCGGTGTCCGTCCGTCCATCTGTCTGTCACCAGGCTGTATCATGAACCGTGATAGCTAGATAGTTGAAATTGTTCACAAATGCTATATTTCTGTTGCTCCTATAACAACAAATACTAAAAACAGAATAACATAAATATTTAAGGGTTTTAATGATATTTTTTGCTGGATGATAATTATTATTTAGAGAAAAGAACAATACAGCTCTATTCCCACATCATTTGATCATTAAAATAATGATTTTCCAAACAAATAACCCCCCTAGCACAAAATACAATGATAATAACGATGTGTATGAGGATAATGAGGTTCTGCGTAACACTTTCACCACCTGGGAACATAACTATGTATTATTTGGGCTGTTGACTTCTCTCTCAATTCTTACTAACATTTGCCTGTTTGTCGCGCTTTCACGCCAAAACTACTGAATCGATTTAAATGAAATTTGGTATACAGATAGTCTACAGCCTGTGAAAGGACATAGGCTACTTTTTAATGCGAAAAAAAGGTTGTAAGGGGTTGAAAGGGGGAGATGAAAAGTTGTACTTAGTTGTTTTAGAGCTAGAAGCTTGAAACTTGTTTTGTAGGATTTTTCACATGTACGTAAAAATCTATGAGAATTACAAAAGAGATTTGTCTTTTGTAATTAGTGCGCTTTTCATGACGTCATCAACAATAATAACAATCAAAAAACAACGCTTATTGCTGGTATCTTCAGTTCAGTTTTGGACTGCAGTAGGGGGTAATTTTACTGCTTTAGGGAAATCTAGTGACGTTATATAGAGTTGGCGCTGTGATGTGTGGCCGATGGCGCTACGAGGTCGGTGCCCCCAACACCATCGGCCACTGGGTGAAGGTCACTAACGGACCGAGTGACGTCATTGCTCACTTGTTTGTTATCTATAAACAGCTAAACGAGTTCCAAGTGAAATTTGTTTACAACTTTAAGGTATTTTGTAGAAAACTGGAGATGACCAATTAATTTAGATCGGCATAGATAAAAATGAACTAAGCCTTAAATACTTGGTAGCCAGATGTAGATAGACCACTTTTTTAACCATTTTCTTTGACTCGGATGAATGAAAAGCTCCGCTCCTATGGGTCGTAGCGAGATATTAAATAGCCTAAGTTACTCCTTGATATATCAGATATCTGCTAGTGAAAGTCGCGTTAAAATTGGTCCAGCCAGTTCAGAGATAAACCGGAACAAACAGGGAGACAAAAATTACATGATGTGCTCCTTTACAAGTTAATTCAGATTCCCATTCAGCCCTTTCTCCACCTATAATTTAAAAAAAATTATAATATTTAATAATCTACCCATTTACAGAATTAGTATCCAATCAAGCTGGCAGAACTTTTCATAAAAGCTCTTAAAATGAATTTTATTACAATACTAGTACAAATAACTTATATTCTTAATTATGTTATTTTAAAAATCTTATCTTATCTGAATAACAAGTTAGCTTAATTAAAATTTATTTACGTTTGAAAGTTAAAATTTAATTTAATATTGTATTTATATAGCACTAGCTGAGCCCCCGACTTCGCATGAAATAGTATCTCCCTATTGATATTTTACACCCCTGAGGGTAAAACTTTTACAAACTTTGAATGTCCTGTTTATTTATATCGAATCAACAGCCTTAACAATAAGTGTCAAGCTTCTAGCTCTAAAAATGACGATACTTCCATACAACTTTTCATCGCTCCCTTTCAATCCCTTACAACCCTTTATTCGCTTTAAAAAGTATAGCTCTAAACTATCTAGTCTACCTAATTTCATTTAAATCAGTTCAGTAACTTTGGCGTGAAAGCGCGACAGACAAAGACAGATAGACATAATATTAGAGACAACGACACACAGATAACAGAGATTTATTATAGACTTCGTTCGCGTGTTGCTCCGCTCCTATGGGTCGTATCTAGATGTTAAATAGCCCAAGTTGCTGCTTGTTACATCAGCTTTCTACTAGTGAAAGTCCCGTCAACATCGGTCCAGCCATTTCAGAGATTAGCCGAAACAAACAGACATACCGACAGACGAAAATAGTAAAAATTGTAGTTGTTGGTATATGTGGTGTGTGCGTGTATACATCCACATGCACTTAGTACCAAGCGGTTATTTTAATATAATATTACAAACAGACACTACAATTTTATTTATTTGTATGGATAGTGTTTGTTGCCGTCGCCGCAAGAGGAAAAGTTCAGCAAATAATTATGCGGTCAAGTGAATGTAGAGTCTAAATGAGTGTAATTTGTGGTAGTTTAACGTCTATAATATAGTAAGAGTATCTCGCAATAACTTTGATCTACTAAATAGAACTACTTTTGCCTTTTAGTAGCCCTCCATGTCTTAGTCTGACTATAAGGAAACTAGTATTATATTTGTCCAGGCCTTTTCTGTCACTTCTTTTTGGATGGCACGCTAATTCTCAAGTTGTAAGTCCGTAACTCTTTGTACCCTCTTCCCACCCATTTTTACTATTTTGAGGAAAATATCGGGAGGTCCGAGTTCGATCCTGGACACACACCTCTGACTTTTCTAAATTATGTGTGTTTTAAGCTTTCACTTGCTATAACAGTGAAGGAAAACATCGTGAGGAAACCTGCACTCCTGAGAGTTCCTTAAAGTTCTCAAAGGTGTGTGAAGTCTGCCAACCCGCACTGGGCCAGCGTGGTGGACGTGATGATGATGATGACGAAGTCTCCAAGTTTTTTAAACCAAATTATCATCTGAATATCTGAGCGCGAACTTTACTGTATTGGTCCATGACAGAATGATGATTTTGATGATTTAATTTTTTTTACTTTTTATCAGAATTTTTTGATATTTTTTAAATTTCCTTTGAGGGTACGTGATCCCACGAAAAAAGCCCTATATTACCTATTATGTGTAATACATGTCAATCCTACTAATGTCTTATCATTTCAAATTCGAAAATTCTATTGTATGTTAAACTAGCTGCACCCTGCGGTTTCACCCGTTATACTTTGGATAACACACTATATCATTATAAATTATAGCCTATATGTTATTTTGATGTGTGAGCAATATTATTGTAAAGTTTCATTAAAATCCATTCAGTAGTTTTTGCGTGAAAGAGTAACAAACATCTAAGTATACATCCAGATTTCCATACATTCTTACAAACTTTCGCTTTTATAATATTAGTAGGATTATAATTTATTGATTAAAATTGGACATACGTGGCACTTCAATATTTACGTGCGCTACGACAGTCAAAGGGAACCCTAAGACTGCGTCTCCACCAGATATGTAGGTAAGAACCAAAAAGAATCACTTTATTTGACACACTGAGCGAGGTACTACGTAAATTAAGCATTTCTATCGGTTCTTAAGAAACACATCTTTTGCCTCGCATCTTCGCACATCTCTGGTGGTAAAAGTGATAGTGAAATTACCTATTTTGTTTTACCTAACTCTGTCTGTCTGTCGCGCTTTCACGCCTAAACTACCAAACCGATTTAAATGAAATTTGGTATACAGATAGTCTAGAGCCTGAGAAGGGACATAGGCTACTTTTTAATGCAAAAAAGGGTTGTAAGTGGTTCAATGGGGGGGATGAAAAGAAACTTATTTTTTAGGCTGTTGATTCGATATAAATAAATATGACATTCAAAGTGTGTAAAAGTTTTACCCTCAAGGGTAAAATAACAATAGGGAGACACAATTCCATGCGGACGAAGTCGCGGGCACAGCTAGTGCAATTTATATCGAATCAACAGCCTAAACAATAAGTGTCAAGCTTTTAGCTCTAAAAATGTCGATACTTCCATCCAACTTTTCATCCCTCCCTTTCAATCCCTTACAGCTCTCTTTTCGCATTAAAAAGTAAGTAAGTGTCATTTTTCAGGCTCTAAACTATCTGTATACCAAATTTCATTTAAATCGGTTCAGTAATTTTGGCGAGAAAGCGCGACAGACAAAGACAGATAAACATAATATTAGTAAGGATTATATTTTTAGCAAGTGACCCTTATTTTGCTTTTTTGGTAGAAAACTCTCCTCTAGACCCTAACTAAATAGACGGACGAAGTCGCGGACACAGCTAGTGTATTATAAAATTTGAATGAAATCCGTGAAGCAGAGATAGGTATGCAACTATGCAGGTTAGTAAGGCGTAACGGAGGCGTGCGGCGCGCTCGGACCGTGACCATCACACAAAAGCGAACTCTATTACTATAACAATAAGGTTTAATTTGTAAATTATTGTAAAACTGATTTGCATATTCCGCTAGTCGGTGGCGCCGACATTGAACTTATATGGCGATTTGACTCAAATTATTGATAGTTAAAGTTAACCCATTACCAAACTAGGATGTAGAGAAAATTATAACTGTGTTTTAGGTGGGAGAAATTTTGTTCTAGATTTTCTTCAGTAGGAACTATAGTTCATTCAATTCACGACGTGTCACAGCTTGCGTCAAAGACAGCGTACGATAACTAGTAATGTCATGGCTTACGCATTGGACTAGAAAGGCAACGGAGGCTTCAACTAAACCAGGCTTACTGTTACAATTGGGTCACCCTCACCCAGAGCGCAGTGCGCATGCGCAGGTGCGGACGCGCTCCAAATACTAACTAATTATAACTTACATTTTCAAATAAGTATACAAATCTTTGTCACACTACACAATATACTCTACTAGTCCATCCATCCCGGCTTCGCCCGCGTGCAATTTAACACGTGTATTTAGCCGTAACCGCTATGTCCCTGCATTTTGAATCTGTAATATCTTCGGAAATATTCATTTAAATGTCATGCTATAAAGGGCCATATTGATCTATATTGAATGTACAATGTATTTAAGGTACCTAATTGGATAAGGGTTAATGCCGTATTGTTTAAAATCTCTTCGTAAATAAGCCATAAGTTCTCGTAAAAAGTAAAGGATAAAAATTGGTAATTGTGGGTTATCCTTAAGAGATAGACATATACCATCGCGGACTTTTTTGTAGACCTTTTTAAGGTGTACAATACTGTAGTACATTATTTTTATCTATCTTGTAGGGTTCAGCCAGCGTTTGGAATGTAAGCGCAAAAAATGTTTATTTACGACATCACATTAGAAACCTTTAAAATGGTCAGTGTTTCTCTACTATATTATGTATGTATTATACATATAAACCTTATTATACATTAAAAAAACCGCATCAAAATCCGTTACTTAGTTTTAAAGATCTAAGATCAGATCAGAAGCAATAATACTTTAATTGTACTGTTCTGTGCAATTTCGATAAATAAGTATAAATATTTTTTCAGACGTTAGCGTCATTATGTGTATCCGAGCCAGCAGTGGAGCCAAAGGCTGAGGATGCACAGGACCCTGAGGAGCCTCCGGAAGGATACTACGCTTTTGTTGAATCGCCTAACGCTACGCCACCGAGGTTTACTTTTATTTATTTATACTATTAATATTTAAGGCATAAAACATAGCTATTCATACTCTTTATTATGTAGAAGATTTAATTATTGTAGAAAAATACCGGCGACTAATTCTCGCCTCGCTGAGGTAACAGTCAAAACAATAATATCAAGACGAGAATTAAGAGCAAAAGAGGTCATCATCGTTCAATGAAGCCTCACATCAACATTGCACACGGGCGCTACCTGGGCTTGAGACACCACAAAGAAGATTAAATTATTCTGCAATACAAGTTGTAACCCTTTGATTAAAAAAATTCAATATAAAGCTGTTTGCAGATTTCTCTAGAGCTGTCTCTAGTTGATTACTTGTTGTTAAGTTGATTACTGTGCTGTGCCTGTGCTGTGTGCTGGTGCACATGTGCTCTCACTTTCACTGGTTACAAATATAGCATAATGTATGCTGTCATTATTTGACGAGTGCTTACAAACTGTAAGTGTAAGAATATTAATGAGTTGTTTCTATTTACGAAAAATAAGTTAGGAATAGCTAATAGCGATCTGAGAACGATTTACCGAAGAATGAAAACCCTAACCATAATTTTATTAAAGAATCAAGTTCCTCAGACCAATCTGGACGTATGCAATTCAACTTTGGAGATCTGCATGTGACTCCAATCTAAATATTATACAAAGGGTAGATCTATCCTCAAACAAAATGGCTAATTCTCCATGGTTTATCGAGAATTCAGAACTCCATGAGCATTTGAACATTAACGCGGTGAAGGACGAAGTTCGGAAGTCAGCAGCCAAGTACAAAGAGAGGATAAAGTATCACCTAGACTGGGGATATTGCTCAGTTCCCAGGAACCTCTAGAACGGCTAAAGCGACGGAACATCCTAAAATAGGATAGCCTAACTTATCAGGAGATATTCCCAATAGGGAAATCACTGCAAACGCTAATTCACTCCCAAAAATCTCCGCTCATAGTCCTAGGACTGATTGCAGGTTCACTAAGCACTAAAAAACAAAAAGATTTTCGTACCTTAGACGTAAGTCTGGATTTTCATGGGTGTCATACTACTTCCTGTAATCACGAAAATATAACTTGAAGGGATTCAAATAGGGGATGAGTTTTTTTCTAACGGTTTACTGAAACACTACTTCAGTAAGATAATATAATAAAATGATTTATTGTTTATTATTAACTAAAGCGTATATTTATACAGGTAATAGGTGTACGACATAGTTACACTTACGGGTGTAAAGTAGGTTTACATTACGGCACTTTGAGTTACATTACCGTGACAGCGAACGCGTGCTTTGTTTACCGGATATATTCCAATACCTACATATAACATAACCTATAACATGGATATAACATTTGGTATTACTTAGTTCTTTAAATAAAATAGATAAACGAATATTGTTTTGTTTCCCCAGGGTGCGCCCTCCCCCCTACCGGCAAGTAGCGTCGGAGTGCGCCCCCACCGGCGAGCGCGCGCACGTCAGCGCCAACAACCTGTGTGGCGACCTCAACAGGGGGCTCATTCCCAGGAACCCCATGGGACAGAACCCTAATGGAGAGCCTTACCCTTTGTGAGTAATACCTGTTCTTATATTGCTCTATTTTAACTATTAACTAGTTAAATTCTTGCACCACCTAGCAGTTAGTCTATATCTTATACTAATATATAAAGCTGAAGAGTTTGTTTGTTTGAACGCGCTAATCTCAGGAACTACTGGTCCGATTTGAAATATTGTTTCAGTGTTAGATAGCCCGTTTATCGAGAAAGGCTATAGACCATATATCATCACGCTACGACCCATAGCGGCGGAGCTATATGCGGACGAAGTCGCAAGGGTCGAGTAGTCTTATATATAACATTTTCGTGTCACAGTTTTAGTTACCATACCTACTCCTCCGAAACGACAGATTTTGATGAAATTTTATTTTAATATTCAGTAGGCCTGGGTTCAGGTTTTTATTTATTTTTTATACTTCTAAGAGATAAGGGCTAAGGGATAATTTATATGACAAAACAACTTTTGCCGGGTCAGCTAGTAATCTTTATAAAAGTAAAATAGTTCAGTGTGTTCCTACTATATTTTTTGCTAATATAAATTTTTATTTAATAACCAATAATTATCTAAATAATAATATATAACTTTTGTTTAAATTAATAATCACAGAATTGTTTGATATAGTTTACTTTATTTCGTACAATAATTTTCCAACGTTGGTAAGTTACTGTACTTGTACTGTACGTGTACAGTACCAATATCCACAGAACGGTACATATACTCGTAGAGTGTAATAAACACAACTGTTTATAAAAAAAATAATAGTTTAAAAAAACTAAAAAAATACGCTTGTAGAAAATAAATTTGAATTAAAAGTAGTGTAAGATCAATTGTTATAAATATTTTATAAACAGATATGAGTAGAAGGGTTATTTTGATAATATCCTGAAAAGCACCAATAGGTGATCGGCGCGCCTGGTATGTTTCCCTTCTTGGTCTTGACGCAGTCACTCCGGGTCTCAGGAAAACAAATATCGCTAGTCCTGCTTATCCTAGTAAGGATAGCGGATCAAACTGTTTAAAATATTGAATTGTCATCGATCCTTAATAACTATGCCGAATTTCGGGATAATCCGACGTTTTGAAGGGGGTCAAAATCAAGTTCAAAGGTTCCAAACTCAAACTCAAAATATTTTATTTCAATTAGACTTTTGTATAAAGTATTTTTGAAACGTCAAAAATTGGTCGGTCAGTCAGTTTGTCTGAAGCTACCACCAGCTCGGAAAGCAGTTTTCTGTTGAGAAGAGCCGGACAGACACTCAACTGTCGCTCGCATCAAGAAGCCATGTTTACATAAATTGTTATTATACAAATGATTTAGCTTGAGAGTCAACGTCACTTAGATTCCAAGCATTCTCATCATTTAAGTAATCCTGTACATTGTAGTATGCTTTATATATTAATGACTTTTTGATCCGAGTTTTAAATTGTTGAAGTGGCAAGTCTGATATAGTCTGTGGGATCTTATTATAGATGCGAACTCCAAGCCCCATGAAGCTATTACTGACTTTGTGGAGACGATAGTAAGGCGTTACAAGTTTATTTCTGTTTCTAGTATTAACCTTTAACTAGTGACACGTAGCCCCACAGGTGTCGCGGGGTATGCAAATTCTTAGAATTGACCACTTCCCTCCGCTTGCTGTGACCCTGCGTCTCAGTAGCTTTTGTTTTAGTGCTAAAACGACCATGGAAGGAGACAGACGAGAGATCGGTTGTTTAACAGGTGAATAAATGTAATAAGAAAATCGCTTGTAGCCTGTCAGGCTACATGTCCCTATTTGTTATACAAATAATTCTTCGAAAATATTTTTTAGTTTTAATGCAAAATGGCAGAAAACCTTAAGAAACGGCAACCTGAGCCCACATATTGAAAAAAAGAATATTACGGACAGACATTCCATCGTTGAAAGAGGAATTCAATACTCTCATGCTAGCTTCAGACCAATCTGATAGTGAAGGTGATATAGAAGAGTTCTTGGTTTCCGAACGTGAACTTTTACAGGTTTATGAAAGTAATCAAAATGAAGTTCTACGAGAACATAAAAGTAATCAAAATATGAGGAGACAGCAGCAATGAGCAGAGGCAAATCACTCACACACGAGAAGTTGATACCGAGAGTTCTAATGATGACGTTTCGGATTTATACAAACATCAATTTTTTATTACAGTAAAAATAGTCGAAAACGTTAAAGACGGTTTGTACTCCTCAACATAACATAATTACTCGTGGTTGTGCAGTCCGGTGTGCAACCAAGGGAGTTACGGCTAGTAAGAAAGAGAGTTCTGGATGACGATGGATATGGTTGAAGAAGATGTCCAAAGTCTTTTAACTAGTCGGGGCAAGCGAAGGGCATGTAGTATTTATTCGCCTAAACTGTACAGAATGTCAATGATTACGTGTGTCAGGTGTTATATCCCGTATGTTTGCAATGTTCTCGCCCCATGTGCAAAAATTGCCTGATTAAATTTATTTACATTTCTTTTATTACATTTCAATAATTAAATATCAACACAATTTTAAATCATCCACGTGAAATTTTATGACAAAATTTAAGTCTGAAAGTAGTAGCCTGTGAGACTTCATGTCCCTTATAGTGTTATAAAATTTTCATGTCCCTAGTTAAAGGTTAACATTATGTTTGTCCGTTACATACATACTAACATACGTATGAAGTTAATAAAAGCGTATTAAAAATTGGGTCAAGTGCCTTAAGTAGAAATCAGGACTACAAATGCAGACCATATTGATCCCCACGTAAAGTGAGGGAGGATTACTAGTTAATCTAAGAGTATACTAATAAAAAATGCTGAATAGTTTGTTTGCTTGCTTATGCTAAGGAACTACAGGTTTGAATTGAAAAATTTCATCAATGACCTTCAATGAATAACAGCATATTTTTGAACAGTGACCTAATAAGGAACCACACACTGCGCTTCCTCTCGCGCACGCTGCCCGTGCTGCGCGCTGACGAGGCGCTGCCCCGCGTCGCGCACGTGGCTGCTCCTCCTCCTCAGCCCGTCCAGGAGTTACAGCATAACAGGTACACTACACACATGATTTGATCCTAACATTATATAAACACATGGCTATGGAAATAATAAATATACAAGGATCGACCACGTAAAATGATTAAGTATTTAGATTACGAGATTTTCCCTTCTTCAATTGCAGTTCTAGTAGCCATTTTGAAAACCCAAGAAAAAGATATTTATTGTTGTCCTTGATTCGTAAGCGATGTCTTAAACAAAGGTAAGTAAGTATAGTAAGAAGTTAGATATTCACCGACAGAATTCATTTCCACATTTGAACCAACAGGCTAGAGGAGCGAGCAAAGCGTTCTCTGGAGGTGGATGAGAACCACGAGGTGGCCAGCAGCGACCTGCGCATGGAGCACCGCGCGGCCGACGCCAGGGACTCGCGCAAGTTCTGCGACGGAGGTGGCGTGTGAGTGCTACTCAGATATATTACATACTGCAAATCTTGTTGTATGCTTATTTGCCATTTTATAAATTTGATTCGCTTTTGTAATATAAAATTCAGTTCTGCTTATGCAAACTTGCTGAGTATCAGAAAAACGTACATTCCAAGAAACTTAAGACAAGAATTAAAACTATATTGTTCGGATTTCTATGTAGTTAAAAGGCTTCATTTCATCCTGAAAAAATCAAATTCTGAGATCTCGCGGTATATTGTCAGTTGTATCGTTTATTCTTGCAAATAAACACAATATTCGAATAAATTAGGAAAAAATAATAAGAATTATAGGTATTATCTAATCATCTCACTCAATCCATTTTCCGCTCTTAGAAAGTGTTTCTATACTTCCGACACACTCGAAAAGTTTAGTTATAAACTATATTCGCCAACATTGTTCGTTATTCCACTTATTAAATCACATAAGAAACCTTTTTTTGCATATGTGACATAAAAATACTCGAACGCAATAAATCGATCAACACAAACCACGATTGTGTTCCGTCAATTTTTCTGCGAAATCTCGAGAAAACGAGGTCTCACGAGAACGAGATTGCATTCCCTAGTTGCGTTGATGCAAAATAGATTTTTTTGAGTACATATTTTATTTTTATTCCATAAAATTCATTCATTCATTAATGAAAACACACACACTCAATCGCAATCCTTATTTTAAAAAAGTTACCGTATAATTCCAATAATCGTTTTCACAAAGAATCTAATAATTATATTGGTCTCCAGTGACATGTGGTTTAGTTCTAGTTAGCACTAGAAGTAATTAATCTCAAATCTAACTAAACATCATAAACATTAAAACTCGATAATTATTATTTGACCATTTATGAAGGTTTTACTAAAACAATGAAAGAAGTAATTTGGAAAATATGAATATATTTCTACGTACAGCAGTCAGCACAGAGATTATCATACGAACTTACAAAAATACTGTATTGTAACTATTAGTTACGCTACTATACATTTCATCTTACATCT
This sequence comes from Limenitis camilla, assembly GCA_905147385.1. Lineage (NCBI taxonomy): Eukaryota > Metazoa > Arthropoda > Insecta > Lepidoptera > Nymphalidae > Limenitis > Limenitis camilla. The sequence goes on from LR990247.1 coordinate 11,801,857, forward strand.
CATACTGCAGTTATTTATAGTCTGTGCCAATAAAGAAACGAAACAATCGAAGTTTTCTGATGAAACAAAACGGAATAAAAATAATTGACGTATAGAGTGGTAAGTGGCTTCTCCTGCCTAAGTAAGAAATGAAAATTTCGCTGGATTTTTTGTTTTTCTTAAAGGTAAGTTTAAGTTAAAAGTTAGTGCGATATGTGCATTAGTCTTTTCGCAATAAAGGCACTTACTTTAAGCAACTGTAATCTATACATATAATAAAATAACTTATGAAATGTACGTACATACACATTTGTACGCGCGTCTTGCAGTCTTTAGACCAGCGAAGCAAGCGTGAGTCGATATTATCTATTTTTACATTTTAAAGCCACTACCAGATTCATTTCTTTATTGGCATGGACATTTTATGTTATTTTCGTAACACCCAATGATTTTAGATCTGTCAACACAATTTCCAACGCGTCGTGTCTCGTTCCGTCTATTAACTTCACTCGGTTGTCTTTTTCTATCTGCAAAAGAAATTGCATTGTAAGTGGTCTTCTGTTTCTGCTCAAACTCATTTCATTGTGCTTTAAAAAATGCTATAAATGGTTTCGGTACCTGCGCCCGATACTTCATGTGCTCCGGCCACACGCACTGGTCGAAGTACCCGTCGACGTCCGGCGGGTCGTACAGCCGGTACACGCGCCTCGACAAACACTCGCTGTACTCCAATATGAAGTAATACCTGCAAGTATTATATAAATTAACACAACAGACAACCACTGGAAGTTGTGCGTTCACTAGCAACAGGATTTACAGTTAACAAGAATCCCAGACATCTTTAACTATGTTATTAATCTTTGAATTGAAAAATAATAGCATTATTATCTCACTCTAAAATATATAACAGTATAAGGCTGTGTTTCAATCAAAGATATGTGAGGGATGTGATGGTTAAAAACTCATAAAATCATTCACTTTATACACTCAAGAGTGAGCGAGGCTAGGTACGTAAAGCAATTCCATTGATTCTTAATAATCTCACGCTTGATGGAAACGCAGCCTAATGCATGCAACGACGAGGTAGGTAACGACTTCTAGCTTAAGTGTTTGCTTACGTTAAATAAGAATACAAATAACTTATAATACATTGTATACTTTACCTTAAATTGCAAAGTTCCATAATAGGTTTATGATTCAGCACTGTGAAACCCTCTATCACTATAAACTTCTTCCCCACCTGTTCCATTTTACCCTCACTCCTGTCCAAACTACATAATTGTGCCCGATTCTCCCCTCCCATTGTTTTTATTATATCTTCATACATAGTGTTCATGTCCAGAGATGATAAAATGTCATAGTTATTGTGATCCAAGTTCTTACATTTGACATGATGAGGACTATCATCCGGGTAAAAATATTTGTCTTGATTAAAAACATACACCGGAGTCAATAATTTCTGCAACTGATTTGCTAAAGTTGTTTTACCCCCGCAAGTCACCCCGGATATGCCGATTACATACCATTCACTCATTTTGAGGGTAATTTTATATTTTTCTTTTATAAGTATGGGTAAATGTGATATAGAGTGAACAGCATTAGACCCCCAATGAAGAAAAATCCCCAAAGTGCGCAGGAGAGTAACACCCACCGTGGATTGGGAATATACTCGTATATAGAAAGATCTGGAAACAATTACACATAAAATCAATACAAAATATTTTTGTAGAAAATGTGTTTAAAAAAAATGAAAACACCAACCTACCTTCGTCAATAAAAGGGTAAGAATTGACCCAAAAAACAAAGACAAAATAAACAGACAAAGTCGTCACCAAAATGAACTTTCCCAATAGTTGATCAGAAATTTCCATAAGTTCATCACTTTCATCTGTCTCATAGACTAAACTATCATAAATTGCTTAGTTTATAAATTCATGAATGTCCAAACTTTTCTAGCTGCAAAAATAACTTTTTTCAAAATTCTTGAAAGATTCTTTTGGGAAGAAGATAGATTCGTAGTTGTTGTCCTTGACTTCAAATTTGTCAGCTAAAGGTTTGCCCTTGATTGCTCTCTCCACTATCTGTAAAGTAAGTGTTATCATCAATAGCATGTATCAATAGTCTATCACTTTCAATGTTTTGTCAATTGGGTATGGGACGGAGAAACTTCCAACCCCAATACCTAACAGATCAGACGACCACTAAATGTCTTTAAAATATTTGTGGGCACACTGTGTGTAAGTCAGAATTATTTCTCTCTTCCCAATAATGCACTGGTTTCTGTTACCTCTTACATACTTACACTGCTATACTTTCACAAACAAAAAACTCTACATTTTCTCTAAGTACTTAATATACAAAATAATAGTGTAGTTTACACTGAGTGAGCCAGATACTGAAACCCTCCATATCTTATCAGTAACTATGGCAGCAATAAAACAATTACAGTTTCATTTATTGGTTACCATTAATTACTTTTAGATATGAACTTATCACCTGTACCTGTATTATAAAACAGCAGCAACGCATTAATCTCTTAGTAGTAATAATGTTGGATTTATAATCAAGAGGTTCCATTCAGTCGTCAATCATTGCACTACTGACTAACAACATCTAGTATGCAGTCTTGCTAAAACAATTTCTTCCAGGCGAAGTCTCCTCCTCAGAATGAGGAGAGGGATAGGCCATAGTCCACCACTCAGGCCTTGTGTAGGTTGGCTGACTTTACACACCAACAGAAAACATGGAGAACTTTCAGGAGTACAGGTTTCCTCACGATGATTTCTTTCACCGTTAAAGCAAATGATACCTATTTAATTGCTTTAAAACACACATAACTCAGAAAAATCAGAGGTATGTGCCCAGGATTGATCAGACCTCCCAAGTAAGTCTCAACCACTGGGCCATCACAGCTTTTTAAGTTATAATTTTTGTTAAATATTTCAATTACAGCCAATTTATTTTTAATTTATAAAATATATGAATACTTAATAAAGAAAGTACTCACCCGTTCTGCTATTTTACTATCAGCTGCAGGCGCAGACAGAGCTAACAACTTTTTAATATTTTCCTCAGCTATTTCCTCTTTAGTTTTCACAATATTCTTTGATTTTTTTGTCTTCTTGTATGGATGTTTTAGAACTGAAATGTATTTTTTTTTTAATTAATAATAATAAGTGTAATAATCACGAAAATAGCTAAAAAACTTGCACAGATCCCTCTACCAATCTAAAGTGCCTATTAAAGCCGCAGGTGGTATGTTATTAGAACTCAGAAAATAAAATAATTTAGACATCACTGTCGTTATGAAGAATTTTATATTACAAGTGTATGATGTAACAACAATCACTACGTACAGACCTTGACCCTGGAGTCGCTCCGAGTTACCACGAGGCTTCGGTTTGTTTTTGATGGTTTCTAGAAACGTACAAAATGTTTAACTTACGAAAACATTGCGTATATTTAAATATGAAAAACTAAATACCTTCAGGGTCGACAAGTTCAAGCGCTTGACGCACTAACGCTGAAGACATTTTAATTTGAGATAAAACATTTATAATTTAAATGAATAAATCCAACAAATGTATGGTGTGTAACCTATAAAAGTAATATTAAGTTTTAAGAACGACAGTGTTGAGTGTACGATGCAGTTTCCAACTGTCAGTGTCAACTGTCAGCGCTGTCAGCTGGTGACCATAGACTATAGTGTCACTGACACGCACTAAGGCCAATACATACAAGCGGAAGAGAAATAAAAACTTATAGCCTATAGAAGTATGTAATTAAAAATATGTTAATAATTAATATTGCGATACTTTAAAAATATTTAAATTTTATTTATTTATATTACTATAAAACCCTCCTGGGAAATAAATAAATTCATTAAAATCATCATCATCACGACCCTTCAATGGCCCACTGCTGAACCGGGTCTCCTCCTCAGAATGAGAGGATATAGGCCATAGTCCCCCACGCTGGCCCAGTGCGGGTTGGCAGACTTTACAAACCTTTGAAAACTTTTAGGGAACTCTCAGGAGTGCAGGTTTCCTAACGATGTTTTCCTTCACCGTTAAAGCAAGTGATATTTAATTGCTTAAAACACACATAACTCAGAGTCAGAGGTGTGTGACCAGGATCGAACTCGGGACCTCCCGAGTAAGGCTTGAAATCTCAACCACTGGGCCATCACAGCTTTTTTTTTGAAGTGAAACCTTTAGAATCGTTGTGATTTCAAACCGGATGCAACGGAAAAAACGACAGGTAAGAGACACAAATACAAAAATGTGTAGGAAAGAATGAGACAGAAATATACATACTATTTTAAATTATTATATATATTCATCTCATTCTTTTGTCGATTTACTGTTTCATTAAAATATTAACCTTGAATCGAGTACCTTTCACACACCTCCGACTTTTCTGAGTTTTAAGCAATTAAATATCACTTGCTTTAACGGTGAAGGAAAACATCGCGAGGAAACCTGCACTGCTGCGAGTTCTTCATGTTCTCTGTCTGTGTGTGAAGTCTGCCAATCCGCACTGAGCCAGTGTCAACTATGGCCTATCCCCCTCCTCACTCCAAGGAGGAGACCCGGCTCACCAGTGGGCCATTAATGTGTTGTGATGACGATGATGATGAGGACATTTCAGGACTGGTTGCGAATGCGGATTCGGCTGCTAAAGTCATTGATGCCTACTGAGCGCATGTCACGTATACCTGTCTATCCTTGTCCCTCTCTTCTCATACCATTAAAGATGCGATGCTGTGTTGTTGATGTCCACGATCAATTGAGACTATTTTAATGCCAATATAAGTAACATAATTATCATATATATTTTAATGTTACTGATAATGCGTTTTATTCATTTGTATTATCTATATTTTTTGTCAGGTTCTGTATGTTGTATCGCGCTATAAATGGTGAGAGTGCTGGTCCTGAGCGCAGAGAAGACCCCGGAGTGCCGCATGCTCCTCATACACCACCACATAGATATGAAGTACGCTACCCAATTCTATATTAATTAAATTCTATATTATTACTCTTTAATTTATAATTACTAATAAAATATTTAAATACTATAGGGTCCCCCAACCCCCTGTCCAGCTCGAGTAGAGTACGCGACGCCTGTTTTCGCAAGAAACTATCAAGGTGTATGGCGGTATGTAGTGCAGATACCATATGAAGGGTATTTCACACAAACTGTTGAGGTCACCAGGTTAGTGTAGAGCGTAATTCTTAGTATAAGGGAATTTTTGTTACTGCTACTTTATGGTATTCCTTGATTATTTTTTTATAGATGCATGCAATCGCGTTGTCATTACTTAGAAGGTGGCTGTTTGAGTTCGCCACGATGGCTCTCACTCCTCGTAGCCGAGTTACACTACCCACCGCAACCTACACCACCTCCTCAGCCTGTAAGCTTATAAATATACATACATTTATATAAAAACGTATAGTTTATCTTTGAATCTTCTTCAAATTATATATAATGATACAATCGTATCACTTAGTCAATAAAAAATGTGGCGATTAATCGAATTTATTTATGTAATAACAGGAATATCAGCAGTTCCCTCAGAAACATTCAGAAACAGACATTAGCACTGAGAAACCTCCTCATTGTGATGGGCACGACGAACTTGGTTGTTATCAGGTAAAAAACGTTAATATATTTTATCAAGTAAATATTTGAATATTAAATTAAAGTTTTTAAGACTTATGAAAGAAACATAAAAACACTTTTTACTTTTGCTTTTCACTTTTTTTCACTTAAGCAGATTAACGATGACTAACTTACTACACATTTTATTTTAAAGATTTATTTATTTTGTAAATATTTCACAACTGCTCCTTATATGCAATTGAAAGCAAAAATCATTTATAAATATAATAAAAAATCCACAGGTACGTTTGTACTACGACTGGTTTCTAGTACCAGGCTCGTGCAAGTGTTGGAGACCAGATTACTTCGCCAGGTATGTTAGACGTAACCATCATGAACTGTAAACTGATCTCTTACTCGTATTATTAGCATTCAAGTTAAAAATACTCATGTCGTCTTATTTCTGATTCAAAATGATGTATCAACTAATGTTGCCTGATTATTTAATGCTCGATAAAGTTTACTGGTATTTTTTTTTCATATAAAGCAGAATATTATCTGTCACTTATTTAAGAGACAAGTTGGTAATTTGTATAAAATATTTAGCGCAATAATTATATGTTGTATATAGCAAACAAACTTATCAATTATGTTACGATATTTAAAAAAAAATATAAATAATGAAATAATGAGTGAACAACGGTGCTAAGACTTTATGAACTTAAGACTGTATTGTATTACTGTATTAATATTGTATACTGTATTAATATTGTATTTAATCAATATTAATTGTTCGTAGACTAAATATATTTTAAACTACATAACAATAATTCTAAATTTAGATAATTAAATGAATTTCGTCGTGTATATACGCCTTTACATACCATAAAGCTGAGACTAGATCTCTAGTAATATTATTAATATTAGTATTGCTAAAATACCATTGCTTTTTATTATAAGATTATAACTTAAGTAACGTTAAAAGTAATATACTACTCACATCCAAGGACTTTACATACAAACTGGAATGCGCACGCGCACTCAAAAAACGACAGAAGAGTACAGCCACTATAGGGGATTGCATCTCTTTCTACTATTACGACCATTATTTGTATTTACATTGTCACAAACACCCTAAGAAAAACACCGTAAGAAAGAGACAAAATCCCCTTTAGTCGACGGTCTTGCTCGGAACGATTTTACCGTTTTACATGTTGGAAACAAATGTCAACCTTAAGTATTAATGTCAAGATGCATATTTGAATATACAATATTTTTGAGTGTGTATGATTCCTTGCGCACATCACACAAAATCATAGACAATACTTTGATGCAAATAATGGAGCTGGTAACCGCTCATTCTCCTTCGTGTTATTTTATTATTTCCTCGATGAGATTGTTGATAGCAAAAATAATAACATTACTTTTAATTTTAATATGGATCAAAAAGTGTCTTTTTATTTATTATTATTGATATTATATAATGGTCCATGACTCAGCTCAAAGTGCATTTATTTATTTAAAATTAAGTAGATTTAAGTTTTCTTAATAAGAAATTGTACTTATTAATAAAGCACATAAAAATACTTCCTGTCTTTTATTGTACAACTTCTGTGTATAAAATACAAATAAAACGAACTATAGCGCTTATAGCGCCATCTATCGGTAGTTGATTACAGTTTCCTTAATGTAAGGGGAAAATAATAAAAACCTTTTTTAAAGAAAGTAATTTTTATTTCGTAATATTTTTCAAATTTGAGACATTAGTGATCTACTTATGTACAATGTACACTGCACAGTACAGTGCTGAAACATGAACAGGATTCTCTACAAAATATTTTTATCTACCTACACAACCTGATTTCTAGACATAGTATTAATTAAACTAGCTATTACACGCAGTTTGTACTGGCTAACAAAATAAATATGTTAATTAATTTGAAGGTATTGTTGGTTGTCCATACTAATAAATAAAATTGTAGTGTCTGTTTGAAATATTAAAAAAAAAACGCTTTTTACAACAACACATTTTACAATTTTTGTCTGTCTGTTTGTTTCGGCTAATCTCCGAAATGGCTGGACCGATTTTGACGGGACTTTCACTGGCAGATAGCTGATGTAACAAGGAGTAACTTAGGCTATTTAATATCTCGCTACGACCCATAAGAGTGGAGCAACACGCGAAGACAGTCGCGCGGGTCGGCTTGTTAGTATACATATCTTTACTGAATCATTGACTGGTAAAGTCATCAAAAAGAATTCTGTATGTGTGGAGACAATATTTTTTTACCCTGGCAATACAATTCTTAATTTAAAAATGTAACCTTACATCTATACAATATAAATACAAATTATCTAAAGATCAAAGATGGGTACGTCACTTATACGAGTAATATAATAAAATAATTTAATAATTAAATTATCTACCGCGTTTCTAAAGAAACAGATATACATTCATAAGACTTAAAATAAGCGTTTTATATTCACAGCAAGTGTTGCCAGGTTTTATTGCCAGTAAAATCTACTTTTACTTTCCCTGAAATTACTGTGTAGACCACACCTGGCAACACTATTTACAGATTATTATAATCAGGATCCTCACTTATCGTAATGTACGAGGCGTCGTCGTCGTATGTGTCGCCTATGGGCGTCACCTCTATGGTCATGTCCTCTGTCGCGATGGGCGCTGGTCCGATGTTGATTTGTTCTAGCGAGTGGGATATACATTCCCCATTGCAATCGTCGGAATCAGTTTCAGCGCTCGTGTCGGCGTAGGGGATCTTCAGTATGACGTCACTGATGGGGTCTCTCCTCACTATGTTGAATCCATTGCTGGAATGCGCGATGGCTGGTAGGTCACTCAATCTGTGTCCACTGGAAGTGGCTCCATCGTCAAAAATGTTTTGTCTCTGGCTGTTCAGAAAGGTCACTGATGGAGTGCCATCCTTGGGGTTGGAGTAGGCGACGTAGCATGCCGAGTAAGGCGGCGGAGGGTCCTCCCCGTGCTTGTGGGCGTCAGCCGCCACCTCGGAGTAGGGTGGTGGCAGATCGGTGGTGTATACGAAGTCGCCGGCATCACTCGTCTCAAACTCAGCGTGTATGTACTCTGTCTCCAGGTCTTGTGGGTTTTGATCTGTTTGTTTACAAGGAAATTTTAAATTTGTTTCTTCTTAACTATAAAATAATGTTATCATTGTTACTCACGACTGGTAGCTAATACATTGGGGGTCGGCCACTCCTCGGATCGCCTTCGACGTGCTGAAATTGAAAAAAATTTGGAATAATTGTTATCAGGTAATTATTTTTTTTGATTTAAGAATTTCAGATTCTATTAATAACGTAAAAATGGAGAATAAGTCTCTGGTTTGAGGAAGTTGAAACAGAAACTGTTCTAAGTTTATATATCGGTTCTATAACTGGCATAGTAAAACACATGTATATATTATTTTTTTTTAATTGTAATAGAATAAATTTTAAAGATAATTTTTGATTTGTCACTTCAAATAAATAAAATGATGTGGTTGACATTTTTATTTATATTTATTAGATTTTTTTCAACAGAAACGAACGGACTTCCATAGTTGTGGAAACAGACGCAGGAGTGTTGCAGGTCTGAAAATGTTTGTATATTATAATTAGTGAATATCTCACATCTAGCATAATTCCTGGTAAAGCACCGGTCCGTGGCGCGCACCAGCAGCAGCGCCGTGACCAGCAGCAGCGCGCCGGCGCCGCCCCACCCTCGCCACGACCCCCACTCGCTGGCCGCCTCCCCCTCCGCGCCCGACCTCTGTGTCTCTGTCTGTGTCATACGCATGCCATACGTATCATAAGTATGGTTTAGAAAACTCAACTGAAAATAATTTTATGAGTTGCTGATAAAATTGCAATTACATAACACTACAGCATTAAGAGTAAGTTAATAAAAGCTTATACAAAGTTTCATCTCAATTAGTTGAGGATAAGTGCTTTATAGTTCAGTTGTAAGATTTTACCCGAACATACATACATACATACATTTCAAGTAAAATAATGGCTTGTAAAAGCTATTCAGTTTTCCTGAAAACGGTGTTAGACTTTTTAATAATTACCGATGGGTCATTGTCGGGGAGGTGCCACGGGGCGCCGAGTGGGCCGGGTCGCCATGGGCCTGCGGTAGCCTGCGATGCCGCCGCCGCCGCCGCCGCCGCATCTACCGCCGCGTTGCCTAGTCTACAAATAAATACAAATAATTAATTTTTAAAAAATGCGCAAAGCACACAGAGTGCGAGGGCGCACTGCACTTTAGAACAGAATTAGGAAAACGCGTGATTTTTTTGTAAAGTTAGTTAACGCGTTATATAACGACTAGCGGGCTGCCCTCGCTTCGCTCCGGGTATTTAAAGCAATATTATAATTGATGTCCTTAAATTGTCACTCTGTAATTGTGTAGCTATTCATTATTTGAAAAAAGAGAGAGTAAGAAAAATTTATAAAAAGAAAAATAATAGAAACAAAAAGAGGGAGGACAGAGCAAGACTAAAAATGAATAGGTAAAGGAGAGAGAGAAAGAGAGAAAATCGAAAGAAAGGAAGTGAAAAAAGGCTAATCATTCTGAACAGATAAAAAAAAATGAAAAAGAGAAAAAAGAGCGAGGATGAGAGACAATGATAGTATATAAGAGGAAGAGAGACGGAAATACTAATATAGACTTCTCTCAGTGAATGAATTTTTAAAATCAGATCAGTAGCAACAAAATGGCCATATTAATTTTAAAAATGTATATGGCAACACTAAATCACCTTTGTCCTCACAAATAGTGTAGTTTTCTATCAGTGAAAAAAATTTTTAAATCGGATTTGTAGTGCCTGAGAAACTGTTCAATTTACAAAATGGCCATATCTTTTTAATTAGAGTATTTATGGCAACACCACATAGTCTATGTTACCCGGAAAGAATGTTGCTTCCTATCGGTGAAAGAATTTTCAAAATCGGTTCAGTACTTTTCGAGCCTACTCGCAACAAACATACAAACAATCAAATCTTTCCTCTTTATATAATAGTATAGATATAGATTAAAGATATCTGTGTCCATATTCAGTTGAGTCGTAAATTAAAAATATTGTATGAACAAAATCAAAGAGTTCAAAGTGACCTTGTACACATTAAAATTGCATATAAGTAACTGTGGAGTTATTGATCAATCTGAATTCAGGTTTAGGTTCGTTTATTTGTTGTAAGTTTCGCTTTGCTCTCCAAGATCGAATCAAATTATTCTCATCTCATCGTCATTGTGATTCCAAGTTTTGTCATCTATTTGTTATGTTTTAAATAGTTTAAGTGGCAAATCTAATACAGTCTGTGGAATCTTATTACAGATGGATAGGACACAAAAAATATTTCAAAATTTTTATAACAACATATCGAGCTACAAAATATTGATTTATCAATATTGTTAAGGCAAGCCTAGTTTAGCTACAGAAACAAGTTCCTAACTAGTAGACTGGTTAGTGAGTAGAAGTTATTGTACTGGAACACATGTAGTAAACATTAGTTATGTGTCTGTGTAGCGTAGGCGAGGAATGCTGCGCTTACCTAATGAGTTGTCTGAGCTGGCTGGGCGTGTAGAGCAGGATCTCGGGGCGGTGCACCCGCGGCCAGTCCACCCGTGCGTGCAGCTCGCGCAGCTGGCGCAGCTCCTGCACCAGGTCACACTCCTTACTTACTATACATTGTTAATCATCTCCAAGGAAAACCGGGATAATAATAGGTTGGGGAAAAAGTCTTTTCGCATTATAGTATGTATGAACTTGTAGTAAAATCTCTTTGGCTATACTATTTGTGTCTGCCTGGTTTTGGTATCGTTACAAGTTTACATTTTAAAGAAGATAATTCCAAATTCAAATTAGGAAAATGTGTGATTTTTATTTGTTTTTCGTGAAACTGTGAAGATGAGTGAAGCTAATGAAGAAATTCGATACATTTTAAAATTTTGCTATAAAAAAGGTAAAAACGCAACGCAAGCCGCGAAAAAAATTTGCGATGTTTCTGGAGCTAGTGCAGTGTCTGTGAGAGTAGCACACATTTGGTTTAAGCGTTTTCAATCCGGAAATTTTGATGTTAAAGATGCACCTCGTTCTGGTCGCCCTATTACGGATAAAATGGATGCCATTGCCATAGCCGGCAGGCTTCACAGACAGTGGAGAAACCCGGGTTAACTCGCAACAAGGTGATGCTGTGTGTGTGGTGGGATTGGAAGGCATTATTCATTATGAGCTGTTACCACCAGGCAGGACCATCGATTCTGAACTCTACTGCGAAAAACTCGTGAGATTAAAGCAAGAAGTTGAGAGAAAGCGGTCGGAATCAATCAACAGAAGGGGTGTGGTTTTTCATTATGATAACACATCTTTAGCCACTCAGCAAAAATTAAGAGAGTTTGGCTGGGAGGTGTTAATGCATCCGCCGTATAGTCCTGACCTTGCACCTTCAGATTTCCACCTGTTTCGGTCTTCTAAGAATTCTTTAGGTAGTGTCAGGTTAACATCACGAGAGGACTGACAAAACTACTTGTCGCGGTTTTTTGATCAGAAGCCCCAAAATTTCTATAGCAATGGAATCATGTCCCTACCTACAAGAAGGCAAAAAGTTATCAAACAAATTGGTACCTATATACTTTAGTTAAATGTAAATAAATTATATTAAAAAATGTTTTGAATTTTCTTAAAAAATGCGAACAAACTTTTCCCCCAACCTAATACATATTTTCACTCATTATTTTAATTCAAAAATTGGACTCAGCCCAGTATTTTTATTAATCAAAAACAAAATACATAAACCTATAGATATTTATCAGCAGCAGTGATGGCCCAGTGGTTGAGACTTCAAGTCTTACTCGGGAGGTCCGAGTTCAATCCCCCACACACGCACACACCTCAGACTCTGAGTTATGTGTGTTTTATGCAATTAATCACTCGCTTTAACGGTGAAGGAAAACATCGTCAGGAAACCTGCACTCCTGAGAGTTCTCCATGTTCTCAAAGGTGTGTGAAGTCTGCCAACCCGCACTGGGCCAGCGTAGTGGACTATGGCCTAATACCCTTCTCATTCTGAGGAGGAGACCCGGCTCAGCAATGGGCCATTGAAGGGTCGTGATGATGATACATATTTATTTACATGTAGGGTAACAGTAAACTAGTTACTAGAATCTGTTTGCAACTTCGTCGATACAATTTTCGGAATTAAGTAAATTAAAAACTGTATGAGATACTGATACACAAGTTCACTCACTCAAACACAATCATCTTCCCATCAACAGATTCACTTATTCTCTTAGACGTGTACATAAGAAAAAAATGTGACCTTCCATATCGAAAGTGTCCTCTGTGTTTGGAAAAAACAGCATTTTCACCACAGAAGCTACTGGTGTAGTACAAAGTACCTTTGTGCAGCAGGATATTTCCTTGTTATTTGTGTATCAAACGGTCAAATTGATTGAACCGTTTCTGGGTGATTGCGTAACAACATGTATACATACACAGTACAGTATAATAATGGGGGCAATATTGTGATTGACACATCTCAATTACTTAATGACACCAGTGCGAGACAGGTGGACTGGTATGCGCGTGCGCGCGTGTGCGTACCTGGAGGTGGACCTGGTGCGCCCTGGCGGTGATCTCGCCCAGCTCGGCCAGCGACACGCGTCCGCGCCGCCGCCGGAACCGCTCGATCTCCGACCACACCGGCGGCAGTGTGGGCGCTCCCGCCTGCATGCTGCCCCTACTCACTCACTCACTCTGGAACGATAAGCGCGTACACTGCAAAGAGACGCATTAAGAAAAGAGACGCATTAAGATGGAAATCGAAGGGATTCTGCTTCTTTGTGCCTCTATATTTCTTTTTTTTATGGTAGATAAGATGCAAACGAGCAGATGGTTCACCTGATGGTAAGTGGCCACAATCGCCCTTGGACGTTGGCAAAACAAGAGATACTCTGTTGTTTTGTCAATGCGTTGAATCCTCGAAGATATAGTGGGGAGGCGGAGAGTAGGGATGGCCGATGATCATCAATTTTCGATGAACATCGATGTTGGAAGATAAAATATCGATGTTGTATTAAATAAAACATCGATGTCAGCAGGAACACATACGGAATTTGGTTGCGGACGCGTCATAATCGACCGAAATATATAAACGCTACACACAGTATTTATCAAATTCTGAACGCTACCAAACATCGGAAAAAAACCTTTGTCTTAGTCTGTGGTCTTGTTCGTACTCGACTTGTTTATGAGTGAAGTGTGTGTCGTTTATCCGTTGAAAATAAAATGATTCTTGCTTGGTTTATACACTAAATTTGTATTAGCTATTTGTCAAAACATTCAAACACTAAATTTATTGTGAACTGGATGAAAAAAATATCGATGTTGGTTGACAACGATATTCTTCTTTCGATGTTTATCGGACATCGATGTCATCATCGATATTTTTTTAACATCGGGATGGGAGAGGGAGGGGGTAAGTCTGGCCCACATGTGGCTCGACCGGAACGCGTCTATGACACTTGGCGCCAGCCAGTCGGGGAACAGATCCCCTACCATCAAGGGGTTGTTGGGTTGCTTGTCTCTTACGAGATACTCTCCTAGCGGCAGAGGGGGGATAGTATTCTAATCCGTCCCTTCATGGACCCTTCATATGAAATACTTAGTTAAAGTTAAACTTGCATTTACTAAGGTCTTCTAACTGAATGCAATCAATATGTAAATATCAGAACTTATCTAGAATTAATATTTGTAAGGAAGTCACACACAGAAACTGTCGGTGACTGGTAAGTTTTGGACCAACGCGATTATTTAATCAATATAGTGAACGTTGCGACTGAATGAAGTAACAATGAAGTAGCGAATAAGAGCGGACACGTCACGCTGGTAATACTCGTTAGTTTGCCAACTGCTCGATACGACGCCCTTGACCTCCCCTGCCTACCACACCACCACCACTACTACCACCAATACTACACGAGTAATTCATAATTAATTAATATCATTATTTTTATTGCAATACTCTTACGTCTCACTTAATTTTCAATTTTTATGAAATTTTGATTTTTTAAATTAAACTTTAATGTAGGCCGCCTGATAAAACTTTCTCTCTCTCTTTCTCTGTGGTTCTTGTTCAATAGCTTGCTCTATAGTTAGATTGGAAAAATTGTAAATATTAAAAAACAATGCAAAACATTATAATTTAATACGAGATGGAGTGTTTACTTAATTGTTGTTGAGTTGTTGTGAGCTCACACTGGCATTATACGCTACACCATTTAATTTGGCAGGAAAATATTTGACATTTTTTTAAAATTGTGGCGAACTATAAAAAGAATGTCTTTTTATATAGAGTTAATCAAAATAGAAAGGTTTATATCGTATAACAGTTAGGAGTAGTGTGGAGTCCTTTACCGTTTCATTGAACTAATTTATGTTCAAATAGCGTGAGAGGAAATTGTGCGAGCAGAGAGCAGAGTGCGGGGGCGGCTACTAGCTACTACTACAGCGTTGCTTTTGATATAGGTCAGTAAAAGCAAAACGCCCGGGTGCAGTTTATCACGTTTATTTAGGTTTAATTTAACATTATAGTTTTTAATATCAACATATGTAATTTTACCCGTGAGGGGACGGGATAGAATACTATTCCCCTCTGCCGCTGGGAGAGCATCTCGTAAGAGTCGAGTAACCCAGCACCCCCTTGGTGGTAGGGGATCTGTTCCCCGACTGGCTTGCGACCACCAACATGTAAATCCGACCGCCAAGTGTCATAGACGCGTTCCGGTCGAGCCACATGTGGGCCAGACTAACCCCCTTTCTCTCCCATCCCATTAATGTTGCGAGTCTAGTAGATTAACCGCAGCATTTTTTCTTCACTCCCCCTCCCCACTCTGTTTTCAAGGATGCAACGCATTGACAAAATGAGAGTATCTGTTGTTTTGCCGATGTCCATGGTCGATGGTGGCCACTTGCCATCAGGTGGACCATATGCTCGTTTGCACCTTATCTATCATACCTACACTACCTATACTTCATCCCCTTCAAGACTTTTTCGCGATAAAACTTAGCCTATGTCCTTAAGCTCTAATCTATCTCTGTACTAATTTTCGTCAAAATCGGTTCAGTGATTAAAGTATGAAAGCGTAAGTGTCAGACAGTCCATCTATTCGTCAATAGATGGCGTAAGTAGTATATCAAATCGCGTTTCGTTTCTATTCTTCATCTGTGTTAAAGAATGATGATGAGGATATAAGCGGGCATTTTTTTTGCAGATGAAACCATGATTCCGCGGAGTAGACATATTGTTTAGTTAAATATCTTTGTAAATGTTTCTTTTTGATGGGCAGGTGTAGCACGCAGGGCGCTGGGCGAGCTCGCTGTTAATAATAAATAATGCTAGACTTTCACCGTCCCGCTGCACTACAGTTACAATGCAACTGTTTAGGTACTGCTGCAGTTGGTTGCTGCCAGTTGCTGCAGTGTCGCCTCAAATCATACTAAAGGTATGAAAAGATGAAGCTTAGCTTTACTTATATTGTTACTGACGTAAGGGTCCCGCTTATGGACGCCGGTGTCTCCAATAAGTAGGCCCTATATACAGACATGTGACATTTTTCAAATACTAGTATTTGTAATACAAAACACCTATTTCCATTTTGTATTTAAATACTTTTGTTTTAAAATCATTTTGTATTTTATTTGAAATACCTTTTATGACATATTTTGTATTTTTAAAATACATTTTGACAACAATAAATTTTGTCATCATCGATAAATGAATGTGATAAATCATTTTTACTATGGCAATACTGAATTGAATGGTAATAAATGTCCGTTAATTTAATATTTTATAGTCCGTCTAAAATAGCTTGATACAGATGTCAGCTAATAGGAAATCCGATGATATCTTTAACCAGCTTCTATGGTGCTTTCGTTTGACAACACAAGTGATCTTTGTTTTTCGTACGTACAAATATAGTAGTGGAACTAGTGATGGACAAGGAACTAACAAATTGAAGAATCAGAGCTAATATCAGTGTTTAATTTATTTTCATAGTTACTTTGACATAATCTTATCGGGCCCCCTTATTCTGTTTAATTGGAGGCATCCATTAATTACGTGAATAATATACTTGATACTACATAAAATGAATGTGACTGTGTCAAAAAAGCTTAGTAATAAAATAAGGGCAAATTCTTTTAAACCCATAAAAGTATTTTATTTGAATAAAGTATTTTGAAAATATGTATGTAGTATTTTAAATACAAAATTAAAAACTATTTTCCATTTTGTATTTAAATAAAAAATACAAAAAGTATTTGCATTTAGTTTAGTATTTGAATACTTTTTATAAACTATTTTGCCTATATAGCAATTTAGGGCCGGAGAGCCTCATACGTCGCATAAAAATGTCCAAAAAAAATCATGAGGTACGTATTTATTACATTCGTTTTTGTTTAGTAATAGTTAAATAAACTAATTTTTATTAAAGCGGTAATTTGTCATAAAGGCGACGGCCATTGACGCTTTATGGTCACGTAGTCCGTACAAGTTCTAACAGATGGCGTTCAATTCAGATTGGCTTATGCATATTTTAAAATTTTTGTTTATTAAATGATAAATGCGGCAAGTAATGCGATTTCAACGTAAGTTTCACGTCATCGTAATAAATATAATTACTGATAACTTAAAGAGCGAAACTATAGTTTAATTGCTGCAATCTCAAGGACCAGGTAACAAATTTGCGAATGTTTTTACAATGAATGTAATGTTCGTTTACTAAATGTTCACAAAAATGCTTCTTATAGTAGACGATGTCATAAATTTCAAATAAATACATATAAATTAAAATCGTTAGGTATCTACAAACCTTTTTTTAAATTTATATTTATAGAGAATAAAATTATTACCAATTTTATGATGCTCTACAATAATTGCAATTTTTGAAAATGCTAATGTTTCTTTATTGATATCTCGTTGCAATGTTTTTTTTGTTGTGAAATAAATTATCAAAATTAGCGGGTCATAACATTTTCAATACAATTGTTTTAAGAGACACAGATTGATATTTTTAATACTGAAAACTGTTTGTTTATTGATTCCAATTTGTAAGGAACAACCTTACATGGACGTCGAGGGTTATAACACGAAAAATGATATAACATCTCTATGCTAACAGAGTACTTGGAGCTGCTATTGAATATAGAGATTGATGAGAATATTATTGTAAATTATATGTTAAATATGATTAATGTATAATTGATTGAAAGCCTCTACTAAGTGAAGACACGCACATACTCACTGAGCGGAGCGGGAGCGGTGGTGCACCAACACGTACTCGTACTCGTATCGCAACACTGCACAGTCACACTGTTGTACACATTGTTGTCGCAGGTGATGAATCAATGAATGGTGATGTATCTGTGGTGATCAGCGCAGCGGGTACGTGTGTGCTGGTGGAGTGTGTCGGCAGACTGCAGCGCGTGGCGGTGGCGGAGGGCGAGGCGAGGCGAGGGCGCAGGCGCGTCGCTGGTGTAACAATTCTGGTGTAGTAAACAAACAAGTTTGTTTGTTTCATATTCGTGTAATCAATGCATTAATGCAACGCATACATATGTGTTATTTTCCCGAAATTAATGTATTTTGTAGTAACTTACTTGGTAGCTGTGAGCCTGTGACCGTGAGAACTGGTGTGTCGCGTCTGTGCCGCTTGGCCAGGACTCGCTGGAGCCGTCAGATGGCGCTGCAGGGAAAATAGAAATACTACTATACTTACTATTATTCCAAAAATTTTTTGAAAATTTCTATAGTTGTAAAAGAAATTAATTTTATTAGTGTCTTTATCGTATATTATTAAATTATTTTTCTGCGATGCCTTTTCTATTATTATTTAATTTAACGAAAATGTTTGTGTGAATAAACATTACTTAAACAAAGATATTTCTTTAAATTCCCTAATCTATATATATTATAACAAAATTGTAACTGACTGACTGTTTAGAATAAAGAAAATATACCAACCAGAGTGATAATACCACAGCATTAGTTGGTGTGTGCAGTGTGA
Organism: Limenitis camilla; assembly: GCA_905147385.1. NCBI lineage: Eukaryota > Metazoa > Arthropoda > Insecta > Lepidoptera > Nymphalidae > Limenitis > Limenitis camilla. The sequence goes on from LR990247.1 coordinate 11,820,527, forward strand.
CTGATAGACTGTTGGTCAATTGCCTCTCTTCTTCGTAGCCCGTTTAGTGCGCAAGCAATACATCTAAGCTTTATTGTTTTAAAAGATTCATCAGGAATGTCTAAAGTGAAAGAGAGAGAGAGAGAGAGAGAGAGACATATTATTTAAGTTTTTAACCATCCAGAATAATAAAGACGGGCGGCGAAACGTTATAACTAACTTTATTATGTGTATCTGTATATATCTGTCTGACACATCGTAGTGCCCAGTTGATGGACCGATTTTGATGCGGTTTTATTTGTTTAAAAGTTGATCGAAATGGTTCTTAGTTATGTATTGTGAAGATCTGGTCACCCCTATGAAGATTCAGAACATTGCTAACTTGACAGCTGAGTGTTCGTTTATATCTTCTGAAATAATTTGTAATATTTTTTTTTTATGACAGTTAAGAGGCAAACGAGCTGACGGTCCACCTGATGGTAAGTGGCCACCGTCGCCCATGGACATCGCAATACACGAGAGTGACTCTTGTTTCGCCGATGCGTTGCCACCTCGAAGATAGAGTGAGGAAGAGAAATGAAGAGAAGAATGCTTCGGTTTCAGTGGACGAGTGAACGAAAACTCAGAGTTTACTAGAACCGCAGTATTAATGGGATGGGGGGGGGGAGGGGTAAGTCTGGCCCACATGCGACTCGACCGGAACGCGACAATGTCACAAGGCAGTCGGGGAACAGTTCCCCTACCACCAGCGGCAGAGGGGAATTGTATTCTGTCCATAATTTGAGTGGGGGGTTGTTTAAATTTTTAATTTAATTTTTTTTTTAATTGTACTGAGTATACGAGTAGGAGCAATGCGTCAAAATATTCTGCAACAATACGAGTAGAGTACGAGTATGATTATGCAACAATCATCCGAGTGCTGCCACGCTCCCGCTGTACACTATACTAGCGACTCACCTCACCTCAGCGTATTAATAATATCATACATTTGAGTGGCCATCTTTTTTATATATTATAGGTAACCTACTTTTAACAAAAAAAATATTGTAGATTTTACAAAAATATTTTACATTTGCTAGCAACATGGTTACAGTATCTAACTATGTTTTTTAAGTTCCTATTATAAGTTCTGTTAATAACGTTAGTATTGATCTGAGGCAGTTTGATTAGTAGCTTCATAAAGAGAATATTGAGTACCTAGTAAAATTTAATCTCACCAAAAACATTTTCATGTAAAATACACGCCCTCCCTACCTCCCTCCTTACATCTACACCTTAGTCAATATATGGCTTGTCCTTTTCGGTAATATAAGAACTGTTGTATAACAGAAAAGTAATTAACAATAATAAATGTCACAATGTTAGTTACCATACTCCTCCGAAATGAGATTTTTATGAAATATTATATGCTTATTCAGTAGGTCTGACAATCGGCTACTATCTATTTTTCATCCTCTAAGTGATAAGGGTGACCCATCCCAAAATATATGGCAAAACAACGTTTGCCGGGTCAGCTAGTAAATATATAAGACAGTAGCTAACACTACCGTACCCCCGGATACTATACGTTTTATATGCTAAATCATTAGCAACTATCAAGTTGAAACTGTGTAAAAAAATTACCTCCACACCTGATTGTCTACTTCTACAAGAAGATCTCGATACATTATCTAAATATTGTAACGAATACTTTTTACATCTCAATGTGAAAAAATGTAGTGACATCTCATAATGGGTCTAAGAAGTGAGTGATTTGGGAATTCTTCTTCATAATAAATTGACCTTTAAGTCCCGTATAAACAAAACGGCGGGTAAATTACTCAGTATTCTTGATTTACCGATAACGACTTGATACTACGTGTCTACCTTATATATGTCGCACTCATCTGGTTCAATCTGCTATTTGATTGAATGACCAGCGCGTTTATTGAATGACACAAAAGTAAGAAGTTTTGATTCACGTGAATTTACTTTACCAAACACTTTTGTAATTAGAGATCAAACAGTGAAGGTGCGGGTGTTAAACGTAAAAGAACTTACTTATTCTTCTCTTAGGTTGCAAGTCCCAGGCGCTGTTCGGCTTCCCGATCCCAAGATATATAATGCGTATTTATTATACCTGTTACATGAACAATTCGACGATTGTAAACAATTACACATTGTTTTTGATCGTCATTATATAATATTGACAAGTATTGAGCGATCTCTCTTATTATATAAGAGGACAATCAGAAGTACCAGTGAAAGAGAGGTGAAGTAGAAATGGGGGGTGAACAGGGGAGCAAGGGATGGAAGATGTTGGTTGGGATCGATGCGAGCGCGACACTCCGGCGCCTCAGCTTCCGACGAGGATACACTGAGATAAATGTACCAATTTTTTTTTACCAATTAATAATGTATTGAGACTCGTTTAATATTAAACTTGTATACTTATTAAGATGTGTGTACGGTGACAGACAGTGCATGATTTTTAAATGATTCTAATTTGTAATACAAACGTTTATTATATTACAGACGAGCGGGCTGCTGTTGTTGAAGATGAGAGAGAAGATTCAGAATGAATAGGGATAGTAATAAAAATGAAAGAAAGAAAAAAGGGAGACGATGAGAGAAGGGGATACTACTAATAAGGGAACTTCTCTTAATGAAAGAATTTTTAAAATCAGATCAGGATAAGTAGCATCAAAATGGTCATATTCTCTTAATAAAAAATATATGGCAACACTACATCACCTATGTCACTCAGGATTTGGTAAAAGAAATGTTCACAATACAAAATGGTTACCATATGGCACTTAAATGGCCAAATCTTGTTAATTAGAATATTTATGGCAACACTACATAGCCTACATTACCTGGAAAGGTACATCCTTTCTATCAGTGAAAGAGTTTTAGTACGGTTCAGTAGTTTTCAAGCCTATTCGCAACAAACAAACTTACAAAAGTACAAACAATCAAATCTTTCCTCTATATAATTTAGTAATTGTCTAGAATGTGATCTTGTTAACAGTAAAGCGAAGCGAGGGCAGGATTCTAGTCGACTAATATAAGTAAAGCGCGCGTATAATACTTTGTTCCATGCTCTCACTTCTCACGCTGGTGTACCACAAGCTTTACGGCCTCTGCTCGCGAGCAGTGCGGACCAATGACACAGCCTCCCTCAGTCACACACACACCACTCACAGAAATACACTAATTATTTCAAATATTTAAAGTGAACATAAATAACGTGTCTGTAGTTTAGACAAGGTGTTAGTTAAAAGTTAATAACAATTGCTTTACTATTCAAGGTAAGTTATTTACATTTATATAGAAGTGCCTACAAGAATTTAGTGAGCAAAGTTAATGAGCAGTTTCAAAATATTGCTCACGATTTTGTGGAAGGAGTTTTAAATTTAATTAACCTTAAGAATTTAAGGTCAGAATTATGTTTACACTATACTAGGCACTAATAAAATAATAATGTTCAGACCTTTAGATTTCCAACATTTTTTTAAAATTTAATAATATCTACTAGATTTTATTTTCACTATGCGTGTGTCTATTTTCACTATGCGTGTGTCCCTTTACACTTTGTGTATATAATTTTAATATAATACTGTCTGTCTGCACAGTTTACAAAGCTCCGTGAATCGATCAGCTGTTGCAGACAGACAGACGCGTCGAGGGGATTTTTTTTGTACTGAGCAATCATCGATTCATTTTCCTTTAGTTTTCTTTGTTGTCTTGTCTGGAATGTGTTGCCTTCAGATTAGTGGTCTAACGCTGGTTACTTGTGAATACTATTTGATAGTTTTAGATACAGTTTTGCACAAGAAACATGTTCGCACACCGCCGAGTTAAAAATTTTGTTAATTTCGTGTAACAGGTGAGTGAGTTGTACTCCCTATCTATCTATATATTACGTAAAGATAGTTAAATTTATTATGGTTTAACTTTCCATGTTGCTATCATCTCTCATATACGATAGGGCATTTCCATAACGCGAGTATTTTACAATATTAATGAACTGTTATGCTGCACTGGTGTTCCAGTATGGCTGGTATTGTGGGAGCGCTGGGGGGTGCGGGGGGAGTGCTGGCGGCGGAGGTGTGCGCTCCGCTGCTGCTCCTCTGCTGGCTCTGCTGCTGGCCCGATGATGATAGGTCTGGTATGTACACACATTTTAACAAGCAACTAATGATTATGAAATATGTATGACTCGTTCTTTCTCTTTTTTCGTATAAGCTGATCTCCACACTTTACATAAGAAAATTATGTCATAATCATATATAAGTATCTATCTTCTTCTTTTTCTTATATATAAAAATGAATCCCTATTGCCCTTGGTCACGGCATCACGCGTAAACGGCTGGACCGATTTCGCTAATTATTTTTTGTTGTGTTTGTTAATGTCAGGAGAAGGTTCTTATGGAAGAAGAAATTAAATTATTTGCGCGGAAAATCAGAAAATATAAGACAACCTAACGACCATATTAACTCTTCTAACGTAACAGCCAATTCGAATTCAATATTCATAGTTAAGACACGACAATGTCTGATCTGTGCTTTGATAAAATCGTAGTATTAAAAAACCATAATAATCCCTCCGAAAAGCTAAGGTAGTCAGGAAGAATTATTTTTTACTACGAGTGCTGGCATGAACATAATTTGCATGCAAATATATATGTAGGATTATATATTTTATAGTATTATATTATATTATGTATCGTTTACAGATTCTAGCTCTGAAAAGTATCCTCAAAAACCTGTTATTGCTAACGGTAACTACTTATCAATATGTACCAAGACGACATGCAACGCGAGTTCTCTGAACTAATATACTCTAAATTAAGCCTAGATGGCGCTAACAGTCGATCACGTCGCGCTGACTTTGTATCCAACCAACCTTTGATGAGTTCCTATTCACAGATCTCAAAATCGATAATTTTACGATCACTGACAAAATTTATCTCATAGTTAAGTGTTTAAATATTCTCAATCTCATTTAGTGTAACTATAGTCTATAACGATTGGTTCAAAGAATTCAAGTTGCAGGTAGTCTATATTATATATATTTGAAATAGTCTATGGAAATAGTAGGAAATAGTAATCGTTAATACATATGTAGAATGCGAATAATTTTCTATATTTATGTTATGTACTTAGTAGGAAAAAATGTAGTTTGCTTGGTAGTTATTCCTGCTTTTAGTTGTTCCTGCACTCTATGATATATATGTTATATATCTAAAATTTTTATCTTTCAATGATAACATTCCTTAGAACAGTTCTTTTCGTGTTTGTTGCAATAATATAATTAAACATCTTCAGAATCAGCGTCGCGACATCGATCTGGTGAACTGTTTGGACGTCGCCTCGGCAGCAGCGCCGTCTCACTTCATCTGCCGAGTACTTCTGGTAATTCATTATAATAGTCCATATTATTACTCTTACACCAAATATTGCCTAAAACTGACAGCTTTATTAATTTCGCAACTTGCAGGACACACAAAGCAGCCTCTTCCAGCTCACAGAAGTCACGAGGAGATCCGTAGCAGACGGAAGTCACAACTGGAACCCAACGACCAAGAAACCCGCTACCACTCCGCCCCCAGCGTCATCGATGAAGTGTTGCACCGGAGAGACTGGGAGAGATCCGCCAGGGACCTGTACATACCTCTCAAATCCGACCAGGACTTCTCCAACGTCAGCGACGCTTCTGATAAATCCAACGAAGAAGATTACGAAGAAAAAATAGATGTACAAGTTGTAAGAACTTGTAAAAAACATTACACTAACATTAAATCTTCGCGAAAAAAAGAAAATAAAGAATTACTAAACGATGATGTTAAAGATCAGGATGTTACAGAAAATGCGACTAATTTCTACATCGGTGAGTCAAGTTCGGACCCAAATGAGACGACAAATGAAGTTAAAGTTGAAGAGAGAGTGAAATATAAAGCAAAGGAAGCAAAACAGAGTCTGAATGAGTCCATCAGGTCCAAGGAGCGCCGGCATCACTTGGTGCCTTTGACGGAATTCCAAGTGGCGGGCTTCGAGATGGAAGACTTGAGTGATGTTGAGCTAGATAGATCTGGTGCTATACATCATTCTGTTGAGTCTAGGTCTAGTCTATACAATACACATACGATACCAGCGCCACCGCCATCTGTAGGTGAGTAGAATAAAAATAATCAGTGATTTACGAAATAGACATTACCACAGAGTAAATATTACGGTATATAACACTTATCAATTCCAGTAAAATTATTTAATCATTGGTGTTGTTGTTATAGTTAAGTATATAAAATAGAATTATTAAGTTGACCGCAGTAGTTACTTAAATTTCGTTATTTCTACTTACAGAAGCAGTAGGTTACGAGTGGGAAGGCTCATACCTGGAAGAGAGTGGCGCAGCAGGAGTGTGGCGAGCCCCAGTCCCAGCCCCGGTGCCAGTGCTGCCGGTGGGGTGGTCGCGCGCCAGACACGCCAGCGCGGGGGACGTGCTGGCGCCAGTGCTGCGTCCTCAGTCTGGAGCACTTTCGGGTATGGGTATTTAACCGACTTAGTTTAGGTCACAAACTAAAATGAAAGGATTTGCAGAGCAGGATACGTAAAGAGCCTCATTTTAATTTTTTTTTTATAGAAGGAACATATAATAATTCGCTGTTTATTTCCATTTCAGAAAGTGATTTAGACTTCGAGCTGGAAGGCTGCGACGAGCCCCCGCCCGCCTACCACGAGGTGCTCGCAGGGCGCGACAGGAAAGAAACTGCCATTTAAATACGTTTCATACGATATTTTATTTAATACATGAGTTACTGCCGAAACTAGTGTTGCCAGGATACTAGCGTAACAAACATATTGTCTACATGGATAAAAAACAATACAGCAACACTTACTGAAAATTTAACTTTCGTGTATGTTTATATCCCTCGCATCGCTGAGGGATTTTCATAGCACATAAAAATGATAAAATTATTCATATATATATATATGAATTTTATGTATTGCTATTCGCCACATAAAATAAGTTTCCATCAGCGGAACAAGGAGCTATAAATTGGGATGTCTAAGAACAAAATATTTCCTAATTAAAACTACACGAAAGCTTCAATTCTAGTCGAGTCGTAAGTGCAAGCTTTCACAATAGCAATGTACTCGTATCTGTGGTAGTGATCTCGTCAATATTACTACTTGTGCAAATTACGATTATATTATATTAATACAAGAGTAAGAGTAAGAGAAGAATGAGTGAAAATATTTTTAAAAAGAATATTATTTTTATAACTTATAAATAACAGCTTTGAAATGTGATGATTTTATTAAATAGTACCAACAAAATGTAAACCAATTAGTAGTGAACAAAGAGAAAATATTAATTATTGCTTTTTCCCTGATTTGTCGAATAAGCCAGAATTATTAATATAAAACCTGATATAAAAACTTAAATCTATTGTGTAGTCAATTAAATGAATAAAACGTTCTGTATGTATGTGTATGTGATATTTTTTGAACATCGTTTAAAAATATCTAAGTATAATGAAATCTTGATATTATTTATATTATTTCACCATTATTTTAGGCGTAGTCCGCACGCAATAGATTTGTATATAACGAATCGTCCACTCCGGCTTCGCCCGGGTGCAGTTTACCACGTGTATTCAGCTTTAATTTCACATATTAATCGCTATATCACCTATCGCTATATTTTACATTTTAATTTATAATAACGGCCACACAGCTCGACATGCAGTTCATCTCCACGTCGCTAGATGGCGCACGAGCACACTCATTTGTTTACTTTGTATTCTTTCTTTTTTTTTCACAATTAAACACAGCCAATGTCTTTCGATTCCATCGAAATTGATTTAGCAATTTAAGTTTGAGAGAGATCATATATCCGTCAATAGATGGCGTAAGTAGTATACTGTACTGGTGGGGGGATAATTTATAATGGTTTCAGTTGTTGTTACAAGTAAACAATTTTATTTAAACAAAGATGGCGGTGTATTATAAGTTTCAATATCTTTATTTCTGTCAAATATTTATAATATTATTATTTATGTTACAGGAAATCACATCTTTAAAATGTAATATGTATTTTTTATATTATTGCTTCATTTTTTGAGTAAATTCAACCCTACTTTCCTGAGTCCTGACGTCAGCATGTCGAATAGTGATATTATGCGCTAGATATTTATCCTCGTTAAAATATATTTTTCCTTAACACTAAAACAATATTAATGAGTTCTATGTGTGGACTACATTTTTTATTTATAATTTTAAATAATAGTAATAATTTAGTAAAAGTAGGGGAGCCCAAGAGGGATTTTTTTGGATTTACTCCATCGCGTCTGATTAAGGTAATTTAAGGTTGTTTATGAGATATAATAGTAGAAGATCGGAACCTAAAACGACCTTCACCGAGCTGATAATAGAATGAAACATATTTTATAACAAATTTAGTATATTAGAAAATATGTCAAAAATGGGTTGCCTAAAAAAATCCTGGACAGACTATTTTAATTATTTTTAAAAACATGATTTTTAATTAAATGTTGCAACATCAAGATAATAAGACAATGTTTACCCTGACTTAAAGTATCAAACGTATAGAATGTGCAGCCGTTGGGTCGCCTATTCTTTGCCCGGACAAACTACTCGGTCGTCGCGGTTGTCGAGTATCTTCACTTGCTTGACAATAGAAAACATTTCATATCAATATAAGTGTTGTTTTATTACGAACACGTTGATATAGGGTTGTCTGCAAAAAACTTGGTCCTAATCGGGGCAACTGATTTTGAGATTTTTTATTATCAGCTCGGTGAAGGTTGTGTCAAGTTCGTATCTTAGACTATAAAGCCTGTATTTGGAAAATCTGACGATTTGTGCGTGGCGGACACGACGTCACGACACCATCACAGATAATCACGAAACAACGCATTCATGTCATTTTATACATGTATGTATCACTTCATATCACCTCTGAATATCTGATGGCGTTTGTATACATTTGTTTTTCTACTCTTCTAGATGGCCACCCCCACCACTCAAGTCGGTAGATGATCATATCAGTGACAAGTCGGATCATCTTATCAATCAATATCTGACCCTGGCTAATTATCTTTTTTCGGAACAATAAAATGGGAAACGTTATACCTTTTATTCTGTCTATCATATAATCTATTAAATGTTGTATGTCCTAAGACGCCCGAGTAGCTCCCCATCCAGCATCATGGCCTCCCCTACTATGATGTTATTTCAGCATGTGAATGGTTGTTGTGAATATGTTGAATACTGGAATAAAGTTCTTCACAAACTATTCTAATTTTTTATTAAAACTTTCCTCAATGTAAATGAGTAATTTATTGTTTTTACTACTCCTACATTTAGGTGTGTATATAGGTATTTAAATATTTAGCGAAATAAAAAATATATTTGAATTGCAGTTCTATATACTTGAAAGCTTCTACAATTTTGTTTGTTTTTACGATTTGTTTAAAGAATTTTCTGAATATAAAAATATTTTAAAATAAAACACATTTTCTAGCGATGTCTATTTCCACTTTTAGAATTGCGTACCTTAAAAGAAAAAGGGAACACATAGCAACAACATAGTATTTAGTACGTAATTTTTTTTAAAGTATTTATCCTGCATGTCCAATGGCAGTTCATTAATGTTTTTAAGTAATATATAATCACCTATTCTTATTCCATAGTTGTTGTTGTACCTAAGTAAAATGTGAGTTTGTGTATCCTTTAAACTTCTTAAGGAGAATTTTCAATATTTTTTTGCTATTAAATCATTTTATTTTATTAAATTAATAACATGGCATAATTACACAATGGAGTTTGAGATTCTTTTAAAATCAATCGGACAAAAAAAATAGTTTTATAAATAGATAATATTGTGCCTCATCGATGCTATTTTTTCCAAACTTTTATTTTTCAAAATTTTATTTTTTAACAAAATAGCGGCCTACGGAATCTTTTTCTTAGAGTTCAGGGAAAAATGAACAGTAAATTGTTTATAAACAATCCTTTGATTTTTTTTTGTTCAATTGATTTTAGATGAATCTCCAAACTCCATTGCATAATAATGCCATATTATTAAATATATTAAAAAAATGATTTAATGGCAAAAAAAAATAAAAAAATAAAAAAAAACTAATTTAAAAAAGTTATTACTACGATGTTTTATGGATATTTTGAATTTTATTATATTCGTCTTTTAAGATAGATATTCTAATTTTATTTTGTACTAGTCGACCCGTCCGGCTTCGCCCGGGTGCAATTAAACTCGTGTATTTAGCCGTAACCGCTATGTCCCTGCATTTTGAATCTGTAATATCTTAAAAAATATTCGTTTACATTTAATGATGTAAAGAGCCATATTCATCTATATTAAATGCACAATGTATTTAAGGTACCTAATTGGATAAGGATTAATGCTGTATTATTTAAAATCACTTCGTAAATAAGCCATAAGTTCTCGTAAAAAGTAAAGGATAAAAAATGGTTATTGTGGGTTATCCCTAAGAGATAGATATATACCATCGCGGACTTTTTTGTAGACCTTTTTAAGGTGTACAATACTGTAGTACATTATTTTGATCTATCTCGTAGGGTTCAGCCAGCGTTTGCAATGTAAGCTCCCTGTGTGAACATTCACCTCCACTGCCCGGTTTCATTGTTTAAGTTTAAGGTTACGTTAAACTACACTACACGTTGTGTTCACACATCTAAATACTATGTAAGAACTCACATGAGCCCTAGTCGAAGATGTCCAATATCCGTAACATAGCGACACTGTTGTTAACTCAAACTCAAAATATTTTATTCAAATAGGCTTTTTACAAAGTACTTTTGACACGTCAAAAATTGGTCAGTCAGTCAGTTTGTCTGAAGCTACCTCTAGTTCGGAAAGCAGTTTTCTGATGAGAAGAACTGGCAAGAAACTCAACAGTCGCCATTGTTTACATCAGTCTGTGTGTGTAGTGTTACAAAGGTATAATCATTCAGCTGAGCATCAACGTCATTTTGAATCCAAGCTTTGTCATCATTCAAGTAATCTTGTACAGAGCAGTAAGCTTTATTTACTAAACACTTTTTTATTCGAGTTTTAAATCGCTGAAGTGGCAAGTCTAATATAGTCCGTGGGATCTTATTATAGATGCGAACACCAAGCCCCATGAACCTATTACTGACTTTGTGGAGACGATAGTACGGCGTTACAAGTTTATTTTTATTTCTAGTATTTATCCTGTGTGTGTCACTATGTTTGGAAAATAAAGTAATGTTCTGCCTAATGTATACAATGTTACAATAAATGTATTGTGACGGCACCGTAAGAATACCTATTTTATTAAAAATATCTCGAAAGGAATCTCTAGCTCTTAGATTGTAAATGGCCCGAACTGCTCTTTTTTAACCGACTTCAAAAAGGACGAGGTTCTCAATTCCATTGGTATATATATATATATATATATATATATATTTATGTATGTATATTAATTACGCTGAGATTTATGATCCGATTTACGTGATTCTTCTTTTGTTTGATGCGGAATAGCTGCCATTTGGTCCCATAAAAATTTTAAATAGTTTGGCATTGTAGTTTTTATTTTATGAACATTTTTACCGTTCTCGTACCTTTGGATTTGTATTGTTTATTTGTGTATGTATATCGATTACGCTGAGATTTATGATGCGATTTACGTAATTCTTCTTTAATTTGATGCGGAATAGTTACTATTTGGTCCCACAAAAATTTCACATAGTTTGACCCAGTGGTTTTAATTTTATGAACCTTCAAAAAGGACAAGGTTCTCAATTCGATTCGTATGTTTTTTAAAATTTATGTTCACCGATTACGCCGAGATTTATGAACTTTTTTACGTGATTCTTCTTTAGTTAGATATGGAATAGTTGCCATTTGGTCCCATAAAAATTTAAAATAGTTTGGCCCTGTAGTTTTCATTTTATGAACATTCTTTCCGTTCTGTTTCTCGGGCTCTATATAGTTTAAGGCGCGCGGCACCTTTCGTAGGCCTACCCATTGCTACTTAAAATAAAATTACTATTCAATATATGACAATAAGAGGCAACGAAATGATATATTCTACCTGATTTACAGAACAACCTATTACAGACACTAAAAAGTAAAAAAAAAAAAACTACGTTTCAAAAAACCGACTTCACACTAAAAATGCACTAAAAAGTAAGAAATAAGTCCGTTATTTATTATTCTCTCTTTATTAAGAAAATAATATATAATAATTGTTATTTTTGTAGTCGGTGCCAGCAATACTATAGTATAGTAATAGTAGTAGTTAAATAGATATACCTATTACTATTCCATCTCACTACACGTCTGTTCCCCTGGCTGGGCTGGCTGGGCTGGCTGGCACCGACTTCAAAAATATCAATTATTGTATATTATTGTCTTAATAAAGAGAGAATAATAAATAACGGACTTATTGAAGAATAAAAATGGATTCTATGTCCACGGCCCCACAACAAAATGCCGTAGGACAATATACTGTGAAAGTAACTAAAATACACGAGTCTGGCTGTATCAATATCAGTTAATTGCCTTACTTTTCTTACTGCGTAAGCTGCGGAGCTGAGTCTTCCCGCCAAAGATGATAAATGGGAGTACCACTGAAGTTTTGAGTCTAGTTATTCCTAAAAAAATCGATGAGTCGGTTAAATTCAATATTTTATTATTTAATAAAAGGGTGAATTGCTGTTTTTTAACATTCGGTAAAGCAAATTCCACACATTTAGTCTTTTTTGCGTTTAGTACTAAATTATTAATCGTAAACTATTGAAGAACCTGCGACAATGCACTGGTTACATCGTCGTAACTGTGTTGGTTTCTCTTAACTTTGAACATAAGAGAAGTGTCATCAGCAAAAACTACAAAGTCGCATAAATTCCTCACGTAGTATGGCAGATCATTAATACAAATCAGGAATAAAAATGGGCCAAATATAGAACCTTGTGGAACGCCCATTCTTAAGAAGGATCCAGAAAATTTTTCACCATTAATAGCAATATTTTGGATCTTCTTTCTTTCAGCACCACTCCAGGTGATGTTCACTCAAAGAGACTTCTAGTGAGACTAAAGTGTACTGCGTTAAGCAATGCCCCTCCACTGATGTGCTTAGAAGTAATGGGAATCGACGGCCAGTCACAGTCTATCAGAAATAGTTGAGTGTTGTTATAACGAAACGAAATTGATATAAAATACTACCCACTCCGTCATATTATACAAAATATTAAAGTTATAAGTAAGCGTAATCAAGAGATGCGGTCATTTATGAACATATTAATACACGCATAGAAATCCTAACATATCGGGTACTCTTTGTGGACCTAGAATCATGAAACATGTTTGTTTCTGTGTCTCAAAACTAAACGATATTCTGGTACCGGGCGAAGGGAATGTCATACCAGCTCTGGAAAAAATAAGAAAAATATTTCATGTCACATAGTTAAGCGATAGACATTTTTTCAAAAAAGTTGGAAATCGACACCCGTGGTCGCAGTTTTAAGTATTGTGATCACAAATTTCAAAATTTTGCAGTGATTTTTAGGGTTTTTTTTTTAAATTAGTTTTCTAAAATAACGGTGCTGTTAATCGCAACCACAAATGAACGTAATAAACATTGTTCATTTAGTAAAATAAATTAAGTTTAATTGAGTCGTGATTGACAAAAATGTTGTCTGTTAACTTTGACACGTTTTTCACTCAAATCGGGACACGGACAACGGGACGGTAGTCGGTCAGACATCCGGAGGTGGATTTGGTAGGTGAGGTTTTGAGGTATCCCTAGTATTTTCTAAAAACAAAACAACAAACCAAAGCAAGGTATCTGTCTGTAATATTTGCGCGATTTCGGAAAACGGGACAACGGGACAGACAACCGAATAACGGGACGTGTGGTCACAATATGTATACGGTGTGAGACGGTATTAGTTGTATTGCTGAAACTTTTTCACTCCAAATTTAATTGTTATTTTATTTAAATCGAATTTCGACGGAAAAATTATTGATATTTAAAAAATGTTATAGTCCGGGGAAGGTCAGGCTATTCACGTAGTATTTTTTTTTTTTTTTTTAAAAAAGATCACTAGCAGTATGGATCACATACTACTAGTATTCCCTTTACCCCTACTAGTAAGCTAATAAATAGCTTGTGTCAGGAGTGGGCCACGCCAGTAGTCCAATGTCCGGGATTTGAACCCACGACTTGTTGATCGTGAATCCAACGCCCGAACCACTGAGCTACTGACGCTTCAATTATGTATGTATAGTTGGTCTCATTTAAGGCTATTTATTGTCAAATAAAATTAAAAGGAAGCTATGAGACTGGAAAATATGAGTCGTATCGCGAGTGAAGCCAAGTATGAATCATGTGTTCATATTTTGGCAACAGTTTACCCAGTCATTCGGGGTACACCCCGAGTTTTTCTGGCTGTATTTTCGTTCCCAAACCTTTCGCTTCGATGAGGTCAATTCTATTAAAAGATTTCCGTTGTTGAAATGAAGTTACTATAGTGCTGTACTGCACTCTCTTGCTGCGGCTGCGGTCTGGTACTGCACCACTGCGCTGTGCTGGCTGCTGTCCTGCACACCATCCTTCGGTTTCAGAGTTCATCGCCCTGTGTGATGTGCGTGATGCGTGACACCACGCAGGCGTCACGGCGGCGACGTCAAGGCGCCTCCACCCCTCCCCGCAGCTCAGCAACCCTACAGCTTCCAATTAGGGGTGTCACTGCATCATTAGTTATGCTAAATATGTAAATTAATTAGAAAAAAAACCATTTCATTTCTTTTATATTTACGCTACGTAGATCTACGTCGTTTACGCTAAACTCTTGTGGGCCAGATCTACCCCTTCATTCTCCCATCTCGTTAATGCTGTGGTTCCAGTGAACACCGGGTTCTTACTCAGGATTCACTGAAACCGACGCATTCTTCTCTTCCCTCCACTCCCAACCCTAACCCTATCCCGGCGGCACGCATCGGCAAAACAAGAGATTCTCTCTAGTGTTTCTGATATCTATAGGCGATGGTTGTCGTCGTCCTTATCTATCATAAAAAATATCGCCAACGCTTACTAAACATTTTTTACTGTTACCTTATTAGGCGGTTTTTATTGCTTATGCTTATCGTGCACTTGTAATCACTTACCAGGATGGGAGCCCAGAACGTCGTCTACGTTAGCTATAGCTACGCAAACACTACTCATAAAAGAATGCTACTTATAAATACAAAATGGCGTCCGTACAATGATCACAAAATCAGACGATATGCTTCTCAATTGTATTACTAAATCCATGTAAATCCGGTGTGCGTCGCTAGTTAATTCGAAAGTGTTTAACCAAGTCGTCACCCCTGAAGTGTCGCGTCGTCGTGTCGGCGCCCGAGTGTCGCCGCCGCGGCGCTGACAATTGTTGCTACGGCACACGGGCACAACACAGTGACACCCTCACTATCATATCATCGCCACTGACCACATTACTACACTTACCATATATCATTACTATAAGACTTTTTTTAAAAAGGGGGTGTCTGTAGGTAATACTCGTAGTTATTGTGATTTTCAAATTGAATATTATTTTTTAACAATGTTGAGTGAAGTTCTTTTACAATAATAAATATTTATAAAATAATAAAAGTTTCATAAACAATTAACATTTACCGAGTGTAAATAAAAACTAAAACAAGTAAGTACATAATTTTCTTTTTATATTTAACCTTTACCCTCTAACCAGTATAGTAGCGAAAGATTAACCCCTATTTTATTTATATTAAAAAGTTTTTAAGTCAAATAAGTCAATATTTCTTTTATCTCTTTTACTCTTATTGTCACGTCTTTAGTTAAAATAATTTGATGATTGATAACGATCTTATCAGTAACTTATCTATTATTAAATTAGAACGGGAGTGTTCGGCTTAAAATAATGTTTAAAATTAAGTTTAGATTAAAACCGATGTCATAAACTAAAGAGCAACTCCTTGAGAGGAACTCAAGGTCACTCCGAGTTCGGACTATCCTCTCTGACCTCCAGGCTCCAAGAATACTACTCACAAACTAGTCGACAGCATCGGCTGTCTCATGGAGAATACGTTTATTTACATAATTCCAAATCGTACTAGACATCATCAGGACTGTATGTCTGTACATTGTACTTCTCCCTGTAAAGCCCTATTGTATCTTTTAACTGTGCCATGTAGTAATATAAGTGCAGTGGCAGTGATGGTAATAAAATGGCGACAGTGATATCGAACGCTGTGTTAAAAATAAAATGATATGTTGTAAAATAAATAAAAGTTGACATCTTCATAGCATTCAAAGGGTTTTGGTTTTGTGTAGAACTGTATCACCATGGGCACAGTCCGCGGAGCCCGACGCCCCTCCCAGACCGCCTACTACGTAGCCATGGGGGGCATCATCACGCTGCTGCTGCTGCTCTGCTGCTACTTCCTCTACTTCTGCATACGAAGAGTCAAAGGTACTGATCATAATATGACACACTGGTGCGCAATGTGTTATCCACTCTAAGGAAAATTAATAAAGGCTAATTCGTACACAGAACTGTCTACGCAGCCTCTGCCCGAGCCACCGAAGTCTGTGCGCCCCCCACCGCCGCCGCCCAAGCCTGCCACCTACCCTGTGCAGCCAGGTGACGTCATCATATCTATATAACTTAGTGATGAAGGGGATAACTCCTCTTATCCTTTTTTCGATGTTTTAAATTTGCCTGAACACAGTTACGTATAAAGGACTCCTTGTTACTTCATTGGGGGGTTTATAATAATATATATATAGAGTATAAACTGAGTATACAATTCCAGGTGTTCGAGAGAGTGCAACAGCGATGGCCAAGCTGTGCCAGATGCCGACACACACGGACACAGTACACCCCGCACACCCGGGGAGAAGGGCCACGTCGCTGCCCCCGCCGCGCATCATACCCACCCCGCACTCCCCCCGCGCCGCAAGCTCCCCCGTTACTCAAGAACAGGCTTCTAACACTAACGAAGAGGTTAAGTGAAAAGAAACCTGTAGACTGCTAAAAGATTTTTGTTCTGAATATATCCCCAAGAAATTATTGAGTCCTTCAGCCAGTAGAACATTTGCCAACAGCTACTGCTGCCCACGCCCACGCCCACGTGGACAAATGTGCCCAACAGTTTACTCAAACATTGTTAGCTTAATTTTTACAATTTAAACATCTATTATATTGTACAAAGTTAAAGGTTTGCTCTAATTCGGCAATTTTAATATTTTACCTGTAGTTAGTCATTAAATTACAAACATTGTCGGCCTGCCCTCGCTTCGCTCCGTAAATTCTAGCTATTTCTTCTACAATACAATCGAATTGAAAACCTCTTGGTCGGTCATACTCACAATCCCAACTATACCGGAGGGGGCGAAGAGGCGTAATATTCAAATATGTTGTACTACAGAAATAATATTCTTACAGTCTAAGCTCTGATTAACGAGCTAGAAGACCAGAAGAGGTATCCTGCTTCAACCCTTACTAACCGGTTCTAAGGTGCGTTCAGCCGTTTTGTATGATTGCGTAACACACATACAACATAACTGGTTGAAGTGTATTGTAATGTATGTGCCAAATATAATGTTACTATGTTGTAATTGTTTTATTTTTTTGAGTCGCTCTCACCCTCGTCACCGTCACAGTCGCTGTCACCGTCACCGTCATCGAGAGCTTTGGAGGTGTCGGTATGGTTTTTTCATCTACTCTTTCATATTTTCTCATCTAGCAAAAGGGCATTTGTTGAGATATCTAAGTGAAATCCTATAAAAGCAGATATAAACTAGGAATTGTTATCTGAGCTGAGACCCTGAGAGTGGGTTACGTAATGAAGCTGGCAACCCCAACCATGTGGTAGAGACTGACGAGCAGAGGTAACAAATGAAACTACAACACTAGTATTAGTTATTCATTATCATCGAACTCGTGAACGCAACTGTTTAAACACATTTAACCTCTTTGATGAAGAGTAGGGTGGCGGCGGAGACAGCAGCGGTGGCAACACTGAAACAAGACACAGATACTATCAGAAAAGCGTTTAGATATTTCTATACATATAAATGACCGACTTTCATACAAACTTTCATCCCCCTTTTCGCCATTGCGGTTAAATTCCCAAAAATGTTAGTTCTCGTCTACAGTGTCAGAGGCTGTGCGTTCATTGGTCAGTCAGTCAGGTTCTTATAAATATATAAATTAATAATAATTTTTACCCGTGAAGGGACGGGTTAGAATACTATTCCCCGCTGCCGCCAGAAGAGCATCTCGTAAGAGCCGAGTAACCCAGCACCTCCTTGGTGGTAGGGGATCTGTTCCCCTGGCTTGCGACCACCAGCATGCGAATGCGACCGCCAAGTGTCTCTGACGCGTTCCGGCCGAGCCGCATGTGGGCCAGATCATTGTATGTAATTATTATGTTCGTATTTATAGTTATCAATAATATAATATAAATTAGTGTACAAACCTGGAGGGCGAGGGAGAGGGATGGCGCTGGGGAACGCATCCCACGTGTTGGTTGGGTGTTGGTTTATTGTATGGTCTGAAAACAAAATATATTTTAATGGAATTTATCGTGTTTTTATATTTTCCTCGCTTCAGCTTCACTCAAGTATAATAACTTAGTCCCACTCGAAGGTTCGTGCCGCATGTGGGCCAGACATTGCCATCAATGCTGCGGTTCCAGTGGACTCTAGCGCAGCATTCACGGCGGCCATGGGTGACGTTGGCCACTTGCCCTCATGTAAACCGACTTCTAGTTTGCCTCTGTCATAAAAAATAATATACAATCCCCGGGTGTTACTTGCCGTTAACGAATAGTATGGAGCACTTACTGGGGGTACTTGCTGGTAAAGTGGTGGAGTCGTGGCTGCAGCAGCGCCTGCACCGGCACAGGAAAAAGACAATTGTGATGACGATCGCTACTATCACAATCGCTAACACTATGTGTCGTTCTGAACCCGAACCCCCACTGGATCTCCCCGCCAGGCACAGAGAGTAAGCAACGAACCCTTCTGTACATCCCTGCGTATAAATAATTATTGTAAAACAAAGCGTAGATAAAGTAACAAACACGCTCTCGGATAAATATTATTGTTAAGATGGTAAAGCGCTTGTAATCGATTTATCTGGGATGTGAAAAAATTATCGATTCTTTTTGTATTATAATCGATTTTTAATAATCGATTATCTGAATACGAAAAATCGATTTTTAATAAATCGATAATTTTACAACTTTTTAAGTAAAAAAGTTATGTGTTGTAGTAATAGGATTAAAACAATGTAGCAAAACTACATGTAAATCAATTTTTGCTAACCAAAGAAGAGTCGTTTTATTTCTTGTGATTATTATTTAATTTATTTTCGTTCTATTAATATGATTCATGGTACTAGACGTCTGTGTTAATGTTCAAACTTAACATTTAAATAAAAACTTTTGTTTTTCGGTTTTAAGACTAATAGGTGGTTATTTCATTCTTTTGTATTAATTGTTTTGTTTTATAGACATTTGAATAAAATATTAAATAGTATTTAAAATTAGTGGCAATAACTTTATTCAGTTTCCTCATTATTTACGTTGAAAAAAAAACTTGATATTTTTTTTAGTTTAAAAATCGAAAGATTGTTGTTTTAGTTATTACTAACTTGATCATTTTATTATTAAGTACGAAAAAGACAGAAAAATCGATTACACATAGTCACATCTCTGACATAAAGCGCCGGTACCCACCCCACCCGTGACCCGTCCGGCGCCCTGCATTCACGCAACCCGGATAATATATCTATCAATATAAATAATGAGAAAAACACTCAATTTACCGATCCTACAGCGACAACAATGGCCCTAAAAGCAAAACTCATCGCGTCTGCTAATCAACTAAAACTCTTATACGGACAGACCGGAGGACAGCGATCATATAAATGTGCGCGTTACAGGAAGTGATCATGAAATGGCAAAACTGAAACTGTAAACCACTATCCTGACTCTTCTAATAACGAATGTTGAATATAAATTCGAAGCTAAATTAACATCAAAAATATCATAAGTTAAAACATAGAGGAACAAGCCTGCTATATGCAGGCAAAAAACACTAAAACATACGAATATAAGAAAATATTCAGAAACTATGTATTAACAATAAAACACTGTAGTCGCAGTTGTAGTGCTGACTGCTGAGCTTAAACAATATGGCGGACCTATGGAATTCATATTAATAATTGGTTCCTAATTATATTGCGAAGTATAAGAAACCAAGAATACTAAGAGATCCAGCCTATCTATTGGGCAAACGCCACACAGGTCACAGGCCACAGGCCACAGGCCACGTCTAGTGCTCGTAGACTGGCAGGCAATCAGCCGCACCACATGTAACAGTATGATATTCTCAACGCAATGTTTACATATGGCCGGACACAAACACAATTTATTATATTCATTCAGATTAAACAAAAATCATTTTAATTTTTTTTAAATCGTTCAGCGCAAGATATCTGTGCGCCTTGACGCGTTGTGTTAATTGGAAATACGAAATTAAAAAAATAAAACAATATATTTCAATATACATATTATAACACTAGCAGCGCCCCGCGTTTTCACCCGCTATAATTTAGATAATTCATAGTATATCATAATAAATTATAGCCTATGTGTTATTCTGATGTGTGAGCTATATTATTGTAAAGTTTCATCAACATCCATTCAGTAGTTTTTGGGTGAAAGAGTAACAAACATACATACTAACCTACCTATGTAATAATTAAAATAAACGAAGTAATTCCTTATTATTTACTATTATCCACAAACAAATTACGTTTTTTAATTTTAATTTTTTAATTCGTTTATCAACTCAACCCAACTCTCCGTTCTTGCCGTTCACATCTATAAGCCTTACGGTCCTTACGTCGGTCCCTCAGGCGCGCAAATTCCATCCTGATGAATATTCTCGAATGCGAAGGAAGCTTTAATTAGCTTCTCGTATTCACCATTTTTACCATTTATTCTACCATTAATTAAACTTCCATCTAAAATTCTACCATCAATAGATAGATTTTGCGATGTAACCCTGTTATAGCTTGTGATATATTTTTTTTTGTTGTTTAAATAAAATTTATTCCCCCTTAAGGTCGGAAAAGTGGTTACTGGCTATTAATTAATAAAAACTTTATGGAGTATAAAGTTGTTGTCTTTGATGATTGCGAATCTGGCTTCTGATCATACTACAATTAAATAATTTATCTTTTTTTTTGTTAACCTCTCATCTGAAGGGTAGGGAAGGTTACAATGGCGACCCTGCCAGGATTAAATTTGCTGCGCGGATGTTGTTTAGTTCTTTTTAATCAAGTTTTCTCAGTTAATTACTGTTGAGCTGACTGTTGAGTTGAGTTGATATACTACTTACTACTTGGTTAAGAATAAATTTTCTTAAACCGTATATACTTTATTTTTACTTGTACTTGTATTATGTATGTAATATTTTACTTGTACTTTGTAACTACCGTTATATTTAACTGTTCAGTTTAATACACTGCCATTATGTATTTTTTTTACTTAAACATTACGTATGTACCAATGATCTAGGGCATTTTAATTACTTATTTTGTTTTGTATCATACCTACCTTAGAGCTTCGCTCTAAACAATTTGTTATTTCTACATTGTACTCCGTATTTACCATCCTGGGCTACTGACTATTTAGTATTTTTTTTCTGCTTGCTTTATTTCATTAATTTAAAATGGAGGAACGACCAATTAACTTTAACCTTTTACATAAAGATGAGTTGATATACGAAGTCTCAATAAGAGCAGCCAAGCCTGCGGATACCGTTGTTGGCTTGCGCTCCCAATTTAAATCCTTAGCTAAAGAATACCCTAGTGATGATATCGATGTCTATGAGGGTGACATTGGTGTCGAATTAAAATTAATTTCTTGTAAGTTAATTGAGTTGTCCGGACTCATGTCCTAAAAGCAATTGCGTTTAAAAAGTTTAAATCGCATTCATACTTTAGGTAATCATTTATTTCATCGGTAAGGAAGGTTGAAGCCGGTCGAACCTGATGACATTACTTTGCATACCGATCTACAATCACAATTAGACAAAATATTAGACAAGTCTGATTCCGTTTTCGTGAGTTACCAAAGGAGCTTAAAGGACTCAGTACATTCCTTGTCCGTCGAAGCAGAGAACCCATCGGAACCTAGTGTCCACGCGTGTTGTGATCGAAGTAAGGGTGTTCACACACTCGCTATAAAGTACAACGGTCGTTACTACGTCATTCTCTAGGACAGAAGCAGCTCGGGGGAAATTAGCACGTTCTTGCTCCGCTAACTCTAATAGTGCACGTATAGCAACATAGGGGCTCGACCGCAGGCCATAAGTAGTGGTGTTCAAGGAATAGGTAAGTAGGGGCTCATAGGGTGACTCACGCCATAAAACCAGCTGATATTTACGATCATCCTGGTGTAGTCAAGACATACGAAACATCATGCGTATATCAGACACAAACACTACTACATGCTTACGAAAGTTAAGAAGAATAAAGCTAATGTCCTTTTGTAATTTAGGACCACTATGTAGGCACTCATTTAGTGATACACTACTAGACGTAGGACAACTACCATCAATCACAACACGAATTTTAGATATGTCTCCGGGCTTAAATACACCATGGTGGGGAATGAAGTAATGCTCAGGGGGTAAAGGGTAAGGAAATAAACTCATATGATTTAATTCTAAATATTCACGCATAAAGGCTATATACTTCTCACGTAATTTAGGGTTGGTTGACAGGCGCTTCTCGAGACCAAGGAAGCGTCGTATCGCTGTAGGTTTAGAATCTCCGAGGGTAGGTCGATTATTTAAAAAGGGAAGTCTCACAATAAATCTACCATCTGTATGCCGAGAGGTCGTATTTTTAAAAAATAATTCACACTCATTATCTAAAGGGTTAGGTATTAAGGGTTGTGGGGTCTCTTCGACCTGCCAAAATCTCTCTACTAAACGGGATAAGGATACACCAGTCATAGGGGGTTCAAGATCACCATAATATCCAGGGACAGGACCGCAAACAATATGACCAAAAATTGTAGGTATTGCACTAAGACTATCAACGTTTAATGTTTCACCTCTAGTTAAGAATGATCCCAACACATCAGCTCCAAGTAGGATATCTATAGGGCCAGGTTTATTATAGGTAGGGTCAGCAACGGAAAAATCACTACAAGGGAAAATCACATGATCGGGAAACTCAAACTCAGGATGTTTACCGGCAATCACATCTATAATAATGGCAGAAGTAGATATCTCGGGATAGGAATTATAAATAGGTCTAAAACACAAAGGGATATAACCGCGGGACACAACTATGCCACGAACAGGGGCACATGAAGGGGAGATAGACATATTAAGGTGTGTTTAAACCTCCCAGGCAGTATAGTAAAATAAAAGGACGCGGTAAACTTTCAATGTGTAATTACTCAGCGAAAACAGTACAGAGAATGAATTAGGGCATACATATATTAATTAATTTTAAGTTAATTTGAGTAAAGGGACATTTGCTATGAAAATAAGCTAGGCGCTGTGCGTTGTGAACATGCCCCCGGGCGTTGAAAGCCTGACTTTCAACAATTCATGTCCTCTTGGATGGGCAGCGGACAGATCTTGCTAAAGGATCTTCTGATAATCCCATTAACGGTCTTGACGTCAGCAACTCGAGCGATTTGGTCAGACCCTGGATGCACCGCTACAATTCGACCCAATTTCCAATGTAATGGCGACAAATGATCTTCTTTGATCAGAACCAGTGCATTGAGATCTAGCGGTTTATTTTCAGTACACCATTTCATCCGCTTTTGCAATTCTGAAACATATTCCTTATTCCAGCGAGACCAAAAGTGCTGCCTGAGTTGTTCAATCCGCTGAAATCGACTGAGACTGTTGAAATTATCTTCCTCGTAATTCCTTGTTGCTATAGAAGTGAGGGGACGTCCAATTAAAAAATGTCCTGGAGTGATTGGTGTTAAATCGTCCGGATGAGTAGAAAGAGGTGTGAGTGGCCGTGAATTTAAAATAGCTTCTATCTGCACTAGGGTAGAATATAATTCCTCATAGGTTAAATGACAATTTCCCAGCACTCTTTGTAGGTGAAATTTTGTAGATTTCACACCAGCCTCCCAGTAACCTCCAAAATGAGGGGAATACGCAGGAATTAAATGAAAATTTATTCCTTCATTTGAAAGATCACTAGCTATGGAATCAGATTTTTCCTTCAAAAACTTAGCTAGATCATTGTAAGCTCCTACAAATGTAGTCCCATTGTCTGAGTATATATCAGTAGGTTTTCCTCTACGAGCAACAAACCTACGCAATGCTAGAATAAAAGTATTACTCGTCAGATCACCTACCAATTCTAAGTGCATTGCCTTGGTTGTGAAACATATGAAAATGGCGATATACACTTTTACTACTCGACAACCTCGTCCCTGACGATTAATAGAGGACATAGGGCCTGCATAATCAATCCCAACAGTTTCAAAAGGGAAACCCCCAGGAATAAGACGCTGCCCTGGTAAATTACCCATTAATGGAGCTACAACATTTCCTCTCATTCGTGAACACCTAATGCAGTTACGATAACAGGCTTTAGCTAAATTACGCCCGCCTATTGGCCAGTACACTTCTCTAATTGACGCCAATAAAAGTTGAGGTGCGGCGTGCATAAGTCTAATATGTTCGAAATTGAACAATAATTTTGTGAATCGATGAGTGGACTGTAATAATATAGGATGTTTTTTATCATATGAAAATTCAGAATTATCGAGACGACCTCCAACTCTTATCAAACTATTTTGATCTAAAAATACGTTAAACTTTAATAAACTACTTTTATGTGGCAAGGGTTTATTATTAACTAAAAGAGAATATTCTGAAAACGATTCCATTTGAGAAACTCGAATGATAACGTTTAACGAATTGTTTAATTCAGTTTGAGAGAGATAATTACTACTAACCTTACGTCGTCTATAATGTTCAATAAATCTTAGTACAAAGGCTACCGCACGTCTTAGTCTATTAAAATTAGAAAATCGGTTAAAATTTATAAACTTATTTAATGAATTATCCATATTTGACAATATATTGGTCTGTGCTATTAATGATACATTGCAACGCAATTCAGGAAGGATCTCGGCACTAAATGAAGTTGACGGCCAATTACTTATAGGTTCCTTCAAAAAATTAGGTCCTGTCCACCACATATTAAGGGACTTAATAGTCTCCACTTCCACACCACGTGAAATATAATCTGCTGGATTATGCTCGGTAGGAACATGTCTCCATGTGCAGTCACCGGTTTTATCTAATATATCACCAACGCGATTACGAACAAACGTATGTAACTTACATGGAGACATTCTCAACCAACCTAACAAGATGGTGGAATCAGTCCAAAATATAGTAGAAGCTACTTCTATCCTTAAAGAGTTCTTTACCTTCTCATATAACCGAGCACCTACCAAGGCTCCACAAAGTTCAAGCCGTGGTATCGTCGTCGCTTTAATAGGCGCTACTCGACTTTTAGCAATTAATAAGCGAACAAGAACCTTACCTGTTTCATCAATACTACGGACATATAAACAAGCTCCATATGCCTTTTCTGAAGCATCCGAAAAGATATGAAACTCAAGTCGCACATACGACTCTAGTAAGACATGACGTGGCACGCGCAAATCATTTAGTAATTGTAGATTTTTGACTATATTATTCCACAATTCTAATATCTCTGAAGGTAAACTCTCATCCCAAGATAGTTTATGTAGCCACAGTTTTTGCAAAAGAATTTTCATTTTAATAACCACCGGTGTTTAATAACCACACAAGACCTAATGGGTCAAATATTTGTGAGGTAATTGAAAGAATATCACGCTTTGAATTCGCACACGAGTTCACAGTACCAACAGGAAACCATAATATGTCAGGTTCCGGCTGCCAGCCTAAACCTAATGTTCTACTTGACTCTGTTAAACCAATATTTAAATCGTGAGAGGATTTATTAAATTCAGAAACTAATTGAGCATTATTAGATTTCCACTTTCTTAAAGGTAAGCAAGCTGTGGCTAAAGTTTTAATTAATTTATCGCGAATGTCGCTGAGCTCAACCAAATTATCTCCACCGGTCAACAAATCGTCAACATAAAAATCATGAATTATAATTTGTGAGATCCTTTTGTCTTCACACTCTAGACCGATTTGTTTGAGGCACCTAGTAGCTAAAAACGGAGCACTGGCAGTACCATACGTGACGGTATTCAATTTAAATGCCGTAAGCGGTTCTGACGGATTTTTACGCCACACTACTTGCTGTAAATATCTATCACTAGGATGAACAACAATTTGCCTGTACATTTTTTCAACATCGGCTAATAAAACATATTTATGTTGCCTAAATCGCAAAAGTATAGACAGCTGATCGTCCTGAATTGTAGGACCTGTCATCTGAATACTATTAAAAGTCACACCTGTGGACGTTGGACTACTTGCATTAAAAACAGCTCTCAATTTTGTTGTGGTGCTACTCTCACGCAAAACGCCGTGGTGAGGGATAAAATGAGCATTATTTTCTGAACTAAGCTTACATTCAGTCATATGACCTAGTGACTGATATTCCGACATAAATTCTTGATACATTTTACAAAGTTTCGGCTTAGATAGTAATCTACGCTCAGGAGAAAAAAAACATTGCTTCGCTCGATTTAAGGAATCACCTAAGAGACTAGGATCCCCTTTTAATGGGATTTTGACACAAAATCTACCATCGGTTAAGCGTGTAGTGTTTTTTATAAAATGCTCTTCACATAATTTATGTTCTGAAGTCCAACTAGAATAATTATCATTTGATTTATTACTAATTTCCTCTAAATTCCAAAAATGTGTGAGCTGATGATCAATTTTCTCATTTAAATTATCAGTATTTATAGAATTAAGATTTACAAAATCACACTGAATTGATTTGAAACACTTTTTATTATAATTATTATTTATCGTGCCAGAAATTATCCAACCTAACCGAGTTTCATACAATACTGGTTTACCAGTTCCTAAAGCAATTTTTTGCGACCCTATTAAATCCCAGAATACATCAGCCCCTAATATCAAATCTACTGATGCCGGTTTGTAAAAATGAGGATCCGCTAAACAAACATCAGTGGGAATATTAAGATTTGATACGTCTATAGAACGACATGGAACTTTATCTGTAATTGAGGGCAAAACAAAACAAGTTAAATTGGTCGAAAAATTTTCACTTAATGACATAATACGTATATTACACATTTTATTAATATGTCAAGTACCATTATTAATGCTAATTAGGGATTTATTTGTACGAATATAAGGTAAATTTAATCGACGATATAATCTTTCGGTTAATAAGCACGACGTGCTGCCGCTGTCCAACACGGCGCGCGCTATGAACTCACCGTTATTGGAATCATATAACTTAATTAATGCAGTCGATAATAAGACGTCGCCGTGATCACTGTGTGTGTCTCCCTCCTCATTTGATGATTTAATATTCGCCGACAGCGTCACGTTAGAATTCAAGTCGGCGGGAGAGGGGCTGCTCTTATCACACTGCTCGCCGCGTGAAACCTGTTTTAATTTATTATTATCGTTTACATGAACGAGCGTATTATGCCGTCGCTTACATAGTTTACAACCGGGTTTTTTGCAGTGGTTTGCATAATGTCCACTGCGAAAACAATTGAAACATATCTTAAAACTAGGTAATAATTGTAAACGATCTTCATTACTTAATGCTAAAAATTGAGAACAACTATTTAGCCTATGATCGCCACTGCATTTAGGGCATAAGCTCGACGCGCATGATGAGTCACTCTTATCAACATTATTTGTGAATGATGACGTGTAAACTCTAACGTGTCTAACAAATCCGTACGAGCTTTCATAAAATCGAGAAAATGTTGTAACTTAATGGATTCCTGTCTGTCTAAGCGACCTTTGTACTCTTCCCATTCGCGAAAGGTTTTACTGTCTAATTTATGTGTTGTAATATGAATGAGAAGAGTATCCCAATGTTGAGTCGGTTCGCCTAGTGACTGTAACGCACGAAAGTTTTTATTTAGTTGATCCATTATGCGTTTTAATAAGACAGAAGACTCCCGTGTAGCAGCTTCGATATTAAACAAAGCAGAAACATGATTTTGTTTTAACAGACGCTTGTTATCGAAGCGTTCACATAACATATTCCATGCAATGTCATAATTAGTAGCTGAAAACTCAATGGATTGAATTACCAAAGCAGCAGACCCTTCCAAAGACGCGCGAAGGTAATGAAACTTATTGACTTCATCAATCTCTTCGTTGGAATGTATAAGACTAGTGAATGTGTCGCGAAACTCTAACCAATTATTATATGATCCACTAAACTTGGGTAATTGAATGGTAGGTAATTTGACGAGTTTATTATTTCCTATACGAGAACCACATTCACTCGAATGTGGTAATGGTGGTTTTTCAAAACTTGACAACACCTCTTGAGCTTGACTAATGATTTTGTAATACCTAGACTCAAAATCATCCCTTTCAATCAACTGAGCTTCAAAGTTCTCAGAAATACACTCTAATCTTAATTGGGTTTCGTCAAATTGAGCATACAATAATTCTAGCTTATTCAAACGCAATTCCAACTCATTAATATCCTTTGTTGTTAATGAAGCATAATCTAGTGACTTTAAAAATCCAGAAAATATAGTTATACGACCTTTATAACTACTGCGCCTTTTAATCAGGTCCGTAATTTCTTTCGCATTTTCACTCTTTTCGGACATCCTGGGAGACAAGTGTAAAACCCTGGAATGTGACAATTTTAAATTAAATTAATTGTATATAAACTTATTGAGAATACAACTAATCGTTAAAGTTTAGTTATTAAACGTCTACTATAATTACTGATCAATTTACTTTAAATTAAATCAATATACCAAACAAACATTAAAACAAGGAATTACACTAATTAATCAGGTTACATAACAAAGAAATTAACTATGTAACTATAATTATGGTACAATCATATGGTCATCTACCTACGTGCCAATTATTAAAATGTCTTACGCGAGAATGACTCGACAAACTAATCACAATAATAGTTAAGAATTATGCTTAACAAAACTAAAGCATTAATATTGATATAAATCAATGAATAACTATTAAAATATGTAATAAGACAAAAAATAATAATCAATAATTTAACACAGATCGTTTTTAATATTTAGTTACTTAGAAATAAATAGTAATTTATACTAACCTGATATAATATATAACCAACGCCTTAAATACTACCTTTTAGAGTGCTGGGTTAATAATAAAATAATAATAATCACTATTAATTTTAATGTCCAGCCACACTTTCTCACACTTAACCTCTCGGCGACTGCGACGAGTGCAATTTTCTGGTATTAATTGCTTATTAATTCCTCACAATTAATTTTTTTTTTTTAAACACTGGTCTTCAATTTTATCTCAACAATTATCCGGCTCGAAGGACCATGTTTAAACCTCCCAGGCAGTATAGTAAAATAAAAGGACGTGGTAAACTTTCAATGTGTAATTACTCAGCGAAAACAGTACAGAGAATGAATTAGGGCATACATATATTAATTAATTTTAAGTTAATTTGAGTAAAGGGACATTTGCTATGAAAATAAGCTAGGCGCTGTGCGTTGTGAACAAGGTGATTTACAACAAAATTAGTAGTTATGAGGCAACCCTGGGGACCGGTATCACATAGAGAACGCGCTTCTATAAAATAACCACTAGCAGTTCTAACATGAATTATAGCAGTAGGTAATAAAACAAAGGAGTTAGATGAAACATTAATAGAACGGGGTAGGGGGGTTAAACACTTCGCTTGCTATTGGGTAGGTCTATCTCTAGGGGGGGACTCATCACGAGTTTTATAACTATAGTTAACACGTCTAGTCTGCGGCTGGGGGGAATAAACTTCTCTAGGGAGGGAACGGGTATACCTCTGGGGGGAATGGGGGGAAGGGTCCGTAGAGAAGTGCTGAGGGGAGTTTCTATATGTAGGTTTATGCGCACGATATACATTATCACGGGTGCCCCCGCCCATGTGGGGGGCGCGGGGGGAACGAGGGGAATCACTAAACTTCGCATAATAATTATTATTATTACGTTGGGGAAGGAGAGGGTACACTGCGTTACGCGAGTTATTAAAACACAACATAGTATGACGGGACGAGCGACGACACGAGGCACACTTATAGTCACGGGTACACATAGCTATAGTATGTTTATCTAGGCATCTATAATACAACTGTGACTGCTTAACAAAGGAGGATATTTGTCTGGGATTCATACGAACAAAGTCGGGGCACTCGCGTAGGTAATGGGAAGAACTATTACACAAATAACATTTTTTATTATATTAAGGGAGGGTGAAGCCGCAAGGTAAGTATGTATGTTTATATATAGGATTATTTATTTTACTAATATTACTATCAACTAGGGTTGTATTACCAACATTGTCGTGATGACGACACTCATCTTCTAAAAAGATAACACGATTTTCAAAGGTAGGTAAATCACGACAATCACTACCGTGGGAACGCTCAAATCTCGATTTCAACTCAGGGGGAAGTTTACTTAAACATACATGCACCAACATATAGGACCAGTGACATACAGATAAGTCTAAACGCTCTAAACAACGATAAGCAGTCAACAGAGGATTTAGGAAAGCCGCACGTAAGCCAGTCAGTTTACTAGATATTTCTGGTAAGGTAAGGATCTGCGTTATGTAGGTATCGGCCAACACACGAGTGTTATGATAGCGACGCTTTAATAAATCGCTCATAGTTACCGTCCTCAATACGTAAACGCAGTAAAAGGCGTTTAGGTTCATCCGCCAGGGCCCCTATCAGATACTGTAACGCTAAGTTATTAGATATAGTTGTAGAGGTTAAATTGCGCTGGGAGTCTACAACACTGTCAAATTGATCGATAAAACTAATCCAAGAATCTGGCCGGCCTTCAAATTTGGGAATAGGTAAATCAGACAATTTACTACGTGGACCACTATCACACACATCTCTAAAACCTTTGATAGGAGTACTAGTCAAACCTACCTCCTCACGAGGGGGTAACAACTCAATCTGTTTTACTCTAATGTCATCTATTTTATCTCTAATAGATCTTAACTCTGTCTTTACATAGGTGATTTCTTGGGCGTCTATAGTAGGTTCTAAACCACCAAGGAGCTCAGAACACGCAGTATTAAATTTATCACAAAACGCGAAGGTGAACCGGTTTGTAATAAATTATATGTATCGTTTACCCATTCTCCCACCAATCGCAAATCTCCTATATAATGTCTATATTCCATAGATTCTACAAAAAGAACGTCTTTATTTTTAATTGTGTCGCTAGAATTTAACAACACAAAATAGTTCACACTAAATAGTTCGCACTTTATCACGAGTCTGTTTTCGTCTGGGAAGGGTCAATTAACTAGCGTTTGGGAAATAGCACACACAGGACACGGGATATTATTAATATTCGAAGGGAGGCACACCGCGCGCGTTTCGTCTCGTATCCGCTCTCTTTTCGACTCTTGTCACTGGCGGCAGTGCTACCGATACTAACACTCCCCCGCCGCGCGCGCATTCCAATAAAAATATAGTCAACAATGATGTTGATGTGATGTTACTACTAAAATAATTTTAGAGTTATACGAAGACAGTAAATAGCAGGTATATTTTAAAGGATGCCTGCTGTATATTCATATAGGAATCGTAACGTAGTTCTTGTTGTTGACGAGCGGCCTGCCCTCGCTTCGCTCCGGGTATTTAAACCAATATGTGTAGTTTTACATTATTTGAAAAAAGAGAGAGAGAAAGTTATAAAAAGAAAAAAGCGACAGATAATAAAAGAACGAGGACAGAGCAAACATAAAATTGATTAGTTAAAGGAGAGAGAGAGAAACAATCGAAAGAAAGAAAGTGAAAAACCGATCATTCTGAACAGATAAAGATAAATATTAAACAGAGAGGATGAGAGAGAATGATAGTATATAAGAAGAAGAGAGACGGAAATACTATAGACTTCTCTCAGAGAAAGAATTTTTAAAATCGGGTTACTAGCAACAAAATGGCCACATTCTATTAATTAGAAAGAAAGAAAGAAACAAACTTTATTGGCAAAACACACACACATAAAATGAAATTGCAAATAAAAATTAAAAAATAGCATCTAGAACTTAATCTACAATCTAATTTGCATTGCCAAAAGAAAACCACTCAGACTCTTAAGAGACCGTATGGCCCTCAGCTGATTTTCAGTGGCCCTCTGTGCGACACATACAGAGTCAGTGTAAGCCGACGAATAATTTATAAATTAAATAAATAAATTAAAAAAAGTAGAGGATGGTACGTATATAAACACTATTTGGTTATAACATAAAAGAATAATAGAGTACGTTAATTTACATATGTATTTAAATTATGATTAAGTATTAAAATATAAAAGATATATAAACAAATTTATTTTAAAGTGGTAAAAAATATAAGCGAGTATATGTATTATTATAAGTATGATATGAAGGTACATGAATATGTTCATATAATATAGATATACATATTTATTTATATCGTTATTTGCATGAGATTCTAGAAGGCAAAAGCGAAACTGGCAGTTTATGTTTGTTTCTGTAAATCAAATAAATATGCCTTAAATTTTAATCTAAAATTATTGGTGGTCTTTAGATCACGTAATGGCGGTGGTAAATCATTCCAGCACTTTGCTGCGAAAAACCGAAAACTGCCCCGGAAGTTAGCCGATTTGTGCGGATGATAGTTTAGCATGTTATTTTCTATTGCCCGTGTACCGTAGGCTTTATTGTCGTCACTCGCCCATCGAAGCCTATTATAGAGATAAAGCGGATGTTTGTTCTTAATGACGCCGAATAACATAGTCGCAAAATGCAGATGTCTACGGTGTTCCATCTTCAAACATCTTCCATTGTTTAAATATGGTGTAACGTGACTACGTGGCGGTATTAGGAAGCAATAGCGGGCACATGCATTCTGGACTCTTTGAATGATATTCTTTGTACGCTTTAACAACCTTGGCCCTACAACAGTGTCAGCATAATTAAATGTAGATAGTATTAGACTATCACACAACGTTATACGTACAGCAGTACTTAAGGAGTCTCGTATACGATAAAGAATCTTTAGCCTGTAGAAACAATTCCGTACAGTATTAGAAATGTGTTTCTCAAAGCGGAGACTCTCATCCATGCAAACTCCTAAGTTTTTTGCTTCAGATACACGTTGCAATTGTTCTCCCTTAAGGTAAATATTAAAGTTTCTAGTAGATATTTTATTTACTTGCTTAGGAGTACCAAAAATCATGTATTTTGTCTTATTGGGATTAAGGACGAGTGAATTTGATTCCGACCAATTATCGATTCTACTTAGATCCTCTCCTAGTTTTTGCAGACCTATATCAACTTGAGAAGGTTCAAAAGATACATATAACTGAAGGTCATCAGCATAGATATGATAATTGCAATTTTTTATGTGGGAGACTATATCCGAGGTGTATAAGATAAAGAGTAGAGGGCCTAGAATTGATCCCTGTGGAACTCCTCTTGTCACAGTGGAACATGTAGAGGTTATTGATTTCCCATCTATACCTTTAATCTGTACACTTTGCTTTCTATTAGTAAGGTAGCTTGAGAAGCAGTCTATGGCGTTTTGACTAAAACCGTAGTATTTCAATTTACACAGGAGAAGCTCTATATTTATAGAATCAAATGCCCGTGAATAGTCTAGCAAAACAAGAATGGTACCCTTACCCTTATCTTGAGCAGTAAGAATGTCATCTATGACAGCAGCTAGAGCTGTGGAAGTACTACGGCCCTTTCTAAACCCCGATTGGTTTTCAGGAAGCATATTATTTAATTCCAAATATTTAGTCATTTGACAACACACTACCTTTTCCAAAATTTTAGACAAGCATGGCAATATGCTTATTGGCCGAAGATCCTTTAAACTAATAGGATTGTTAGTTTTAGGAATAGGTCGAATGATGGATTCTTTCCAATGTTCAGGGAATGTATTGGACAATAGTGATTTGTTTATAATCTCTGTAATAATTTTAAGTGTCTTAGGAATGGTCAATAAAATCATATCTAAGGAAATTCCGTCTTTACCCGTAGCATTTGATTTTAAAGAATTTATAATTTTTAGTACCTCATTCTCATTCACCGGTTTAAAATCAAAAGTTGAATTACTATACATTTGCGTATTAAAATAATTTACATCCGACAAAGATGCAGTAGGTTTACCTGGAACATCAAGAAAAAATGAGTTAATATCTTCTACATTATTAAAATTTTCCGACAGTGGTACATTATGATTGTTTTTAACCCTAACATGCTTTTTTAAGTGCTTCCACATTACATGAGAATTTTTAATGTTTTTGTTGATAAATGTATTGAGGTAGACCCTTTTTTCATTTTCAGTTGCTTCTAATACAAGCCTTTCTTTATTTATTTATTTTATTTATTTATTTATGTACCAATAAATGTTACACATTCACATAAGAAATATGTGCACAAAGGATGACTTATCTCTAATAGAGATCTCTTCTAGCAACCCTTGATGGTGAGATAGTTTTGTATAGTTAAACACGCGGAAATAGGTACAGTATAGCAGAAATTAAAATAATAATAATAAAAGTAATATACATATATATTATATATATACAAACATTTACATAAACTACAACTAATACTAATATAACTATTACATAAACTACAACTATTACTTATATATACCAATATAATACACAAATTATACATAGAAAAATTTATAGAATACAATTAAGGAGTATAAATTTGAGATAAATAATGCTTTTTCAGTCTGAGTTTAAAAGTATTAAGCGAAGGGTTATCGGACAAAATATCATTCGGGAGAGAATTCCATAATTTTGTAGCAAAAACAGTAAATGATCTCTCATAAAATATTGTTTTATAAGGTTGCAACTCAAGTCTTTTAGCACTTACACAAGAGCGTGCTGGTCTACTACTCGGAATTGGCAAAAGAAACCGCTCATTTAAATAGGGTGGACAAGAAAAATTCAAAATACTAAAGAGTATTCCAAGAATGTGGACATTTCGGCGCTGACGAATAGGGAGCCATTTTAATTCACGACGGAAATTAGACACGTGGTCGTATTTGCGCAAACCGAAGATGAATCGAATGCACAAATTCTGAAGTCTCTCCAATTTATCTAGTATCTCCTCGGTAGCGTCAGGATAACATACGTCAGCGTAATCGAGAAGAGGTAATAACAGGGATTGAGCCAAAATAATTTTAGTCTGAAGAGGAAGAAAGTTTTGGAGACGTTTT
This sequence comes from Limenitis camilla, assembly GCA_905147385.1. Taxonomy (NCBI): domain Eukaryota; kingdom Metazoa; phylum Arthropoda; class Insecta; order Lepidoptera; family Nymphalidae; genus Limenitis; species Limenitis camilla. The sequence continues at coordinate 11,856,009 of LR990247.1, forward strand.
AGAGAATGAAGAGAATGATGCAAACGTTTACTGATTTCATTGACGTGCGCTGACCATGATAAGTTACAGTCGATTATTAATCCCAAATTTCTAGCCTTATCAGTAAGTGGAATAATTGCACCGTCATAAGTTATACAAGGTAGATTATTAAAATTGACTTTGTTACGCAGCTGTCTACTTCCAATAATCATGGCTTGGGACTTTGAAGGATTAACTACAAGACCAAAAGATTCTGCCCATGCCTGAATCCTAGCAAGGTCTGAGTTAATCTCTTCCATAACCATTCCTAGATCATTGACACAAGCATGCCTATAGAGCTGCAAATCATCTGCGTAAAGATGGTAGTGACACGACAATACTTTTGTGAGCTCATTTATAAAAATGGAGAAGAGTAATGGGGAGAGAATGCCGCCTTGAGGAACACCAGCAGATAGATCAGCCCAGTCTGAGTAATTCTCATCAGCGCATACTCTCTGCTGGCGTCCATGAAGATAAGAACGAAACCAGTCAGTTACTGCGGAAGACATGTTAATTGAAGAGAGGATTCCGAGCAAAACATCCAAATCCACTGAGTTAAAGGCATTGCTGAAGTCAAGCAAGATAAGGACGGTGAGTTTCTTGTTATCCATTGCGTAACGGATATCGTCTGTGATTTTAATTAATGCCGTACAGGTACTGTGATGTGGACGAAATCCGGACTGAAAAGAACTTAAAATGTTATTGCGTAACAAGAAACTTGACACTTGCTTGAGTGCAGCATTTTCCAGTATTTTTGAAATAATTGGTAAGATGGAAATGGGCCGAAACTGAGACAAGTGGATAGGTTTCGATACTTTAGGTAGCGGGATAACATGAGCCATCTTCCAAGCCGCAGGGAATAATTTGGAGGTGAAAGAAAAATTTATAATGTGAGTGATAACTGGACTTACGAGATCTAATGTTAGCAAAAGCATGTCGCGGCTCAAATTATCACTACCGATGGCATTGGAAGATATGGACAATATGTATTTCTTAACGTCTTCCTCTGTAACATCATGAAAAACAAGAGAATCACAGATAGGCTGGGTGGCGTCTACCAGTTGTTGAAGGCATAAAATTTTATTATTAATTGAAATTTTCACTGGAGGAGTTGAAAAATGATTATTTAAGGCATTTAGATCTAAGGATTGATATGATGAATTTGGAGTTTTACCCACACCTAGCGATTTAAGGTGTTTCCAAGTTTGTGAATATGAGTTGTCATTTAAAAGGGAAGCAATGTGACGGCGTTTAGCATCTCTACACATCCTATTACAAAGATTACGCAGCTTTTTATAGGCAGCAGTGTTTAATTCACTAGGGTGCAACTTACAATTTCTTTTGGCTTTATCGCGCTTGACCATAACCTTCTTAATTGAGGTAGTCAGCCAAGGAGCAGGTAGATGTCTAACACGAACAGATTTTAGAGGCGCGTGAGCATCAAACAAATTAATGATCTCGATATTTAATAATCTTACCTTATCATCAATGTTTGAAGCGGTATATATTGGGGACCAATCAATCGAGGATGCATCACGAGTAAATGATTCAATATCAATATTTTCATAGTTACGACGCTTTATTACCCTGCTTTTACGCCTTGGGATTGATATATTATAACTTAGAAAAATTAAATCATGGTAAGAGAAAGGAGCGTCTAATTGACCATGTATGCGAACGTTATGCGGCTTAGAAGTGATGATGAGGTCGAGCAGAGAAGCTTCACAGTTGGGTTGAAAATGAGTTGCAGATAATGGAAGTATAGACAAGTTAAAAGATTTAACTAAAGACTGTAACTTTTTCGACCGTGAATCATTTTTTAAGAGACAGGTATTAAGATCACCCATTATAATGGAATGATCGTAAGATGGGGAAATTTGATCTAGAAGACTTTCAAGAGTGTGAAAATAATTTATGTGAACAGAGTGTGAGTAGACTACGCCGAGAAGAATTTTAGAGTGATGACTATTAATTTCTATAAATAAATATTCTAAGCTGGCTGTGTACGCACTGGGAGATTGCATTATTATTTTAAACGTTATGTTATCTTTGAGGTAAATACATACACCACCACCTCCCTTATCAGTACGATCATTCCTTATAAGATTGTAGTTACAAAGTCCATAGAGGGAAGATGAAAGTGAGGGTTTCAACCACGACTCGGACACCAGAACAGCATCAATTGGGACGTTGCTAAAAGACGCAGTAAGATCAGAATGGTGAGCCGGAATGCTTTGGGCATTAATGTGCACTATATTGAAACAGGAGTTAATGTTAAATAAAGATTTAAGTTTACTATACAATGGTAGTGAGTTTTTATGACTAGTTAAACTATCGTTGCTGGAAGCACTAAGAAACATTTCAGACGAAGAGCACGAGAAATAATCATCATTAATATTAAATATATTATACTCAGACATAAACTAAATATTATTTAAAATAGAAATAAATATTATATAAAAAGATATTAAATAAATTTATATAATTATCTCTAATACAAACAACAAAACTAATACTTATCCAACCCACACTCACTGGCATAGCTGTAGAAATCTTACAAAGTACAAAATAACAAAAAAAAAAAAAATAAGACAAAATTTTCCTACTTGCAATACACATAATAAATGCGTATGACATTAGCCTTACAATTTACATTGTAGAGAAAAATAAAAAAAATATAGTAAGCATTAGACCAAAAATAGAACCAATTTTGATATTATGTTAAGCATTACACGTTTCCGAACTGTAAGAAATTCATTAAACTGACAGTTGACAGGATAGATACCGAGTGACGTGAATGTCAGATATCTGAATATTAAGTTATAATTAAAAAATGTACATGTTTTCAAGAGTTTTGTATCAGTGAAAAAAAATTAAAATCGGATTAGTAATTCCTGAGAAACTTATCAATTTACAAAATGGTCACGTTATGGCACTTAAATGGCCATATCTTTTTAATTAAAATATTTATGGCAACACCACATAGCCTAGGTTACCCGGAAAGGATGTAGCTTTCTATCGGTGAAAGAATTTTCAAAATCGGTTCAGTAGTTTTCGAACCTATTCACAACAAACAAACATACAAACAATCAAATCTTTCCTCCTTATATAATAGTGTAGATATAGATAAAATTTAATACATTCTCTGAACAGGTATATGTCAGCGCTGTCCCAACTGACTTCAATTCTTTAATGGTTTAAGATCCGTGTATCATCACGACTCATCAATGGCCCACTGCTGAGCCGGGTCTCCTCCACCACGCTGGCCCAGTGCGGGTTGGCAGACTTCACACACCTTTGAGAACTTTAGGAAACTCTCAGGAGTGCAGGTTTCCTCACTATGTTTTCCTTCACCGTTACAGCAAGTGATATTTAATTGCTTAAAACACATATAACTCAGAAAAGTCAAGACCGAGTATACATGGACCTTACACCATCTGTTTACCGAATGAAACATTTTTTTATCAAATTTCATACATAGACAAATATGAACTATATGATCCACTATAGTTTACATACTTGTTCCATTTACCAAAATTACGTTCCTCAATGATTTTATACGAGTAGTTTATATCCATAAAAAAGAACGAAAGGGAGAAAACCAAATAACAGTTTTTATTATAGGTATACTTATTTACTCACTTTTAGCAGCTGACTGTGTGTGTGTGCGTGTGTGTGTGACAGCTGGTGTGGACATTCTCCCTTTCGTCCTTTCTTATCAGTACCGCACCCTTCCTACACCATACATATATGTAGAACCTCCATCTTTGAGTTTAAATTTAGCTAGCCGCAGCAGATGAGCGGTTGCAGGAGTGAGGTTCTCATAGAAACGGTGTAAATGTATCTTCGCGGCTGTCCCAGTTGTTGTGGTAGACTTGGACGACTCCAGCCACCATATAAACTAGAAATTGTTATCTAAGCTGAGAGTGGGTTACGTGAAACTGGCAACCCCAGCCATGTGGTCGAAACCGACGAGCAGAGGTAACAAATGAAACTACAACACTATAAGTATTGGTTATTTATTATCGAACCCATGAATACAACTATTTTTTATAATGGTAGATAAGGTGCAAACGAGCAGATGGTTCACCAGATAAGTGGCAACCTTCGCCCATGGACATCGGCAAAACGAGAGATACTTACTCTCTTGTTTTAGTCGATTCATTAGATCCGTATCGTTAATGGGATGGGAAAAGGATGGGGGTAAGTCTATTCCACATTTGGTTGGCTGAAACGCGTCTATGACTATTGGTCGCAAACCAGTCGCGGAAGATCCCCTACCACCAAGGGGGGGGGGTGCTGGGTTACGCGGCTCTTACGAGGTGCTCTCCCAGCAGCAGAGGGGAATAATATTCTAACCCGTCCCCTCACGGGTAAAACCCGACCCCTCACGGGTATTTAAACACATTTAACCTCTGTGCATGAAGAGTAGGACGGCGGCGCCGACGGCAGCGGTGGCAACACTGAAACACGACACAGATACTATCAGAAAAGCGCTTGTATTTTCTATACAAATTGGCAACTTTATATTCATAAATGACCAACTTTCACGCCCCTTTTTGACCTTCAAGGGTTAAATTCCCAAAAATTGTTTAGTGCCCGTCTAGTGTCAAAGGCTGTGCGTTGATTCGTCAGTCAGTCAGTCAGGTTCTTCTAATAAATATATAAATTATTAATAATTTATCCTTGTATATAATTAATATGTTCGTAGTTGTAGTTATCAAAAATATAAATTAGTGTACATACCTGGAGGGAGAGAAGGAGGGGGAGGCAGAGGGATAGCGATGGGGAACGCATCCTCCGTGGTTATGCGTTGGTTTATTGTATGGTCTGAAAACAAAATATATCTTAAGGGGGCAGTCCCTAAAAATCGCGCGAATATGCACTTACGGTTTTAAAAATATTAAAGAACTCACTTCATTGATTGAGACTAGAAAAATATCTCCAATGCTTAATAGATGAGTAAATAATCCTTAATTTTCGAGAAAAAAGTTCTTCAACATTGATCAAAAACACTGAAATCTGTCTTTTCTATTTTAACTTTCTATGCTATTCAGTTCTAATATTTGAAAATATTTTTATTTAAATCTTAAGAAGAAAGCTTAAATAATATATTCACCGTTCAAGATTTCCATTAATATAAACTAAAAAATAATAATTTAAGCCTAAAGATTATTAATTTTTTTTTGCGGGAATCGTTGCCGCGGCCCATACAATTTAGTATGAAGTAAGAAGTCAAATTGATTTGTTATATATTAGAGAACGAAAGCAAAAATAATTCAGTGCGGTCGCAGTATTCAAGGTGAGAGCACGTCCGATATATCGTCTATTGTTTGTACTAGAGGGTGGGTGGCTAGTGTAGGCGACGATTTTTAATTTGTATTGTTCAACTATATGATTGTTTGTATGTTTGTTGCGAGTAGGTTCAAAAAGTACTGAAAATCCTTTCAGATAGAGAGCTATATCCTTTTCGGGTAACATAGGCTATGTGGTGTTGCCATATATATTCTAATTAAAAGATATGGCCAAAGTTATAACGTGGGCATTTTGTGCAGTAAAGGTCTTCTATGGAACTACTTATCCGATTTTAAAAAGAAAACTACACTATTCCTGAGTGACAAAGATAATGTAGTGTTGCCATATACATTTTTAAACAATAGAATGGCTATTTTGTTACTAATCCGATTTTTAAAAAAATTTCACTGATAGAAATCTAAACTATTCCTGAGTGACAATGATGGTTTAGTGTTGCCATATACAGTTTTTAATTAGTAGAATATGGCCATTTTGTTATTTATTATCTGATTTTAAAAATTCTTTCACTGTCAGAAAACTACACTATTTTTGAGTGAGAAAAATGATTTAGTGTTGCCATATACATTTTTTTAATTATAAAAAAAATTCCATTTTTTTACTATTTATCCGATTTTAAAAATTCTTTCACTGGTTTTATTTTAATTAATACATTCAGGAAATAATAATTTGTTTTAAAAACTATTGTCAAAGTGATTCATATGTTTTGTTATGATGACTATTGTAGTTGATTCATATCTCTACATTGATTCGTTATATTTTATCAGTGACGTATCCCGCTTGACCCTCCCCGCATTAATTAAATTTACTTAATCAAGTTTTATATTTTTATTTATCATACCATAAAAAATGTTATATAATAAATATTGACGTAAATTTAAAAGCAGTGCAATCTACTAGTTTTTGGTTTTAAGTTTATTCAATTACACCTTTCATTCTAGAAAGAATTATTTATTTCAAAAATATAGTCTTCCTAAATATTAAATAATTATTATAATTCCTAGAAAGCGTACACTTAGACCGCACCCTTTGACGCCGGCTACTCACTTAGTTTATTTCGAGCCCGCAGGCTTCGCGATGCAAGTAGCTAATCATTGCGTGTTTTAAATGACGTTCTTAAGCATCCGACGAAGACAAACGCGTAAGGAATATGTAATTATGCGAAGCGCCCAAAGTAGATTTATTCGTTTCTAGGGTGCGTATACTATACAGCTCGTTGTGTCTGTGTGAGTAGAAAATATTAATGTAGGGGTTCAATCAGAAATTAATGGAATTTAACTTGTTTTTTTTATATTTTCCTCGCTTCAGCTTCACTCATGTATAATAACTTAGTCCTACTCGAAGGATCGTGCCGCATGTGGGCCAGACATTGCCATCAATGCTGCAGTTCCAGTGGACTCTAGCGCAGCATTCACGGCGGCCATGGGTGACGTTGGCCACTTTCCCTCATGTAAACCGACTCCTAGTTTGCCTCTGTCATAAAAAATAATATACAATCCCCGGGTGTTACTTGCCGTTAATGAATAGTATGGAGCACTTACAGGGGTTTCTTGCTGGTAAAGTGGTGGTGGTGGTAGCGGTGGACTCTTGGCTGCAGCAGCGCCTGCACCGGTACATCCAAAACATAATTTTGATGATGATCACTACTATTGCATACAGTAACACTTCAGGACCGGATCTCGCCGCCTGGCACAGAAAGTAATCAACGAAAACTTCAGTACATCTACAAGCTCTCTGTATAAATAATTATTATAAAACAAAGTGTAGATAATTGTTATATATTTGGAACTGATGTTTTAATACCTCATTATCAATAGTTGCATACAAGAGTTTATCTACTGTTATATTAATATATTTTAAGTTTATTTAAATAATAAATAAAACGACATGTTTGAGATCACGTTTAAATCTGACAATTTATTTTTCTTTTTTACAATTCTAAACATAAATCATAAAATAGGTTACGTAACATCTTCCTTGCAAATATAAAAAAAATAAAAATAAACACAAAAAATCTTTGCCACGTTTATAAATTAATCTAAAATCATATTTTTGCAACTTCAGTAACATTCTTTGAATACGCGGTGAGTAAGCATTAATAGATTTTTTAACAATACCAATTAACGGTTGATGATCAGTTTCTATCGTGATTTCTCTACCGAAAATAAACTGATTAAATTTTTCACAACCAAATATAATAGCTAAAAGCTCTTTTTCTATTTGAGCGTATCGTTTGTGACAGTCATTCAAGGCTTTGGAAGCATACGCAACGGGTAAATTATTCTTTAAGATAACTGTAGTATGTTGATAAATAATAATCATCCCAGATTTATATTGGGTTTATTAAACTAGAAAACTGACATGACAATAGCAATTATTTTACAATGAAGATCTATGACATTTCACTTATCACATATGACATAAACATTCATAAAACACAAAGGAGATCCATAACATTCTCCCAGGCTAATATCTGAAGTAATCTTCCAGGTAGCGTGGTGCTTGACGTTCTCTGGTAGATTTACGTTCAGGCTTAGGCTCTTTCGTTACGACTGATGGGCCGGCGTCTGAAGGAGATTGAATATTTGTATCTGGCTGTGACTCCGAATATTCAGAAGTCGATGGCCTGTCTTCAACTTGAGACTTGTCAACACGAATCTCTGAACTGAGGCTCAGTTCATCTTCTCCCGCCGGAGCAAGCTGTCTGTTGGAGACTGTGAGATCTCTTCCATTGTCTAATCTCACACGAGAATGAAGTGGGTTTACTTCTAATACATCTACTTCTTCCACAAATGGATCATATTTGCTTACCCTTCTGTTGTTTTTCAAAAATACTTTCTCGCCTTCTGTGAGCCAAGTCGGTGTTGATTGGCCAGTTGACGATCTGCGGGGGTGGGTAAACATTCTTTCATGTGGAGTACATCCTATCGAAGTACACAATAACGATCGGATCGCATGTAATGCTTGCGCAAGTTCGTTTTCCCAAGCTGTGATGGGTGAGCTAGCTGCACTGTCTTCCAAAGTATGCCGTTATATCTTTCAGTCTGGCCATTTACCTGAGGATTGTACGGAGTAGTATAACTCGTTGCTATCCCGAGTTCATGTAGGAAATCTTTAAGCTCTGTAGATAAAAAACTTGTTCCGCGATCGGAATGTATATAAGCAGGCATACCGAATGTAGCAAATAAGGAGGTTAATTTCTTTTTGACGGTTGTTGCGCTCATATCTGGACAAGGGAATGCGAAAGGAAATCTCGAGAATTCATCTATTATAGTAAGTATGTATTTGTTTTGTGATGAACTAGGTAGCGGTCCCTTAAAGTCCATTGATAATCTTTCGAAGGGCGCAGTTGCTTTAATCAAGGTACCCAATGATCGCATAAATCTAGACTTTATTCCAGCACAAATAGTACAAGCACCAATGACCCGTCTAACATCTTCAACTGAAAATGGTAAACATTTTGAGCGTATCCAGTGCAGCATACGAGTGACACCTGGATGACAGAGCTGATTGTGCAACTGTAATAGTTTGCTGTATGACGTTGATGCGATAATATTGTTGACGCGAGAGAGCGCATCGGCCACAACGTTCTGTCGACCTGGGCGATAGATGATGTCAAATTTATAATCGGATAGTTCAAGTCGCCATCGTTGTATTTTTTCATTTTTAATTTTAGAGTGCTTCTGCTTTTGATCAAACATGAAGGCGATTGATTTCTGATCAGTGATAAGTTTAAAGTGGTGTCCAATTAAGAATGGTCTCCATTTTCTTAAACTTTCGACAATAGCAGCAGCCTCTTTTTCGATAGCAGACTGACCTTTTTTACTATTGGAGAGAGTTCTAGAGAAAAATGCGACTGGTCTCCCTTCTTGTGACAAAATAGCTGCTAGAGCACAATCAGATGCGTCCGTTTCTACAGTTAAGAGGTAGTTTATAGTCTATGATGTTGATAGTAGCTTTAGAAATTTCTGACTTTATTGACTGGAATGCATTTATACCCTCCTCTGACAAAGGAAACCGTTCATTCGATACAAGAGGTTGGATTTTCGTAGAAAAGTTAGCTATCCATTTGGCATAATGAGCAAACATTCCTAATGTTCTCCGTAATGATGCTGAATCTGTTGGGACCGGTAGTTCTAAAAGAGGTTTCAACCGTTCAGAATCAGGTTTTATTACATGATTTGATATATTAACCTAATAGTATAGTATAGTAACCTAATAGATTGATATCGTTTTTAGAGAATTCGCTTTTAGTTAAATTTAGAGTCAAGTTGTATTTTCCTGCTACCTCTCTGAATTTACGTAATTTTTCATCGTGGTCAGCTTGATCTGTTCCACAGATTGTGATGTCATCTAAGTAAGTATACACACCTTCGAGATTTTCATTTTTTATAATATTGTTGATTGCTCTTTGGAATGCTGCTACACCATTAGTCACTCCAAATGGGATTCTTCTGAACTGGTATAAATTTCCACATGCTTCAAAGGCTGTATACTGTTTGTCTTGTTCTTGTATTGGAATCTGGTGGTAGGCGCTTTTTAGGTCAATCTTGCTGAATACTTTATACTTAGATACGTTGTTGACAACATCTTCAATTAGAGGCAGAGGATAAGCATCTAACTGCGTAAATCTATTTATGGTCTGGGAATAATCTATCACCATTCTCTTTTTATGATGTTCACTCGATGTAATGAGAACCTGTGCGCGCCATGGTGATAGACTTGGTTCAATTATATTGTCTGATAATAGTTTCCGTATTTCTCCTTCTATGAATTTGATGTTTGTGTCTGAATGTCTTCTCGACTTTATGGCGATAGGTTTATCAAATAGCAAGAGGTTGTTAAATAGTTTGACAGCTTCTATATTTACCTCTGATAAAACACATATATTTAATGATGGGTTCTGTCCACCAAAATTCATCTCTAAAGTCTTATATTTACTAAGTATATCGTAACCAAGAATTATGTCACAGCAAAGTTGCTCCATAATCATCAAATTCACATTCAATTTTTGATCTTGCAGTTCTATTGTTACAGGACACAATTCTTCTACTCGTGAAACCAGATTAGATTGAGCCATAGTTATGTTTTGTTTACACGGCAGCTTAAGGAGGCGTTGATGTTCAACAAATTTTTTATCAATAAATCTAGCTGTACTGCCAGTGTCTGCTGCTGCTTATTCCGACAAACTTTTGCGAAATGTCCTCTCTTTCCACACGCAATACATATACATCCAGCCGCAGGGCAGTCTCGGCGTGGATGACGCTTATTCCCACAAAAGTAACATGTCTGTTGCATAATGTGTGATGAGGCTGCGGCGGTATTGTCAGTTTTTGTTGAAGAACTTGGTGTAATTGGAGAGGTTTCTACAGAATTAATTAAAGGAGTTTCTTCTCGTTGATAAGATTCATTATGAATTTGAGCTAACTCTAATGATCGCGCTTGTTCAAATGCTTTATCTAGGGTGAGCGTAGTATTTTCTAAGTCTTTGACGGATAGCGGGAGATGAAAGACCGCTTATAAATGCATCTCGTACATAGGCATTCTCATTCTCCTCAACTGTTACGCTCTTAAAGTCGCAATCTTTAGATAATAATTTGAGTGCATGCAAATACTGGTGAACAGATTCACCTGTTTGTTGAGATCTTTTCATTAATCGATATCTCGAATAAATTTCGTTTGGTGTTTTGACGAATAAACTATTTAATTTTGCAATAGCTGTATCATAATTATTTATTCCTTTTACATATGTAAATAATTTAGGTGATAAATGATTTATAAGCAGTTGATATTTTAGTCCAGAACTTACTGTTTTTTCAGTAGTTGCAGTTGCTGCAATAAAATTTTCAAACGTTTGTTTCCAATGAGTCCACTGAGGGGACAGGTCCCCTTCGGAGGAGGGGTCTTCTTCGAATCTTTCCGGACGTAGATACTTTTCCATTTTTTTTTATAGTTTCATAAATTGTAGTATGTTGATAAATAATAATCATTCCAGATTCATATTGGGTTTATTAAACTAGAAAACTGACATGACAATAGCAATTATTTTACAATGAAGATCTATGACATTTCACTTATCACATATGACATAAACATTCATAAAACACAAAGGAGATCCATAACAATAACTGCTCCTAAACCATCTTTAGAAGCATCAACAGATAATGTAAGTGGTAATTTTTCATTAAAAAATTGCAAAACAGGTTCATTAACTAATAAATTCTTAAGGTCTTTAAAAAAATTTTCATGTTCATCAAGCTAAACAAAATCAATATTTTTTTTTGAGAAGATTCCTTATTGGGGCATTAATAACTGCAAAATTTGGAATAAATTTAGAAACATAATTTATTACACCCATAAACCTCTCCAATTCTTTACGATCCTTTGGACTTTTCATTGATAAAATTGCTTCAACTCTACTCTTATCTAATGTAATACCCTTTTTGCTTATGATCTTTTTTTAATTTGACATTTTCTTGCCGTAATCTATCTAAAACAGCTTTTAATCTACGATCATGTTCTCGTCTGTGTTGGTACACTTCTGGAGCACTACATAACCCAAATGGCATCCGTAGGAACTTATATCTACCAAAAGGTGTATTGAAACAACATAGGTCAGCACTGTTTTTTGACAATTTGATATTCCAAAACCCATTTTTTACGTCTAAAGCACTGAAAATACTCGCTCCTGCTAATTTACTACTTATTTCATCAAACGTGGGTAACTGAAAATGTTGTTGCTTAATAGCTTCATTTAGATCTCTTGGATCTATACACAATCTAAGATCTCCATTTGTCTTATAAACTATCACAAGAGAATTGACCCAATTTGTTGGATAAGAAACTTTTGACACAACTCCAGACTTTTCCAGCTCATTTAATTTTTCTTTTAAACGTGCCTGAATAGCTATAGGAACTTTTTTGCAGGCATGAATGATAGGATTTGCATTTTCTTTTAACTTAATATCATATTCACCAAACATGCATCCTAACCCCCTGAATAGATCCTCATATTCTAATAACATATCTGTAGAATTAATAACATTTCTAATTGGACTAATTAATTTTAAACGTTTAGCTGATGCTAAGCCTAGTATATTACACGCATTTTCTGAATTAACTACATAAAAATCTAATTTGTAAATTGTACCTTCAAATTTACATGACAAATAGCATTTACCCAAACACGATATTCGTTCACCAGTATAAGTTGTCAATTTATTATTACACTCAATTAAATTATTTTTATCAATACCAAATTTATTCAAATCACTAACTGCTAAAACGTTAGCTTGCGCCCCAGTATCAACTTTTAATTGAAGAGGTGTGCCATTAACCCCAACAATAATATTCCAGTCTATATCAGTAATAGAATTAAATAGAAACGTACCTAAAAATACAGAACTAGTACCATAATTATCATTTTCAGCTCCGGTGTTGTTGTCTTCAACTGTCATAACACGCTTAGTCTTGCACTGCTATCTATATCTATATGGATTACTTGTAGTATTTCTTAATGATTGTAAACCGTTTGAATTACGGTTAATTTTCTCTACATTTATATCTGAATGTTTGTGAAAATCTGATGATGTTGAAGGTTTATTGGCAGATATTTCCTTTAAATGTTTTTCCGTTTCTTGTGAAATTAAACATATTTCTTCTGCTTTAGCTAAATTCAAATTTTTTGTTCTTAATAATCATTATTAATACCACAAACCAATCTGTCTTTAATTAAATCTTCAGATAAATTGCCGAAATCACATGGTGTGCTCAAATCGCGTAAAGCAATAATAAAATCCTCATACGGTTCATTAGGTGTTTGATTTCTTGTGAAAAATTTAAATCTCTCATAGGTAACATATATTTAACACTTTTCACGCTTGAAGTGTTCCTCAAATTTTTGTATAACTAAATTAAAATCAGCTTTTTCTTTATTTTTCAAATCAAAAGTGTTATATAGTTTTAAACCTCTATCTCCTATTAATGATAGTAAAATGGCAGATTTTACCTCATCTGATTTCTCACTTTTACCAGATGCAGTTAAATATAACTGAAATTTTTGACGAAAGAATCGCCAATTTTCATATAAATCCCCATCCCATTTTATCTCCGAGGGATATTTAATTAAGTTATCATCTTGAACCGGCTGCGCCATGTTATATTTCTATATTTTAAGTTTATTTAAATAATAAATAAAACAACATGTTTGAGAACACGTTTAAATCTGACAATTTATTTTTCTTTTTTACAATTTTAAACATAAATCATAAAATAGGTCACATAACATCTACCACCATGATTAAATCCTCTATAGAAGATCCTGAATCAGTTAGCTCACTGCCAACATTACCACTCCACAGACAGCCAGACACCCACTCCCAGTGACCTACGAGTGACGTCATCCCTTGCTGAGTATATACAAATACACTGAGTGTTGATGAAACAATCATCTATTGTAGTTGCGATGAACATCTTGTATAGTGCTATTATTCAAATTCACTTTAATGTTGCTCATTTTTTTTGTAAACAAAAAATATCCAATAGCAGCGATTTGAATAACATATTTTTTTACGGCACACGACGTTCTGGTAGTGAATGAGTGTTCTTTTTTTGAAATTCATACAGATAGCACGCATCGCGCAGTAAGAATGGCTGTCTGTTGAATAATCCCTTTGCGCAGAAGGGATTTGAGTGTTATTATGAAATTCAGTACAACATTATATGATCCGTTTGGATGATATAATATAATGGTTATTAGGACATTGGGTGTTTTAATGTTGGCAATAAGCTAACTGTTTCAGTATCTTTAATAGAGGATTTAAAGTGTGGGAGTAGATAAAGTAACAAACACGCTTTCGGATAAATATTACTTATTGCTTGGAAATATAGTATTGTTCAGATGGTAAAGCGCTTGTAGACGATTTATTTATAAAGATAAATAATGTGACAAACACTCGACTTACCGATACTTCACCGATCGACTCCATCGCGTGCGCTAATCAATACTGCTACGTGTACACGAGAGGACCAACAGACGCTCGGACCGGAGGACAGCGATCACATTAATAGTGCGAGTTACCAGGAAATGATAATGATAAGGTAAAACTGAAACTGTAAACCACTATCGTGACTCACATAATAACATATTTTCTAATAACGAATGTCAAATATAAATTCGTTATATTAATGTTCGAGTATTCGCTTGACTAATCTAATTTATATATATATACTAGTATGACGCGTGGCTGCGTAGGTGTGTAGGAGTGAATAACAAACTCAAACTCAAAGTCGGATTCCGGATGGCGATTATGTAGAAAATGGTAGACAGGAGTAGAAATAAAATCAAGATGCAGCCATCTTGATTTTTTCTATTCATCAAATAGACGTCGAGGCCCTAATCATCTTTTTCCAAGAAACCAATCTTCCATCTTGTATACTTTCTGAGATAGACGCCGACGAAATTTGTATGACCGCCATCTTAAATCCGCCATTTTGGATTTTTTTCAGCGTGCCAATTGGACGAATGATTTTTTGTCCTCTATATGAAACCATGAGTGAAAAAAATCATTTTTCATACAAAATTTTACAGGAGAGGTGATCAATCAGTCAGTCAGTCAGTGAATCAGCACATACAGCTATATATATATTAATGTCTCGTTCTAGCACAAAATAATTTTAACAGGATATTAGCAAACAAAAATATTATAACTTAAAAGATAAAAGCAGTGATGGCCCAGTGGTTGAGACTTCAAGTCTTACTCGGGAGGTCCGAGTTCAATCCCCCGCACACGCACACACCTCTGACTCTGAGTTATGTGTGTTTAATTAAAGCAATTAAATATCACTTGCTTTAACGGTGACCCGTCTGCCGAAGTCTGCCAACCCGCACTGGGCCAGCGTGGTGGACTATGGCCTAATACCCTCCTCATTTTGAAGAGCAGACCCGGCTCAGCAGTGGGCCATTGAAGGGTCGTGATGATGAAAGACAAAAGAACAAGATAAGCCAGGCAAAAAACCACTAAAACATTTGAATATTAAAAAAATTAAATAATTTCTGATATTAATATCATTTTTCAGAAAAACATCAGAGACATTTATAGCTGGAGACAGGCACTAAATCTCGGGAAACTATCTGTTTGCGGAACACTGTAGTCGCAGTTGTAGTGCTGATTGCTGAGCTTAAACAATATGGCGGACCTATGGAATTCATAATAATAATTGGTTCCTAATTATATTGCGAAGTATAAGAAACCAAGAATACTAAGAGATCCAGCCTATCTACTGGGCAAACGCCACACAGGTCACAGGCCACAGGCCACAGTCACACGTCTAGTGCTCGTGGACTGGCAGGCAATCAGCCGCACCACATATAACAGTATGATATTATGATATCACCGCACACAAACACAATTTATTATAATCATTCAGATTAAACAAAAATCATTTTAATTTTTTTTTAAATCGTTCAGCGCAAGGTATCTGTGCGCCTTGACGCGTTGTGTTAATTGGAAATACGAAATTAAAAAAATAAAACAATATATTTCCATATACATATTATAATACATGTTATCAACGTCATCGGTAGTGATCCCCTCCAAGAGAGATGAGAGGGGGGATGGTATACTATTTAATATATAACTATTTCTTAAAATGGATGGTGCTTCAACCCCCAAACCCTCCAATATCGAATCCACCTGCGGAGAGATGGGCAACACCACAGACCATCCACAATTGATTGTAGTTTTAAAAACAAGGTAAAAATAACACTATTCTTTTGTATTATTGGGAAAGTTTTATATTGTAGCAACACTGAGCTTTAATTAAATATTTTGGCAACACTGATTTTATCTACAGGAAGTACTCGATATTACAGATAATTGAGACATTTGAATGTACCGGAAGCTTTTTTGGTCAATCTTGGAAAAACCGCACCGTACTGATAATAATGATCATATAACAAGGAGTGACGTCACGACACATTTAACCACCTAAGTCTGATACATCATAATGCTAGTTTTTTATAATAAGAAATGCAATTTTAGTATTTTCAACACTGACCCAACGAGCTGCCGGAATGTGAGGAATGTGTTGAACGTTTACTCGGAATTATGCAAATAATGTTTACAACTATAATATATTTCAGTCTTAAACTATCATAAGCTAGTGTTTGTTCAACAAATCTCATATTCATATCAATAAACATAAAAAATCAAATTAAAAAATGACACAATTTTTTCTTGTTTATCACTAAATTATTGATAACTTTTTGAAAACATTTCTTAATATTAATAAAGATCACATTCTGTTTGAAGCATTAGTAACAGTAATAGTAATTGTTTTACTAACAATAACATAATAATTAATAAGGCATTTAAATGACGGAATAAAATTCAATTCAATTAATTAGATATATACATTGTTCATAGTAGCAACACTGATTCGGTACCGAAGCATTACAAATATATGTCTTCGCTTCGCTACCGCTATTAGTGTCATTCTGCTTCGCTTGCGATGCTTCGGATCACAAACATACCATTGCGAGTTGTAAATGCAACTTAACGTGAGAACTTAACTTACATTTGGATAATACAAAATAATAATATAAATTCTGCGGTAATTCGGATTTAGGTAAATATGATATCACATCGAAACATTGAAACACTCGACAGGTACGTGTACGTATGTAAAGGGCGGCGACGCCCGGGTGCGTCCGGCGGCGGCTAGTGCGACGCGTACGGGTTGTGGGGCGGGGGCTTCGCGCACACGGCCTGCTCGTACGAAGGCGGCATCGCTGGAAAACACAACAGATCACATTAAACATAGGAGTACTTCGCTATTCGCTACCGAAGCATTACCGTATGGCATGGCTTCACGTGCACTTCTACAGGAGAGAATTTGTGTATCAATGTTATGTATAAGAACTCCTCCTAAATGTTTTGCTCCGACGATAAACGGGTTTTTAATATGGCCGCTTACGCTGAAAAATTAAATATAACTTGTCTAGGATCAGTGGGGTAGCGGGGAATTCCGCAGCCATGTAGGACGTTGCCAACTTTTGGGCGCACGGTTAATCCGAAAAAAAAGATTGCTTTTTCTTACTTTTGTTATTTCTGAAGTAAAACCTGTAAGGGCACGTACGACCGTATTTTTAGGTTTTTTTTGGGAAGCACAAGATTAAGTGACATTGTGGATAACATTTTACAAACTTTTGTTGACACACGTTAGTAGCCCGAGGGCTCTGTATCATTGATACGGCTGACACGGCGGTAGATATGCCCCTGTCTAGGAGACCATACGGATTCAGCTCTAAAGTAGCAGTCTCGAAGGAAACATTGACTCTCAAATCTCGAACCATCTCTCGCCTCTCATTCCTAAGTGGGACCGACACCTCCACGAAACGAAGAACTATTAAAAGGTAGTCATTTATTAGCTAGTATACGATAGTGATATTATTGCGTCATATAGTAGCGCAGCGATAAAGTGACTATTATCCGAACAAAGCGGAGCCACTGACCCACGTGGAAGCATTTCCCTTCAATTTCTGATAAAAACCTCGCCTAAAATAATATTACACAATAATATACAGCATCACTGTGCAGTGTGCTCTCTGCTATGTGCACTCATAGTATTAGGCGTCTCACTAAACATATTCAGATGCAACTGATGAAATTAATCATTAATATTAAATATTCGGAGAGTTATAATGTAATCAGTCATTACTCATTATCTAACTATTCCAATATGTCGCGAAGAATCGTGGATGACTCATTAACCATAATCAATATATAATTATAATATTGTTTGTACGCCAGTTTCCAGTCTCTCATGGTCATACTCATACTCATTAATTTAGTAAATACAAATGTTATCAAAATATAAAAATCAATGTACGCTTTTTAAACGGAACGGTTTAATGGTATGCATACTACTTTGATTACGTGATAGTATTTGTTGCACTGTGAGGTGTACAGCGCGCAGCGCACGTCACACAGTGTCAGCGAATTCTTTACACCCGTGAGAATCAGGAAATAAACATACAAGCTAAAGAATAATGTTTCAATGACGAGTCAACAAGTTAAACTAGAAGGAATTATATATTTAAAATAAAAAAGTACCCGCTATATACATTCATATTAATTTCTCGTTATATACAGTTAGAAGATAGAATTTTATATAGCTTTTATGTTATCATCATAGCTGCTATCATCATAGCTGCTTTTTGCAGTAGTTTTTTCAATGCTACCTAAGGTGCCAAAGAGCAGATGATCCACCTGGTAAGTGGACACCATCCCCCATGGATATCGGCAGAACAAGAGATACTTACTCTCTTGTTTTGCCAATGCGTTGCATCCTGGAAGATAAGAGTGGAGAGAGGTAGTGAAGAAAAAAGTGCTGCAGTTTCAGCGGACCTGAGCAAGAGATTAATGGGATATGAGAGGGAGGGGGTAAGTCTGGCCCACATGCGGCTCGACCGGAACGCGTCTATGACACTTGGCGGTCGGATTAAACTTGTTTATTCACTTGGTTTACATATTTATAATTTTATATGTATGACAGATACATCTGTACTCAATTACGGCACAGAGTTTATAATAAATTTTATTATTATAAACTCTGTGCCGTATTATATTTCGTAGACAGATAATATTTAGTGTTGCTGATAAGAACATAGAGTTTACCAATGACTCATAGCCTTAAGTCGTTGAATATTAATATCTTGTATAATGTACTAAAACCCGAATACAATATGTATGCGAATAATCTGATTAAACCAGTGGCGTGGCGTAGCGTGCCCTCTATCAAAATTAGTTGGGAGGCCCCGGTTTATTAACTGAATGACATAAACGGGGGAATCCCACAATAACCGATGTAGGATATTGCCAACTTTTGAGCGCACGTTTAACCCGGGTAAAAAGAGATTGGTTTTTTTGACTTTTGTCATTTCCGAAGTGAAAACTATAGGCATGTATGATATTTTTCAATGTTTTTTTTTCCAGAAAGCACCAGACTAAGTGACATTGTGAATAACATTTTACTAATTTTTAATATGATATGATTTTATATGATTTCCATAACGAAGGGTAATATTATTTTGACTATTTATTTTGTAATGTTTATTATTTTATCAAAATCACTGCCGATCGAATATAATCAAGATATAACATGGTTATGTATATTTGCAATGATCTTGTTTATGGAGGTATGTGTAGTTTAGATAACGTTACAAGTACACTACACACTGCACAGTGCACAGTGCACACTACACACTGCACAGTGCACAGTGCGCTCTCTGTACCAATAATACCTACTAGGAGACTTATGATACACTAAACTACAATAATATAGCAAGTTTACACGGACAAACGGAATGTCTCTTGTATTGCTGATTTGTTGCCACCTGATAAGTGAAGAAGGGAAGAAGGAAAGAAAAGGGATTAAAAGGGTTTAAATAGCAGCATTAAAGTGATGGAAGAGAGATGCGTAGATCTGGCCCAGATCCCCTACCACCAAGAGATGCTGGAATGCTCGCCGCGGTAAATCTCACGGGTATATGAGAAAGTCCTTGAATTATTTGGGGAGACTTTTTTTTAAAATAAAGAAATTAATAAATCTTGTTATTAATATTCTCCAAGAACATGTAGAAATATGTGACATTACTTGATATTTAGTAAGTCTGTTAAAAACTCATAATTATGTAAAAAAAAACTGGCCAAGTCCGAGTCGGACTCGCGCACAAAGGTTCCCGTACCAATATTTTGCAAAAAAATCACGTTTGTTGTATGAGACAGACTAGACGGACGGAGTCTTAGAAATAAGGTACCCTTTTTACCGTTTCGGTACGGAACCCTAAAAATAAGAATTGATAAAAAGAAACTTTAGATATGATTGCAAACATTTAAAGAAAGAGAATGTACTATCCGCAACTTCGATATTCATAATATTATGTAATAAATGCTTACGTAAATGAACTTATTTAATCGGAAACCAGATAGTTACTGTTGTTGTTGTAAAATTGACAAAGTATCCATTCTACTTACACTAAAGTAACACTACATACATGCATCTACATATTATGACATACGATAATATTAGTTCTAGGAATTAGTAAATGGGGTAGACAAACCGACCTCGTGGGTTCCAGCCTGGAGCTGCGATTCCAAAGAAAACTGACGAAAAACATACTATCAGTCACTGTCGGGATATCAAATACGTCAGCACTAGAAACAAATATTTACTTCACGACATCAAATTACAAAATATTTTTGCAGGGGGATCAGAGTTCGCCTTAGTTTTGGATGGAAAAATTACAATATTATTTTACCCCATATCGCAGCAAATTTACAAATAACCAAATTAAAAAATTGAGTGGATTATTTAGTGTGGTAGATTTAATGGAGAGGTCAGTCCATAAGATGACCTTAGCTATCCAATATTTTACTATTACTGAGCCAAAGCCTCCCCCTCGTTTCTCTGACTTCAGATCCCCACTTGGTTATATATATTAGTAACAATGTTTAAGACTCACCGTTAGCATCGGGCGCACTCGGTGCCGAGGGATAGGCTGACCCCTGAGGGTATCCTGGGTACGGAGCCTGCTCAGGCAGGGGCATGCTGGCTGCGGGGTAGGCAGGGTAGGGTGCCGGGTGAGGGGGGTAAGGCGCGGGCATGGCCGCTGTGTTGGTTACCGGGTATGCTGTCACCACTTGCACTGTAATATAAAAAATGAGTTATGTTCACCATCTGCCAACGTGCACTTGGCCAATGTGGCAAACTAAGACCTTTTTATAATGATGAAGTGTTTTCAGGAGTTTAAGAAGTAGAGTGCACAATCAAGACCAGAATGACTTGTGCTTGGTTCATGTTGGTGCTAATAGCAACTTCATAATGTCATAATAACATACCTGGATAGGGCGCTGTGTACTGTTGCTGTGGATAAGGGGACACGTTGGGGGCGGGGGGCACAGGGGGGTTGCTCGTTGGAGCCGCTGGTTGGAAAACAAGTTATATAAATAAAAAAAATGATAATTTCATTAACTTTTACTTAATTGTTACTTAAATTTGTTTTAATTTCTTATTACTACAATGTATCAGGCTCAAGATACTCACGCGTAAGGATCCGGCCGCGGTTGCGTTTCCTACAGCAGCAGCTGATGAATATGACAAGCAGGATCACTCCCGCTGCGATGTAGATGATCTTTGTTATATCCATGTTCATGTGGTGCCTCTGGAGATGACATATTGAACACTTTAATATTTCATATCACCAAATATACTTTTGTGTTATTTAAACAACAAAAATAAACTCTTCTATGTTGAGGACATCACTTTATTGGCCCCTAGGGAAGCACAAAGGCTTAAAATTACAATAGTCTATAATCATTGTTTATTTTTCTGGTGTTTGAATGTTGATTTGCTATTTACACTATCTGGTTGATTGGAACAGCAACAAATGAATAACGGACATTTGTATTTATATAACTATGTATGTTTACAAAACAACTAACTGATGAATAATTGTATACAAGCTAATTGGATAATAACATAATATTAATAACATTATATTTTACTAACCAACCTGTATGACTATGTTTACATTGCATTTAGTAGCTTTTATAAATTTCTGATTGATTTTTTTTTTTATTTTCTGTAATACAAACATATCTTAGATAATATATATATATATATATATTATATAGATAGGTTCGTTAGTTATGTGCATAAATACATTTCAGTGATTAATTTTCTATTATATATTACATAGAAGCCTCTTTATTAGAATAATGGTGTTCAATATGCATGTTTTTAAGATCATACAAACATTACACATAAGTAGAAGTATGTGAGATACATTATAACAGAAATATAATAATATGATTACTTACATATATGATAACATAACTAACAAATATTACTGATAAAGCATAAGTTCATTTACACTGTGGTTAATTGTATAGACATTAAACTACTTAGATAATATTATATTATATATAAAACATATGGATAAAAATTCAGTCACAATGTTGGTCCATTTTGATATCATATTGTAGTAGTAATCATTTATTTTATTTATTAATTAAAAATTATTTAAAGTTAAATATAATTCAATATAATTAATAAACATTAATTATATTTATTACTAGACAGGAAAAATAAAGGTGCACATATATTGATATACACAATTGTTAAAATCAATTGTAGGTTTATCATCTGTGTACAGTTACAAAAAGTTATCTGCACTGAATACTAATAATGTCCTGCATCATTGCCTCACATCAAGGCTGATTCACTTTAATGAGGTTAACACTATAAAACAATTAAGCTGCACTCGGACCACACAACAACAAGGTTACACAATACCTGTTATTTATTATATTACTAGTTGACCAGCACAACTTCGTTCATTTGTCATGCTCTGCTCCTTTCGATTGTAATGTGATGTGCCTTCCTCGATAAATGTGCTATCTAACACTGAAAGAATTTTTCAAATCAGACCAGTAGTTCCTGAAATTAGCACGTTCAACAAAACAAACTCTTTAGCTTTATATATTAGTATAGATATGACAACCTAACTGACGGACTCCTACACAGACTGACAGTGCCATATCATTAAATATTGCTGGGTTTCAGATATTATAATAAAACAGTTAAAAAATATAAGCAAATTATTAAATCTTCATCTTACTTTATTATCTTACAAAATATAACAGCTACAGATTTTAACATAATATAGGCTTATGGGGCCTGAAAATTAAATAAGCTCTTTTTTATCCTAAAAAATGCTTACTGTGGTATAGTAAACTACCTGATGTTCCAACAATACACTTTAATATTATAATACCACTAGCCAGAAACAAAAGCAAGCCACTAGCAACAAAAAATTTAATCTGAAAAGAAGACAAATAGGATTGCTATTTGTTATAGTTGCCCAAGTTAATTTACTTTTTCAATGTGTTGTTTTGAAAGTAAGGGCTAACACTGAAATTTCGACAAATATCAATTAAATCTTAAATGGTACAACTTGGCGCTTAAAAGGGAGGGAAGGTTATTCTTTATAATACAAGGCAATCTTTAATTCAAACAGGATACTTTGTGAAACTTATACAATCTGATAACCTTAACATATGAATAGATCATATATTATAAATGATACCTCAATAATATCCTCCAAATCCTCGTCGGAGTCGAACTTGTCTGGATCGAACATAATACATATGCTATATCAGCTTCATGATACACAGCTGATAATACTGTTGCTCTCAACGAGTATAATGAGTCAGCAATGAGCAACGAGCACCAACTAGCACGGGGTTTTACCGAAACGCAACAACCCACAAAAGATTGAGCTTCACTATACGTACGTCGTACACTACAAATTATTAGAATTTTATATTAAAGTTGCATATATATAATTTGATTCAATTCATACAATTGCACCACTAGTTCTCAACTTTTTAACATTTTTTTTTACACTTACAGCTTCTGCTTTACTCAACACTTCAACAGGGTTTTGCTTTAGATCCAATGAACCAAAGATTATATACCAATGAACCAATCAAAGATTACTCTAATTTGGAATGACAGACCAAAGATGATAGGTAGTAGGTACTGACAGACTACGATTTTTTTTTCCTCTGTTTTTATTCCATAATTGAAAAGGCAAAGGTATTACACCGTACAGCCTTGTCTTCAGTAGTGACAGACTACGAGTGACACCTGACACTTAGAAACAGTGTTGCAAGCTTTGAAATTGTAATTGTAGTGTTACTATACCATAAACTAGTAGATTCATTTAAAATATTTATGGCTATTTAAATATTTTAAATGGAAAAACTATATTTATTTTTGTTTATAAAAGTAAAAGGAGATATTAAAACTAGATATCTGTAAATGATTAAAGTATTTTGTACATTATTTAATGATGTTCGCAGTGCTGCAGTTATACAGAAGGAACATTGAGTACCTATATCGGATCGGCATAACAATTGAACCCAGAGCCGTTAAATAACATAAAGGGAGAAAGAAATAAAAAAGATAAAAAGCGGGTGGCTTCATTTTCAGGAGATGTTTTTGGAGTGTCAGTTTTGTTTGGAGATTTTCGCGCTTTTTCTTTGATATCTATTACTTCAAGGAATTCTACAACTAAAGGATCCAGATGATTATAACACTTCTGTTATAATCATCTTTGATTCGACATGGCTTCGATTCAGAGCGCGTACCACTAAGCGATCTCAACATGTCAAATCGTGGGTTGATATGAGCGTGGCAAAATTAGTGATCTGTGGTTACAAAATTGGAGGCATTTATAAAATAACAAAAATCGTGACGATTTAAATAACTTTATTTGATACAGATAGAGATTTATTAGTGGACGTGAATGTTTCTGCAGTGCATATTTATAAAATTAATTTTAGTTTCAATTAAATTATAAATATAAAAAAAATAAATCAATAAAAAATATGAATAAAAATTAATTTACCATTAATTATAAACTTTACCTCTTGAAACTATTGCTTTATAAGTCGCCTTTGAATTAATTACGTTAACGCTCAAAACGCTCCACTTGCATTAACGATCGTAACGCTCGCGGACAAGTGGAACGGGAAAAACTGCAGTCGTGAGCGTGGGCGATGATATCGCTTAGTGGAACCCAGGGTTAACCTACTAAATAGTCTTGGGCCTACTATCCAAGATTACTACTAAGGGCATGGCTGTACGGTGTAATACCATTGCCTTTTCCATTGTGGAATAAAAACAGGAAAAAAAAAAGTATACTTTCACCGTCACCGTCACTGTCAACTATATAATATAACCTTAAAAGTTGTAATAACAATAAATAATATGTCTAAAATGTATAAAATCTTACAGAACTCAAGTTGTTTAGTAGCTAACTCAATAAGTGCTTCTATTCACACGAGCGCTCCACTTCATGCCGTGAAGAAGACTACTACTGCAGCAGGAGGTAGCTTACACTTATTTTACAAAACTTTGATACCAAGTAAGGTGGTCTGATGAAGAATGTTGTTAATTCAGTATGGGTCTCCGTGAGGAGTGAGGGCACTCCACAGCTCCAGGGGCACAGGACCCGTAGCTATAGTGATGCCAAACTACTAGACTACTAATGAATATTTTAAGTATAATCTCTTTTTTTTTTGTGAGTCAATAAACATTTGTAGTATATGGTACTTAAGGATTGAAAAACTAACTAACAAAGTTTATAAACTATAATGTTTGTGGTGATGTTGTACATAAAAAAAACACATTTAAAGTTGTGTTGGTAGTCAGCAAAAGTGGATGCAGTAAATAGGGTTCCAAAATATCATGTTTTATTCCTTAAATGTAACAAAAAGCTAAACCTTGTTTAAATATAAAATTTGATCTGAATTGTTAAAGTAGTTTTGGAGACTTCTATTTACATATTTATATAACAAATCATTGTAAAGTTATTAGATAACAGTATTGACTATTAGAAGTGCCACTTTATAACTATAACTAGCGACCCGCCCTGGCTTTGCACAATTACATTCCCTACTATATTATGTATGTATTATACATATAAAACTTCCTCTTGAATTACTCTATCTATTAAAAAAACCGAATGAAACGTTTAAAAGATATAAGCATACATAGGGACAGACAGATGTTTGATAGCAACAAACAGTGGCTTTGGTTTTATACCATGTAGTGATAATAGTTTGCTTATATGTTTTCTTCTTTTAAAGGTGTGCTTGGGCTGGGAAAAGGTAAAAAGAAGGCAGGGAAGCTCGGGGCAATGGAGAAGAAGGAAATGCCAGTGGAAATGGACCCTGAGAAGCTAGTTAATTATGTATGTGGTTCAAATATATACATTACTGGAGAAGATGTTAAGGTTTGTTAATAATTCTGATATTTACTAGTTATTCTTACTATGTGTTGTGTCAATAAACTATATAAATGCTATACAAGTTATAGATTGGAATGATTCGGAAAATAATTACGATAGAAGATGAAATGAGGTTGCGGAAATAAGATGTTTAGCTTTTCCAGCTGGACTCCATTAGCTGACGCAACGCTGGGTGGGGGGGACTGAGGGGGGTAGGTGGGGATAACTTCCTGTAGCGCTGGAGAGCATGTGTTACAAGTAATTATTTAATAGATTTTAGCCTTATAAATATTTAAAAAAATAGGGAAAGTGGACTATGGAGAATTGATAGAGCGGACCCTCCCTACGCCTCCTCAGCCTCATCTTCTTGTCTACGCTTTCTAGGTGTCAACTATGTTCAGGAATAGTTTTTCTTCCTCTCCCTTATTCCTAAAATATGAATCGGTGGCATAGGGAAGTAGGGGGGATTGATTGATAGAGGGGACCCCCCCCCTCTTCCCTACCCTTCGTTGCGTCAGGTAATGGAAAGTTCTTTCGTTTTAACCTAATCCAAATAATTTCCAGTTTGCAGTTTTTGCTGTATTTGTCTTGATAATATTCCTGAGGGCATTCTCTTAATCTTGTGTTTGTGAAGCGGTGATGAACTTTTTTGGCAGACAAACTTTTAATTATTTGGTATAGTGAATAATAGTATAATTAATTTAAAAAAAAGTATTGCTTGAGATAAAAAGTATCCTATCACATAACTGGTGGAGCATTTCATGTCAAGCGACAATCAAAAAAAAGTGAGGTCGTGAATTTTGTTTATACTCTGGTCAGTTATACTTCTAGTAGACGTGGATGTGAACGCACATTTTTTGGTTGTCTGCTTGAAGTGAAATGCCCCGAGTATCAAAGTACACATAGTGTACAACATCTCATCAAATACATTTAGTTTTAAGTAGTAGTTGGCACCATCAGACCATTTTTTGGAACGAATTTCCCTAATTATTATAATATTGTAGATTGTTATTGGTTGCTAAAAATTTAAAATTATAAAAATAATAATGAGATGATAATCATCTACCTATATACTTAAAACTAAATATTATTTTGTCACATATTGTTAAATTAAAAATTAAAAAATTCGTAGTGATTGCGTGGTTATGGTATGAAAGATACTAATCTTATATTGTGACTCAAGAATAGTGTGTGAAATGGGTGAGGCTTTGGCGGGCTTAATTTAATAAATAAAAATGCGATATTTCAGTTAAAAGACGACAGTGAATACCCTGATTGGTTGTGGACCCTGCACACTGGCAAGCCTCCGCGCATCGAGGACTTGGACCCCAACACTAAGCAGTACTGGATACGAGTGAGAACGGAGGGTATGAGGCGGAATAACCGATTGAAATCTATGAGAAAGTTCTAGAAAAGATGCTTATTCTCTTACAACTAGATAAAACAGTGGTGTGTACATCTGTAAGTAATGTTTGTATTTCCATCATATACAACAAACAGATGAATTTTCATAAACATGGCGTTATAATGTAAATAGTAAATTAGTGTTAAATAAAATACCAAATAATACAGTGATTCTGAATGAACATTAATTGCATTTTTATTTTCAGACCAGGTTCAGTAATATACAAAACAACTTTACAATAATGTTTTACATTTTTACAACAATGGTAACAATTTCTAATGAACAATTATGCAATTTTTTTGTTTTTACTTTTAACATGTTACATACAAACATACATGAATATACTCATACATTTTTAAATGCGGTCTTATTGTGTTGATCGAGTGATTAGTTACAACGTTATAGGCAGTCCATGGTGTCTTCCCTGATGATCATGGGAGGGGCGTAGTCCCCGTGCTTGGTGCCGAAGGAGTATGCGTATGGATTCTGCAATCACATACATTTACAGTATAAAATTACAATATTTGTCCTGGAGGATAAGGTTGGATTTCGTATTTGTACTTAATATGTATAAGTGTCGATGCTTTTTGGTACCTCCCTACTTTACACTCACCGATTTGTGTAAACTAAATTTGTGGACAAACGTCATAAGGCCGTAATATCCATGAGGGATGGAGAGAGCTAAAGCTGAAATGATGGAATGGTGACTACCACCAATGACGCCTCCAAAATGTAATCTCGTGAATGGCTTGGGTTACATACGGTACGTTTAGTTTACCTTTTTAATGTTGTAAAGGTTAGGAGGGTAAGCTGCTGGGCCCGGAGTCCGCGTCGCCTTGCCAGCCCCTTCTGATCGAGCCCCCAATGTATACTTCGGAGGTCTGGACCATAAAAATATGTACATGTAATAGTTATAAAATATACCCAGATTTAGATAACGGTTTTACTTATAGTATATACTATATAGGTGTTAAGTTAATAGTAATAATACGCTAGTGATAGTATATGTAAATAAAACTGAACGAGTTACCTTGTCTTATAAACGTCAGCATCTCTTTGGAAGTACACAGCGGGCCCGGGAGACCGCGCCTTTAGGTTGAATCCGACCCGCGCTCCCATCGTGTACGCCGGAGTCCCGGGGCCGAGCCGCAGAGCGTACGCGTTGGGTGCTGGCCCGGGCCTCTTCAGCATGAAGCCGAGCCTGGCTCCCATTGAGTATTGAGGGGCTCGGGGCTCCTTGGTCGGCGGACAACGCTCTGGGGCGTGCGCACCTGGTCCGGGGGCGCGCAGAGTGGAGCGAGTGGGAAACCTGTTAAATGCGGGAATATATGTAATACTCTTTATTCCCGCTACAATCTTTTTAAATCAGGAAAGAAGTACAAGACATTTTTTTTAATTTGGAATGCTGTACGAAAGGAAATATATTTTATGTAGTGTGACATTACCGAGCTCCAAAACTCCAAGCCGGCGAGGACATGAGTCCATCCCTGGTCACTCTGTCTATCCTGTAGGCCGGCCCCGGACCCAGCTGCTTCAGTCGGAACCCGGCATTCATACCGAAGGAGTACATGGGGTTGCGGCACCGGGACGGGTCGTGGGAAGGGAACCCTACTGTAGTGGGTAGCTTGTACGCGCCGGGGCCTGGACCTAGTGGCACATTATACTCGTAGAGTCTATACTACTGAATAATATTGTAAAAAATAATTATATCTAAGCTCACCTAATGGTTTTTTACATGCCATTGTAAATAAAAAAATCTGTAAAAGTAGAAAGCACTGAAATTTCGTTACATCTGCGATAAATTGGATGTTAGGCCGCTGTAGGCTTTGTGACAACTGTCAACGATCACACAAACGACATCTTTCAAATTTGGAATAAAACTCATTAAGGAGTTTATGATACACTTAAAGAACCTACGTTTTTGTAACTTGTTGTTGTTAAAATAACTACGTGAGGAATTTATGCGACTTTGTACTTTTTGATTCTGATGACACTTCTCTTATATTCAAAGTTAAGAGAAACCAACACAGTTACGACGATGTAAACAGTGCATTGTCGCAGGTTCTTCAATAGTTTACGATTAATAATTTAGTACTAAACGCAAAAAAGACTAAATGTGTGGAATTTGCTTTACCGAATGTTAAAAAACAGCAATTCACCCTTTTATTAAATAACTAGCTGCCTGCCCTCGCTTCGCTCCAGGTATTTAAAGCAATATTATAATTGATGTCCTTAAATTGTCATTCTGTTATTGTGTAGTTTTTCATTATTTGAAAAAGAGAGAGAGTGAGAAAAAGTTATAAAAAGAAAAGCGACAGATAAAAGATGGAGGATAGAGCAAAAATAAAATTGAATAGGTAAAAAGAAAGAAAGACGGAAATACTTTAGACTTCTCTCAGTGAAAGAATTTTTATAATCGGATTAATAACAACAAATCGGCCATATTCTATAGACCAAAAAATGTATATGGCAACACTAAATCACCTTGTCACTCAAGAATAGTGTAGATTTGTATCGGTGAAAAAAATTTTTAAATCGGATTTTTAGTTTCTAAAAAACTCTTCAATTTACAAAATGACTACCTTATGGCACTTAAATGGCCATATCTTTTTAATTAGAGTATTTATGGCAACACCATACAGCCTATGTTACCCGAAAAGGATGTAGCTTCCTATCGGTGAAAGAATTTTCAAAATCGGTTCAGTACTTTTCGAGCCTATTCGCAACAAACAAACATACAATCAATCAAATCTTTCCTCTTTATATAACAGTATAGATGAAATATTACTTTAACTGATTCAACGACCTTTTTGGGAATAACTTTAGACTCAAAACTTCAGTGGAACTCCCATTTATCCATCTTTCGCGGGAAGACTCAGCTCCGCAGCTTACGCAGTAAGAAAAGTGAGGTAATTAACTGATATTGATACAGCCAGACTTGTTTACTTTAGTTACTTTCACAGTATAATGTCCTACGGCATTTTGTTGTGGAGCAGGGCCGCGGACATAGAATCCATTTTTATTCTTCAAAAAAGAGCAGTTCGGGCCATTTACAATCTAAGAGCTAGAGATTCCCTTCGAGATGTTTTTAATAAAATAGGTATTCTTACATTGTATACATTAGGCAGAACATTACTTTATTTTCCAAACATAGTGACACACACAGGATAAATACTAGAAATAAAAATAAACTTGTAACGTCGTACTATCGTCTCCACAAAGTCAGTAATAGGTTCATGGGGCTTGGTGTTCGCATCTATAATAAGATCCCACGGACTATAATAGACTTGCCACTTCAGCGATTTAAAACTCGAATAAAAAAGTGTTTAGTAAATAAAGCTTACTGCTCTGTACAAGATTACTTGAATGATGACAAAGCTTGGATTCAAAATGACGTTGATGCTCAGCTGAATGATTATACCTTTGTAACACTACACACACAGACTGATGTAAACAATGGCGACTGTTGAATTTCTTGCCAGTTCTTCTCATCAGGAAACTGCTTTCCGAACTGGTGGTAGCTTCAGACAAACTGACTGAATGACCAATTTTGACGTTTCAAAAGTACATTGTAAAAAGTCTATTTGAATAAAATATTTTGAGTTTGAGTTGATAATATGTGTATGTAATAAGCATCTCATAAGAAACTTCTTAACTATAACTGTATTGTGTGTTATATAATAATTTTGAGTTTTTCTATTTAATAAAAACAAAATACTTCCAATTTCATAACTTTATTTTTAATTATTCTATACAAACATATTAACTCAAAATAACGTATTTCTGTTCGTAGCATCTCGTAGCGTCTCGTAGCGTCTCGTAGCACGTAGCGCACAGATGCAGGGAATGTTATTTTAGTGAAGCACAATATGTTTCGCTGGTTCCAGAGGCGTCATCTCTTCACCTTCTTCTGCATCGCTCTCATCTTCTGGCGCAGCACCCCACTGAAAAATAATTAATATTTGTATTCAATAACTACGAGGACGAACAGGATACGTATGACAGTTGTCTAGAAGGTTTTTTTACTATTAATTTAATATGATGGAAAAGTCACGTTAAAATAAAAACACGATAAAACATGTTACGTAGTACTTGTTCAGAGAGAGGATGTAGAGAGAGCATGCGGTAGAGGTATGCGGCGTAGAGCAGGTTGGCCACCCCAAGCGCGCGCAGAGCTGTCTCGAACCCCGCGCACCACGACACCAGCCCCCCCACCACTGGACCTGCCGGATATTACACTGTTACTCGGCACTACACTTATAGAATAGTATAACGGATATTGTTGTTGTGGGTAATACGTTACCAATAGCATAAGCGGCACTGGAGGCGGCCTGCAGCAGGGCGGCGCGGTGCGGCAACGCGCGGGAGCGGCGCGACAGCACCGCCGGCACCAGCGCCGCGTCCGCCGCGCCCAGCCCGGCCCCCAGCGCGGCCTGCGGCACGGACACCCACCCCACCTACACGAGACACAGAAACACATATCATTTCAACGTTACCTTTTGTTCATACATACGCGACAACACCTTTAGCGAGTTACAATGAATGGAACCCTACACCGCCCTGACGACGGTTTCTGAGCAAGTGAGTATAAGCGCTAACGTCCTCCCTTTTCGTTGGAGGGACGTTTCACCCGTCACCCCCCATGACTTTTTAATTATAACGACTTGATATTATTGACAGAATAAAATTGTATTTTTTTATATAATATATGTGGGGTCGGGATATTATTATTATTTTGTATTTAATTGTACTTAGATTTAATAGTACGGAAGGACACACGAAAGGGGTTGTATGTTTTTACTAAAATTAGATGAGTCTGATCACGTGACAAAGGAAAGACGAATATAATTTAAGAGGAATTGTATTATGTAAAAGAAAAGGAATACGTTTATTTTTTAATACACTTTTATTAACTTCATACGTATCTTAGTATGTATGTAACGGAATCTTTGAACATGATTTTGACCCCCTTCAAAACGTCGGATTATCTCGAAATTTGGCATTTATTGGCTTATTAAGAATCGATGACAATTCAATATTTTAAACAGTTTGATCCGTTATCCTTACTAGGATAATCAGGATTCCGTACCTTAAAAAGAAAAAAGAAACCCTTATAAAATCATTGCGATGTCCATCTGTCAAGACCCTTTCTCTCAGTATCGCGTGGGGTCCCTTGCGGCTGTCAAACGATCAAACTTCTAAGTTCACGCATTAAAAAGATATGACCGTTAATGTGGTCACTCATATACTTATAGGGTACAAATTAACTTTATTTGACTGTCACAAAAGACCCTTTTTCTCAGAAAAACGTGAAGATATCAAGTTGAAATTTATACAAAATATTCTAGTCTCTAGTTCCTCAAATATTAACTGCTAAGTCAATCTAATGAAAAGCCGCAGCCGCTTTTATTTCATGTATTGTAATTTTGATTTTCGAGATAAATCAAAATTACCAGGCTTTGTCTTTTGACCTAGGAACATGATCTTTAGCAGGCAGCAAGGTCTTATATTATATAAAAACGTCACTTTACCACGCATTTGTATAAAAATACTTATTTGTCTCTTCTCAATTCGTTTGCCTAAATTGAGCTATTCTACATTGGCTGTCAATTTTTGTTTTTCGGTTGTAAGTCACGTGACCTTTTCTTAATCTTACGTCAATCCCATACATCTTTAATTTTTCTATAATCGTAATTAAATATTGATTTGACATTTTGCTAAACTTCTAGAACTCCGCGCGCCGTAAAAAAAATGTTATTCGAATCCCCGCCATTTTTGTTTGTTTACAAAATGAGCCTTCCAACATTAAAGAACATATTGAAGTGAATTTGAATAATAGCACTATACAAGATGTTCATCGCAACTACAATAGATGATTGTTTCATCAACACTCAGTGTATTTGTATATACTCAGCAAGGGATGACGTCACTCGTAGGTCACTGGGAGTGGGTGTCTGGCTGTCTGTGGAGTGGTAATGTTGGCAGTGAGCTAACTGATTCAGGATCATCGTGGTGGTAGATAAACTCTTGTATGCAACTATTGATAATTAGGTATTAAAACATTCATGGTATACTATTGTGTTCGTGTACACATTCGTGTTTTAATACCCCTCATTACACAACAGTTGCATAAATAACTATTAATTGACTTCAAAAAAAAGAAGGAGGTTCTATATTTGACAATTATATTTTATTGATATATGTTCAACGACTTTAAAATTATTTTTTATTGCATTTATTTGTTAAAATGTTTTATCATATTTTCTTATATTTTTTCTGTAAGTAATTATAAATATGTATTCAATCGAAACACGCATTACTGATGTCGGGAATAAATGCCTCCCAATACTATTTTTGATAATATTTAAATCCGCACACGAAAATGCAAATTTGATAGTGTTTGTCCCTTTACTGGAATTGTACGGAACCCTCAGAGCGCGAGTTCCACCTTCGTACTTGGCTGAATTATTTTTTTATATCACTAGAAAATTAACTTTTTTTGACTTCTACGCCAGACCTTTTTCTCGGAAAAACGTTAAAATTTCAAGTTAAATTTTATATTAAATCTTCTATTCTATAAATATGTAAGTACGTCTCATGAGAGGGCTCGTCTTTGCTTTCAGGAGTGGGTATGTGCTGGAAAGCCTAGGTGTGGAGTCGCATACGATGAATTGGCTAGTTCAAGGAAGGTCTTTTGGTGTCAAGACCATGAAGAGCAAATAAAAATGGACATTTTAGCGACATCGTATGAGACGAAGCATTTTGGCAAATTCTGGCAACATTCAAACTGTATAAATGGACGTCTGAACGTAGCAAACATGTTTAAGTCTCAGTTTAATATTGATGAGGAGGGCACCGTGGAAACTGGACTAAGTCCACTAAGGTTCACTATAGCCGAGATTCGAAATGCAATTAAAAATATGAAACGCGGTAAATCACCAGGACACGATGGCCTCAGCGTCGAATTCGTTCGTTCATTCGTCATTTAAGGTATGCGGGGGTGCACCTTTCCAGTGTGCTCAAAATGCTGTACAATCTCTGTATTAGTCATGGGTACCTGCCAGAGGCTATGATGATGACGGTCGTAGTACCTATCATCAAAAATAGAACAGGTGCCGCAGCGGACAGATCCAATTACAGACCGATATCCTTGGCAACGATATCAGCGAAGGTACTGGACAGTTTGCTCGAAACACAATTAAATAAAAGCGTCAACTTAAATGATGTGCAATTTGGCTATAAACCGCAATTTTCGACTGAAACCGCGATTCTGTGTCTCAAGTAAACTATGCGGTATTATACAGATAGGAAAACGCACGTATTTGAGTGCTTCTTGGATCTGTCCAAAGCCTTTGAACGCGTTTCTTACGAAATATTGTTTCAGAAATTGCGAAAGGAAACTTGTCTACGACCGGAATTAGTCTCCTTATTAGAGTTCTGGTATGGTAACCAATTGAACAGAGAGAGATTGGATGGGATGTACAGTGATCCTTACAGTATGGAATGTGGAGTTAGACAGGGTGGGCTGACGTCACCCAGACACTTCAATCTATATGTCAACCAATTGATTGAGAGGCTCAGCAAAGCTGGGGTCGGGTGCTCGGTAGATGGAGTGTCTATGAACAATTTTAACTACGCGGACGACATGGTTCTGCTGAGCCCCTCTGTCAACGGTCTTAGGAAATTATTAAAGATTTGTGAAGAGTATGCGGAGGAAAATGGACTCAGCTACAACTCTAAGAAGAGTGAATTTATCATTTTCAGGGGAAAAACAGACCCCTGGATTCTAATCCTTTTTTTAACTTATGCGGGACTCCCCTGAAGCAAGTGGCTGAATTCAGATATCTTGGTCACGTGGTAACGGAAAGTCTGGGTGACGACAGTGATATGGAACGAGAACGCCGAGCGTTGTCGGTCCGAGGCAACATCGATTGTTCGTCGATTAATCGCGACGCCAGCGCCATATTTCCTATTTCTTGATTTACTTCGGATAATAATAAAGAAAATTAATCATCACTTTCGTCAGGTCATTTTAATATTCAACGATTTTTAACAGTCTCAAACGAGTAAAAGATTATCGATTAATCGGGACGCCAGCGCCATACTTCCTTTTTGTTGATTTACTTCGGATAATAATAAAGAAAATTAATCATCATTTCCGTCGCGTCATTAATAATATTCAACGATTTTTAACAGTCTCAAACGAGTAAAAGATTATCGATTAATCGGGACGCCAGCGCCATACTTCCTTTTTGTTGATTTAATTCGGATAATAATAAAGAAAATTAATCATCATTTCCGTCGCGTCATTAATAATATTCAACGATTTTTAACAGCCTCAAACGAGTAAAAGATTATCGATTAATCGGGATGCCAGCGCCCTATTTTAGTTCTGTTTATTTACTTCTCCCCACTAGTGGAGGGGCATTGCTACAATTGTCTAGTCCCTTTATATTCCCCGACTGACGCAGTACACTTTAGTCTCTCAACAAGTCTCTGAGTGAACATCACCTGGAGTTGAAGTGTAAAAAGTAGTGTGTCATGGATATTGGACATATCGGACTAAGGATCATGTGAGTTCTTACGTGTTATTTATTATGAGTCCCTACATTGTATTTAGATGTGTTAACACAACCTTAGGTTAGGTTTACGTTAGGTTAGCCTTAGGCTAGGTTTATGTTAGGTTAAGTTAGCCTTAGGTTAGGTTTATGTTAGGTTAGGTTAGCCTTATGTTAACCTAACCTAGGACAGTCTGTGAGACCGGGCAGTGGAGGTGAGTGTCGTAATTACATAAAGGGATCCCTTAAGTCTACACCTTGGTCACAAGTCCAAGGCACTGCCTGGGCTCCTGTCCAAAAACTACGGAATCGTAAGGTTCGTTTAATTCATTCATCCAAATTTGCTCTCTCTTCTGACATATGTTTTATTGATATATGTTCACTGACTTCAAAATTATTTTAATGTAATTATTTTTTACTTTTTATAGCATTTTTCAGTTTAGTCGGTTAATTGTTTTTCTTTTTGTAAAATGTTTAATTATAATTATGTCAATTGAAATACATATTACTAATTGGAGGGGACTGCGTAACTATTTATTGCACATAAACCAGTAGGTTCACTCACTGATGGCGCATGAGGAAGAACTAAAGCAGCAACACCGACACACACCACCGCCGTGATGGCGACACGCTCCGGGCCCACGCGACGCGCAGGAGCACCCATGCTGCTTGCCGCCAGTAAGTAGCCCACACTGTCCGGCAGAAATACTGCTCCCAGGGCCCAGCGCTGGAACAAATACAATACTTACAGTCACAATAGAAATTCATCATCACGACTTCAATGGCCCACTGCTGAGCCGGGTCTCCTCCTCCTCCCGAGTAAGACTTGAAGTCTCAACCACTGGGCCATCACTGCTTTTTTTTTAAATTAATCAATTCATATTTTTATTTCATTATATAACAACCTCAGGATGAAACTTCTGCATGATCCACAGCGGCAAGCAGGGCTCCAGTGCCGCCATCACACTCGTGGTGATCAGTATGGCGCCCGCGCACGCGCCCGCCGCGCCCTCGCCGGCCTCCGCCGCCATCACGCGCGCGCCCGTCGCTGCGCCCCCTCTGTCTGTTACGCCCTGTAACGCAATGTTACTCATCGACATACTTATAAGCTCCACAGTCAAAAATATTATATGAATGCATAATGTACTTAGTTCTTACCAAATTGTATTCTTCTTTGTTAAGTAGTAAATACTGCATACCTGAAAAGTATGTCAAATTAACATAATTATAATGGTCTTTCCCAATCAAAATTCACTCTTTGCAAGCTGTTACCAAGATTCAGCAGCAACGCAATGGCTATAAGCTGAAAGGGTGCAGCTGGGCTCCAGAGCTTGTATGCCGCGCCTCCAAATGGATATCCTACTAGTACTCCTGTAAAAGCATATTTTATTATGTTCAAAACTATTGACAGATTTATTTTTTTGAAATTTGAATGAAGGAAACCAAAGGTGTTACCCAGAGCAACTGCTCCAAGTAATGCGCCGAGAGCTCTATGTCGGCGCTCCGGCGGCAGCGCCCGGGCAGCCAGCGCCAAGCCCGCCACTCCGCCCAGCGCTGCGCCCCCGCCCTGTGCTGCACGACCGACACCAGCACAGACCGCACCTCCCCCACCACCCCCACCACCTCCGCCGCCTCGACCAGCACACCAGCCAAATACTAAATAGAACGAATAAAAAAGATTACATATTATAATACAACACAATCTTATTCTATTGTTAATTTTTTATAACAATTACGTGAGATTCGTTAATTCTTTGTATGCAACATTTCTATGAAATAATTCTCTAGTTAACATTCCGAATTCCGAATTCCGCAATCCGCGTTCCTCGTGGATTACAATTTAACCTGGAATCTCAATCATGTACGGCCATTACTCAATATCGCGGATTTGCTTATTTAAAATTTTCAACTGATTTGTATATTAATTAAACGTTGGCGTTGACCTTAAAAAAAAATTCGGCCAAGTGCGAGTGTGGAACTATATAAACGTCTTCGGCACAGATTTAAGCCCTAATGAACGTAAAGCTTTGAAAATTTGAGTAAATGGAAGAGTTGCCTTACTTTAAACCGTATTTCCCAGTCTAAAAATTAAAAATTAAATTAATTATTTAATTGAAATTTATATTTTACCAAATAATATTTTTAACATACATTTTACATTACAAATTATTTCTTTCTTTCTTGGAATAAATTTAATTAAAGTTTTTAAATATCAATTTCATTAAATTAAAATCGTTAACTAGAGTTAAAATATTTTATATATTATCTATATCGAGGGGAAGTATATTGTATAACATATTCGAATAATACTAAAATCGCAAAAATCGACTTTCATCATGTCTGCTATTATGTGGAATGCCCTATAGAAAAACTACTTGTTATCACTTCAGTATAAATGGCCATATTTATTGATTGCTTATATTTAGAAGTTTGATTTCTTCATAGCTTCTAGATATTATAGACTTACATGTTTAATATTAATTTCAACTTGATAACTTCACGTAGGTATTCTTCAAATAATGCGTCAAAACCCCAAACCAAAAATAGGATTTTTTCCCCATACTAGTGCTATAAGGCTAGGTGCCTTCTAGCCAAAAATCATGTTCCTAGGTCAAAAGACAAAGCCTGGGAATTTTGATTTATCTCGAAAATCAAAATTACAATACATGATATAAAAGCGGCTGCGGCTTTTCATTAGATTGACTTAGCGGTTTGATATTTTTACATACGGAACCCTAAAAACAACTATCTTTGCCTTTGTGTCTATTATTCGAACGATCAACAATCAGTCGTGCGATGTGTAAGTCAGACCTTCTGTTTGATTTTATCTCTATCCGTTCTTGAGTGCCAGACTCAATGACTTCTTTGTATTTCATCCATGAATATCCTGATCTGACTTAAATATAGTTTAAAGAACTTTATAAATAAATACATGTATAGGTAATAGACATAAATGAGTAACCAAGTGCAGCAGTAGCCAACAGTGCAGTGGCAAACCGCAGCGCAATGGCCGGGCCCCGCGTCGCCGTCAGGGCCGCCGCAGCCGGGGAGACGGCCAGCTGGGTGGCGGCCTTGGCTCCTAGGACTGCGCCCACTATCGCCTGAGATGTGCCTACGCCTGGACCAAAAACAAGGGTCAAAGCGATATAGCATTATGCTGATCTTTCTCATTCAAGTTCATCTTTAGAATTGGTCAAATTGAATTTGTATTTTAGAGATTGAGCATATATCCGTACCCGTATCATCCAGCGAGATGTGCTGCACCGTGGTGTTGAGGAACTGGGCGAGAGGAGCGCCGTGCTCCGACCACAGGGCCAGCGACTCGCCCTGCACCCAGTCCGGGATTATTGGTACTAGTCAAAGAATATTTCATATATTTAGTTTTTTACTCGTGAGGGGACGTGTTAAAATATAATAATAATTCCTCTCTGCCGCTGGGAGAGCATCTCGTTAGAGCCGAGTAACCCAGCACTCCCATTGGTGGTAGTGGATCTGTTCCTCGACTAGCTTGGTACCACCAGCATGCGAATCCGACCGCCAAGTGAAACCGCATCATGCTTCTCTTCGCTCCCCCTTCTCACTATATCTTTGTCGATGTCCATGGGCGATGGTGGCCACTTACCATCAGGTGGACCGTCTGTTCGTTTGTCCCTTATCTAACATAAAAAAAAATAAAATTACGAATTAATAATTATCATTAAAATTACACTAACCAAGCACAGTGAGCAGAACATTGTCTAAGAAGAACGTTAGATAGACGAGACCGAAGGCAATCAGCCCCGCGGTCTGCTGATGTTCCTGCATGTCCGCCGACGGCTCACAGGGAACTGCGAGCTGCCCCAGCCCCAGCCCCAGCCCCAGCCCAGCTGCGCCGCGTGTCGCGTCCCGATAAGAGGCAATCCATTTCCAATCAGTACTCAGTGGAGCGCGCGCGCCCGCCTTAATACAATTTAACACAAAAGGGTGGGGCGGTGCGGCGGTGCGGCTTACCAGATAACACGTAGAACGTATTATCCTGTGCGAATTTTATGATAAATTGTCAATTGTATCTCCGTTAAATTCTTACTAGTATTTATTACTTTGTTTATAAGAAAAAATATGTATGTAAACTATTTTTGTGATGGTTATTAAAATTAAATAAATTATTTCATAGGGAGTGTTGGTAGTAGTTGGCTGAGGTTTACGTAACAGACAGACAAAACTATAATACATATATGTAATAAACCCACGTCTCAATATTTGTTCTAATATTGGAAATGTTGTTGTATTTGGAGACTGTTATTACTACTTATTTCTTTTGAAGGTGTTGAAATTGAAGTTTGTAGGCTTAGATTAACCTAACCTTCGGTTTGAACACGGAACCTGTCACAAGTCCAAGGCATTGCTAGGGTTCTCTCGTAACTGTAAGAGATCATATTTGATTATTTATGGGTTCAGTAGCTGTATCTACGTTGTGTTTACCGAATAAGCCATTCAATATCTTATTATATTACTCATTAATTATATTGAAAAACACTACAAGAGAGGTGCCTGTTGTAGTCATAAATCTCCATATTAACCAATCAAAAACCTTTATTTACTGGTAACAGGGTATATTTTTATTTATTTATTATTTATATATTATATCTATCTATCTATACATAAAATAAATCTTTAGACTTGCCGTGTCTGTACATTCCGTGTATATTAAAAAAAATAGCGGAGGGGTTAACAGATAATCTATAGATACTGATTCAAGTTTTAAAAAAAATTGTCTGTTTGTCGTTTGTTTATGCGCGATAAACGCAGATACTGCTGGGTCCACATGATTGACGTTTATAACTGTAGTCCTAACTTCGGAGTAACATTTAGTCTTTGTTTCATCGCAATCGGTTCACTCAATCAAAAGATATATTCATTTACAAATGTTATTCGCGTAGTTGAACCTGTCACACGTCCCGTAGATGGCGCCACGTGTTTGATAATTGTCTCATAATATAATCACTAATATATATTTGGATTTTAACAATACTATTATGTAATATTTTACAATAATATAAACTGGTTTTTAAATTTTCAATTAAGAAGTTTTTTTTCTTCCGTCATATAGATGGCGTTGTTGGCGTAAAGTGTAGTTATTATGCATTATTTTATAGTTATCGGATTTTACAGAAATATTTTATATTGTTCAAATAAAACAGCGAGACTGCCGCGACCACAGCGCCATTGCTGCAGATGCGGTCGAAGTTAATACTCTATTATAGAAATTTTTGGAACATTTATTTGCGTTTTAAACTTTTTATTATTTAAAGTTTCGGTTATACCTATTTTAAAAGGATTCATTTCTTTTAAATCTAATTACTCTAACCAAAATGATGGATTAATTGTCTACGTTAGAGATACTTTGGAGTGTTCAGTCCTAGTGCCTAATTTTGTGGAAGCTAACTGCTTGGTTCTTAAATTTAAATGTGACATTGCCTTGGTTGCAATATATCGCTCTCCCTCGTATTACAGTACTACTTTATTTAACAGAAATCTTGATTTAATTTTGAAGACACTTTCCAGTTACAAAACAGTTCCAGTAATCGTTGATATAAATATTAATATTAACCCTGTTATAAAAGACCCACATATGGAGGAATACCTGAATGTTTTTGCTATTCATGGACTACTACCCGCGTATAATTGCCCAACCAGGGGTGAGAAATGTCTGGATCATGTTATCCTTAGATGCAATAAAAATACCTCTGCTTTTGTGTTCGATGCCCCGTTTACAGATCACATACCAGTGGTCTTGTACTGTGATTTAATACCTAAAGCTACAAAATTAATCAGTGGTCACAGTCGTGTAAATGAAGCAGCAGTTATTGAAGAGCTTGCAAATTCCGACTTCTCTAATTTTCTAACTGCAACTGATCCAGAAGAAGCTGCAACGCAACTAGTCACAAAAGTCTCTACCATAATCAAAACTCATACTCGTGTTATTCGTGTTTCAAGTAGAAAAAAAAATTAAACCTTGGATTACTCCAGGATTACTTCGTTGTATTCGTAATCGTGATAAACTGTATAAGAAAAGCAAGAAAAACCCGAACAATACCATTTTAAAAATAACTTATACCCGTTATAAATTTTTTTGCAATAACTTACTCAAGAAAGTTAAGACAGATTACGAATGCAAAGAGTTTGAAAAGGCTAGGAGAAACACTAAAAAAACTTGGGAGTTGATTAAACTTTTTGCAGATATTCCTAATCCAAAATCTAAGGATTGCCTTGAGGTACTGGGTGTGTCAACAGATCCATCCGTAGCGTTGAATGAGATCAACAACCTATTTGCTAACACTGGCAAAAATTAGCGTCTAATATAACTATTCCTATAGACAAAATGTATATCCATCATCTCCCGAATCCTGTAGCTACGTCTAATTCAATGTTCCTACACAGTGTTGATGAAGTTGAAATCAGGTCTACTATTTTTGGACTTAAAAATAACTGTGCTGTAGGTTGGGACGGCATAGCTACCTCAATTGTTAAAACTGCTGAACCAATTTTTACTCCCCTATTAACGTACCTTTTTAATCTTTGCATGTCCCAGGGCGTTTTTCCCAAAGTTTTTAAAAAAGCAATCGTTCACCCCATCCATAAAAAAGGACCTAAAAACTGTGTAAACAACTACAGACCAATCTCTGTCTTAACCACGTTCTCAAAAATATTTGAAAAGATCCTCAATTGTCGACTCACGTCGTATTTAAATAAGTTTGCGATACTCACGGATAATCAATATGGATTTAGAACGTGCAAATCCACAGAGGATGCTGTTATGAATTTGGTCGATGCTATAGTACACAATATAAACGGAAATCGCAATATCATCGGCATTTTTCTTGACTTGTCCAAAGCCTTCGACACTGTATCAATTCCATTACTATTGCACAAATTGGAATCGATTGGAGTCAAAGGGTTAGCTTTAAATTTATTTAATAGCTACCTAAGTAACAGAACTCAATGTGTCACAATAAATAATATGATTAGTGCTGACAGTGACCTTACTTATGGAGTTCCACAAGGCAGCGTGTTAAGCCCTACCCTATTCTTAGTTTATATTAATGAATTATGCAGGCTTTCTTTATGAAATTGCAAAATTGTAACCTATGCGGATGACACTGCATTACTAGCTTATGGTGACACCTGGGATGAGGCACGGGAGAAGGCGGAATCGGCCTTGGCTATTGTTAATAATTGGCTGTCTTCTAATCTGTTGACACTTAATACAGAAAAAACACAGTTTGTCTACTTTTGGTGCCAGTCGTTCTTTACCAGTGTCAACTTTCACCCTGGTCGCTCACGAATGCTCTTCATGCTCTTGCTCTTGCCAACACATTTCTCGCACTACTACCATTAGGTATCTTGGGGTGACGATCGATGAGTGTCTAAGTTGGAATGACCACATATCGTGTTTGGTGTCCCGTATAAGAAAGATGTCATACGTCTTTAGAAATTTAAGAGCGTCTGTCGGTGTGCAGACACTAAAGCCAGTTTATTATGCTCTTGTACACTCTGTAATTTCCTACTGTATTACAGCTTGGGGCGGTGCGAACAAGACCAGTATACTTCGCTTGGAAAGAGCACAGAGACTGATCCTAAAAGTAATGATGTCTAAACCTATACGTTTTCCTACATCGGAACTATATCAAATTTGCAAAGTGTTAACAGTACGCCAGGTTTACATTCTCTCCTCGTTTCTACGGAAACATGTGCATATTCCATTTGATCCAATACTTTCTCAAAACAAGCGTAGATCAGGCAGAGTGTGTCAAACTATGGCTCGTGTCTCAGGCTTAACAAGTCAACAATATTTATATTTAAGCGCAATACTTTATAATAAGATAAATAAGAAGAAAAATATTTACTCACTTAACTACTTCGAATGTAAATCACAAGTAACCAACTGGCTTCTTAACTTAGATTATTATGAGACTGAAAATCTCATTACTTATATTGTTTAAAATTCAATCCCTCCTTATCCTATCCCCTCCCAACAATAACTATTTTCGTGAAATTTTATTTGGATGTTGAAAATATTTTATTAAATTTTATTTGGATGTCGTAACTATTTTTAATTTTTATTTTTAATTTTTATTTTTTCGTTAATATTTTCTTTAATTGTAAATAGTTTTAACTAATTTATTTGTTTGTCTCAATATTCATAAATTTTTCTTTTTTGTTTTTTTTTTTGAACATTTGTATATGCGCTGAGCTGGCGGGCGTTAGTAAACTGCGACATAGTTTTTTACTAATGCAGTTACTATCGTTTGTGATGTTTCAGAAATGTGTAATGTGTTTCGAATAAATGAATTTTTTTTTTTATTGTTTTAACATAACTTTTTTCTGATTTACAGATCATTCCATAATGGGATATACTTTTTAACCCCGACTCTACAATGACGCGGACGGGGTGTTATACGTTTAACGTGAATATGTATCTGTATGTCTGTCTGTGGCAGGAGAGAGAGGACGCGATTAGATGCGACTGTTTTGTTTGAAAGCCAATT
Organism: Limenitis camilla; assembly: GCA_905147385.1. Taxonomy (NCBI): domain Eukaryota; kingdom Metazoa; phylum Arthropoda; class Insecta; order Lepidoptera; family Nymphalidae; genus Limenitis; species Limenitis camilla. The sequence continues at coordinate 11,900,691 of LR990247.1, forward strand.
TAATGTAGATGGCTACAATGTGTGAAGATTTAATCACCCGTTCCAAGACGAATCTCTATCAGCTCATTTCCAACATGAGTTAGCGACTGGTGTAATAAGTTTCGTATAGGAATTAATAATTTGGTGGTTAAGGATATTTTTTTAGTTTTAATTACAGATTCATGTAAATATTTGATGAATAATTGTCCACTTTTATTTACCAAATATTTACGTGAATCAGTATGTATAACCAAATATTTACATTGATGGGTTCCGAGGGTTCATGCTTTGTGTTTGCTTACTACATAATGTGGTGAGGTGTACACGTAGAGATATTTCTGCGCGATAGGTTTTACGCGGACGGAGTTGCGGGCACAGGTAGTATAATAATAAGTTTCAATACGCACACAAATATGAATGAAAGCAAAAATTAAACGCGTCTTACAGTTCAATGAATCAATGTTAAACCACAAGTGTAGAGGCGAAAGCAAAAACGAAACGCGTGGTGAAGGGCGTTCCGCCTGTCAATGTCAGATCGTTACCACTACCAGCATCTGTCACGCTCACGACTCGCGAGTCACGGAGCAGAGTGGGTGGTGGTGTCGACCCTCGAATATTACAGTGTGCAGCTCGAGCTGTGTACGTGCACCTGTGCTGTGCAGTGGTGACTGGTGACTGTTCATTGGCAATAGTTTCTGTGATGTATTATTGAGTCAAGCAACAAAGTGAGGAGCCGCGGGCAGGCGAGGAGTCGAGCAGGTTTTATCATCGCATCTCGCAGTTATCGTGCTTCACTATGGTGAGTTATTATATTCATTATATTTTGTGCTAACATTTCCATAGTATCACAATTTTTAGTAATTAACTGTGTTGAAATTGCAATAGAATAATTGTTTTCGTTATAATCTGATTTCGTGAAGAAATTTCTTATTAGAATCTAATAATATTTATTTTTTCGTAATTGTTGAAGGTGATCACTGAACAGCTACTGTTCAAACAAATAATATTTCTCTTTAATACTCCACAAAGTAAGTAATTCTTTATGAGGCTTGGTAATCATATTTATAATATTGTATTGTTTATTATTAAAATGGACAATAGGCTTAACTAATTGATAAAAATGTTTTGAATAGGAATCACATTATCGAAAGACTATAAAAAATAGTTGGCTCACTTTTGAGTTTGTCATCAGTTCAAGCCGACACTAACTGACCTATTTTATAGCCTCGACCTGTAACAAATTCTTATTGAAATAAATTATACTTATTATTCAAAAATATGAATGTTGAAGTGCATTGACATTATAATATCATTATGACACATTCACGTTAGCGACACCAGTGCAATTTACCACTTAGTGTGAGTTAATGAGTAAAGAGGGTACAATACCAGGGTAGAAAAGAATGTATTTCCTTCAAAGGTTTATTTATATATATTTTTAAGTTTCATTGTTTTCTATGGATTGATTTCCTAGCATCAATTGTTTGTACATTTTGTTGTATGTATGTATTTCATGATGTACATTAAAGTGCATTTGTTGTTGTTGTTTGCTACGCTAAAATAGTTAGCAGCTTTTAATTTTCAAGCAAGCAAAATGCATTTCATTACTATTAAATAACTTTATAAAAAAAGCAGTTATAGTTCATTGGTTGAGACATATGTGTCTTACTCGGGAGGTCCGAATTCAACCTCTGACTTTTCTGAGTTATGTGTGTTTTGAGCAATTAAATATCACTTGTTTTAATAGTGAAGGAAAACCACTCCTGCGAGTTCCCTAAAATGGTCTCTATCGGGGTGTGACGTCTGCAAACCCCCTCCTCATTCTAAGGAGGAGACCCTGCACAGCAGTGGGCTATTAGTGGGTTGTGATGAAGTAACTTTATAAGCATGCAAAATAGCAAGTATGAATACACATTGATCCAAAGACAAGTCAACAAACACATTTTGACATTTACAATATTAACTGATTACAAATAAAAAAGGTTGCAAGTATAATTGCATCACCTTGAGATGAGACAATAGAAAGGTTGCACACAGATCTAGCCACTAATTACTTTTTATTTCATCTAGACATTACCTTTAATGTTTTAACTTGTATTTATTATTACACCTTTACAATGAAAATGACACGAAACGTAAGTTAAGACAAAATATTAGTCATTATAAGTACCACACACATCACAAAGTGCTTTTTGACTTCTTTTTTAATCAGGTTTGATCATATAGGTCTGCTCTTGGCTCGTCAATATAAAAAGTCTAGTAGTAGCAGTCTGGCTGTTAAGTGTTTGGGATATTATAGTTTAACAAAACACTTGTCAACTGAACAGCTAAGTTGACTCAATCAGTAACCAGATAAATAACATTGTCTGCTGGTATAATAACTATTACAACCATAGAAAAAAGGTTGTTTTATATTTTGACTTAAACTAATCAGTATTATATTAAGACTTAGTTGGGTGAAAGGAATTCACTCAAGTTTATATTTAATAAAAACATTAAATGCATTAAAGTTTTTTTATTGTAGTTACATTCGGGATAAAATTTTATGTAAATATAAATTTAATGATATAATTCTACATTATGCAGACAGGAAAAAAACCTTAACTTAAGAAACAAATAAATAAATAAATCAAATTATATACTTTATTAAATAAGCTTTTTAAATATATCTTTGCATTTAAAATTATTTATTCTTTTTTGGAAAATTTTATAATTTAGATTTCATAAATTTTTTCTATTTTTGAAAAAGAAAATAAAACATTCTAAATTATATATTTTTTAATTTTTTTTTCTACTAGTATCATAGTAAAGTCTACCATCACCTAGTGTGAGATTGCAGAAACTTACAATAGAACAAAATAACTAAAAATCATTACAGACTCAGACCAACAATGTTACTGCTAGAATACTTGAGATGTAATAATAATGATTCTGTAGTGACGGCTTTATTTTGCAGTACCCACTTCTATGATTGTTGTTTATCAGTTGTCCAACATTCAAGAAAGTAAAATGCTACTTGTATCAATTCTACCAACATCATAATTAACATTATTCTTATATTAATCTAAAGCTGAAGAGTTTGTTTGTTTGCTTGACCGCGCTAATCTCAGAAACTACTAGTCCGATTTGAAAAATTCTTCCAGTGTTATATAGGCCATTTATCGAGGAAGGCTTTATATCATCATGCTACGACTCATAGGAGCGGAGCACTACACGGACAAAGTCTCGCGGGTCGACTAGTATAAAACAATTCACATGCTCTCTTATTATGTAATTGATATGTTTGATTATATTCATTTATAATATTATTAAAACTGAAAACATCGATTTTTCCTGTCCGGGTGTCGTGGCAAGTCCAAGCCTTAGAAAGGAAATGTTTAAATATAATATACAGTTTAATCAATTAATATATTAATTACTAGCGGCCTGCCCTCGCTTCGCTCCGGGAATTTAAAGCAATGTTATAATTGATGTCCTTAAATTGTCACTCTGTAATTGTGTAGTTTTTCATTATTTGAAAAAAGAGAGAGAGTGAGAAAAAGTTATAAAAAGAAAAATAATAGAAACAAAAATAAAAGAAAAGCGACAGATAATAAAAGAGGGAGGACAGAGTAAAAATATAATTGAATAGGTAAAGGAGAGAGAGAAAGAGAGAGATAATCGAAAGAAAGAAAGTTATGATGAAAAGTTACTTATCATTCTGAACAGATAAAAATAAAAATTAAGGAGTGAAAAAAGAGAGAGGATGAGAGTTGATGATAGTATTATAAGAGGAAGAGAGACAGAAATACTATAGACTTCTATCAGTGAAAAAATTTTTTAAATCGGATTAGTAGTTCCTGAGAATCTCTTCAATTTACAAAATGACCACCTTATGGCACTTAAATGGCCATATCTTTTTAATTACAATATTTATGGCAACACCACATAGCCTATGTTACCCGGAAAGGATGTAGAATCCTATCAAATCAAATCAAAATTATTTATTTCAATTAGATTTTTTTTAAAAGTACTTTTAAAACGTCAAAAATTTGTCGGTCAGTTAGTTTGTCTGAAGCTACCACCAGCTCGGAAAGCAGTTTTCTGTTGAGAAGAGCCGGCCAGACACTCAACAGTCGCTCTTTTCAAAAAGCCATGTTTACATAGTCTGTTATACAAATCATTTAACTTGAGAGTCAACGTCACTTAGATTCCAAGCATTCTCATCATTTAAGTAATTCTTTACATTATAGTATGCTTTATATATTAATGACTTCTTGATCCGAGTTTTAAATTGTTGAAGTGGCAAGTCTAATATAGGCTGTGGAATCTTATTATAGATGCGAACACCAAGCCCCATGAAGCTATTACTTACTTTGTGGAGACGATAGTAAGGCGTTACAAGTTTATTTCTGTTTCTAGTATTAACATTATGTTTGTCACTGTGTTTTGAATACAAATGAATATTCTGGTAAATGAACAAAATATTACAATATATCTTTTGAGATGGGATTGTAAGAACTTCATTTTTTTATATACATCTCTAAGGGAATCCCGCGCTCTTAAGTTATAAATGGCCCGAACAGCTCTCTTTTGAAGAATAAAAATGGATTCAATGTCACATAATACTGTGTAACTGAAGTAAACTAGCCTAGCAGTATTGATATCGGTCATTTGTCTGACTCTCCTTACTGCGTAGGCAGCTGAGCTAAGTCTTCCCGCTAGAGATGATAAATGGAGGTTCCACTGGAGTTTTGAATCTAAAGTTATACCCAGAAATACCGTCGAGTCCGCCACATCTAAAATTTCATTATTTAAACGTAGGTTAAATTTTTGTTTTTTAACATTAGGTAAAGCAAACTCAACGCATTTAGTCTTTTTAGCATTAAGAACTAAGTTATTTACCGTAAACCATTGAAGAACCTGCGATAATGCACTGTTTACATCGTCATAATTATGTTTATTTCTGTTTACTTTAAATATAAGAGATGTATCATCAGCAAAAACTACAATATCACACAAGTTCTTCACATAGTATGGCAGATCATTAATATAAATCAAAAATAAGAACGGTCCTAAAATGGATCCCTGTGGAACGCCCATTTGTAGCAAAGATCCAGAAGATTTTACACCATTAACAGTAATCCTCTGGACTCTTTGATTTAGGTATGAGGCAATTAGATCCAGTGAAACACCAGCTATACCATAATGATTAAGTTTTTTTAAAAGAGTTTCATGTTGAACACAATCAAATGCCTTGGACAAATCACAAAATACACCAATCGCATTTTGTGATTTATTCCTTGCATCATAAATATGCTTAAGAAGTGCAACTCCAGCGTCTGTTGTTGACCTACCCCTAGTAAAACCATGAGTATGAGGCAATTAGATCCAGTGAAACACCAGCTATACCATAATGATTAAGTTTTTTTAAAAGAGTTTCATGTTGAACACAATCAAATGCCTTGGACAAATCACAAAATACACCAATCGCATTTTGTGATTTATTCCTTGCATCATAAATATGCTTAAGAAGTGCAACTCCAGCGTCTGTTGTTGACCTACCCCTAGTAAAACCATACTGTTGACTATGAAATAGTTTATTTTTATTAAAATATTCTAAAAGTTTGTTTAAAATTATCTTTTCAAAAACTTTACTCAGTGATGGTAATATAGAGACTGGTCTGTAGTTACCGGGATCTTTCCTGTTTCCATTTTTAAATAGAGGTATTATTTTACTGTGCTTCATTAAGTCCGGAAACTTTCCTGTATCGACACATTTATTAAAAAGATCATCAGATGTGGGGCAATATTGTATTTAATATTTTTACTGAGATGTCCCATAAATCACCAGTTTTTTTTATATTAAGTGTCCTGAAATTCTTAATAATATCAAATGATGTAATATGTTTAAACTTAAAGTAATTAGCACAGCCTGGGAGTTTATTTTTAAGTAGAGAAATAACATCTAAGGGCGATGATTTTAATGCAGATGTTACATTGATAGGTATATCTGTAAAGAATTTTTCAAACGTGCTTGCCACTTCTTCTTCCGAATTAATTAATATATTAGCAACATTTAATTTAATTGGTTCGTTTTCTATTTTAGATCTTCCAGTTATGCTATTAATAATATCCCAGGTAGCCTTTATTTTATCGTCTGAGTTAAGTATTTTGTTTCTAATATAAATTGCCTTTGCCTGGATGCAAACACTTTTAAAGATCTTAGAATAACATCTAACGCGTTCATAAAATACTGGATCCCGATTATATTGCCTCATATCATATAATTCATATAATTTATCTCTACTTCTAAATATACCTAAGGTAGCCCAGTCACTAAATTTCAGTTTTAAATTTTTACTACGACTACGACTTTGGTCTGCATGTAATCTTTTGCCTGCATGTAAATATAAATTTTTAATTTCTTGGTCTACTAACGTGAATTTCTGTCCATAATGATCCGAAGTTAAGTTTTTCATTATCAATGTCTCAAACACTTCACAGTCACAAAACACATTGTCTATACACGTGGCAAATGTATCCCCAACATGAATCGACTCAGAGAATAAGTTTAACAAATTATATGATTTAAATAAATTTAATCGGTGAAAGAATTTTCAAAATCGGTTCAGAAATATTTTGGTATATTTTATGAAATAAGTTTATGAGCTTAAAAATTATTAATTAAATAAAATATGATATCGTGTTCATAATTAACGTAAAGCAGTATAACAACGGAGTTTTGATGATTTGTATGAAATTATCAAAGAGACCTTGAAATTATATGGAATGAGGAAGTTATATGTAAAAAACTGCTCTTCTAAAGTTAAATAACTCACTGAGAACTTAACAGTATCTGGTTTTATGCAAATATTTTATAAGTTTTGTGTAAGCTGGAGCGTGCAGAGGAAATATTAATAATAATTTACTTACAGCAAATTGTTATCTTAGTCATAATCATAAAGATGATAACAGCACTTAGAGCTTTATATTACAAATACAATCATTATAAAATAAGCAATAGAGGCTTCATTATTAAGTTTTTTCTTCTATGTAAGAGATAATAGTGTCATATGAAATGATAATTGAAACCTTGGAGCAGTGTAACAGTCTGAGTGAGCAGTCTGAGTCGTAGTAGTAGCAATAGTTTTTGTTTATAAATAGGAAGGCAAATGAGCAGTCGGTAATCACCGCTGCCCACGGACACGGACTGCAATTATTGGTGAGTTACAGGAGAAAAACGCACTGTTGTAGCACGCCACGCATCCAGATGATGAGGATGATATTCAAGTCTATGGTAGAATTCGGCGGCAGGGATCAGATGGAAACGGTCTTCGGAACATTTCCCGTAATATCTTATTTATCTATTTAGTAACAGCAGACTCTCGAGTCTGTCTAATAACACCAGCATACAGCATTCATATCCTTAGATTATCACTCAAAAATAGTGAAGCGCACCATCACGAGACGAGAAGCGAGAAAGACAGGAAAGTAAAAAAGAAAGAGAAAAAGTCTACAGAAGTCCATCACTCTGGTATAGCTTTCTATCAATAAAAGAATGATCAAAATCAGTTTAGTAGTCTTTGAGTCTATTCATAACATACAAATAATCAAATCTCCTATCCTAATAACGACACAATCATTATAAGCAGATATTGATTACGTTCCTCATTTGTTCTTGGTAACAAAATACGGCAAATATCACATTATCAGATAGAGGCAAACCAGGGTTAAGAGCAAGGTCAGATTGACTGGTAGTTCTTATGGGTTTATTTTAACTACTGCCTCGACAAAATGTCCCAATGGATGGAAGATCCATTTTAACAAAAAAATCGGGTTTAATTCTGGTCTTATTCTCCCGTCTCTCGCAATTCATTCACACTCAAAATATTTTATTCAGTTACACTTTTTACAAAATATTTTTGACACGTTAAAATTTGTCATTTAAACTGACAGTTTGTCTGAAGCTACCACCAGTTCAGAAAGCAGTTTCCTGACGAGAAGAACTGACAACAAACTTAACAGTTGCTCTTTTCAAAATGCCATTGTTTACATCAGTCTGTCTGTGTAGTGTTACAAAGGTATAATCATTCAGCTGAGCATCAACGTCATTTTGAATCCAAGCTTTGTGATCGTTCAAATAATCCTGTACAGAGTAGTCACGACATTTATTAAACACTATTTAAACACATGTTCCTACACAATTCTAATTTCAATATCTAATATATTTTATATTACACGTGTATAGTGTGTTTGCGTAATGTTTATATTGTGGCAGACACTATTAGTCGGTCGTTGGTCTCCAGACACAATATTAGGACAAGTGTGGCGTGTGGCCGTGTGGCTGTGTATACAGTATGTGGCTATGTGCTGGTAATATATGGCTGGTAAATAAATGTAACTGCAGGAAGCAAGTGTTCCCCAAAGTTCGGCCATTGGCATCTGAATAACGTTTACGGGTTTTTGTTGAGGCTCCGTCTGTTGCTGGGTCTGGCCGGCAATTAGGTGAGTTACTGCACTTGCCACTTGAACCACCTCATCATGTTTAGTTAACACGAGCCGATGTCCTAGCCGGCCCTGCGCATTACTTGTCGTCTTCGTCGTAGTCTATAATGTACATCTATTTAGTATTATGTATTTATTTATCAATATATAGTAGACGATACGATATTGTCCGGAACCCTAGAAGCCTGATTACGATACCACGTGCGTGGAGCCAACCTGTTGGCACCGCGCAACTCTGCTTGGAGTTGGTTGGAATAAAATATCCTCCACAACTTGGAAAGCATTTCGTAAAACGCGAGTATCCTGAGCCTGGCTGCGACCACCATCGTTGTTGCTGTTGTTGTCGTGAACACCGCTGTCGGTTCTGTCTTTGCGATGCTTATTTTAATAGGTGTTACGTAGGCAATATTTCATCTTTCCATCAAAATATGTCTAACCTGAGAAATTACCTCCCTTGTAAGAGCATTACTTTCTTTTGGTGACAAAGGGGTCGAATACATGGACGACCTGCTCTCAGGGTCCAGGGTACCACAGGGACAGGGTGGACGGTCTGCTCGGTGGTTTTTTTTGCGAACTAAAAAATTGTTTGTTGGGTTGGATATAACTCGTGACTGATTCAGCGATTATATCGGCCAGTAAATATTATTTGTTGTAATGTTTCGGATGAGCGAGCTAATGGAACTGTTTTTTACTCCATTACGCCATCTTTTGTACATGATAAAGTTGCTTTTTGTCTATCTGTTCATTATACTATCACTTACTGGCATGCGCAACGTGCTATATAAATTACGTAACAGATTTGTTGACGATCTGATTTTTAAAGAAATAGGGAAAATTACGATTTTTCGCAATAATTAATTTCGCAAAGTCGTCCCGTCCCGGTTGCGCTATTATCCCCCAGGAAATTTGAAGTTTCCTGGATAAAAAGTAGCCTATGTGTTAATCCAGGCTATATAGCATCTGTGTGCCAAATTTCAATGAAATTCGTCAAACTGTTTTTGCGTGATTGAGTAACGACATGTAATCATACAAACTTTCACATTTAATTATGAGTAAACTTTCCGCCAGCAATCAACAGATGTCAGTAATTAGATTACATATTAATGTTTTATTTTCTTCTTAAAATATATATAACGGTTGTCCATCTGTTCAACCTGTTACCTTGTAATGTGACCCCAGTTTTGAGCTAGTACAGCAGAGTCGCGGCGTGGAACATGTCGCACGCAAAAATAGTTAATTCAATAGTCCAACTTGATAGACTTAAATACTTCTTAGATTAAATTATTTTTTGCAAATATTAAGCAGATCGAGACCTTATTGTCCCTCGACCACTTTTATATGGAATAAAATACAATATTGTTTTGTTATTGAGATCGTTGTTTAGTTTAGTGTTAGGTTAGGCGGTTTTGAGCGACTCACTACTCACTAGTAGTCGTGACTGAGCGAGTCGGTGCACGGCACGCAATACGCATCTATTCTGTCACAGGTACAACCTCTCACCTGCGATGTTTTGTTAATCCATGTATCTGATGTAAAAGCCACACACCGACCTCGTTGGAACATGCATCAACATGGTTACGATTTAGCAACCCCAACTAATTTACGTTTTTTGGGTTATTATCTTCACGTGTGCTTCTTATCAAATGTTTTTTTGGTCAACGAGAAGTATCTTACAAGTATAGATTCCTTTGCGAGTGTCAAAATATGCTTGAACGGGATGTTTTCACTGCGCTGAGGAGCTACAGACTACGGTGCTTGATATCAAAGGTAATAATCGAGTCTTATTATGTTAAATTTTACTGTTTGCTTATATAAGGCTGTTGGTTGCGAGTTGTCGGTGACGTTGCGGTGCGGCGGTGTGTGCGCGTGCGCATGTGTGGCGTGCGCGTGAGTGTGTGTGGTGCCGTTACAGTCGGGGGCCTTGACCTTGCTGTCCGCTGACACTGACCACACTGACTCGACAACCTGCGCATTCCTGTCCTCACTCCTCGCTCTTCGGGGTTGTCTTGTCATGATGATTGATATATTGATTACAGAATAGGGTTGCCAGTGTCACCTTGAAGTCCCGGGCAAGCTCGGTATCAGCACTGTATGTCCTAGACGCGACAGTGTTTGCGACTGTGACCCAGGAGTAAGTCATTTATGCTACTTGAATGCAAAGCAAGCAGTGACAGTCCAGTGGTTAAGATGTTGATGTCTACTCGGGGGTCCGGGTTCGCGGTCCCACAGACGCACACACCACTGAGTTTTCTGAGTTATGCGTGTTTTGAGCTATTAAACATCTCTTGCTTTAACGTTGAAAGAAAACAGCGTGAGGAAACGTCTCGCACTCCTGAGAGCTCTCCATGTTCTCAAAGGTGTGTGAAGTCTGCCAACCGGCACTTGGCCAGCAGCGTGACTCAATAGTTAAGGGGTGATGATGATGATATGCTACTTGACTAACTTTTTAATGACACTGACTCGTGAAACGGTTAACTAACTATAGAGTGACGAGATAAAAAATAAAAAACACAGTAAAAAGTCTAATCAATTTCAATTTCGTACAGTTCAGATTAATTCTGCGAGGATTCCACGCTAAAAATAGATCCGATGGAGGCGTGCAGGCTGCATGGGCGCGCGGGGGAGGGTAAGGGGACGGACGGGGGGGGGGGGTACAGCTCCCGGTCTGAGTTGAATAGAAATTCTATTCTAGATTCCTTAATTGATTGCTCTTCAAAAAGCCTCGTTAGAGTTCCGTATCAAGCTTTATTATATCGCGTTCTGTTCACAAAGTTCATAATAAGTTAGGTAGGTCGAGTAGTGAGTCACGAGCCCCAGGCACTGCATAATATTGTAATATTATTTTAGGTGATACAGTACAGTATAGCTTAGCTACACACACGAGATCACTCACAAATACATTTTTATCGATCATGAATCACAATATATAATTCTGGTATATTATCATATTTTTAATTAATTTAATCTAAACATTAGGTCGTGTAGTAAATAAAAATGTCGCACAAGGTCATTCAAATGTCAATCTAAGGCTAATACAGTGATGATGTAATTGTGATCAAAACTCAGTAACCTTCACCTGTATATCTCACTAACCTCAGCGGAGCGAGGTCGGTAAATAAATGAGAAGTTCCTCATTGATTTTATAAGCAATTAATGGTGTTTCCGTGTTCGCCGCGTCTCATCATCATCATCATCATCGTGACAGGCTCACCCTTGACACGCTTCGCACACAGTCGCGCGTGTTTGTATTGACCTACGAGTATTGGTTAACACTGAGAAGGCTGTCTGTCCGTCTGTTTGCGCATTGCTCAATCCGTCGTCACTTTGGTTCAAATATCATCTGGATATTGATGTATAGATCGACCATATCACGAGTAATGGCGTTGTCAACGAGCCGCGAGCAGTTGTCGTCCTGTCGCGACGTTTTCATCAATACTATGTTGCTGAATTGTTATATTAAGGAGCTTACACATACTTCATTATGATCACGCGATAACTGGATTTTTCGGGATAAAATTTAGCTTACATGTTCCAAGTTATTAATAAAGTATTTGTCAATTTTCGCCAAATTTCAGAGAAGTCCGTTCAGACGTTTTTATGTGATCGAGTAATAAACATCCAAACATTTTTTTTATGGTGATAAGGTGCAAACGAGCATATGGTCCATCTGATGGTAAGTGGCTACCATCGCCCGTGGACATCGACAAATCGTTGCATCCTCGAAGATAGAGTGGGGAGGGGGAGTGAAGAAGAAAAATGCTGCGGTCTCAACGGACCCAGAGTTAGATCCCAGAGTCCATTAGATCCACAGCATTAATGGGATGGGAGTGGGTAAGTCTGGCCCACATGCGGTTCGACCGGAACGCGTCTATAACACTTGGCGGTCAGATTCGCATGCTGGTGGTCGCAAGCCAGTCGGGGAACAGATCCCCTACCACCTAAGTGAGAAGGGGGTTGCTGGGTTACTAGGCTTTTACGAGATGCTCTCCCAGCAACAGAGGGGATTAGTATTCTATCCCGTCCCCTCACGGGGAAATCCGTTCAGACGTTTTTATGTGATCGAGTAACAAACATCCAAACTTTCATATTTATAATACTAGTAAGATATAATTTTGAAATTTTCAGAAACCTTTAGAAAATATACTTATTTTTGTACATCTAATATTGACGTCGGAAAAGACATAAAAATAATTATTATATATGTATACCATTTACGAGATTGCGTGAACACAGAAATATACATAATACGATACGACATATACATGTATCTGTGCGATAGCGACACATTGAGAGATTCAGCTCCAACATATTGATTATTGCCACTCGAGGGCTTACTAGACGATTATCTGACCTGTCTGTGCTTGCGTACATAGTACATACGTCATCACTTCGTAGTTTTAAATTATTATTTACATTCTACATATTGTATTATTATTGTATATTTGAAGTTTAATATTACAACTATCATGGAATACGAAGTTCAATAAATGACTTTATTTTCCAGAAGCCGGCGTCGGACAGACAGTCCGGGGGCGGGTGAGGCGCGCCATGGGCGCCCTCGGTTTGGCCGGCGTCGTGCGGCGCTCTCACGCGGCCGCGCTCGCCGTCCTCGGGGCGCTGCTGCTGCTACTGCTGGCGCGCTCCTCCCCGGCGCCCCCGCCGCGTGCGCCCCGCCCGGCGCCGCCCCCCGCGCCGCCAGATACCACCCACAACGCTCGCATCACTAACGTCACGCACAACGTCACCGCCGCCCCCTCCCCTACACCGTCCCACGAGGCAGATCAAGGTCCACAGATTGTCCTCACCCGCGATCTCTACGTAGCCGGACACGAGCGGCCTCACCCGGAGCTGTGCCCCGCGCTAGGAGCGCATCTGCGCCTTCTGGTGCTGGTGACGTCGGCTCCATCGCACGCGACCGCGCGCGATGCCGTACGTCTCACGTGGGGTCACTACGCAGTGCGCCGCGACGTCGCGCTCGCATTTGTGCTGGGCTCCCCTCCGGCGTCTATGCGCGCCGCGCTAGACGCGGAGGACGCTCTCTTCGGGGACCTCATCGTGGGCCGCTCCGTAGACTCCTACTCAAATTTGACTCTGAAGACGCTGTCGATGCTGGAGTGGACCGACACGTATTGCCCGCGAGTGCGGCGCCTGCTCAAGACGGACGACGACATGTTCATAAACATCCCCCGGCTGCTTCGCTTCGTCGCAGCACACGAGAACTACACCAAGACGATCTGGGGCAAGGTGATCCGCAAGTCGCTGCCGAAGCGCACCACTAAGTCCAAGTACTACATCTCGACGCTGCAGTATCCGGGCAAAGTGTTCCCGGACTTCGCCACCGGCCCCGCGTACCTGATGACGGCCGATGTGATCCGGCCGCTGCTCGAGGCGGCGGTGAAGGAGCCCTACTTGCGCCTCGAGGACGTATTCATAACGGGGGTTCTGGGCGCAAAGCTGCACATCCGTCGGCAACATTCGCCCGAGTTTTACAACAAGAAGGTGGCGCTGCACCCTTGCGCGGTGCAGCGCGGCATCGCCATACACATGGTGCAGTATCACGAGCAGTTCGACCTGTGGCGCAAGCTGCTCGACGGCAAGACCAAGTGTACCAGCTAGCCGACAAGGGTTACCCACTCGCCGGGAAAGAAATTCGGGAGAAAACATTAGACGGACCCTAGCAGCAGCCCCTCGCTCTCTTTGCATCCGTCTCAAATTCGTCTTTTATGAATTTGGTTAAATTGAGTTATTCCCGGAGAGTCGGCAACCCTGACCCCCCCCTCCCCAGCCACGTGTGCCTGATGGACTCCCAGTGTGTTTGTGTCGAGTCAATGCAGTCTCTGTGAAACTGAACTGCATGAAGTCTGAGTGGTTGCGCTTGTAGGTAAGCAAATGAGCTGTGAACTGAACCCAGTGATCTGATCCGCGCGACCAGTGCCTCTATCTAATGAATCTCTATAAATTAGTCCAGTAAAGGTGTGACAATTGAATACAGGATCCATCACCTCGAGAGTTTAGGTAACTGCTGCATACCTATGTACGCGTACAGTACAGGGGCTATCCAGACCCTCGGGCAGAAACTATTTCTGATCCTAACTGCAAACAACGATGGGCTAGTCAGTCTCTACTTGGTGTTGGCGTCATCGCTCACTTCTCCACCCACTACCCGCGCAGCACTGCCTCGACCAGTGGCGCAGCGCGTGGACGAGTGACGCATGAGGTTGACAGTTTGACACTAGTTGTATTATCTGTGAGATTACCGACTACTCATGTTTATGATATTATTTTTGTACCTTATTTACAAATTGTATTTTTTATATTATTTTTGTGTTTGAATTTACATTTTAGTATTGATACAAATGATTGCCATAAAGTGATTATTTGACATAATGCGACAGTAGGTGTACCGTGCTACGTGACGTAGCGCTTATATGACAAAGAACAGTACCTTTAGTGTAAATTGTAGTAGAGACGGTGAGCGAACTCAATTTGGCGATATCTTTCAACAAATCAAAGATACGCGCTGAAAAAACGGGATATAAAGTTTATTTTTTATATTTATTTACTTAAAATAAAAGAATACATTAAGTACAGTCATTTAAACGAGTTTATTTTTTTAAATAAATAATTATGGTATTTTATAAAGTAAATGACATACGAATGTTTTATAAGTATTTGCACATGTCTGAGTTTATTATTAATTATTTATTTTAGATATTTTTTGTGCAGTTGACATGAATCTAATTTTTCACATAAATCATTGTTATGTCATGTTTTTTTTAATCTTAAAAGCTAATTAATATACTGAGAGAATAATGTTGCAGTATGGAGACATTAAACACTTGTACTCTAAAACTTAGTTAATCCTAAATTAGTTGGTCTAGATTAAAATCGTGTGTTTTATCGATGTTGGACGCACAAATTCGAATAATTAAATGGAATTACTCATATAATATTGTTTTCCCCGTAGCTTGAAGATATTGTGCATGACTGATCTGTGTCTCAGTAGAAAAAATTAATAGTTTTGTCACAATATAAAGTTCGCAGCCGTCGTAGCGTCTGTGTGTATTAATGTGACGTCATCGTAGTGACGCGACGGTTAAACGCTTCTATCTCTATTAAGGAGTAGAGTTAAATTAGCACAAATATTCGAATCGTATTTAGAATCAGTATTCTCTGGCGCCTTGCTCACTGCGCGGGTTTACTTGTTCTAGTTAGTTTAATTTAGTCGTTAAATACATATCTAATACAGGTTCATCACAATTATACTCTTATTGTTGATAGGTTAATGTTATTGTGAGTCGCTTCCGACTGAGGCAGTGCTGCTCGGGTCGCGCGTCGACAGGTGAGCGCTGACCCGTTGTGATATATTTTTAAAATAGATTTAATATTATCAGCGTAATATTGTATTTATTATGTTTATTTATTTAATTGTATAGTGATGACTGATGAGTGTAACTGTAATGATTCGCGCACTGAGCGACCGCGTCGCTTCGCTTCTCTGAGGTCGGCAACTACCCGCCCCACGCTGCCCCTCCTCCCCCCCCCCATTGAGTCATTCGGAAAACAAATAACCCAGAATACTAGTTTTAATTCACTATTATTTAAAGGCTGAAAAATTTACGCGTAGTATGACCCCCCCCCCCCCCCCCCCTCCCCTCCCGCTTCCCCACCCGGACTGATACGCGAGTGCTAATTAAATGTAAAGGACATTTTGCAACAAATATTGGTTTAGTAATGCTGTATTTGGAATTGTTGTATTAGGTATTTAGTTTGTTTGTGCAGTGTGTGCACTCTGCAGAGTGTGCAGTGTGCAGTGTGCAGTGTGCAGTGTGCAGTGTGCAGTGTGCTGCGGTAGTTGCGACCTCGTACCAGCTGTATTATCTTAGATGAATTTCATAATCATACAAAAATAGTGTACTGTAACATAAGATCAAATGTGCTTGTGTACAGAGCCTGAGCCTGAGTCTGTGTCTGTGCCGTGCTGCGCTGTGCTGTGCTGTGCTGTGCTGTGACACGCTCACACTCCATGTATTTGTAAATATTCAGTATAATAAATATACTATTACCTAAATGTATTACGATTTTTATTTATACTAGTCGACCCGTCCCAGCTTCGCCCGGGAGCAATTTAACACGTGTATTTCTAGCCGTAACCGCTATGTCCCTGCATTTTAAATCTGTAATATCTGAAACTATTCATTTAAATCTCATGCTGTAAAGGGCCATATTGATCTATATTAAATGCACAATGTACTTAAGGTACCTAATTCGATAAGGGTTAATGCTGTATTGTTTAAAATCGCTTCGTAAATAAGCCATTATTTCTCGTAAAAAGTAAAGGATAAAAAATGTTAATTGTGGGTTATCCCTAAGAGGTAGACATATACCATCGCGGACTTTTTTGTAGACCTTTTTAAGGTGTACAAAACTGTAGTACATTATTTTGATCTATCATTTGATTGTTTGCAATGTAAGCGCAAAAAAATGTGATTATTTACGACATCACAATAGGAGCCTCTAAAATTATCAGTGTTTCTCAACTATATTATGTATGTATTATACATACAAACCTTCCTCCTGAATCACTCTATCTATTAAAAAAAACCGCATCAAAATCTGTTGCGTAGGTTTAAAGATGTAAGCATACATAGGGACAGATAGACAGAATATAAAATAATTACATGTATTCGACATTTACATATTTATGTCTTAACAGTCCCTACACTCACATAAATATTAGTAAAACATCTAAACATAACTAGCTGCGCCCGCGACTTGGTCCGCGTTTCATCCCCTATTCACTATTGTTACGTTACAACTTGAGGGTAAAACTTTTACAAACTTTGAATGTCATTATCAAATCAAATCAAAATTATTTATTTCAATTAGACTTTTTTTAAAAGTACTTTTGAAACGTCAAAAATTTGTCGGTCAGTCAGTTTGTCTGAAGCTACCACCAGCTCGGAAAGCAGTTTTCTGATGAGAAGAGCCGGTCAGAAACTCAACAGTCGCTCGCATCAAAAAGCCATGTTTACATAGTACTGTACATTATAGTATGCTTTATATATTAATGACTTCTTGATACGAGTTTTAAATTGTTGAAGTGGCAAGTCTAATATAGTCTGTGGGATCTTATTATAGATGCGAACACCAAGCCCCATGAAGCTATTACTGACTTTGTGGAGACGATAGTAAGGCGTTATAAGTTTATTTCTGTTTCTAGTATTAACATTATGTTTGTCATTGTGTTTTGAATACGAATGGATATTCTGGTAAATGATATACATCTCGCGCTCTTAAGTTATATTATTTATATCGAATCAACAGTCTTAACAATAAGTTTCAACCCCTTACAACCCTATTATCGCATTAAAAAGTCGCTTATGTCCTTTCTCAGGCTCTAACTAGTAGATTTGGCGCGACAGACAGACAGTTATGTTCCTACATAGACTGACGACTATTAAATACTGTTCTGGAAATAAATTCCTATTCCTTTCAAAGTATATCAATTCGAATATGATACAAGTACAGTGTCGCCATCTAGTACACAATATTGATGTACTTACTGCCATCTATATTATTTTCGTGGTACTAACTAATGCTACGAGACGCGTACTAAAATATTAAACACAATAGCGTTAACTATGTACGTATTGCATCAATTACTTAAACTAATACAGTTAGTTGATAACAGATGGCGCTTTAACTATTTTTTCGATATTTATAATTGAAATAAATTTCACGCTTAACTCAAAATTGTGTTTAATGATTTTTTTGTAATTAAAATATTTTATTTATAGAGAAAATAAAATAATTATGTTCAAATATCTTGTAACGGCGATGACGTCGCGGAAATCAGTTTTGCTCTTGTATTTTTTTAATGTGGAAAACCTCTCTAAAAATACATACCTACATTCAGATCTCTCGTTTCGGATAAACACATACATATTTAAAAGCTTCAAAAAGGTGCATTTACATACAAGATGTGTGCCCACACGACTCAGCAGTGTTTGAGGAAAACTAAGTACTTAGAGGAAGTGGGAAACCCCGCGCACACTTTTATTGCCATTTATATTAATGAAGCTATGACGGTTGAATATTGTAGTTGTTATGTTTATCGGGTTTTTTAAACGTTTACAATTGAAAAGATAAACAAATCAAACTAAAGAACGACTAAAGGGCAGTTGCAAACAGACTAAATAAAACTGTCTCACCTTTCATTTGGTCGCTGGAACTATTTCCCTAATATAATGGAACGTACTCCTACTACGTGACCCGTTCTGAGGGAGGACGAAGGTCTTCAAACCGCGCTTGGTCACAGAGGTGGGGATGGGGTGTTAGGTTTTCGTCACGTAGTCAATATCTTCTAGGTAAATCTTGTGCTTTTTTAACATTCTGTCGACAAATGTATACATGTAGTCACGAAGGGGGGAAGGGATATAAAAATTGTAAAAAATGGGTTACTTTTTCCCCTTTCCGAGCTTACTTTGAAAACAATGGGATAAGAGGACGTATGGTCACATTATCTATGAGCTACATTCTGGTCTATGGTGGGGAGTGGGGATAAACTGTGCGGTAAATAATATCATTATATCACATACATTGCGAAGGCTATAAGATATTTGATATCATCATGTATCAAACTATCAAGTTCAATGTTGTACAACCGCAGCAAACACCGGGAGATGTGTCTACTGTACGAGTAGGGTTGCCATATTAAAAGTCAGTACAAAAAATCGGAGAATTTAAAACATTTTCACCATGTTGATAACAAAAATTATGCAAATCATTTATAGAATAGAGAAAAAGCTAAACAATACCTAAGTAAAAGCTATACGGTAGCTTAACTGCACAATTACACTCAAAGGACTCTATTAATACACAAACCAGACGGAGGCTGAGCAGTGCCTGGGGCGAGAGCCCAGCTGCAGGATTAAAAAGCTTTTCTAGTATCAGTAAACACTCCTTCACCGCTCGACCACTTGACTCATCCTTTTTATAATATAAAATAACCCCCCCTCATCTATTCCCATAATAATGATAGGGGGATCGTAAGCCTGTATTGCCAAGTTAATATTTAAAAGCCCTTTTAAATAATTTAATGTTTATCGATATTTTATTTTAATAAAACCTAACGTAAGTATTACTTGTTTAGCTGCTCTGAGGTCATCATACACTTTCACAGGAGCTGTTGATTGGAATCCACCTCAGCAGGTGAGGCCTGGAGTGCGACGAGTATATTATCTACTGGAGGAGGTATGAGAAGAGTAAGAGAAGGCAGGTGTCTCGCCTAACTGGCTCTACTCTCTAAGTGACTGGAAGTTGAACGTTTAAATCCAATAAAATAATAATCTTAAAGTTGAATAATAGATTTGGGTTTTCCGCCATGAAATAATAATACTTTTTTTATTTAAAACATTTTTTTTAATTTTATTATAAGTATATAACTCAGGGAAATTAAGTGATAGCCTAGTGGCTCGGGAGGCTCATTCCCTCACACAGACACACACAGACCACTTTCTGTGTTTTATTATGTGTGTTTTAAGAAATAAATGATCACTTGCTATAACGGTGAAGGAAAACATCGTGAGGAAACTTGAACTCCTGAGAATTACCTAAAAGTTCTCTTTTAGCCTAACCCCCTTTGTTAAAGACTAAATTTAATTTTTTTTTATGTAACTAGGTCGGCAAACAAGCGTACGGCTCACCTGATGGTAAGCGGTTGCCGTAGCTTATAGATGTCTGCAACACCAGAAGCATCGCAAGCGCGTTGCCGACCCAATCCGCAATTCCCCCCAGGAGCTCTGGTCACCTTACTCACCAACAGGAACACAACACTGCTTTAGAGTAGTGTTGTTTAGCTGTGATCTTCTGTAAGGTCGAGATACTACCCCAGTCGGGCTGCTCCATATTTGAGCAGGAAATTTCCTGCTGTGCCCTACCTCAGTTAAATATGTGATTATTTTTAAGCCAAGTTTATATGTATCGTATCTAGATGGCGCTGTTAGTTGAAACACCGTCGCCCGGTGACGATGTTGAGGCCGCTATACAATACACGCGTCTACATCAAGAATTGTTAAATTTCGAGACTGTGTCGCCAAAGAACGGGACGTGTGGTCACCCCAGCTCAAAATACCAGACACATTAAGTATGAGTACTTATAAACAAATTATTCAATTTAGGAGGAAAACTGGAACGGAAAAATAACAAAGAAATAAATCGTGTGAGTCAGAGCATCAGCTGATTGTGTTGCCGTCTGTGAGTGCGGAGATACGTCTGTGTGTCTGTACATCTATCACACAGCTGTTATGAGACCATTCTTTAATTACGTAAGACGATTTAGAGGGCGAGAAGGTCGACGTTGTCTTGTTTTTTCTTACAAGGGGGTAGGAGGGAGTCTCGATAGTTCTTACGTAAGATTACAAATGCTCAAAGTTAAAATTATACTTTGAAAATGCGAGGGCAGCATTCATTTTTCCCTTTAGATTCTTACGTAATAAATATTAAACATGGGGGGAGGGGGTCGGCCTATTCTTATTTTTTCTTATAAAAATTGGGAGGGGTTTAAAAACTAGCGAAAATAGTTTTACGTAATAAATGAATGGCCCCTATATTACATTGCAATAGACTTATGACATGTCTACGAATAACAAATTGCTTGGTTTATGGTTTCTAATTATAAATGAAGAGACGTAGATAAGAAAACGCCAGAATTTCTCGACAAAGTTAACGATTATTAATATTTTTAGAAAATAGGCATTAAGTCTCGTGGCAGCGAACACCGATGAGAAAGTGTTACGTCACGCCACGCGAAAACATTATTGTTGTTTTTGACGTTTTATACAACAGAGCAGACTGTGACGTCATTCAAGACACCATGACACTATTCAACGTTTTCCGGGGAAATCTAAATTGATTTTTTTTAAAGACAAAATACGTAATATATGCTTTTTCTTTAAAATATAGGATTTTTGGTATAAAATATGTATTAAACTATATACTTAACCAAGTTTTAAAATTTTGTCAACTAGCCTATTATTATAAATTACCTAATTCTAGTATACAAATATATATAATATACAATTCAGTGTGACAGATAATACAACGACTTCTATAAACGTAATCAAAACAAGGGTAAGGTGAAATGTACAATGTGTTTAGCGCGTGGAAAAATTATTTAGCGACCAAAACAACGAGTCAGAGCGCGCCTCGCTGCGTGTAAACAACAAACAGACAAACATTTCCTTATTTACATAATTATATCCAGCTTACACTTCAACCCAGCCGGTATATAAGTAAGGGGCCAATTATTTATTACATAAGACGATTGAGAGGGACGGGGGGTTTGACCATGTCGTATTTTTTCTTATAAGGGGGTGGGAGGGAGTCTCGATAGTTCTTACGTAAGAGCGCGAGTGCCGAGGTTCGTATGGATCGAGTGGGTTCTGAGCCCCTGGACGTGAAAATAGTCTTACGTAATAAATGAATGGCCTCTAAGTTGATGTTCAGATGAAAGGTATAAACAGTGTTAATTGTCAGGGTAGTTAGAGTATAGCAACATTTTTTCCCAAATTTATTGATACTGTAGGTTATTCGTATATATAGAACTGACGGAAGAAACCGTCACCACGGACATACGACAGTACATAATATCATATATATAGGTTCGGGTCTAGTTAATTTTCAGTACCTCTACGTCCACACCATGGAGACGTCGCGTTGTGTGCTGCTGCTGCTCGTGGTCGCCGTGGTCGGCACGTGGGCGCACCACCACCACGGTCACCAGCACGACCACACTCACAGTCCAGGTCAGTCATCTTATTGATCGGAGATATTTCAAATATGTGAGTCGTGTTATTCTTTAGATATACGTTAAAGAAGAATATTGTGTTTGTTTCTATTTATTATTGAAAATACTTGTTATCTATGGTCGATGCTGTACATTGATGTGACTAAAGTATCTATGATTTATACCATTCTCATATTTTGAAAAAAAAACTATATTTATTTAAATAATTAATTTTAAAAACATTGTAATGTAAATGTTATCTTTTATGAATCGTCAAAATTAGCTGTCAATTAGAGTGAGGTGAGTGGCCCGCGAGCGCGTCAACACCTCATCGAAGCGATAACAACCAGTTACTGCGACTGCGACTGCGACTACAGTCAATGTCAATGCTTTATCGGATTTTGCTCTGATAGAAATAAGATATATTATTCACATTTGTAGCAAATATTTAATTTTTCTTTTAAACCTCCAATCTAAGCTTAATGTTTATAACTTAGAAAGTCAACGCTTGTCGTCCTATTCTTATACTTCAGACAATTTACAAGATCCGAATTATATTTTACATTCCAAGTATTCCGATATAATTGTTCAATTCTGAAGCTCGTACGTGGAATTGACCATTTTAATTCATTTATGTAAATCAATAAAAATCGTGTTTGTAACGTTGGTAGGACGAAATATTATTCCATTAATTGTTTAACAATTTAAGGATTGAAATACAAACTGCAAATTAAGTGTTGAATATAGCGACTTGAATGATTTATTGAGCTTTTCTTACTTTCACTGTGATCGCAGGATTGGGGAAGCAGCCGGTAGTGGAGTCCCCGTCGGGGCAGTTCCGTGGGGGATACAACGTGACGCGCCTGGGGAGACGCTTCGAGACCTACCGCGGGATACGCTACGCGGAGCCCCCCGTGGGGGAGCTCAGGTTTCAGGTGAGATACAAACACATTACTATAATATATAATTCTTAACACTAACAGCTTCTAGTTTTAATAAGTTTATCCTTATTGGCCGCACGTATCTAGAGCTAAATGGATTTGTGTTTGTAACAGAACTGTTTTAAATAAAATGTTTTTTCAGCCTCCTAAACTTATCTTGGAATATAAGACACCTGTGGACGCCAGTGAGGATGGACCCGCGTGCCCCCTACCGGCCTCGCCCACCTACCCCGTAGACGAAGACTGTCTCACTATCAATGTTTACACACCTCTTAAGAAAGATAGGTATTACAATCTTTTATAGATAATTATTTACATAAAACATTTCTGACAATTTTTATATTAAAACCTAAAACTTATTCCATTTCAGAAAAGGACCATTACCTGTAATATTCTTCATCCATCCTGGAGGATTCTACGTTATGACAGGGCGGAGCGACCTGGCGGGCCCCCACTACCTCCTCGACAAAGATATAGTGCTCGTCACAATTAATTATCGACTTGGCTCACTTGGCAAGTATTTCATCCAATACTTATTAACAGCATCCGATTCGATCAGGTCATCCAGTTCTGTAGAAGACATTTTTCTGATTTTCTGTTTTCCCATCTCATGTCCACAAATCAAATAACCAAGTATCTGTATGTTGTTTCATCATTAACGTTCTATGTCTATCTATGTCTGTTTCCAGGCTTCTTGAGCACAGGAGATGCGTTAGCGCCTGGCAACAATGGTTACAAGGATCAGGTGGCGGCACTCAAGTGGGTCCAGCGCAACATCGCAGCCTTCGGAGGAGACCCCAACAGCGTCACCATTGCTGGCTGCAGCGCCGGCTCCTTCAGCGTCATGTTGCATATGCTATCACCGATGTCTAAAGGTAATAAACTAACACAATCTATCATTTTTTTTTAATTCGCGACGGGATTGCGATTGGGAACTGATGTTAAGTGAAGATAATGTCTGAAAAATTACAGTTTATTTCTATAAATGTATTTAATCTTGGATTAGGTATACAATCTTTTGTAGTTTATATGCTGCACTAATGCTTTGTTATTGAACTTCATCATACAGTTCACAATCTTTATCAGCTGATCAACCGTTTCATTGTTATAAACAAAGGAAATGATTTTGATATTGAATAACAACCATAACTGATAGGCATGACTGGTATGTTAGCTGGTATGCGTTTAAAGTTTCCGCGCTTACCACGCATCTTATGACTAAACAGTTGTTTGTGTGTTTATGAGTACTAACCACTAAAATTTATATGACTCGTTAAATTTTACCATGACTAGTTTGGGAACTACAAGCGGTTCTATATAGACTTCAAGGAACTTTTATTATAGTCATCCATCATGTACATTTATCATTAACTACAAATCAAATTAATTTTCTTTTAATATGTTAATGTTCAATAATCCAGGACTTTTCCATCGCGGTATCTCAATGAGTGGATCTCCTATCAACATCCGTCCATCTCCAGACAACCTGTACAGCCTCGCCGTGAGGCAGGCCGAGCTGGTCAACTGCCCCACTACCAGCTCTAAAGCCATAGTTGATTGTTTGATGACTAAACCTTGGAGGGAGCTTGGAGACTCTCTGCCTGGTTTTTACGTAAGGGCTTTAACATTATTTAAATTTTTTGTATTATATAATATTATTATTTATATCAATACCAATGTTTATAGGAATTTGGCGCCGACCCTGTGGGTTTGTGGATGCCAGTCGTGGAGAACGATTTCGGTCAAGAGAGATTCTTAACAATGAGCCCCCCAGACGCCATCAGACAGGGCAAGATGCACACTGTGCCCTATATCATTAGTCAAACTACGGATGAATTCTTTTGGATGGCTTTCAGTAAGTTTATAGATACTACTATGACTAGTTGATTAGTTAAAAAAACTTGGAATTTCATTATTAAATTTATGATTTTTTTACAGATGTCTTGCGTAATCAAACCCTGCTTGATAGAATGAATGCTGAATGGGATTCTATCGCACCCATATCCTTCCTCCTGCCGAGAGGCACTGATTCCACTCGCGATACGCAAAAACTGCGTAAAGTTTATTTAAACGATAAACCGTTGAAAAACGATGAAGAAAGTGGCAAGGCACTGGGTTTGCTTTATCAGGACTCAATTGAAAGCTTTCCAGTTCACAGGTCAGTTTGTTAAAAAAGTATATGAGCACACAAATTCTCTTTTTCTCTTCAACAATAATTAGTCGTTTTCCACTCTTGCAGGTTAGTGAACCTGATGTGTCGTCACTCCTCGCACCCCGTGTGGTACTACGAGTTCGCGTACATCGGCAACCACAGCCACTACGAGGACCCCGTCACCAACAAACCCGTCGGTGAGCATTCTTTACTCGTTGTAGATCGTGTTTAATTATATCCTGTGAAGTTTGCATGATAATATATGTGTGTGTGCATATCGTAGGCGCCGCTCATCACGACGACCTGATCTACCTGTTCACCCTGAGCTACCGGTTCCCGGACATCGGGCGCGACGGACAGGACGCGCTCATGGTGGAGCGCATGACCGGCATCTGGTACAACTTCGCTAAATACGGGTGAGACATCACTACCATTATATAGACATAGAATTCTTTATTTGGTTTCACAAATCAGTTTATAACTAATATTGAATTGCCGATCGTGTTTCCAAAATGACCCCCACTCTGCTGATCTTACGTGAGGTCAAAAAATCAAATAAACAATAATGAAATCACAAACAAAAAAACTATCTATGATAAGAAACAGAATCAGTTCAAGATAATTTTATTTATTTAGTAGTAACTACACAACTTCGTCCGCGTGTAGCTCCGCTCCTATTGGTCTTAGCGTGATGATATATAGCCTACAGCCTTCATCGATAAATGGCCTATCTAACATTGAAAGAATTTTTCAAATCGGACCAGTAGTTCCTGAGATTAGCGCGTTCAAGCAAACAAACAAACCTCCCAGCTTTATATATTAGTATAAGATATACGGGACATTTTTTGGTTTTCTTCTATCAGTATAGACAAGCGAGGTTATGTTGGCTAGATAATAACGTTTTTGAGTTACCCCAACTAGGTTTTTGCAAATAATATTATTTCACTTTTCGCTTAAAAGTGATTTTAGAAAAAATGATATCCGTATTTCAAATTTTATTAAATGGTATGTGAAACGTCCTGTTTTGGTTTAAATTCTTGTAAGCCATAAACAAAAATACTAACATAAAAATTTATAATAAATACTAACACGGAATCAATGTAATATGAAAATATACAAATTACTAAGTTTACTTTGTTTTAACAGTGACCCCAACAAAGACAATGTATTAAACGGCGTGAAGTGGCCACGAGTGTTGCCCGATCACAGAAAATACTTGAGAATTGGCGACGACCTTACTGTACACGAGAACCTCAAGGAAGAGAGGATGAAAGTGTGGGAGGAGTTATATCCATTAAAATATTAAATAAGTATAATTATATGATTTCTGTTTTAAAACAACCTGTGTCAAATCAAATGGATTCTTGTATTTAGTTTTAAATTACTGTACTATACTTGATATAACTTTAATACTTTACATATGTATAGTTATTTTATAAAATAAAATTTACCTACGAATTTACAACTCTTATTTAAGCAACTAGCCGACCCGTCCCGGCTTCGCCCGGGTGCAATTTAACACTTGTACTTAGTCGTAACCGCTATGTTAATGCATTTTAAATCTGTAATATCTTCGAAAATATTCATTTTTAATTCATGCTGTAAAGGACCATATTGATCTATGTTAAATGCACAATGTGTCTAAGGTACCTAATTGGATAAGGATTAATGCCGTATTGTTTAAAATCACTTTGTAAATAAGCCGTTATTTCTCGTAAAAAGTAAAGGATAAAAAATGGTTATTGTGGGTTATCCCTAGGAGATAGACATATACCATCGCGGACTTTTTTGTAGACCTTTTTAAGGTGGACAATACTGTAGTACATTATTTTGATCTATCTCGTAGGGTTCAGCCAGCGTTTGCAATGTAAGCGCAAAAAATGTGTTTATTTACGACATCACATTAAAAATTTCAGTGTTTCTCTACTATATTATGTATGTATTATACATATAAACCTTCCTCTTAAAATATTCTATCTAATAAAAAAAACCGCATCAAAATCCGTTGAGTAGTTTTAAAGATTTAAGCATACATAGGGACATAGGGACAGAGAAAGCGACTTTGTTTTATACTATGTAGTGATGATTAGCGGCCCGTCCCGGCTTCGCACGGGAGGACAATTTTTTTTCAAACACTTATTTCCGATTTAAATAATTCAAAAAGTTTTTAACAGGTATTGAAACAGTCTTGAATATAAATTTATTTGGATAAGAATTAATACAAAGTTATGGATAACATGTAGTGTATTTAGTGAGAATTTCTGGGGATCTGTAATTTTTTCTTGTAATAAATATAGCCTATGTTACTCAGGGATAATGTAGCTTTCTAATGGTGAAAGAATTTTTGAAATCGGTCCAGTAGTTTTTATGTTTATTCGTTACATACAAAAATACAAATCTTTCCTCTTTATAATATTAGTATAGATAAATATTCTTCAAGTGTCGCATATAATTTTAAAACGTTGATCGTGTATGAAGCACTGGAACAGTGACATTTATTTTAAGGTCATAGCTAATTTGAACAAATTTAGTTATCGTACTAAAATAATAAAATGTCAATAGAGCCAGCTCCGCGCCGGGGAGATCCCTTCGTGCAAGTTGTTTTCCTTAAACGTTACGCTATCGGTGTTATCGATGCGTGAGGAGCATTTAAATTTAATACGACATGTTATCTTACCGAGGAAAAAACAAGAACATAATAAGATTAAAGTATAAATAAAAACAATAATGTTACTTTTTATTGTAATTATAGAACGCTTAGTGTATGAATAAACAATAATCTCTTCATATCTTTATTCTGTACATGGTCTAACTAAAACTGAGTTTATTTCTTATTAACGTTAGTTACGAGAGACATTCCTGCATAAAATATGCAGAATACTCACACAATGTATATGTAAACAAAGAGAGAGAGAGAGAGAGCAAGCATATAAATAAGAACTAAACAATATTTTCCTGTTAGTCGTTACGGCTGCGTTCATAAGATGAACACGTGTTGTCAAGTGCTGGTGCTGGTGGTGGTGGTCAGCGTGGTCAGTGTGTGGTCGCACGCACATGATCATATTTCGGGTAAGTTTTTGTTTACCAATATTATTAATAAAAAAATTACCTATCATAAATGAAAATAGGAAAAATAAACAACGATAGACTGATGATAATCTAATTCTATTTATGCGTACCTACAAATAACATTATGACGGTTTCAGCTATAGGATAGTAAAATTTGCCAACAAATCTTTCAAAGTTGTTTAAAAACTAGCTGCGGCCCGCGGTTTCACCCTCGTGGTGATGGAAAATTGTAATAATTACGGACACAACCGTCAACGACGTCTGCTCTCACGCGCCAGCTCACGTCCGGGTCGCCCACTCACTACTATTTGGGCGATAATAACTTACACAAGATAGAAACATGTTTCGCAGGCTTTTTTGTAGGATTATTTAAAACAAAACAATTCCTTTATACATTATATTAGTGTAACTCCAACCATTTTTGCGGCGCACTCCAGAATAGCTCGCAGATGGCAGATTTTTTCTTACTTACTACACACTTATCGTTTTATTTCAGATAATTCACACTGTATCATTACACACATAAATACATATACAGCTTATGCGTTATTCTGATGTGTAAGTAATCCATTCATTAGTTTTTACGTGAAATAGTAACAAACATACTCGTACATCCATTGTTATAAACTTTCGCGTTTATAATATTATGTAGGATGTGTTGGGTTGATGACAAATATAAGAGTTTACAATCATACAGATAGTATAATTTACCAGACAGCCCCGAGAATTCAGGTGCAGATGATATTCGACCTCAGGGTCACTCCGATCAAGAAACTGTTCTTTTGTAACTAATAACAAAAAGTAATATAATTATTATGTTACTGAACTCGCAAAATAAATTGTTTTGTTTATTGATTTTCTTCTGATTTTAGGAATAATTAAATTCTAATTATGTGATCGCAGGATTGGGGAAGCAGCCGGTAGTGGAGTCCCCGTCGGGGGAGTTCCGTGGGGGATACAACGTGACGCGCCTGGGGAGACGCTTCGAGACCTACCGCGGGATACGCTACGCGGAGCCCCCCGTGGGGGAGCTCAGGTTTCAGGTGAAATACAAACACATTATGATGCGATTTATAAAATGAATACAGTATTAACCATATTATTTACTAGCGGCCCGTCCCGGCTTTGCACGGGTGGATAATTTTTTTTAACATTTTGGCTCCCGCATTCCGTCGTCTATCGCCGCGTTGCTCGCTGCGCTGCGAGGCACTCCACACCGCGCCGGCGGCCCGTCTGGGTGTATTTTTTGGTTTATATTGATATTTTTATGTCGTAATATCTATTGACTGGAATGTCCGATTTCGATAGTTCAAAAAGTAATCAACAGGTATTGAAGCAATCTTGAATACGAAATAATTTATTTGGATAAGAATTAATACAAAGTTATGGAAAAAATGCTCTGATTGTGACAGGCATTTCTATCAACTTTTAAAATATAAAAAAGTAGTTATAGTGACATAACTACGATAGTTGGACATATGGTGTCGCGAAGTTTTTTGTAGATATTGACACATTCTAGAATATTGTAGAATATGTTTTTGTTCTATCATCAATACTTTCCGCAGCGCATGCGATGAAAGATATTTTATGGCTAATTTTTTTGCACCTTGGGTTGGTTTTAGTGAGAATTTCTGGGGATCTCTAATTTTTCCTTGTAATAAATATAGCCTATGTTACTCAGGGGTAATGTAGCTTTCTAATGGAGAAAGAATTCTTGAAATCGGTCCAGTAGTTTTTATGTTTATTCGTTACATACAAAAATATAAATTTTTCCCCTTTATAATATTATAGTATAGATAACATTGTGGCAATATCATTTTTTGTTTTGTTCTATAGCCCCCAAAATTAATTCTGGAGTATAAAGCGCCAGTCGATGCCAGCAAAGATGGTCCTGCGTGTCCCCACCCAGTCCCCCCTGGCTACCCCCTGGATGAAGACTGCCTTATTGTCAATGTCTATACGCCTCTTAAAAAAGAAAGGTACGTAGTTCGTAATATTTTGATAATAATAAATATTAGGTTGGGGAAGAAGTCTTTTCGCATTTTTTAAGAAAATTCAAAACATTTTTTAATATAGTTTATTTACATTTAACTAAAGTATGTAGGAAACATTTTGTTCGATAACTTTTTGCCATCTTGTAGCTAGAGACATGATCCCATTGCTATAGAAATTTTGGGGCTTCTGATCAAAAAACCGCGATAAGTAGTTTCGGCAGTCCTCTCGTGATGTTAACCTGACACTACCTAAAGAATTCTTAGGAGACCGAAACAGATGGAAATCTGAAGGTGCAAGGTCAGGACTATACGGCGGATGCATTGACACCTCCCAGCCAAACTCTTAATTTTTGCTGAGTGGCTAAAGATGTGTTATCATGATGAAAAATTCAATGGACTATAACTAAAGTACATGTTAAATAAGTAGTTTTAAATTTAATATTGCTTTGTTTTATTTTATTACCTGTTTTTATATTGCATAACATACTGTATTTTTATCTATACTTTATTTTCATTTTTTTATTATTTTTTAATGTTATTTTATTTTATTTTTTAAATCGGTAAAAAAAAATTCTGTTTCTTGGTACGATAATGTTTTGTTAACCAAACCATTAACTTTTTTTTACATTCGAAATTATTGAGCGGATATACCCCGAGATTTATTAATTTTATTATAAAGGAAAGGTCCAAGATAACATTGGAATTTGTGCATAAACGAGGTTCTGTAGGTATTGTTAGTTATGATGTTGGCAACACTTATAATTTGAGTAGCATCCTGTTACATGATCTTGATGTTGGTACGACTGATATGAATAGTATCCTGTTACTTGAATGTTGGCCAACTGATAAACACAAATCGAAGAGGTGGGGATTGCAAAATAAATACGCCGTCACGACAGAATAATGATGAATTACATCGCGAGTATTCTTAGCAGTAACTCTGAAGCTCTGAGTCTCGAGTATTACCCCAAGAAGATAAGTCAACACTACTACAACATCCTCTATTATTAATTAACAGTATTTATGGGAATTACATTACGATTTCTGCGTTTCTGTGTAAACAATATAGTCCTGGGTTGGTTTAATATAGTGTCGATTGTGAACATGGATCGTACTGTAGGTACATCACAATGAGAATGTAAATCAACTGTTGGGAATGCGAAAGGTTTCAAATGTATGACCTTAAGTGAGGCTCGTTGTGCTCTTTCAATTTTAATTAAATGAGTTTGTTTAGCTCCTCCCCATGCTCTTATATAGTAAGATAATATGGACTGATCCATAGTAAAATAGATAGTTTTAAGCAATTTATGGTCAGCAACGTGTCGTAACTTTTTAAATATGAATAAGGTATAAATAAGTTTCCTAGTTCGTTCTGACAGAGCCACGATTTGCGGAATCCACGTGAGATTTTGATCTAGTATTATGCGTAGATACTTTATTGCAGTTATTCTTTCCAAAACAGGACACTGACATATAAAATCAAGTTGATAAGAACTTTACAAGTGTGAGTTTTAGCTAATGTGTTGTGTGCCGCAAACCATTTTCAGCCTTAGTCCTAGCCGCCTCTCACGTTGTAACTAACCACTTGCTTTAACGGTGAAGTAAAACATCGTGAGGAAACCTGTACTCCAGAGAGTTCTCCATGTTCTCAAAAGTGTGTGAAGTCTGTCAGAGTGGTGGGCTAATCCCCTCATCATTCTGAGGAGGAGACCCGTCTCAACAGTGGGCCATTAATGGGTTGTGATGATGATGGTGATAGATTATAGAGTAGGCAAACAGTCACTATTTAAAAGTTTACCATTTTGTATACGAAAAATAATCAAATGTTATTAGATAATAGGATTGCAAGTTT
Source organism: Limenitis camilla (assembly GCA_905147385.1). Lineage (NCBI taxonomy): Eukaryota > Metazoa > Arthropoda > Insecta > Lepidoptera > Nymphalidae > Limenitis > Limenitis camilla. Next base: position 11,932,954 of record LR990247.1, read on the forward strand.
CGGCGTGTAGGTAAACGCAAAATAAATATTAATGTATACTAAGCCAAATATCTCTTCATTCTTTCCAATTTGTAATTTCAGAAGTGAACCCCTACCAGTGATATTCTACATCCACGCTGGCGGCTACTACTCCATGACGGGGCGCAGCGACCTGGCGGGCCCCCACTACCTCCTCGACAAAGATATTGTGCTCGTCACAATTAACTATCGACTTGGCTCACTTGGTAATTTACTATCTGCAATACACTCGTTCTAAATAAGGAAATCAGTGGATTAAAGGAAACCCGTATCCGTTTTTAGGTTTCCTGAGCACAGGAGACTCTTTAGCGCCTGGGAACAATGGTTTGAAGGATCAGGTAGCGGCACTCAGGTGGGTCCAGCGCAACATCGCAGCCTTCGGAGGAGACCCCAACAGCGTCACCATTGCTGGTTGTAGTGTTGGCTCCTTCAGTGTCATGTTGCATATGATATCACCGATGTCTAAAGGTAAACTATAAGTAGATTCGGATTTTCATACTCTGAACTGGTCAGCAACAATATATTATAAACGTTTCTTCCACTTCACTCCCTTATACTAGGTATAGATCGGAATAATAAGAAGTATTTATCTGTCGATAATTGTTATATCAATATCAGGTCTCTTCCACCGCGCCATATCGATGAGCGGGTCACCCATCCCCATCGGTCCCACTCCGGACAACCAGTACCGGCTGGCTGTCCGACAGGCGGAACTGCTCCACTGTCCAACTACCCACTCCAAAGCTATTGTTGATTGCTTAAAGACCAAGCCCTGGAAAGAGCTTGGAGACTCTCTCGACGGTTTTTCTGTAAGTTTTGTAATAAAAATGAAAAAAAGTGTTATAGATTGAGTACATGAGGAATAAATATCATATTTTTTTTTCTTAAGCATGTTAAGTTATGAATGATTGAACGAATGTATGAATGATTAAACAAAACTTTTTAAATTAACAGGAGTTTGCTTACGATCCGATTATCGTTTGGATGTCGGTGGTAGAAAAAGACTACGGTCAAGAGAGGTTCCTGACCATGGACCCGGTGGACGCCATCAGACAGCGCAAGATGCACGCGGTGCCATACATCATCAGTCAAACTACGGATGAGTTCTTTTGGAAGGCTTATTGTGAGCTCACGTATTTGCTGTATTGTCTACTAAATGTTTCTCTATTGTATACGTACTCTTATTGTTAGAATATCATGGTAGACATTAAGTTTTATATATGTGTGTACAGATATCCTGGAAAATCAAACACTAATAGATAGAATGAATGCTGAATGGGAGTCGGTAGCCCCCATCTCCTTCGGTCTGCCCCGAGACAACGCCACCCATGCCACCCACCAGCTACGTAGAGCATACTTGAAAGACAAGCCATTGAAGAATGATACTGAAAGCGCCAAGGCGCTGGGTCTGCTGTACCAGGACTCTATAGAGAGTTTCCCCGTTAACAGGTTTGTTTGTTAACCTTATATATTAGAATTATATGTAAACCTGTATACTGTCAGTATTACTTGTGGTCGTAATAATAAGATGTTATAACATTTCGGTGCTCAGGATGGTGAAGCTGATGTGTCGTCACTCCTCGCACCCCGTGTGGTACTACGAGTTCGCGTACATCGGCAACCACAGCCACTACGAGGACCCCGTCACCAACAAACCCGTCGGTGAGCATTCTTTACTCGTTGTATATCGTGTTTAATTATATCCTGTGGGATACAAAGATCACTATTTCGATTCGAAGTTTTAATAATAATATATGTCGGGGATTTTAAAACGATGTGAAAGGAAATGGAAGGAGGAAGATGGGGAATATTGGGGAACATTACAAAGGGGGTGATGGTATTGAATGGAATATTGGATAAACGCAACGTAGATACTCCTATTGAACCGATAAATGATCAAAAATGATCACTAACAATTACGAGAGAAACCTAAGCATTGCCTTGGACTTGTGACCAAGGTGTAGGCTAATAGGACGTCCTTTAAATGATCATAACACTCGCCTCCACTGCTCAGGCTCTCTGTTTAAACCCAAGGTTAAACGCACATAAACCGAATCTAACACAAGGCTAGCCTAACCTAACCTAACATTGTGTTTACTTAACCACGTGGCAATTACATTGTAAGGACTTACGTGACCTTAGTTGGACAGCACTTCCACACTACACTGCACTTGACACTATCACTATCACTAGCACTACTTAGATGATGTTCACTTCTTGAGAGACCGCGCACGACTAAGACTTCAGTTAGACTGTCGATCGCATATAAAGGGTCGAGGGTAGAGACTGTCAAAACAACGGAAGTGACTACTACCCCACTCCAACGCCATAGACAACGATGACGATTCGATTAATCGATAATCTTTTACTTATTCTCCGACATATATATATGTGTGTGCGAATCGTAGGCGCCGCTCACCACGACGACCTGATCTACCTGTTCACCCTGAGCTACCGGTTCCCGGACATCGGACGCGACGGACAGGACGCGCTCATGGTGGAGCGCATGACCGGCGTTTGGTACAACTTCGCTAAATACGGGTGACTATCACGCACAGATTCTGTCTATTTTTGAAGTTCTTAGCCTGTATGTTCATTTGCTTGTCCATAAAAATTATACCTACATAGAAAAGCATGAGATGATTAAAGCGCTGCTGAATTGTCTGGCGAGCTGAGCGTGTCGCACTGATATTTACAATTTATTTACTTCCAGGGACCCCAATCATGGAGACGTTCTAAAAGGCCTGAACTGGCCCCGGGTGTTGCCAGATGAAGGCAAATATTTACGACTGGATCAAAACTTGAGTATAAACCATCTTCTCAAGGAGGACAGGATGAGAGTCTGGGAACATTTATATCCTGTTACTTATTGACTCGTTCTTATATACTTCAGCTCGTCCAGGCTTCACCTGTAGTAGGAGTGACTGCAGTTTACTTATTCTTCTACTTTTTTTTTAATTTGAAGTTGTATAAACATTTTAATTTTGAAATGTTTAATTACTGTAAAGTATTCAATTATTAGTTTAATATAAATAAATAAACTAAACTTAGCTCTATATCGACAATTACAATATTTAACTATTTTTTGGGGTTCTGTACCTTTAAAGGAAAAAAGGAACCCTTATAGGATCACTTCGTTGTCCGTCTGTGTCAGACTAACATGTCTGTCCGTCTGTCAACACCCTTTTTCTCAGGATCGCGTGGGGGTATAAGTTTAAATTATTATCACATACTTAAACCTGTCAAAAAAATTCAAACTTCTAAGTTCACGGATTGAAAAGATATGACCGGTAATGTGGTCACTCATATAATTATAAGCTACTTTCATATGACCTAGAGTCGTGAAATTTAGCATGAAGTAAGGTCTCATAGCACAAATAAAGGGTATACTACACTAGAAAATTAACTTTTTTTGACTGTCATGCAACACCCTTTTCCTCAGAAAAACGTGAAGTTATCAAGTTGTAATTTATATTTATACAAAATATTTGAATCTCTAGTTCCTCAAATATGTAAAAATATCAAACTGATAAGTCGGTTTGATGAAAAGCGCGCGCCGCTTTTATCTTATGTATTGTAATTTTGATTTTCGAGATAAATCAAAATTCCTAGGCTTCTAGGCTTCTTTTGACCTAGGAACATGATTTTTGGCAAGAAGCAAGGTCTCAGATCACTGGTATTAAGAAAAATCCTAAAATTGGCAATTTGTTGTTAAATCACGAAAAAAAAAGGTGTGTGTGCGATTCACACACGATAGAAGTGAAACTTCAGTAAATCGACAAAAGAATGAGATGAATATATATAATAATATAAAATAGTATGTATATTTCTGTCTCATTCTTTCCTACACATTTTTGTATTTGTGTCTCTTACCTGTCGTTTTTTCCGTTGCATCCGGTTTGAAATCACAACGATTCTAAAGAAGTTTCACTTCAATATTCTTTTACTAGCAGCGCCCCGCGGTTTCACCCGCTATATTTTGGATAATTCACACTATATCATTATAAATTATAGAAAATTTCATCTACTTTAAATACCAGAAGCGATAAAATTATTTGTTATATAAGGATTGATTCGTTACTACTGTTATTTATATGATTCACTATTTTGGCGATAATGGCTTACACATAAGATAGATATATGCTCTCGCGGACTTCTCGGTAGGACTATTTATGATAAACATTCCCATTATACATTATATATGTGTGACTCCAACGGTTTGAGCGGCGCACGACAGAATAGCTCGCGGATGGCACATTTTGACCTACTTACTTGACACTTATCGTTATATTTTGGATAATTCACATTATATCATTATAAATTATAGCCTATGTGTTATTTTGATGTGTAAGCTATATTATTGTAAAGTTTCACCAAAATCCATTCAGTAGATTTTGCGTGAAAGAGGAACAAACATATATCCAGACATCCAGACATCCATACATTCTTACAAACTTTCGCGTTTATAATATTAGTAGGATATATTTAGTTTTGATGCATTATTTGAAGAATGGACGTTTTTGTCGTCGCATGGTGTGAAATGAATCTAAAGCTATATCTTAGCAACGGCTGTTGACGACATGACATCTTGCTAAATGACTACTTGTAAAATATTTAAGCGACTCCAATAAAAAAGGAGGTTTTATATTTGACATTATGTATTTTATTAATATGTGTTCACTGACTTATTGGGCGTGATAATTTTTACTTTTTATTGCATTTTTCAGGCTAAGTCGATTAAACGCCTCCCACAATATTTTGACCCATCACAAGAAAATCATAATTTGATAGTGCTTTTCCTTTTATTATAATTGTACCGAACCCTGAGTGCGTGAGTTCCACACTCGCACTTGGTCGAATTATTTTTTATATTGTGTGTTATTTCATTCCAAGTGCAATGCTTCGCGCATGCGCACTTCCTCTGGCCAACCTCACCTTGTATGAATTATGAAAAGAAGAGAATTATGTAAATAGATTATAAATAAATGAATAAATAAATAAAACTTTATTTTCATTTCCATTATTACATAGTTTTCCTTATTGATGAGACCCTGTGAGCATAGCGGTACTCGTGTTGGGAGGTCTCGCTCTTCCATTGTTGTAACATGAATGGAAATCTAAGACGTAAGTATTGATGCCAACGCAAAACTCTTTACATACATATTTTAAATAAGTAGCAACATTTTATCTTAAAATTTTATTTGTGTGTGCGTGTGTGTGTGTGTCTTTTTTAAAGAATAAATATTTAATTTTCCGTTTATTTTGTTATATATTTCACCTGATTTGTAGATAAATTGCCGACTAGCGAAAGTACTCATAGTTCTAATTTTCACTGTAGGAACGATTGCTTTATTTCTTCTTTTTTCTGTATATCTTACGTCGAATTTTATGTTACGATGAGTTCTCAATATCGTATGGAGTACGTTAAGTTTTCTAACTGTTAATAGATTAATATTTTTGTAAAGGGTGTCTGTTGGAAATCTTGGTGGTTTAGATAGCATTACCTTCAGCAAGAATCGTTGGGCTCTTTCAACCACTAAAAATCTTGTCTTAGGTGCCGCACCCCAAGCTGTTATGCAATACATTAAAATAGATTGCGCCAGAGCAATGTAAAGTCTTCTTATTATGTTATTAGAGGCAACATGCTTTAGTATCTTAAAGATCCAGGATAACTTTCTAACTCTGTTAGCCACCAGCTCAAGATGGGGCTGCCAGGACAGATGTTGATCAATCATAGCTCCCAGATATTTGGTACATGTGATCCTGTTAATATTAGTACAGTTACAGTTGTCATATGTTGAACATTTGTGGATTCTTACTTTAAAGTCTTTATCTGCTTGTGTTTTAGAATTAATGGAAAAACATATAGAGTTGGTCTTTGTTGCACTTAGTGTAAGGAGATTTTTCTCTAGCCAGTCTGCCACCCTTACAAGGCCAGTTTCAGCATTTTTTTGGACGTCTTCCCACGAATCACCCACAAAGACCAAAGCTGTGTCATCAGCATAAGAGAATATTTCGCCCTTAGTCAGACTTAGGTTACACGGTGCATTTATGTACACCAAGAACAAAGTGGGACCCAGAATACTTCCCTGCGGAACACCATACGTTACATCTACTTCCTCATTAACATATCGGCCTACCTTAATGCTCTGCTTTCTATCTCTGAGATAATCCTTAAAGAGATTTAAGGGAATGCCACGTATTCCAATACTCTCCAACTTTTGCACTAGAATGTTGGAAGAGACGGTATCAAAAGCTTTTTTGAGATCAAGAAAAACACTAAGACACCGCTTATTAGCATCTAGTTGACTAGCTATTAGAGAAGTGAGCGATGTCACAGCGTCTTCCGTAGATAAACCCAAATTGTTTATTCGATAGTATCTTATATTTGTTGAGGTAATTTTTGAGTCTAATATTCAATAATTTTTGATAACGACGGTAAAACCGAGATGAGTCTGTAATTGTTTATATTATTACTATCCCCACTCTTGTATACTGGTGTTACAATGGCATGTTTTAGGTTAGTTGGAAATATACTCTTGCAAAAACAGACATTGGCCAAATGACAGTTATTAAATGCTTGGCCAGTTTGAGAAATTTTGTTGGAACATTGTCCCAACCAGGAGAGCTAACTGTTTTCATAGATACCAGAACACTAAGAACTTCTTCTGGAGTAGTATCTAGTAATACGAACGATTGCGAAGCAGTACTTTCCAAATTAGTGTCTTCATAATGTGATTTGTTTCTATTTGCTATAATTGTGTCAGCTAAATTGTTCCCAACATTTGCAAATAACTTATTTATAAGGTTAACAGACTCTACAGCGGACGATTTAATTAGTAATAGTTCAGGATTATTATCATTTTCAACCGACTTCAAAAAAAAGGAGGTTATCAATTCGGTTGTATTTTTTTTTTTTTTTTTTTATGTTTGTTACCACAGAACTCCGTCATTTATGAACCGAATTGAAAATTTCTTTTTGTATTTGGTAGGATATGCTTACAGATTGGTCCCATTTTTTTCAAAATCCAGTTCTGATGATGGCATCTTTGAGGAATTGAGAGAACTCCTCAAAAGTTATAGGCACACATATAGTAATTTTGGAATTTTGAGAAAGGTTACAACCATTTGCATTCAGAATTTATCATTTGATGAAGTGGATCTGATGAGAAGACCACAGATAGCCATTAAATGGTTAAGGATGTAAAGCAACTATTATTATGAGGAAATTTAAAAAATACTTATCATGTTGATGTTACCTTAGACCTTCCGGCTTCATCTACCATTAGTTGATGATGATGTCGGAAGGTATGTACTGGAACATAGGCATGGGACAACGTAAACTAGTCGTGTTTGGGTTTAATGGAATTGTCTTAAAGAGTACTTTGGATGTAAGTAATTTTTTTAATGATAATGTTTGTCTGTTTATATCGTAGCTCTCGAATAACTATACCGATTATAATGCGAATTTTTCTGTGTGGAAGCAGATGGGATCAAGATGACATCGTTTTATTAGTTCAACAGTGTACCTGTGTGCCTGTCTGTGACATCGTAGCTACCGAAACACTAACCTGATTTCGATGCAGAGTTTTCTGTGTGAAACAAATGGGATCAAGCTGACATCGTTTTATTAGTTTAACAGTGTGCCTGTGTGCCTGTCTGTTACGTCGTAATAACGTTATATATAAACCCATTCTGGTGCGGTTGTTTATATTGATTCAGATGATCTAGATGGTTCTTACCTATTATTTTTGAAAAGCTGAAGGCTATCTGTTGAGTGGGTGCAGTAGATTGGAGATGGAAGGGAGAGTAGAGTGGTACAGTCTAGTAGTTGAGATGATGGTTGAGTAGAGTGGTACAGTCTAGTAGTTGAGATGATGGTTGAGTAGAGTGGTACAGTCTAGTAGTTGAGATGATGGTTGAGTGGAGTGGTACAGTCTAGTAGTTGAGATGATGGTTGAGTGGAGTGGTACAGTCTAGTAGTTGAGATGATGGTTGAGTGGAGTGGTACAGTCTAGTGGTTGAGATGATGGTTGAGTAGAGTGGTACAGTCTAGTAGTTGAGATGATGGTTGAGTAGAGTGGTACAGTCTAGTAGTTGAGATGATGGTTGAGTGGAGTGGTACAGTCTAGTAGTTGAGATGATGGTTGAGTAGAGTGGTACAGTCTAGTAGTTGAGATGATGGTTGAGTGGAGTGGTACAGTCTAGTAGTTGAGATGATGGTTGAGTAGAGTGGTACAGTCTAGTAGTTGAGATGATGGTTGAGTGGAGTGGTACAGTCTAGTAGTTGAGATGATGGTTGAGTAGAGTGGTACAGTCTAGTAGTTGAGATGATGGTTGAGTGGAGTGGTACAGTCTAGTAGTTGAGATGATGGTTGAGTAGAGTGGTACAGTCTAGTAGTTGAGATGATGGTTGAGTGGAGTGGTACAGTCTAGTAGTTGAGATGATGGTTGAGTAGAGTGGTACAGTCTAGTAGTTGAGATGATGGTTGAGTGGAGTGGTACAGTCTAGTGGTTGAGATGATGGTTGAGTAGAGTGGTACAGTCTAGTAGTTGAGATGATGGTTGAGTAGAGTGGTACAGTCTAGTAGTTGAGATGATGGTTGAGTGGAGTGGTACAGTCTAGTAGTTGAGATGATGGTTGAGTGGAGTGGTACAGTCTAGTGGTTGAGATGATGGTTGAGTAGAGTGGTACAGTCTAGTAGTTGAGATGATGGTTGAGTAGAGTGGTACAGTCTAGTAGTTGAGATGATGGTTGAGTGGAGTGGTACAGTCTAGTGGTTGAGATGATGGTTGAGTGGAGTGGTACAGTCTAGTAGTTGAGATGATGGTTGAGTGGAGTGGTACAGTCTAGTAGTTGAGATGATGGTTGAGTGAGTAGGTACTTTGTAAATGTTGAATTGATGATTTAGTGAGTGATTAAATAAGTAAACCGATGAGAGAGTGAATTAGTAGATGAACGATAAATGAGTTTTAGAACATATTCACTAAAAAGCAAGAAATAAATCATTTTTAACAAAAAATTGAACCGACTTCAAACTCTAAAAAATGCACTAAAAAGTAAGAAATAATTAGCTTATTTATTAACCTCCCTTTATTAGGACAATAATTGATATTTTTGTAGTCGGTGCCAGCAATAGCACAGAAAGTAGTAGTATAACAGTACAATCGTACACACTATGTCGCTACAGGTTCGTCCAATAGATATACCTATTACTATTCCATCTCACTACACGTCTGTTCCCCTGGCTGGACTGGCTGGCACCGACTTCAAAAATATCAATTATTGTCCTAATAAAGGGAGGTTAATAAATAAGCTAATTATTTCTTACTTTTTAGTGCATTTTTTAGAGTTTGAAGTCGGTTCAATTTTTTGTTAAAAATGATTTATTATTGTTTCCGGAATTAGTAATGGTTTTAAATGTTCTCCAAAATTGTTCAGAATTACCAGTGTATTTTTCTAAGCTTTGTGTATCATAGTTACATTATGTGTATAAAATCAAAAGACATAGATTATGTGTATAAAATCAAAAATATGTTCATTTTTAATATTATTTTTAATCTTATTCAATAACTAAAATATTTGTTTGTTAAATTGTAATTAAAATTTATAACAATTGTAATTATTGCACGCCTATCGGCAAAATATACCCATATGCGCAACTAGCAGCGCCCCGAGGTTTCACCCGCTATATTTTGGATAATTCACACTATATCATTATAAGCTATAGCCTATATGTTGGTCTGATGTGTAAGCTATATTATTGTAAAGTTTCATCAAAATCCATTCATTAGTTTTTACGTGAAAGAGTAACAAACATACATCCAGACATCCATACATCCAGACATCGATACATTCTTACAAACTTTCGCGTTTATAATATTAATTTAAGATATAAATCTTCATTTAAGATATAAATCTTTGTAAACATAAGATGTAAGCATCCTTAGTCAACGAGTCCGAAGTCTCCCAGGGCTTCCAAATGACATATACACCTAAGACAGACTAACAGACAAAGATAACATTTAGTAATTTTACAAACTCTGCTCTTTGCAATCTGTGACTAGGATGGGACTAGCAAAGTCGACACCCACACTATTAAATGGGAAATCAGGGGTGACGCATTCAGGAGGTAAGTCTCCCATTATAGGGAATAACATCTCTGCCAGCGATAAGCCACACAAAATATTTAACAGAGGAAAGAAGCAGTTGTGGTCCTGCATGTAGAAGACGAAGGCGTTCTTGCTTAAACAACAATTTAGTTAGCTTATTTAAATAGATTGTAATAGCAAATGTTCTTTTTAAAGAGCATAGTACAAAGATTTAAGTCCCCCACCTTTTAGAACTCAATAGTATGCCAGAACGTTTGAAGTAATTTTTTTATAAAAAGATTCATTTTGAGAAAAATAAACTAATTTATTAATTAAATGAAGAGTTTAACTCCTCGGCCTAAATACACCACATAATTTTATTTTAGGGTTTCTATAGTTTGTTCGTGCAAATCGCAGCTAGATGGCGCTGACGGTGCCGGGAAAGGGGGTGCTTGTCAGGGGAGGAACTACCACATGGTAAAGGGAAGGTGCAGTACTGGGGCTCAGTCAGTCCCATGACAATTACATGAAAAGCCCCCTAAATAAGTAATATTAAAAAAATATAAATAACAAGCTGTGCCCGCGAATTCGTCCGCGTGGAATAGCGATACTTCGCATGCTGTGTTTTTTAGTATTTAAATAACAATGAACGTAATGTCAATCACCATAGAGAAGTTGTAATCTCTTTACTACATTACTAGAATAAGGTATTTTGGTAACCCTGATTGGAATCTCGCGATGTGTTTATATTTATGGTAAACACTATGGTGATATTTGTTTTTCATCAACTCTGTATACTTAGTAATGAAGGTATCGTACTAGATGTCGCTATGCTGCTAGGTGAACAAATAAATACGATTCGCTAGATTAATTAACATTTCCTTCAGGGGTTCAGGGTAAAACACTCGATAATATTGTTCTTAGTCAAGTACCTAAAAGATAGATAGATAGATAGATAATCTTTATTGCACACATTTTAAATGACAAAAAACATATAAAGGAAAATATTTACTTAAAACTAGAAGGTATGCAAAGGCGGCCTTATTGCTACTAGCAATCTCTACCAGCAACCTTTGGCGAAAGAAATTGTTTATATATAATATAGAACAACGGTACGGTGCAGAATTACAAAAACTTACATAAACATACATAATACCATTTATATAAAAGAAAAAAAATAAATAAATATACATATATAATAAATACACTATAAACATATAATACTCAATAGATATATAATAATGAATAAACACATACATATATATGGACTTTACAAATATTATTAACTATGCAATAATGATATAATAAATGGTTCTTCAAACGACTTTTAAAAATCGGAAGTGATTTGGACTGTCTGATTTCTTTTGGGAGTTCATTCCACAGCCTTGCTGATTTAACAGTAAAGATGTGTTGTCGGATTTGTTAGCAATGCAGCATTCAATGGAACTCTTACGAAAAATCCAATCTTTGAAAACTATCATATGAATACATGAAGGCGTGGGCGTCGCCACACAACGGGCACAAATCCTCAAGGACATGAGGTCGCTCCAAGAAGCCTGTGAAGTTCCCAGGAAACTTCTGCGCTTCTGGAAGGAGCTGGGCTGGCTCTTATAGCTAGCCATCCCTGCACGTACAATGGACCGACTTAGAGTCTAAGTGCGGAAACAGGAGCCCACTTACTTACATGAAGCGTCAGTAGCTCAGTGGTGCGGGCGTCGTGGGTTCGAATCCCGGACATTGGACTACTGGCGTGGCCCACTCCTGACACAAGCATGCAAGCTTAGTGGAAGGGGTAAAGGGAATACTAGTAGAATGTGATCCATACTGCTGGTAGCCATCTTTAAAAAAGCTCGTGATTTAGCAGCTCACTCTAGTCATTGGAATCTCATAAAGCACGGTAATGTGAAGCTAGAAGTTCGCTTTGATACAGCTATTCATGAAACCATTAACTGTATTTTTATCTCTGCGTTACAGAGTTTGATGATGTTGTTGAAATTGATAAAAATCGTAATGTAAGCGTGGACTATAGCAGTTAAGAAAGATCATTTTTGTTTGAATTTGCATCTACATTAATACTAAGGTTTGTAGTAAAACACTGATAAAAGAAATATTTTTCATTTTTATTTCTAAGTTATGTTATCCACCATTATTAATATGATGTGCAGTGAAAGATCTGCCAAAAACTCTTCTCATCCTGAGAGGATCCCGTGCTCTGAAGTGAGCCGGCGATGGGTTGATGACGATTTATAATATACCTGAAATAATGGTCTTACTTCCCATTCATGTATGATCCTCTGCAACGATGAGATCAGTAATATGAACACAATAGAGAAAGACATATTTAAGAAGAATCCACCCAAGTCTTCGAGACAATGTGTATGCTGCAAACCGATTACCGATTTATGTTGAATCACCATTTAATCACTATTTAATAAGTAACCTAGACCCTGATTACAAGCCAGGGTCCCATTGGATAGCCATGCATATAGATATAGAAAGAAATACAAGAATATGGCATTTAAATACAAGGAGGGCACAAAATGATAATAATACAGTAGTTTGTGGGGAATATTGTATAATGTGTTTGTATTTCATGTCTATGGGTTACTATAGAACATGTGATTTTGTAGATTTATTCAATAACATACAATAGGAAATGATAATATGTTTTTGTTAGAATAATTTAAATCTATATTTGGAGGCTAATGAACAGTACTTATGCGAGGCAAGAAGTTTTCCTTTAAGTCAACATTTTTATATTTTAAGTTTTAATATCAATGATATTTTGTTTGATTAGTAAAGTAATAAATATGGAAAACAAAATGGATAGAACGCTTAATCACTGAGTTATCATTTGCATTCCCTGCAGAGTGCAGCCACACTATCAGGTTTGCAGCTACAGCCCAGATAAGCGAGGGACAACATTGTCGTGACATTCAACTATTCTTAATTATTTTATTATTAAGTGATAAGTGTGCTACCAAACTGTATAACTGCAGAGGTTACGTTTGTTGATATCTCGAAAATGTTACCATACCAGTAGACTGTAATTTCATGGATTCCAGTATTGCTGTGACAACTGCACTAAAAAGTGTTCAAATAATGCGGAATTGTGTAGGTCTGTACGCACAAACGAAATCTATTATCTAATTTGACAACTTACATATATGTCGGGGATTTTAAATGGTGTGAATGGAAATGGAAGGAGGAAGATGGGGATTATTGGGCAACATTAAAAGGGGGGGATGGTATTGAATGGAATATTGGGTAAACGCAACGTAGATACTTCTACTGAACCGATAAATGATCAAATATGATCTCGTAACAATTACGAGAGAAACCTAAGCAGTGCCTCGGACTTGTGACCAAGGTGTAGGCTTAAGGAGCTCCTTTAAATGATCATAACACTCACCTCCACTGCTAGGCTCTCTGTTTAAACCCAAGGTTAAACGCACATAAACCTAACCTAACACAAGACGAGGTAATTACATTGTAAGGTACTCACGTGACCTTGATCGGACAGCACTCCTAGCACTAACACAACACTGTACAACACTATCACTATTTAGACACTACTTCACTTCTTGAGAGACCGCGCACGACTAAGACTTCAGTCAGACTGTCGATGGCATATAAAGAATCACAACGGAAGTGGCTACTACCTACTCTACCTACTCCAACGCCATAGACAGCGATGATGATTCGATTTAATCGATAACCTTTTACTATTCTCCGACATATATATATGTAATTTGAAATTATCTAAGCCTTTTTTATTATCAAAGTAAACATAGCTTGTTATGTCTACAGATTTAATATATGTATAGATATAGATAGATAGATAGATAGAGATAGAATGAAAATATAGATAGATATAGATATAGATATGGAAGTTGGAAGATAGGAAAAGAGGAATATTGTCTTGTTATAGATTGTCGATGGTATCATTGAAATCAAATGAAAAGGAACTACTCGCACATAACGGTGTTGCCAATTATTACGTAGCTTAAGAGTCTATTGAGTCCTGGTCTAGATTTTTCACATGTGTTTCCAAGTCCATGTGTAACATTATGTTATTCAAGTCAAAGCGAAGCTCAAGCGGGTCGGCTGTAAGTGAATAGTACAATTGAGCGCTAATAGCATATTACAGCTGTGATCACATTCTACCTGTATTATATTAAATGTTCCTGCAATGCGCTTTGCTGTGTTGCCTGTTAATAAAATATGACCATAATATTTGTTGTGTCACACGTTAATTTTCTATATAAGATAATTGCTAAAATCTTCAGCAAGCGTTTGGCGGGAGTTTTAAAACACAATTATTTAAATATAAATTTATAGCACAACAAAATTAATGTCTGCAGATATTTTTAGTATAATTATATCGTCATTGAGTTGATTTTCAAGAACAGTCATAATAACTCTTCTATGTTCATTTTCAGAGGTTTAGTGGTACGCACGAACATTTAAATTGAATATGACTTGTATCAAACAGACTAAACACCCGCGGGTGTACCTCATCAGTATCATGTCAGCAGTCAAGTGTAATTAGTTGCTCAAGTGGTTCTTGGTATCGTATCGTATAATCGTAACATACCTATTACCTACCTCTCTACCCTCTAGCCTTCGCTTCACTGAGGTGGATTTTCTATCATCAATTTCAAATTCAAATAAATTATTATACAAAGCTGGTAAAAATCTTTAATGGATATTTTTTTTCATGAATGACTTAAGCCTAAGAGTCTTATTGAATAGGTATTATAAAGGGTTAAAGTTTTTGGGTTTAAGTGCGGTTTTAGGGGTTTATCTCTGGATCTACTGAGCCGATTTTGAAAATTCGTTTACCAATAGAAAGTCATATTATTTGTGAGTGTCATATATATATGTTACAGGGAATGTGATAAATTTGTAGCCATTATAAATAATTGATAAAACGTGTAGTCTATGTGATGAATCAATCACTTTATCTAAACATAGTATCTAGTGCGGTGAGGGTTGGCCAATGTAATCATTTGTCTTTCAAACAACTGTTTTTAACTCCCGACGCTATACTGACGGGGTGTTATGAGTTTTACGTGTTTATCTGTGTATTTGTAAGTAGTGTAAAATTGGGGCATCTGGATCAAAAGAGCTCCAGATGCCACCAATTTTACACATTCAATTCCTTCAAATTCATAGTTCAGAATGTCGATTTTAAAGTACCTAATTGATTCGTTACGAAATCAAGTCAACATTTTGAGTGTTAAAAATATTACTACAAGATATCCACTATAGTTGTGGATTGCAATAACGGTTCATTCAGGAGTGCAATGTAACTTATTAAATCGTTTTATATGAAATTAAAATGTTTTTGTATACTCGCTATAAATCTGAATTGATCATTCGACATCAAATATTCGTCTGGTGGTACGGATCATGCCACGTCTAAATAAATACGGGGCAGCGTTGATATGCAACCCGAACTGTGTGCGCGTGTATGCGCGTGTGTGTGTGTGTGTGCTGTTATTGTACTAATAACTATTTAGTTAGTTCTATATCATACATTTATTTTAACAGAAACTTTTTACATTTTTTATATCCTAATAAGAAACACCACAATAATTTTCACAAAATATGCACAATAAAATATTAAGCAAAATTACAATACACACTTAATGTTTAACACATAAGTAGAAGTGATATTATTTAGGTATAGATATAATACTCTTAACCTTATTGGAATAATACTTTGATACATACTATATTAATAACTAAAAACATAATAACAATTTTAAGCTTATAAATTAACTTTGACAGCCATTGTCGCTATCTAACTATAAACTAATCATTAATTATGTCTTCGTGTATCCTATTTATTACTTCCATGGTTTTATTATAAACTTCATCCATATAGGTACTTCTAACAACATGCTGCGCGCAAACCTCTGCTTCGCAGCTGTAATTGCCGCAGATCGTACTGTTCTGCTCAAAGTTTTCTGCATCGTATACTTGTATAACTATTATTTTCATCGGTTTGGCAACCGGTTTCTTTATAAATGAATACACTTTTTGTTTATTTTTTGTAATTTTGCGTGATTGATCCGCAAGATTACACCCATATTAAAAATCAAAAGGTCTAAATGAAAAGACATGAACGGTCTTGTTTTAACCTGTGTATATATATATATATATATATAAAATAAATACATAAAAGTTAAATAATTGAAAATCTTTTATACTGGCCTTAGTATCGTAAAAGTTAATAAAATAAGTAAGGTAAGGATTATTGCCTTGTTAAGCTATTGGTTAATTAGTAGTTACAATTGTTTTTATGTTTATTTCTTTATGTTGAATTTTTTTATTCATATATTCTAATAAATTTTTAACTACAAAATTATTATAAAGTAAATCGTCAGGTATGCAGACGTCGGCGAGTGATTCTACTAGTGTATAAAATAAAAATTTGATTACTTCGAAATTTTTCTATTGAACTGTAAGCATCTAACATATTTGGTCATGCGTCTCGCGTTGCGTATGGGTTTAAATAGCCGGAAGAAACTGTGGGGAATCATAAGCATCTCAGGCTTTCAAGCTATTTCACCACAAAGAAGGGAACCCCTGCTACAATTAACATGTGAGTATTAAGTTATTATTTAAAATTTTTATTACTTTAACATTTTTAAATCAGATAAATAGTCCGAGCCGTCATTTTATTTAAAATTTAAATAATATTAATATCACCCATGTTATCCCGAAATAAAGTAGCTTTTTTTTTAATATAATTTTAAATTAGTATGGAATATAACACTAAAACAATATCGATTCTATAATATAAAGCATTATTTGTATTTACGTGATCACCTAAAGTTATGTAAAAATATATTTTAGATAGGTTTGTTTAATTATATTTCATTAAAATTTCAGGTCTAAGAGTCAACTCGCTGCAGACCTCTTCCTATCTGAAGATGAAGGAGCAACTTCAGAGGCGGGTGACTGTAGAAGTGTCGAAGCCAAGAAACGAGGCAAGTCGTCAACTTCGACCTCGAGCGCCAAAATCAGCAAAGCGAAAAGGACTAAAATTAATCCAGTGTCCAAGCCGTCCTCGACAGTAGCTGCAGACCTCTTCGGCAGCGACAGCGAAGACGACGTTCGCCCTCCTAGCGCCATGGGTAAACCCCTGTTGTCTTACGTTAGCAGTAAAATAGCGAACGGATATTCGCGGCAAATTCATGCTGCCAAGCTCGGTTCGCATTATATTGAATTAAAGGTGTATCAATGTAGTGAGGTGGACAAAGTACCGCCGATAAACCGCTGGAAACATGCTTTGTTCACCTTAAAGCATCGGACCGACGTGGACACTGAAGCTTGGGGGCACCTAAATAAATTTATATGCGCTGCTCGAAAAGAGTACCGAGGGTGCCCCAAAACTTTTATTAGTAATTATTTTTAAAGTAGTTAGTTAAATTTTATTTGTAACTATGTTTAGCCCCTATAAGATTAAGTTTAGTTTTAGACTAATATGTTATATATTATATTGAATAACCTGTTTTTGTCTTTCAGTTCAAACCCCGAGTAGTACTTCAATGAAATGTAACGAATGTGAAATTGAGATTTTGAAACATAAATATAAATACCATATGAGATCTAATTTACATAAGTCAAAGTGTTTATTGAAAACTGAACATGATAATATTGAAATAATAGCAACAGCTTTTAAAAACAGAATTGTGACATATCGCTTGAATCCGTCTCAGGACACTGAGCACCTCACGCACCTCACGCACCTCACGCCAGAGGCGTTCCTGAGCGGTTCTCTAAGTGATTGAGATATGCATTCAAAGACGTAGTTGTATCAAAATAAATTTAGAATTGTTTGCTTACTTTTTATTACCAAAGACAAATGAACAATTATTGAAATCTTTTAATACAAAATTCGAAATAATTTACAAAAGTTCAGATTTAAATAATTTTGTAAGAAATGTATTTCAAGTATTTAAAAGAAAACTTACCGAATTTGAACACTGTGAATCCGGTTGGTCATTTTTTGCAATAAGTCATTTAGAAATCAATGTTAATAAATATAACCCAATGAGAGGTGGAACATATATCGATTTACCCTCATTTATTAAAAATAAAAAATGTTGTTTAAATATTCAGAATAACGATGAATATTGTTTTTTGTGGTGCATTGTTGCAGCAATGTATCCTGCAAAATGTAACTCATGCAGAATAACATCTTATCCTCATTATTCAAAGGTTTTAAATATAGAGGGAATGTCTTTTCCTCCATCAATTAAAGATATAAAGCTGTTTGAAAAATGTAATTCTAGCATAAGTGTTAATATTTATGGTTTAGATAGCAAAAATTTGGTATCTGGACCTCTTTATTTAACAAAAGAAAAGAAAAAGCATCACATTAACTTGCTTTACATTGAGCGAAATGAAAAAGGACACTATTGTTTAATTAAAGACCTGATACGATTAGTTCGAAAGCAAATAAGTCATCACAGAGGAAAGATTTACTTTTGCGATTCTTGTTTGCAATTTTTTTCCAGTGAGTTGAAATATAGTAATCACTATTGTTCTGAAATACTTACAATACTTCCTGAAAAAGGTAGTCTAATTCAATTCAAAAATTATGAGCGAAAGCAAAAGATTAATTTTATTATTTATGCCGATTTTGAAAGCATTTTATTAAAGTATTCTGAACAAAGTACGAATAACACACAGAAGTTTAAATTACATATACCAGCATGTTTTGCATATTATGTGTGCTGTTCACATGACCCGAGTTTAAACAAATATGTTACTTATAGAGGTGAGAATTGCGTCGAAATTTTTATTAAACGATTGATTGAAGATGTTACTTGGATAAACACTATTTTATCCGAAGTGAAACCGATAAAACCCTTAACTCTTGAACAACGAAATAATTTTGAAAATGCTTCCGAATGTCATATATGCAAACGCCCTTTATTCGGTGACAAAGTACAAGATCATGATCATGTCACATCCGAGTACAGAGGCGCAGCTCATTCAATTTGTAATTTGAAATATGAAATATGTCCATTTGTGCCAGTAGTTTTTCATAACTTAGCTGGATATGATAGTCATTTATTTATTAAAGAACTGGTAAAATATGAGGGTGATATTAAAGTTATACCGAAGTCTAAAGAAAAGTACAGTTCTATTACAAAATTTATCCCATTATCTAATACATCTCATCTTATTCAAATAAAGTTTATTGATTCATATCAGTTCTTAAGTTCGAGTCTCGATGAACTTAGTAAAAGCTTGAATACAGAAGATTTAGTCAATCTATCGAAGATTTTTAATGATAAAAGTACATTAGATTTATTGAGACGTAAAGGTATTTATCCGTATGACTACATGGATTCATGGTTAAAGTATGAGGAAAGACATTTGCCAAAAAAGGAAAACTTTTATAATTCGATGAAATTAGAGCACATAACTGATAATGACTATGAACATGCACAGATGATATGGCAAACATTTAATATTCAAACACTCGGTGAATACACTGATCTGTACATAAAATGTGATGTATTATTATTATGCGATATTTTCGAACATTTTAGAAATACCAGTTTACAGCATTACTCTCTTGATCCAGCATATTGTATATCAGCTCCAAGCTTGAGTTGGGACGCCATGCTATTATATACTGACGTACGTCTCGAGTTTATAACTGATTTAGAAATTTATCAATTTTTAGAAAAAGGTATACGTGGTGGATTATCACAATGTTCTGTTCGCCATGCTGAAGCTAACAATAAATATATTCCACATTTTGATAATACAAAACCATCTAGCTATTTAGTATATCTAGATTGTAATAATTTATATGGATACGCAATGACACAAAAATTACCGATATCTGAATTTGTTTTATTAAACCAAAGTGATATTATTAAATTTGATATAATGAGTATTCCGAATGACGGAGAACTTGGATATATTCTAGAAGTGGACCTAGAGTATCCCGAATACTTGCATGATGATCATAAGGATTTACCTTTCGCATGTGAAAGGTTTATTCCTCCCAACGGAAAAACAGAGAAATTAATTGCAAATTTATATGATAAACATAAGTATGTTATTCATTTCGTTCATTTAAAAGAGTGTTTAAAACGAGGTCTTATTTTGAAGAAAATTCATAGAATACTTAAGTTTAAGCAAGATGCTTTTCTTCAGAAATATATTAATTTAAATACTTCCTTACGCCAGAGTTCTAAATCTGAATTTGAAAAAGACTTTTTTAAACTATTAAATAATTCAATATTTGGAAAAACTATCGAAAACAAACGTAAACAAGCTAATGTGAGACTACTAACGAAGTGGAAAGATTGTGATAATAAAACAAATAAAATTATCGGTGCGGAATCAATAATTTCTAAACCAAACCTTAAAAGTATTTCTGTTTTTACTGAGAATTTTGTGGCTGCACAATTGAAACCAGAAAAAATTATATTAGACAGACCAATATACATTGGATTCACTGTACTAGAATTTGCTAAAAAGAATCTATATAATTTTCATTATGCTCATATGAAAAGAAAATATGGAACAAACGTAAAACTGTGTTATACTGACACTGATAGTCTTCTGTATTTAATATATACTGAGGACTTCTACAACGATTTAAAAAGCGATATATTGTTTTTCGATACAAGTAATTTTGAAGATGATAATCCGTATAATATGCCTAAAGTGAATTCAAAAATTCCTGGGCTCTTCAAAGATGAGCTTGGTGGATCAATTATTACTGAATTTACTGGCCTAAGAGCGAAGTTGTATTGTTTAAAAAGCGTAAAAGCTACTATAATAAAAGCAAAGGGTGTAACTAAACCAATAAAAAAACATTTAGAAATGAAAAACTATAAAGAAACATTATTTAATAATCAAGTTTTAAAACATAAAATGAATATGATAAAATCTATAAAACATTTATTGTATTCACAACAAGTTAATAAAGTAGTTTTAGATAGCAATGATGATAAAAGACAAATACTAGCTAATAAAGTTGAAACCTTGCCCTGGGGGCATTATAATACCGTGTTTTAGTTGATTGATAAGTGTATGGTTTATTTATAACAGTGTAGCGCGAAACTTTGAGTATCAAAATTGTTTATTAAGTAATTAACGTATTTTATTGTTAAATTTAATGTAATTTATATACTACTTATGAAACTAAACTAAGTCAAACAAGATTATATCCTAGTAGTGTTTGATTGTAGTATTTTATTTTATTGATTAAATTATGTTTAAGTATATTTAGAGTTTTACTCTATCCCTTGTACCTTGTGCATATGCAAAATCTTAAATAAATACTTGTGCGCATTATTTTTCTCTCATACATAAAAATGAAGTTGATTAAGCAACCAGTGTCTATAGAAGTTAAGAATATTGAAATAAAAGAAAATAAGATTTACACAAAGCATAGTATACTTCTCCCAAACAACATCCGATGTGTTATATGTGGCCCGTCTAATTGTGGGAAAACAAATGTTATGATAAGTTTATTGATTAACGAGAACGGTTTAAAATTTAACAATGTTTACTTGTACTCAAAGACAAGTTTTCAACCCAAATATGGCTTTCTAGAACAAGTCATGCAAAGAGTCCCCGAAGTAAATTTTTTTATTTTTAACAACGATCACGATGTTATTCATCTTAATGAGGCTTTACCAAATTCAATCTTTATTTTTGATGACGTCGTTTGTGAGAACCAAATAAATATTCGCAACTATTTTACCATGGGTAGACATAAAGGAGTTGATTGTTTTTATCTATCTCAAACATATTCAAAAGTACCGAAGCAACTCATACGTGACAATGTCAACTTTTTGATTGTATTTAAACAAGATGAAATTAATATGAAGCATATATATGATGAACACGTAAGTCCTGATATGGAATGGCCAATTTTCAAAAACCTTTGCTCCATAACCTGGCAACGCCCCTATGATTTTTTGACAATTAATAAGGATTGTGAACTGAACAAGGGGCGATACAGACAAAATTTCGATATCTTCATTAACTTCGATTGATTGTTATATAAATCAATCAACGATAAAATTTATTCATTTGGAAATAAGCACGGTTGATTGTAGGTCATACAATGGAGCAACAAATAACTAAGCAACTAATAGAGTCTGCGGACACTATTAAAAATAAAGTTAAACAAATGAGAGATGATGACTTCCATACCAATACTCACCTTAAATATTTATTCAAACCTCTTGCTGATCCTTTAAATGCAATTGCTGCTAGTAAAGAAATATCTTTACTGAAAAATAGTGGTAATGCTACCGATAAAACTACTGCTAATGAAATAACCCCTAAATTATTTTTACATGATTCATATTTTGAAAACACACCCAAATTTAAGTTATCTGATGAAAGCTCCGAAAAGTTCTATTCCGAAACTGAAGAATTGGAAGAAGGACCAGACGAAAATATTACTGGAACTGAAAATTATAAAGATACGTCGTTGAAAAAAGAAGACTTCTTAGAAATATATGATAATATGAACATACCATTCGGGGTGCGAAGTGAAAATAACAAACTCATGATTGGAAATACAATAATAAATTTTTCGACATCACACGATGAGTCTAGTAATGGTAAAATATATAATATTTGTATAGATGATAAAAAATATCGATTAACTTCAGGGTTGCGGGAATTGTTACTTCGCAAAAGTCCAGATTTAAGTATAATTAATGAAAACGATAAAGAAATTTACAAAGAAATACTCATCAAAACTAGTGCTCATAAAAGAGACCACGACCCAGCAGGTCAAATTCGAGGTGATAAAGGGTTAAAATACCGTAAAGTAATTAAACCATTATTAAAAACTGGTGCTGGATTAGCGCACCTAAAGGAATATAAGAAAAATACCGATTTGGTTTATTGGGATGATCCTAACGAACTAGTAGATAGACTCAAACTTCTGGTTGCATCAAAAACAGCCGGTAATACTAACCTTGACAATGAGATACTGTCAATTGTAGAGGAACTCAAAGAAGCTGGTATCATAAAAGAATAAAATATTTTGTAAACAACAACGTCATTTAGTATGTCGTGATACGTGAGCGGTGTTAGTTGAAATGAATTCAGTTAAAAAAGATATTGTTAATGAAATACATAAAAGTGCTAGGATTCATTTCTTACGAAGGCATGTATTGCTCAAAGACATTGATGATCTTTGGCAGGCGGATTTGATGGATATGCGAAATATCTCAAGGTTCAATAATAATTACAAATACATTTTGATTGTTATTGATGGATTCTCTAAATACGCTTGGGCTTTTCCGCTCAAACAAAAAAGTAAAGAATCGGTTTATACAGTATTTAATAATTTAATAAGCAAAGTAAAACGCATCCCTAAAAACTTACAAACTGATGCTGGAGGTGAATTTTTTAATGAAAAATTACGTGAGATGTTTCAAAAATATTCTATTAACCATTACTGTACGTATTCTACGAAAAAAGCTTCCATTGTAGAACGACTAATAAGAACAATCAAAAGTAATTTATATAAAGAATTTAGTTTAAATGGGAATTATAACTGGATTGATGGTACACTAGCGAATGTAGTTGATAGATATAATCATACCACGCACCGAACAATTGGTGTAAAACCAATTGAAGTTAATCATTATAATAAAGATGAAATACGAAATAGATACTGTCGCGAAAATAATATTCAAAACCAAACACCTAAATATAAAGTGGGGGATTTCGTTCGAATAAGTAAACATAAAAGCTGTTTTGAAAAGGGATATACTCCTAACTGGTCTACAGAAATATTTAAGATTATCAAAGTTCAAAAAACAAATCCGGTGACGTATCTATTGGAAGACAATAGGAAAATCCCTATTTTGGGATCATTTTACAATGAAGAATTACAAAAAACTAAATATCCGGATATTTATTTAGTAGAAAAAGTTTTAAAGCGAAAACAAAATAAAGTTTTTGTTAAATGGTTAGGCTTACCTAAGTCAGAAAATAGCTGGATTAAAGTTAAAGATAGCGTATAAATAGCATCGTTTGTATCAATATAACCAGGTGGTCATAGAAACGAGTTCCATTCTGTTTTTTTCCATGAACGGGGAAGGACTTGTAAATAATTTAATTAACAAAATACCTTTTGAGCTGCATCTGCCAGGATATAATTATTGTGGGCCAGGAACAAAATTACTTCAAAGATTGACTAGAGGTGATGAAAGTGTAAATAAATTGGACGAATACTGCAAATATCACGATATTGCATACAACAATTCTAAAAGATTAAAAGATCGACATAAAGCAGATATAGTTTTATTAAAAATGGCGAAGAAACGAGCTTTATCTAATGACGCAAGCACTGGAGAAAAGCTTGCAGCTAATTTAGTTAACAAGATAATGCTAGCAAAAGTAAGCTCTGGTTGTGGCGTCAAAAAGGACTTTAAAAATATAGTTTCTTATACAAAAAATTATATTAAGAAAATTAAACCAAAGGGTAAGAAAAAGCTTATAGCTATGGCATACGCTGCTGCTAAAGAATTAACAGGTGATTCTGAAAAATCGAAAATGAAGCTTCCTCGAATTATTCCTCTTCCTAAATCTGGTGGAGTTTTACCACTAATTCCGATATTTGCTGGCTTGTCAGCTGCCGGAAGTATCGCCAGTGGAATTGCGGGGATCGTAAAAACTATAAATGAGTACAAGGATGCAAAAAAGCGCTTAAAAGAAATGCAATCACGAAATGATTACATCAACGAAAGTGTGTGTATTGGAAACGGTGTAACCTCTCCTACCCTTCGGGTGGGAGGTTAACAAAAAAAAATGTAAATTAGATTCAATTGTTTAATGACAATACGATCCGAAGATTCCACAGTTACAATAAAAAAAAAACACATCTTTTTACTACATAAAGTTTTATTAGCAAGAAATGAATGGAAAAGCTACCTAAAGCTTCCTTCGCATTCTAGTATAGTTTACAGGATTTGATTTGCGCGCCTGAGGGACTGACCGTAGGACTTACAGTGGTAAAATTGAAGGGTTGAGTTGAATTAACAGACAAAAGAAAAAAACAACCGGTTACTTGCTCACGGTCATCCACGCCTGACGGCGCGCATGCCAGAGTCCGCGGGCTTCTCACGGAGCCGGGCGACTCGGAGAGGCAGCATCAGCCTCCTAATCTCCTTCATAATGGAACCCGGAGCAGGGTATGCAGGGAGTAAAAAAAAAGAAAAGAATCCTAGGAACTTGTCCTTCGGGAAACAAGGGTCTTCCGGACGCAACTCCACGCACCAACAACACAATCCCCTCCGGATACAAACTAACATCCGGATACAGACTACCCTCCGGATACGGAGTACCCTAGGTACACACGCCCCCTAGGTACACACGCCCCCTAGGTACACCTCCTGTAATTACAGAATAAACAAAGCTATTATAACGGCTTGGACTAAGAAGAACAACTGTAGTCCGAAGTTACATAAGAAGAAACTTTAATTATTTTTATAAAATATCTTATTAAAAAAATGAATAAATCTATATTCAGGAAACTAACAGTAATCCAAATCAACCATTTAACACTACTATCTGATAACACAAATATAAAATAAAGAAAACTTAAATGTTCACTGAGACGGTATATAATTTATCCAAAATCTCCAAAACAAGAAGAAAATCCAATAGAATCCCAATATAGACACATTAATATTTGTCCATTTTGACTATTAAATTATGTTATTCAAACATATAAATAAGAATTAAGAAATGAAAATTGTTTCCGGAGAGGCCGGACATCAACTGTCTCCGGATACCCCAAAATATTTAGAAATTCTACATAAATCATGTGCATACATTATCTCTTTTATTGGTTTTAACCATATTTAGAAGATTATTAACAAGGAATTAAGATTTCATGGACATATATCATCCAACCTATATGTGCCGGGTAGCGGTAACATATTAAGTTGAATAAACTCCCAAAAATCGTACAAATTCATGAACACACGCCCTCGTATCGTTTAGATATTTTATTCAAATGTTTTTAAATAGAAATTTATAAAGAGAACATAAGTATTAATATAAATGATGTAAGCACATGGTAATAACCTCTATAAGTTTAGAACAATTAGAACTGTATGAAATACGTAATTACTATATTTAACTAACCTGTGGAGGTTTTTAGTATGTCAGGCTTGTTAGGGCATTAAGGATTCCAAGCCTGGCATGATGATCAAAGGCATGCTCGCACGCAGCATGGCTCGCGTCACGGCAGCTATAACGAATACAATAATAAGACACTATCCACTCCCAACGCCAACGTTAATACGATTCAAATGTAGTACTTACCAAAAAAAGAAAATAATATTAGGTGCTCCTGGCACCTCTCCAGGAATCACAAGGAACAGTCGCCTACCCAAACGACATGGAGAAAAAGAAAGAAATGAAGTACGACAACTTGACGGAAAAGAAATAAAATATTGCCAGCTCCTACGAGAGACAATTAAAAATCGAATAATGAAATATAGGTCCGTGTACCATTATATCAATAATAATTTAATTGTTAAAGTTCCAAAAATTATAATTTATTTAATATTGGTTAATATTAATTTTGAAATTGTTTATTTGAAAATAAAAAAAAGAAATCATATAATATTACTAAACAAACGAATCGATTTATACGTGCTAGATCACGCGTTCGAAACTAGATGGCGCTCACGCTTAGTGTGGATGGTTCACCATAGATGGCAGTAGTATGCACTATTTAAACAAATTTAAAGTAAAATATTTTTGTATATTTGAAGAAGATTGTATTAAAAATAATAAGAATAGGGTGTAGCGAATTTTACACGCTACAACGGGTTGCGGCTAGATCGTTACAAAGATAGGTTAGGAATATACCTAGACGATAAGAAAAAAAACTAAATTACAGGCTACCTAATCGCGCTCTTACAAATATAGATATAATAAAATTTACAAAAAACGTTCCGTATTTTCGTGGAGTTTTTATGAGAGACGCTTTACCTAAAACTCCTTTTTCTAAGGAGTGTGGTATCATAAACTTAGATAATTCTGAAAGTTCTGGTACACATTGGGTAGCCTATGTAATTTATAATAAATATATCGAATACTTTGATAGTTATGGTAATTTAAAACCACCTAAGGAATTCGTGCGATATGTGAGTTCTCATAATATCAAATATAATTATGATAACGTACAAAAGAATAACCCATTCATTTGTGGACACTTATGTATTGATTTTATAAAAAAATTTTGGGAAACAAAAGGTATTATAGAATCAAACTCTTGCTTATAAAATTATATTCTAATTCTGTCTGTTATGCAAGTCGCATGTGATTTACTTAGCTAGTCGCTATGATTGTTTATAATATAATATCTAGTACGAAACCAAAATGCATTACTCGTCCTAGCATCGTCAAGAGACGAAGACCTATAAAGAGAATTAAAAAAATAAGCAAAGAAAATAAATTATTTCTTAAAGCTTTGGGTTTTAAAGTATGAGTATCTTACAAGTAAATGATACGCCACAATTTGATAACTCTATATCGAGTTATGAAATTCATACGTATAATCCATACAGCGCAACAGTTTTAGCGAAAATGATGAAATAAGGATACCTATACATCAACAAGACCTGTATGTATTACCTGCAGCCAGCTATATTTACATAGAGGGTAAAGCAATTGTGTTAGGAAAAGATTCTACAGAAAAACAAACCCGTAAAATTGTCAATTTTACTAATAATTTTATAGCATTCCTTTTTAATGATATTCGTTATGAACTTAATGGCGTTGAAATTGATCGCATAAAAAATGCTGGAATAACGACAACTCTTAAGTCGTATGTCTCTATGAGCGAGGGAGAAAGCAAAGCTGCAGCTATTTGGGGATGGGATTTAAATGGGCTCAAAAACAACGATGGAATGTTTAGCGCACTGATACCTCTAAACAAGGTTCTCGGATTTGCCGAAGATTATAATAAGATTGTAATTAATTGTAAACATGAACTTATACTGAACAGAAGTAGTACCAATCTTAATAGTGTTACTCTTGATAATAATGATATTGTGAACATAAATATTGAAAGACTGCAATGGCGTGTGCCGCATATAAAAGTTTCAGATCGAGAAAGATTAACTTTACTTAAAAATTTAGAGAAAGATCGCCCTATACGAATGGCTTTCAGAAACTGGGATTTATATGAGTACCCTTTATTACCTAAGACAACAAAACATTCCTGGATTGTAAAAACTGCTTCACAAGTAGAAAAGCCGAGATATGTAATATTCGGTTTGCAGTCAAATAGGAAAAATGTAATGAATAAAGACTCTTCTATATTTGATCATTGTAAATTAACTAATGTTACGCTCTTCTTAAATTCACAATATTACCCATACGAATCAGTGAACGCTAAATTTCCCGAAGATAAATTTCATATATTATACGAAATGTTTACTAAATTTCGTCAGTCTTATTATAACACTCAGCCTGATCCATTGCTTAATTTGCGCGAATTCAAAGAAAAGGCTCCTCTGTTTGTAATTGACTGCTCGAGACAAAACGAAGCTTTAAAAAGCGGAGCAGTAGATGTAAGACTGGAAATTGAAAGTTACGAAGATATTCCAGAAAATACATCTGCTTTTTGTCTTATTATTAACGATCGACTTATTGAATATAAGCCCTTAAGTAGCATCGTTAGAAAATTAATATGAGTGTTATAGTCGATGTACAAGGATTTAAGACCGAATCAAACGATTTTATTCTTAAAGAAATAGCAATATTATGGAAAAACCAAATACAGGTTTTCCTAATTAGACCACCATATCCATTTTACAATCTTACAAAGAAAGAAAGATTACATGTAAGTTGGATAGAGAGGAACAGAAAATTTTTCTGGAATGAGGGTTTTATACCATACACAAATATCAAGCGATACATAGCACCTCTACTTAAAGACAAAATAATCTACGTTAAAGGATACGAAAAAGTTATGTGGTTAAGAAATATTGTCGAAAATGAAAATATTTATGATTTAGAAGACAAAAAATGTCCAAATTTACAAACTCTGCACAATGATTTTGGAACCTGTAGCGATGTTTTTAGCTGCGTGTATCATACCCACGCCTGCGCTTTAAAAAATGTAATGATTATTAAGAAATGGTTTGATAATAAAATGGTTTTTTAATTGAATTGTTGAGTTTTGATTGAAACTAACCCCTTAACCTTTGAAAGTTAAACAGAATATAAAATTCAAAATGTCAATTCTTTTACAAAAATAATTATTCATTAATAAATGTTCTGAACGACTTCATTAATAAATGATAAGTGGGATACATTGTGTAAAATATGTAAAATTGGGGCGTCTGGAGCTCTTTTGATCCAGATGCCCCAATTTTACACTACTTTTGTATGTCTGTTTGTGGAAATTCTATCTTAGCAATCAAGATAATGGATAGATTTTAAAGATTTTTTTGTATGTATTGTGAAGATCTGGTCAGCCGTTTGAAGATTATCAGCTCATTTCTAACTTGAAACAAAAATCTTATCAATTTTCAGAAGCAGGTTTAATTTTAAAGGAAAAGGAATGGTCAGTAAAATTATTGGACAGTAAAATTATTAAATTGCTAGTTTTTTTAGTAAAATAACCATTTAGATTACAAATAATATTAATGTGATAGTTTGTATGTTTGGATGTTAGTTATTCAATCACACAATAAAACATTTTTAACAAAAAATTGAACCGACTTCAAACTCTAAAAAATGCACTAAAAAGTAACAAATAATTAGCTTATTTATTAACCTCCCTTTATTAGGACAATAATATACAGTAATTGATATTTTTGTAGTCGGTGCCAGCCAGCCCAGCCAGCCCAGCCAGGGGAACAGACGTGTGGTGAGAGAGAATAGTAATAGGTATATCTATTGAACGAACCTGTAACGAGATTGTGTGTACGATTGTACTATTGTGCTACTACGTTCTGTACTATTGCTGTTAAAAATGTTTTATTTCTTGGTTTTTAGTGAATATGTTCTGAAAATCATTTATCGTTCATTCACTAATTCACTCTCTCATCTGTTTACTTATTTAATCATTCACTAAATCATTAATTCAATATTTACAAAGTACCTACTCACTCAACCATCATCTCAACTACTAAACTGTACCACTCTACTCACCCTTCCATCTCCAATCTACTGCACCCACCCAACAGATAGCCTTCAGCTCTTCAAAAATTATTGGTAAGAACCATCTAGATCATCTGAAAATCGAATATAAACAACCGCAACAAAATGGAATCATTTATAATATTATTACGACGTCACAGACAGACACACAGGTACACTGTTAAACTAATAAAACAATGTCATCTTAATCCCATCTGCTTTCACACAACACATCCGCATCAAAAACATCCCATTCTTTTATGAGCTACGATGTCACAGACAAATACACATATACACTGTTAAAGTTATAAAATGATGGAATCTTTATCTTATTTGCTTCCACACAGAAAAATTCGCATTAAAATCGGTATAGTTATTCGGGATCTACGATATAGACAGACAAACATTACCATTAATTAAAAAAAATACTTACAGCCAAAGTACTCTTTAAGACAATTCCATTAAACCCAAACACGACTAGTTCACGTTGTCCCATGCCTGTGTTCCAGTACATACC
Source organism: Limenitis camilla (assembly GCA_905147385.1). Lineage (NCBI taxonomy): Eukaryota > Metazoa > Arthropoda > Insecta > Lepidoptera > Nymphalidae > Limenitis > Limenitis camilla. The sequence continues at coordinate 11,963,771 of LR990247.1, forward strand.
TTCCGGCGTCATCATCAACTGATGGTAGATGAAGCCGGAAGGTCTAAGAATCCACTGGTAACATCAACATGATAAGTATTTTTTAAATTTCCTCATAATAATAGTTGCTTTACATTCTCAACCATATAATGGCTATCTGTGGTCTTCCTCATCAGTTCCACTTCATCAAATGATAAATTCTGAATACAAATGCTCGTAACCTTTTTAAAAATATCAAAATCACTATATGTGTGCCTATAACTTTTGAGGAGTTCTCTAAATTCCTCAAAGATGCCATCATCAGAACTGGATTTTGAAAAAAATGGGACCAATCTGTAAGCATATACAAAAAGAAATTTCCATTTCGGTTCATATATGACGGAGTTCTGGAGTAACAAACATAAAAAAAAAAAAAAAAAAAAAAAAAAAAAATACAACCGAATTGATAACCTCTTTTTTTTTTTGAAGTCGGTTAAAAAAGTTTTTCGGTTAAAAGTCGGTTAAAAAAAAGAACTCCTCAAAAGTTATAGGCACACATATAGTAATTTTGATATTTTCAGAAATGTTACGAGCATTTGCATTCAAAATTTATCATTTCATGAGGTGGAACTGATGAAGAAGACCACAGATAGCCATTATATGGTTAAGAATTTAAAGCAACTATTATTATGAGGTAATTTAAAAAATACTTATCACTTTGATGTTACCAGTAGACTCTTAGACCTTCCGCATTCATCTACCATCAGTTGATGATGACGCCGGAAGGTATGTACTGGAACACAGGCATGGGACAACGTGAACTAGTCGTGTTTGGGTTTAATGGAATTGTCTTAAAGTGTACTTTGGCTGGAAGTGATTTTTTTTAATGGTAATGTTCGTCTGTCTTTCTACGTCGTAGCTCCCGAATAACCTTACCAATTTTGATGCGGATTTTTCTATGTGGAAGTAGATAGGATCAAGATCCCATTGTTTTACAAGTTTAGTAGTGTATATATGTGTCCGTCTGTGACATCGTAGCTTCCGAAAGACTGTTTACGTGGGTTTTTCTGTGTGGAAGCAGATGGGATCAAGGTGCCATCATTAAAATTTTTAAAGTGTATATCTGTCTGTGAAATCGGGACTCCCGAAACACTTGCCCGATTTTGATGCGGATTTATCTGTGTGAAATAAATGAGATCAAAATGACATTGTTTAATTGTTTCACAGTGTATCTGTGTGTCTATCTGTAAACTCGTAATAACCTGATAAATGAACCCATTTTGCTGTGGTTGTTTATACTCGATATTTCAGGTGATTTGGATGGTTGTAACCTATAATTTATAAAGAGCTGAAAGGTATCTGTTGAGTGGGTGCAGTAGATTGGAGAGATAGAAGGATGAGTAGAGTAGTACAGGTTAGTAGTTGACGTGTTGGTGGGTGTCACTCAACTAACGTAGGTTTAAACAGAGAGCCTGAGCAGTGGAGGCGAATGTCGGGATCACTTAAAAGATATCCTTAAGCCTACACCTTGGTCACAAGTCCAAGGCACTGTTTAGGGTTGTCTCGTAATTGTTCGAGATCATATTCGATTATTTATCGGTTCAGTAGAAGTATCTACGTTGCGTTTACCCAATAGTCCATTCAATATCATCACCCCTTTTAGTGTTGCCCAATATTCCCCTCACTTACTTCCTTCACACCATTTAAAATCCCCGACATAGAATTCAATTTAATGAATTACGTTGATTCATTTTTATTGAAACAAAAGATACAATTATTTTTAAATAAAATATCTTGCAACCTTGGTGTGTATATATTGTAAAAATAAGTTTTTATTGATTACATATTACTTCGTAAGTTTCCACGGATATTTTCAAAACTTCTTTTTAAAAACAACGACTATCCATACCATTCCTTCTGCATCATCAGCGTACTTGTCATCGAGAAAATAACAAGAAGCTAATATAATGGTTTTACTCTCGAATTTAACAACAATCCTGATTCGTCTGCCAAATGCAACAACATACATCTCAAATTTAACAATTGCTTTCTTTTTTTCGGCGGTCAATTTTTTGTATTGTTGTTGTTCTTCAAGTTTTTTTAAAACTTTTCTTATCCATCCGTAGTACTCTCCAATCGTCAGAACTCCGTCATCAGGAACGCTTCGGTGCTTAAAGTAATGATAAACTGCCGAGAAAATGTCTCGAAAGTTTGGGAACAAGTTATTAGCCGCCAGTTCAGACTCGATGCCCGATTTTATATTCTCAAATATATCGACTATTACTCTGACAATATCTGCCAAGTTCATGATAGTTGAAACAATTGTTTCTTTGAGTTCCTGAGCAGCCATCTTTACAACAGACCTATCATTTTCTCTCCATATCATCTCGACCGATCTGTAAACCTCAGTTCGGTAATTTATTTCTTCTTTAATATAAACCGCAGTAAACTCCATCAAACTTAGGAAATTTACGAATGATATATCTTCAGGAAAATGTTCTGAGAACATTCTTATTACTAATTTCAGTACCTCGTCTAAGATTCCACCTTTATATAATCTTTCGATAATATTTTCCAAATAATCAATTTGTCCTTGTGAAAGATTTTGAAAAATTTGAGAAATGTAGGCCCTTGTATTTGGTCTTTTGACACCGAAGATATCATTCAATAGTTCTTCCAATAATATCTTGAAAATATCAAAATAGTCAAGTTCATTATTTCTAGATCTTCTTTTATTATCTTGATTTTTTCGTGGTGGTTGTGTAGATCCAGAGTTTCTTTCGGGAGTATTGGAACGTTGCTGCTGTTCTCTAGAACATTGTTCCCTTTCTTCTGTGGCACGTTGTTCCTGTGGTTCTCTAGCACGCTGTTCCTGTTGTTCCCTAGCACGTCGTTCTTGTCGTTCCCTTTCTTCTCTCCCACGTCTCCATATTTCTTCTCTATCACGTTCCTCATCATCATCATCATCGTCACTTGGTTGTTTTTCTTCGGCTTTAGTACGTTCATCAGATTGCATATAAACATAAGTCGACACCAAAGCGATCTCTGCTTGAACCGCTGCCTTTTCTATAACTTTCTTCACCGCCTTCTCTGTAACAGTCTTTGTCACCTTCTTTACCACTTGGTCTCCCGTCATCTTCATAGTTTGCTGTATGGTCTTTTCTCCAACATTCTTGACAGCATTCTTCGCAATATTTTCTATACCTTTTGCTACAGCTTTCTCTGACACTTGACTCGCCGCACTAGAAACACCACCCATTCCTAAACCGCCCACACCATCCATTGCCACTTGGAACCCTGTACTTGCTATCGAACCCATCGGATTTTTCCCCCCTTTCACATCTTCTGCTATATTCGTACACCCTTTAATAAACCCTTGAGGCTTATCCATGGCTATAGAAGCAACAGAGTCTGTAAGGACACCAGCATACATAGCAGCTGCTGCAGCTCCTGCCGGACCTGCAAGAGATCCAGCAGCACCAGCACCCAAAACTGCTGAAGTTCTGGTGGCTTGGTACATAGCTTTTTTCCCACCTTCAGAATCTCCACATGCATAATGGACGATTCCCTTGACATGACCAACGACCGGGATGGAGTCAGCTAAATTGGAAAGGAAATTCATATTTAGATTTTAGATAACTTATTGCGACCACCAAATATGAGATTCTGGTACTTCTTTTGCACCAGCGCTTTCTCTGTCACTTGAGCCCTCGTCAGAATCAGTCATATCATGCCACTTGTCAATGATATCGTCGAGTATCTCGACGCTTTCTTCAATGTTTACTTCCCGAAACTTATCAGCCAAAGTTGAATTTCCAACTGGGAACTGGGAGTAGTTATCAAGCAGGAATTGAACAGCTGATCTTTTTTTGAGAACAGAATTGCTCAGTCTTGTTCGGTAGACGTTGGCGGTGTTCTCTATGTTGACTTGCAAATATTCTATGGTGTCAGCTAATAAATTTCCGATGGTTACTTTTTCTTCAGTGGTAAATGTTTCTTTATTTAGACCGATTTGGTATATTAGGTTTAGCGCTTTCTCAGCTTTGTTCTTGTTCAAACGCACTTGAGGTTTAGTAGTATCAGTGAAGTCAATAGTTTTCACTTCTTGTAGACAATCTACTAATTCACTTACTGAAGACATCTGTAAAAAGTTTATCAGATAGTTAATTTTTTAATGATCAAGTTTTTCATAAAAAGTTTAAGGATAATATAAGATTTTAGATACCAAGAATTTTATACGCCAGTAATGATATGATATTTTTAGGTTATACATGATAAATTCCAAGTGCTGACGCAACGAAGGGCGGGGGTTCCCCTTTATTAATCCTCCCTACTCCTATTTGCCGTTGACTCATATTTTAGGAATAAAGGGAGGAGGAAGAAAAATTATTCCTGAAAATAGTTGACACCTAGAAAGTGAGGAAAAGAAAATAAGGGTGAGGAGGGTGGTGATGTGGTAGGGGGGGTGCCCTTTATCAATCTCCCCTACTCCCCTATGCTGGCTAATCATATCTTAGGAATAAGGGGAGACGAAGCGTCGTCGGGCGGTGAATGGCCTCCCTTCGCCTTATAAAAAACACTCCTGCACCCGTGGGCCAAAAGACGAGGTGAAGTCAAGGTTGGCAAATATGTTTTGGGACTATTTTCTAACCTTTTGGTACATTTTCTTACACACAAACATTGTTCTACCAATAACAATAAAAATAATTAACCAAATAAGAGCTGCCGTTCCTCATTTATAAAAATCAAACATCATTTTAATATTCAATGTTATCTATCTATGTATAGATATAATAAATCTGTAGACGTGTCGTGTCTACATATGCATGTATATTAAAAAAATATTCGAGGGGTTAAGAGCCATTTCACAAAATTCGGTAAAAATCCGCGAAATTGTAACATTTTGACGTCGTTAATCTCAGTATTGGTAGCAAAAAATATAATTTCTATAATTTAAATATAATAGAGTGTAGTACCTTTGTTGTAGTAACTTAATTTATCAGAACTTTGATTTATATTGTGTGTATAAAATTATTACCCTTTTCCTCCGCCGCCTCCCTGGGTAAACGGTCGCAATGATTGAATTTTGAAGTCCTATTTCTCAATAACCACTACTTTGAAATTGTTTAAAAAAATATCGTAATATGTGGAATACGTTTTTATTGATACACAATTTAGAATTTTTTACATTAGTATCTCCGTTAATCCATAATAAAACTTTAAAAATTACGAATATTTTCTAAATAAGTACAATTTTTAAACTGATATTTTTCTTACAAAAATAAGAAATTTTAACGAACTATCTATACCAAGTTAAACAGAAAAAAATAAAAATAAAATTATAACCTTTTGTATTAAAAAATAAATTATATAATACCACGCATCAAGCCCACTGCCCAGTAAATGAGTCGAGCGCCAGCCGCCAGCCGCCAGCGCTCTCTTTCTTACATCGGTCTCACTCACACGCGCCAAGCGACTGATGTTATAGGGTGATACACTGTATTTGAAACTTTCAAGTAAGTTGTTATATGATAGCCATACTGTAATTATTATGTTAGTATAGTTATTGTATTGTTATATTCTTTATTTACTGTATTAATTATCTTGTTTGCTTATTTTAAATACTATTTCCTAATAATCTCTTATTTTGTATAAACATATTATTCTTAATCACTGTACCCTTTAGAACCATTAGCTTATTAGTTTATTTGTGTGTGACCTCCACCGGTACCACCCAATCTGACTAACATTACAAGACCTCAATTTAACCAAAAAATTTGCAACTATTGCAAAAATATAGGGCACCTCATTGAGGAATGCAGAAAGAGAGAGTACAATAATCGTTACAAAAATCGGAACGCACCGCAACGTGCTCTTCCAGCTCCTCCCGCGCCCTTGAATAATTTAAACTCGTACGCGACCAACGAGATGAGCGACTTGTTGGAAATCGCTTCTACCCCCTGCTCACCCACTGCTTCCCACCTCCAAGTATAACACATAATATTAGACCTCCTAAGCGACCCCAGTGGTCACATCCAGTCCATCGAGGACAAACAACTACCTCTGATTCCTTTACTCAGACAGAATCGTACAAACAGGGTAACCAGCCCCAAACTCACGATATTCATGTCCCCACTGTTTCTTCAAAATCCACTACTAACTCCTATACTCAGACAGAATCGTACGAACAGGGTAACCAGCCCCAAACTCACGATATTCATGTCCCCACTGTTTCTTCAAAATCCACTACTAACTCCTATACTCAGACAGAATCGTACGAACAGGGTAACCAGCCCCAAACTCACGATATTCATGTCCCCACTGTTTCTTCAAAATCCACTACTAACTCCTATACTCAGACAGAATCGTACGAACAGGGTAACCAGCCCCAAACTCACGATATTCATGTCCCCACTGTTTCTCCAAAATCAATCAAAATAAACTCTAAATCTAATTCTAAATCAAATTCAAAATCAAATAAAAAATCCAAATCCAAAACATTTTCTAAATCCAGTACTGAATCAATCGAATCCCATACTATTTCTTCCTTAAACGACGTACCTCCCGAAAACTTATTACACTGTGTATTTCACGTAGAAAGCAAACCTGTAACCCTCCTAATAGACACAGGAGCAGGCATCTCAATTATTAAACGTGATAAAATTGGCTCATCCTTATTAAACGAATCAGACATCGTGTCAATAGTTGGTATTTCCAACAATAATTGTTCATCTATTCGCAGCTTCGGTACTTCTGAAATATCCCTAGACGAACTCCCTAAATTCAAATTTCATGTTGCTAATTTAAATATTCAAGCTGACGGAATCCTGGGTAACGATTTTATGTCCAAATTCAATGGTAAAATTTATGTTCAATCAAAAACTATGCACATTACAGATAAATTTTATAAACTACACTATTTAAATGAGAAAGTCCAAAGTCATAAACAAATTATCAGAAGTAGATCCGAAACAGTCATTAAATGTCAAACAAACTCGCTAAATTCCGGAAACGCCATCATACAAAAGCAAACATTAGATGACGGCATCGTTATCCCACACTCATTAGTAAATGTTCACAACAACTCATTCCTAATTACTTGTTTAAACACTAATGACACTGATAAACTAGTCGATATCCCTATTATTGAATGTGAATCCTTTGAAATGTCTTATCACTATGTAAATAATCTTAATTCTCAACCCCAAATCACATACAACTTAACCGACAGACAAAGTAAAGTTTCAAAACTAATTCGTAAAGAACATCTGAACCACGAGGAGTCCGAGTCTCTAGATAAAACTGTCAAAGAATTCTCAGACATTTTCTACATAGAAGGCGATTCCTTAACTTTTACAAATCACACCAAACATTCAATTCCAACAACGACTGACATACCGATTCATACAAAGACTTATCGCTTTCCACAAATCCACCAACAAGAAGTTAAGTCTCAAATAGAAAAAATGCTAAACGAAGAAATAATAGGACCCAGCTCATCTCCATGGAGCAGCCCAATATGGATTGTACCCAAAAAGGCCGACGCTGCAGGAAAACAAAATGGCGTCTAGTAATAGATTACCGCAAACTCAATGACGTCACAATAGGTGATTCATATCCTATTCCAAATATAACAGATATACTCGACAAACTTGGACATTCTCAATATTTCACTACTCTCGATTTAGCATCAGGTTTCCACCAATTAGAAGTTGATAAAAAAGATATCCCTAAGACCGCTTTTAACACACCATACGGACACTACGAATTCAAACGCATGCCATTCGGATTAAAAAACGCCCCTGCAACATTCCAACGAGTTATGGACTCTGTCTTACATGGTCTTCAGGGCGAACGGTGTTTCGTATATTTAGATGACATAGTCATATTCGCATCTAGTCTTCAAGAACACGAAGAAAAACTTAAAGAAGTATTTTCTAGATTACAAAAATATCAATTAAAGATCCTTGGGACAAAGAAAGTTATTTCAAAACACTTATGAGCTGCCTCCAAAATAACGATTTAAAATCACTTTACTTGCCAAAACTAAGCAACGATAGCACATGCAAACTCTTAGGTAATGAACAACTTCATATTACAGCCTATCTTGCCGATCTGTACGATTGTAAAATAACCATATGCGAAAATAAAGTTAAATGCCCCCAATCCGAAGAAATTCCCGAAATCTTAAAAACTTTTCATGATGATCTCTTAGCAGGCCATCGAGGAATCATAGAAACAACCCGTAAAATCCGTTCAGAATATTATTGGAAAGGAATGACGGAACAAATAAAAACTTATATAGAAAATTGTCAAACATGTCAACGTAATAAGATTCAAAGAAAAACTTACAAAGCCCCTATGGTGATAACATCATCCCCATCTGAACCATTCGAACGCGTTACTATAGACCTTGTCTCATATTCAGAAGTTACTGATGAGTGCAACAAATATATTCTTACTCTTCAAGACGACCTAACTCGATTTGTACAGGCTTATCCTATACAAGACAAACAAGCAACAACTGTTGCGAAATCTATTCTAACATTTTGTCAACACTACGGTATTCCAAAGCGCTTCCATTCCGACCAAGGCACAGAATTTGTTAACAATATAATTAAACAACTCATGAAATTATTAGGAACAACTCACATTATAAGCACAGCATATCATCCTCAAACAAATGGAGCATTGGAAAGATTCCATGCAACACTTCGAGACCATATTCGTATGTATCATAAACGCAATCATGCGAATTGGGATCAAATTATCCCATTTGCCATAATGTGTCACAACACCTCATTAAACCAGTCCACTGGGTATACACCTCATGAACTATTGTTCGGATATAAGCCTCGTTCTCTTTATACATTCAAAGAAACCAAAGAACACGATTATTTACAAGATTTAAATGAAAGATTACAAGTCTCACGTGACATCGCCCGCCGTAACGTAGACATAACAAAAGAAAAATCCAAAGAACGTTACGATAGTAACATCAAAAACGTTGCTGATTTTAAATTAAACGACATAGTCATGTTGAAAGTTCCAAATCCCAATAATTTAGATTGTAAATGGGAAGGTCCCTTTACAATAATTAGAGTAGGTTTTAACGAAAATTATAGGTTAGGTTAGGTTAGGTTAGGTTAGGTTAGGTTAGGTTAGGTTAGGTTAGGTTAGGTTAGGTTAGGTTAGGTTAGGTTAGGTTGGGGGTTCAGTAGCACATACGTCCACGTCGTTTCCCCCGGGCCCCGTCCTGACCACCGTAACGGAGTGGCAGGCGGGTGGCTGAAGTGTGCTTCCCTAGTGTGTGTGTGCTTATACGCAGAGGCCTCCCTTCCCCAGCTCCCTCCCCTCTGGGTTGTAGGTAGAGCGGGGCACACTAGGTGTTCGTAATTGTGCAAACAATTGCTATGTCAGGTTCGCAGGATGTGGCAGCATCGGCTGCGGTGGTTGCACCCGCAAAGATTTCGGGGGGCGCTACAATAGACTCTGGCTCGTTTAGGGATTGTCGAGTTTCACTTGAGAGGTTGCCGGACGCAGAAGAGTTTTCGGACTGCAGTGTCAGAACTGCAGCTTCGGGAGCGAGTGACCGGTTTTGGCGCAAGAGACCGGCGGCTGAGATGGTCGACAGCTCGTCGGACACGGAAACAGACCGGATAACCACGACCAAGGATAAAGGGCTCGTTTTGAACAAAAAGACGAAAACGGGGCGACACCTCGCTAAGGCGAAGGCCGCCGCTAAGGATGGAGACGCAGAGGCCAGGATTGAGGAATTTAAACTGGCCCTGCAAAAACGCCAAAACAAAAAGGAGAGCAAGAACTCTGACACAGATTCCACAGCGACTCCGACGCCGGCTTTCGATCTGCCGGCAGACCCGTTTTCTCTCGGGTCGGAGGAGCTGCGGAATAGCGCCGCCCAGATCTCCACCACAATTTGTGAGGTCGCGCGGCGTTCCAAGAATCTTAAGGGCGGCTTCATGAGGAGGCTGTATGACTGCTCGGCCGCCCTTACTAAAGTTGTGGAGGCACTCGCCTCCAAAACGGAAACGGAGGAGGCCCGCCGGGTTCGGGAGGACAATGGGCGACTTCGGCGTGAGGTGGAGCATTTGAAAGCCGAACTCAAAGCCCACCGGCGGGAATATGCAGAGCTGCGATCAGATTTGGCCAACACACCCAAGGCCGCACCCCCGATTCAGACTCATGAGAACTCGGCAATCGACGCGCTAAGAACATCTCTCATCATGATGCTTGACGCGCGATTGTCGGGTATCGAGGAGCGTCTACCTCCTGCTAAGGTGCTCCGCCCACCGCTAGCCGCAGACAAACGAGGCCCACTCCCTGCCGTGTCCGAGTCTGCGGCCAGACTGATGCCTCCCCCTGCGGCCGCAGGACCGCTAAGAGGTAACAAAAAGCAGGTAGTCAAAAATCCCCCACCAGTGAAGGCAACTCCTGCACCTGTCGCTGGTCCATCGGGGATAAGGAAGAAGGCACTACCAAAGCCCACTCCAACGACGAGCGCTGCACTCATACCTCCCACGAGCGCAGTCCCTGAGCAGGCACAACCGCCACCACCGCTAACTGAGGAGGGCAGCTGGACCACGGTGGTGAGGAAAGGGAAGGGCAAGGGCAAAAAGACCCCGGCCCCCAAAGCGGCACCCGCTCCCGCGGCCAAGCCTCGTAAGAAGGCTAAGCCACCGACGCCGAAGCTCTCAGCCCCCAGCACGTCTGCAGTTGTAATCACACTGCAGGCGGAGGCGGCCGAGGAAGGGGTGACCTACGCTCAGATCATGGAGCGGGCGGAACAGGCGGTCTCCCTGGAGGAGATGGGCATCGGAGCGGGCATACGCGTTCGGCAGGCAAAGACCGGCGCTCGGTTGCTGGAGTTGCCGAAAGGGCAGACACCCGAGCAAGCGGATTTGCTTGCCGGAAAGTTGCGCGTGGTTTTGGACGGGGTCGCCAGGGTCGTCAGGCCCACTAAGATGGCGGACTTGCGGGTGACGGACCTAGATGACTCCGTCACCAAGGCCAAGCTCACGGCCGCCGTGGTTAAGGCGGGCGGCTGTACAGCTGAATCTGTCCGGGTCGGGGACATAACGTCCGGCCCGTGGGGTATGCTGGCGGCTCGGGTATCGTGCCCGGTGTCAGCAGCCAAAAAATTGGCTGACGCTGGAAGGGTCCTGGTCGGGTGGAGCTCGGCCAGGGTCAGGATTCTGGAGGAGCGGCCCTTGCGATGCTATAAATGCATGGGCCTGGGGCACACAAAGTCCCTCTGCTCTTCCAGGGTTGAACGTGGTGGCCTGTGCTACAGGTGTGGTGGCGACGGTCACCGGTCAACCACGTGCACGGCCGAGTTTCGCTGTGCGGTCTGTGCCGATCTTGGACGGCCTTCCGGTCACAAGATGGGAGGAAAAGCCTGCAAACCCTTCCCTCCCAAGGAGAAAGCGGCCAGCAGATCACAGGCAGCAGCGGGGGTTGGGCGCCAGTCAAATAGGCGCGAGGAGGTTGATATGTCGTCTTAATGGACCGGATACGACATATCAGCTTTCTCCAGGGGAACGTTAACCACTCCGCCGGCGCGCAGGATCTTCTGCTGCAGTCAATGGCGGAGTGGTCTGTGGATGTGGCAGTGGCGGCAGAGCCGTACTACGTTCCTCCTAACCCCCGCTGGGCGGGAGACCTGGACGGGTCCGTAGCGGTCGTGGTAGGGACCAACAACGGCCCCACCCTCGTTCCTATCGAAAAGGGTTCGGGGTACGTCGTGGTGGGATGGGGAGAGTTCGTGGTTGTGGGGACGTACTTCTCCCCTAATCGCGTCCTGGCGGAGTTCGAGACGTACCTCGAATCCGTCAGGGCCGCGGTCTGCAGACAGGCTCCGAGACCAACAATACTCCTCGGCGACCTGAATGCCAAGTCCCAGGCGTGGGGCAATCCCGCCACGGACGCCAGGGGGAGGGCCGTACAAGTGTGGGCCCTGCTCTCCAATTTATCCCTCCTCAACAGGGGGACCGCGCACACCTGCGTCCGGCATAACGGGGGATCGGTGGTTGATGTGTCGTTCGCCACCCCCGCTGTCGCGCGCAGGGTGCTAAATTGGAGAGTGGTGGAAGGGGTGGAGACCTTGTCGGACCATCTCTACATAAGGTTCGAGGTCTCCACCCTCTCCGGGCCAACGGAACCTCGGAGGGGGCTAAGCAAGCTCCCACGATGGGCGCTCGGCCGGCTGGACAAAGAGCTGGCCGAGGAAGCTGCCATTGTGCAGCGCTGGGGTTCCGCGGGAAGGTGGGAGGGCGCTGGCGTCGAGGAGCTGGCGGGTCGCATGCACACGGCGTTGCAGGAGGTGTGCAATGCGGCCATGCCCCGTGTGGGGCGGAGGCCGTCGCGTCGCCAGGTCTACTGGTGGTCGCCCGAAATTGCGGATCTTCGGGCGGCATGTATCAGGGCGCGGCGGGCCTACACTCGGTGCCGGAGGCGGAACGGCCTCGACCCGACATTGGAAGAGGAGCTGCGGGGCGCTTACAAAGAAGCGCGGAAGACCCTGCAGCTTGCTATCAGTCGGGCGAAGGCGGTGGCCCGCGAGGAATTGCTTGCGGGCCTAGATCGTGACCCGTGGGGGCGTCCGTACCGCGGTGTACGCGACAAGATCTGTGCACACGGCGCCCCCGTCACGGAGACGATGCCGTCTGGGCCGCTCCGCCGGCTCGTGGGGGAGCTTTTCCCATCCCCCGCGGCAGATTTTGTCCCCCCCTGGATGACGCCTCCGTCAGACGAAGAGGAGGCGACGGCTGTTCCCCCTATAACAGAGGGGGAAATGGAAGTGGCCGTCGACCGTCTCCGGGGGAGGAGAACGGCACCGGGGCCCGATGGTGTTCCTGGGCGAGTGTTGCTGATCGCCTTGAAACACCTCGGGCCTATGCTCCGGGAACTGTTCAACGCGTGTCTCAGGACTGGGCAGTTCCCGAAGCAATGGAAGGAAGGGAAATTGTGTCTGTTGCCGAAGAAGGGCCGTCCACCGGGGTCGCCTTCGGCATACAGGCCAATTGTGCTGCTGAGTGAGACGGGGAAGTTGCTGGAGAAAATTCTCGCAGCACGTCTCGCTCAGCACCTGGAGACGGAGGGTCCCGATCTAGCTCCCTGCCAGTTCGGGTTCAGGGCGGGCCGTTCCACCTTGGACGCCCTGTCCGAGCTGAAGAGGGTGGCCACAGAGGCGGTGGAGGAGGGGGACGTTGTCCTGGCCGTCTCCCTCGATGTGGCCAACGCTTTCAACAGCCTCCCACACACCACCTTGAGGGAGGCACTCCGCTATCATGGAGTGCCGTTCTACCTCAGGAGGCTGTTGGAAGCATACCTGTACGATCGGGACGTCCTCTGGGAGGGGGCTGACGGGCGAATGGCTCGGCATCGGGTGGGCTGCGGGGTTCCGCAGGGCTCGGTTCTGGGTCCCGCCCTGTGGAACGTCGGCTTCGACTGGCTGCTGAGAACGCCCCTCCTCGCCGGCATTAGGGTGCTCTGTTACGCTGACGACACCCTGGTGACGGCGAGGGGGAAGGACTTCCGCGAGGCAGCCCGCCTAGCCGAAGTCGGAGCCACGCTCGTGGTGGACCGAATCGGAATGTTGGGTCTGAGGGTCTCCATCAGCAAAACGGAGGCACTCTTGTTTCACGGTCCACGGAGAGGCCCCCCTCGGGGAGCGTCCATCTCCGTCCAAGGTTCGGTGGTGGAAGTGAGGGCCCAGATGAAATACCTGGGCCTCACCCTGGACGGCAGATGGAGCTTCGGGCCGCACTTCGAGGCGCTCGCTCCAAGGCTCGTGAAGGCCGCCGCGGCGTTGGGAACGCTACTACCCAACGTCGGGGGACCGGGCTCGCCGTGCCGGCGCCTCTATGCCGGCATCGTGCGAAGCATGGCGCTGTACGGTGCTCCCATATGGGTGGACGCTCTCACCGAGCGCAACATGGCCCAGCTGCGGAGAGCGCAGAGGGTCATCTCGGTGAGAGCTATACGGGGGTACCGTACAGTGTCGTGGACGGCGGCGACACTTCTCGCGGGCGATCCGCCTTGGGCTCTTCAGGCGGAGGTTCACGCGGAAGTGTACCGGTTCCGAGCGAGTCTACGGACGACCGGTGTGCGGCCCAGAGAGGAGGAGGTTGGACGAATCAGGGCTCTAGCCCAACGAGCCCTGATTCAAAGGTGGAAGGAGGATTTGAGGTCCCCCAGTGCAGGCCTGGCGACGGTGGAGGTGATCCGCCCTCACATCGTGCGCTGGGTCGAAAGGCAGCACGGCGTCCTGTCCTATCGGCTGACGCAAATGCTTACAGGGCACGGTTGCTTCGGTAAGTATTTGTGCCAAATTGCCAGACGGGAGGTGACGCCGGCCTGTCACGGGTGTGGTGCGGCGGAAGATACGTCGCATCATACTCTGGCAGAATGCCCTGGATGGGGACCTCAACGCCACAGCCTGGCGGCGGTCCTAGGTGGAGACCTCTCTCTCCCGAGCGTGATTCATTCCATGCTCGAGAGTGAGAGATGCTGGTCGGCCATGGTCGACTTCTGCGAGGCTGTAATCTCGCAGAAGGAGGCCGCGGAGCGGGAACGCGAGGGTGACGCCTCTGCAGACCCGCGCCGCCGAGCTCGATCGGGGAGGCGTAGGCGACAATTCGCCCACCTCCTCCCACCACCCTGAATGGAGCCGTCAGGCAAGGGGGTAACCACTCTCGGTGTACCCTGAGAGCCCCCTGGCGTGCAGGCCCGCTATAAGAGCGGGCCGACCCGCTGAGGCGTCACAGTCGTGTGCGTAAGCGTTCCTGTGGCGCCTCCCTACAGCGGAGGTATGGTACCGTTGGTTTTAGTGGGTATGCCTTGAACCGCCGCTCGCCCAATGGCGGACGGCATCAAGGAGAGCCCCACATAACCTCCCGCTCGTCGGCGGGGGGTATGCATAAGGCGCATTTCCAACGCAAAAAAAAAAAAAAAAAAAAAAAAAAAAAAAAAAAGGTTAGGTTAGGTTAGGTTAGGTTAGGTTAGGTTTGGTTTTTTTTTTTTTTTTTTTTTTTTTTTTATTAATATTCGTTTAGCCACACAAGGTTTCTTATTATTACAATAAAAGTTTTTTATATATAATGAATGGTACAAATTTTCGAATGAGGAGCCCAGACGGAAGCGGTCCCCGCGATTAGATACGATGGACAGCCTCCCCGTGACTCTGATATGATGATGATATTAATGAAATAGTGTGAGGGAGGAAGACACCCAATGCTATTTGATGCATATGAGCGCCGTCCCTCCCCCAAACCACAAATGATGAAATGATGATAAGATTTTTATTCAGGCGGCTCCCGACACCTGAATGTACAATAATCAATCTAAATAAAATTTATACAATACTAATTAGAAAAGAAAAATGACAAAAATATAAATGAAGGCTGTAATTATATCTTAATGATGAACTTAATTAGAACATACATTCGAAAAAAATAAAAAGATTAAACATAATTTAACAAGAGCTCTCCTTGTACGAGGCTGACAAAGTATAATATTTGTGATTTGCTGTGAATGTGAGTGAACGTGAAGTGGTATAAATGACTTATGTAATTCTGTTATTATGTGTTATGCAGTAAATAATCAACATGTTAAAGTCCGAAGTGGTAACAAGTCCAAGAGAGTAGACCCGCCCGGGTTCCATTTCCGAGATCGGGCTACCCTGCCAAAGCAAAGAAACTCCTATCCTAATAAAACATTCACAGACTTAACCAGAAGAGTAATATGGAATAGACAAATCAAATCATTAAATCCTAATAGGCAATATGTACAACTAGAGATGCTAATGCTTAAATTAAGTTAAAATATTGTAAATAAATAACATATAATAGATAATATATCTGTATAAATTAAACGAAAGTTACACACAGCGAAAATGCTACATGGAGCTATGGAGCTCCTTATAATATAGGAATATAAATCTGAATGACAATTAGATATAGTAGGAGTGTTATATTAAAAACTCCTAAAAGATAAACTCAATAGTATAGATTTAAATAATAGTTAAATAAACTAAAAGAAAAATATATGAAAGTTTTGATAAATAAATTCAGCGATATCAATTTAAATAATAGTTAAATATAATAAAAGTAATATTAGAGACTTCTGATAAATAGACATAGTAATATCAATTTAAGTAATAGTTTTTATGTGCAATGAATGAAATAAAGTTTTTCCCGCATAAAGAGCCCAGGGGGAGACGGGACCCGCTAACGTGATACGATGTACGGCCTCCCCCGGATTCTAGCTCCCAACACCTGAATATACAATTATAAATTTAGATTGAATTGATGCAATACTAAGTGGAACAGAAAGATGACTAAAATATAAATCAAAGCATACATTGCAACATAAATTCAACAAGAGCACTCTTTGTACGAGGCTGACAAAGTATAATACTTGTAATTTGCTGTGAATGTGAGTGAACGTAAAGTGATATATATGACTTATGTAATTGTGTTATCATGTGTTATGCAGTAAACAGTCGACATGTTAAAGGCCGAATGGTAACAAGTCCAAGAGAGTTAACCCGCCCGGGTTCCGTTTCCGGGATCGGACTACCCTGCCAAAGCAAAGAAACTTCCATCCTAATAAACATTCACAGACTTAACCAGAAGAGTAATCTTGAATAGACAAATCAAATCATTAAATCCTAATAGACAATATGTACAACTAGAGATGCTAATACTGAATTATTAAGTTAAAATATTGTAAATAAATAAGATGTAATAGATAACATATCTGTATAAATTAAACGGAAGTTATATACAGTTAAAATACTACATGGAGCTTATGGAGCTCCTTGTAATATAGCCGTATAAATCTGAATGACAATTAAATATAATAGGAGTGTTATATAAAAACCCCTAAAAGACAAACTCAATAGTATAGATTTAAATAATAACTAAATATACTAAAGAATATATGAAAATTTTTATAAATAAATTTAGCAATAATAGTTAAATATAATAAAAGTAATGTTTGAGAATTCTGATAAATAAATAAAGCAATATCAATTTAAATAATAGTTAAATATAATTTAAGTAATGTTTAAGAGTTCTGATGAGTAATAAAGCAATATCAATTTAAATAGTAGTTAAATATAATTAAAGTAATGTTTGAGAGTTCTGATAAATAAATAAAGCAATATCAATTTAAATAATAGTTAAATATAATTAAAGTAATGTTTGAGAATTCTGATAAATAAATAAAGCAATATCAATTAAATAATAGTTAAATATAATTAAAGTATATAAATAGCAATATTAAAAGAATAAAATAGTGAGATAACACACTATTATAATGTTTAACAATGTTAGCAGAGGTATAGAGCCCCAGATAAAATAAAAAGGCAAAACACAATGAAATTAATTGTGAAAAGAAAGTATAGAGCCCCTGATAAAATAAATAGGCAAAACGCAATGGGATAAATTATGAGTATAAGGTATAAAACTCCTAATTAAATAGAGTATTAAGACACAATAGAATAGATTATTGACAAATGAATATGACAGTTGCTAAAAATGATGATGATAAAAGGTGCTAGATATAAATATGAGTATATAATGGGCAATATAATACATGAGATAGTAATTAACATGTATTATATCAACAATCACAATGCTGCTTGACTAGTATTTGCCTGACGAATACTAGATAATGATAGAGAATATGTGACATGTAAATCAATAAGCAACATAATGTATAAGATAATACAATATAGATTACATAAGATAATACAATATAGATTACATAAGATAAAAATATAAGGAGTACTAGATATACATAAACAAAATAATATAGGATTAGTATAAATTAAATTAAATAAATCAGAGTACCTATTATTCTTAATTGACAAGTAGGCACGTGAGAGTTCTTAAATAATAATACTACTAAAAGTGGCATTATAATATAATATTAAGTAAAACAATAATTAGTATAAATGATATAAAGAGATTTAACTATCACATGAGTTACTATGAAATAATAAAGTAATCAGTATAAACGTGTATGATAAGAATATTACGTAATATTAACAGCGGACTAATGCAAGTACTCAATGACGTTGCCAGAAACAAGTCCGGCCGTCATGCCTCGTGACGCGATGAGTTAATAATAGGTAGTACCTAGTTATAAATATAAATAGGTAAAAACATAAATATAAAGCTTATTTGGTATAATATAAATAATAAAATATTAACTAGCTTAAGTAATAAAAATAGTTAATATAAAGTATGAATAAATAAGATAATGTATGTAATAACAATTGATACGATCCAACCCAAACATATATTCAAATTATAGAACCCCTGACAAAATAAAATAGTACAGCGAAATAGGATAATGCATAAGTGTGTAAACAATTAAATGGTACGGTACCCCTGATAAAGTAAGTAAGCAAAAGCGCATTAGACTGATATTGTGTATATAAGCGAATTATTTAAAATTTTCTGAAAGAGTAATTTAGTAAAGACCCAGTAGAATAATGGTTAATTATATAAGAAAATTGACGTATAAATAGATAGCAAAATTATATTTGTGATATAAATGAATATAGATTAAATTAAATAAATGTTGCGCCCTTTAACTAGTACTTGCGTACTAAAAGATAGTATAGAAAATATGACATATAAATCAATAAAACAATTTAAAATAAATAAGATAAGATAAAGTGATATATTGAGCAGTTGTAATAAGTAGTAACGATAAAAGTACTGGATATATGTCACGTAAAATGATAGTCAGTATAAATAATGCATTGAGTAATTTAGCTAGCGCATGAGTTACTATAAAATAATAACATTAATCGATATAAACGTATATGAGCAAATTATTGCGTAACATTTACAACAACAAATGCAAGTACATATTGACCTTGCCAGGAATAGGCGCAGGCGGTGTGCCACATGACGCAATACCGTGATGCCACACCGACAAGATGTAATGCGTCGGACAAGGATAGCGCTATGCAAAGAGTAAAAGGAGTGAGTAGGTCGAAGTCGCGAAACTTAGGGTTCGGTGGACAACAACATCGAACCCTAGACTTTACTATATATGATAACTAGTTTAAATTAATTAATAAAATAAAATATTAAGCAGTTTGACAAATATATAATAATATTAATATTAAAAAAAAAAAAAAAAAAAAAAAAAAAAAAAAAAAAAAAAAAAAAAAAAAAATAAAATAAAATAGTTTATAAAAAGTAGTTGTTATAAATATAAATAAGCAAAAGCATGTATAATGTTTAATATAGAATAAATAATAAGGTATTAAGTAGCTTAAGTAATAAAATAGTTAATATAAAAATATAAATAAGTAAGATAGTGTATTAAATAGTATTGATATGATATAAATAAAATAAGATATTGAGCAGTTTGAATAATAAAAATATTAAAGTAATCAATATAAACGTGTATGATAAGAATATTACGTAATATTAACAGCGGACTAATGCAAGTACTCAATGACGTTGCCAGAAACAAGTCCGGCCGTCATGCCTCGTGACGCGATGAGTTAATAATAGGTAGTACCTAGTTATAAATATAAATAGACAAAAACATAAATATAAAGCTTATTTGGTATAAAATAAATAAAAAAAAAAAAAATATTAACTAGCTTAAGTAATAAAAATAGTTAATATAAAGTATGAATAAATAAGATAATGTATGTAATAACAATTGATACAATCCAACCCAAATATATATTCAAACTATAGAACTCCTGACAAAATAAAATAGTACAGCGAAATAGGATAATGCATAAGTGTGTGAACAATTAAATGGTACGGTACCCCTGATGAAGTAAGTAAGCAAAAGCGCATTAGACTGATATTGTGTATATAAGCGAATAATTTAAAAATTTTCTGAAAGAGTAATTTAGTAAAGACCCAGTAAAATAATGGTTAATTATATAAGAAAATTGACTTATAAATATATAGCGAAATTATATTTGGGATATAAATGAATATAGATTAAATTAAATAAATGTTGCGCCCTTTAACTAGTACTTGCGTACTAAAAGATAGTATAGAAAATATGACATATAAATCAATAAAACAATTTAAAATAAATAAGATAAGATAAAGTGATATATTGAGCAGTTGTAATAAGTAGTAAAGATAGAAGTACTGGATATAAATGTGAATATAAGTGATCAAAATAATGTATGGAATAATAAATAAATAAGTAAGATCGTAACAATATAATGTCACATAAAATAATAGTTAGTATAAATAATGTATTGAGTAATTTAGCTAGCGCATGAGTTACTATGAAATAATAACATTAATCGATATAAATATATATGAGCAAATTATTGCGTAACATTTACAACAACAAATGCAAGTACATATTGACCTTGCCAGGAATAGGCGCAGGCGGTGTGCCACATGACGCAATACCGTGATGCCACACCGACAAGATGTAATGCGTCGGACAAGGATAGCGCTATGCAAAGAGTAAAAGGAGTGAGTAGGTCGAAGTCGCGAAACTTAGGGTTCGGTGGACAACAACATCGAACCCTAGACTTTACTATATATGATAACTAGTTTAAATTAATTAATAAAATAAAATATTAAGCAGTGTGACAAATATATAATAATATTAATATTAAAAAAATAAAAAATAAAATAGTTTATAAAAAGTAGTTGTTATAAATATAAATAAGCAAAAACATGTATAATGTTTAATATAGAATAAATAATAAGGTATTAAGTAGCTTAAGTAAAAAATAGTTAATATAAAAATATGAATAAGTAAGATAGTGTATTAAATAGTATTGATATGATATAAATAAAATAAGATATTGAGCAGTTTGAATAATAAAAATATTAAATAATAAAAATAGTTAATAAAATAAAATGTGTCTGCGCAAAGTACTTTATAAAATAATAATAGTATAAACAAATAGAGCAAGTCATATTTAGAATTAATCAAGTAGAGAACCAACAACAACATATGAATTATTCGAGGAAGAAAAGATAATAAATAACTTTTACCATAGTGCGGAACCTCACCGCGATAACGGAAGGGTAAGCGCCTCATCGAGGCGACGGCACTGCACGCAGCGATGCACGGACCGGCAACACCTCGAGCGCCCCGAGCGCTGGCGCGTACGTATATATAAAAAAATTAGAACGACAGCAATATTAAAATGTCTGTATGTAAATAATTATTTTGTATAAGAAATTGAAGAAATGTATGAGTCAAGTAATGGGTTATGGGTGTTGAGTTGTTTAATTTGTATGTGTGGTGTATTAATGAAATTAGTAGTAAAATGTTATATTATTAACTTACAAAATTTCTTAAAATTTAATTAAAGTCGTAAAAACATAATTAAAATAAATTTATAAATCAATTAAAGTAAGATGCCTCGAATGCTGAGAGGACGTAGAGATGAATAATGCAATTAAATAAAATAAAAGAAAAGTAAAATATAATAAAATATAACGACCAATGCAAGCACGAACCGGAGACATGACTAGTATACAAATTTAATGGCGCGTCGGCGTAAGCGGCTTGAGGCGCTCGACCGCCGACCGGTTTTTTGTTTACATTTGAATTATATATATAAAATAATTTAGCAGATTTTGTCTGTATGCTTTCTAATTTAAATGACAGAAATAAAATATAATATTAGAGCTATAATACCAATGCTTACAATAGTCGTCACACAAATATTGTTAAATATGTTGAGTAATTAATTCCTATATTGCACCTCTACGCCCCCACAGGGGAGCTGAAGTCGATGCGGTTGGCGATGCGTTTTTGCATGGCCTGCCGCACCGAGCAACTATTCGAAGTTGCCAGATGATTCGTGCTAGCTTTTTTCGTATTATTCGGGAATTTAACATTAACGAGGTGGCAATTGTAACATTTTGCAGAGACGCCCTCGCCCTTCGCCGGGCAGTCGGCCGCCCCATGGCCAGATCCGGCGCAGAATGCACAGGTGGTTTCTCCTGCCTTGCAGTTTTTGCGGGTGTGCCCAAACTGCAGGCATGAGCCGCATTGGATGAAAGGACTGAAGTCCGCAACGTGCACACGCTGGTAATCCACCCCGAGGCGGCCGGCTCCCATGGCGAAGTGCCACACCTGGGGGTGCACAATAAAAATGGCGTTGTATAGAGATGGGTTTCGATTCTTCTGCTTAAATTTGAATTTCAAGTCTTCTGGTGCGCATATGAGATCTTGGATCCCCTCGTTTTGATTGATTATCAGATGTTCCAGGTCCTCAATCGGCACATCTCCTGGAACTCCCTTGAGTATAATCATTGGCCTGAGGTTGTTGGCAATTTGGACCTCCACCTGTGACGTGGGCGATCCCTGGAGCTTGATGTATGCGTCATTTCGGTGAACATTATTGTCAAACTCCACCCTAAGGTTGAAATTAGACAGAGGCTGTACTTTAGATGGAGTGTACTTGGAGTTTTTAAAATCCGCCGACTTCCTAAATGCCTGAATGGCCTCCTCCCGCGTCGAGACCGGAACTTTGGGTTTAACAATTATAGCTGGTTTCGCCTGTGCGGGAGCAGGCAGCCTTGGTGAGGAGCTGGTAGTGACAGCAGGTCGGCCAGCTATGTCGGCGTAAGAGGGCCCAGAAGATGGAGTGCGAGTCTGACCAATATCCATCTTCTTGGTGAGCCTCCTGAATTCTTCGCGCACGCATTCCACGAGGTCCTTTTTGAGGGCCTTGGTGGACTCCTCGGAGATGGTAACCGAGATGTTGGGGGAGGAGGCAGCTGCGAGGGTGGAGGAGGAGGAGGTAGCTGGCAATGAGGTGGTCGTGGTAGCCGGAGTGGTTGTGCCATCGTTAGCAGGGGCCGCTGCCCCTGGTGCCACAAAGGTGAACGGCTTCACCTGCGATAGTCTTTTGAATGCGAAGGCGCACTTCCTAATTTCTTCAGCAGAATCTGCTATAATCTTCTTATTTGCAGCTGTCACACTCTTTCCGACGTAAACAGCATGGGTAATTGTGCTAACCAGGTCGTTGATAGCGTAAACCAAGGAGTAACCATCAACCACATCCGTGGCGGAAGATGTGATCTGTGGTTCATTCATATTTATTTATTTAGCACTCTACACTTCACATGAACGAAGGAGTCAAAAATAAAAATAAAAAAATAAAAATAAATAAAAGTCACAAGCAAACCCGAACGAAATCGCTAAAGTTGCAAGTATAAGTTTTGAGTAGAGAAATTTTTTATGTAGAAGGTCTTAAGCGCCACTATGAATGTTGATACCTGTACTCACAAAATATTAAAAAACACTAAAACTACTGGAGCTAAAATTCTAGTTTTTAGTGCATATGAGAGTCTATGAAATGGGCTATTGATATTAATTAAAAACTGTAGAGATATCACTTTAGGTAATTAATAGTTATATAAGAAAAGTTTGAGTCACTGTATATCCTTAATGGCACTTATAATATAGCGAATAACTCCGGGAAAAAAAGTCGCATTAAAATTTTAAAACCACTTTCACTATCTCACAAGTCCAAGGAATCCAATGCACTAAGTCTCTGCTTCCTGGGTTTGCCTGGAAATTTCGCAAAAATGGTATGTTGTCCAGGTTTTTGCGTAATAACTTCGGATGTCGTACAGTGAAAATTCCAAGTCTGGTGTCGTTAGAAAGCCTATGAGATAGCGCTTCTAGTAATATAATAAAAACAGTGGGTCGTGGCGACTGATCTCATGCCGCACGCTGTTTTAGTTGTGGATTCACTGTTTCTACCCAGTTTTTCAGCGATTTCTCGTCAATCTGACGGAAATCTTGTAAAATTTTTGTGTCTTAGGAAAGGTCTTAATTAACACTATAACACTATGTACTTTATTTACACTTAACACTAAAGAAACTATTTTTTAAACACCAAAAATTAACAAAATTGTCTAATATTTACACTTTTTCGTCTATAACTTTTAAAGTACTTGTCCGATTATAATAATTCTTTCACTAATATGTAGAGTGTTTAAGCGCGCATCCATTGATATAAAAATCAAGGCGCTGCGACCGCGGAAACCTATTTTTCCGAATTTTAAACCGTTTTAAGTCGCTTTTTCGAGTGCGGAGCGACGTAGGGAGCGTCCGTTCGCTACCGCGGGTGGTCTGAGACTCCGTTAGGTTAGGTTAGGTTAGGTTAGGTTAGGTTAGGTTAGGTTAGGTTAGGTTAGGTTAGGTTAGGTTAGGTTAGGTTAGGTTAGGTTAGGTTAGGTTAGGTTAGGTTAGGTTAGGTTAGGTTAGGTTAGGTTAGGTTAGGTTAGGTTAGGTTAGGTTAGGTTAGGTTAGGTTAGGTTAGGTTAGGTTAGGTTAGGTTAGGTTAGGTTAGGTTAGGTTAGGTTAGGTTAGGTTGGGGGTTCAGTAGCACATACGTCCTCGTCGTTTCCCCTGGGCCCCGTCCTGACCACCGTAACGGAGTGGCAGGCGGGTGGCTGAAGTGTGCTTGTGTGGTATTCTTAGTGTGTGCAAATACGCAGAGGTTTTCCTTCCCCAGCTCCCTCCCCTTTGGGTTGTAGGTAGAGCGGGGCACACTAGGTGTTTCAAAGGCGGATCCTATTTTGAATCTCATGTCCGGTACAAAGAACGTAGCAGCATTGGCTGCGGCGGTTGCGTCCGCAAAGACTGCGGACGGCACTACTAGCGAGTCTGACGCCAGACTTGGAACAAGACGGAAGCGTCCACAGGCGCCACTTATATCTTCAGATTCGGACACCGAAACTGAGGAGAAAGTGGCGTCCAGGTGCGGCACGGTGCGCCGCTGTACACCCCTTTCAAAAGGGCGTGGTGGTCAAGAAGAAGATTTCGAGCGCTCGCTCCGGGCCAGGACTTTCCGCAGGCCAGCTCTCACTGCGGCAAAGGGCACGAGCGACTCCGACATTGCATCTTCTTCGGACGCAATCTTGGAGAGAGAACCGATGTTGCGGAATGCAGACGAGCTAAGAGCGGATGCCGGACGGAGCGTATCAAAAATCATTGAGCTCGCTCAGAAGTCCGGTAACCTCAAAGGTACGTACGTAAAGATCCTGAAAGAGTCCGCCAGCAATCTTAAAGACATTGTAGATGCGCTGGCGGACAGAACAGAGGCAGAGGAAGCGCGCCGACTCCGAGCTGACAACGCTCGCCTTCGCAGGGAGCTCGAAAATGCGAAGGCAGAGTCAAAAGCGTATAGGAAGGAGTACGAAGAGGCGAGGTCTAAGAGCTCGCCTACGACACAAGCCGCACTCCCGTCATGTGGCGTAGAGGCAAATTCGGTGGAGGAGCTCAAAGCATCGATCGCCGCTATGGTGGGCGACATGTTGGACACGCGGCTGTCGAGGTTCGAGGACCGGCTGCTCACGACGGCGAATCCACCCGCGGTCGATAGAAGGGCACAGGCCGGGCTGGCGCCGTCAGATGCGCTCACATCAGCAGCACCCCAGCCCAAGACTGCCTCAGCAGCCCTTCTCCAAAAGAGGGGGAAAAAGAAGGGCTCCCCGCAAGCGGCGGTCCCTGCAGTGGTGGCTCCGTCCGTTACCGCGGAGCTACCGGCACAGGCTGTGCCGGCGAGCGCGCTTGCGACGCAGGAAGAGGACAGCTGGGTGACAGTCGTTCGGCGTGGTCGCAGAACTGCGAAGAAGCCCCCGGCCCCGAAGGTGGCGCCGGCCGTGGTGCCGAAACCTAAGTCGGCAAAGAAGAGGCTCGTGGCTCCCCGTACGTCGGCCGTTGTCGTGACGCTGCAAGCCGAGGCGGTGGAGAAGGGCGTCACCTATGCCCAAATCTTACAAAAAGCTGAGAGCAGCATTGACCTCGCTGAGCTGGGTATAGGTGCCGGCATGAGGTTCCGCCAAGCCAGGACCGGGGCTCGGGTGCTGGAGCTGCCGAAGGGGCAGACACCCGAGCAGGCGGATACCTTGGCGCAAAGACTGCGCACCGTGCTGGACGGCGTGGCGCTGGTTGTACGGCCAACGAAGGTGGCGAGTCTCCGGGTGGACGGGCTCGACGACTCCGCAACCAAAGAGAAGGTGGTTGCCGCGGTTGTGCGAGCGAGCGGTTGTGCCACGGAGACGGTGCGCGTGGGCGAAATGTGGACCGGCCGCGGAGGAATGAAGGGGGTACGCATCTCGTGCCCTATAGATGCAGCAAAAGTGTTGTCAAAGGCGGGGAGGATCCTGGTCGGTTGGAGCTCCGCCAGGGTCCAAATACTGGACGACCCACCCATGCGCTGCTTCAAGTGCATGGGTCTAGGACACACTAGAGCGCTCTGCCCCTCACCGACAAACAGGGCAGACCTTTGTTACCGGTGCGGCCAGGAGGGTCACAAGGCGGCTTCCTGCACAGCTGCAATGCGCTGTGCTATCTGTGCAGATGCAGGCAAGCCGTCGGGCCATAAAATGGGGGGCAAGAACTGCAAGCCCCCCCGCCAAGGAAGGGAAGCGGCCCACGGACCCAAGGCCGTAAGGAAGGATGGGCGCCCCGTAGAGCGCACGGAGGCTGATGTTTCGATATAATGCCCGGACGACTCATCAGCTTCCTACAGGGGAATTTGAACCACTCCGCCGGAGCGCAGGACCTGCTGCTCCAGCAAATGGCGGAGTGGTCGATAGATGTGGTGGTGGCTGCAGAGCCTTATTACGTCCCTCCCCACCCGCTCTGGGTGGGGGATCTTGAAGGAACGGTCGCTATATTGGCCGGGAGCGGCATTGGCCCGCCCCTCATTCCCATAGAGAGGGGTTCGGGATATGTCGTGGCGGGGTGGGGAGATTACGTCATTGTCGGGACGTATTTCTCCCCAAATCGCGCCTTGGCGGAGTTCGAGCTATACCTCGACTCCGTCAAAGCAGCGGTGTGCAGACAGGCACCGAGACCCGTCCTAGTTCTCGGCGACCTGAATGCGAAAGCCCGGGAATGGGGCAATCCCGCCACCGACACGAGGGGGCAAGCCGTGCAAATATGGGCGCTCCTCTCCAACCTGTCCCTCCTCAACAGGGGCATTGTTCACACCTGCGTCAGACAGCAGGGGGGGTCCGTGGTGGATCTTTCGTTCGCCACCCCCGACGTCGCGCGCAGGGTACAGGGCTGGAGAGTAGAGGAGGAGGTAGAGACCCTATCGGACCACCTGTACATCCGGTTCGAGGTCTCTACCCGCTCAGGGCCAGCGGAACACCAGAGGGTCCCCAGCAAGCTCCCACGCTGGGCCCTAGGCCAGTTCAACAAGGAACTGGCCGAAGAAGCCGCTATAGTCCATCGCTGGTGTAACGCGGGACGAAGGGAGGGCGCCAGCGTGGAGGAGCTGGCGAGCCGAATGTGCACGGCGCTCGAGGAGGTGTGTGACGCGGCCATGCCGAGGGTCAGACGGAGGCCGCCGCGCCGCCAGGTCTACTGGTGGTCGCCCGAAATAGCAGGACTTCGGGCGACGTGCATCAGAGCGCGGCGCGCCTACACCCGGTGTCGGAGGCGCAACCACCCCGACCCGGTGCTAGAGAGGGAGCTGCGGGATGCCTACAAGGAAGCAAGGAAGGCCCTGCAGCTATCGATTAGCCAGGCAAAGGCGCTGGCTCGAGAGGAGCTCCTAGTGGGACTTAACAGAGACCCGTGGGGGCGCCCGTACAGAGCGGTGCGGAACAAGATCCGCTCCCACGGCGCCCCAGTCACGGAGTCAATGGCACCAGGACCCCTCCTGCGGCTCGTGGGGGAGCTCTTCCCGCACCCTGCGTCACATGAGCCGCCACGGATGGCCCTTTCTCTGGAACCCAGGGAGGAGGTGGGTTTCCCCCCCGTCACCGAGGGGGAACTGGAGGTGGCCCTCGACAAGTTGAGGGCCAAGAAGACGGCGCCGGGGCCCGACGGTGTCCCTGGGCGAGCTCTGTGCGTCGCCCTAAAACACCTCGGGCCAACGCTCCGGGAACTATTCGACGAGTGTTTGAGGACTGGACAGTTCCCAAAGCAGTGGAAGGACGGTAGGCTCTGTTTATTGCCGAAGGAGGGGCGTTCGCCTGATTCCCCCTCGGCATACAGGCCTATCGTGCTGTTGAACGAGACGGGGAAGTTGCTGGAGAGGATTCTCGCTGCCCGTCTCGTTCGACACCTCGAGGACGAAGGTCCCGATCTGGCGCCGTACCAGTTCGGGTTCAGGGCGGGCCGTTCCACATTGGACGCCCTGACCGAACTGAAGAGGACAGCCACGGAGGCGGTGGACGAGGGAGACGTGGTGATGGCCGTCTCCCTAGACGTGGCCAACGCCTTCAACAGCCTCCCTTTTGAGACGTTGAAAGCGGCACTCCGCTATCATGGGGTGCCGGCCTATCTCGGGAGGCTGCTGGAGGCGTACCTCGAGGAAAGGGACGTCCTCTGGGAGGGGGGCGATAGGCGGATGGTCCGACACCGGGTGGGCTGCGGTGTTCCGCAGGGATCGGTTCTGGGTCCGGTCCTGTGGAACATCGGGTTCGACTGGCTCCTGAGGGAGCCACTCCCCGCTGGCACAAGGGTGATCTGTTACGCCGACGACACCCTAGTGACGGCAAGGGGCCGGGACTTCCGGCAGGCGGCGCGCCTAGTCGAGGTCGGATCGTCGCTCGTCGTGGAGCGGATCGGGATGTTGGGCTTGAGGGTCTCCGTAGACAAAACGGAGGCCCTGTTATTCCACGGTCCCCGGAGGGGTCCCCCTCCAGGTGCGTCCATCGTCGTCCAGGGTACGGCGGTGGCGGTGAAGGCCCAGATGAAGTATCTGGGCCTCATTCTGGACGGACGATGGAGCTTCGGGCCGCACTTCGCTGCGCTCGCCCCTAGGCTCGTCAAGGCGGCCGCCGCACTGGGTTCGCTCATGCCCAACATCGGTGGCCCGGCCTCGCCATGCCGGCGACTATACGCCGGCATTGTGCGGAGCATGGCACTGTACGGTGCGCCAGTGTGGGTGGACGCTCTCACGGAGCGCAACGTGGCCCTGCTGCGGAAGGCGCAGAGGGTCATCTCGGTGAGAGCGATACGGGGGTATCGTACAGTGTCGTGGACGGCGGCCACACTTCTGGCATGTGATCCGCCTTGGCATCTCCAGGCGGAGGTGCATGCCGAAGTGTATCGTTTCCGGGCGGGCCTTCGGGCGAACGGCGAGGCGCTTGCCGCGGCCGAGGTGAGCAGGATCAGGGCTCTAGCCCAACGAGCCCTGATTCAGAGGTGGGAGGAGGAGCTGGGGTCCCCAACTGCCGGCCTGGCGACGGTGGTTGCGGTGAGGCCGCACCTCGATCGCTGGGTCGAAAGGCAGCACGGTGTGCTGACCTACCGGCTGACGCAGGTGCTTACCGGACACGGATGCTTCGGTAAGTACCTGCACCGGGTCGCCCGGAGGGAGGCGACGCCGGCCTGCCATGGGTGTGGTGCGGCGATGGACACGTCGCATCACACTCTGGCAGAGTGTCCTGCGTGGGGACCCCAACGCTTGGATCTAGCGATGGTCCTAGGCGGAGACCTCTCTCTGCCGAGTGTGGTAAAAGCCATGCTCGATAGTGAGAGGTGCTGGTCGGCTATGGTCTCCTTTTGCGAGAATGTCATCTCGCTAAAGGAGGCCGCGGAGCGG